>CM022395.1:91102325-93502325 GCA_011833715.1 Carcinoscorpius rotundicauda
TTGAAAAACCATCAGATCAAACTATTGAAGATGCTAAAAATATGCTAAAGTTAAATATTGCGAGAAACAGAAACATGTTTCCATAGATACTTTTCAACATAAATCTTTATAAAAAAACAGTCTTTATAGATTGTCAGTTGTAAGTTTGAATATAATGGGGTATCAGTCTGAAGAAAACTGAAAATTCACAAAAAAATAAATCTAATATACTAAAGTTATTACTCAAACAGTGAAAGAAGTAACTTTGTCAAAATAAAAGCTGGAACTGAAGTTTTAAGAAACTTATAACAATGATATTTGATATTCAAATCACCTAATGATTATCCTGTCTGAAAGCAGTGTTTAATGTATTAATACAATATATCTCCCTAGTTTGAACATACACTGTTTCGGGATAAGATTAATTTCTCTTGGTATCAGACATAACTATTTCTTCAAAAAGTAAACTTCAAGATGCCAGTAACTCAATATTTACTGACTATTTAAGTGTTTTGTATCAACCTGCATTGTAACCAATGTCCATAACAGTATAGACTGGCAAGAAGTCAGACTAACTGACAAAAAATAGATAAACAAAAGAAACTCCACACATGGCTATTTGTGTGTTTTGTATCAACCAATGTCCATAACAGTATAGACTGGCAAGAAGTCAGACTAACTGACAAAAAATAGATAAATAAAAGAAACTCAACACATCAGAATCAAAACCATTACACACATACACACATCCAATAACAGAAATAAACAGTCTATAGATTAAAATACTTAAATATTAGTCAATGACAGGTCTTGTTCACAAAAACCAACTAACCAATCAGTAATCAGTTCGACTCAACCAGTTAAAAAAATAGTAAGCTAGAGCTCTCCATTTGGACATCATTCAGAAGAGAAACACTAAAGTCTATAAAACCACAGATCCAGAGAAGATCCACTAAAATGTATGAAACCATCATCTCCAACACAGAAACATTCTAGTTAGTGGTTAAATATTAATTACTTTTATCAAATGTTTTGTCAGCTGAGTAAAACCTTCAAAACAATTTTACTCTTGTTATCAGATAGTTTGGTAAAATTTTTCCTTGCAAATTATACACCAATTACGCTTACTTCTGTAGTGAGAGAAATTATAGAGCCTAATAAAATAAGCTGTACAAAATTGTTTAGTAAAATATGATATTATAAAATAGCAAAAACGTATTCAAGGTGTAGACTTGGTGTATTTTGGTTTTCAAACTTTTTTGATTAGGTGCTACAAATAAAATTTGTGGAAGAAAATTCTAGTTTACTGGATTGTACAAAGGTTAAATGAGAGAATTTAAAAGGTTATTATTGTTAGAATCCAATCACACTGGACCTTTCTTACTAGTGTAGTGCCTCTGGAATCAGTGCTTGAGTCTTTGCTTTTTATTTAGTAATACTGAAAGGAGCAAATTTACCAAATTAATAAAAAGCTTATTGACGCCTTTATACTCTTGAATAACTGTAGTTATACTAAGATGTTCCAGTGTTACAATACTGGTCACTTGGACATTGAATAACTGTAGTTATACTGAGATGTTCCAGTGTTACAATATTGGTCACTTGGACAAATATTTGATACATGACCTTTAACTATAGAAAGTGCAAAGTAATACATCGAGGTTATGAAGTGTTTAATATAGATAGTAAACCACTTAACAGTATGACCAAAGAAAAGAAGTTGTGCACAGATGTGGATAAGACACTCAAACTATTGAAGCAGTGGAGTTCTGCTGCTGGTAGAAAAGCTAATACAAGTTTAGGATGTATTTATAAACATACTGTTACAATTAATTCAAAAAATAATTATTATTTCTTTATCCAAATCACCTATTATGCTTCACTTGAAATTGTTTCTACAGTTGTCATTACCCAAGACACAATACTAACTTACTGAAGCCCTATTAGGATGTTTCTGTACATAGAAGGATTATTTTATAGGGATAGATTGAGGCCTCTTAAACTTATTTTCTATTAATAAAAGAAGAGTAAGAAAAGATATTTTTGAAGTTTACAGAATTATATGGCATTTGATATGATAAAGACCACTGATATCTTTTTACTGTACTTTGAATATTATAAGGAGGGAAGACAAGTTTAAAAGCTGTAAAAGACAGGTTAGGTTTTAGTTAAGACAGTTTTAGTTTTCTAACAGAGTAATTAATTTACGGAAAGACTGACTGTTGATGGTAAGAGTCAAGGCTGGCAGTATAAAAGAAGTTTAAGGAAATGGACAACTTTGAAAAAACAAAAGTGGTTTAAATTTTTTGCACTCAAAGATTAGCATGAAAGGACAGCCTTCAAAGGTCCAAATGGTCCCTTACTGATGCCTGTATGTTTGAACCTATCCTTAGTATTAGCCAATGAATACTCACAGTGAATCTTGCTCTTCTTTCCATGACTTCGTATCCAACAATTGGTGCATGGTAGTCATGGTGTACAGTTTCTGGTAAGAACACTGTCTCAGCTTCCACTCCAGTTTCTTCAAAAGCCTCTTCTGAAACAACACTAACAGATGAAATTGTGCACGAGTCACTTGGCTCTGAATCGTCCTCAGTGCTCTCTTCAACCACAGCCACACAGTGATGTAAGCCATCTTGTTCAGGTGTATTAGTTACAGCCAAGTAAGAACACTCAGGGTGGAGTTTTCCAATAATATTTGCTGATTTGTTTAATGGCTTTTTGTGTTTACAGTTTGAACTTTTTGAACAACAAATAGTGTTTGTTCCTCTTGACAAATCTCCATCTTGTTTAGGCATTGCTTATCTACACAGTTGCCTTCTGAATGAATTTGCATATCACTATCAATAAACAGAATAGAGTAAGGGCAAAACATTTTTTTATCACAATAAAAATAAAAGACTTAAATGTTTTTTAATTAATATTACTTCCCCCCAAATGTTGAACATAGAAGTATCTCTGTAGTATTAATTTATTAGCCTAATGTATTAAAACTTCCCTTTGTAACACTGAAAGTATTAAAACAGAAGTAATTTACACATAAAATTTAAAGGAAACAGAATATAGAATGAATAGAATTATATAAAAAAAACTAGTTATCAACACAATTTGTTTTCATGTAAGCATTCAACTTATTAGATTTATAAGTTTAAAAAATCCTAAATTTCCTCCTTCCCCAGTTTGATGATATAAAAACAACTTAAGATTTAAATCTGTCTTCATAAGGGATGGGTTTCAAATAAGGGAGTGACTAAAGATACCTCCTGCTGGCTATCAGTCACATGCCTGAAACTTCATTAAAGTTTAATTAGCCATTCTTACTTTTGGCAAGAAATTAAAAAAAAAAAAACATGTGGAGTTCACTCAACGTTTTATGTTAAATTATATATAAAGTCTGTCCCACCCGTACACAATGTGTGTCTCTGATAACATTTAAGAAGTAGTTCTTGATTACAGATTAGTAGAAGTTTAACCAGTTCTTACGTTCAACTAAAAACCTGCTTAGCAACTTTCTTCAACAAAGTTCCGATATACACAGGTAAAATACTTTGGTAAATATTTAAATACTATTATTTTTTCTAACGTTAACACTTAGAGCAGTTATGTCTAACTTTATGATACTTCCCAATGTTAATGTATTAGATAATCTCATAAATTACAAATAATGGAGAATATTATAATAACAATAATACTAGAAATCAATGTTTAATAATAAACCACTAAACTTAAAGTTAAATAGTGTAAAAAATGTCAAGTTTCAGTACCCCCATTGTTCAAGTTTTTTGTGTTAGCTATTACATTTAGTTAATTATTTTATTAATGTTATATAACTGCATGCCTCATTTCTAATTTAAGCCAAAATCATATTAAGCGCTATATAAAAAATGTAACCACACAGTGCTGTCTACTGATTCATAGCTTTATGGCGAAACGAAGCACACAGCGATAACTTGATTAAGTAGAGCTTTGACGAATTATTCACACCCGACCTGTTAAAAGTTACGGGACTCAAACATGTGACTACTACGTTGAATGTTCAGATAAACAAAACACCTAATATACATTTTATCCAACAGGAAAGTAAGAGCACTTTCACTCACCTACTTATCATTCCCTTGCTTGAACAGAGGTTAGTCTAGAAACTTAATACGTCACGTGGATCTGTCACTGATGAAAGTTTGCACAGCCCTTTCTTCCAACAACAGATGTAAAACAGGTCTAAGGAACACAAGTCATGCGTGAATCACGATAGCAAGCAATACAAATAGGGTATTAAATACCAGGTTTGATTAGTCTCTTGAGTGTTTTATTTAAAGTCAAAGATCAGATAAATGAGTCTCTTTCTGTTACGTTTAATTTTCGTTTCGTTTGTTTGGAATTAAGCTGTTTGTTTGTTTGTGCTTAATTACACCACGGCTATGAGGGAGAGCATGTTTAGCGCGATGCTATTTGCTATTTGCGCTCTATTCACCACGAGTACCAAAACCTGCCAGTAGCGGTGTAAGTCTACAGACAGGCCGCTGCGCCAATGGGTTCGTTACGTTTAATAGGTCAACAGAATGTGGGTAAAAATATATCTCAGGACGGCTGGTATGTGTATTAACACTTTTAATAATAAAGCAGAGAACAACGTTTCAGCCTGGTTTAACCTGAAGATGAACTAAAAAGGTTGAAACGTTCTACACTTATTACAGTACTTTTATTTTTTAAACAGCCAAAATGATAAGAGTGTTTCACAACTGTAATCGGAAAATTTGATAGTCTGATAAAAGAAGCTTCACAAAAGCATTTAATGAAATACGAAATCATAAGCAACACTTAACCAACATTTGTCAACCAAAGCAACGAAATACATAGAGGAAAGTTCATGCCGCAAAATCGTCCTTTTTACAATAAATTTCAAAGCATATTTTTCATTACATACTTACGCTACGATGCATGAAAACGTGCTTTTTTTGTTTTGTTTGTTTTTTAGAATATCGCACAGAGCTACTCGAGGGATATCTGTGCTAGCCGTCCCTAATTTTGCAGTGTAAGACTAGAGGGAAGGCAGCTAGTCATCACCACCCACCGCCAAATCTTGGACTACTCTTTTACCAACGAATAGTGGGATTGACCGTCACATAATACGCCCCCACGGCTGGGAGGGCGAGCATGTTTAGCGCGACGCGGGCACGAACCCGCGACCCTCGGACTACGACTCACAAGCCTTACGAGCTTGGCCATGCCAGGCCTATGCTTTTTGTTAAGGAGCCTCTTTTCTATACAAACATTCCTAACAATTTCGCCCGCCCTTCAGTGGCACAGCATGTCCACAAACTTACAACATTAGAAACCGAGTTTTTATACCCTGTGCATAACTTTGCTTCACTACAAACAAACAAACCTAACAATTTGTAAACAAAAAAAGACACGTTTAGTTAACACGAATTAAACACAAATGGTAGGACTTACAAATTGTTTGTTCTATTTTCTATCGAATTACTTACTTAATAGCTAAAAGATAAAAATGCGTGTACGTGATGTGCTTAAAAGTCTCAATAAAGTGCTACACGAAAAACTAAGAAAATCACGAAGATATCTATGGGTTGGGAAAAGAATTAGCTAACTGATGGTTGATTGAAAGACAGGAAGACGGTTTATATCGTAGTTTTTTTTTCAGATTTACCATTTTCATTTAAAATTATCGGTTATACGCAGGTTAACTGGTGGCTTGCCAGATAATATATTGTGGAACAGCTGTTTCACCTGGTCTGTCTTTAATTGATTGTTTCTTTGTTGGTTTTTGAATTTCGTGCAAAGCTACACGAGGGCTATCTGCGCTAGCCATCCCTAATTTAGCAGTTTAAGACTAGAAGGAAGGCAGCTAGTCATTCCCACTCACCGCCAACTCTTGGGCTATTCTTTTACCAACGAATAGTGGGATTGACCGTAACTATATAAGGCCCCCACGGTTGAAATAGCGAGCATGTTTAGTGTGATGGGAGATTCGAACCCGCAACCCTCAGATTACGAGTCGAATGCTTTAACCACCTGTTCATGCCAGGCAATCTTCAATTCGAATCCTCGTCACACCGAACATGCTCACCATTTCAGTCGTAGGGGCGTTATATAGTCACGGTCAATCCCACTATTCGTTAATAAAAGAGTAACCCAAGAGTTGACGGTGGATGGGGATGACTAGCTGCCTTCTCTCTAGTCTTACACTGCTAAATTAGGGACACGGCTAGCACCGATAGCCGTCGTGTAGCTTTGTGTGAAATTCAAAACAAACAAAAATTGCCATCAATGACACTAATTTACAAACAATAAAACAATATTCATTTATTAGAAAAAAAAATCAAAGTGAAAAAGAAATGTTTGTAATGTAACTTTATTGGAGATCTTGGTGTGTAATATTTTGTTAGGTTAAACTCTAAACAATTCAAATTAAGTTGTAGCATTATAATGTGTGTGTGTGTTGTTGTTTTTCAGAAAAAATATGCAAAATCTGATTTATGTAATAACAAAGAATTAAATTATTTGTTTTATAATGTTTGCCACAGGCCATATTCATTGGTGGCTCTAACCCACAGTCATTTCAATAAACGTTCCAAACTAATGGTGTACACACTTATTTTACTTAAAAGTTTTCTTGCAAAATTTCCTCAATAACTTATCAATAACAAATATTTTGATTGATTTACTGTTGAGAATACTAACTGAATCACAGAAAAATAGATTTACCAGTTAAACTCTTACTGTTTAACTTTCTAACTGACTCTAAACTTAATGTTTCTGTGTTATGGGAACATACTATACCTTTCAGTTAAAAAATAAAATTCTTAAAATAATTTTGTTTCTCTGAGTACCTTAACTCAGTATAGAAGCACTTATGAAGGTAGCAGCTTTGATTTAAGTGAATAATGAAAGTCCATGTGAAGGTCAAATCAACTTATCCAGTTGAAGAAATAAAAATATTTCATTTACTTAGTAAGTTCAAATACTATTCTCAGTGAATCAGATAACAGTTGTTTTACAGCTCGTTAGCCAACTAAACTAACAAACAACCAAAAACTGTTTTTTGATGTGTGCTGTTGCTTTTGTTGTTAGAATCTCGAGGGTGTATAGACAAATTCACACAGAGTTGAGACTTGGGAGAACAGATTTTTATACGATCTCTACAGTGCAATGTTAAACAGACTACACATGTAGTTATTGTTAATTCAACATTATGTTTGAAGTTATATTATTGTGCACTTTTATTTCCGTTGTTTATTTAAATAAACAGACTTTAAAGTGTTGTTGTTGCATTCATTCACGTTAGCGAAGAAGCACTGTTTCAAGGTAAGAGTGAAAACACTTAGAATGTAGAATTGGATATGGTTCTACTTCTGATATGTTTTTTCAAGTCTCTTTGATGAAAACCTAGTAAACTCTTGAATTTCACACAGAATATTTATAAAGATTAAAGTGATGTTACGGTTAACTTTATTTGTGCTGAAACTTTTATTTTAACATTAATTTTCTCAGTTTAACTTAAAGAGCTGTAAAAACTCCTATTTTCTATCAAACTTTTCTTCAGTTCTTGTCAACCTAACACAGGACATTCTATTGTAGCATATTTTCGGTAGTATATAGTTATTTGTAAAAATGACATTAAATTTACCTTGTCTACATCTCCATGACTTAACTGTCACAACTCATTACATAATATTAACTCATGAAAGATCCTAAAACCAACAGTTATTAGTAGGCCTTACTTCTCTGCTTTGTTGGTTATTCGTAAGATAACATACTTTGTTAATTAATTTTACTCATTCAATTTGACATTTTTATGTTATATTCGTTTTATACGTACTATAGGAGGTTTCAAGTTCCAAGGAGACTTAAACAATTGTGAAATTTCTCGAATTAATCACTTATTATTCACATCAAAACTAACTTTAACGAACAAAGATATTAAAATAATAGTAATAATTCCAACATGAACATATTAGATTAACTTATCTATAATGAATTAGATTTCAGAAGCAACTTCGTTGTTTAAACTTTTCTCAGACTGACAAAACATCGCATTATGTAGAGAAAACAATCATGTCACTTCTCTCATGACACAGCCGCCAACAAAGTTACTTACGATTGTTCTTATGTCAAAGAAATGAATGTTTTTCCTGGTGTATCTCCCGATTTACTAATTGTTATGTATAAAGCGTTTGAAATGCCATGTTGTTGTTTATATTATTGTTTTAAAGTTCAAACCAATAAAATATGTTGTTGTTCATGTAGAAATTTCTAGAATTAGGTAGATCAATCATTTGTTTATAAATAGAATATATGTCGGCCTGGTGTCTAGACGAGTCTCGTGCAAAAACAGACATGCGCAGATTACTCTGGAATTCTGTGGAAGTTACGCGATAGTTCGAGAACATAGTAGGCCTACTAATATATAAACAGACGGCGATGTGAGGAGAGGAAGTGAATCAGTCATTCGTTTTTATTCGATTCAAGAGATGTATCTTCGTTTGAGAAATTTTTCAACGTTTACTGTGTGTTTATTTCGTTAATCTTTACGATTCATTCGAATTACTGGTTATACTGAAGGTCAACACGTACAGGACTGTTTAGGGGAGATCGAGACAAGTTAGAAAACGACACATTTGAGACATTCATCAAAGACATCGTAAAAAGAACTTCGTCAAATTTATTGAACTGTGAATTGTTTCTGGACTTCTCCATTTAAACTTCGGAATTTCTTCGTGGGACCAAATTCACACCCTAGACTGGAATTTTGGATTTCTGATCTGGACTTTTGGACTTTCATTCTGGATCATTATATTGGACACAGGCCAGTACCGTTTTGTATTGTAATTAATTTTGAAGGTTGAAACTGAATATCTGTCATTGTTATTGTATAATTTATTTTATATCTGTCACATATATAATAGTTTATTGTAATAAATTATATAAGCTGTTATCTGTGTCTTTCTGTTGCGTTCAGTCCACAAAAAAACCCATAAAAAAGTAACACTAATAGAAAATATTATTGCTTCTCTCTATGAAGAATTTATTATCTTATAACAAACCCCATTGAAAAGGAACACGTGTTGCCCTGGTCGGCAAACCTAATTCCATGAGTAATTAGAGTGTTAGAAACTTAATGGCTTTCTTCACTAACTTGCTACATAAACAGCAAGCAAATACTTCATAGAATACAAATATTCTGAGAAAAAACAAACAAACAACCTAAGTAGGTAGGAAACTTATGTGTCACTTGCATGGAAGTCGAAAATTTTCTTATTTGTATCAATGATATTGATATGGGCTTAATTAGCAAATTAATACTATATTTGACTACTTGCAACACATTTTTATGTTCTGTAGTTTTGTTAAATTTGACCATTCAAATACCAATGTATTTATCTACTAGTTTATTTGAATAACCAAGGTAAGAAGTTCATTTCTTATATTTGTTGAATCTGATGATGCTACGTTAGCGTGGTAAAATGGTTTAACCATAAGTTTTATATTCTGTATATTCAAAAATAAACAAAATTTAAGTTCTACATAACAGAGAACTGTCTTTGATTATTTTGTAAAATAATCAGTTATGAGATCTGATGTATTAGTATTTACTATTAGAATCAATGTCTACAAATGTTTATTTAGTACTACAACCCCCAAAATTGTCAGGAAACATTGGTAAATAAAGCATATGATTACCTTTAATAGTAAAGTAAGTTTTAAATTGATGTAGTATGCTCAGAATTAGTGAATCAATGAACCGGGATAATGTAGTCCATTTCTACATACAATAGCGTTTCTGGGAAATTTTTATTTGAGGATAAAGAAATAGATGTGGAGGGGCGCAGAAAATTAACGTTTCCATGTCAGAAATTAAAATGTAGAAAACTTTATTCGACTGTATCTCAGATGGAAGTTGCTTGGGGATTAATCTCTTGCACCAGATCTGCCTCCCTCCAACGAACATGCATGCCTCTGTACATATGTGAGCTTCATCTAGTTCGTGAGCAATGTTTAAAGATTTATTGTGAGCTTCATCTAGTTCGTGAGCAATGTTTAAAGATTTATTGTATATTGCCAACTTTTCATGAAAGAACCTTATCCATGGTCAGTCTAATGTAAATTTAGTATTTGTTAGATATTTAAGACTGTTCAGTTTAAAAGTTATTATTTAATTTATTCTCTTATTTAATATTTACTGATTTTTTTCGTAACAATGGTGTTAAATTAAAAGTTAATTAATTTAAAAACGATGGTTATGACAAGTGGAGTGTCCGTTTATTGTTAACATTTATTGTCTAAAAATTCGCGATACCTACTGTAAAAAAAAATTTCAGCCTTATAAAACCTGATATTTGGTGAGCCAGCCAGGATTATACAGTGGTAAAAAAAGATGTGAACAACAGCGGTGGCAAAAACAGTGTAGAGATTACACGCATACTATATACCCATTAGGGCTGATGTTGATACATGGAAAGAGAGATGTGAATGACTTGGGCTGAAAGATAGCGATCTATTAGAGTTTGTTAAATAACAAATATAGAGAGAATAGTGTCAACAGATGAGATAGGAGGAGAGACAGACGAGAGAAAAAATACTAAAAGAGAAATTAAATACAGAAAGAAAGAATAAGAATACAAATAGGAAACTAAGAAAAACAAAAGGAGAGAGATGAGAGACTGATAATAGAGAAAATAAGAGCACAGATTGATATTGCTAAACTCATTTAACAGAAATAGAAGTAGCATATTTAGGTAAAGACGAGAAGGAGCTCAGCCCCAGGATCTATGATCTTAATGGGGGGCCCATTGATAGTTTTATTCTATGTAAAATTACATGGGATGTAGTGCCTACAAAAATGATTAGCCCCTGGGCCGAAATAATCTGAAATTCGACACTAAGAAAGAGAAAGAACTTATGAATGATAACGGAGTCAAGACCAGTCGACCCAAGTGTGATGAACAGAAAGACGACATTAATGCTTTCCTGGAAAGATATGAAAGATTCAGTAAAAGTCTGAACTGGGAAAGGAACAACTAAGCAATCTGTCTCTTCCCATTCTCAGAGTAAAAAGCCAACTCAAGTATATTCAGGAATGACAACAGAAGATGCTATAGACTATGACAAGTAAAAGTGACCTTGCTGAAATGCTATGAATTCACAGAAGTTCAGAGAAATGAAACCTAAAACTTGAGAAAAGGTATTTCAGTTTGAGGCACTTCTACAGTGATACTTTACAAGATGGACTGACATGGCAAGGGTGAAAATAGTTTTGAGAAACTGGCAAATCTACTGATGTACGAGTTCGAGTAAATGTTCCCAAGTGACATGTCACTGATTCTAGAGGAGATGATCACGAAAGACTTGGATGAGATGATCAACTGTACTGGATTGTATAGAAAGATGTTCGATCAAACACAAAAATGAATCATTATGGATATGGATATAAACCAGTTTTTAAAAATCCCATAATATAGAAAGAGACAAGAAATATATAACTCTCACAGGTATTCACTCTCACAAAACTGGTTCTTACATACATTACACTGTGCTAGTATTATTAAGGTGTCAATAGTCACAGTGTTAGCCACTCAATGACGCGTAGATATGACTCTTCACAGATACGTATATATATCACCTTCTAGAAGTCAACAACTAACAAACAAATGTGTTAATAGTCGTATTATGCCGATAACGAATAAAAAGTACTCTTTACAAGCGCTTAACACCATATAAAAGTCAGTACATAACAGTGGAAACAGCTATGCTATTTTGGCACCTATTCCATCAAACATAGAACAGTGTTTTTACAAACGTTATAACTTAAATTAAGACTATAATAACTTATTCAGTATAAACAATATAAATACAAATAGTCAAAACTACACACTTCAATTCGTAGATATTAATGTGCATATGAATGCATTGGCAACATTTCTTTAGTATTCGTACTTGTAGAAAGGTTACTAACTATCACAGTCCTTTAATTTGAACTTCTGACTGGAGGAGAACTCAGCAGAACTTTGCCACACAAGCTAATTTGAGAAATTAAAGCATGTTTAGAAGATCTAGCCAGGAGACTTGTGATACTTTCCACAGAAAATAAAAACAAACAAAAGAAAAAAACAACCGAAAACAACCAACAGAAAGAAAACAATTTCGAGAATTCTACTGACATCCAACAGCCAAACTTCACAGGAAAAATTAAAAATTTATATTTTCCAGAAACACCTAAAAACATCTTGAACGATTTTTTCAAAGAATTTTCTCACAAAACCACGAACATAATTTCACAAAACAAAACACTGAAAAACAACCTTGGAAAAAGAGACATTAATTCCATTATAAACCTGAAACAAGACAAAAACATTGAAATTCTAAAAACAGATAACGAACACGAATAAATACATCCAAAAAATGAAGAGCATTCTATCAGACACAAACAAATTTAAACCAATACACACAAATCCAACAAAGACACACAAAACGCAACCAAACAAAATACTACTAAAAATGAAAAAAGCCAACACAATTTCAAAAACGTTTTATTCCTACCGACGCAAGACCAACTCAAGCACATCACAAATATACGGCATCACCAAACCTCACAAACCAGATTGTCCACTGCAACAATAATTCCCACATATGAATCGTTTAATTACAATCTTGGTAAATACATAGCATAGGCATTCTCCAAATATGTAACATTAGCCAGCCCATTCATCTAAGACTCTTTTAATTTCAAGTATAATCTTAATCAACTTAATTACAAAGCCTTAATGGCCAGTTTCGAGGTCATATCCCTCTTTACAGAAGTGTCAACCACTGAAGCCTGAAAGATAGCCTTAGAACTCTATATCCGAGACCCTAACCCATCTATAGGCATTCCCAGCAACCAATTAGCAACCCTCATAGAATTCACCACGAAGAAGACAAACTTCATGTTCAACAACCACAACTATATACAAACAAATGGCCTAAGCATGGGCAACCCAGTATCACCAGTTCGAGCCAACATTTTTATGACACAAGTTGAAACACGACCAATTAACACAGCACTACGTTCACCACTATACTGGTACAGATATATAGACAACATGATTGCAGGAATTAAAGAAC
Organism: Carcinoscorpius rotundicauda; assembly: GCA_011833715.1. Taxonomy (NCBI): domain Eukaryota; kingdom Metazoa; phylum Arthropoda; class Merostomata; order Xiphosura; family Limulidae; genus Carcinoscorpius; species Carcinoscorpius rotundicauda. Next base: position 91,115,427 of record CM022395.1, read on the forward strand.
ACACGCATAATTTTTTCAATCACATTAACTCTATACATCCCAACATTAATTTCACATGTAAACAGGAAGGAAGCAATTAAATGTCATTTCTTAACTTCAAAATTACAAGAATCGACAGACAATTCAAAACAGAAATCCACCGAAAAATCACCCATACTGTACTATACATTCCTTGGGACTCAGCACATGAAATAAAAGAAAAACTCAACATACTAATAAACCAAATAAACACAGCCATAAAACTATGATCACCAGATAAAATTGACAACGAATTAGACAAAATAAAACAATACTTCATCAACATCAATAAGTTTCCTCCACAAACCATAGAAAACATTATACGTACACACCGAGACAGAAAGCAAAATCAACCAACAAAAATAAATATATCTCACGAATCAAAAAATCACGAAACCATATACTGCTGTATGCCATATATTCCCGATATCAGCAGAAAAATAACCAACATTTGGAAAAAAACTAGTAACAAAATATGACATTCCAGTTAATACCAAATTTATTCCAAAACAAGGCACAAAACTGAAGTCTGTACTTTATGAAAACTACATTGACAAACACCACACCAACGCTATTTATAAAATACAATGTGATAACTGCTACGACTTTATATTGGAGAAACAAGTAGAAAAATGGAAACTAGATTCACATAACACGAAAAGTCACCTTCACACGTTTTCGAACACTGCAAGTTAAATAAACACAACATTACCATAGAAAACACCCAAATACTAAATAAATAAACAAACATAAATAAACGCAAAATTAAAGAAGCCTTACTTTTACAACAACTCAAGCCCAAAGTAAACCGATACAAAGGAACAACTTTGTACCTATATTATATGCAAAAAACGGCTCGTTTGGGTTCAGAAAATATTTTAAATAGTAGAGCGAACAACGTTTCGACCTTCTTCTGAACCCAAACGAGCCGTTTTTTGCATATAAAATTCTCAACAAGTGGGTTTCTCGACATCACTGATTTGTACCTATATTAGTAAATATAATACAACATTTAAGCATGCCCTGTACATTCCTACACTCAATTACACAACCGCTTTCAAACATGTGGTCAGCTATCGGTCAGTTACCTCCTTCTTTGTTTGTGAACCTGGCGATGACCGAAGAAGGTTGAAACGTTGTTCGCTCTTCTAAATATTGATTTCTACATCCATACCAGCCATTTTTTACATATATAATTTTCTCTGTAAGTGGGTTTTCTCGTCATCACGGATTATCTATTATTTTAGTTTTGTAGAGTGTTTCTTCAATACATTAACACACATAACTTGTGTATTAAGAGGTACATCTAGAATAATTTTAATTTTCGTTGTCAATTCATTCATAAAATATATAAAAATAATTCTTACCCAGTAGGTCAAACAGATCATGCACACGTGACTTTCAGCAGTAAACACGTGTTCAAAGAATTAAAGTATTGGAATTATTTAGTTCCAGGAATCTGCAATGTGTAATATTTTCGTAACAGCTGCAAGTGATTTTTTTATCATTATTCACGTGATACCTGATGATATGCAGAAGCACAGAAAGATACGCATGAGTCACTTGTTTTATAAACACTTATTATCTCGTTATCTGTGAATCACTGTGTAACATGGTCGGTACACCAGATCAACGTACTTAATGATCTGAAAATGCCGCCAAGGTCGCGAACGCTCTTTAGCGTGATATATAAAAATATATATGTGCCCACAAAGAGATACATATACACATAAACACGAATACTTAAATACATCTTCGTTTCAAATCTGCACAAATAACGAACACTCGCAAGATTACGTTCGTGAAGTTTAAAAAAAAAGCAACCGTCAGCTTTCAAGAATAAATGTTCTATTTATTCTGACCCCCAGTTGCACAGCGTTACGTCACAAGAATCCTGGGTTCTATACCCGTTATGGCAGAGCGCAAATAGCTCATTGTGTAGTTTTATGCTTGATTCCAAACAGACAAAACAAATAGTTATATGTAACATAAAACTATGACATATATATATATACTCTTCAAAAAAAGAAACGCAAAAGGTAAAATTTGAGACATTGTTAACAAGTTTATTCCGGGTTGTTCTGTATGACATGTGTGAAACTTTGCACATTAGAATATTCTTAACGTGGCCTACCTACACCCTTTTTTCAAATTAATTGAAACAAATGGTCATTTTCCAACATTTTCAGCATGGCGGCCGATGTAGGTTCGCTGGACCCGCCAATTTCCTTTAATAACACTGGTTTACAAAGAAATTGAGACAAGCACAAAAATAGCTGTTTTAACCTAATTTGGGGGTGCTGAATTCAGATTTGAAATCCGTTTTTACTCATCGCATCTAGTTTTTTAGATATGCATACTGTAAATAAAGGCGTATATGCATTCATGGTTAATTTCTAATATTGTGTGACTTATGTCTTCTTTTTTAGTTATTATACAATAAATACAAATAAATCAGATGAAGAAATGCCTCCAAGGGAAGATTCTGCCAAGTCAATCTCTTCCGAAGATATTGACTCTTCTTATTCAGGAACAAGTGGCAACGAGCCACACTGGATCACGCAAGAAGACCTGAATGACCTTGCTCGTGATTTGTATCTGTCAAAACAGCAGTCAGAGCTCTCGGCTTCTCGGCTTAAACAGTGGAACCTAGTCCAGGAAGATGTAAGGATCACTAGTTTCAGGAATCGGAACAAAGACCTCGCTTCATTTTTTGACATGGAAAACATGTTGTGCTACTGCACAAATGTACCTGGCTTGTTCACTTTCCTTGGTTTGCCACATAATCCTTCAGACTGGCGTCTTTTCATAGACTCTTCCAAGCGAAGTCTCAAGGCTGTGCTTCTGCACAATGGGAATAAATATCCCAGCATTCCCACTGCACACTCTGTCCATCTAAAGGAGTCCTATGACAATATGGAGCTTCTTTTAGAAGCTGTTAAGTACAACCAGTACCAGTGAAGTCTGTGTGAGGACCTCAAGGTCATTGGTCTTCTTATGGGTATGCAAGCGGGCTTCACAAAGTACTGTTGCTTTCTCTGTCTCTGGGATAGTTGAGCTGTATCCCAGCATTACAAGCAGAAAGAATGGGGGTCTAGAAGCACTTTCGTTCCTGGCGAACACAGCGTCAAGGAGAATCCTCTGGTTGACATGAAGAAGATGCTTCTTCCTCCTCTTCACATCAAGCTTGGTTTGATGAAGAATTTCGTGAAGGCCATGGACAAAAATGGTGCTGCCTTCCAACACTTGTCTACTGTGTTACCAGGTCTCAGTGCTGCTAAGTTCAAAGAGAGCATCTTTGTCGGACCTCAAATCCGAGAAGTGCTGAAGGATACTGATTTTGAGGAGCTTCTTACCTAAAAGGAACTGAGAGCATGGGAAGCATTTAAGTCAGTCTGTAGTGGCTTCCTTGGTAACATACGCGTACCAAATTACCAAGCCTGTATTGAGAAGTTGCTAAAGACTTATGAGGATATGGGATGCCGAATGTCACTCAAAATTCATTTTCTCCATTCCCACTTCAACTTCTTCCCTACAAACCTTGGAGCAGTGAGTGATGAGCATGGAGAAAGATTCCACCAAGACATTACGAAAATGGAGAGCAACTACCAAGGCAAGTGGAACCCCAGCACGATGGGAGACTTCTGCTGGATGTTCTTGCGTGACATCCCGGAGCAAAATACACCAGATCATCTAAGAAAACACACTTCTAACTGTCTCCGGTACTATGAATTGTGTACATTGTGTCATCCAAGTATATTTATTCCGTCAATGCTCTTTATCTATCCTGTTTTATCTGTAATAAGCTGCTGCAACTGTTGAAATAAGCACGTATATACTCTGTATATACTAAAATGAGACTATTTAAAAGCCAAAAAACTAGAGGTGATAGAGCAAAACTGTTTATAAATTTGAATTCAGCACATCCAAATTAGTAAAAAACACCTATTCACATTCTTGCCTCAGACAAAAAATATTTTTTTGTTAACCAGTGTAATCATTTTTTTACACAGACGGCGTCATTAGCTGTGTTTTGCAGTACGGTCTATCTATTTTTGGGATATATGACGAAATTTTGAGGAATATTACGTCATTCGAAATTGCGTTAGAGGGGCAAGGAGACCAGTCAAAAAACAACTTACCAACTCAATGAAGAAAAAACGATATCAATGGGGTATGAAATACAAGAACTGGAAGCAAGAACAATGGAGGAAGGTGTTATTCAGTGACAAGGCTCATTTCTTCGTACAGGGTCAAAGAAGTCTGCGTGTTCACAGATCTCCAAGTGAGAAACTTCGAAAATCTCACATCAATTACTTTGTAAAACATCCCTTGAAGATGTTTTGGGGCTTTTTCAGCTACTATGGCGTCGGAGGCTTACATATCGAAGAAGGTATGATGCGAGGATCACAGTACATCGAGATTTTGCAGAGAAGTCTTTTCAGAATTGGTAAAAAAGATTTCCAGATGGATCTGCATTTTTCAGGAAGATCTGGCTCCGTGCAACACACCAAAACTTGTGAAGAATTTTATGACTACAACGCGAATAAAGATGCTGGACTGGCCTGAAAACTGTCCAGACTTAAATCCTATTAAAAATCTTTGGGCGATTTGTAAAGAAAGACTTCAGGGAAAAGACTGTACTACAAATGATTAGCTAATTTAGGTGTGGTACCGCGATCCAAAAATTAGTAAAGATTGCAGTCAACTCGTGGACTCGATGCTGAAGCGGATTAATGATCTTTTGAAAAATAAAGGCGATCATATCATGTATTAATTTGTGAGTAAATTTTTGATTCTCAGAAATAAAATACAAAAAATTGAAAAAAATCGAAATTTTCCGTTTTGTTTCAATTAATTTGCTCAAGAGTGTATGCTAGTTTACTGTTATATGTGATGTCTAGGAATATTACTGTTCGAGAAAATTTTAGTTACGTGTTGTACATTTTTAGTGTTTCTTTTGAAAATTATTGTTTTAAGTTTTGAACGCTACTCTTCAAGTGTTGCTTGAGGTGATTATGCAGTTGAAAGTAATTTGCACTTTGAAACCTGCTAACAGGGATTATCGAGAAGTACTCCAGATGACAATGTTATTTGCACATTACAAGGTGTGCATGTTAGTTCCGTGAACAGAATATAATAAACGAACATGATGTAGAGAAGGGGCCCCAGTCCTGACACCTGGTGTACACCCGCTGTAGGTGTTACTGTTTAGGTTATGGCTTTGTTGATTTTACCTCTCGCTGTTTTTCGACAAGAAAGCTGGAGATCCATCTTTTTAAAATAGATATAAAGTTAAATTGTAATAGCTTGTATATTTTAGACTCTGGTGTCATACAGAGTAAAATACTCGTTTGACATCCAGGACATACTGTGGTGATTTTGTTTTTTAATTGAAGTCTTGGGTGACTGACTTGGTTTGTCTGAGAAAGTGGTCGGCTGTCTATTTTTGTATTTCGGAGAGTGATTTATTTTTCTCTAAGTGCCATAACAGACGTGTTGTTAGTATTTTTTCGGAAAGCTTTCCTATATTATTGATCAGACTGATTGGCCTAGAGTTCTTGGAGTATTTATACAGGGTGGTCGCTAGAAAAGCGGAAAATTTGTCACACAGCTATTTATTTTTACAAAGAATAACTTTTACAAAGTTTTTTAAAGGCATATGTTATATTACACTCATAGATGCTCAAAATGCATTTTATTCATGATGTAAAGAAATCAAAATAGAAATGAGTAAGCACGCATTTTATTCATGATCTCATCTGACCTATGGCCTGGCATGGCCGAGCGCGTTAAGGCGTGCGCTCGTAATCCGACGGTCGCGGGTTCGCGCCCGCGTCGCGCTAAACATGCTCGCCCTCCCAGCCGTGGGGGTGTTTATGTGACGGTCAATCCCATTATTCCTTGGTAAAAGAGTAGCCCAAGAGTTGGCGGTGGGTGGTGATGACTAGCTGCCTTCCCTCTAGTCTTACACTGCTAAATTAGGGACGGCTAGCACAGATAGCCCTCGAGTAGCTTTGTACGAAATTTCAAAAACAAACTCATCTGACCCTCAAATTTTCCGCTTTTCTAGCGACCACCCTGTAGTTGCAGGAATAGTTTTGGGTGTAACTTTAATAATTGCAGCCTTATACTGAGACGGTTAGTAACCAGAATTGAGAAAGAAGTTAAACAGAGTGGTTAAATGTTGGATTAGAATTTCTGAGGTTTCTTGCTAATACCGTCTTGACACAGAACTGCGTTCTTTAGTGTTTATATAGATATGACGACCTCGGAGTTAGTTGGGTAATTATTGTTAACGTTGGTCGTTGTGTATGGGAGATGTGGCCTACTTTCATTAGAATCGAAAATAAAACGTAACAAATGATGTGAACTTGCGAGGTAACAAATTTGTAAACACATAAATACGCTGAATAAATAAGGATTTTTGTTTGTTTTGGAATTTCGCACAAAGCTACTCGAGGGCTATCTGTGCTAGCCGTCCCTAATTTAGCAGTGTAAGACTAGAGGGAAGGCAGCTAGTCATCACCACCCACCGCCAACTCTTGGGCTACTCTTTTAGCAACGAATAGTGGGATTGACCGTAACATTATAACGCCCTCGTGACTGAAAGAGCGAGCATGTTTGACGCGACAGGGATGCGTACCCGCAACCCTCGGATTACGAGTCACACGTCTTACGCGCTCGGCCATGCCAGGCCAAATGAATAAGGTAGGAATTATGTTTCTCAATATCTAGGAGAAAAGGCGTAGATAAAGGAGTCCACCCCTCCGAATCAAAGCATATTGATCACATATTATTTTTCAGTTTTTATATATGTTTGCTTTTGAATTTCTTGCAAAGCTAGACGAGAGCTATCTGCACTAGCTGTTTATAATTTAGCTGTGTTAAGACTGGAGGGAAGACAACTAGTCATCACTACCTACCACCAACTCTTTTACCAACGAAGAGTTGGACTGACCGACCCTTCCAGCTGAAAGAGTTTGCATGTTTGGTGCGTCGGGATTCGAACCTGAGACCCTCAAATTACAAGGCGAGATTCCTGGCCTTCAATATATATAAACTTTTGTATGATTTAATAAAATAAATAAAACTTCTATAAACTTCATTACACTTGATTTGATTTAATGACTATTCTATTGAAAAGATAGATCAATTTCAGCCTTTTAATTTATTGCTCCCACCATAAAACACTCGGACCATGATACCTTAACTCGTAACATTTAAATTAAATTCAAGTGTATCTATGTTTTATTTTTACCAGCAAATATTGTACATTACAAATCTGTGTTAATGTGCATAGAAAATTCAGCCAGAATACAGCTTTACAATTACCACTGACATTCATACATTTACTTTTTGGTACAAAAGGATTTAAAAATATTCATTTGCATTTTTGGTTAAAACATCCGTAGGATGTAAAGTTGTTGTCTAAGATTCAACAACATTCGGTGTCTGACCTAGATTTTATCATAGTAGAAGGTGAGGACATGTAACCCTAACCCTACCTGAGATTATCAAGTGAATTATTTGTGGCATGTTACAGTATTTTCAAATGCTTGAAGATGTGAGAAATACATATTTCATAAGATTATAGAAGTAACGCACATATATGTGCAATATGACGAACATTGTACACACTTAGTGAATGTATAAATGGTGCACCACCTGTTTATCTTATATACAATCAGATGTACCTGAAGCTATGAATAAACAAAATTTATCTAATAAAGTGGTAGGTTGATCTATAAGTAAGTTGGGTGTGTACACTATTTGAAGAGTCATAAGAGTCAAATCTTTCTTAAAAATTCATGTTAAGTTAGTATATATGTAAAAACGGTTGGTATGGATAGAGAAAGCTCTATATAGAAGAACGAACAACGTTTCGACCTTCTTCGGCCATCTCAAGTTCTTCCCAACAGCTGACCACGTTTGAAGGTGGTTGTGTAATTGAGTGTAGGTGCTTAGATGTTAGATTATATTTATTAATATAGGTATAATGGCGTTCCTTTATATTGGTTTACTTTGGGCTTGAGTTGTTGTATAAGTAAGGCTTCTTTAATTTTGCATGTGTTTATGTTTGTTTCTTTATTTAGTATTTGAGTGTTTTCTATGACTATGTTGTGTTTATTTCACTTGCAGTGCTCGAAAATGTGTGAAGGTGACTTTTTGTGTTATGTGAATCTTATCATTTTTCTACTTGTTTCTCCAATACAGAAGTCGTGGCAGTTATTACATTGTATTTTATAAATAATGTTGGTGTGGTGTTTGTCAGTGTAGTTCTTACATAGTATAGACCTCAGTTTTGTGCCTGGTTTTTGAATAAATTTGGTAGTAACTGAAATGTCGTATTTTGTTATTAGTTTTTGCCAAATGTTGGTTATTTTTCTGCTGATGTCGGGAATATATAGTATGCAACAGTATATGGTTTCGTGATTTTTTAAATCATGGGGTCTATTTATTTTTATTAGTTGATTTTGCTTTCTGTCTAGGTGTGTGCGTATAATGTTTTCTATGGTTTGTGGAGGAAACTTATTGATGTTGATGAAGTATTGTTTTATTTTGTCTAATTTGTCGTCAGTTTTATCTGGTGAGCATAGTTTTATGGCTGTGTTTATTTGGTTTCTTAGTATGTTGAGTTTTTCTTTTATTTCATGTGCTGAGTCCCAAGAAATGTATAATCGAGTATGGGTGATTTTTATCTGGTGAGCATAGTTTTATGGCTGTGTTTATTTGGTTTCTTAGTATGTTGAGTTTTTCTTTTATTTCATGTGCTGAGTCCCAAGAAATGTATAATCGAGTATGGGTGATTTTTCGGTGGATTTCTCTTTTAACTGTGTATTGGTTCTTGTAATTTTGAGGTTAAGAAATTATATTTGATTGCTTCCTTCCTGTTCACATGTGAAATTAATGTGATTGCAAAATTGTGTGTTCTGTAGATGTGAATACCGCAATCACGTTGTCTACATATCTTTTCCAGTATAGTGGTGGATGTAATGCCGTGTTAATTAATCGTGTAATAAAAACCTGACGATGACTGAGGAAGGTCGAAACTTTGTTCACTCCTCTACATAGAGCTTTCTCTACCCATACCAGCCAATTTTACATTTATATATTTATATTTTTCTCTACAAGTGGGTTTTCTCATCATCATGGATGTTAAGTTAGTGTTCAGTCCTTCAATGTTGAAGAAGAGGCCATTGTTCCTGATGCTACCCAATCCAACCATTCCTAAGCCAAGAACATCCTTGAATACGTCTGTCCTAAAATAAAGTACCCACAGTTAAATTCAATATAAATAACAGCTACTATTTCTCTCAGTTAAATAGCATAGCTAGAAACTGAAGTAAAATGTTTAGAATAACTCAAGTATGTCTGACCACATTTCATGTGTTTTAACTGATATATGTAAATAACCTGATGAATATTGTACTGATTAATTAACATTCTTTTGATGTGAAAGCTTAGCAAGATACTTTGATTCATGCTAGTGTAAACAAATATTTTAACATGTATTAAATATTTTGTGTGATTTTTCACATTTGTATCAATTTTTTATTTTAACTGTAAACTCCCTTCAGTTGACAACTTTTGTATTACACTTATGACTTTATATCTGGATTTAAAATAAATCTATTTGTTACTAGATTTAAAGTCAAACTCTAAATAACTAGCCAACATGGCATCTATGTTACAGTTGACAAAACCTTCCAGGATTTTGGAGAAACTATCGACAGGTTGGTTAGTTTAGAAAAGAGTGAAAGTCAGTCAGTCAGTTTAAGTAAGTGTATAATTAAAAAGTAAGTAGAAATTACTATAGATTAAAGTGCAAAACCACAAGCTAATGGAAAAGTGATGCTCTTTTAATTATGTTTTGCTTGTATAATATCAAAGTAATGTGTGTTGAGTCCGTGATGACGAGAAAACCCACTTGTAGAAAAAATATATGTAAAAACGGCTGGTATGAGTAGAGAAAGTTTTATGTAGAAGAGTGAACAACGTTTTGACCTTCTTCGGTCATCATCAGGTTCATGATGTGTTTTGAGTGTTTGGAAAACAGAAATCCTGTGTTGTTTGATTCTGAGTCACTAGCTTTACAGTATAAAAAACACATGTATATTATAGACATTGCAATCAACATTATTTGGTTCTAGTGTTTAGAGAACTTTATATTTGAAAAACCTAAAACTTGCATGTTGTTTTTAAACAAAGTTGAGACTCAATAAAACAGTTTCAGTTTTTGGGGCTCACTCTGGTGGTATCTATGTAATTTAATATGTTTACAGACATACTGTGATCTTTTATAACTTCTTACGATATACATTTGTACATGTTAGGTTTTAAATAAGGTGAAGCTATTTCACCTCACTTATTACAGTTATGTAACTTATCACAATTCATTAAAATACAGAGACTTTAAAAGTTTAAAAACATGTGGGTAGCCAACTCTCCAATCTTTCTGCACAAGAACAAAGACACAAAAACATAATTATTGTCAAATTTTAAGCCTTAGAAAAATATGCTATTTTTTATATGTCCAATATAAAAACCTAGAAATAATTTGAATTTATTATTTGAATTACATTTATTTTGGTATTAGATGAAAACATTTTTACCAGAATATAAAATAGACTATTTTGAACACCACTGGAAAACTTTCAAAGATTTTATTTGCATTTTTCATTAAAAAATTACAGTTTTAAACTTATTTTAACATTCACTAAATTTATTTTATAGTTTATTTACATGCACAATACCTGAAGCTGAATACAAATGTATTACAAATATTGATGAGCAAGTGCTCTCAGAAATCTCCCTTTCCTGATATTAGCAGCTTCATGTTGAATTTCTTCATTGTTATTAATATTTAGTTCAAGATTTCCCATCAGACGAAGTAACGTTCGTCTACGTTCCACATCTCCTCGACGAACGTGTTGATTTACTAAGTACTCTAACAAACTAACGTCCCATATGTGTTGGTAAAAAGTATCACAGCTATCGTTACAATAACGTTCGCTGAGTGCCCGGAATGCAGTTGTGTAGTTGACTTCTTCTTGATACTGACAGAGTACAGCAGCCTGAAAGGAATCACTTCATGACTATACCACTAAAGTTTTACAACTAGCAAATACTATTATAATCTCATTGTTCCAAAGCCAAGTTAGATAACCTGTCATGAAATCGAGAACTGATTACTAAACTAAAGATAAATGCAGTAACACAATAATGTTGTTCTACTGAACAGCATTGAAACCATTTACAAAAAGTTACAATCTAGTTTCTCTGTTGTAGCTGAAGTGTAGCTAAGAAATAGTTTAGCTTTTTTCTTTCTTTCTCTAATTTAGCAAATTTTGGCTGGTTTATGTTCTCATTTAGAATTATGGTGTTTTTCAATTTCACAGTGTGTGATCAATATTATTAATATGTTAAACAACATCTATAGTTTACAGTTACCCAACATAACATTTACCACATTTACAATTTTAAGGTGAATGGCACACCTTATATATATAGGTGGGATAAAGACCCAGTTGAGAGACCTCTAGGATCCATGTATAGCTATCCTCAAGCCTGAAGTACTGACCAGAGGAAAGGCTGCAAGCCAGTAGCACAAGTTAACACTAAAGCTTTCAATAACCCTTTGCATCTGGTAACTGAACTGCCTGTCAGCTGTAGCGTGAAGAAAGTTTTTTGGCATCATACGTGAATCCCTGGACCTATCCATCTCTAATAACTATGTTACACCATCAAAACACATACACATATATGAATATATGAAGGAAGATGGATACCGTCATGTCTGAACACAGACATAAAAACAGTTCATACATTGGTTTTAACCTTAACCCAACATACTTTCTATGGTATTGATCTAATTACTTAGAATAATGCTACAAAACATTAATGTAAATGTATTGTAATTGAGAAACAATAACAGAAGTGAAGTAGAACACTGAACTTAGTGTTTACCATATAGTGATAACAATACCATTTTATCTCAGTATCAAATTGTGGTTTAGCATATAATATGTTTTTCAAAGCTGTATTTTACAGCTATCATTACTAGGGCATGAGTGTGCATAACTTACTATACTTAATTTTAAAGGAGTATTGATATATGTATCATTACCTGGGTGTGACAGTGTAGTTTGGTACAGCAAACAATCATTTTTCCAATTAGCTGATCATCAAAGATCCCTTGTGGTAACAGTTGGCTGAAATAATCTGTGGTAACAATTGCTGCTGAAAGATAATTCTTCAAAGCACCAGAGTAATGACCTTGAGCTGCAGAAAGAAGATATATCTGGTCATCACCATTTCATAATGTTCAGTGATGCAAATCTTATCTTTTACTGTCGTATTACAGCATAAAAAACAACTTTGAAATCAATGAATACATAATGTTAACAAAAACCTGGGTAAAAACACTTGAATAAGTTGCTGGGTAAAAGTTTGATACCAATGTAAAGAATTGTGCAAAATTTTAATACCAGAAGTATGTAATAATGTAGAAAGTTGAATATCAGGGTACAGAACAATGTAAATGATGAATGTTAGGGGTATAAAAGAAAGTAAAAGATCAATCATAGTAGAGATAATAATGTAAATAGCACATGTAAAAACCGTTATAATCTGAGGAAACTATTAACAAAAGTGTACCAAATACTGAAAAACTATGGAATACACTGAGGACCATAATCTTACCAAATAAAACATCTCCCTGTGTCTTCAGCCAGTAATGATGGTTTGGATATGCTGTTAAGGCATGCAACAGTGTAGCTTGTAGACACTCAATCACTGGTGTCTGGCTGTAATCATCCTGACTGCACAAAGAAAGATTTTACATTGTAATACAAGTTGATTTAATTATTATCATTACACAAAAGAGTAAAATAACTATATAAGATTTATAAAGGAGATAAAAGTTTATATTAAAAATTTAACGTGAATAAGAACAATAAGATAAAATTTCTAAGTGAATTTCAAATGTGAATAGAACATGTCTGCATTGTAGTTTAAGAGCCCAATGACAAACACACTAGTTTAAAAATAAAAAATTATGCCATTACTACACTGTAGATTAAAAAGCAAAACATTAAACCATTACTGCACTGTAGTTTAAAAACCCAAACTACTCAATTTGTAAAGATTCTCCAAAACACAGAGTACATGAATAAATCCTGTTAAGACTGAGAGTCACGACTGACATTCAAAATAAGTTAACAAAAACAGAAATGAAAATACAATAAATCTAAAGATGGTTGTATATTATCTTGAATGAAAATAGGTCGTTTTTATTGATTTAATTTGCAAAAATTAATTAAAAGTTTTCTACGAATCTAAAAAAAAATTGGAAACAAAAACAATCATTATTATTTAAAGCTTCAAACAACTTACATATAGTTGGACCCACAGTTACATGGGTTGGAGTTACACTGATTTATATAAGCTTTATATAATGTGACCAATGTTTCAATTCATGTAATATCCAGCTTTACATTTACGTGATAGAGCAGTTTTTGATTTAGTCTTCAATGAGTGTTATTTCATATTAAAAGAAAATTTAGATAAATGAAAATAAACAAGTTCTCACATCTAAATGAAAACATTTTAGTTTATTAATGGAACATTTTAAGCAAGTGGTCTGCATCACGCAACATAGACTGCGCTACAATGGACAACACGTCAATATGTTGATCTCGGTCATGAGAAATACATTACTTAACAGATTAAAATGAGAAATATTCAAACACAATCAACTTTCTAACTAAACATTAAGTACCTTTGTGGCATGAATGAAAGTTTTTAAATAATTACTGAACTTGAAACTTCCCCTTAGTTCCTTCTTATTTTTATTCTTCACCTTTTCTCTAGACACGTGTATCTTACCTTAACTCCCTTTACCCTTACACTTGTGAATGTTTTCTCCTTTCCTTTATTATTGCTATTATTATTTATTAAATTGATGCTTGTGATTTTTATGTTTGTATTTCTTATTCCAATTTCAGTTGTTCAAATTAATTTTTTCATATTCCTGCTAATTTTAATGATGTTAATGTAATAAGTCTAACATTGTTTTATCAGTACTTCTGCCTAATTAAAATTTTTTTTTAGCCTGATTTGGAATCTCATGTTCAGATAGTCTGTTAGTTAAGCTTTCAGTTTTCATAGCATGAGGATCACCTCTCATCTCCTTGCAGATTTTCCATCATTTTTGACTGATTTAAGAGCTCTAACATTTTCTGTTCAAGAACACCAGTAGGGGCAATGAAGAGTTTTGTTACACACCTCATGTTACACAAAACAGATCTGTGAAAGTTCCAATATAAAAACACTAGTGGGTACAATGAAACACCGTTTCTTATGTAATGTAGAACAGATCTGTAACAGTTTCAATATAAAAACACTAGTGGGTACAATGAAACACTGTTTCATTCTAATGTAATGTAGAACAGATCTGTAACAGTTTCAATATAAAAACACTAGTGGGTACAATGAAACACTGTTTCATTCTAATGTAATATAGAACAGATCTGCAAGAGTCCCAGTATAAGAACATCAGCAGGCACAATGAGGTATTGATATTGTTTTAAATTTTGTACAAAGCTACATTATATAAAGGCTATCTATGCTGGGAAAATAAATAATATTTGATGTTATGTAGAACAGACCTATGTAAGAACACCAGTCGGGACAATAAATAACTCTGTCATACACTGATTTCACATAAAACACCTTTATGAGAGCTTCAATACAAAACACTGATGAGGACAATGGTTGGTTATTTAGCATTTACTACTGCAAAGTAACTAGGCTATTTGTGCCAAACAACTGGTAGAAAACATAAAAGATGTTATAAAATATAAAAAATAAACTGAGGTAAAACAAAACAATACACAAAAGTCAGAATAAAGATTTAATCAGAATTAACAAGTTAAAGGCTCGTAAAAAGTTAAGAAAACAAACAAGTTGGAGTGTCACCACTGTCAATGACACTGTCCACTGTCAAGAGTAAATCCGTGGAAAAAGACATATCTAAAAAATGTGTCTCCACAAACAGTTGCAATGGAATCAATAATGGGAGGGAGATGAGAGGTTGATTGATTGAAGGAACAAAACACGGTGAGTATTAACTTTCCTCTCTAAGACCTTACAGAGACAGCTAGTCTCTGGATGACAATTATCAGGAATCTTTGGTTCCTCTCTTGGTTAAGAGAAATTGAGAACAAGAGCCTGACATCAAGCATAAGAAGAAAAAGAGAGATGGTGCAGCATCACATAATGAACATCATTAAGTCTGACTGTTGAAGAGCAAGCTTGAGTTCCACTAGTGTAAATGGGTGTTTATAGTTCAAAATTTGATCTGCTTTAAAGAAAACAGGCAACTGCTCTGTCTGAGAATTGTTGGCCACAAAGGCGGGAGAAGAAACAGAAGTGCTAGGTGGACAAGAAAAGCTCTTACTAAGGATATAGGTGATTTTTTGTAAATCAACAAATTCCTGGCCATTGGAGAGCAAGATTGAAAAGGGGAGTCATACCTCCCACTGACATTCTGAACATTGTTTTATGTAAATTTGGAAATGGTGGTTGAAGAGCATGGGCCTGCTGATAAACAATGAGATTAGGAAAAAAAAAAAAACCTTATGAAGGTATCTTAGCCCCATTTATGAGCCTTCCAGGACTCCATCATGGAAGTTGACATTGTGAAGAATGTGTCAAAGTCTATGGAACAGACTAAGCAGCTTTTTGGACAATACAGTAAGTCACTGTTAATATGCAACTACCTATTGATGGAAGACAAACAACAGCAGGATCAAGTTCCAAGAGAGTGGTGAAATAGATCCAGTTGGTCTGGTCCAACTTCTGATGAGGCACATGGTTGAGGTGGTATCAACCATGGCCAATTTCTCTAAAAATGACAGGAAAATAATAACTGCCTTGTGAGTAACTTTCAACCCTCCAAGAAAAATAAGACAAAAATAAAGGGGAGCAGAGAGAGAGATCAGTGACAATAAAAGACTGACTAGGTGCATGAAAATAAGTATAAGAACCAGTACTGAAGAGAGAAAGATGTGATCCAAGAGCATACATTCTACTGAACAACTAACTCCTCCCATCAATATCAGCACCACCCCTAAGGGGATTGTGTCTGTTAAAGTTTTGCACGATTGAAAAAGAAGATAACTGTTCAATAAGAGCACTAAGGTACGACTGATTATATCTTTTTCCAGTAGACAGGTAGAGAGAAGAAACAGTACTGGTATGCTCAAGGAAACACAGATGGCTAGAGTCTCCAAGGGTGTATTAAGACAAAGTGGGAATGTGCAGGTCAACCAACAATGTCACTGACCATGCAATCATCCACTTTCAATCCAGAATAAAGAAACCTGCCAAAACATGACTATCAGCAAGATTCAAAAATGTTTTCTGTAAGGAAAGATACACAGAATGCCATCCAGATTAAAATGAAAACTTCGACACTTCCATAGTATCAAAGTGGCTATTTTTACTAAAGTGGAGGAGAACCCTTTGGTTTATGACCATGTTGTTAATTTTTCAGTAGAAGGAGGTTATAAATCTCCACAATTCTAGTCCTAGATCGAATGGGCAGGTCTTTGCAAGCAGATGTAAATTCCATCAGTTGAAGCCTTTAGTGAATAATTGTTCTATACCCTGGCACTGAAGAAGGTGGACCCGAGCAGGCAACAGAAGCCAAAGCCAAAATAAGTAGACTTGAGCAGTCATTGGAAGGAATGGTAGGAACAGACACATGAGCAGATGTTGACTTGTCAATGCAATTATCCACCGAGTTTAAAAAACAATTTACATGGTTTTGAAAAAGACTCTGATGGAGGTACAGAAAGCACTGTCTGCACATCTACAGTAGTGGTAGAACACAGTGCAGCAGTATATGTGTGAAATGGAGTAGGGCACAACAATTCTGAAGCCTCCAATTAAGAAATGTTATTAACGGTTTTTAAATGCTGTATCTTTTTTCCTCCACCCACCTGGGGCAAGAACTAAAGTAAGAGGGGGTGGAAACCACTATAATTAACAGAGTGAGGAATTGTGGTCTTTATCATCACAATGAGCACACACAGCAGAACCACAACAAAATGCTTTCGAATGATTGAACTGCTGACACTGCAAACATCCAAGAGAGTTGGGAACATAAGGCTGTACCTAACAGTTAAAATAACGAAACTGCCTTGACAATGGTGGGTGGATGTGGTGATGTAATCATTAAAATCAGAACACTGGCAGGCAGCAAAATTTCATTTTTAAGAGTGGAGATATGTGTCTCTGCATAAACTCCTTGGTTGGAGAAACCAGCAAGAATTTCTGACATAGGGATGTTCTTCAAAGCTCTCTCAATAATATCTCCTCAATTAAAAGTAACACTGGTAGTAATCTCAATAGGGATATCCCCAATGGCCTTCAAATTCAAGAAGAGTTCCCTGAATTTTGGGCTAAATGACTCCAGAATGTAGCTTTTTGACTGACTTAGGAAAGCCAGCAGCCACATCTAATTTCTTCTGAATAAAAAGGGGAGACACCTGCCCTAAAGATGTGTGCGACAAAGAATGCAACATAAGAAAATGAGGTACAGGTGTAGAATGAAATGGAGACTATTGTTAAGAGTCTTTAAGACATTGCCATTTAATGGTGAGCTTTTTTATTTTTTTATATTTAGACTTGAGGAATCCATAATGAAAGAAGATTTAGTGCCAACTGATCCCAACAACTATACAGTCCTACCAGGAGATGCACTACAATGTCAAGCAAGTACATTGTAGCAAATTAACATTCACAAGCACCATACCCAAACACCATCATCAGATGCAATGCTCACAACACCAACTGAGAACATCTAATACTAAGTTGAACCAACTCCACTGTATACAGGAATTCAAGGCCAAAGTGGTGTGTTGGGGTTGGACCACTCTATAACCAGGATCCTCTCCCTCCCTCCTTTCTTTGGTATTTTAAACACAAGTTCCCTTTTTATCTACATAAACAACTTGTAATCTCTCTCAACTACAGTTGTTATAACTGCCCTCGGAAGCTTTGATGATATCCCATCCATTCATGAAGATTTTACACTTTTCATTTTACAAGCTGCATGTCAGTTTCTGTTAGAGTAAGTATAAATACATGAATGTTCAACCATAGTCAGAAATTTCCTTATACTCAAAAACTGGAGTACATTGCTTTTCTTTTGTAGCAGTATTTCAATCTTCATATTTTATAAGTGAATCTTGTATTTTTGCTGTGCTGACCAATAATCTACCAAACTTTAAAACATCCTAATGCCATTTTCTCTTGCTCCTATTCTTGCTTCATCAGCTTTTCTGTTACTTATCATTTACATTTCTGTACATTCTTTTTTTACCTCTTGTACTTATCTTTATATTTTTTTTTCAATTTTTGTTTTCACAGTTCAACTTATCTATCAGTTCTGCCATATAAATCCAGTTATTTCCACGCCATCTATGAAAATCTTCACATTTTTACATTTTGGATAGCTATTCAAATTTTATATTCTGCTTCCTACATGGCCAAAAGTTTGTGGACACCTGACCATCACACCCATATGTGCTTGTTAAGCACTTCATTCCAAAAACATGGGCATTAATACGGAGTTAGTCCCCTCTTTCTTGCTATAATAGCCTCCACTCTTCTGGGAAAGCTTTTCACCAGATCTTGGCATGTGGCTGCAGGGTATTGCTCCTATTCAGCCACAAGAGCATTAGTGAGATCAGGCAAGAAGTCCTGGCTTGCAGTCAGCATTCCAATTCATTCCAAAGGTGTTTGATGGGGTTGAGGTCAGGATTCTGTGCAGACCAGTCATGTTCTTCCACACCAACCTCAGAAAGTCATGTTTTCATGGATCTTGCTTTGTGCACAGGGGCATTGTCATGCTGAAACAAAAAAGGGTCTTCCCCAAACTGTTGCCACTAAGTTGATACCACACAATTCTCTAGAATATCACTGTATGATATAGCATTCAAATTTCCCTAGACTGAAACTAAAGAGCTTAGCTCAAACCATGAAAATCAGCCGCAGATCATTATTCCTCCTCTACAAAATTTTACAGTTGGCACTATACATTCAAGCAAGTAGCATTCTCCTTGTATCCTCCAAACCCAGATTCGTCCATCAGACTGCCAGGTAGTAAAGCATGATTCATCATTCCAGAGAATGCATTTCCACTGCTCCAAAGTCCAATGGCAGAGTGCATGGTGATCTTATAGGCTTGTGTGTGGCTGCTTGGCCATGGAAACACATTTTATGAAGCTCTTGATAAACAGTTCTTGTACTGATGTTGCTTCTAGAGGCAGTTTGGAACTCAGTAGTGAGTGTTGCAGATGTGGACAGATGATTTGTGTGCTTCAGCACTTGGCAGTCCCATTCTGTGAGCTTGTGTGGTCTATCGCTTCGTTGCTGAGCTGTGGTTGCTCCTAAACATTTCAACTTCACATTAACAGCACTTACAGTTGACTGAGGCAGGGTAGAAATTTGACAAAGTAACTTGTTGGAAAGGAGGCATCCAATAAAAGTATCACATGAAAAGTCACTGAGCTCTTAAGTACAACTCATTCTACTGCCAGTATTTGTCTATGGAGACTGCATGGCTATATGCTTGGTTTTATACACCTGATAGCAATGGGTGTGGTTGAAATAGCCAAACTCACTAATTAGAAGGGATGTCCATATACTTTTGTATGTTTTATGCTATTTTAGTTCTAATTTAGTCTCTAAATATTCAAGAGCAGAGAACCTACTTTCAGAAATGTCAACGACACTTGTTTTTAAGTTTATAAATAATAACTTTAGAATAATTTATTCTCTTGTTCCCATATCTCAAACTATATTATACTTATCTAAATGCAATACTATTTGTATATTACATTATGAGATTCCACTATACAATGGGCCATCAGGATATATATATTATAACAAGCTGCATATCCAATTACCTTACCACTAGCCATTCCTTCAACCTATGACTACACAGGTTAAAAGAACTGACCTTCTTGCTGTATTATATAGGGTTCACACTCATTTTCCACTGTAAAAATCAAGGATTTTATATGGACACAAAAAATTGTCCATATTAACCACTACAATACACAGTTAAATGCCCAATGGCAAGTTAATATAAACTAATAACTCTCTAATGATTCTTTGAAGTGGTAACAAGGCATGTACTTTATGTTTCGCTTCCACTGATCGGATCGTGGCCATGTTCAGTGACAATAAAATACAGGCACGGTATTCCTTCAACAAATAAAGACAAAAAAGGAACTTCAGCCAAAATTAACTACTTTTGAAGAGCTATTGAAAATGAAAATTAACTTTATGAATCTGTACCTAGTCTCAAGGTTTCTATTTTTATACAGTAAATTATTAAGTAAATGAGGACAGTTTCATGTACAAATATTTCTTGTAGACCTTAAAATGTTTTTATTTAATATCTGTGTTATTCAACAGCTTGTTTTAATACTACAAAAAACTACAATCTCATCATTGGGAGTCATTTTCAGTTCAATACAAGATAGAGCTGATAAAATTGGACACTTGAAATGAAAGAAATACATACAAAATTATAAAAGTACGAACATGTAGCTAAATTCTTATATCCAGTCTTTACTTATAAAATCATAAACAAGTTTAAAGCATTGTAACTGTTCATTTAATACTTTGTCAAACACAAGTTTCATGAAATATGAACAAAATACGAGTTAACAGAAAAAACTAACCGCTCAATCACAGTTGGCCACAGCTCTCCATATTCAAGAGATACCTCTGAGCTACAGTCATCCTACATACAGAAAAATATTTCTCTAATAAGAATAAAAGAAAGTACAATTTTTTAAACAAAACAGATAAGGGATGGCTGTGAGCAATACTGAAAAAACATTGAACAAAATCTGTTAAAAATATTGGAGAAGAATGTTGAACAATGTCTACCTGTGGTGAATACTGCAGAAAAATGTTTCATGAAACACTGTCTAGTTGTAAAATATACTGATGAAAGATATCAACCATAATATCTGTCTGAGAAAGACAACTTATAAAGTCTTGGACATGAACAGAGAACATCTGAGCTGAAGATTATGATGTTGGTGTTTTATAAAGTTATTTTATTATATTCATTATGTAAAACAATGTCAACAGGCTGAATTATAATGAAAAGATGTTGTGTATTAAACATTATGTAAAGTATTAATAGCATCATTAATTGTGTGTCATATTTGACAAACATTTAATTTGAAAGTCTTTTTGGGAAATGCATCAAAGTTTGAGTTAACTACTTGTACACAGTTCTTGATCAAAAAGTGAAAAACAGTCTTTTCAAAACTAGTTCACTGTTTCTTCAAAATACAAGTGTAAGCATCCAGAAAATAGACAGGACACTACTGAAGTCTAGCAAATGTAAATTTACCCACAGGAGATGTCATGTACCCCAATGAAAATCTCGTAAATGTAAACTTACATTCATAATATGCCAGGTAAACTACTGATTACTTTACTTAATGTAAACTAACGTACAGTGGATGCCAGGTACACTGTTGATTATTGCTGTTAATATGAACTTACCTGCAGTAGACATTAGGAGTGACAATAACAAATCTAATAAGTGTGAAGTTATCTATAGTAAATGTAAGATACACTAACAAAGATTAGTTGTTGCAAACTTAATAAAAGACAACAAGGTAATTGCCTAGAGCAAATGGCAGGAACATAATAATAATATTAGCATTAAAGTTAATTATATTAAGTGACAAGGTATACCACTCAAGTGAAAGGTTATATTTTGTAATACACTATGAACTACTGAATACAGAAACAAATATTCTGGTTCTTATGGCAGATCTGTAGACAAGTGGCACAACTTCCTGTGATTCCAAACATACCTTAAGAATATTGTAGACTTTTGTAAGAAAGGATAAAATTACTGTCAGGACCAGGGAATTCTGTAAACAAACAAAAATAACTGCATGAGATAAGTGTAAAATGTTTTAAATTTATTCTAAGTGTTCATCTTTTATTGTTACCAATCAAACCTACAAAAAGGCAATATATCAATCATGAGTAATAAATACACCAACATATTGTAATAAAACCAAAATAAAGTCCAATTCATTAAGATATTAAATTAAATCAATAAGATACAAGTATATTAAAGAAACAAAAGAACAAAGATATGTACCAGTAAAATTACAAAACTGTTCTGTACTAAAACTATTACATTTTTGCTCCCACAGTGTACTAAAGAATGCTTCTGTGAAATGAATGGCTACATTGAAACTTCATCCTTACACTATAGCTAAAGATATATGTCTGTTCTATGTTACCTGCTTCATTTTTCAATATACCTAACAGAACATTTGATCTACAGGTACTATAATTTTCTTTTTCTGTTGTAATCTATGAAAGACATATCTTTTTCAAAGAAGATAAAAGACAGCAACAGATGTGCAAATTTAAAACTATAAGACAGAAATCTAAGAACCAAAAATTTGTTCGTTTTGCTGTTAAGCACAAAGACATGAAAAAGGACTATTTATACTGTACCAACCATGAGTATACAAACTTGGTTTTTGGTTTTATAAGCCTTCAGATTTACCACAAGCTAATAGGTGGGTGATACAAAATAAACAAAAGAGAAACATATTAGAACTTCAAAACTTAAGTAAGAACTAAGTGAACAAAAGGTTAAAAAAAATCAGCTGAACACTAGATAAACACAACTCCACAATGTAAGTAAAAATTAAATGAGCAACAGATAAAGAAACTAAAACTTCAAACAAACAATAAATAAACAAAATAAAATTTAAAATGTAAGTATGAATTAAACTAATAACACATGTAAAATTAAAATTATAAAAACTAAAATAAAGAACTAACTGTCCAACAACAGACACATATAACAATAAAAGAAAGATATGAGCCTGATGAACTGCAAATAGAATACTTGTCATACTTAAAATATCCAATAAAAACACTTCAAACACATAACAAAACATTGGTTTTTGGATATGCTACAAAATCGCACAATTTTAATTTTCCTTGAATACCCTGCATGTGTTTAATATTACTGACAACAGTACTTTAATTTAAAGCAACTAATCATGTATGTTTTTGTTTCTTTTCACAGGTGTTCCTCAGTTTGGTGATGCTGATTCTTTCATA
This sequence comes from Carcinoscorpius rotundicauda, assembly GCA_011833715.1. NCBI lineage: Eukaryota > Metazoa > Arthropoda > Merostomata > Xiphosura > Limulidae > Carcinoscorpius > Carcinoscorpius rotundicauda. The sequence continues at coordinate 91,138,647 of CM022395.1, forward strand.
TGTATGTTTTCTAATTTTTGTCACATTCTGACTAAAATAATCGTATTAGGTTTTTCAGAAAAAAACTGACACAAAAGTGTTAAAAAAGGATGTTATCTGGTAAATACAAAATCCTACAAACTCTCTATTTTTCGATTTCATAGAGATATAGATATGTACACTTGTATAACATGTAGAGATAAGTTTCATAAATTCTTTTCCTCACCTTGATTTTCTGAACCAATGCCATAAAAGATGACCTAATTAGACAGGGGAAGATAAAATATGAAACTGAGTACAACACTTGCAGGAAAATATTCAATTTCAAAGTTTTTATATTAGATAATATCTAATATATTTTATTATAAATTTAAAACCAAAAACAGTTACGAGTTTTATATAATCTTCATTCCTGAAAATAAAAAACAACATATGGTTTCAGGTTCTTGTGATAATGTATGTGTCCAAGTAAACATCAATCAAAGAAAATACATAAATATTTTAATTTCCAAAAAAAAAAACCTTCTTCCCAAGACTAACAAAATCAAAGCTACAAAAGTGATTTTAATTTGAGTGTGAAACTAACCAATACACTTTTTAAAACAAATCATTTTCCAGATTTTACCATACTTATGGGTATTATTTCAATAATGGATTGAAATGATGCATTTATTTTTTATTCAAATGCTGTAAATGGAATACAAGTAGACTTAAAATATCTCAAAAGGCAGAAAAAATGCAACATTTAGAAAAAATGGGGCAAACTTGTACTGCAATTACAACTGAATCCTTCTGTGGATAAAAGCTAACCACAACAGAACAAAAATAGTAGCAGTATTAAAATTAGGCAATGTCCTTTACTGATTTCAATGAAAGTCTATAAGGAAAGCTCATATGTTATGAAAGCATTGTTAAAGACACAGATTACCTAAGGAGAGACTTAACTGTTGTCATTAGATTCAACCATACTCTGATCACCAAAACATAAGGATACAGTCAACTGTTTGTTATTAGTTCAATTTAACTTATAATTAAAGCAATAGAATGCTAAGATCACCTTGAAAGAATCCCATCTCTCTGCACGTCCTTGGCTGTTCCAGAACTAAGTCGCTTCTGTTGATACACTGTTCCGCCTCGTCCAAACATTGGAAGAACTATTAAGAGAGATGCAAGACATAAGTGTAGTATGCAAGGACACATACAACTTAAAGAGCAATGTTAAACAGCTATTGTTTATGAACTTTGCCAGAAACTTAGATATTGCAGTTTAAAGAATAACTAAAAATATTTGAACAACAGACAATCTACTACAAATAATAAATATACACTTGTCTTATGATGTTTTACATTTGTTTTCTGTTTTAAAGCAGTTTTTAAAATTTATGTGGGAGGTATTCTAAAACCACAGTACATGCATCAAAATGCAGAGACTATAGCAACTAAACATGGACAATATATAAAGCAAAATTGTAGTTTCTCTAGTCCACTGTGTATAGAAACTTTAATATAGATATAAATTTTAAATAATGTGAATAAAATTTCAAGTATCAGTGTTGTACTATCTTATGTAATATTTAATATAGGATCTAGAGAGAGAAACAAATATGAAGAATTACTTATTCACAATAGATGATGTTTGGTTTGTTTAGCTTTACCTGAATTCCAGAACCCTGTAGCAGTAAAACGACCAGCTTTATTAGTGCATATATCTCTACAGATAGATCCTAGAAGTGAAGCAAACTGTGGAAAAAAAATCAAGGGATGTGTTGATATTATTTATTAAATACATAAAACTGATTAAAAAAAAAGACTGACATTTAATTTCTTTAACTGCACCTTATATGTTTCAAAAGAAGCCTCATGCTTGTTTTACTTGCAAAATTCAATGGACTATCAAATGCTTCACATTACTTTTACTTGTAAAGTTTACTGGGCTAACAGAAGATATTCTTGTTGCTCTTACTTGCAAAGTTTACTGCTCTAATTAAATCTTTTTGTTGCTCTGACCTGCAAAGTTCCATCTCTCCTGGTCTCAATCTGGCAAAGGAGTTCCCACTCCTGAAGATTTAATAAAGTAACAGCACAAAGTTCAACCAAATCTCGTCTTGGAGGAGTGTCTATTAAAACAAAACATTAGGTACAAATTTCAAACAGATGATGTCTTGAAGGAGTGACTTTTAAACTAATTAAACACAAAACTCAATTAACAACTGACTGCAATAATGCATTGAAACAAAAATAATCAGAACCAAGCTTTCATCTTGGAGAAGTATCTGAGCCTTTGCAGTAACTCAATGAAAAGAAAGTATATCGTATTACATTAGAATTTTGTCCACAATATATATATATATAAAAATAACAAAATCTGCCATATTTAAATCTCTTATTTTGATGAAACAGTAACCAAAACTCTCCCTATGTGCAAAGTAAAATATACATACATAATTCTTTAGCAGAAATAATCACAGAAAAAAATAAGTTACCAATTAACAATTTCATAATTAATATATTTTCTCACAATACTTTATTAAATTAAGCAAAACTGGCAGCACCGTTTTCATCAGAACACAGAATTCACTTTCTCAGTTACAGTAACACACGTCACTTCTGGAGACCTGGCCATGTTCGATCAATAAACACACATGACATATAACTAGTAAACCAGGATTGTACATATTTGCAAACATTAACTAATCATATAGAGTGAAACATACTTGACAGTGAGGTTTAATACTAGTTGGCTACATTTAGAGACATTTATGTTAACCACTGGTAATTAAGTAATCAAAGACAAATTATTTCTAGATTATCTTAATTTGTACAGGCAACTAAGCCCCTTTCACCACATCCCATCTCATGTACCTTTATCTACTGAAATGAAATACAGCCAAGAAATGATACATAACAATGAATCTTTAAACTAATGAAAGGAAGCACAAGTATCTTCTTTTATTCCAATTGAATGTTATACAATTATGTGCTATTATTCCAATAAAATAAAATACAATTATATACTATTATTCCAATAAAATAAAACACAACTAAGTAACTTTATTTCAATTAAATAAAAACACAGCTATGTACTTTTATTTCAATTAAATAAAAACACAAATATCTACTTTTATTCCAATAAAATAAAAACACAAATATGTACTTTTATTTCAATTAAATAAAAATACAACCATGTACTTTTATTCCAATTAAATGTAACACAATTATGTACTTTTATCCCAATTAAATGAAACACAAGTATTTACTTTTATTTCAATTAAATGAAATCCAAATAAGCATCTTTCTCCCAATAAAATAAAACATAACTTTGCATCTTTCTTCTGATAAAACATGACCACAGACCTTTATTCCAATAAAAAGTGAAGTAGAAATATGTACCTTTATTCAGATAAATTAAACAAAACTATGCAATATTTTCCAAAGCAGTGAAATACAATTTTAGCACTTAGCTACAGAATTATGTTCTTCATTCAATGAAGTGATACCAAATTTTAGGCTCCAGGAGCACATGGATCTTTATTTTGAGGAAATGGCAAGTTTTATTTTCTAATGACACTGATACCTTTATCTCGAAGAAAAGCACGAACACAAGCACTTGTTTGCTGAATAACTTCTTGTCTAGAAAAATCACAGTTTCCCTTGGTTTCCAGAATCTCTGTTAAGTCCAGGTGTAGTAACTCCCAGTTCACAGCACTTGACAACCATGGCAACATGGTTCTCGTCTCTTCTTCCACAAGCCTAAAAAGCTGACGAGCTTGAGCAAACAGCTATTACAGGTAACAGGAACAGTAATAAGCTTTCATAAAATACACATTTCATTATCACACTAATCCCACTATAACAACTATATTTATAATTTACTTGATGAAAACCACCTCAAATGTGACTAAATGATTGAGCATGGCATGCAACTTAAAGGAATGATAAGAAATTTACAGTAAATATTCATTTAGTAGATAGGTAGGTTGCATTTTCTTTTCAACCTTGGGGCATAATGATGGGTAAAATGAAAGAGAATTTAGCAAATTTGTGTATAACAGTCTTCCACCCACATGATACTTTTATAAACATGAGCTAGAAATTGATAACCTAGTTTGCTTGGCTTAACCAATATTTATGTATCTGCACATGCTTTCACTGTAGAGTTTTGCTGCTCTAACTCAGAAGGTTAAAATATAAGAAATGGTCAGCTTTTACCCTTGGGTGCAGCTGTAGTGAAAGTTTTAGACTACTAGTTCACTTTATTTTTTTAGTATGCAGTGCAAAAGTTTGGTCCAAACCATTTGTTAAATAAATTTGTGCATGTGGCTTATATTTAGACAAATTTGATATCTAATTGTATGTTATGACAATCTATGAGTGTACTACATTTAGAAAAAAATTTAAGTAAACATGTAAACAATCAGAAGCACTAAATTCTTTACAGTTATCACACATGACTCATATTACTGGCATACATACTTTGATTCCTTTTAGTTCTGTTGCTTTTGACACATAAACATATAGACGGTCCCTCTGTAGACCTGCAGGCATTCCTTTCAACATGTTTGTCAAAGATTTAGAAAGCTCCCACTGAAACAAAATCACAACTAAATAAAACCTGAAAGTATCTATTTCTTTTGTATTAAATAAGCTTATTTAACATACAGTATGTCTGAAAATGGTTACAACTAATTACATTACAGAATACAAACTTCACCAAAACTCAAGAGCTTTTGAATAGTTGACTATTCTTCTTCAAGAGAATAAAGGGTTATGTTTGATGAGTGTGATGAAATATACAGGCTTGGATGTTGATGTCATATAAGCATGATGTTTAACACGAGCTGGTCTGGAGAACCAGCCAATCATAACCTAGAGTTGTTTGTGTCAAAGGGTTGTGTAAAGTCAGTAATAGTTATAACAATTGTTAACTAATTTATACAATGAGAAAATCAAAATGGGCAAAAGGAATACAATTAAATAACATCAAAAGACAGTGGGAAATAGAGAAAATTATAATGTAACTCAATATATAGGAAATCAAACCAATACATACATAGAGATTTTTTAATAAAGAATAATACTAATAATGTAAAGTTTAATCATGAATTTAGTTTTGGAAATCTTTTCAGACTTGTAAAGGTCAACAACCTTGAGATCAAGATTTATGCCATTTGGTGTTACAGTATTTAATAGTGATGTTCAGTAAACATCTTTAATTTACCCTTTCCTGTTAGAAGTAAAATTTGTCTCAGTACCCACAAGTATAACATGTTCAAGTGAGTGTACAGGCATGTTAAAGTGTTCAAACAGAAGTTTTGTTTTTATTGTTGATTTATGGTTATTAAAATGTTCCCATATAGTTGTTTTGGTTTGACCTACACAATGAAAATTGCAGTTTCAACATTGGAAAAAGTAAATAATATTTTTTATACAGCAGTTTATGGAATTAGTGATTTTGAGCTACTGATATTTTAAATTTAATTTAAGAGTGTGAAGATAGGTAGTTTGTTTTATGCAAATGTGTAAAATGTTCCATTTCACCGTTCAGACAATAAGATTTTAGCAGTTACTCAATACACATATTGATGTATTGACTAATGTATGTGGTTAATATTATAACAGGGCAAACACACATTAGCCTAATTTTGTATAAAACTGCATAAACTAAGTGAATTGCATTCTTATAATAAACCAAAATTAATTAAACTACACTATGCAACAAAATTTTTACTTTTTTTTGTTCCTGAGCAGAAAGTGTTATTTCCCAATTGCTGATGCCTGAAGTAAATGGCAAAGACCTATTTTTCTCTTCAAACTTTACTTTTGTGACCTGGGAGCGTATAATGAAAACATGATGGGAGACTATACTTGGGAATTGATACATGAAAGTGATTTACATTACAGCTGCAAATCTAGAAAAATTACTCACTTCTAAATATATTTGTTCATTTTTGTGCAACTTTAGTATAAATATACGTAAATCTTAATTCATATGTTGATTTTTTTCAGACCTCATGTAAATGAAGATGTGCAAATTTGCTCCTTTTTACACAGAAAATAGGTTATTTTCTAAATTTCATTATCCAATCGTTAAAGCAAAGTTTGAAGGATATTATGGTCATTTTCTGTACTTTTATAACATAAGCAATTAAAAAACAACACATACTATCCAGGAACAAAATCTGTGTTACATAGTGGTATTTGCAAAATGTAAGATATCTGAAAGTCGTTTGTAACACCAATTACGTAACTAAAGCAGTTATAGTCCATTAGTTTTGGTAGCTAATCAAAATAATGACACCTTATAGTTTATGCTCCAGAGTGGCCTACTTCCAGGTGCAGATTGGATCTGAGATACTAAAGTGATGATTGTATTGGGATCTCTGGCTGCTAAAAGTTCTCCTTCTAAGTGGCCCACACCTATCAGAAAAAATAAAGGCAATGAATAAAATACATGAAGTATAAACTTACTATTTTATAGAGCCAAAGTTAAAATTACTTACTTGGTAGAAATACAAAATTCTATGTTAATTAATCAAATTTTAGCTAAGCATTTCTTCAGGGTTTTATTTTATAGCTTCAGTCATCAAATTGGTTTTAAAGATATCTGAAAATTTTTATGATATTTGACTTGTATGTTTGTTTTAATGTTTAAGGAATTGGAATGTTTCTAATATTGGCACACTTGTAAGTTTTGCTGAGAACATTCTGCACTTTTCTTTTTAAGATTTGGATTTTTATTGAATATTTAATAGGTTCACATCCAACATATTACTAGCAATAAATATTGTATCAATGTTCTATTCCTTCAAGGTCATAACTTTTATACAGAAACTGTTTTACCTAAAATAACAAAATAAATCCCACTGTTTTCATTCTAGTTTCATTTATTTTGACTAGTACCTTCTTCTGGACAGTTGTCCTGACTTGTACCTTTTTCAGGACAGTTGCTATCTTAAATTTTGCCAGTGCTCAGAGTCACAGCTTCTAGTTTTAACCCTTCATTTTCATTTTTAATCCATGACAGCTAGTGTTCAAATTTTCTTCTTGAAAGAGGTGGAAGTCATAATGCACAATGACCACTTACTTTGTCCCAATGTTTTAAATATTGGTAATTGGCTCATGTTCCCAACTATTCTGGCCATCTTACTCCAAGTCTTAATCTCTGTTCTAGCCATTATTGAGTTTTACTCTTCAGAAGTTAACAAGATTAACATACTAATGCTTCACATTCTTTAAAGTATGAACTACATCAAATAACAATAGTTGGTTTTCTCTTTCAGCCTTGTGATACTCATTTATAATGAAAAAACAATAGTATCTAGTACATCTTAGAAAATGAATGGAGATGAGACTGCTTGTAAAACTTCCTTGGATTTAACTGCAGTTTTGGCAACAGATCTCCAGCTAAGTGATGATAGAATACAGCACTGTTTCTTCTTCCTTTCTCAAGTTGAATATGTCCAAGTATTTTTTGTGCAATGTGTTTCTCCCAAGAGAACTTCATATTTTTGTTTGATTATGAATAGTAATATCTCTTCTTACTTTCTCAACCTGAGTACGCCTGAGCATTTCTTGTGGAATGTGTTTCTCCCATTCTCTGACTGACAGCAATACTGCAGGTTTTCATTCTTCAACAAAACACACAATCCAGAAAACTAAAAATAACTTTAAGACTACTAATTAATTGTAAACTAATTTCTCATTCTGACTATAAGTTTATGTAGAGAGAAATAGTATTATTTTTCTGAATAATAATTGAGTCAGTTTTCTTTCTAGAATATTTCAACCAATCCTAATAGTAAGGGTGAGACCATGCATAGTCTAACCTTTCAGAAACAAATTTCTTTTCTGCATAACCTGTAATAATACAAGATTAATTTGTTTTATAATTATGTTTAAATTCACACTACTGGAGCAATACCAACTATAACAAGAAACCACATTTTACACATTCCCATTTTAGGGTTCATTTGTGCCAAAAACATAAGAACTGCTTATTTTATTATGGAACTTCCATGAATTTCTTGAAAACCATATCACATAAGAATGAGGTTCAACATGAAATGACCTACAGAGTATTTTAGTGTCTTACATTCAAAATGTTATTAAACTACTTTTTGGTTATGATATACCAATAACTATAGCATATAATTTTAGCTAATAACCCATTGTTAACAGTATAAAATTCTAAGTCCCTCACTTTATACGGCAATATTTAAAAAAAAAATCCTGAACTTCCCCTAGCATAATTCATGTGACACATTCTCTCTAGGTTTCATCTCTTATCTCCCCATCAACAAATTAAAAAATTAAATGTTAATTATTCATTATGAAATCGTCACTGCTCAGACAAATCATAACATTTATAACCTTCAATTTTGTTGGGTTACAGAACTATCAAATAGAAAATCAGACCCTTCCTGCCACTTCGAACTTCCCATCCTCTACTTCAGAATTTATTTACTGTCCTCTCTTGCATTTAATTATAATTTACCTATAACAAATAGAAAGGCAAAATTTTCATCTATCAAATGATGCATTGTGTTCCATTACATTATGAATATATAAACATCAATTTCACTTATAATGCAATTTCGGTTCCCATGGCTAGCTTGGATGAATCTGTAATGGTTTTTGCTGCATAGTTAGAAAGCCACAAAAACTGCAACATTTTGAGAAAATTGTCTGCTTTTTACTTGTTAATGTTCTATATTCTTTGGTGCATTGTTTAACAAATAAAAATAATTTTGTGCATTGCTCTCATTGCTATAAAAAATGTAAGGTTATGTATTAGTGAGAGAAAAAAAACCAGGTGAGTATTTCATTTCTTCTTTTTCATATTTATTCTTCATTTATTATTATAAAAGTGACTAAAATGAAAAAAACAGATATCTTTAGGTTAGTTATGGTTATATTAGATAAAAGAAATAATATTAATGTAATAAAAATATTTCATAAGGCACTCATCTGAGCAGTGTGGAGTAATTCTTGGGTAATATAATTTGATAACAAAGTAACCTATATGTTCCTCAAGTGATTTACAACTTATAATGGGACGAATAGTACTTGCACATGGTTCAATTTATTTCAAAATGATCAACCTTGTACAGAATTAGGGTTACGAAAATAACAAATAAAATTACAATTTCAGTCAATACTAACAGCTGAAATGTATTTAGAAGGCTTTTGAGATTATAAAAATGAAATTTGAGATTTCTGAAATGAAAAAAAATGATTTTCATCTTAACATGAAAAATATTTTGCACATGGATTATTCAAACCAATTAACTGATATATTCAAGGATAAATCTGTTTTCAGTTTTTTAAAAATACTCCACTGAAAATGTTTTTTTTTTTGGTATTGAAAGGCTTATAATGTTTATTGAAATACTGTCAAATTTCAGGGAGATATATACACTATACCACATGATAGTAGTATCATATCTATAAAGAAGTTACATGAATACAAAACAACCATGTGGTAAGTGAAATTGATTGAGACTGTGTGGAGAGAGTTTAATGACCTTCCAGGATTATTATTTTGACACAATTTGTAGTGTGATATATTAGCTTAACTGATTCCCAGCTTATTTTATAATCAAATTCTCTCATGTATAGAAAAACAGCATTATTTATGTTGCCATTTTTTACTTTTTTTTGTGTGTTCTGCAAATCTGGTATCTAAATTCCTACCTATCTTACAAACATGAACTCTTTCATAGACTAGTTCTTAGCCTTAGGATGCAGTTTTTTGTTAACCTGTTCAGTACCAAAGATAACTCATCCAAGCTGATTGGTAACACAGTGCCACGGATGAGTTAATTCGTTTACAATAATACCTAACTTCAACACTAGATGTCAGCACCATAAATGCATTTGACTAACTTACAAATTGTGTCACTTTTGATCCAAAATGGCGTCACAAAAAATGTTACAAAATGAAGAAGCATTAGAGCTGTATTGTAGCAGCTGAAATACTTGGCAGTCAACAGGTTAAAGACATTTTTACTGGCGTGGTATATTTATGAAGGACTTTGAAATTGTTATTTTTCAGGAATTTCTCCAAAGCCACAATAGGACTGTAGCTGACACTAAATATTTTATTTTCACATAGATATAATGCTGTTTGTTGGTTACTTTTTCAACAGAATATTTTCCTTGCCTTTTCATGGGTAATTTTACTAAAGTTTACAGGGTACTGCAGTTATTACATATATTTAATTTCATTGTCAAGAATCATGTAATAAACTATTTTTGTGATTTTATGGTTGTATGCAAAAAAGGAGAGAGAAAAAGAAATTAGCATAAAGGTTTGTTAGTTTTCCACAGATAAAAAGAACAGGTTCCATATTCACTCTTCTTACCTGTATGCACCTCAAGATAAATGTGCAATAATGTTCGTGTTTGTAAAACAAGTTGAAATTTATATATTTGACTCACAAAACATAAAAAGTGATTTTAAAAATGGTCAAACAAATAAAGTGATTTTCCTACACTTATGCAAACTGATCATAAAATAAGCTAAAAATCAGTCAAGTAATACACAGAAATATAAGTTATTTCAAAAGAATAATTCTGGAAAGTTTGTTAGTCTAAAGGTTGCCAAGTTTCAACACTTCTGAAGATCACTTTAAGTTGAACCCATTGTGATATCATGCCATTCAAGGAACTGGTACTTTTGTTACAAAATGAGTAGTGGTGTATGTGTTTTTACCATAATTAAAAACTGAACTAAGAAAAACATGTGAAATGTTGAAACTAGTTTAATTTAAATTTGGTATTTTTCTATTAGTGTGAATTTAAACTTTACTGAAAATTACTTTACAAAATATTTGTGATGATGAGAAACCTACTTGAAATAAAAAATGTATTCTCAAGACAGCTCGTACAGGTATTAGCACTTAAATTAAAATGAAGTACAGAACATTTCAATCTTCTGGAGGTTAACCTGAAGATGACCTAAGAAGGACAAAACATTTTTCTGCACTTTATTTTAATTAAAGTATTAATAACCATACCACCTATCTTGAGAATACATTTTCACAGAGTATTATGTGTTTATCATATTTTATTAATGTAGTTCCTTCATTGTGTTTGAAGCTTACTATATAAATGAATTTACTAAATAAACAAGGTCTTAAAACATTTTTTGTAGATAATAAAGTATTCATCATAATTACAAAATGTGCTAAAACTAACTGAAGGTTGTGTAACAAAAACTACCATATTAACATAGAACACATTTGACAACAATCTTTAAATGCCAACTTATGTTACAAATGAAAGAATGTCTTGAAATTAAATGTAAAATAATTACACACAAACATAAAATGAAAGTTACTATTACGGTAAACACATAGTACTATGCTCATTATGAACTGACTAATCAGCCTATAGTCTAAAACATTAACGTGTCTATCTGGCAACATTACTTTTATTATACTATTTGGTATATGAGAACAGTTCTTTTATCATACTAATGGATAAGTATATTAAAATACTTCTGTGATACTAACTGGTAAATAAGAACCATACCTCTATCACACTAACAGGTACATATCTTTCAACTACCTGCCAAGTGGACATAGACATCTAATCATATGCAGTATCAGAAATAAAATTACTGTTGTAGCATTTTGGTAAAACACTGATGAAAATCAAGACATAAAACATGAAAAACATCAAATGTAAACATTATCAAAAGGACCAAATTTTTGAAAAGTATTTAGTGGTAGTTTTGTATGTACCTGACAAAGATCCATCTGGATTACTGGCTGGTACCACAGGTTCAGCTGGGAAATTTTGATGCTCAGGGTCTTCTAACTCAAGATTAAGTTGAGAGAGTATGCCCTCTTTCTTTAAAGTTGCCTTAACACCAGGATAAAGTTCACTCAAAATTCTGAAAAAATATTACATCCAGCAATGTTAAGAGGACTGGTTGAAAGATCTTGCTGGCAGTTGATGTGAGACATTACAGGTTTGATGTATTATTGTATACCCTTAACTTTTGCATAAAAGATTGAAGAATTTTATTGTTAAAAAAAATCTTACTAGTTTAATTATAAATAATTTAATATAAATTTTTCTGCCAAAATCTCAGACACTCCAAAGCAAAGTCAGAATATACTTGTCCAAGCTGTGTGTAAGAATGTAATATAGAAGATTTTTATTTCACAGAATCCTTTCCCACAATGAAACTTTTGCATATTTTTAAGTTTGCACTTCTCTTACCTTTGTATCAGATAAAAATTTATACTTATAAACACAAAAGGTAATACAGATGTTCGACTATCCGTGATCACAACAACACAGTTTGTTAATCAAAAGATTGTGAATAACTATCTGTAAATTTAAATTACAGTAATGTGGCAAGTTGCATATCTGCCAAGAGTAAACTTTAATAATTGCAACTTTAATTGTATATATTTACTAGCTAACAGTTGTTTATAAATTAACCCCACTTGTAATGGATGTGCAACTAATTAACTCTGCATAAAACAAGAAAATTTTAGCCAATCAACTGCAGAAGTGCAAGTCAAACAGTCAAAATTAATGGTAATTGCATACAAGTTACTTTAAATGTCATACATACTGTTTTTAAACAATAGACTTCATAAATTTCTTAACAGACTTTGAACTCTTTAAGGATGAATATTATCTGCCATTGGTTAATAATGACTGCTTAAACTAATTACACTTTACATGAAAGATACCATTGGAACTAGTTGGTCATTGATCATTTTCAGTCTAATAGCCATGACTTAAGCACTATCATTGTCATCTCAGTTTCCACTTAACAAGCTCTCCTAAATTATCTTAATTTGAAACTACCCATCTCTCCATGGTACTTGGATTTCAGCTTATAAGATTACATTTAAAAATATCAAAGTTTCATCAGAAAACTTGACAGGTATGTGGTTCAAAAAATTGTAATTCCAGTCTCTGGCCAAACATTTTCCATTAAAACAGTTATTGCTTTTGAAGTGTCTTTTGGTCTGTGAGGTTACATTAACTATATAGTAAACAATGTTAGAAGCCCTAATGAGCTTCACTGTAATAACTTCATAGGTTGAAGAATTTTTAACTTGTATCTATAATTGTCATACACCAGATGAGGTTGACATCCAAAACTGACTTATAATGTAGTTCCAGATGCTACATGTTTTGCCTTCATAAATGTTGAAGACCTCTTTCTTTGTAATGCTGTATTCTCTAACTCTTAAATCATTTTAAAATCTTACTAAATGAATAACCAGTTTCAGAAAGATGTGATCAACTACAAAGACCAAGAACTCTTTTTCTATAAGAATAATTTATCACAATTGATTTCATTACATGATTAATATGTTCAACTTCTCATTGTCTGTTTATTGTTACTTTGAATACATATAAATATTAGTTTTCTTGTACTTTCTGCTATTCACTATAGTTAACATGACCATACTGAGAGTCATTTATTCAGACTGATTAAACTTAGACTACTGTGGTTAAGAAACTGATTTTTCCTAACCTTTAACTTATGTTTGGGAGAATTAAACAACTGTTTGCTTACATCGGTGTCAGAATTTTCTTGGAAACCAATGAGAGAATATCACGAAATTCTTTGAACAGACAGCATTATCTTAATAATATGACTTTTAGCCTTCTCTGTTTGAATGTACCTTGCTGCACATACATAATTGCTAATGTTTCATGTAGTAGTATGTTGTATGAATCTTATGAATAAACTACTGAACTCTTATAAGTGTATTTGAATTAATGTCAGAAAAACATGTAGGTTCAAAAAGTCTTTATAAAAAAGGATAAAATCCCTGTAGAGCACTTTCAAAATGTGTTTCATCATCAGGGAAAAATTAGGAGTGGTGGCATAACTGAGTAACATATAAATGGAGTTGAGTGATGTTACAAAGGTTACTTGAGCTTTTCAACACACTTCTGTGTGTCTTATTTCTAGTGCAACTCAGCTGTAAATGAGAGCATTACATAAAACATTGTTAGAGATATTTTTGATTTAGAAAGAGTAGAAAAACTATACTTACGTGTTGTTAGAGTATAATAAAGGTGATACATGGAAATTATCATAAATAAATAGTTATTGTTAGAAAGAATAGAAGATTTTATATTAAGTACACTTGGATTTCATGTATGCATTATGTAATTACTCACACTATTTTTCATTAATCATATAACTGCGAGCATTACTATGGATTTCACCAACACTATTTTAATCCCCTCCCCTCTGTTCATGTCACTGAGTTATACTCAAAATTTAGTTAAACAACTTTCATATGAATATATTGTAATTCAATTACTGTTATCAAGTATGTTATAACTTAAAGTTATATATTAACTAAGTTTTATTCCTTTATTTTAAAAGGGAAAATTTAAAACATCAATTAAAACTATAGATTTTGCTGTCAAATTATCTGCTTGTGGTTACAAGTCTAAACTTTAGGAACTATTATAAACAATACTGTGAGAACAAAATAAAGAATATCAGCATACAAAGTTAAATTGAAGTTCTATCTGTCTCTCATTAATGTCTGGAAAATTTGCAAGAATTTTTGTGTGGGGTTTTACATTTTATTTCTATGCTTAAGGTCAGCCATGCCCGCTTGCAAAGTCAAAGCTATGTTGCTATGTGACATTTTGAAATTAAATGACATGTTTACAAGGAATAAAAAACAAAAGATTTTGCACTATGCAATTATAGCCTGAAGAAATCACAAACAATATCAGGATTTGTAGCACATGAGATAGAAAGAAAACTTAGTTCATTCTTCTCTTGAAGTGTTTTTCATCTTATAAATATCAGTTTGCTAAACAGATTACATTTAGGTCTTACATTTATGTTTTAATTAGTTATGTATTATCTGTATTTACAAATGTATATTTAAAAATTCTATGATTGTGTACATTTAATTTGATGTAGTTTGACTTGTGAAAATGTTTAAACACGATGATGTCATTCACATATGTAAGCATTAGTGAAGGAGTTTGTGGATAACTCTTGCCCCATAATAACTATAACTGCAGGGTTACACTGGAAGAAACAGGCTTGCATACCTGCATCAAATATAAAATAAAAGAACTGGAAAGGAAAATTTTAAAAAACTACAATTGAAATGCTAAATACATGGAATTATGCATCTATTCTAGAGGATTTCTACACACAATTAAAAGGTTGTATGTATTTCTATTTGTTAATTTTAAGAATTTTATTTCACTGTATGTTGATGACAGAGTTAAATATAGTAAAGAAAATGGAAAATAAAAATATTAGATATTCATTTAAAATGTTCTAGAGATAATGCTAATGAAATCTGAAAACTATACGATAATAAATATTACTTTTATACTCAAAATGAAAATCACATTGCTTGTGAACTATTGTGATTCTGAGTGCATATAACTACATTAAATAATGATTGTTTTATTATAAACAGTAGAAAAATCAAAATTAAATGTCTTCTTTTTCTAAAACTATATAATCTTAGGATTGTGCAAGACAAATTTATAACTGTTTAATCAATCAATTTCATTTTTAAAAATAACTTTCATGAGAGTTACATACAAACTTACATTTGTAAGTAGTTGCTATGTGGTTAAGGTTAATTCCAATAAAATTTTCTGATTATGAGTTTTACCATTAGTTTTGTATATAAGGATCTAGGACTAAACAATACTCTTAAGTTGGTTGAATCTCAGAAGATATCACTTAAATTATGACAGAAAATAATGTTAATATGGAAGTTTCTTAACTGATAATTTAATGTATGTTAGACATACATGACTGTTTCTATTTAAATTTCCTGTGAGTGTTATGATTTATACAGTTAAAGTACAACAGGAATGTTAAATTCAGTTACTTTTAGAAGCAATAGTTTACTGCAGGTTTGCTTACTTAAATGCTTATGAATTTTACATTGTATAGTTAACTTGTAAACTGGAAATTGTTGTATTACTGCATAATGTTACTTGAACCTTCTAAATGTTTCTTGTTGTTTTAATTAACTATTATTGCACCATAATATCTCAGCTGTTTACATTTTAACTTGGTGTAGTTTGACATGTGAAAATTTCTAAACAAGATGACATTATTTGCACATGCAAGTGTTGGTGAAAGAGTTTGTGGATGACCTTTTCCCTTTAATTTTTATAATAACCACAGGATCATAGTTTATTGATTGATTGATTGATTTAGTGTTTTATGGCACAAAGCAACGAGGCTATCTGCGCCAGACATCCGGTAAAAAAGCAATGTAGTAAAAGACATAAATGGAAATGAAGGTAAAACAAAAAGGTATAAAACCAATGTTGACACCTAGTCTACAACGTTAAGATAGAAGGCAGAGTATGGATCATAGTTTAATTTAGTGAGATAGATCTAGACTGTGTGATCAGCTATAAGAGAGTATAGTGGTGACTTATGAAGTGAAAGTATTTGTCTTATCAATTGTGTTCTAAAGTAACTGAATCAGCCAAGTGGTGTCTGATAGGGGAAAAAAACAAGACAGAGATAATTGCATAAAGCAGTGATAATCAACAGCATAACAAACATTTGCATATATGTTTGACTTGTTTCAATATATTATTTTCTTTGGTGCTGTTTGCTTATTACTGAAATTTATCACCAATAAGTCACTGACACCTATCATAAAGAATCCAGCCCATACTTAAACATCTGAAAATGTGTTTTAAACACTAAATATTTCTATTTTCTTACATAGTGATTTATGTCATTATGTGATTTTAGTAACTTTGTAATATGGAATTATCTTCACTGATATACAAATAAATATTTAGTTATGACAAACATGTATAGCTAGCTAACTTACTTCTGGTTTTAAAAGTTATTTATAACTATCTGTGTCTTCATGAACTACCAAATTTACTTTCAATCAATTTTTATTGGCTCAGATATAAATATAGATACATGTTTTTTCAATTAAAATCCTGATACAATATTTTGATATTGACAAATAATTATACAGTCTACTCATACATACACATTAAAAATTAGCAAACACAATATGATGTCAGAAGCAGCAACTTTATAGTATTGTATAATGTGTCAAATACTGAGACGCAAGTACTCTTGTACCACATACCGCTTTGCTTAATGGTAAGTATGTCTGGTAGAGACAGCACAATCAGTAATTTATTTACACATTTTTTCTTTTAGCTGGTATTACCAGTCAACCGATCACAAATTTTTTCTTTTCAACAGGAAGTTTAATTTGCTCACACACTACAAACTGACAAGCACTTTTATTATCTTATTAGAGAGATGTTAAAAAAAGTTTCACCTTTTATTATATGATCTGTTAACACCTGCTTCTGTAAATTACTTCATTTTATATTGTAAAGTCTAAGGTACAACCTCCACATACTGAAAAATAAACAAGTTACAATATTTTTTTGTATTGTTAAACAGAATAATGTACAGATTTCTATAAGCTGAAATTTTTTTTTACACATCTTCCTATATTTTTCATATTCACATCTGAGTTACCAGTAGATAAGAAAAAAAAACACTACTGAATAAAACCTTTAACATTTAGTGCCCAATCTATCTGTGAACACTTTTCTTCACATCTTTCAAAATACAGAAACGAAAAATGATAACAGCAAGTTAAAATTTGTAACATTTTCCTTTGTGTCTTATAACAAAAAAGCACAAATCAACAAACTATTAAACATTCTTAACGATCAAGAATTTTTATTGTAAAGAACTAAAGATCTCACCTTAAGAATGCTTTCAGGTTTACCATCTGTTTTGTTGTCACAAGAGGTTTCAAGCACTATTGCAATAAATATTAAAATACTTTTGTCACTGGAACACTTTTATAATCAGTCATAATATTTCCTTTATTAATTTATCATTCCCCTCATCTAATGATAGGTTTAACTGGGCTCTAAATATAAAAAATGTATAATTTTCCTCCAAAACTTGACATATTTATCTTGTTATATTTCTGAAATGTTTTATAACCTTTAGTTTAATTACACTGAGGAAATTCAGAGAACAGTATAACTAAGAAATTGTTCAACACTGAATATATTTCAAAACATTCATAAATATTTACATGCCTATCATACTGTTCTTAAAATTTTTTTTTTAATATTCCATCTTTAAGTTTGCATCAGGAAACTGAAATAAATCACTAAAAGTAAGGTGAGAAAACAGCAGTTAAGTGTCCAAATATCAAGATGAGGAAGCTAAACACACGCACATATATATTAAAAATATCTAAATACCCCACAAGAAACCACTACTTTAAGTTGTTAAAGAAATGTTTAGTTTTATTGTTCACTAAAAATATGCTTTAATTTTAAAATTCAGTGTTTTTAACTCAGTTTTTCATGTTTGTTTTTTACAAGTGTAAGTAGTTTTTCAAATAATTTAATTGCTGGTAATATTAAATGGTTTAAATACAAAGTAAAAATATTTTAAGAAGTGAACAGAAAGTTAAGAAATTTATAGCTACTCATATTTTTAAAGAAATGATTTTTAAAATTCATTTATGAGCAGTGTGTAATAAAATACATAATGAGCTGACCTCACATAAAAATTTTTCCTTGTCTTCTCCCAAAAAAAACTCCGATGGACAATTCCAAGCCATTTTCCCATCTAATACCTCTGAGACAATGTTACATATAGACACCTCTCTGTAAAGTCTTGACTGACTGAATGTAAATGAGAACTTTATTAATATGTATTTCATCAACATCACTGGCAGTCTCACTTATTTTATATTACACTTTAGATCTCAAGTTAGTGCAGTCTTTATCTAGTTCAAAAAGGTTTTGGGAAATAATTAAAATCACTGTAACTATTAACTAGTGATAGTAATAGCTGAATACAAAACTTATAATTTTATTATACTGGAAATAGATTTCCAATATGTACTTGGTACTGCTTGTGTAAATCGCTGGTATCATTCAGTGCTACCCCCTATCTTCATACAATAATTTCCAGATTTTACAAGCCTTGAACTTCCATGTACCTTACAATCCAATTATTCACCCGTGTCTTGCTCATGATGCATGCAACTCTCTCTATTCACTTCTGTTGAACTATCACTTCAAGTTTTAACCAAAAATGAAAGAACTGGTTTACAGTGGGCATATAAATGGCTGGAATCCCACGCTGAATAGGTGTAGGGACTGGCAAGAAAGAGGAGCAGGGAGAGAATCATTCAATGAAAGCATCTGAAGAATATCTTACAAGAAATTGCTACGTGTAGGAATAGATGTCTTAGATATAGGCAGAATATGAGAGGAGCACATTCAAAAGTGAGAGAACAGTGGTTTGATAGGAATTTGAACAACACAATATCCAAATATTAATACTATAGAAAACATGAATGTGAGAGTAAAAAGGATATGTCCCTAGGTGTTGAGCATATAGCATGCCACCAGAATCTCAACATAAAGATTGAACTGTAATTTATACAGCTCACACTAATGTAACATTCCCTTGAATAGACCTGTACAGAGATGGAGCATCAGACTGGATTGGAAGACATCTTATCAACTGTGCCAGCAGAACATCACCACCCTATCTTAAATGAATGGTTTCATTACTGTTTGCATCATATATCACTATCACATTCAGCAGGATGCCTCTAAGGTTCATCATCTGAACAGTTTGGAAATGGAAAATCGTAATGCCTCCCATACCTCACTGGAAAAACAATGGGTGTGGAGGATCTGGAGTAACATCCACATTGGAAACAGTGGAATAAATAATTTTGGAAAGTGGACTAAACCTTATTTCTTCAATCTAAGGAAGAATGATTCCACAAATTAGTACGGTCTGTATTGAACATATTTATAAAGCTAATATATTTTGAGGGTTGACCCACAAGGAATTTTGTGAAACACCTCATATCTCTAGACTGTAATGAGCAATGTGCAATTCATGGCCATGGAAACTATAAAAGTGAAATCAACATGGTCTTATAGTGCAGGTTTCAGTAAAATTTCAAGTAACTGAAGTATATCTGGATAGGCACCACATGTCACAGAGCAGGAGTGTAGTCCCTGCACTCAACAGACAAAGTACCTCCAGTGGATGAAAGAGTTGTCATGCAGGGAAAAGTGAAAATGCCTAACTAGAATGAAGACACCAGAAAAGGAGAAGGAGACACGGAATAAAAGACCAATTGAATTACAATCCAAACCCAATGGATACGGGAGCAAGAGAAAAAAAAGCACAAACAAAGGAATGGTATAAGGCAATGAAACTGAGAAATAGATTCAATGACAAGAAGCCTTAAAAATAATAGAGCAACCCACAGCATATACTGGAGACAGGCTATCTGTCATCTGGATCTGGCAAAGAATACAGCAAGAAACAAAACAGTTGATAATAATATATCACATAAGTCTTCAAAGTGAAGATTAGTAAAATCAATCCAGAGCAAAAAGAACATTTTGACCCAAAATAAATACATGCCAGCCAGAAAGGATTCTTTAGAAAGATCTGACCCATAGTGATATGAATGAATAAATCATCATGGGAAGAAGACTGATGGAATGAAAAACCAATCTTATAAACTAAATCTAATCCTTTCTGAACATATCATCAGTCAGGTAAGTAGGTGATAAATTAGAGACCAAAAACAAAAAAAGATAACCTGGAATCAAAAAGGAGACAAAGTTAACAAAGAAAAGTACCCCCACAGAAGGCACCCCAACAGAAAATTTGTGGATCAAGAGGATCAGGAGACAAAATTTGTGGCTTCGAAAAGGAAAAACCAGTGTCAACTTCAGAGAGGACAAGAAATGAGTGCTCCATTGAAAAGTAATATTAGCCATCTTCATAAAGTAGTTGAAATAAACCAAGATTAGTCACATCTGAACAAGAGGAAGAAAGTGAATTACAACTTGTTTGACCACTGTAAGTGCTAAAGTACTGAACCAAAAAAAGTTCAAAGAGCAAGGCCCTAAACTGGTAATGAATCATGGAGCGAAAAAAACCAAAGACAATATCCCAAGAAATGAAAAATAAGAATGTGTAAAGTGTACATTCTCAGTCCAGAAGTAGCACACTTGAATGTGATCAAAGATTACATATCAAAATAAAGAAAACCCAAGAAGTGATTGAGGTATGGCTTGACTGATCAAGAAGTCCAACTAGCATCGAGCATACACAACAAATAGAAAAACCCACAGGTAAGACAGGTAGGTGCTGGACATGGAAGAGTAATAAAGATGACGTTGTCTCAGAATGAAACAAAAGAGCTACCAAAACAATTAGAATATTGTATACACTTCATATGAGGTAAATGTACAGAAGTAACACCAAAAAAAGGATTGATGATGAAAAAGCTGTGATTAGAAGTTCCTACTATTAGTAAACTGGAAAGAAATGGTACAAGACAATGTCCCACCTCAAAAGATCCCAAAAGCAAAGAAGCTACGTATGGAGAAAAATAACTGAAAATGGCAAATGCCCCATATTGAAAAGAGGAGATATCCAAGAAAATCTCTAAATACAAGTGGAATGCCTAACAAAAAAGATGTAAGGTAAACATTACCTGTTGGAGAGTTGATAGGGTGAGACAAAGCTCAGAAACTATATAGAGGATTCAGTGATGTTAAGAAAACCCACTTGTAGAGAAAAATATACATGTAGGGAATTAATTCTTTCAATACTGGCTCAGTCAATTCGACCAAACACATTCCTCTTTGAACTCGTACAGTCTTCATAAATTTGATACTTACTAACTTTTAATACAGTATGTATACCTAAAATATTGACAGCCGTTCACTAAATATTAGTCTTTCAAATACAAAAATTCGCATCTTTGGGAAGTATTTATTTTAAATAAATTTAAAAAAAAATTGTCTGTGAATTTTTTAAGTATTTGTTTTGAGTAATCTACATGCAAAGTGATTTTCCCGTTAAGACTAATAATACTTTTCTTCATCTCAAAAATATCTTAAAAACCTCCAAAATATATTTTGAACATTTGTATTAAGTAAGAATTTTTATTTTTTAGTCTGTTACTTTCTCTACCTTAATTCTATACAACATTAATCAATTTGACCAACTTCATAACCATAATACAAAGTCAAAATAAATCTACATTATCATTTTTCCTTTCAAGAATAACTTCAAATTGTACCATAAAACTACATTCATTTATTATAGGTAGCTCAAAACTTGTAACAGTGGTACATCTATTTATAATTAGAGTTTATTGTTTTATTGCCCTTTGAAACATGTCTAACTACTATTTGTGCCATTATAAGTTGTAACTCACTTGAGAAATATGAAGTCACTCTTATCAAGTCACATTACTCTTATCAAGTTACATTACCCATACAATGTTGAACACCCTTTGAAACATTATTACTTTTGTCCAATCTTAACCAACCTTAAGAGATTTCTAAGTTTACATTTTAGTTACTTTTAAAATAATAAATAAAGAATGAACATGAAGTACTCAACTGATTCTCACTTTTTCTTTTGGCCAAAGAATGAACTAATTATATACTTATATAATATACCAAAGAACATAAAATAACAGCATACAAAAAACAATTTCCCCTAACTATCATAATTTGTCTGGCTTTCTAACTATGGAACAAGAACTGATACATATTATTCCAGCCAGTCGTTGTATTTCCTGTGGGAATGAACTTTGTACTAACAGTGAAATTTGCAATTTTTTATTCATAAAACATTATATATCACTTGATAACTAAAAACCTTGGCTTTCTATTGGTTATGGACAATACAGAATTAAACACAAGAGATTAACAAATCTTGAAAGAGAGGTATAATTTTTCTATTTGGTAGCTCTGTGACCACACAAAATTGAAGGTTTGTCTGAGCAGTGACTAATTTATAGTGATAAATTATATTTAATTTTCCAGTTTCTTGAGTGGATAGGAAGGAAAATACAGATGAGAAGAAACCTAGAGAAAATGTCTCACGCAAGCCACACTAGGGAAAATTTAGGATTTTTAAAAATGTTGCCTTCTAAAATTAATAATTAAAAACATATTTACTAGAAAAATATGGATTATTAGCTAATATGTTATGCTATAGTAATTGGTATACCAAAGGAAAAGGAAACTGATAAAATATTGAATGTAAGTCACTAAAACCATGTGACAGGTGCAGTAAAGGATGCCCATTATAACAGGGATAACAAAGGTTACCACTCATGGACTTCAGAGTTCCAAGAGACATATAATCAAGAAAATGATCACTGAAAGATACAAGTTCCTCTCCCAAAATAGAGACAAAAATGCTCATCATGAAACAATATCTGGAAAAGGAGGTGGATCTAATATTGTGAAATGTGTCTTTAAAAAACCTGTAAAATCTAGGTCTTCTGAAGTCGGTTCAGCCATTGTGGATGGGAGACAGGCAATACTGCTCACAGGTAAGGTGGACTCCAGCATGCAGGGGCACTCACAATTGAAATCGATCATAAGAATTATAAATGATAATGAATGACAAAAATGAAGTAGTCGATATATTGTAAATGTTAAAATACTGAGTAGTGAAATAAACATGGGTATTAGATGTTATGTGTTGAAGAAAACAAGGTATTTAACTTAACTATTGATTTACCCATAAACTAAAAATAACATACTTTTTTTGAAACTGAATAAACAGTTCAGAACAAAGTATATCACCACGTTCTAAATTAAAAACCTTAACCTAACAATAAATACATACAATATTGTAAAAAGTGTGTATGGGTAAGATAAATAATAAACAAAAATGAAATGGACATTTAAAATTCAATAACTGTGTATGAACTCTTTTGCAATGAGTCAGGGTTCAAAATTCTATTGAACTACTATTGTATGAATTTATGTCAATAAGTTTGGAATCAAACTGTGGATTATAATTCAAACTTTAATGTTACATATGAGTAAATTTTCACTTTAAAAGTAAATATGATGAGTCATATGGTGTGTTGAATGGAGCAATGTTTAAAATTAGATGTTTATTATGTTAAATTATTAAGTCAATAATTTCATACAAATTAGAAATTCAAATGACTAATATTTACAAGTTAGAATGTAAAATAAGAACATTGTAACTTTTTATTTTGATGAGATACAGCTTATATACTGAACCAAACATTGTGACTATATTCAACTCTTTCCATTTTTTGAAATAATTTCTTATGTGCTCTTACTATAGAACACAACATGTGAATAACCATCCAACAGATTAGAACGTCTACGGAGTGGTTTTCTCAGCCAATTTAATCTTTGTAAAAACATCCATGTTCGTTTGGTCCAAGTTTTCAAGGAGGTGGGTTGGGTCTTTAATTTGCCTGAAGTTTCATATTTTTTAAAATTAAATAAATTATAGTGGAATTCTATGATATCAGTGAAGATATTTATGATATTTTTGGTTATTCAGCTGTATATATAAAGTCTAAACAGTTTTGTTTGATATCCTCCATGTACAAATTTTAAAAGGTTCAGCAACCTTCATCCAGCAGCAACTCAGTACAAAGACTGTGGCAGAAAGAGGTAATTGCTTGCTTTAATTCTTGATTTATTGTTCAATATTTTAATAAAAATAGGTTTAATAATTTATTAATGAAGTTAAATAATTATATCCAAATGAGTAAACAAAATCATGAGGAAGGACTGCATTAAAAACAACAAATCTCAACCTGTGATAAATTATATTATAACCACACGTTTAATCCATAAATAAAATAAATTGCACATTTTCAAAAAAAGGTTCTAGGGTACAAGTTACAATGTGGGATTACGGAATGTATACTACGTTTTGGAGGTTTACTGTGGAAGTAGGACCCACAATGAGTTGTGATACACAGTCTATCAGTACTGACCTCCAATTCACTGGTCTCAGATAAGAAAATTAGAGATTAGGAAAGCAAGATGCAGGTGGTGCTCAAGCCTACAATGTCCCACATCTATATAACTCTTCCTTGCTTGCAGACAGTTGTGGAAAAATGACTGCTCTCCTAACTTAAAATAAGAATAAGATGAAAAATATATAAGTATATATGCTGCTGGCCAAAATCTTAAGGCCAATGAACATAAAGAAAACAATATGCATTTAGCATTGTTAGACTCAACCACTTATTTGAGTAGAGCTTCAAAGATGAAAATAAAAAAAGGGAAAGTAAAAATAAAAACTTTTTAAGCATTTAATAGGAATTTGTGAACACTTTGAAATTAGCCTAAATACAAGCTGGTCAAAAGTTTAAAGACAAGATTGAAATGAAGCGTTAATCAGTAAACACGTAATGAAATTTATTCATTTGTGTTCAAGCATCTTCTGGATAAAAACATGGAATGTGGAAGAATTGTCGAGCTGAAAAAGCAAGGTCTCTCTCAACGTGCCATCGTTGGTGAGATTGGGCATAGTAAAACTGCTGTTACAAATTTCTTAAAAGACCATGAGAGATACGGAATGAGAATTTCAAGTGGTCGGCCCCAGAAAATTTCACCAGCGTTGAGCAGGAGGATTTGAAGGGTTGTCCAGCAAGACATCAGCCAATCGTTGAATCAGATTAAGGCCATTACAGATGCAGAATGCAGCTCAAGAACAATAAGACAGCATCTACAAAAGAAAGCCTTTAAAAGCCGTAAACATCTTCAAAGGTCACACCTCTTTCTACACAATACAGTTCGGTTAAACTTTACTGAGGAGCACCAAACATGGGACGTAGAAAAGTGGTTTTGTTCTTGGATGAGAAAAAAAACAAAAAAAACCTGAATGGTCCAGATGACTTCCAACGTTACTGGCATGATAAGGATATCCCACCGGAGACATTTTCTACGACACAGTGGAGAAGGTTCCATCATGATCTGGGGTGCTTTCTCCTTCCATGGATCAATGGAGCTTCAGGTTATACAGTGGCATCAAATAGCAGTTGATTACATTGAAGCTATCTTCACCACTTGGAATAACATTCCAGCCAGCCTTCTGCAAATGCTTACACTGACCATGCCAAAGCTAATTTTTGCACTTATATGCAATGACAGCCATGCAATTCACTACTGAGACCACTTGTTGGACATTTCCTAACCTGTTTAGGACTTTTTTTTTTATTGGTATGGTCTTAAACTTTTGACCAGCTAGTATTTAGGCTAATTTCGTAGTGTTCACATTTTTCCTATTAAATACTAAAAAGGTTTTATTTTTATCTTCTCTTTTCTTATTTTCATCTTTCGAAGCTCTACTCAAATAAGTAGTTGAGTTTAACAACACAAAATGAATATTTTTTGTTATGTACACTGGCCTTAAGATTTTGGCCAGCAGTGTATATATATATGTATGATAATTGTAATGTGACCATATATTGCAAAATACTAGTCCACTAAAGTACAGCTAAGACAAGGAAGGCTAAAGGTCACTATATATTACTGGAGATATGTGACCTGAGTACACATGCACCATGTCAATGCTAGTTAGGCATGACTGGAAAGTCAATATAATAAAAAATAAACATACATGCTCATATATAACATAAGACGTAAGCTACTTATACTAAATATTTGTACTTTTATGTTATAATATATAGTCATTCTAGCATTAAAAATGCATAATTTATATTTATTTCCTAACTTTTTAAGATGGTTACAAGACTGACAGACTCCACATAGTTAGTGTACACAAAATATAAAATATAAACTCTTACTGAAAACAAACATTTGAAATGTATTTAGGAGGTTTTAGAGATTAAGCAAATAAATATGAGATTTCTGGGATGAAGAACAGTTTTTTAAAATCATAACATGAAATTATTTTTTATTCAGACTGGTGATGAAACATTTTCATTTTCACAAATTTTAGTGAAAATATTTAATTAAAAAATCTGATTTTTTGCATACAAAATACTTGTATTTACTAAAGTCTATCAAATTTTGTGAAGATATACATACTGCATCAAAAGTCATAATGCAAATACTTAACATGAGCAAATGTGCAGATGAACTCGTGTATATTATACAGAGCTTATGGCAAAAGGGTCAGCAATAACACACTGACCTGTGATGTATGAAAAAACACAATATAATTAACTTAATGACAGGTATAACAGTAAGAGAAATTACAGGAAATCCTAAAATGAGAAATATCCATCTTAACATTAATAGAATGGTGTAGGACAACCAAGACTGATTTCGAACCTGAGCTTGATTACAAGTATTAACCAATCCAACAAAACCTGTATTATGGAACACAAATAACCACAAATAATAACATTAAATATAAAAATATTCAAAACACATAAAACATCTATTCAGAGTCAGTGGATTGTGTTTAAAAATGTATGAGCACCTAAACTTGAAAGAAGATCCAATGAAGATCAGCTAATTGGACAATTAATTTCCTGACAAAGTAAAGCCAATAACTCATCAGTGGCACACCACAACCTGAAGTCTGTATAAATGTGTTGACAGAACATATAACCTCCAATGTGGTAAGTTAGAATTTGTAATTCATAATACAAAATGAATAACCAAACACAAAACAGAAAGAATTGACATTTTTTGTAATGAAGCAATAAGTAATAACTGGGCTGAAATACAAAGTAATTCCATTTCAGAACAAATAAGCAAG
The DNA here is from genome assembly GCA_011833715.1 of Carcinoscorpius rotundicauda. NCBI lineage: Eukaryota > Metazoa > Arthropoda > Merostomata > Xiphosura > Limulidae > Carcinoscorpius > Carcinoscorpius rotundicauda. The sequence goes on from CM022395.1 coordinate 91,166,215, forward strand.
TTACAAATATCACTGCTTTATAATAAATGACAAACATTTTGACAGAAACTGATAGCAAGACACAGGAAACACACACACTTGAAGAAAGCCCAAAGTAACACACAACACAAGCTCTGACAAATGAGAAATGAATAGAGAGAGAGTCATATGTATCATGAGCATATGTCACACTCCTATTGGTGGAGTATTGTCATATGATAATTTACATGTGAGATGCAGCTGAACGGTTGAAAGTTGATCATAATGTATGTGGCACTTCAAGGCTTGTGGCATAAAAAAACGTTGTGTGTGTATAGAAGGAAACACTGAACAAAAATAGCTACTTATGTGAATGGAGATAACGTACTGTACAGAAAACAAAAACTTCATGTCTCTTTTTAACAAGTTTATGTTTCGTTATTGAGGTAAAATGTACAACTATCAACAAAATAAAATAAACAATGATAATTTCTACAAAGGAAAGCAACAAGAATCAAATTAAATCTCTTGTCTCTGAGCATACATTGAAATTCTTGTTAGGTAAAAGCATTTATCTTAAACACTTTTCTTTAAAAAACAACAACAAAACTAAATATTTCACCTCAGTAATAAGTAACTTACTGAAACAACAATACTCCCTAACAAAAAACATTATCTGTTTTAATGCAAGCTGTAACTTAAACTCAAGGATAACTTGCACAGGGGTTTTAACTTGACTGACTGATGTCCAGCTCATTTAACTAAAATTTTTTTATTTTAATGCCCAAAGTAACTGACCTTCAGAAATTTCTTTGTGAATAAATGTTAAAATGGATAAATTATTTTAATCACTGCTTGTTTCTTGCATGAAATGTTATTAAAGATATTTATACTTCCTACATGCACCATATTCAAATTTCAACTGTACACTATATGAATGAAATGTTCACAAAAAGTTATCTTTCCAAAACCTAGATGAGGTACTAATTGTAAATAAGATGAAAACACTTCCTTGATCAGGAAAATTCACTTTTTAATATATTACATAACTATGACAGTTATTATCTTGTGTTTTATGTTACAAAACGCTAGGCCTTTTCTTGCTGTATATAAAATAAACAGACAAAAACTCTTGTTTACCTGCCCATTTTCTTCAACACTTCAAGCTGTATCTCTGACCTGATGGGAAGAGATATCTCTCGTTTAATGTTATCTTCTTGTAGTAGTTTCACCAAATCCTGTAACCACAGAAATAAACACTGATTTAAAAGAAACTAGCCACAAATGATATGATCTGTTTAATAATAACTCTAGATTTGTTATTATATACTACTCAATAGTTTTCAACATGAAAGTTCACAACAAAATGATTTTCAACACACACACCTTTAAACAGCAAAGTATAATTTTTGTTACAGAAAGCCCACTGTTTCATCAGCTTTTTCAGAGGATCTCAATAAGGTGAAATAGTTAATAGTTAATTGAATTAATCAATGAAAGTCAAGTAGAAGAGAAAAGAAACTTATTTGTTATTGAAGAAAACATGGTTAATAAATGAGAAAATTATTAAACACTCAACAAAAACATAGTTCATAGGCTTAGAAATGAGCAAGAAAGAATGTATTTAACTTTCAAAATGTAGACCCTTTACGATATAAAGCTGTGATGTATCTGAAACATGTAAGAAACATGCTTACTTTAATGGACATACTTTTCATAACTATTTCTGCTGCTGGAATGAGATAAACTAAAGAAACATGTGAAGTACTCATAACGTATTTTATGTTTAGTAGCTTGTAACAGATTAATAAATACACACATGCAAGTTTATACATCAAAAATTATTTTTAAGTTATAAAACTTTCTTTTTAATCTACATTCTTTGTCAAAAATAATTTTAATATTTCACATAATCAATATCAAACCTCAATGTTACCACAAGCACTCTTTCATGAAACATAATGAACTTTAAACATTTTAAATGTTTCACAGTGGAGAAATAAAGACAGAGACTGAGTAGAACCAAACTTACAAGACAATTCACTATGTAGTTGTTAAAGTGAATTTAAGCTCTCATGTATCGAGTGATGCAAATCTCAGTTTTTACTTCATTAATTACTGAGAATGGATTATTCATTTCATCAGAAAAAAAATTTAAATGGCAAACTCTGTTTTATTATTCTTAACTTAATGTGCTAAGCCAACAGACTACCATTACAATATCTGAAGGACTTACAAAATATGTTAAAACTGGTTTGTTTTGTATATATACTTTACAGAAAAAAGTGAATGAAATCAATGTTAGAAACTTAAATAAAATCTGAGAAAATTAGAAAAATATCTCAATAATTGTTGCTGAAAATTAAACTTCAGAGCACTTAATTTAAAACATTTCAACATACGACATCATTTGAAAAATATAATAATCCTGTTCCCATTAGAACCTTTTTAATTCCACTCTCTAATTTACTGTATGAAGTTAGGGACTCTATATCAGTAAACTTTATATATGCATTCCATCTGAATACCCAAAAATTTCTTTTGGTTGGTAAAAGTAAGTTTTTAAATATCAAAAGTTTACTTACTTTAAACCCTTCTTTGACAGAAGTAACCAACCTTTCCTGAAGACTTTCCGGTGTACTAACAATAGGAGTAATAATACCACACGCCTGACAGTAACCTTTCAACTTTGCCTCCTCCACATGACACATTACTGGATTTTGAAGCTGAAAGTAAAACAATAAACATAAATGTATATATATATACATGATCTTAAAACTATGAAAACGTGTTTTGTATGAGTAACTCTCACACAAATTATCTTGCCATTGAGCTAGTCAAATCAACATGGAAAGTGATGAAGTATTTCAACATACTTTTAACTGGAAACCTTGCAACCTCTGGCAAATGTACAAATTTACTGTCCCTAGGCCAACTGCCTTTCGTTGCCCTTATAACTTTTATGTGTATTTTGTGTTTTCCACATTTAATTTTAAAGTAAAAACTTATCAATTTTTTCTGTCCATCTTTCAATGCAAATGTGAGTAGCTTCTATTTATAATCATTCATGTTCTACTGCAATATAATAAGTCACAAATCTACACTTTTTAAGTCTTGCTTTTATATTGTCATAATTTAATCCAATTACTACAGAATTCTTAATGTTAAACAGCCAAAACCAATTAGTTTTTCTTCTAATATATTTGACCTTCTATAGCTTTTTAATATTTTCAAAAGGTTAACTGATTCTTTTGGAATTAAGCACACACCAACACAATGGTTATCTTTGCTCTGCTCACCATGGGCATCAAAACCTTAATTTGAATGTTGAAAGCTGAAGACATACCACTGTGCCACTTTGGGAGGGAGGGAGCTTTCAAAAGGGAAAAAGTCATTTTACAGAACCATTTGTAACACTTGTTCATAAGATAAATTTGTGGAGCTATGTCTACATTTGAATACATAAGCTACAAATGAAGACATTCGTTTCCAAGATATCTCCAAAACATTTATGAAATCCTCTCATAGACTTTTCAGCAGACATCAGAATTTGTTACTCTAAAATTATATTTAGGTTGAACAAGAAATTAAATGTGTCATAAAAATCTTATATGTTACATCTCTTTTGTTGAGTTCAAACTGCAGTCGAAATAATGTTGTTAAAAAAAATTTCTATGTTAATTTTTTCCCGAGAAATCTACTTTTCCTTCTTGAGTTTCATCAGATTGCAGTTTTTTCTGCTCTTGCACTTTATAATTCTGATAAACAGATTTTATTTCTACTGTGTTATACTCGTTCACTGAATACACTACCATTAAAAAGTCCTTATACACTTTTAGTGGTTCACAGAAATGTATCGCCATCTCTAAATCCATGTTAACACTTTGCTTATTGCAATGAATCTCATTATCAAAAGAATTCCAAAAAATGGATTTGAAAGCTCATTCTGATTGGTCCAACTGGCATTTGAGTCCAACAGCTTCACATTATTTGGTTGATTTTAGTAGTATTTTTTCTGTTTTTATCAAACACATTATAACATCATCCCAGGTTTTGCTTACATTAGGTCTATTTCACATGGTATTTATTCTAAAGTGAGTAAAACCTAGGATGATGTTATAATGTATTAAACCTTTAGTGACATGCTTGATATAAAATACACAAATTAATATATACATTGCAAATGTTAAGTATTTAGACTAACTTTTAATCAAAATCTCAGAGACACTCAGTAAACGTCTTTTGTACTCACAAATTAGACTTTTTAATGAATTATTTTTCCAAAGATTTGTTTGTGAATATATCAATTCTGTTTCATTACTAGTCTGAGTACAAAATGATTTTCATATTATGATTAAAAAGACTATTTATCATCACAAAATCTCAAACATCATTTATGAAATCTCTAAAACTTCTTAAATACATATCAACAGTTTGTTTTTAATGAGTCTTTACATTTCATCTGTTATGTTCTCTACCCTAACCAATGTGAGGTATTAATTTGGTTGACCTCATAACCACCATAAAAATTTGTAAATAAACAGAAAGTGTCCTTTTGTTTGTTCTAAAACAACAAATAATTATAATATGAAAACAGAAATGTCTATTTTAAATCTTAAATTTCATAATGTTATACAACTATATACATATTTATTATTTTTATTGTATTTACCTTTTAGCTGTGCTTGTCTAACATTACAGAAGTTGCAATAACACGGTGCAAATACACACAAAAAAATGGCACACATACAAAATTGACACGTTGCCGATGTTGTCATAGGATTGCCCTTGACAGTTTTCAATATCAATTTTTTTCGATATTAGGCAAAAAGCAGGTAAAACATTCATTTGGTTTTTTATCTAGTTTTTCAAATGAATGGCTGGTTGGTTGATGAGATATATATTTAAAGTAGAATCTACATAACAGAGGTGTCTTACATCTATGAATTCTTTGAGTACGGCTCCTTTTCAGTCTCAGTTTTCAAATGAATTAATTCAAGTTCTAGAATAAACATAACAATGTTTTTCCAATGTCAACATTTCTTTACTTTGCAATATGCTGTGCTACAAATGGATCAAATTCATCAATTACTCCCCAAATGACATCAATAATGTCTGACTGGTCAATATAAAATATATTAGGGTGGAATCTACAATGATAAAAGTACTTTGTGTCACTGGATTCTTACAACTGACATTTTCAACATATCTAAATTGTTCAGTATTTTTCTCTCAAAGTGAAAAAAAAAATAACTGCAGTTGAAATTCTTTTCAAAATACATCTCCAATAATCAAGATTTTTTGCAATTTGTTCAGTGATATGTTAAATTCCAGTGTTTCTGACTCATCGATTGAGCTCATTTTTTCATGTTTTGTGTTCAGACAAATTTTCATTAGAACTTGGATGACATTCTACACTTTTTCAGTACTTTGTAACTTTTCCATGACACAAGTATTTCAAAACAGTTAGTACGAAACAAAACAACAACAAAATCAGCTTGGTGAATATACAGAATAATTTTTCTATTATTTTTTTCTCCTCTTACAATTTTCCAAAAGAAAATACTTCATGTTGATACATATGTCTGTTAGAATATTTTAGACCTGGAACAAATCACAATGTATACTCTGTTTAATACATTTTTTAAACAAATATGTGAGAGTAAATTTAAAAATCATACATTTAACTGAGTTCTTACAGACAGATGGTTTATTTATGTCACCAGAATAACTATCTGTGGTAATTTCCTTTTATAAATGTTTTGTAAAGCAAAGACATCATTACAAAAGCTAATGCTTGACTTTTGCAAAAATAAAACTATTACTTATTGTTTCTCAGTTTATATGTGACACTAACATCCACTAAGTCCTTTTTGCTCATCCAGTATGATAATGTAAACAAAATAAACTATTTTGCAAATTAAAAGTTAACAAAACAAAATACACATTACCTCATAATAACTTTACAGAAATCTGAAGGAAGTTTTATTTTTTGATTTCATACCTAGTCAGGGTAAATTTTTCTAAGAGCTACTCAATACGTTTTAGTATAACATCTCAAAGTTCATTACCTGAACTGTAGATGTAACAGGCTGCCCAGCCTATTTAGTGACTGAAAGTAGAAAGGTGACAATGTTGGCTACTGCATGGACACAACAACATCCAGTTAATAAGCAGTAACTTCACAGACTCAATTAAGAGTGTTGCAATGAAACTTTTACCAAATTCAGCAAACACATTTGTGTTGAATATAATCACAGTAAATCCTGTATAGATTTCATCATTTTAAACTGTTTATTAATATTTAGTTTTGTTTCTTTTACCATTTCAAAGTTGTGCAGAGCTTAATTTATGAGATCTGATGAATTAACCTTAAATCACTGGTTTCCCCAATGACTATCCTGTTGTCCTTCCAAGCCTCACTACAAAATGATGCTGAGCTGGCTTGTGTGGTAAGTGTTAATTTTACATTTTATTCAAAATTTTGCCTTCCCTTGAAATACGCTATCTTGGGCTTGGTGGTTTGGCTGTATGGCATTTATTTGTGCAACTCAACAAGGCTATCTTCTCCAAAGAACTGGTATAAAAACGAAAATTTGAAAATAAGTCAAGTTAAAGATGAAACAATGTCCAAACATGTATGTAAAAATGTAAAATTGAAGTAAAAAAGCAAATGGCATCAGAAAGTTAAACACAAAATCAAGTTATAAAAGGTCACCATGACCAATGATACTGTCCAATGTCTGGAGTAAACCCCTAACAGATACATGTGGAAAATGGTGCTTTCATTCACAGCTATAATGACAGTACAAAAGAAAAACATCAGTTGTTGTAACTTGAGCATCAAAAAGACCACATATTGGTGGATCAGTTCCAGGTAAAATAAAGTGAGAAATTAAAACCTGTCACCAATGTATAGACTATCCAGGACAACCTCCATCTTCTAATCCTTAGAGAAACAAAATGACCAAAGAACGTTTTAATCCAGAAAAGCTTGTTACGATGTTGCTTGCTTCAATTTGAGTGGCAAATGGCACAAAGCAGAACCTTTAACACAGGACCATACATAATGGGACAGGCACAACAGAAACAGCACTAGAGCAGATGGGACTTAACTGGAGTGTCAGCAAGCTTGTTCCCACAAATACTGACACAGCCAAATATCTAGAAAAAATGAATAAATATGGAAGATAGAGTAAAACAGGTGAGTCAACTTTGACCATCACAGAACCCATGATTCCAGAATAATGAAAACTGTTGAAAGGTGGATGGAATTTAACCATATGCTAGTATAGCCACTTTTAAACCTCTTTTGTACAAGTTGGTTGGTTTGGTGTTTTATGGCACAAAGCAGCTAGGCTAACTGAGCCAAACATTCAGTAAAAAGTCAAAATTAAAGTAAATTTAGTAAAATTCAAAAAAGGAAGGAAAGGTAAAACAAAACAAATTTTAAGAAAAAACATGAATAGCATTAAAATCAATGTTTACATCTAGTTTACAAGATTAAGACAAAAACTACAGTAATACAAGTTGTAAAAGACATTTTGTAGCGTAATTTTAATTGTTATAACCTGCCAGGAAGAATAACAAAAAACTTAAAAAAAAAATCCACCATTTGTCACCATTTGATTAAAAAAAAAAGTTGGCCTTTCCAGTCATGATTGAGTTATTTGATGTTATAGCCACCTTCAGAAAGTATAGTATTAAAAGTTTTAAGACTTTTGGCAAAATTTTAATTATAACTCACTTGGATGAGTAATGGGTAGCTCAAGCAACAGCGTATTCATCTGAAGTTTGCCTTTCCAGCCTTGGTTTCAAGTTATTTGACATTACAGCCATTTTCTAATTTCAAATCAAACTAGATGTACTTTGATTCTGAAAAGGGAATCACATTACAAAAGGTCTGAGGTAAAGATTAAAAAAAAACTTAAATAGCATTAAAAAATTAATGGTTTTTAAAAAACTAAATACATTTGTAAGGTGAACAGTGCTGCCATCACCAGTAACACTGTCTAATGTCAAGGATAATCCTTAAGACAGAACATGTTGAAAATGGTGCTATCATTGTGACCTCAGGGTTACACAGACAACACATTGGTACATCAGTCCCAGATAAAAGGAAATGATGAGTTAAAAATCTGTGACCAATGCATTGTCTAGTTAGAACAACTAGAGAGGAGGTTGTTTGATTTGAGGAACCAAACAAGACAAGCATTAACCATCCTCGCTAAGGTCTTACAGAGACAGCTCATTAAAGCAATTGGATGGTTGTTTGCAGGAATCTTGGAATCCTTCCCAGGCTTAGAGAAAGGTAGGACAATAGCTTGATGCCAGGCATCAGGAAAAACATTCTCCTGCCAGATCCAGTTTAAAACAATCAGTAAAATAGCAAGAGATAGATGGTGCAGCATTTCGTAGTGTACGTCATCAGGTCCACCCGATGTACTGCTAGACAAATGAAGGGCCAGTTTGAGTTTTACCAGTGTAAAGGGATGATTATAGTCATAGAGACAATCAGCTTGAAAGGAAAGTGTCGATTGCTCTGTCCAAGGCTTGATGGCTAAGAAGGTAGAGGAAGAAACAGAAGTTCTAGATACCTGGAAAATCTTTCACCTAGAGTATTGGCAATGTTCCATATATCAGCTGCTTCCTGGCCATCACAGAGTAAGATCAAAATGGGAACAGAGTGATATTGCTCACTAACCTTTCAAATCTTTGTGAGTGGAGATACATACGCCTTACTGCAGAAACTCCTTGGGTGGAGAAACCAGCAAGAATCTCGGACTCTGAGATATTCTTAAAATCCCTCTTAACAATAACTCCTCTTAATGAATTCAAAGTAACATGAGGTGTAACCTTAAGAGGTATATTCCCAATTGCCTTTGAATGCAAGAGTTCACTGTGTTGAGATGTGGACGTTTCCACCAATATGTTACCAGATCAAAGCTTCTTTACTGACTCTGGAGAGCCAGAAAATACATATAGTCCCTTCTGAATGAAAATGGGGGGACATCTGCCACAAAGGTTTGTCTGAAAGAAAATGAGGTACAACAGGTGTTACATATCTTGAAGATTGCTGCTCAAAATCTTCAAGACGTGGTCATTTACTTATGGACTGTTTGATTTAAGTTTGTTTTGGGAGGATCCATAAAAAGAGAAATATTTCAGTGCCCTCCTTTCATGGAGCCCTATGAGGGGACACACTACAATGCCAGACAAGGACACTACAGAAATGCCATGGTTTCATGAGCATTAAACCCACATGTCAGCATCAGATACAATGTCCCCAACCCCTGCAGAGAACATCAAACACTGGTACTTTGTTGACCCTAGCCCAAGTTGACCAGCCGATCTAGGGGGCTCCACCCCAAGACTACCCATCTACAGGAATTCAAGGCCAAAGTGGTGTGTTAGGGTTGGAACCCTCAACTACCATGATCCTCTCCTCTCCTTCACAGGTCACTACACACGGCAAACACATAGCTGGATGTTTAGATCCCAGAGGAGGTAAACTGAAATAACAAAACCTTTTCTGGGATCCACACCCAGGGACTTTTAACGAGTCACATTAAAAATGTAACTAAACCACTTTAATATATTTTTTACTGAAAGTACTGTTATCAAGACCGTTATAACTTAAAGCTATATATTAACTAAGTTTTATTCCTTTGTTTTAAAAGGAAAGATTTAAAACATCAATTAAAACTATAGGTTTTGCTGTCAAATGATCTGCTTGTGGTTACAAGTCTAAACTTTAGGAACTATTATAAACAATACTGTGAGAAGTGGGAATAACATAGACTATCAACATACAAAGTTAAATTGTAGTTCTATCTGACTTTCATTACTGTCTGGAAAATATCAGAAAAATTTGTGATGGGAGTTTTTACATTTTAATATTTCTAAGCTTAAGTTCAAACACACCCACTTGCAAAGTCAAAGGTGTGTTACTAGATGACAGGTGAGGGTTTTACATTTTAATATGTCTCAGCTTAAGTTCAGCCACACCCACTTCCAAAGTCAAATCTGTGTTGCTATATGACAGGTGCGGGTTTTACATTCTAATATATATAAGCGTAAGGCCAGCTTTACTACTAGCAAAGTCAAATCTGTGTTGCTATATGACAGGGGGGGGGTTACATTCTAATTTTCTAAACTCAAGGTCAGCTATACCCACTAGCAAAGTCAAAACTGTGGTTTGGTGTTGACGTTTCCACCAAGATCTATCCAGAACATAATTTCTTCACTGACTTTGGAGAGCACACAAGCCCTCTAATCTCTTTTGAATAAATAATAGAGATATTTGCCCTAATGGTTTGTTTACTAAAGAATACAATATGAAAAAAACAAGGTACAGGTGAAGAATGTCGTGGTGACTGCTATTCACTTTTTTACACCTTAACACTTACCTAATAGTTGTTCTTGTATTTATTTATTTTTTTACGATTTGGGGGATCTATAAAAAAATTAAAATGATTCAGTGCCCACAGACCCCACCCACTATGGAATACAACATCAGGATGCACTACAATGACAAACACAAACACTGCAGCAACACTAGGGCTTTTTGAGCACTATACTCAAACACCAGCATTAGATACATTGTCAACAACATCCATAGAAAATGCCTACAACAACACTCAGTTGACCATAACTCAACAATACCAGCAGACTGGCCCTGACAGAGTCATCCCAAGACCACCTGTCTACAGGAATTTAAGGCCAAAATTGGTTGTGTTGCAGTGTCCCAAATACCATTCAACCACCAGGATCCTCTCCTCCCCTTAACAGGGTGCCATGCATTATGAACATGTGAGCAAATGTTCCAGAAACAGTAAACTGAATAAAAAAAACCTTCATGGGAGATCTCCTTATCACATACAGGAATCTAACTTGAGGGCTATCTTAAGCTATGGACCTGTCTCTATAGTAAATCTGCATCAGGATCTGTGTATAACAAATCACATGGAGAACACAATGAATTTCTCTACATAAACTGAAACAGTTACAACACAAAGAATAAAGATTTATATTGCTGAAGAATAATTTGCTGTCATGAACGAATCTGCACATTTTATAATATTCAGATTTCTGTGTAAAAAAGATAAAAACATTAGAAACAAATTATCAATGTTATTGTTACTACAAATATGTCTGACAACCCATACAGTCTTTCAATTACTGATATTTAAAATAAGAATTAAATTAGATGACAAGGGTGTTTGTATAGAAAACGTACCAGTATTTAGTTACAAACTCTGCATAAAACAATATACTTACACCATGTTACTGACCTTAGGAAATAATGACGAAGCTTTACAAAAATCTTCTTTTGCTTCCTGATAGTTTTCTTTGTAGAAATGGTAGCAACCAAGATCATATGAAACCTAGATGTATAGATTACCCATTTCATTATATGAATGGGATGTGACCTAGGTGGATCACTAGGTCCCCCCTATCATCCTTAAATTTCATGTTTAATTTTTATTATCAACATACCTTAATCCTCATTATATGAACTGAATTATAATAAACTAACTGTTCCAAATAATACCCTTTTCTAATATCAGATTTTGGTTTGCTGGATAACAAGTGTTTCATGTAAAAATAATAACTGATTTACCCTTTCTTAGTTGACAGAGATGTTTAACTACTATAGACTGTTAAATTTATTCATTGCATACATACATTATAATTGACCAACACTTTATTCTCCAATAAGGTTTAAAACAATTAAATGGAATAAAAAGGAAGGAAGACACTGGCTGAACATTAATAGCTGCATATATAATATTACAATATAGTGATGAATTCATCTTGACAGCATTACTAGACTGAAACTGCACAATATCAAAGTAGTAAGGTTTTATCTAGAAATGCTTTAAAATGAATTGTAAAACATTTCTTCAACAGCTAGAATAATATTTCAAGTCTCAGTGAATACCTGACAGGCTACATCTTCAAAAAGTAGAAGTTTTCCTTTTTCCCACTCAAAATTAGGAGTCGATTTGTCTTCATCTAGTGTTTCAAAACACTCTATGTGTGGCATTCGAAGGTCAAGCCTGTCTTCTAGCAAATTCTTCAAGGATTGTGCTGCCTGTTCCACTTTCTCCAACACCTTTAAAGCAAAAATTGTACAGCAAGAGGAAATAAAAAGGTCTTTGTACAATTCGAACATAATTCTAATTACAGAGTTCACTTATTATGCATGAGCCAGGTGGTTGAGGAAAGCAAGAAATAAAAATCACAGTTACTTTAATTACTGCCAATCAAGAATCAATATTATAGATAAGTTACATTACTGTCATATGAGGGCAAACACTATAGATAACCTATAACATTGCTATAAACATTAAAGCACGAGCTAGTTCATATTATTTTAACACAAGATGCAATGGTCTGCTTAATGTACATTACCTGTGTAGAAGAATAATTTTCTCAATAATGTATAGTGCTGTTAGTAGCATTAACAAGACTTTCATATTTGAGATGGAGTAAATCACAACTTTTACCAAATAAAATACAACAAAAAAATGACTAAAAGGTTTCTAGACACAATTCCCTAGGTTTTACAGAAAAAATCTAAAGCATAAAAACACATTGACAACCATAAGAACAAACTCATACATCAACATACATAGACAATCCAATTTCATGACTCTCTGAATCTATGTTGAGTTACTTTGCAACTTCTTTCGAGTTGACTTTAAATTAGAGATAATCAACTGTGCATTCTTTTATTTCATGACTTCTCATGAACACAATAAAATACTGCAAAGTTTACTTTTTGGTGAATGGTTTCAAAATCAGCAAGAAAAAGTACTTACTATTTGATAACAATTTAACTTTGTCAATTAGTTAATTTTTTAAAATCCTTAACTGCAAATAATAAAATAGCTTTTTCAACATTTGGGCTATAGATTAAATAGAAAACAATCCAATTATAACCAACTATCCAAATTTAAATGTAACTGAATGATTTTGAATTTAGTAAAACAAACACAACACTGTCCTGTAGAATGTAAACAATACAAGTATACTTCATAGTTTGTCTCTGTCATTTATAAAGCCTGTTTAAAAAGTCTTTAACAAACTGCTTATGTATGTTTGGTAATGCTGATGAGGGGAAGCATATAGGTGTGTCAGTCACACCTTGTGCAAATTAATTGAAACAAATGGTCATTTTACAATATTTCCAGCATGGCATCCGGTGTTGGCTCACTCAATCCACTGATTTCCTTTAATTGTGATTTTTTCACACAGACTGCATCATTCACTGTGTTTTGCAGTACGGTCACTCTAGTTTTGGGATATATGACAAAATTTTGAGGAACATTACGTCATTCGAAATTGTGTTCGAAGGGCAAGGAGACCAGTCAAAAAACAACTTTTTAGAAACTCAATAAAGAAAAAAACTGTATCAATGTGGTCTGAAATATAAGAACTGGAAGCAAGAACAATAAAGGAAGGTGTTATTCAGTGACAAGACTCATTTCTTTGTTTAGGGTCAAAGAAGTCTGCATGTTTGCAGATCTCCAGGTAAGAAACTTCGAGAATCTCACATCAATCAGTTTGTAAAACATCCCTTAAAGATGTTTTGGGCCTTTTTCAGTTACTATGGCATTGGAGGCTTACATATCATAGAAGGTATTATACAAGAACCACAGTACATTGAAGTTTTGCAGAGAAGAGTCGTTCCAGAATTGAAAAAAGAGAGATTTCCAGATAGATATGGCATTTTTCAGCAAGATCTGGCTCTGTGCCCCACATCAAAACTTTTGAAGAATTTTATGACTACAATGCGAATAAAGGTGCTGGACTGGCCTGGAAACTCTCCGGACTTAAATCCTATTGAAAATCTTTGGGCGATTTGTAAAGAAAGACTATGGGGAAAAGACTGCACTATGAAAGATAAGCTAATTGAGGCCATAATTGAGGTGTGGTACCATGATCCAAAAAAATTAATAAAGATTGCAGTCAATTCGTGGACTCGATGCCAAAGCGGATTAATGATCTTCTGAAAAATAAAGGCAGTCATATCGTGTATTAATTTGTGAGTAATTTTTGGATTCTCAGAAATAAAACGCAAAAAACTGAAAAAATCGTAATTTTCCATTTTGTTTCAATTAATTTGCACGAGGGTGTAAATTGAGCATTTAAAAGAAAAAAAGTTTGGTGAGAGCTAATATACTGGCCAGGTGTAGCAGTAAGGGAAAGACCAGTGTCTTTTGTATGTGAGCAGCTTAAAAACTATTCTACACTGCAAATAAGAAATGTAGTACACTAGTGTTCATGAGAATTCAGAAACACTGTGTAGCACTGAAGAATCAGGTGAACCACTCAGCTATATTGACACTAATCCTTTTGGTTTATAATTGTGTATTATAAATTAACTTACAAATTAAAAAAGTCTTCCATTAATTATAAGTCTAATCATATCTTTCTGTTTTAGTTAACCTTCATATTTTAACTTCCAATTCTATAGGGAAAGACCAGGTAGAATTCAGATTATCAAGAGAAAAATTGAGAAAAGCATTTTCTTTACATTCATATATTAAACAAAAGAAAACAAATAGTGTTTCACATGCTGTAAAATAGGTATATCACTGTTGTTTTAGTAAACATTAACGTTGTATTTATCATTATGATACAAGAAACAACTTTATTTAATGTATATCATTGTTATGTGGAGTTAATAATATGATATTTAATGTAGCCTGTAATACAAAAATCAGTATTGTACCTGATGTATAATACTGACATCAAAGTGTTAATGTTCTACACTGTGATATAGAAATCAATGTTCTTCCAAATGTATATCATTGTTATTAAAAGTTAATGTTTTTACAACTTTATACTGTTATAAAATAATAAACCTTCTATGTATATCCACAAAAAGTCAATATTATACAATTGTGATATAAGAGTCAATAATTCACTCAGTGTATTTCGTTGTGATACAAGAATCTACATTGTATTTGAGTTATATTACTTCACAGAAAAGACAACATACTGCTTAATCTAGTTTAAAGGTAACAATATAATCTACTTACTTTTCTTCTAATTGTGTCAACTGTTTCTTGTGGAACATACATTGGATCAACTTGCCCTGGACTAAAAATAATGTTTGCTACTGAATTCAATATGGTATTACACAGAAAAGGTCATGTAATCAATGTGCCCTAGACCAAAACAAAGTCCATTACTGAATACAAAACTGTTGTAGAGAAAAAAAATGCAACATCAATTTTTCTTGGACTGTCAGGTTTTATAGGCATAGATTCTTTACAGCAGGTGTCTGTGATACATCGGTGGTGAATTTCAACAATCAACTGACAGAACACAATCCATATTTTAAAATAATATATTTAAAACAAGTAATGGGTATATATATAAAAATTCATTACACTATCAGTTATTACAATTGTATCCTGAACTTTATATAATTGTCTATTATTTTATTTTGTTAAAGTTCATAACAGACTGGTGCAATTAACTTAGAACACCCTCTGACAAGAAATTATTTTCTTCTTCACTGTTATTGCAATAAAACTGTTAAACTCACATCAAATATCACCAGTTACAACTAAATTGACAAACACAATCAATCTTCACTTTTTTCCCTTTTACTTTCACTACCTTACTTTACCTTTTTACTTTCCCTGTGTACTTGTACATAATTGACAGAAAAATATAGAAACATCTAGCTTTACAGTGAAAACAGTATTCACATTCACATAAGGAGAAAAACTTAGAATCTTTGAGTAAGATGGCATTAACAATATCACAAAAGCCTAGCAGAACAATCAAACTCCATGCAACATATGACTTGTACAGTTAAGTGACAAAACCATATCATAACTATTACTTTTAAAATAACAGAACTGGGGAGCCCCAGTGAACAGTGTTCCAGAAACAGCATAACAAGAACTACATTCTTTAAATTCTTAAAAGCAAACTGACCCTAATTTATTCTATTTGATGATCAGCAAGGATGGATAGGATCCCCATTAGCTTTACTCGTGATAATTCAGCATAGTATGGTCAAACAACCTGGTAAGCTCCATAAAACCACTTCATTACTACAAATGGTAGTAATTATAGTGAAACAGTGGTTGATCTTGTGGAATTGGTTTAATAAAAGCACACCTGACTGAGTAACATCACAGAGTGGTATCCTGTGAAAACAAGGTAAAGGGCCATCAATAAAATGAGGAATAGAAAGCATGACCCCAAAGGCCAAAGACAAGAAACCAAAGTGAACAGAGATGACTGGTAGAGAGCTGCATTAAGCTCAAGATATCAGTGCAGAAAATCTCAACAAAAGTTGCAAGAGAAGAAGTCCAGAAAAGAAGATTGAAAGAGACAGAAGTTAAGAAGCAAGACAACCTGATTAATTGCATTACAGAAACAAAGAAACCCATGTAACTAGGGCAAACTGAAAGAAAGCTGAAAACAAGGTGTAAAACAAGCATATATTAAATGCCTCAGTAAAGCTTATAGGATTATGATGGAAAATTTTCAAATGAAGGTAAAACATCAGAATGAATGAAAAATTTTATAAAGAGATGAAAACAAGTAGATGCAGAGAAAGAAAATGGAGTGAAACAAAAAGTTGTCTAAACTAAAAGAAATGATTTATTTTAAGGAAGTTCATGCAAAAAGGCAACCTTAGATTTAGCAAAAAATTACTGTAGAAAACAAAAGATACTTATCAGTGGATCCATGTTTGACAAAGGAAATGGAAAACAAAAGAAGGCACAGAAAAACAATTGTGGAACACTTACAAGACTGGGTAGGTTTAACTGCAGAAACCAAAGGAAGAAGTCAGGAACCTTTGATCCAAGATCAGAATGGAACCAACCTCATGGTACACAACAGCAGTAATTATCAGTAATTGTCAGAGTATCTCCAGTAATTAGTACATTACTGGACGGCTCTTGTGAAAGAGCATTAAAAACTGGAAGATTTTAAAATTAAAACTAAGATCAATATCTAAATTACACATTAAAACTTTTGTTGACTGGTTGTAAAAGTTGAAAGACTACATATTTTAGTAGCTTTAGGCTACTTCTGATGACAGTAAAGGTAGCAAAACTTTTAGTCTTTTGATTTGGGTCATTAACCAAAAAAAATTGATTATGCAATTTGCTTGAATTTAATAAACCTTGGAAGATACCAGAAATATGGAGACATAAATGTATAATATGGTTAATTCATGAAAAATACATATCCATCTTCATAAGGGTTTATTTGATTAACAATCTAAAAAACTGTAGTTGGGTTAGTTTCTTTTATTTGTCTGAACATTTTTATACACATCCCATTACATATTTTAGTCATTATAGCCTTCTACAAAGTCAGAAATTATGATGCACTTTCTGTTCTAAGTTTTCAGACATTTCTTATAGGATGACCTGATAGTTTAATGTTACAATAAGAAGTGATTCAAAAAAATAATAATAATAAAAAATTAAAAGGTAAATTTGGTTTTTTTTTCGTGGGTTATGAGGTCAGTCAAATTGACCTATCCTGTTTTATGGTATGGTAGAGAAAATAACAGATACAATATAAAGTTTTACTGAAAAAATGTTTCAAATGTATTTAGGAAGTTTTAAGGATTACATAAAATAAATTTTAAAGTTTTGATGATGAGGAAAAGTTTTTTAAATCTTAACAAATAAATTACCTTGCATTCAGACTATTCAAAACAAATATTTATTTCAGTTTATTGAAAATACTTCATTAAAAGATAGGAGTTTTGAATGTGAGTAACTTATAATATTAACTAAAAGACTACAAAATACTTTGAAGATATAGTGGAACCCCTCTAAAACAGCCACCTTTGTGACTAAGACAAACTGACCTGATTAGAGGGGTTCCACTATATATTCACTATATTGAAAGCTACAAGAATTAAACATACAAAAACTTTAATTCTTTCAGTATGGGCTGAGTCCTTGGGACCAACCTCATAATCACTTTGTGTTTGCTATACTTTTCATTCTATTACTCTTAAATTAAGAAATGTATGTAAACAAAATTTGGCAATTATGAGTAAATATTACAACGCTTTCACATTCAAAATATCTAACTGTTTTAAGGTTTGTTAAGCAATGACTTTCTCTTGCCTTTTTATTTTTGCATGTTGCTTGTCAGACATGCTGAATAATTTTCATTAAAAATACTTTTGCACAGCAGAAAATTTTCACATTTTATATGTAAAATCCTTATAATGTCCAGACAGTTTTATTATATTTTATGTCAATACAGATTTTCTTTAGAAGACAAAAATAAGAACATTGCTTGCCTGTAAAATAAAACAGCACAATGTTTTAGACTTGTATCAATAGACAAAAGAAACCACTTGATTTCATGCACAAAATAAAAACTATATTGACTAAACCGGATGTTTTACTCACATTTGAACATTTAATCCTCGTGACTGTTTAGTAGGATAAATACCAAGAACAGCTGCACGTAACTGCCTATTTAGAAAAAACAAGAGACATGCTACAAATATACATAAATACATACAAATATATGTTTTGATACTTTTGAGAAAATAAAAAGCTTACAAATCTTCTGGTGGACTAAAAATGAACAAGTTACAGCTTGAAGCATACAAAAATGTGGAGTTACTAGGATATAACTATACAGCTTGAAGCATACAAAAATGTGGAGTTACTAGGATATAACTATACAGCTTGAAGCATACAAAAATGTGGAGTTACTAGGATATAACTATACAGCTTGAAGCATACAAAAATGTGGAGTCACTAGGATATAACTATTCAATCAAATTACACGATGAAACCAAAATGTACACACTTGAGATAATTTTAAATAATTGAAAGAGAAATGGATAACTATTACAATAACTACTTTCTTTTGAAAGAGAAAAGAGCAAAAGCAGAACAAAAATTGTTTTCTTGTAGAAGAAATGAATAAAACAATACAATAAATACTTTTTTCAGAGAGAAAAGACCACATTTGAGAGAATAGTTCTGTTTTCTTTCTTCCACAGAAGTTTTGATATACAGGAAAAAAAAACTTAAATATTATCAGAGAGCAGTGCACAGGCTTAAGAAAACTTATTACTATTTGTTATTTCAGAATAGTGAATTTTGAAAATTAACTATTTATAATTGATTCTAATTTATTCATAAAAAATACAGTTAATCATAACTGTGACCCCCTTCTTTTGTCCAGGTTACATACATAGACTTAGGACAGAGACATATTTTCAAAGAAATATGTTTTGTTATTCATATTTTCAGCAAAGAGAAATGAACAGATTCTGAGTAATAGCATTTTATTGTTGTTAAACAGCACAATGTAGAAATGTTTTTGGTACTGAAACTGCTTATTTCTAATTAAAAGAATAAAGATCAACTGACTTTGGAATGTAGATTTTTTTTTTAATTTTGTGCAAAGCTACACAAGAGCTATCTGCACTAGCTGTCCATAATTTAGCATCACCACCACCCACTGCCAACTCTTGGGCTACTCTTTTACTAACAAATAGTGGGACTGTTCTTCACATTATAATGCCCCCACAGCTGAAAAGGCAAGCATGTCTGGTGAGACAGAGATTTGAACTCGCAACTCTCAGATTACGAGTCAAGCTCCTAAACCACCAGGCTATGCCAGGCCAACGCTTTTTGAAAATAGTGAAAAAATCACTTTGCTCACCCTTTTCTTGATGAAATTAAAAATTCACTGACTTTAATCTGCACATTCCTCTTCAAAAATAGAATATAATATTTGTCCTAATGTTTATTTTTGGAACAAAAAAGACTCATCTGAATATTCAGCATTTCTGTTTTAGGAATTTCAGAGGTCAGAGTTATAAATCTTGACCTTGGTTCTTTACTGCTTGAATCAGAATGTTTACATCTAAAAATAATAGCTCTTTACAGTCTTCAGAGAAATGCAAAGATTCAGAAAAATGATTGTATACTTTATAAATACATATAACTTTGTAATACTGATGCTCCTTTCTTAAAAAGAAATGTGCAGATTTATGAAAATGTATAGAATTAAATCAGGCAAACTGTATTTTCTTCAATATGTGTAGGTCAGAAAAATAACATAATTTTTAAGAGAAACACAAAAATATACAACAAAGGATTTTTATGTTGTTTAAGGAAAAGTACAACATTCAAGGCCATAACTGTCTTTAGAGAGAAATGGTACAGCAGTGATCTGAAACACTAAAAATTAACTAATTTTATTGTTATACTAAATATCATGTTACACAGGGACATTAATCTTAAATGTTTATTTATGTATTAGAAATTTCTTAGTTTTTATAGGATTGTGCATCACAAAACAGAAAACATACCAGCGATACAATAACACATGTGCAAAACGTCCATCTACAGAGAGATCATTCAGAGGAAATTCTTGAACCAAGTTTTGTTCTGTATTAGTTGTTATCTTCTGTAAGTATGTCAATAAAGTCTGTTGCATTGGAAGAGGCAACCTGTAGAAAACATAGAAGTTATTTCTTTTTCAATAGATGGTACAAATTACACCCACCGTTAAGTATCAATAAAAACAACAACAAAGCTTTATATTACCACATAGAAAAAAAATCAGATCCACAAATGACTTAAATTTTAATGAGTGTATAATAGCTGCATCTTGATCATTAACTTAAAAATGTTACAAGTTAAACATAGTATCAATATCTTTCTTCTCAGTTTAATATTAAGGTACTAAAAGTAAACTGAAACACTAACAAGAACTATATTCTGAATTTACAGAAAATTTATTTTTACATTGTCCATAATAAAAGACTGTTTAGTGGAGGTATTATTATTAAGTAACTAATTATGTGTTTTTAATTTACTGATGTCAAGGTTATGGAGATTTCTTGAAAGCCTAACTGGTAGAAGTACAAATAGGTGTGCTCAGAGAAACAGGAAGAGAGTAAAAATCATCTGAATGAAATGTTCAGTCAGAGAAAAGTTAGAAAACATAAAGTTAACTGTCAGGACAGAGAATGGCCTGATATTTGTATGGTAGAGTGAGATTAACAGTTTCAAAGAGATAAGGAGAATAATGTGTCTTGTCAAAGGGTGTTACAAGCTACCAGTGTGGATCCTGACAAAAGGCAAATGATTGTCAGAAGTACAAAGAGTAGATGATTATTGGAAGTTCAGGATACAACTGCAGCAACTCACATCACAGCATAAGCAAATTATACACTGATACTATTGTGATAAAAATAGACAAAATATGGTTTGACTTGTCAAATGAATTTTAAATAATTTACTAGACCTAAGAGGGCTTTTTACAAGAAGAGAACTGTATAGTGTTTAAGATATAACTATGATTTCCATAGATTAAAGAATTTTTGTACGTACATTTGTTTTAAATATATTTATATATTACTTTAAAAACAAGTGGAGTGCAAGCTGTTCCTTTACTGTCCAATTTATTGCCAAGTCACCAACACCTAATGTAGAAGAATCTTTAGTCCAAAACACCCATATTTTTACATCATTACATATACTACTGAAAGGTAGTTTGACATACATAACACAGGAAAGTTTATTAGTAATGAAAATATGTATCATATTGTAATCAATACCATCCAGAGGCATAAAAAATATCACATTAATTTTGCTAAAAATGCTGATATTCTTACTATGTCAACCAGAAAAATCAAATTCAATCTAACACCAGTTTTATCACAGAAGCTAAACTGAATTTAACATCAGCTCTATCACAGAAACTAAACTGAAAATTTATTTTATATAAAATATGAGTTTGGTTAGCAGGTACTTTTTATAAAAGGGATTTATTTATCTTTAACTTTAGATCTGTCCACTAAAATTATGGTCAAACTTGCTTGTTCTATTGCAGGATCTAGTGCATCTGAAACATCTCTGTAGCACTTCTGGAATATTTCTGCAACAGTAGAATCAAATTCAAACTTATAAAATATGCAAACATTTACAAAAACATCTGAGGGCACAAAGAGCCTGATAATTTTTTTCATCATCATTGTTGGTCACATAACTGGGAATGGTTATAAAACACATCATCACTTGCTGTGCATAGCAGGAAGGAAGAATGCCATGGAAAATTGCAGAATTTCATTTGACTAGGTTCCTGGTCAGAATCTTATCCAGTGTCAGTGGAAGCTGATGACTATGAGGTTTATTGGCACAATAAGATATTTAATCAAAACAAGTTGTACCAACGTGCCCACAAATTTCAGTTTCTTATAACAGCAAGCCATATATGGATGGATGCTTTAGTGTTATTTTATGAACATTTCTGATACAAAAGTAATAATATGCAACAAACATCTTCAATCAAATTCCTCTTAGCTGGATGATTTGAGGAACTAGTTAAATGATTAATTATCAGGGTCATTAATCAATTCCATTCCCTAATAAATTATTATCATGTGATGTGGATGGCTTGAATGATCAAAAATAGTAATAACTGGAAATAGTAACTTTGATTAAACTGAACAGCTTTGAATTAATAGAAAATAATTTTAAGAGACAATGACAGAAACTGTGGGATTCTTTTTATACATGAAATGAGGCTAAGTATCCTATTAGAACTTAACACTTTCCAGTAGTATTTCCAACATAACATAACAGGCAATGCAAAAAATATTCAAAGCAGCTCCATTATCAAGTTTATTGTTCATCTCTCTTTTTCTTTCTACCCATATGGAAATGTAAAATAAACAACAATAAAATAGAAATTGCATAGTAATAAAATCCAACAAAGAAATCATGTCTAAAATGATACAGCTCTTCAATATATTTTACATTGAAAATTTGCAGCAGTAAAGTTGTGTTGGCTAATTTAAAAACTTAGTATCTAAAGCTAAATGAATGTGTTTAATTACACATGCTTATTTTTTAATGACATTTGTACCTCACTACAGCACTATAATCACAATTATGTAACTTACTTTTTTTCCAAGAGATTCAAGTCCCATTTTAAATATGAGGCTACTTTCAGGGCCAGAAGCTTGAGAGCCACAACCTTTTTTGTCTCTTTTTCTGTTTCAATGACTAAAGGAAAAGTAAACACACAAAACTCTTTCCTATTAAATATCTCATACAGTTAAATTAAAACCATTATAACTGGACCACCTTATTAAATTACAGCTACCAATACACAGTCACATTTATAACTAGTACAGCTAGAGTGGTTTATGTAGATATGGTTACCTATAACCAGTCACATTATAATTAAAATAGGTGAAATGGCTTTACTGATTGCTACCATTACACAGCCACATTTATAACTAGGATAGCTGAGCTGGCTTATTCAGTTACAACCACAAATACACCATCTCATTTATAATTGGGGTAGCTGGACTGGCTTATTCAGTTATAACTACTACCACTACATATAGTCATATTTATAACTAGAGTGGCTGAATTTTAACATTTTCCTACAATTAAATATTTCTGACACCTCTTTTCACTTACCACTAGTCTTGCACCCCCACTTACCTCCATGTTTACATATGGCACAGCTGCTTTGTAGCATGCAAATTAGTATGTCACAATGGTTCACCAACAGTAATGCAACACAATCTACTTATGCAGCTAACTCCCTCTATACTGTAGAATTCAACTTCTATTTCAGTGATGAAGAGAATACAAATTCTAATATAGAGCTCTCACGTGAGTATGACCCAGTACAGTAAAGGCATCCATGGATGCCCAAATCCCCAAAACAGATAGAACCTTACGAAAGAGAGGATCAAGCCTTTAGAAAGAATAGCTCTATAGAACACATATTAAGGGGAGAAGACTGAACATAACTGAGATAGGAGCTCAAAAGAATCTTCAGGTGAACAAGTTATTGGATCAGGATAAGAATGGACTTCTCCACCTTGATAAACTGATCTAAACATGCAGTTTCTTTCAGAAGATAGTGTTTGTGACTGTGAAATTCATGTAGTGAAGAAGCTAAAATTTGGCAGTTATTCATACAATGATGGAACCACTGTTTATGAGTAACAGCCTAGACTACCCAACAGAAAACACAGGCAGCCAAAGCTAGACCAAATAGAAGGGAATGAAATTGATAAGATTCAGCCCTTGTGGACAATCCAAAGATAACAACAGGACGCTAAGAAAATGAGAAGGTGAAGGTATGCATCTGATGCTTCTACCTTCATCATTTAAAGACCTGAAGTAAAAGATAATCAAAGTGACAGGAATAGTTCCATGGTTTAAATGAATAAAGTCTGTGTAACAGTTCAGACTGGTATGATCTACAGCATGATGCCAGTCACTGGTATTATCAGGGACGAACAACAGGAATAGAATCCTGAAGGAAGTGATAAACTAATTCAATATCAACCTTGAAAAGATCTTGGTTCTCCTTCAGAAAGATGTTGACTGGAAACAGGATCCTGAGGAGGAAAAATGGGGGTGGAGAATACTTAACGATGAGTGAGAAAATGAAAGAAAAATCCTTCTGACAAGACCTGAATCTCACAAGGTTCAGATGTGAAGGTGGTCCCAATGAAACCCATACCTACTCAATAATCATTGGAATCATAAGCAGCATAAAGGCTGATGGCAAGTAATACATCAACTCATCATCAAAATCAGTGAACAAGGTACAGGCAAGATTGGGATAGGAAACAGGAACAGAACGTTGAAACAGACAAGTGATAAACAGAAACACATTGGTATAGAAAGGAGGCCATATAAAAATCACATGTGGTGGGTAGACACACAAAAGTAAAGTGCATATCTATTAAAAAGATCCAAAATAGGAGCCAGATGTGTAAGGAGGAGAGAATAAAAGTGCTCTAAAGTGGAAAAAAGGAAGGAATAATTTTTCCACCAAAAACTCCACAATGGAATGTTAGATATATTCAGATAGGAGATGGATAAAGGAGTGGTTAGTGTCAAACAGTAGCAGGAGAACTGAGTGTGGTCAAATGAATGGATGTGAATATGTTTAGACCCCAAACCTCCTTTAACGCTTCTAAATGTTAATAACTGAGGAGTGGAGTTGCAGAATGATATGTCATTATAATGTCTGTGATGTAAGTGAGAGATGAGATTTGCTGACTCCCACATGTAACTGGGCTATAAAAATGATCACCATGGACCTTGATATCAGGAAAGGGAGGTAGAATTAAATAATTAAAAGAAGAGATTTTGTGTAAAAATGAGGAATCATAAAACACAGGAAATAATGACAAAATATAATAAAACTGCATCACCATTTCTACAAATATCAAGGTGCATTTAAAGGCATAATTGAAACTGCATTACAAAAGATGCCTGTCAAAATCTTCATTGTTCTGACTGATTCTAACCTGGGAAAATTGAACTTCAGAACCTTCAAACCCCATGAAAGACTCAAATTCATGGTGGACAATGGCTGAAACCTCTTATGCACATCAGGTAGTCCCTGAACCCACAGTAGTGGCAAGCCATCAAGCTGTAGTATTTGTATCAGTAATTGAAACTTAATTTGAAAAAAGTATGGGGACTATAATGCACAGTTGAACATTTTTGGAAAAGTAAAATTCAAAGTCCGAAAAAAATTAAAAAACACAATAGTAAAATCTTTTTAAACCTACTTTCACAAAGCTTCCTATAAAGACTATGTTATCACACTTATAGACTTGCATTCAAAATTTTATTGACTACCATTTTATGAATGTATATCAGTAAGTTTGGTATCAAATTGTAAATTAAAATTTAAATTTAATATGATCGATCAGTTAATTTCTTAACTTAAAAGTAAATATTGTAAAAAAATCCTAAATATAAATTGTTGAGTGTCATCTGGTATGTTGAATGCAGCATTGGTTAAAATTAGACGTTTGTGATGTCCAATTACAGTTTATAGCATCTTACAAATTAGGAGCTCAAATTACCGATATTGACAAACTTAATATCAAACAAGAACCTCCTACACTTTCTATTTGCTGAAATCTCACTACATGTTTTGAACAGACACAGTGACCTCACCAACTTCTTTTTAACTTTTAGAAAGACATGCTTATGTATATTTACTTCTGTCTGTGACATGTGAATAGCTAATCAAAAACTCGCAACATCTCCCTAGTGGCTTTCTCAACATAATTGAATTATTTAGCTCCAAATCATTTCTCAAAGCTTGAATTCAAAAATGTGAGGTGAAAATTTAGTGAGCTTAAAATTTCATTCATTTTTAAACCCAAATACAGCGTACATTACAGTGGAATACTATGTTAGTGATATAATAATTCATAATTTTTGGTTATTTCAAAATGTATTTTTAAAACTTCAGAAATAATTACTTTGTTTTACATCCTCCACATGTGAATTTTGATAAGGCTTAGAAAGCAGCATTTGAGTTCAAAGTTCATAACTAGATGTAAGAATTATTTTCTCTATTTCTTTATTAACTATTCTATGTTTTAAGAAAAATAACTGAAATGTAAGAACTTATTTTAAGAACTAATAATGTACATACACATGTAATGTATTAA
Organism: Carcinoscorpius rotundicauda; assembly: GCA_011833715.1. Classification (NCBI taxonomy): domain Eukaryota; kingdom Metazoa; phylum Arthropoda; class Merostomata; order Xiphosura; family Limulidae; genus Carcinoscorpius; species Carcinoscorpius rotundicauda. Next base: position 91,192,667 of record CM022395.1, read on the forward strand.
AACTGAAATGTGGCTACATTTTACAAAATACTGGTTGTATAAAACACAGTGAGGACATCATTTTGTAAAAGCTAGTTTTATATTCTTGGATATATTAACATCTGTGCACTTATGCCATGTCATTGCAACTTCAATAATGTTAGCAAGGTACTGCTGAAAGATCGATTTAATAAAAATAATAGATATATGTAAATGTATAATGTTATGAAATATAAGCTAATTAAACAAAACATTTGTGTTTTTGTTCTATAATCTGTAGTGATTCTGGAATGAAAGAGGCATAATTTATATTCATTTTCTATTGTCTTACAAAGTCAGTCAAACCACACCAATCCATACAGAGATACAACAGTGACAATAGCATTAAATATATTTTTTTGTAAAAACAAACAAAATCAAAGATTTTGCATGTGAAGTATGAAAATGTCCTACTGCATAAAAAGTATTTTTAATTTTAAAATAAAAATTACTGTGTATGTTGAAGAGTCAACATTCTGAAAGAAAATATAAAAAATTTAACTTAAAAATCTTAATTACTTTAAAAACCTGATATTTTGTGTACAAAAGCTGTGTAGTTTATACCAATAATCCACAAAACTTTGCAAAGATATACTTTCACTATCAAAAATCACAGCATAATCACTCATGGTTGTGGGCTGGATTGATTAATAAAGAGTTAATGAAAGCAGGTAAAAGAAAACCATGCTCTAAATCCACAAAAATGAAATTATAAAGTAGCAGTAAGCTACATGCCTAAACACTGCAGTGACAAAATAAGAAGTGAAGATTGGGCTCTGTGGTACAGAGAAAGTCAGCTATGCCAGAAGGGTTTGCCATACTCATAATGGTGGAGGATTGTAACATGCTTATTCACATGCTACAGTGCAGTTGTGGAACATGTATACATGTGAGAATCGATGAGAGTATCAAGGCTAGTGAAAAGCAAATATTTTCCATATAGAGGGTAGCCATGAATGAGAAAACTTATTATGTAAGAGGGGTAAGAATGTATCAGAATTACAGCTACCATTACAAATACTTAAGTATACATAGACGTTCTGTACATTTATAAGTTAACAATGATGTTAACATCTACAGTTACATCTACTATACAACTAGATGTATTGTAATTTATGCAACTACTGACAGTACAACATAGTCATATTAACTAGAATGTATTTACACATACAGTTATAACACTTTACAGTCACATCAACTTACAAGAACATAAAGACAAAACCTGATGTACTCTAGCATGTGCACTCGTAGATACATATCCAGTTACATTGCACTTTACTAAATTATAAGTAAAAATTTGCAATAGAACCTTATAAGGTTGATGCATCAAACCATTTTGTGTTGAATTATGAGTGCAGTAGGACAAAAGGTCTTCAAATGTTCTAACACATCTGGAGTTGAGACAACTTAATTTCTCCAAAGAGATGGTAAACTTGGGGACATAACTGTTAAAGGGCATTCTTGATGTACCAAAAGGTCTCTGGATGCCCCATAATAAACATACAAGACCTTTACTCTGTAAAATATGAGTACCTGGTGCAACAGTTGGCTCAACTGGAATGCCCTCAACTCCAATGGATCCAGCGAGTGGATTCTGATTTGAAGTAAGTACAGGAGCAGTTTGTGAAACTTGAGTTGCTGAGCTGACTTGATCCCCATTCACTTCTGTTGCATTTCTTAGGAAGTCAATAATTAAGTCAACAGCCGCACTTTCTGGATAAAACAAAAACAAAAATGACACCAAATCCTTTTTTTGTCTTATACTCTAACATAATGGAATTTTATGACTCTATTAAATGTGTGAAATTACAACTAAGGTTTGTCCTGTTCTGAAGAAATAAAAACTTAATTGTTATGCCTAAAGTCAATATGGGTTTTATATTAACTTTATTTTAACATATATAAGGGGCTTTCTTCAGAATATTAATATAAGCGAGTATAAAAACACTTACCATCAAAATCATCTCAAAATGCATATAAAACATTAAAATGTTTAATTTTAGCCTTTACCATCCAAAGTAATTGTTATAAAATTGCAAATGTTACATTACCAATTATTTCTGCTGGACAACATTTTTTTTATGTTTGTTAGCTGAAGGCCTGGCATGGCCAAGTGTGTTAAGGAGTTCAACTCATAATCCAAGGGTCTTGGGTTTGAATCCCAGTTCTACCAAACATGCTTTCCCTTTCAGCCATGGGGGCATTATAATGTGACAGTCAATCCCACTATCTGTTGGTAAAAAAAGTAGCTCAACAGTTGGCGATGGGTGGTGATGACTAGCTGCCTTCCCTCTAGTCTTACACTGTTAAATTAGGGACGGCTAGCACAGCTAGCCCTCGAGTAGCTTTGTGCGAAATTCAAAAAACAAACAAACTTGTCAGCTGAATAACCAATATAGTATTACTGTATGGAATGAAGTTTAGACATTGGATTGGAAAATGATTTTGTTATGACAGATGAGAAATAACAAAATCTCGGTTTTTGTGTTCAACACTGAGTTGTTATGCTCATGTTTAGTAGAACCAGTAACAGCCACTGCATGAATGCAGTTTATTTTAATGTTCAGTAGAACTGATGACCACCACAATTTGAAGGAAGTGTTTCTATATATATTTAGTACAACCATTAATACCCACTACTTGAAGGCAGTGTTTGTGTTCATGTTTAATAGAACCAGGAATGCCCAATGTCTGCAAACAGAGTTCATGTGCATATTAAGTACAACTAGTAATAACCACTGTCTGGAGGCAGTGTTGTGTGTGTATTTGTTTTAAATATTGTGCAAAACTACACAAGAGCTATCTGAGCTAACTATGTGAACTATCTGACCTATGTTGAGGAAAATGCCTCACAGAACATGGCGTTGCATAATATTATGCAGCAAGAATGAGGGGCAGCACACAGATACACTGAATACATAAGATATATGTATAGGTAGGGACTTACGGACCACCCTGTAAAATACCAATAGTATGGATAAATAATGTGTCATAAAATTATTTCTAATATTATATAAAATACTTTATACAAAAAGTCTTACAAACACAGTAACTAGATAATAACAGATATAATTTACTTCCTGGAACTTGAAGCTTAATGATAATGACAGTACTACTCTGTAGGCTGAAGTGTTTGTACATCGTTTAACTACGCTTAAAATTAAAATCACGTTTAAATACGAGTAGCTAGACTTAATACAAAAATAATTTTATCATCAAATCTTTCAAAATAATTTGTACAGTAGTAGTACTATTACTAGAGCAACCAAAACATCCATTCTGTTACAAACCAAAACAACCAAACAAACATTACAGATAGCCATTAAATTGAAATAAAGACCTCAAACATTACCAGTTGTTGTATCTTGCTTAAGATATGCCTCAAGTAGGGACTTATCAAGTAAAAATTCAAACCATGATATCTTTCCTGGAAAGTTTCCGAAAGCCAGTCCGTTGTCATTAGCATTGAAATCAATGCCCATTATATTTTACAATTTAACGTGATATGTTTTGAATTTAAGAATATAAGCGAACGGTTTATAGCACTTTTAATATTCAAACTGGTATTGAAAAAGAAGAAGAAAGGTTGTTCGTTGAAGTAATTGCTCGAAACAAACAAATTAAAATCTAATAACATACTACTAGTAATAATTAGGCCTAGTATACCGCTCTTTCAGGTTAAACAAACTTTTACAAAGTAGGCAATAAAAACCTGACGTACATTGACTGTTGAAAACGAAAAACAAGTACCAAACAATAATAATAATAACACTGTCGAATTTTAGGAAGATTAATTTTACATTTATTACATTGAAAAATTTGAAAGTAGCAAAATTGACTGCATTATTATAGTGATAATTTGATGTTTCTTCAAACTTTCAAAATCGTAATATCGTTTACTCCAAAAACTAAATCCTAATAGTGTGACGCCTTTTTAACAATCTATTCAATTACAAATGCTTCCAAAACCATATTAGATTGTCCGAAGAATGTGCTTCGTTCCTTGACAGAAACATAAAGAATTGCCAGGTAATTGGATTTACCTACTTTTGGGAGGTAGTGTATGTGAAATAGGTAGAGGATACGTGTGGTTATGGAGAAAAAACAAACAAACTATGATATGTAACTATTCAAACGATCAAAACACACTGTATTGAATCCAAAATCCGTGTTATAGAGCAATAACTAAAATATCTAGTGTGGCTTTTCACATAAACATTTCTCTTTCTACATTACTTTACCATTAAGTTTACAAACTGGTGAAAATATTTTCTGCATACAACACTAACAAAAACTAAATACAAGCTATGGTACAGAAAAAAGTACGTTATTCAAAGTGGTTAAAGATAAATATATTTAAAATAATAAGAACCGGTTTCGTATTTTTAAGGATACTTATTAGTTTTCAAAGTATAATACTCTAAAATGTTTCCTTGTTCGGTGGTTCTTTCGTGTTATTTTTAGATTAATGTTGAGAGGAGGAGAATTGATGTTTCAATAGTTATTGATATGATGGTCTGTAAGTTCTAGATGGTATCACTTCTTTATCTTCGCCTTTAATGGATTCAAATTATATCATTTCTGGAGAGTTTTCATTTAAATATACACATCTATTTTGCTTTGGTCTAATTATTTTATCCTCGTCTGTAATGTTGTATATAAACTATTCACGTGCCAACAAATTCACCAATTTACTCAGAAGATCCGAGTAAGATAATTACACAAACTTTTCCAAATTTTTAGCAGCTTTGATTAAAGTCTCATCTTCCCTCTTTATCCTGCTGCGGAACTTTGCTCTCAATACTTCCTATTGATGTGTTATTCTAAACATATTTAATAAAGAAGCTGACTGTGATTGATTGTTATTTCTGTTCTCAACTGGAAAAACTACTTAATGTCTTAAAAGTATTCCTTATGATGGTTAACTTGTTGATAACTATTCTACCTGTTCACTCCAGAAATTACTTCGAATAAGACTGATATGTCTTACACGGTACCTTTGCATCATAATTTGTTAGTTTGCTATTGACGTGGTTAATTAGTTAAATTATGGAACTGAATTTGGTGGTGACATAGCTGCAGTAGCACAGAAAGACGCTGCAATCACAAAAGGTATAACAATAATAGTAACAGATGTAGTCCGAATAGTTTATCTTTTTTCTTGTTTATAATAAATGCTACTTAAAGTTGAAATGCTAGGGTAGGTGCAAAAAGTGTGGCTGGTTTGATTTTTGCGTATATCAGGTCCTTTCCCTAATGGTTTATTCTTATATTGATTTCCTTTTTTTCTCTACTTTTTCGATTTTTCATTACAACATTTATTCATTTTGATTATGTCATTCTGCACTTTAGATTTGTTGTTGCAATTCCTATGTATGTCCCCAAAAGCTTCGTTGGTCTTGATTTATTATATTTTTGTTTTAGTTATCTTTTAAATATTAATTCAATTATTTTTATATTAATTACTCTCTTAAATGCCACCCAATAGCTCAGAAGTACGTCTTAATGCAATACAACGTTGAAAACCTGCTTTTGATATTCGTGGTTGACAAAGTAGATATTCCACTGCATTATCTTGTGCTTGACAACAAACTAAGAAACAAACTCTTCAAATTTTAGTTTATTTTTTTTTACCTTCGTTTAGTTATCTCATAATTTCGCTTCATAATCGAGTTGTCACCTTGAAACGTTATCAAAATTTTATTTTATTGTCACCAAAATAATTCCATTATTGAATCCACTGCTGTAACCAGTACAATTAAAAAACGTCTGGTGTAACAAACTATGTTTCTGAGAAACTACTAGTAACGCATACGAACTTTACAAAGTCGAAATTTTTAACATCTATATTTTGTTCCGTATAATTCTCGCGCACCACAGTAATTATCGGTTCATACGCAAACTGTGAAGCAAGTTACCTTCTCAAATTCAAGTTCAGTGTACTACACTAGAGCCATCTAGGTTAAATTTTGCTGTCATTGAAAATATTACTCTCATTAAGTAATTGATTAGAGTTGAATATTTTTAGGGACTCGCTCGCCATGAAAACGACAGAGATACAAAAGTGAACAGGAAATGCCTGTAAATACAGTAATGGAATGCACCTTGCTCTCATCATCGACATAAAAAGATATTACTCCATCAATCTAAGAGGGAATAGTAATCTCAAGATTACTAGTAGTATGATTCTTTTTTCGAGCTGCATCTGCTGCAAGCTCATAGTTAGAAGATATGGAAGTGACGAGGAAAAATTGTAACCTCTGACCTAATTTGGCTAGACAAATTCACTTCTGTTCATTTTTAAACATTAAGTGGTGTTGCACTGAGGATTTATTTTTCGTGTACAAAATGTTGTATAGGTGCTTTGTTATTTACACAAAGTGCGTGAAAAATCATATTTTTCCGCTTTTGTCAAATCTGAGATAATGAGGTTAACGTAAGCTGAGTAGTTTTCACTAATAACCAAAATGGTTTTGTGAGAATAAGCGCCATCTGGGCTAAACTTTTCTTTTTTGTCCTCTCAGGTTTTTACGGAATAGTTTTGGTTTATAGTAATTCTTGAAAGTTTTCTTTACGTTGGTTGTATGATAATAATTATGTATTTTGAATTTAACTTTGTTTCTTGTCTCACTTTTCTGTTTACTATAATTTTAGTCAGTAGTACTGTATTAAATAATCAACATCGTGAATGAATTTAGCAAAGCTATCCAATGGTAACACAATTTTTTCTGGATGCACAACGTAAAATGTCTCAGCAACCTCCTCTAATATTTCTAAAAACAACTCGTTACAGATCATTATATTTTATTATCGAATTACTGTTTATTTCATACTATATCAGGAATCTCGAAAAGATTAAACTGTTTTTCAAGGACGTCACAATTTACAATATCGTTAAACAAGTGTAAATGTGTAATTATTATCAGGTTAAACTTATTTCTTTAAAGAATATTATTAGATAGGTATGCTTCATGATAGGAAGACTGACAGGAGAAATCAATAAGTAATTATTGAATTTGACGAAACTGAAATAAATAATACACTAGAGCAGAATTTCTCAAACTCCCCCCCCCAGTGATCCTTTTTTTTTTTACCGAAACCTTTTGGCGATCTAACGTTATGAGTTATTGCAATAAAGGGACCAGCATGGCCAGGTGGTTAAGGCATTGACTCGTAATCCGAAGGCTGCTGGTTCGAATCCCTTTCACACCAAACATGTTCGCCCTTTCAGCCATGGGGCGTTATAATGTTTGGTCAATTACACTATTCATTGATAAAAGAATTGCTCAAGTGTTGGCTGTGGGTGGTGATGACTAAATGCTTTCCCTCTAGTCTTACATTGCTAAATTAGGGACGGCTAGCGCAGATAGCCCTCGTGTAGCTTTGCGCGAAATTCAAAACAAATCAAATAAAAAATTACGGAAAAGTGTGAAAACACGAAGTCACTTGACAACGATTGTGAGACGTTGATACAAATGTTTTTAACAAGAACGAATAATATATATATATTACAAGCGAGAAAAACATTAAAACCCTTTCAAGTAAAGTAAAATTTGACTTCTTTCTTGAAAATTTCAAATTACGGACATAACTGTAAATTTATTCTGAATTTAATGATTGCTGTGGCATTGCTGTTTAGCTTTGACAAATGTGTGTCAAGGTTGTGTTATATACATTGTCAATGTGCAAATCTTGTTCAGGCATCAGTGTGTTTCATGATTTAGTTCTAATAGCCTTCTTACTTGAAAAACAACAACAACTTTACATAAGTACGTTGTTGAGAATGGAATGAAAGCAACATCGGCTCGTCTGGTAAGTAAAGATCTGCCAGCCAACTGAGCTCACTATGTAACTGACAGCTTGATGAATAAGCCCTCTGCGTTTGTCTTTCCGTCAACTCAAAAAGCTCTTCTTAAAAACCAGCAGTATCTTTTAATTTGGACACATTAAGAAGATATCTGACCCAACTCATCTTCTTCTTATCTAAGGTTTCGGGGATATATCTATCCATCTCGATTACCAGCTTGCTCAGATGGAAGTTTCAGTTTGTTTGGAATTTCGCACAAAGCTACTCGAGGGCTATCTGTGCTAGCCGTCCCTAATTTAGCAGTGTAAAACTAGAGGGAAGGGAACTAGTCATCACCACCCACCGCCAACTCTTGGGCTACTCTTTTACCAACGAATAGTGGGATTGACAGTAACATTATAACGCCCCCACGGCTGGGAGGGCGAGCACGTTTGGCGCGACCCTCAGATACGAAGCGCACGCCTTAACGCGCTAGACCATGCCAGGCTCTCAGATGGAAGTAAAAGCAGTCTCGTACATCATTGAGTTTGACCATCTTACAGTCATCTTCAGCTAAGACAGTTTCTTTTTTCTAACAGGATGGTTGGCCTTTGGAATGGGTTGTCTTTAGATGTTGCTGAAGCAGTACATTTACGTGGGTTTAAGAAAAAGTTTGATAAGCATATAAATGGTAAGGGCTTGCTTTAAGATAAAAAACAACAACTTTGTTTAGAGGATGGAACAGACAAGATGGACTAATAGGCCTCATGTTGTCCCAAGATATCCTGTTAAAAGTATAATATTTTTTTCTTGACATTAAAATAAGTAGATGAAAACTTTTCAAAAAAGAAAGTAGATTTAGTGATGGCTAATAACAGTCTTTCAAAAAAGATAGTGGGGATGGCACTTAAACTTATAGGGATGATGCATATCCCATTACTATTATCTTGTTTGCACTGTCTTCAAAGGATTGATATTAACCACACCTATATTTACTTTTTTTTTAAGTTTTTCTTGTTTTTTACGGCAGTGTTTCAAAGACAAGCTCAACATACAATGATGTTTTAACTGTAATATGTACTGTTTATTATTGGTTGGTAATTACTGTTTCATCGTGCACTTAAGGTTTTCAAGGAATGCTAAATTTCTATAAGAAAGCTAACATCAAGGGGTAAGAACATCGTTTAGAGTAGAATTATAATTCTTTTTTAATTATGACTAATTACTAATACTTATAAAAGCGGATAATTCATTTGAAACTGTCACATAAGTAAAATTGGTTGACACAATTGCGTTGAATATTTATTTATTATGTATTGAAAAGAAATTCGAACGTTTTATTAAGGCATTCCCTGTATCTGATTCAGCCATTACATACATATTGTTGTTAAAGAAAAAGCTATAGTATTGTACAAGTTCTGATTACCTACTGAGTAGATATTTAAAATACCATTTCCAGGAACACATCGAGCCATACCTACACAAACCTGGTAAAATAAGTAATATTACTACTACTTCATTTATCTTTATTATGACAATCCAAAATTGTTTATTTGTATTAACGAAAGCGTTTTTTTGTACATTTCTTATGTAATTGTTTCCAATAATTTTAACTTTTGTCTTTCAGTTTTCACTACAATTTAGCTTGTGTTAGCTGTGAGTCTCGTGATAAGAGACAGAGAGCATATTTGGTGGGACGGAGATTCGAACACGCAACCCTTAGATTGCAAGTTGAGTGCTCTGACCACTTGGCCATATCAGGCTTTCTTATTTAGAACCAAGAAACCGCCTGTCCAAGTCCGGATTAAGACCATTATAAGCTCTAAGCACTGAAAATATTGTGGTACCCCGCACATACATGTACTGCCGGCCAAAATCTTAAGGCCAATAAACATAAAGACAAAATATGCATTTTGCGTTGTTAGATTCAACCATTTATTTGATTAGAGCTTCGAAAGATGAAAAGAAGAAAAGAGAAAATAAAAATAAAAAACTTTTTTAGCATTTAATAGGGAAAATGTGAACACTATGAAATTATCCTAAATGCTAGCTGGTCAAAAGTTTAAGACCATACTGAAACCAAGCGTTGATCGGTAAACACGTGATGAAATTTAGTCATTTGTGTTCAAGCATAAGCGTTGTCAACATCTCCCACTGACATCTTCTGTGTTACATTGGGTAAAAACATGACAAAGTCTAAAAATTTGACAGAGTTTGAACGTGGCAGAATTATTTAGCTGCAAATGCAAGGTTTTTTTTTAAAAAAAGGGAATATTTGAAGTTATTCGCAATGACGGCCGTGCAACTCACTTCTGAGATGTCTTGTTGGGCATTTCCTGCCCTGTTTTGGACTTCTTTTTGGTATGGTCTTAAATTTTTAACCAGCTAGTATTTAGGCTAATTTCCTAGTGTTCCCATTTTCCATATTAAATGCTAAAAAGTTTTTTATTTTTCTTATTATCATCTTTCGAAGCTCTACTCAAATAAGTGGTTGAGTCTAACTACGCAAAATGCATATTTTGTCTTTGTGTTTATTGGCCTTAATGCTTTTGCCACAAGTGTATGTATTTGTATATATGTGTGTGTTTGTGTGCTTTAAAATAAAAAACAATATTAAACAGCAAACTAATTTTTTATCTTTCGAAATGAAACAATACTTTGATGTATTTTGAAATTAAAACAGCTCTTTTCCAGATTTTCTGATTCCACAATTCTGAATAATTTCATCGAAGCTGCGTCGACGAAGCTTGTTTGCTTCCATTCACAAGAGGAAAGTGAATCAAGTTTGTGTTGACACATGTTGTTCTTTAAGGGTGTTTTATTCTTTTCAGCTAAGAAAAAGAGCGTTCTGTGGAGTAGTTAGTAATTATCAATGCCAGAAAAATGCGTAGTGTGATATCCACATTCGGATACACATTGTCAGGATAGTTGTACGCAACTTACATTGAGAACAATTGTTTGTTTTGGAATTTCGCACAAAGCTACTCGAGGGCTATCTGTGTTAGCCGTCCCTAATTTAGCAGTGTAAGACCAGAGGGAAGGCAGCTAGTCATCACCACCCACCGCCAACTCTTGGGTTACTCTTTAACCAACGAATAGTGGAATTGACCGTCACATTATACACCCCCACGGCTGGGAGGGCGAGCATGTTCAGCGAGACGCGGGCGTGAACCCACGACCCTCGGATTACGAGTCGCACGCCTTACGCGCTTGGCTATTCCAGGCCCAAAGCAGAGAACAACGTTTTTACCTTTCTAGGTCATCTTCCTTGACATAAAGTTAGTTTTGGTGGTAGTGAATTCCATAAGAGTTGCTAATTGGTTGCTGGGGTGTATATTAATGGGTTGGTGTCTTGGATATAGAGTTCTAAAACTATTTTACGCGCTTCAGTGGTTGGAACTTTTGTAAAGCGGGAGATTACATCAAATCTGGCGATTAAAGCTTTATTATTTAGTTGATTAAGAATATATTTAAAGTTAAAAGAGTCTTTGGAAAAGGGGCCGCCTGATGTTACATATTTAGAAAACGTTAACGTTATGTATTTACCGAGCTTGTAGTTAAATGATTCATAGGTTGACATTACGAGTTGTAGTCTTCTAGCTAGGTTTTCAGGGCAGACTTTCTTTTCAATGGATGCAATATTTTTAGGTGTTACTGAAAAGTTAAGTCCTTTGTTGAGTAGATGTATCTCTTCATTGCTCAATTTTCGGTCGAATCTGTTAATTACAAGGTTTGTTGGTTGTTCGTCCTGTTGGCGTCCTTTGTTGTTGTTGGCACCTTAATTTATCTAGTTTTTGTTGTGGCGGACCTTCTTTCCCTTATCATTCTTACTGTTGATTTGATTGATATTGTGAAATTTGGATCCATAAATGTATGACTGAATGCAGCAGGCAAGTTTTTGGTATAGAATCTTTTTTTTTGTTGTTTCTGCAAGCCGTTTAGTTCTTTATATTTCAGTTTAACATAGCTTTTAGTAATGTTTTCTGTAAATTACGGATAATGTTTGTACACTAATTAAAATTCTTGGATAGTTTTATCTCCACAAAATTAGGGATGAGTTTTTCTTTTCTGCACTCTTGCATGAAATAAATGTTATTACTTCTACTGATAATTTTTTGGTTTAAGTTTGTTCGTTTCGTTAGGATCGCGTGAGTGTGCACAGTTAATAATAGAGTAATGTTGGTAAGTTCAGATATAACAGGCATAATAAAAATGACCCAGGAAGGTCGAAACGTTGTTCTCTGCTTTATTAGTAAAAGTGTTAATACCCATACTAGCTGTAATGAGGTACATGATGAAATTATTATTCTCCAAATCTACTAGAATTCTACCAACCATTTACCTATCAGAAAATGTAGGATTGTTTTTTTATATGCAAAAACGGCTCTTTTGGGTTCAGAAAATATTTTAAATAGAAGAGCGAACAACGTTTCGACCTAAATGTAGGATCACTAAATGTAGGATTGGTTTGTTCTATTATGTCACAATTACTTTATGTAAATTTATTTTTCTCAAGTCATAAGTAATTCACTATTTGAACGCACAATGAAGGCTCTTCTTTTTGTGATAGGAATTTTAACTTCTTGTGTAATAATAGTAATGTAAAATACAGGTATTTCCTGGTCTTAGACTGCAAAGCTGTTTGAAGCTAGCCTAACTTACATCCAACCTCTGCATGAAGTCAGTTCCAAATTTACACTCTTTCTCGATTTTAATTACCCACACATCATGAACCGTAGAGAAGTTTTCTACACTGAGAGTAATTTCTAATCTTCCTCTCTGGTACTTTATGTCTGTCTATTTGATGGTCTCCATCTTTCTTCACATATGAAGGAGATGCCAGCACTTTATTACCAAATACGATTGAACTATTGGAGCTGTAGAAGTATAAATTGACATATTCTAAGGTTTCTTATAAATTAACTCGTGAATTCATAGGTTGATTTATTCAAACAAAAACTTCTTATTTTATTTGGGGCAGATGGAATATTCTCAGTTGAACAATTTTCTGTTTCACCAGTGTCTGGTTTGCAATTTGTTGTTATTTAGCTCAAGTTATGAACGAAGACTCGTCCTAAAGTAACTATTTTCTTAATGTTTAACAAATGTCGATTCTTCACAGTCTCGGTTATATAGCCAGGTTTCCCACATCTATGACAATTCACGTTTTTTGGTATCCATTTGAAAGCGTGATTAATCACTTTAGAAATATGCCTGCAGTTTTACAGCAATATTTCTTTTTAAGTTACAGTTGAAATGCCTATTGTCTTGTAGTTGATTCTCTTTCTTCTGTTTAACTAGTTTTATAACTAATCATTTTACGTCTTCTAGAGCACTGCCGGTGTGGTTTGATTTAAAAATCCCAAACTTCGAGATGGTGTACTTAGTTGTTTATCTGTAACTGTTTTGTTTTGGAATTTCGCACAAAGCTACTCGAGGGCTATTTGTGCTAGCCGTCTCTAATTTAGCAGTGTAAGACTAGACTCACCGCCAATTCTTGGGCCACACTTTTAACAATGAATAGTGAGATTGACCGTCACATTATAACGCCTCCACGGCTGAAAGGGCGAGCATGTTTGGTGCGACGGGTATTTGAACCCGCGACCATCAAATTACGAATCGAACGCCTTAACGTACCTGGCCATGCCGGGCATGGCAGCAAGATGAATGAACTATTGTTCATTATTCCAACCTGGAAATTATTTTTGAAATGAGTCTGGTATGAATTTACGGTACTTTCCAATAATAAGATTTCTTTGATGACCAGTGTTGACCTAGCCAGCTAAATTCTGAAAATTGATTCAGTAATGTTTGGCTTTAGTAATCCATGATGGACCTGCAGAAACTATGATACAGTAGTAGTTGCAATAGGTGTACATCAATTAAGTTATTTCATTCCATAGTTCGTAGTAAATGATATTTTTAGTTGAAACTCGTTTGTTTGTTTGTTTTTGGAATTTCGCACAAAGCTACTCTAGGGCTATCTGTCCATAATGTAGCAGTGTAAGACTAGAAGGAAAGCAGCTAGTCATCACCACCCGCCGCCAATTCTTGGGCTACTCTTTTACCAACGAATAGTGGGATTGACCGTCACATTGTAACGCCCCCACGGCTGGGAGGGCGAGCATGTTTAGCGCGACTCGGGCGCGAATCCGCGACCCTTAGATTACGAAGCGCACACCTTAACGCGCTAGGCTATGCCAGACCCAGTTGAAACTTTTGAATCATTGTAGAAAAAAGTGTAGGCAGTTTATTTTTTGTATTTAATATTTCGACTTCTAGATATTTTCTTTTGTCACAACTTCGTTGATGTCTCTTTTTAATTTGTTCATGTTTTTTTATGTTTTCGAATTAATCGTCAGATCCTTTTTTTAAGTCTGTTATTATTGTATTTCTGTACTTCAGTCTTATCTTCAGTTAGATTTATTTTTTATTTTAATTCTTTTTTAAACTCCCATTTCTTACGTTATAGCATAGTTCTTTAATCGGATAGGTTATGTGATGGAAATAATAGAAAGTCTACGTAGTGGTTAATTAATTTATTTCTTAAATTACTGTAGGCTTGTTCACTTGTCGTACCTTTTAGGCCTAAGTTTACAAATCACATTGAAATGAGAATAATCCATCAATGATATTAAATTTAATGTAAAAATAAATTTGCTTGTACGGTTTGACAAGTAATCCATAGAATAACTAAATATACACAATCTTTAGCCCTGATCCAAATAGCAAAACCAAATGCTTCATTAAAATGACTAATCAATACTTGTTCACTATTCACCACATTCTCACTAAACGGTAAATAATAAAACTCAGTGCTTTACCGGTTTCTGTAATTATAATTTACTATTATAACTTGAGATTTTTGTGAAATTAACTTTATCTTAACACTATGCACCTCATAGCTATAATCCAAATTAAAATGCTAAAAATATAGCCCACAGCGGCTGTCTCTTGATCATTTGTCAATTTCTTGAATATTGCTTCTCGAGTCGTTTTTTAATTTTCTGTCTCATTTTCTTCTTTTTTTGTAATATTTTAATTCGCCGCTTTGTTTTACTTGGCAATCTTATAATTTAGTAAAACTTTTATCTCACTTGGATTTGGTTTTCGCCAAAATAATCACTTTTGACAGCAGCTACGTAACGTTGTATTTTCGTCACCTGTCATTATTATTAAGAGAATTATAACAAATTATTTTGTTTAACGTTTCTACCACCACTTACATGTTGCAACTTGTAGGCATAATAACTTTTCAAAGGACGTTCAAACAGAAATAACCGTATAAAAATTAACATTGAAAATAAAACAAACACTTCTACATTTTTAGAGTTAATCGATCATGATAAATAACGTTGACTCAAATGCTGTAATAAAAGTATGTACTTCACTGAACTAAACTAATCGACTCATTTTTCACCTATTATCGAAGTTACAAGTTAAGACTCGTTTCTAGGATAAAATAACGATAAATATTTTCTAAAAGTTTAAAGTATTCTGGTCCAACGGTTTTCAACTTTAACTTCTAACGTCCCATTTTGTCAAAAAATACTAGTCCAACCATACTGAAAACAAAACCCACATTTTACAAGAAATGTATATTAAGGTTTACATGCACTTTAATAATATATTAACCATTAAAGGAAAATTTTGTGGAAATTCCCCCCCTGAAGTTGGTAACAACCATCTCACTTCTGTTACTTTCAGGTCTAATTTAACATCGTGCGCCCTCTTTAAAACACTAAAATTGGAACGTTAAAAACATAACACAACAATATCAACATTCATGGAGAAAGATCCATTTTGACATTTTAAAACCTGATATAACTGTTGTAAATGAAATAGATTAATGCAGGCTCAAACTCCTGGATACTCCACTTTAAAACTAAATCTAAAAATAGCAGAAACATCCTTTTATTATACAAGCGACAACTCTTGTAGTTTCTTCTACCTCTACCCTTACTGTTGACAACAATATATATTTTGCCTCATTCACTTTAACAACGTTATCACTGTTCCAGTGTTATGTTTCTATAAAATTATTGTCGATATTATCAACCCAAACATAATATTAATTTGTGATCTGAAGTTTAAACACCAAAATTATCTTTTCAATAACGCTATTCGCAATGGTAAAGATCTTCTACCGTTTAAAAAACAAACAAGTAATATTCTTCATGTCTTGGACGACGATACACCCCTCCTTTCTCATTACAATAGCTAATAAAACATTCTAAAAGGTAATATCCCATCCACTCATATTCATCGCAATGGCTAACAAGACATTCTTTAAAATGATAATAGCTAATAAGACATGATAGACCGAAATTACCTTCACTACCATTTACACTCATGGCAATGAATAACAATGTATTTTTTAGTATTTAATTATCTCAATAAATTCAAGTGTATTCATATTAAATAATTACCCATTAAAATGTATGTTTAATTTCACTGATGTGTTCTGCTAAAAGTGATAAAATAACATTATTCTTTTTAACGTTTCTTTTGTGTTCATTAATTTTATATTTACTCTATTTCGTCCTATGGAGAAAATTTTACATTCACATCATATATTAAAAATATGTGTGTGTTTTTCGTATATCAAAGCCACAAAGGGCTATCTGCTTAGCCCACTGAGGGGAATCGAACACTTACTTGTAGCGTTGTAAATCTGGAGACATACCGCTGTACTAGCGGAGTCTAGTTTAAATATACCAAATGTTTTCCAATAAACCAATGTTATATTTAACAGTACAAAGAAGTTGGATAATTTTGTTTATCGGTTTGTATATCGGAAAAATATTGATTTGTTTGTTTATTTAATTTTTTTCTTTACACAATGCAATACAAATTTTGTTCCTGGATTGTATGTGTTATTTCTTAATTGCTTATGTTATATTGTTTATATTCTTTCCAAACTTTGCTTTTGTAACCTGGATAATTAAATTTAGAAATTAACCTATTTTCTATGTAAAAACGGGCAAATTTACACATTTTCATTTACATAAGGTCTGAATAAAACAACATATGAATCAAGATTTATATTTATTTATACTAAAGTTATACAAAAATGTTTAGAAGTGAGTAGTTTCAGTAGATTTGCGGCTGTAATGTAAATCACTTTCACGTATTAGCGCCAAAATATAGTCTCCCATCATGTTTTCGTTATACGCTCCTTCGTAGCAGCATTCAAAGTCCAGTATATCTTGGTGGAAGCGCTCGCCTTGCTCCTCTGAGTGTGCTCCTATGTTCTCCTTAAATGTATCAAGATAAGCGTCAAGGAAATGAATTTTCAGGGACATCCTGCATGTTTGACTTATTTTGAACATATTATTTTAATACTAGTGGACTGTGTGCTGCTCATTTATTATTAAAAATTATTACCAACAAGTCACAGACATTCGCTGTAAAGAGTCGTGGCTCTATAAATCCTGACAACTAAAGATCTTAACACCAAAATTACAATAAATTACTATAATAATCCAATTAAAAAAGAAATAAAACATAAATACCAATGTTTTGATTCTCAGTTGATAACTCTCGAATAAATCCAGCTCTTTATGGACGAAAGTCATGTCTGTTTCTAACAGTT
This sequence comes from Carcinoscorpius rotundicauda, assembly GCA_011833715.1. Taxonomy (NCBI): domain Eukaryota; kingdom Metazoa; phylum Arthropoda; class Merostomata; order Xiphosura; family Limulidae; genus Carcinoscorpius; species Carcinoscorpius rotundicauda. Next base: position 91,210,066 of record CM022395.1, read on the forward strand.
ATACTTATTTAGTCTTCCCATCAATAGTAATAATAGAACATTCAGTCCTTCCTATGAATTACTGTAACTGAGCATTCATTTCTTCCTACCAAGTAGAATAATTGAATAATCGAACTTTCCTATCAAATGCGTTGATCGAACTTCAGTTCTTCATATGAAGTACAATAATCAAACGGTTTACTATAATGAAACTTATGCAGAGTTTTTTGTTCTGTATCTTTACAATGCTTTCATTTCCTACACATTTAGCGGCAAATAAAACCAACTTTTCCTCTTTTCTTTTTCGTTCCTAATTCTCTAACACGACCCACTTCAATGAATTAAGATAAATGCTTAAAAATCTAAGAATAAAACATTTGTTGAGAACTTGGTCAAAACGTGGTTCTGAATTTTGTTTCAACCACATCTGTGTTTCCTGTATAACATTAAATCTCTTTCAGTTTCTTTCCTATCGGTTGAGAACAGTAATTTATAGTTCCCTAGAGCTAACACTCAACAGTTATTCACCTTGTAGTTCACACGTTCAAAATTTCCCGTTGTTAATGGCCAGACAGTGCTCACACAACATTCTACCTTTTACCGCCACTAGATGGTAGCACACACCCTTGAAATGCAATGTGTTTTAAAATTCGGTCAAACCTATCAGATGCACAATAATGAGAAAATACCGTCATTAATTTACTTAATGCCTTATTGTACTCTCACAATACAACAATATATATAAACGTTGATATTATTCTCTGGAAAACTGTAGGTTTGTTTTGTTTGTTTGTTTTGGAATTTCGCACAAAGCTTCTCGAGGGCTATCTGTGCTAGCCGTCCCTAATTTAGCAGTGTAAGACTAGAGGGAAGGCAGCTAGTCATCGCCACCCACCGCCAACTCTTGGGCTACTCTTTTACCAACGAAAAGTGGGATTGACCGTCACTTATAACGCCCCCACGACTGGGAAGACGAGCATGTTTGGCGCGACTCGGGCGCGAACCCATGATCCTCAGATTACGAAGTGCACGCCTTAACGCGCTAGGCCATGCCAGGCCTAAAACTGTAGGAAACTGCTTTATTAGCTAGAATCAAATAACCCTCTGTACGAAATATAGAATACTGGTAAAAGAATAATTAAACTTGTGATTATATTGTTCGACTGATTGAATCAGTGCAGAATGGAATTAAAATACAATAACGTTTCTATCTTCTTAAAAGGTAGTAGTATAGCTTACGTATTTTTTAACAAATTATAGTCTGTCTGACCAAATAATGTACGTATCGCATCAGATTTCTTATATAAAAATCATATCAAATCTCATATGAAACAAAACAGCAGGAAATAGTAATTTTACACCAGTGTTATGACAATATAGATTAAATGTTTATCTAAAAGTAGTCTTCGCCTTTTCAGAAGGCAATGGACTTGTCCACATCGAATGGAAAGGACTTTATATAATCTTAAAACTTGGCACTTTCGATTTAACAAAATGTTAATTTAACATTCAAAAAGTTGTGTAAAAAATAATATAACAAGATCATACAAAACATTTCATTTGTTTTTGAGAAATAATTAGAAAGAACGACAGCAAATTTCAATAACGAAACAAACGTGATAATAAATGATTGTATAACAAAGAGACTTGAACAGTAACTTTTCTAATGATCAGGTTTCACTTCATTTCGTATTAAACTTTCGCTTTTTACTATAGATTATCGCGAAGGGGAACATTACAACTAGCCTACAGGTGCAATGTAAAATCATGTTTGGTGATTGGACTACTTCTATCACGTGACTAACAGAAAGATAACAGCAGCCAAAACCTAACGACTGAACTTGTAAACAACAGTTTGTTTCAATATAAACAATACTAAATTGTCATAATAATACTAATATGGACGATACGACACTGACCCTCAGTGGCACTGCATTATGTCTGCAGGTTCCCAACGCTAAAAACCAGGTTTTGATACCCCTGGCGGATGGAGTACAAATATCTTTGTGATTAATTCTAAACAAACAAAGCATACGATAAAAATATTGTTTATATTATTGATGATAGTTAAAAAATACATTTAAACCAAGAAGGCCAAAATCTAGACAATTGTTCTGCTTACTTCATACGCATGTGTATTAATGCTAAAACGTTAAGTTAGAAATGCTGAATAGTTTTTTTAATAACTTAAAATTAATGGTTATTTTCAGTTTTAATGACAGAAATATATTCAGAAAACGAAACGAGGTTACAACATAACAGTTTTAAAAAGTTTACTTGCATGATACATATTTTCGACGCTGGGGGAGAATAACTAAAGTCCCCCCAAACAACTGACGTATATTTTTATTGTTCATTCGAGAATATTTTTACTGTGTAAAACAGGAAAATGTATTCTAATTGATGACATACATCTTTTATATTATATTACATAATAAACATATTATGCAGCACTACAACCTCATAGTACCTATTAACACTTGAATTTACGCGATTAATACGCAACACTTTCCGTAATTTTCTTTTTATAAAACTTTGTTTCACTTTAAAATACGTTTTTCAGATTGCTCATTCAAAAACGAATTTAAATATTTAGACGCCCTTAGACCTGAAATTAATTAAAGTTACTGCTGTAAGCTATATTTTTATTGTTTTATGTTGGGTGTTTAATAAAGAGTGCATGACTTCATGATTAAGTTAATAAAAGAAGTCCTGGGATATATATAAAATTGTTAAAAATATTAACGATCGAGAAAAAACACTAGACCACAAATATAAGGATCAGTGAAGCATTGAGTTAGTCGCAGCTAACTGATTTAGAAGATGGTGAAGTTTAAGATAAGTGTTACTTATCGAATATATTTAGCTACGCGATCGATTAGCCATGAAATTATACAAGTAAATGTAATCATACGTTGATAGTACCGTTAACGAGTAAATGTCTGTTGAAAGAGAAAACGTTGTTGTGAAAATAGGCCTTCAAATGTGTACAAGCAATAGTATTCTGTACAAATGTTAATGAAGAAATAAACTAACTTGTTATCGTTATGTTATATTATTCTGACCATATAACTTGAAAGAAACTGTCTAACGAGGGGGACACCTTACAAAAGTGATATCAGAAGCGGAAGTAAAAAGAAAATATAATTGAGTCTAACTTCAAAATGGCCGTCAGTTCCAAGAGCAAAATTCAAGCTTTACTGCAGATAATGAAACAAAACAAAACAAAACAGGGTCAACAAAAAGCAGAAAAAAATAATAAAAAGAAGAACAAGAAGAAAGGGACAAAAATAAAAAGACCAAGAAAAAGGAAACAGAATTGTTGTTGTTGTTTTGAATTAAGCACAAAGCTACACAATGGGCTATCTGTGCTCTGCTCACCACGAGTATCGAAACCCGGATTTTAGCGCTGTAAGTCCGTAGACATACCGCTGAGCCACTGAGGGGCAAACAGAATTTTAAGAAAGGAAGTAAAAGGAAGGAAACAGAATTTTAAGAGAGGAAGTAAAAGGAAGGAAACAGAATTTTAAGAGAGGAAGTAAAAGGAAGGAAACAGAATTTTAAGAAAGGAAGTAAAAGAAAGAGATGTCCTTCTTAAAGAATAATTAAAATTAAAAGTAAATATGATTGAAAATAGATGAAGCTATTTGAGATGTACAGAGAGATTACAAGAAGTTTGAAAAATACAGAAGGACATCAAAGAAATTGTGACAACAATGAAGACAACAACAATGTGAAAAGTAACACCTCTGTCAGAATGAAACATTTGAAACACCATCTGTTTAATAAGAAATTAGACCAGTCACACCTCTTTCTTCCAGTACTAAAGAGTTCCAGTCTAATACACCTTCTACTACGAAATATGGAGTAGGATAACTTATTACAACTACTGGAGGGACACCTGAATCACTTCAGCCGTAACATTTGAAAATTATTTCCAGAAATTAACTGGTCAGTTCAACACCAGTCTATCGTAGTTCATTGGTTTCTCGATAGACTGGTATTGAACTGACCAGTTAATTTCTGGAACTTAATGGTGTAGAACAGGATAGGAAGAAAATAAGAATACTCTCTGAAGAGGACCAATAACTCCTCCAGTTATCTTGTCTAGGTGATCTATGTGAAATGATAAACTTGTTGGCAAGTGATAACAGACAAGGATATTAGAATAAGCTAAAAAGAGAGTAGTTGTACGTTTAAGTCCATTAGAACATCTTATACAGAAACATCAACTTTCTCTGACGACAGTCTAGAAAAAATAAAAAAATATTGTTTTAAGTGTAACACCAGAATGCCATATTTCCAAAAACTGTAAATTAAAGGCTGTTTGTAATAACAATTCCTTCTAGAGGAGACTATAGAATTGTTATAACTGTAAAACATGGAAATACTCGATCCACTACAAGCTAGAAACATTGTTCATTTTTGCAGTTAATTGTATTTAAAGTGAAGCTCTTCTATTGAGGAGATATTGGTACATCCGGTAATCAGCTATGTTGTTTTTTAGGGAATTTATTATTTTTAAAACAATGTGTTGTTAGAAAATTTAGAGAAAATGAAGAATCGTTGAAGATTAGTTGCCACATTTAGCAGATTCTTCGTTGACTACACAACGTATAAAGTATTATATAGTGAACAAAGTTTCACTGTTATTATAATTTTAGGTATGTTGTTAAGTTTTGGATTGCCTCTTTCTAAATTAATCGTATGTAGACCTTTACTCCGTATCTCAGAACGGTTGGTAGGGATATTAAGACTTTTACTGATAAACAGGGAACAACGTTTCGACCTTCCTAAGTGATCTTCAAGTTAACAAAGAGAGACTTTGCAACTGACCATTGATGAGCACATGTCACAGGAACGGGAAAGACTTTTACTCTATATAAATATTGTACCAATAGCTCAACAGATGGCGATAGATACCTGCTATTTAGTTATGTGTGCCATGACGAGTTGGATATACAGTCGATTGTCGTTTTTTTCCCTTTTTCTTTTATTCCTTTACAGTTTTTAATTTTTATTCAAAATCTTCCTTCATAGTATAAAACTATATACTAGTTATTTTCCATAGTAAATAAAGAGAACCAAGGTATTTCACTGTTTCCGTGACAAATGAGAAACAAAACAAAACGAGGCGGGATAATGGCTGTTCGGTTTAGTTTGATTGTTTGTTTGTTTGTTTTTTGAAATTTCGCACAAAGCTACTCGAGGACTATCTGTGCTAGCCGTCCCTAATTTAGCAGTGTAAGACTAGAAGGAAAGCAGCTAGTCATCACCACCTGCCGCCAACTCTTGGGCTACTCTTTTACCAACGAATAGTGGGATGGACCGAACATTATAACGCCAATACGGCTGGGAGAGCGAGCATGTTTGGCGCGACTTGGATGCGAACCCGCGACCCTCGGATTACGAGTCACACACCTTACGCGCTTGGCCATGCCAGGCCCAGGTTTAGTTTGAATTTCGGTCAAAGCTACGCGAGGACTATTTGCGCTAGTCGTCCCTAATTTAGCAGGGTAAGACTAAAGGGAAGGCAGCTAGTTATCTCAACCCACCGCCATTTCTTGGGCTACTCTTTAACCAACGAATAGTGGGATGGACCGCGGTTATAACGCTCACACGGCTGAAAGGGCGAGCATGTTTGGTGCGACGGTGGTTTGAACCTACCACCTCCGGCTTACGAGTCGAGTGCCTTAACCACCTGGCCGTGCGAGGCCTATTGTTCGGTCATCAACAAAAAACTTAAAGATTTCTTAAATAAATAAAAACGTGATAGACAATAAAGAAAGAAAATACAAATATGTGTACATTTATTTCCTTAAACTGTGTAGAAAACTAGAAAATCAGTGACTGATCATCACGTACAACTTTAGAAATGGCTAAGAATAAGTTTTAAATATTTCCATAACAATAGCCATGACATCAGTGAATAGTCATCCACAACTGTAATGATACCCAGGACCTCAACTAGCCAAACGTTTGTTAAGTCAGTAACTAGTTATGTATGCTGTAAAAGCAGCCGTAAAAAAGTTTTAAAATATCCTTAATTAACCAAATTAGTGTTAATAAGTGTCTGGTTACCCATGGGAATAAAGAAAGCCAATAAAAACCTTTTGGATTTCATTAATATGTAAAAAATAGTTTAGCAGATTCTGTTTCCTTACAGTAATATGGTAAACCAAAATAAAACAAAGGCGAATATATACGAAGCTCAAATTCAACGAAATTGTTAGGAAACATTTATTTATTTTATTTTAATCGTGCCAAATGTGTTGTGAATGGAAACTACCCATTGCTGTTTATGAATATAAAATGACCAAAAATATCCTTGACTTAGGTTGTTGTTTTGAATTAAGCAGAAAGCTACAAAATGGGATATCTGTGCTCTGCCCACCACGGGTATCGATACCCGGATTTTAGCGTGTAAGTCCGCAGACATACCGCTGAGCCACTGGGGGGCGTTTTTGACTTAGGAAGTCAAATAAGAATTGGCAACTAGATTAACATGATCTTTAGTAACTGCTGATCAAAAGTGAGCTAAGTATATATGAGAGCTTAAAGATATGTCACAGGTGACTTACTAGTAAGCTTCAAGACTAATAACTCTAAATATTAGCATTCGATACTTTCGGTGGATAGAGCGTAAAGAGCCAACTGTGTATCTTTGAGCTAAAAAGATTTACGAATCCAATTTTATTAATAGAAATGATCGTAACCATCAGTACGAATATTTTGGTACATTAGGTAATGTGAAACGAAATCCGTGCACTTTTAACTCAATTCTTGAACATCAAATACATAAAAAAATGTATGTGATACAGAAAGTTAGCTCAACCGATTATTCTTGTAACTTGACAAGAAATTTGTATAATATCGTGAAATTTGTTGGTCCTTCGGTAACGCCCTCTGCCAGTTAGTATTAAACTTGAAAGCGTATAACGCTAAAAAATGGGGTTAAATACCTGCCTCAACAGAAGCTGACCATCCGGTTAAACATCGATAACGATTTATTTGCACGAGACTTTCACTGAAGCTTGTTCAGTAAACTGTTTGAAGAGCATGATAGACATTCACAAACGCTTGGTAAAATGACACAAACGTTTGTAATGAAATATTAAAGTACCCTCTGTTTAGAACTTCGATTAATTTACAAACCTTTGATAGTCTGTCAACATTTAATAAATTAGTGTCCATGGAAAATTAATCTTGAAAACTGGATCCATAGATGAGTGTCACACTACTACCTGATTTGTTTGTAGAATTTCAAAGTGAGAGTGAAAACAGAAATCTTTAAGTTAACCGGTTGTTCGTGCGTGGTCGTCATGGTATTTCACTCTTGTTAGTTTTCTCGAGCTGGCTTACCTCTCATGTTTGGACTGTTCAGCCTCACATTTGTTAAAACATACACTTATTGAAACACTACTTAACTATCTTAACTCTCATGTCTGGACTGTTAAGTGGCTCGACATGGCCAAGCGTGTTAAGGTGTGCGACTCGTAATCTGAGGGTTGCGGGTTCGCATCCCTGTCGCGCCAAACATGCTCGCTCTTTCAGTCATGAGGGCGTTATAATGTAACGGTCAATACCACTATTCGTTGGTAAAAGAGTAGCTCAAGAGTTGGCGGCGGGTGGTGATGACTAGCTGCCTTCCCTCTAGTCTTACACTGCTAAATTAGGGACGGCTAGCACAGATAGCCCTCGAGTAACTTTGTGCGAAATTCCAAAACAAACAAACAAACTGCTGAGATAATCAAAGCTATGTTCGTTTTAAAAGAAAAAAATGGAGAAAAGGATTGAATAGAACACACTCTGCATGTTTCATACCTCACGACGTTAAGTTGAGATTCTAGTCATGTGCCTAGTTCAATGACATTACCCAAGCGTTTAACAGAGTGTAATGAATCATTGGACCGAATGAAGGTATCACGTGACCTAAACTACTTCGTTAATGGTTAACTCTGGTGTTTTCATGCTCAACTGCTTAAGCCTTTAAAAGATTAGAAATAAGTGAAAATATTAAGATTATTGACATTTTCTAATGCTTTTTAACCGAAAGACTAAGGAAAAACTTTAAAAGTTGTAACACAAAGAAAAAAGTTGTCCTTATTTCCGGGGATATTTTTAAATGCTTAAAACACTATAAAAGAAATAGTAAGAATAGCTTAGTCTGTCATATTACTCGATATCTTGATATCCCTTTGATAATCTTTCACTTTCTTTACTTTAAAGGTAAAAAGTAATTCAGTTTTATCAGTTACATTGGAACAATATCAGTCTGTATTATGATATTGGTTTAGCTCTGTATGGCAGGCTGGTTACTTACGGTAATGATAAAAAGAAAGCATGTTTACAGATTACACAATAACATCAGTAATTCTTGGTATCCGTTTATCTCTCTCTATGACATGTGCTGTATAGTCAATCTAATGAAAAGAGAAAAGCAGGTTTTCTGGCCATACTGCAACGATTATAATTTTACATTTGTATTCGTTCACCGCTGTATGATGTACTGTTTAATCTAACGACAAAAGGAAAACAGGTTTACTGATTAGACTGTAACTGTAATAAACTTATCTCGGTATCTCCTATGTGATATTTTTTTTGGTTCGTCTACTATCTAAAAATACCTAGCGTGTGTACCAACAATTAAACATTTAAAGTCAGTGTGAATGCTGCGAATGTAATCTATTAATTTGAAAATGTTTAGTTGGATATATTTAGAAACAATCATGCTGGACAATTTTGCGAAATTGTATCAAGTTTCTTTACGTAGTGAAACGTTAAAAGCAAGTATATACATGATGCATAATAGAAATGGATGTAACAATAAAATGGTAGTTACATATTAAACCAAGTTCTGCGCAGGAATATTGTGTTCGCCATTGCCTCGCTATATAGTTCTATTATTGATTGAAGTTTTTTGATTAATTAATAACTTCTAATCAATTATAAGTTATGTAGATCAGAACTAAGAAATAACTCACGGATTACTTACTGTTGACAGTACTGTCGTTTTAACTAGTTAAAAAAATATTCAAACTCTACACTTGTTATTAGTTGTAAAGAAATATTCAGACTCTACGTTTGTTATTTAAGTAGCTTGATTCTATGCAGAGAGGGCGTTGAAATCGGACCTGTGAGAAGTATTTTCGTTATAATACTTTAAAAGACGCGATCCATGTTTGAGTAGAGGAACCAATGAGAATAGCCTTTTATTTCACGTTTCCATGACAACGCTGACCTCGCTGACATATTACAATTGCATCCGCCCCTTTGCGTTTCTGGTAGCTAGCCGATCGAATACGTGTCATCAAAATTGGTAAATAACATAAAATATATTATTCTATTTTACACGTCTTGTAGCCTTCTTTATACACAAATATATCCCACCCGAATAAAAGTGATTTATTATATTTAGCATATTTCATTCTTCTTAATTATAATTAATATTCTGAGTAATACGCTTTTATATGACATGCAAGTCATGCCGTTAATATAAGGTAGTTTGTATAGTGAAAACTTCCGTAGTGAATGCATGTAAAAGTTAACTACTTACTTTAATTTTTGCATTGATAACAATCTTAGAAAATAATACTTTCAACGGGAGGGGGAAGCTCACCTCTGTATTTTCTGCACATTTAAACTACAAGTGATGCTCCAGTCATGACAAATAATTAACATCTTAGGCGATCAGTCATATCTGTTGATAGTCATTAACTGCATGCAACTTATATTGGGAAAACTTACATGATAAGAGTCGTATGATTGGAAGATAATAAGGCAACACGATATACAACCAATCAAAACAAGAAAAAATAAAACACAATAATATCACTAATTGTGACATCTTTACAAAACGACGACTTTGTGTGTGTGGTACCGATATGCATATAGAACATCTTAATGTTTTACCAGCAGAAATACGTGGTACTAATACACACATAGAGCATCGAATATCTCGTTGTTTCGCCAGCAGCAGTGTGTGTTACCGATAGACATATATAGTATAATGTATCCTGATGTTTCATCACCAGCAGTATGTGGTACTAATATACATATACATATAGTATAATATATCTGATGTTTCATCACCAGCAGTATGTGGTACTAATATACATATACATATAGTATAATATATCTGATGTTTCATCACCAGCAGTATGTGGTACTAATATACATATACATATAGTATAATATATCCTGATGTTTCATCACCAGCAGTATGTGGTACTAATATACATATACATATAGTATAATATATCCTGATGTTTCATCACCAGCAGTATGTGGTACTAATATACATATACATATAGTATAATATATCTGATGTTTCATCACCAGCAGTATGTGGTACTAATATACATATACATATAGTATAATATATCCTGATGTTTCATCACCAGCAGTATGTGGTACTAATATACATATACATATAGTATAATATATCTGATGTTTCTCTGGCAGCAGGATGAAATACGATTTATGAAAGATGAAATAACCCTTCAGTATTCTCTTGTTTTCATATAGTAACTCTGATACCTGTATCGTGTGTCAAAGTACAGCTAACTTCGATACCTGTATCATATGTGAGAGTACAACTAACCCTGGTAATGATAACCCTATAACGTGTGAAAGTAAAGCTAAATCTGATAAGAATGGATCTGTTATAAGTTAAAGTAGAGTTAAATCTGATAATAATACCTTCATCATATGCCACACTAGAGCTAACTCTGATAATAATACTTCTATCATACGTTAAAGTAAGCTAACTCTGATAATAATACATCTATCATACGTTAAAGTAAGCTAAATCTGATAATAATACATCTATCATACGTTAAAGTAAGCTAACTCTTGTAATAATAATATTTGAGAATACGTCAAAGAACAGTTAAACCAGATAATAATGTATGCACAATACATCAAAGAATAGCGGACTATAATAATAAATCCTCGTGTCATGTGTCAAACTCTGATTGTCTGATTTTAAAAAAACAACAACATATTTATTAGCATAAAATAAGGAAGTGCATTGCAATGTCTTTTCAGCTTAAAACTACGTTAATAATATTTAAATTAATAAATTAACCTCGTGGCTTTGGTGCGAAGACTGTCCAAGATCTGTGATAGGTTATTTGGCTAACTTGTTATTTTTGTGTCATTATCATTACTGTTACAGAGTTACAAAGGCTGAGTTCTGTATTTTAATGTAAAACATTCAAGACGTTTAGTTGTAGACAACAGATTTACACTACTGACTTCATATTTTGAATAAAGATAAATAAAACTGAAAATATTAAAGGTTGACACTACCACGATTTTAATAACAGCAACACGGTATAAATAGTGATTAAATTTTACAGGTATCCTAAACCAGGCCTTACAAAGTATCTGGATTTCTAGTTTCATATATTGAGAAATAAAATCACGTTAGCACAAAACAGTAGCTTAAAAAAGTCACCTGAAAAAATTATTTATTTGTTTCTATATCGTTTATATTAAAAGTTTGTTTCTATATTTATTATATATAGACTTATTTTATGTTACAACAGTCCGTGAAAAGAACTATAACAAACAAGACAAACTGACCCATTTGCTCTGTTGAATATATAGAGAGACCTCGAAAATAATTAGAAGAATATTTCCGTTGACAATATACACATTTCTTGTATTTTCTTTCTCTCTTTTTATTACGATAGCCTGTAACCAAAATAGCCACAAATTCACGAACAATCCTGTAAATAAATAATTACGAACATGTATTTAAAAAGCTGCCGAGGTAGAGGACTCTGTACGAGATTAAAATATGTAATAAATAAAACAGAAATACTTTTTATTTCTGTCTAATGAATTCAATATTATTATTGACGAATAGTTTCAGAGTGAAATATCAGAGCGAGTAGATTCATTGTTTAAACATGAATGTTGTGGAACAGTTTCAGAGTGAAATATCAGAGAGAGTAGATTCATTGTTTAAACATGAATGTTGTGGAACAGTTTCAGAGTGAAATATCAGAAAGAGTAGATTCATTGTTTAAACATGAATGTTGTGGAACAGTTTCAGAGTGAGTAGATTTAGTGTTTAAACATGAATGTTGTGGAACAGTTTCAGAGTGAAATATCAGAGCGAGTAGATTCATTGTTTCAACATTAGTACTCTGCTGTCAGTAGAATAATTAAAGACACGAAACTCGGAAGATAGTTTGTAGTAGTTTTTACACAAGTATAGAGCTGAGATCAGAAAAATAATGGCCTGAGCTAATATGAGTCTAGCGCTGGAAATTCCATGATCAACAAGATGGATTCTAGAGAAGGATGCACATCCATTGCATTCTGGGTGGATTAACTACTGAAACTATCCGAAACCGTGATAGGTGGAGCACATGAAATTTGTGATTGATTTTCTTTCCAATGTTTCTAACACTTAATTAAAATATGTCACAATGCAAAAGCAAGAAAATTAACGTTTATGCCAACATATTGTTACAAAACAGACATTACAAGTTATACTAGAAATGTTCATCTTCACTCCATGTTATTTAATATGAGTGATTTCACAAATTGCAATAGATATAGCTGTCTTAAGAAGAAATAAGTTTTAATCTAACTTATAATGGAAATGGCCAGATCCAGTTACTTTCAATAGTACAATCGTGCACTAGAAATAGCCTGAAATATAAGTATACAACAAAGTTTACTAAGAAAGTTGTGTCTTCAGTTATTATCAGTAGTTGAAGCAGATATACTAAGAAATACGTATGAACAACGAATGTTACTTCTTTGTTGCTTTTAAGTTACGTTTTATAAAAGTTTAGCACAACATGTAAACCGTCCTTTCTGCAAGAAATTATGGAGAAACTTCATTATGTATTTTATCACGTTTTGTGAATATTCTATTAAAATGAAAAGGGGTAAAAATAAGTTTTCAGACGTATGTTTACCACAAAACATTATTTTTGACAGAACCCAGAAATATGAGAGTTAGAACCACCGCCAAATTGGGTTCATTGAGGAACCAACTATTTTTACTGAACATAGTAATATGAAAATTCTGAAGTGTTTTAGCTTTTCTCAAATATTGATAGGGAAACCAAATTTATAGTGAATATTTCATTAAAACAACTAAGCAAAGGAAATCGCGCTAAAATCTACAATAATTGGGTTATTTCATAGTAAGAATGATAAGTACATTTTATTCGGAATTCGAAATTAACTTACGATTTGAGGAGAAATTAATCAAAATTCGCGTCATTTTATCAGTCACCAACGTTTAGATTAATATTTAAAAAAGACATATGATACTTCGTTGTTTGAAAATTCTTCCGCTATATACGAAACGAGTCACTTCTTCGTTTCACAATGTTAGAGTTGTGAAAACCTTAAGTTCTTAAGCTTAATTAGGAAGAGGAAATACCCTTAGTGTCTTTGAGTGTCAAACATTTTTCAGGTTATGCAACATCAAGTCGTATTGTCTTTCTACTTTGTCGTGCACGATACAACTTTGACAATATATATTTACATTAACGACAGTTATAATGGATCTAAATATTTAAATACACTCACTTTAATATTCTGGTAATTACACATTTTAACTATTTTAGAATATTGCCGGACAGGCTAAACTGTTTATCTGAGAGAATTATAAAAACGTCTCTTGATTTTGTTAGTTGTTAAGTGCAAAGGTATCGAAACAAGAGTTTTAGCGACGTAAGTCTGCTAATCTACAGTTGAGTCACTGTAGGCTATATAAGGACATCAGTAGCTAGCTTAGTTCTATATGTTCATACGATTTATGATTTTTTGAACTAACTATTATTAGATAGCAGTCGCTTTTCTTTCACTACAATCTGTAATAATGCGAAATATATGAGTATATCTTAACATTTGCTGTGTATTCTTTCACATTAAAAACAAACCAACAACATAACCACGGGTTGTAAAATGCGAGTAAACACTCGATGTACGTACGTACGCATGAGATTTCAAGATAGGTAAACTTTGCATTCCACACTAAAGCTTACCGTAATAAGCTAAATGTTTTTAAACATGTGAGACACTTCAAATTCAAAATAAAGCTCAAATACACAGTTTGTTCTGGCAGCTAGCGAACAGAAAGAAAAGAAATGTCACTTGCAAATGATGTTTTACTTAATTGTAAAAACACTAAAATGTAAAGAAAAGAAACGTTACTTGCAATTGATGTTTTACTTAATTGTAAAAACACTAAAATGTGAGGAAAAGAAACGTTACTTGCAAATGATGTTTTACTTAATTGTAAAAACACTAAAACATGAAAAAATCCTCCACTTTACACAGGAAAAATATAGTTCTAATAAAGGATGTTTCACTTTATAATAGAAGCTAAATAAAGGACTTTCATAGACGTTTTATTGAAAAATACAAAAACCAATATATTCTATTTATAAAGAATTTCTAGCTTTATAGTAGAACAATAAGGGGGTAGTTGTTTGAAGGATGTTTTAGTGAATAATAAGAGAACGAAGAGATTTTCTTTATAAAAGATGTCTAACTTTATAGTAGAACAATAAGGGGTAGTTGTTATGAAGGATGTTTTAGTGAATAATACGAGAACGAAGAGATTTTCTTTATAAATGACGTTTAGCTCTGTAATAGAACAACAGTGTAATAACAACAATAGTTTGTTTAATAAAGACTGTCTTAACAGTGAAGGAACAAAGGTATTCTTTATAAGGAATGTCTTACTTAAAATAATAATTATTACACAAGAACTGATAATTTTATAAAGGAAGAAACAGGATGTTTGACTTTAAAGTAAGTTTTCTGTATAAATAGAAAAAGAATTTTCTTTTATAAATGGTTGATTGGTTGATTTGTAATGAATAAATGATTTTTAATTTCATAATGGAATAACAATGGAACTGATCCTTGTAAAAGGGCTATCTTAAAATTGTTCATTTTCTAACTTATATTCACGCGGGGCAAAAGCCAGGTCTGAGATTCTCAGGCTCAGGTTTAACCGTATGACTGTTGTGTTTTATTTTTCGGTTCTATATACCCAACTTATGGATGAAGTATATATTGTTTGTTTGTTTGTTTGTTTTAAATTTCTCACAAAGCTACTCGAGGGCTATCTGTGCTAGCCGTACCTAATTTAGTGGTGTAAGACTAGAGGGAAGGCAGCTAGTCATCACCACCCACCGCCAACTCTTGGGCTACTCTTTTACCAACGAATATTTGAATTGACCGTCACATTATAACGCTCCCACGGCTAAAAGGGCGAGCATGTTTGGTGCGACGAGGATGCGAACCCGCGACTCTCAGATTACGGGTCGCACGCTTGGCCAAGCTGGGCCTGGAGAATGTATAGTTTTTATAAATCGCTCACAAATGAAAAATCGGAGTCATCATGTGTTATTGAATCCCAGACTTTGTTGTACACACAGTATGGCTCGTTAATAACTGAGTCACTGCAGGCCCAACAGATTTCACTTTTAACAGAAGAAATAGAAATACATTTATTCAGTGCAACGATTTGTTTTGCAATCCTCACAAACCAGTTATAGAGTTTCTTATGCAAAGATCTCTCGGTGGCACAGCTGTAAGTTTAAGGACTATTGATGTCTAATTCCCCGCGGTGTACATACCAGATACCTCATTTTGATCTGATTCTTCATGATGGACATACCAGATACCTCATTCTGATCTGATTCCTCGTGGTGGACATACCAGATACCTCATTCTGACTGATTTAAAAATACCTGTATGCATGGTATATCTAGCTTAACGATTGTAACAGAACCATTTTAGTTTGAACGACAGTTTATATTAACAAAAACTGAAGTTATTATCTTACAAACACAACTGTTTGTAACTGAAAACCTTGTTTCCTGTAAAGGTTTATACTAACTAAAACTAAACTTACGAATCTTTCAAACACAATTGAGTTGTTTGTTTATAACAACGTTTTTTTTTTCAGCAAGGGTTTATAATAATTAAAACTAAATATGGACACAACTGAGTTGTTTGTAACTGACAACCTTGCTCCCTATAAAGATTTGTAAGTCATGAATCTTACAGATAACTGAGTTATCTTAGGATGATCTTTCTCTGTGTAAAGTTTCATAAGTTTATGAACACAAAATAATTCTATCAGTTTTAAAAGAACGTCTGACAATGTTATTTTCCGGACAATTTGAATTTATGTGAAGTAAGTTTTGAAAAACAATGGACTACATGATGAAACTTTGTAGAATGGAAGGCAACTGAAGACGAAAGGCGAAAGACTTTCGAAACGTCTTCCTCTCCACAACAGGCAGTTGCCGTTCATTCTACAAAGTTTCATGAATATTCTTAACAAAGAGTGTACTACAGATTTCGCTCGAAGACACAAATAAAACTGTTTTTTTTCTTAGTTCAGTCTCTACCAGCGTGAAGATTATTCCAAAAGTCAAAACTTCTATAAAACTTAGTCACAAATGATCATGTTGATTTGAGAACAAAATTGTAAATTAGGAAGGTAGAACACCTCCACCTTTAAAATGGTAATCTCTTAAAACTTGTTTATTCTAGAGCTGTTGACTTTTACCAGAGAGACAGTGAAAACCATAAAGAAATTCGTAGTTAAAGTGCCTGTAATACGTCTTAAGATTTATAATTTACATGTTAACAAAACTTCACCAAAGGCTCGTTCAGAACCAATGAAAACATACTTTAAATTAGCGTGTTTTAAGATTTATTTAATTCTAAGGTGTAATAAACTTTACAGAGGCATGTTCAGAATCGTAAAAGCTACATATTTAAAGTGATTATGTCTTTAAGACATACCTGTTCTTAGTTTAAACATCGGTATATTTAAAGTGATTATGTCTTTAAAACATACCTGTTCTAAGTTTAAACATCGGTATATTTAAAGTGATTATGTCTTTAAAACATACCTGTTCTAAGTTTAAACATCGGTATATTTAAAGTGATTATGTCTTTAAAACATACCTGTTCTAAGTTTAAACATCGGTATATTTAAAGTGATTATGTCTTTAAAACATACCTGTTCTAAGTTTAAACATCGGTATATTTAAAGTGATTATGTCTTTAAAACATACCTGTTCTAAGTTTAAACATCGGTATATTTAAAGTGATTGTGTCTTAAAACCTACCTGTTCTAAGTTTAATCAGCGGCGTATTTAAAGTGATTATGTCTTTAAAACCTACCTGTTCTAAGTTTAAACATCGGTATATTTAAAGTTATTATGTCTTAAAACCTACCTGTTCTAAGTTTAAACATCGGTATATTTAAAGTTATTATGTCTTAAAACCTACCTGTTCAATGGAAAGTAAACTTCACTGGTAGAACATTAAAAAAGAACATGTGATATCTAGTTGTTGTTTGGTGTTCTAAACCTAATCACAGGTGGTGTACGAGTCATAAATATTGGACAGGAAAGTTTTAACACCGTACAGAGTGTTTTAAAATCATTACTTAAATAGTTTTGACTTTATTCTTTACTCCCTTAATAACAGTAGATTGGTGATAATACTAAACTGTTTGTCATTGTGCCGGATATTAAAGGTTTATGAACACTACATTAACGTATGTTTGTAGGTATACAGGCAAGTTGATTGAACATGACCGAAAGCACACAGAACATATCGTGTATCAAGTTTCGAAACATCGTGTTTCGTGTTACATTGTCTTGAAAAAAAATATGATTTTCATTGACAGTAGGGTGAAATTTAGTTTCTATTGAACAAGTACTTATTAACATATAACTTCCATGAAGGTTTAAAGCGACTAAACACTATGAATGTATACAAGATTTAGCTGAATTTGAGAACGAATTTCTTCGAAGGAGAAACACCTTCACTTTATATAAAATCGACATATATCATTACCATTTTGTTCATTGCGGATATTTAAAACAACAAAACTGCACATAAGATTTAGAAATACAGTTGATATAATTTGACAATAATCGGTATTTCGGATAAAAGGAATTTTGAAATATGTTGTCACTATTGACATAATATGAATATCAAAGAAACAAAAACAAAAATTCAGGAATAATTCATCAGCAGTTGAAATGTATCTTTAACAAAGAAATATAAATTACACCTATTTATGATAATGTAGCGTTGGTTTGATTGTTATTTGCTGTAAAACGTAAAGCTACACAATGTGATGTTTATGTTGTACATACCACAGGCATAGAAATCTGATATTTTGGAGTTGCAAGTCTTCTGACTAATTGCTGAACCACTAGGGGCTTTTAGTGTTGAAAATTAGGGAAACAACTGACAACTGACAATTCACTGAACGTAAAAGACACAACTAGGTCTATTTGTTATAGGACAATCCATTGAAAGTTATAAACACGAGTTCTGTTTGTAATAAGACAATCCGTTAAAAGTTATCGACACAAATGTTTCTGTTTGTTATTAGACAATCTGTTGAAAGTTATAGGCACAACTTTTTCTGTTTATGATGACACGATTCTTCGAAAGTTATAAAAACAACTGGCTTTGTTTGTGAGAAGGCAGTCCCATGAAAATTAGAAAGACAGCTGACACTACTTTTGATAGAGCAGTCCGCTGGAAGCTAAAGACACAACGGACATCGTTTGTGATAAGAAAATTCACTGGAAGCTAAAGGTATCACTGACATTGTTTATGATAGGACAATCTGCTGGAAGATAAAGACACAACTATCACTGTTTTTCACAGGAGAATCCCCTGGAAGTTAGAGATACAACTGGTTCTGCTGTAATGTGACAACTGGTTGAAAGTTATAGATACAATTGGTTGTGTTTGGGATAAGACAATTCCATGGAAATTATAGACACAAGTGACACTATTTGTGATAGAACAATTCGTTGAAAGTTAGAAACACAGCTGTCTCTGTGTGTGATATGTCAATTCCCTGGAAGTTAGAGATACAACTGTCTCTGTGTGTGATATGCCAATCCCCTGGAAGTTAGAGATACAACTGTCTCTGTGACTGATATGTCAATACTCTGGAAGTTAGAGATACAACTGTCTCTGTGTGTGATATGTCAATACCCTGGAAGTTAGAAACACAACTGTCTCTGTGTGTGACATGTCAATACCCTGGAAGTTAGAGATACAACTGTCTCTGTGTGTGACATGTCAATACCCTGGAAGTTAGAGATACAACTGTCTCTGTGAGTGATATGTCAATACCCTGGAAGTTAGAAACACAACTGTCTCTGTGAGTGATATGTCAATACTCTGGAAGTTAGAGATACAACTGTCTCTGTGTGTGATATGCCAATACCCTGGAAGTTAGAAACACAACTGTCTCTGTGTGTGACATGTCAATACCCTGGAAGTTAGAGATACAACTGTCTCTGTGAGTGATATGTCAATACCCTGGAAGTTAGAAACACAACTGTCTCTGTGTGTGACATGTCAATACCCTGGAAGTTAGAGATACAACTGTCTCTGTGTGTGATATGTCAATACCCTGGAAGTTAGAAACACAACTGTCTCTGTGTGTGACATGTCAATACCCTGGAAGTTAGAGATACAACTGTCTCTGTGAGTGATATGTCAATACCCTGGAAGTTAGAAACACAACTGTCTCTGTGTGTGACATGTCAATACCCTGGAAGTTAGAGATACAACTGTCTCTGTGTGTGATATGTCAATACCCTGGAAGTTAGAAACACAACTGTCTCTGTGTGTGACATGTCAATACCCTGGAAGTTAGAGATACAACTGTCTCTGTGAGTGATATGTCAATACCCTGGAAGTTAGAAACACAACTGTCTCTGTGTGTGACATGTCAATACCCTGGAAGTTAGAGATACAACTGTCTCTGTGTGTGATATGTCAATACCCTGGAAGTTAGAAACACAACTGTCTCTGTGTGTGACATGTCAATACCCTGGAAGTTAGAGATACAACTGTCTCTGTGTGTGATATGTCAATACCCTGGAAGTTAGAAACACAACTGTCTCTGTGTGTGACATGTCAATACCCTGGAAGTTAGAGATACAACTGTCTCTGTGTGTGATATGTCAATACCCTGGAAGTTAGAAACACAACTGTCTCTGTGTGTGACATGTCAATACCCTGGAAGTTAGAGATACAACTGTCTCTGTGTGTGATATGTCAATACCCTGGAAGTTAGAAACACAACTGTCTCTGTGTGTGACATGTCAATACCCTGGAAGTTAGAGATACAACTGTCTCTGTGTGTGATATGTCAATACCCTGGAAGTTAGAAACACAACTGTCTCTGTGTGTGACATGTCAATACCCTGGAAGTTAAAGATACAACTGTCTCTGTGAGTGATATGTCAATACCCTGTAAGTTAGAAACACAACTGTCTCTGTGTGTGACATGTCAATACCCTGGAAGTTAGAGATACAACTGGTGTTGTTTGTTTTTAAATTTCCTTGGCACATGTGAGATGTTCAATGTTAAAAACTCACGATTAGTTTAAAACAAGGATTACTTAACACACAACTCTAAAAACAAGACAGCTTCCACTCTGGAAAGTACAATAACATACCAACAGTTTATTGTACAAGATTAAAATCAGTAAACCACCCGGTGAAACTGGAAAACAATCTCATTCGCTCTACATGTTTCGAAGTACATAAAGGCGCCATCTTCAGGAATGTAGCGTTTTCCAGAATATAACCCACATTTATACAATTACCAGAAGACCAGTTTAAATGTTATAGAATTTCTCATAATCTACTGATAGCATTACCATCAGGTCTATCATCTTTATTTAACAATTTAAACTTATTTGCTTATTTTTAATTATCACAATAGATTCAAGTGTATTCATACTAAATAAATCCCCCATTAAATTGTATCTCTAGTTTCAATGGTGTGTTTTGCTGAGGGTAATACAGTAATATTATTGTTTTTCAATGTTTCATTCGTGTTCATTAATTTTATATTTCTTCTATTTTGCCCTATGCAAACAATTTTATGTTCACATTGTATTTTATATATACCAAATGTTTTCTATTAAACCAATGGTATATTTAACTGTATTAAAAAATTGGATAATTTTCTTTATGGGTTTGTATATCGGAAAAAATATGTTGTTGTTTTTTACTTTTTTCCGTTATTTGACAGGATAAGCCTAGTACAAATAACATTACTAAAAATTCTTTCATAGCTTTTTCTCAGTAAACGATATTAACTTAATATTTTTATTCCTATTTCTCAGTTTACTAACAGCTCTATCAACAAGATCAGGATTAAAACGTCTTTCTACTGCTATGTTTTAGTTAATAATAACTCATTATTAATATCATTGTGTTTATAATATAATTTTAGTATCTGTCCAAATAAGAGAAAAATACCCTAGTTTTTCGAATGTGACAAAATCTGTGATGCGGTTGAGTGATTACAGAAAATGGTTTATGACGAATGATAGTTTTCTTTTATCCTTACTTTTACTCTATAAAACATACAAAAAGGTAAACAACCATTTGTCTCTATTTCATAGTTATATCATGTATAATTATCAAACCTGCTAAGGTAATTGGCAAAATTAATTAGTTAATCTATACAATACCGCCAAATGAAAAACGTGTCATCGGTATACCTTAACCCTACTTCAGGCTTTTTTATTTGTAGGGATTCACTTATTATTTTAGAATTGTGTGTAAAATAATCATGAGTATTTAACATTAAACATTACACAAGTGCCAAGGAATATTAAAATGAATCCAGCAACGAAATATATGACAAAATGTTTTGCAAGGCAAAGACTGAAGTTTAAAAAAATGCATTCAATAGCATTTTTAATAAGGTGTAAACGAAATACGATAAAGCCAAAATATATAAGGTTGGATTACAATATTAGATACAATAAAGTTGAATATCGACTTCAGAAGATGAATTATAGTATCAGACACGATAAAGTGGAAAATCAACTTCAGAAGTTGAATTACAATATCTTACACAATAAAGTGAAATATCGACTTCAGAAGTTGGATTACAATATCTGACACAATAAAGTGGAATATCGACTTCAGAAGTTGGATTACAATATCTGACACAATAAAGTGGAATATCGACTTCAGAAGTTGGATTACAATATCTGACACAATAAATGTAATATCAACTTCAGACGTTGGATCACAATAAAATGTAATATCAACATCAGAAGACTAAAGAAAAGATAACGAATATTGTGCTTTGGTAAAAAAAAAGTTTCTCAGCTGAGAAAGAAAAAATACAATGTATTTATTGCATTTATCTCTGTTTAAATAAATGACTGAAGACGGCGTGAGAAAGGAAGTTATGAAAAACTAAACGGAAAAATATTTCTAAATGTAAAATTGCGTTGGACAAAAAGTTTGAAACTTTAATAGCAAAGATGGAATAAACGAATGAAGAATGTTATAAACTATATTCATTGCCAGAAAAATACAATAGATATTTAAATAATCTTAATGCAATAAAAATAAATCAGAGTTAGCACTAAAGAACAAACAGTTTGATGTTTTAAAGGACAAATTGGAAACTACGGTTTATAGCAAATCATCTTCTATAATCACTCAACCGCATCACAGATTTTGTCACATTCGAAAAACTAGGGTATTTTTCTCTTATTTGGACAGATACTAAAATTATGTTATAAACACAATGATATTAATAATGATTAACTAAAACATAGCAGTAGAAAGACGTTTTAGTCCTGATGTTGTTGATAAAGCTTTTAATAAACTAAGAAATAGGAATAAAAATATTAAGTTAAAACACTTACTGAAAAAAAATTCGATAAAAGAACGTTTGATAATGTCCTTTGTACCATGCTTATTCTGTCGTATAATGAAGAAATGTAAAAAATATATATATTTTTCCGATATACAAACCGATAAAAAAAATTATCCAACTTCTTAATACAGTTAAATATAACATTGGTTTAATGAAACACATTTGGTATGTATAAAATATGATGTGAATATAAAATTGTTTACATAGGGCAAAATAGAAGAAATATAAAATTAATGAACACGAATGAAACGTTAACAAAACAATGATATTACATTATGACCTTTAGCAGTACGCATCAATGAAACTAAACAGAATTTAATGGGGAATTTACTTAGTGTGAATACACTTGAATCTATTGAGATAATTAAATGCTCG
The DNA here is from genome assembly GCA_011833715.1 of Carcinoscorpius rotundicauda. Taxonomy (NCBI): domain Eukaryota; kingdom Metazoa; phylum Arthropoda; class Merostomata; order Xiphosura; family Limulidae; genus Carcinoscorpius; species Carcinoscorpius rotundicauda. The sequence goes on from CM022395.1 coordinate 91,233,167, forward strand.
GAAATAGATTTAAATTATTAAATAAGTATCACAGACCTGATGGAAATGTTGTCAGTAGATTATGAGAAATTCTATAATATATAAACTGGTCTTCTGGTAATTATGTAAATGTGGGTTATATTCTGGAAAACTTTACATTCCTGAAGATGGCGCATTTATGTACTTCGAAGCACGTAGGGCGTACGAGACTGTTTTCCAGTTTCGTCGGGTTGTTTATTGATTTTAATCTCATATCATAAGTTATTGGTATATTATTGTACTTTCAAGAGTGAAAACTGTCTTAATTTTAGAGTTATGTATTAAATAATTATTGGTTATGTCATAATCGTGAGTTTTTAACATTGGCGCTGTTTATGAGAGGACAGATCGCTGGAAGTCAAAGAAAACCTGACACTGTTTATTACAAGACAATCCGTTGAAAGTCAGAGAAACAACTGACACTGTTTGTGATAAGGCATTTCGCTGTAAGTTAAGGACACAACTGACAGTGTTGTTGATAGGACAATCCCATGGAATTTAGAGAAACAATTAACATTATTTGTGATAGGAAGATCAGCGGAAAGTTAAAGAAAAACTGACATTTTTTTGTAACCGGATAATCTACTGCAAGTAAGAGAAACAACTGGTTCTGTTTGTGATAGGACAATTCGATGGAAATTATAGACACAAGTGACACTATTTGTGATAGGACAATTCATTGAAGGTGAGAAACATATCCGTCTTTATGTGTGATATGACAATCCCCTGGAAGTTAGAGATACAACTGGTGTTGTTTGTTTTTAAAATTCCTTGGCACATGTGTGATGTTATACGCTAAAATCTCACGATTAAGTGTAATATCAACATCAGAAGTTGAGTCGCAATATCAGACACAATAAAGTGAAACATGAACTTCAGAAGACTAAAGAAAAGAAAACGAATATTGTGCTTTGGTAAAAAACAAGTTTCTCAGCTGAGAAAGAAAAAAATACAATGTATTTATTGCATTTATCTCTATCTAAATAAATGACCGAAGACTGAACGGCGTGAGAAAGGAAGTTATGAAAAACTAAACAGGAAAATATTTCTAAATGTATAATTTTGTTGATAAAAAAGTTTGAAAAGTTATCAGCAAAGATAAAACAAGCAAATGAAGAATGTTATAAACTAGATTCATTACCAGAGAAATACTATAGATTTTAAATAATCTTAACTTTATAAAAAATAAATCAGAGTTGGTGTTAGACGATAAACAGTTTGGTGTTTTAAAGATCAAATTGGAAACTTCCATTTATGGTAAAACTTTTTCTATAATCATTCAACCACATCATAAGTCTTGTCACACTTAGAAAACTGGTGGGTTTTTTCTCTTATTTGAATCAGATACCAAAATTATGTTATAAACAGAATGATATTAACGATGAGTTAATATTAATTAAACACATTGCAGTAAAAAGACGTTTTAGTCCTGATCTTGTTGATAGAGCTGTTAAGGAACTTAGAAACAGGAATAAAAATATTAATTTAATATCATTTACTGAGAAAAAGCTATGAAAGAATGTTTGGTAATGTCATTTGTACTAAGCTTATCCTGTCAAATAACGAAAAAAAATGTAAAAAACAACAACATATTTTTCCGATATACAAAAAGATAAAGAAAATTATCCAACTTCTTAATACAGTTAAATATAACATTGGTTTAATAGAAACGTTTGGTATGTATAAAATACGATGTGAATATAAAATTGTTTACATAGGGCAAAACAGAAGAATATAAAATTAATGAACACAAAAGAAAAGTTAAAAACGTAATTATTACTTTATCACCTTCAGCAGAACTCATCAGCGAAACTAAACATACAATTTAATGGGGGATTTGTTAAGTATGAATATATTTGAATCTGTTGAGATAATTAAATACTACAAAGTACATTTAAATTATGAAATAAGGGTGAATGACCTGACAGAAATGTTGTCAGTAGATGGTGAGAAATTCTATAATATGTAAACCGATCTTCTGGTAATTGTATAAATGTAGATTATATTCTGGAAAAAGTTACATTCCTAAAGATGGCGCATTTATGTATTTCGAAACATGCAGAGCGTACGGGACTGATTCCAGTTTCATCGGGTTGTTTATTGATTTTAATCTCGTATCATAAGTTATTGGTATATTATTGTACTTTTGAGAGTGGAAACTGTCTTATTTTTAGAATTGTGAGTTAAATAATTATTGTTTATAAAATAATGGTGAGATTTTAGCTCTTGTACTGTTTATGAGAGGATATTCCGGTAGAAGTTAAAGAAAAACTGACACTATTTGTTAGAAGACAATCTGCTGGAAGTGAGAAAGACAACTGACACTGTTTGTGATAGGATAATCCGTTAGTTGTTAGAGAAACAACTGACACTATATGTTACAAGATTAGCCGCTAAAAGTTAGAGACACAACTGACACTATTTGTTACAAGATTAGCCGCTAAACGTTAGAGACACAACTGACACTATTTGTCACAAGATTAACCGCTAAAAGTTAGAGACACAACTGAAACTGTTTGTGATAGGACAGTTCACTGGAAGTTATAAAAACAATTGACATTATTTGTGATAGGACGATCCTCGAGAAGTTGAATAAAAACTGGCACTGTTTGTGACGGGACAATCCGTTTGATGTTAGAGAAACAATTGACATTATTTGTGATAAGGCAATATCCTGGAAGCTAGAGAAACAACAGGTTCTGTTTGTGATACGACAATTCGTTGAAAGTTATAGATACAGCTGGTTCTGTTTGTGATTGGATAATTCCATGCGAATTATAAACACATGTGACACTATTTGTGATAGAACAACCAGTTGAAGGTGCGAAACACAACTTCTCTGTGTGTGATATGTCAATTCCCTGGAAGTTAGAGATACAACTGGTGTTGTTTGTTTTTATAATTCCTTGGCACATGTGTGACATTATACGCTAAAATCTCACGATTAAGTGGAATATCAACTTCAGAAGCTAGATTACAATATCACACACAGTAAAGTGTAATGTTAACTTCAGAAGTTTGATGACTATATCAGAAACAATAAAGTGGAATATCAACTTCAGAAGCTAGATTACAATATCACACACAGTAAAGTGTAATGTTAACTTCAGAAGTTTGATGACTATATCAGAAACAATAAAGTGGAATATCAACTTCAGAAGCTAGATTACAATATCACACACAGTAAAGTGTAATGTTAACTTCAGAAGTTTGATGACTATATCAGAAACAATAAAGTGGAATATCAACTTCAGAAGTTTGATTACAATATCAGGCACAACAAAGTAGAATATCAGCTTCAAAAGTTTGATTACAATATCAAACACAATAAAGAGGAATATCGACTTCAGAAGTTGGATAACAGCATCAAACATAATAAAGTGAAATATCGACTTCAGAAGTTGGATTACAATATCTGAACACCATAAAGTGGAATATCAACTTCAGAAAGACTAAAAAAATGATAACGAATATTGTGGTTTGGTAAAAAACAAGTTTCTCAGCTGAGAAAGAAAAAAAATACAGTGTATTTATTGCATTTATCTCTGTTTAAAGATATGACTGAAGACTGGACGGCGTGAGAAAGGAAGTTATGAAAAACTAAACAGGAAAATATTTCTAAACTTAAAATTATGTTGGACAAAAAGTTTGAAACTTATCAGCAAAGATAAAAAAAGCAAATGAAGAATGTTATAAACTAGATTCACTTCCAGAGAAATACTATAGATTTTAAATAATCTTAACTTTATGAAAAATAAATCAGAGTTGGTGTTTTAAAGGCTAAATTGGAAACTTCCATTTATGGTAAAACTTTTTCTATTATCATTCAACTGCATCGTAAGTCTTGTCACACTTAGAAAACTAGTGGTTTTTACTCATTTGTTGTTAGGATACTAAAATTATGTTATAAACAGAATGATATTAACGATGAGTTAATATTAATTAAACACAGAGCAGTAGAAAGACGTTTTAGTCCTGATGTTGTTGATAGAGCTGTTAATAAACTAACGAAAAGGGACAAAAATATGAACTTAAAACCATTTACTGAGAAAAAGCTGTGAAAGAATGTTTAGTAATGTTATTTGTACTGGGCTTATCCTGTCAAATAACAAAAAAATGTAAAAACAATAACATATTTTTCCGATATACAAACCGATAAAGAAAATTATCCAACTTCTAAATACAGTTAAATATAACATTGGTTTAATGGAAAACATTTGGTATATATAAAATACAATGTGAATATTAAATTGTTTACATAGGGCAAAATAGTAGAAATATAAAATTAATGAACACAAAAGAAAAGTTAAAAACGTAAATATTACTTTATTACCTTTAGCAGAACACATCAGCGAAACTGAACATACAATTTAATGGGGGATTTATTTAATGTGAATACATATGAATCTGCTCAGATAATTAATTATTATAAAGTACATTTGAATTATTAAATAAGGACGAATATCCTGATGGAAATGTTGTCAGTAGGTAGTGAGAAATTCTATAATATGTAAACTGGTCTTCTGATAGTTGTATAAATGCGGGTTATTTTCTGGAAAACATTACATTCCTGAAGATGGCATATTGATATTATTCGAAAAATGTGAAGCATATGAGACTATTTTCCAGTTTCAGCGGGTTGTTTACTGATTTTTATCTTGTATCATAAATTATTAGTATATTATTGTACTTTTGAGAATGAAAAATTGTCTTATTTTTGGAATTGTGTATTAAATAACCATTGTTCATAAAATAATGGTGAGTTTTTCACGGTGACCTTGTTTATGACACAACTATCCGCTAGGAATTAAAGAAAAACTGACAGTGTTTATGATAGGACAATCCGCTGAAAGTTATGGACACAACTGGCACTGTTTGTGATAGAGCAGTCTCCTGGAATTTAGAGAAACAACTGACACCGTTTGTTACAAGAAAATTCGCTGGAAGCTAGAGACACAACTGAAACTGTTTGTGATAGGACAATTCACTGGAAGTTGGGGACACAACTAACACTGTTTGTAATAGGACAATCTGCTGGAAGTTAGAGAAACAAGTGACACTGTTTGTTACAAGAGAATTTATTGGAAAGTAGAGAAAGAATTTATACTACTTGTGATAGGATAATCCACTGGTAATTAAAGACACAACTGACAGTATTTGTGATAGAACAATCCGCTGGAAGCTAGGGACACAACTGACACTGTTTGTGATAGGGCAATCCGCTGGAAGTTAAAGACACAATCGACATTGTTTGTGATAAGACAATATGGCTCACCGCTAGTATAGCGGTAAGTCTACGGATTTACAACGCTAAAATCAGGGGTTTGATTCACCTCGGTTGGCTTAGCAGATAGCCCGATGTGACTTTGCTATAAGAAAACACAATAAGACAATCTGCTGAAAATAATGGGATCTTTTTACTTATATTGTGTCAAGTAGCTTCAACATAAATAAACACTATATGTTGAATTAAGATTATCTTTAGATCACAGCAAATTCTTAAACCAAAAGTAAAAAGTATAATTATTTATACAGAAATTGCTCCAAAAATCTTCAAGAAAAATTACAGTTAATAATATTTAGCCACAATAATGAGTGACAGGTAATAAACCGCCAATAGCTCTTATGATCACTTTGTCTTTGGTCGTCATCACGTGTGATCAGTTTTCCGCCCTTATCTTAAGAGCACGTGATTAGGTTGAGTTTGTTTAGTGAATTATTAATCACTAAGTTAGAACTGTATATGGAAAGCTTCATGTGATGCGCCTATCAGATTTTGACAAAGTATTTATTACTCTTTTCTTTAATAAATATATTAAAATCTATCTGATATTGCAAATATTGGAAGGCTTATTGAATTAATCGAATTTAATGCTGTAATTTACATAAACACAAACTTACGTCCAGAACAATTTCAGAGTCTGTGTTTATATGACCTCTCGTAGATAAGTTCTGATTGTTTAAATTCACTAGCATTTTTAAGGTAACCTTGCTAAAGTGAGTTTGCCAGATTTGAAAGTGGATTTTGGGAAACGAGCAAACCAAAGGTGACCACTTCTTAAAAACAGAAACACGATAAATGTTTAGATGTGTGTTGGAGTATCTAAGATTAAGATATAGATTATCAGTTATTGATATCCTGAAGTTATTGTGTTCACTGCGTGATCTATAGTGAACGAACACGTGCACCGTGTAAAATAACTGTCTGAGCACAATCCGTGATATTGTTTAATAAAATAATAAATTTGAATCGTCAAGTGTTTGGTTTGTGTCAAATTATGTAAAAGTAGACATAAAGAACGTTAGCTGATGTGTTAATTTGTAAAATTAAATTTCATAATGACCTAATTAGGCTTTGTGAAAAGTGGCAAAACATTATAAATAAATTGTGCTTATCACAAAATTTTCTAAAAAAAAAAGCTTTGAATCATAATATACGTGTCAGTGTTCTTGCCTTCTTTCAGTGATGTCGAGAAAACCCACTTGTAGAGAAAAATACATGCAAAAACGGCTCGTTTGGGTTGAGAAAATATATTACGTAGAAGAGCGAAGAACGTTTCGACCTTCTTCGGTCATCGTCTGGTTCTTCGGTCAAGGGCCGTTAGATCTAATCAGGATTACGGAAACAAAACATTGTTGGTTTAAACAAACTATCATCAACCTGCATGAAAATAACAATGTTACTTTGTTTAATGTAACTTTGAGATGAGTTACAATCTTACTAAACTTAACTTTGAGATAAGTTACAATCTTACTAAACTTAACTTTGAGATGAGTTACAATCTTACCAAACACTGTATTTTGAAGTTATAGACAAACTGACGATCAATGGAACATGTCAAACTAACTTCATTAAAATAACTTTCAGAAAACTAAATTTATATGACAGTTAGACACATAATTGACACTGTTTGCGACAGGACAACCTTCGCGTGATATAATTTTAACAGAACTAAGGACTGTTTATAAGAGTTGCAGACACAAATGTTTGTGATAAGACAATCTGACTTTGTGTAAACACTAAACACTATTTATGGGAGTTACAGAAACAAATGTTTGTGAAAGGACAATCTCACTTCATGTAATATAATATTAATAGAAGTAAACACTATTTATAGGTGTTGCAGACACAAATGTTTGTGACAAGACAATCTTACTTCGTGTAATATAATTTTAACAGAACTAAGCACTGTTTATAAGAGTTGCAGAAACAAATGTTTGTGATAAGACAATCTGACTTTGTGTAAACACTAAACACTATTTATGGGAGTTACAGAAACAAATGTTTGTGAAAGGACAATCTCACTTCGAGTAATATATTTTAAAGAGAACTAAACACTATTTACAGGTGTTGCAGATACAAATGTTTGTGACCTGACAACCTTACGTCGAATAATACATTTTTAACAGAACAAAACACTATTTTAAGAGTGTCAGACACAAATGTTTGTGATAAGACAATCTTACTTTGTTTAAACACTAAACACTATTTATGGAAGTTACGGAAACAAATGTTTGTGACAGGACAATCTCACTTCGTGTAATATAATATTAATAGAAGTAAACACTATTTATAGGTGTTGCAGACACAAATGTTTGTGACAAGACAATCTTACTTCGTGTAATATAATTTTAACAGAACTAAGCACTGTTTATAAGAGTTGCAGAAACAAATGTTTGTGATAAGACAATCTTACTTTGTTTAAACACTAAACACTATTTATGGGAGTTACAAACACAAATGTTTGTGACAAGACAATCTTACTTCGTGTAATATAATTTTAAGAGAAGTAAACACTGTTTATAAGAGTTACAGAAACAAATGTTTGACAGGACAATCTCACTTCGTGCTATATAATTTTAAGAGAACTAAACATTATTTACAAGAAAATAGAAATAAACTTAATGGGTTTACCTGAAGATATACTTGCTTTTCTAAGTAGTTTAAGAAAATCAAATATCTTATGTATAACTTAAAAAAATAATTAACACATCTCACAACTGCTACTGTTTGTTTTAGGACAGTCTTGTACCGTGTGAAGGATATCTGGTTAACTAACTACTAATCATATTATCTTAAAGACAAATTACAGTTAGTATTGTTTGTTCTACGAACATTTTGTACTCTGAGAAAATAATTGCACACGATATACTTAGCATTGAGATGTCAGTGTTCTTCACCTTATTAATGTTTGCTTCACTCCAGATACTCTGCAAAAGCCTCCTTAGGTTTGGTAGCTAAACCTTACAAGTTTGTATGCCCAAAGCTGTCATCACTCAGATCTGAGTTCTATCTGTTGGTGTATATATCTTGATGTAAGTTTTATCTGTCGGTGCGTATCTCTTGATGTGAGTTCTATCTGTTGTTGTGTATATTTTGATGTCAGTTCTACCTGTTGGCGTGTGTTTCCTGATGTGTGTTCTATGTATGTGTGTATATCCCGATGTGTGTTGTATGTGTATGTGTGTGTATTCTGTGTGTGTTGTATGTGTACGTGTGTATATATTGATTATTTGTTCAGTCTTCCATTGGAAACTTAATTTCCTGTAACTTGAAGTAACACCAACAACATGTGTTCCTAGTTCCATTTAAGCCAATAACGTCTTGGTTCTCTGTTGATAATTAAACACCATAAGTGGAATAAACCCTCTTTTCGAGATATATTATAGTCCGAGGAGGCGCCGCTCAGAGTTTAATCTGAAAACACGAAGTTTCAAGTATCTATTGGCAGTAACACTTCCTACTTTGTTGCATTGTTCTAATTTGCATTTGATAGAATGAACATTTCACCCTATAATTAAATTCTCGTAGCCCATTATTTTTCAGCTTTAATTATTCATTTTAGGTGTAGTTACCCCATTCTTCTAGCTGACCTGCTCCACAGAAAATGCACTGTAAAAGAAATCATTACAATAAGCCCATCGTCATGAGGTGAGCTATAATTAGCTGTAATCTCCACGTCAGACAGTTTGATATAGATTACGTCATACTGTTGATATCTTTCTTTGACCATCTTGCTGTGGCCACAACAAGTTGCGTTCCCTAATCCTCTTCTGTGCTCGAACTCTAGAGATGGTGATTGCTCTTCACAGTAAGAATGTAGTTATCGATTTTTTTATATAAAAAACAAAAGTTGTCATAATAATTCTCTTGGAGTGGCTGCCATTCAGACCTGGCATGGCCAAGCGCGTAAGGCGTGCGACTCGTAATCCGAGGGTCGCGGGTTCGCGCCCCCGTACCGCTAAAACATGCTCGCCCTCCCAGCCGTGGGAGTGTTACAATGTGACGGTCAATCCCACTATTCGTTGGTAAAAGAGTAGCCCAAGAGTTGGCGGTGGGTGGTGATGACTAGCTGCCTTCCCTCTAGTCTTACACTGCTAAATTAGGGACGGCTAGCACAGATAGCCCTCGAGTAGCTTTGTGCGAAATTCCAAAACAAACAAACAAACAAACAAAAAAGGCTGCCATTCAGGTAAAATAACTGATTGGCTTCACTGAGACATTTTCTGGCAACTAAAAAATTTCGGAGTCTTCGAACGTTGGAAGTGTCTTTTAGTTGGCTGAAACAATGCAGAAAGCTTCTGATATTTGGTCTTATACAAATTGTTTAAAACGTCATGGACACTGACGCTTGTCAGACCCTGTATAGATTTACATACAATTGATCAATTGGAGTCATGTCTTGCTGTATAAATATCACAGATCATTGGCACCCATCGTCAAACATTCACTGGGTCCTCTGCATCTGCCCTTCATTTCTGCCTCAATGAATAACTCAATATTCCGCAGAAACAAACATTTGACGAAGCTTTTCAACATTTAAGTCCTAGTTATCTAATTTGTCCTCAATGAGATATTCGACAGTGTCAAAGATTTAACCATCCATGATCAGCAGAAACATGTGTTGCTTTCTAGCATTTCACTCTGATTCATCTGAAGAACTTGTTTCATTGCAGCATCAAAGTAAGATGTTTATCTGTGTAGCCTGTTCTTTTCACGCTGAGAATATTTTGGTTTGGTGTTTGTTTCAGATGAAATTGGCTGAACACGAACAGAAACAGAGTTTTGACTTTTCCTCCTCATATGAATGTGTGTCGTCTGTGTTATAGAAGTTGCATTGTTTGTATTTCTCAAGTGGCTATCCTGGTTGTGTCTTCTCAGGTAACTGAACTGTTTGTATTTTCTCAGGTGGCTACACTGGTTGTGTTTTTTCAAGTGGCTACACTGGTTGTATCTTCTCAAGTGGTTACACTGCTTGCATTTTCTTAGATTACTGCACTGTTTGTATCTTCTCAGGTGACTGCATTGTTTGCTTCTTGTAAGGTAAGTGCACTGCCAGGCCACTGAACCCTTAAAGGATATCAGGGTATCCTGGCTCGCTAGCACCTACGAGGTCATTGATTAACGTTTTCAGTATGGGTTGTGAGGGCAAACAAGTGGAATATTTGTTGGTGTGCACCTCAGAACATGGATCATTTGTTATCTTCCCACCTTAGACGAACTCTTGTGCACGTGTCTAAAGAAAGTAACAAGAGCAACAAACAGTGAACTAAAGAGGCCGATCTTGATTCAAAACTGAATTTAGTAGAGACGTCGATCTTGACTCACAACTGCGTTTAGTAGAGACGCCGATCTTGACTCGCAACTGAGTTTTGTCGAGACGCCGATCTTGACTCACAACTGAATTCAGTAGAGACGGCGATTTTGACTCACAACTGAGTTTAGTAGAGACGTCGATCTTGACTCACAACTGAATTCAGTAGAGACGCCGATCTTGACTCACAACTGAATTCAGTAGAGACGCCGATCTTGACTCACAACTGAGTTTAGTGAAGTCTCTAGTCATGGCCTCGATCGTTCTTAGATCCCTGCAGAATAACCAGTGGTTCCAAGGAATAGCAAGTGTGAGTTAGCGAAATGACAGACAAGAATCAACACCTAAATTTAAACCTCCACTAAGTGCCACAGAAACAGGTCTTGTGTTAATTCAAGATTTACAGAAGACTAAGTACCACAGAAACAGGTCTTGTGTTAATTCAAGATTTACAGAAGACTAAGTGCCACAGAAACAGGTCTTGTGTTAATTCAAGATTTACAGAAGCTAAACATAATATTTGCAAGTTCATGGCATAACTGATAATCTTGTCTTCTGTTCGAAACAATACAAATAAATGCTATGTAATACGAAGAGATCTTATTTACTTTAAATTAATTTTAAGGCAATAGCAGTTTTCTTTTTTTAACTGTACATGTCACCAGAGCTAAAAAAATCCTATGTTTATATGTGAAATAATATATTATTTCCAATATATTAAAATCTTTTGAGAAAAGATGTAATACTGTGTTAGTGTGGATTGGCTATTTATACATGTAATGTTTGTATTGTCAAAACTGTACTGATGTTCGATGGTGTCCAGTGAAACAAATAAATTTTTCGGACCTTAATTTACCCAATTATTTCGTTCTTTCAGTGATTTGAGCAGTCGCCCCTCCACATCTTTGAGTTGTTGCCTAATGCAAACGCACAACCAGCATTACCCACGATACAGCCTTGGTCACTGTACACCCATCCTTAAAGGGAAAAACTTGAAATCTAAATTTTATATATAATATATCGTTTTTAAAATTCGAGAAAAAGTTTTGTATTGTATAAGATTATAGAGAAACAAATATGGACGACAAGTTTTTACTGATTTATTTATTATTGTTCTTTTTTTAAGTTAGTGTTAAAAATGAACAGTCTTCAGAAGAAAGCTGTTCTTATCCTTGGAGCCAGGTTATAACTGAATATTCATCTTTTTATTTTACAGAATCTTTGAAACAGAAAGAGGTGTGAAATTGGTTGAACATAAAATCATCTTATTTGAATTTGATTATTTTTCTTTTAAAGAGAAAGTCACGTTGGACTATTTATTGTGTCGACCAAACGGAATCCAGTAAATTACTCTAAGTGATTTTTAACGTTTTATTTTATGACCAGGAAACATTATTTCATTTTTGTTTGTCTGAGTGGTATAACCACCGTGTAAAATATTCCAACTAAGTTTTAGTTCCGAGAAGTTATATCATAGTTTTATTTCTGAATAATTTTTGCACTGTAAGGAATTCTTTCAGAAAGTTTAAAAATTAGTTTATGTTATATCACTAAATATCTGTATAAAAATTGAGGACTTTACTAAATGAATCTATGAAGCCCTTGTGAATAGTTTTTATTTATTCCTAAGATGAAGTGGTATAGAAATAAAAGCATACCTACCAGTTGAACTCTGGAAGAGGGGAGAAAGCCACGTGAAACACGGTGTTCTGTTAGAGATTGTTACATAGAGAAAGTCGAAGAAGGGTTTAAGACCACAGCTACTGACTTCCCACGACCCCGAACTTCCCGGGCTAGAAGGATTGACACCGCTGCGGACACGCCCACAAGGTTACGTAAGCAGATGGTGGCTGTGTCTATGAAAGGGTTAAAACCTTTCTTTCAGCCGTTGGGAGAAAAAAAAATGAAAGAAAGGAAGGGGATATCGACAAAAGGACAACAGGCAGGAAGTATCTGAGGCGTGTATAAACATACATATGTGCAGCGATCACATTTGGTGTATGCTAAAATCCGTCTGCAAGCGTGTGAGTTCGCTATAATGCCTGAAGCATGAGACGTTGCCATGGCCTACTGGCCTAGGCAAGGCAAGGGCGCCCAGTGCTGAAAAACCTGCCTGGAAGTAACGGCGAGAATTCCTAGTTATACACACGTGATTACGTCTAAAAAACAGACGCGTCACCGAGTTTTGTTTTTTTATGACTTTGCTTGTTTAACGGCAGTAGTTCTGTGGTCAAGTTAGACATGTATTTTTCAACCGTAAGCAGACAAACACTAGCAGCCATGTTGATACGATGACGTCATTGCGAGACGGAAGAGGTAAGCTTGCGAAAAACATCCTGGAATTGAAAGACTGTAGCCGACGGATCTCTACCACTTCCACTACCGTCTCTGAGATAATAGTACCATCATATGAATATAGAATCAGGCCTTATGTGTTGCGAACATCAGGAAGCATATGGTAAGTTGAAATACATCACAATTCTCCAGTTTGGGGCAGCTTCAGTTGACACAACTACGTATCACTATTTACCTTTTATATCTTTCAGTACAGATTAATAATTGAATTAAATACTCATGTGTATATACCTATATAAATTAGAAGAAGAAATAAATCAGTATTATTAATATATCAAATTCATGTTGTGACAAGTCCGTGCTACAAACAACATTAAGTCTCATGCCAGACCAAGTGAATAATATCATAATGAAGCGTTATACAAACTAATAAGTAAGAAGGAATATTTATTTCACATTAAGCCAGTCTTACAACTTATACAAACTTATAAATCAGAAGGAACATTGACTTCACAGTAAACTAGTATACAAACTTATAAATAAGAAGGAACATTTATTTCACAGTAAGCCAGTATTATAACTTATACAAATTTATAAATCAGAAGGAACATTGACTTTACAGTAAACCAGTATACAAACTTATAAATAAGAAGGAACATTTATTTCACAGTAAGCCAGTATTATAACTTATACAAATTTATAAATCAGAAGGAACATTGACTTTACAGTAAACCAGTCTTATAACTTATACAAACTTATAAATAAGAAGGAACATTGACTTCACAGTAAGCCAGTCTTATAACCTAGACAAAAACATTAAAAAGAAATTATAGGAACGTGATTCATATAGTAGTTATTCGTGAAAAAGTGTTACTTTTGTAAGACCAGAAACAACGAAGAGCTTGTGCCATGACCATAAATGGAGAAGATTTTAAAGTTTATTTTACTATAATACAACACTGTAGAAACTTCTAAAAGTTTATCGTATATTAGAGCGTGTGTGTTTTTCTTATAGCAAACCCATATTGAGCTCTCTGTTGTGTCCACGTAGGGAAACCAACTTCACACATCAGAGTAACTAATATTGTGTGGTAACTTATATCTTGGTATATTATAAGTAAAAACAAAGAAGCAAATTAAATAATAGGAAGACTAAATATAAATATGTTTACTTAATCAAAAGTAACACGGCATTAAATTAGGTTAAAACTTATCTCAAAGATAGTTACATTATGAAAATTCAATCATATGAAAATCAAATAACAGTTTGCTCGATGGAGCAACTGACATTAATAATATTAAATGTACATACCCCAAAACGTGGGCTGCATAAGCAACAATAAATGTCGATGACACAAATGTAAGTGATGTATATATAACACTAAATGTTCCTAACATCACATGTAACGATATATATATAATGCTAAACGTTCCTAAGACCACATGAAACTGATATATACCGTCATGTGAAAAAGTTAGGACACCCTACAAAAGTCTGTGTATTTGTGTAACATTTTTGGATATATAGATATTTAATCTTAAATTTAACAATACCGAGAGATTATAGAAATATAACTAAACAATCAAAACTGAAGAAAAGACTTTTCAAGATCTTCTGTAAATGTAATTCTACAAAAATGCATATTCTAACTAAGGAAAAAGTTAGGACACCCCCATATTTATTCCCATTTAAAATGGTTCAACTCACACACAGGTGTATCACACCAGGTGCACATGATTAGAAGATCGTTACTCAGCATTTTGAATAAGGATTACCTATTTAAACCTCAGTTTGATGTGCTTCTGACTGTTGAAATGAGAGTGAGCACTATGGTGAGAGCAAAAGAGCTGTCTGTGGCCTTCAGAAAGAAAATTGTAGCAGCTCATTAATCTGGTAAAGGATTTAAACAGATCCCAAAAGATTTTGAAATCAGCCATTCAACTGTTCGGAAAATAGTCAACAAGTGGAGGGCTTTCAAAACAACTACCAACATGCCCAGGTCTGGTCGTCCAAGCAAGTTAACCCCGAGAGCAGACCGCAAGACTAAGAGAGGTCTCCAAACACCCTAACATGTCATCACGGGACCTACAGCAGGCTCTGGCTACTGTTGATATGAAGGTGCATGCCTCTACAATCAGAAAGAGACTGCACAAGTTTAACTTGCATGGGAGGTGTGCAAGGAGGAAACTTTTGTTCTCTAAGAAAAACATCAAGGCTAGACTGAAGTTTGCCAGAGAGAATGTAGACAAAGACCAGGACTTCTGGAATAATGTACTTTGTACAGATGAGTACAAAACTGAATTACTTGGACACCAGAACAGAGGACATGTTTGGCGTAAACAAATACAGCATTCGAGGAAAAGAATCTCATACCAACTGTGAAGCATAGAGGTGGAAGTGTCATGGTTTGGGCTGCTTTGCTGCAGCAGAACCTGGACAGCTCACAATCATAGAATCCACCATGAATTCTACTGTGTATATGAGGATGTTTGATGATCATGTGAGACCATCTGTACAAAAATTAAAGCTGAAGCGAAACTTGACTCTGCAACACGACAATGACTCAAACATATCAGTAAATCCACCAAGGACTGGCTATAAATTAATAAATAGAGAGTCCTGGAATGGTCTAGTCAAAGCCAAGATCTTAATCTCATTGAGATGCTGTGAGGTGACTTGAAACGGGCTGTACATGTAAGAAACCTCTCAAACATCTCACAGCTGACAGAATTCGGCATAGAGGAGTGGGGCAAACATTTATCAGACCGATATCCGAGACTGGTAGATGGCTACAAGATGCGTCTCACTGCAGTTATTTCAGCCAAAGCTATTAGCTATTAGGGGGCAGGGTGTTCTAACTTTTTCCTCAGAATATGCATTTTGTAGAATTACATTTACAGAAGATCTTAAAAAGTCTTTTCTTCAGTTTTAATTGTTTAGTTATATTTCTATAATCTGTTAGTATTGTTAAAATTGAGATTAAATATCTATATATCCAAAATTGTTACGAAAATACACAGGCTTTCATAGGGTGTCCTAACTTTTTCACATGACGGTATATATAATGCTAAACATTCCTAACATCACGTGTAAGCGATATATATAATACTAAACGTTCCTAACATCACGTGTAAGCGATATATATAATACTAAACGTTCCTAACATCACGTGTAAGTGATATATCTATATATATATATAATACTAAACGTTCCTAACATCACATGTAAGCGATATATATATAATGCTAAACGTTCGTAACATCAAATGTAAGTGATACAAATGATAATAAAGGTCCATTTCATGGCATGCAAGTCGTGTAAATAGTACTAAAAGTACATCCCCCAACATGCAAACTATAAACATAATTCTAAAGGTACATCCCTTAACATGCAAACTATAAACATAATTCTAAAGGTACATCCTCAAAATGCAAACTATAAACATAATTCTAAAGGTACATCCCCAACATGCAAACTATAAACATAATTCTAAAGGTACATCCCCCAACATGCAAACTATAAACATAATTCTAAAGGTATATACCACAACATGCAAATTATAAACATAATTCTGAAGGTACATTCCACAACATGCAAACTATAAACATAATTCTAAAGGTACATCCCACAACATGCAAACTATAAACATAATTCTAAAGGTACATCCTCAACATGCAAACTATAAACATAATTCTAAAGGTATATCCCACAACATGCAAATTATTAACATAATTCTAAAGGTACATCACACAACATGCAAACTATAAACATAATTCTAAAGGTACATCGCACAACATGCAAATTATAAACATAATTCTAAAGGTACATCGCACAACATTCAAATTATAAACATAATTCTAAAGGTACATCACACAACATGCAAGTGATAAATATAATTCTAAAGGTACATCACACAACATGCAAGTGATAAATAATCCTAATCGTCTATTCTAATATATCTGGGAATGGTTGTCCTGCTAGTACAACTACAGCTTTATCTGATATGGGTAGCAATAGAAACATAATAAAATGTATTATATTACTGTTTAACTAAGACATCGTTATTATTAACCCTGTGTTTCAGATTAGAATATGTATTATATGATATTACTGTTTAACTAAGACATCATTATTATAAACCCTATGTTTAAAATTGGAATATGTATCATATGATATTACTGTTTAACTGGGACATAGTTATTATAAACCCTGTGTTTCAGATTAGAATATGTATTAAATGATATTACTATTTAACTAAGACATAATTTTTCGCGAATTATTGTTGAAATTAGATTTATTCTAGTCAGCATTTTGTTCAGAAGCAGAACATCTAATTAAACAATTGGCTACTTAATACGCTCGAGGATTGAGCAGTCTCGTTGAGTCTCGCTCACGGAAAACAACAACAACACAAAAACAAACCTATTTGTACATATGTATATGTAATTAGGTAAAGATAGGTAGACATAAAATTTTCATCGACAAGCATTACTTCAAACTATGCTTTTTCAGGGTTAGCTGGGATCTGTTAATCCAGTGAAATATATAGCTCTAATAACGTTTTGATACAAATCAGAGTAATTATTACAAATATTTTGTGATCAGGTTACTTTATTGTAGCACACATGTTTCGAAAGTACAGAGATCGTAAATATTATGTTAGTTCACACAATACTTGTGGTTTTTAGTTTCATGTTACCTCCCAGTTTTATCTTTATTACATTTTACTATCAATGAATAATTTTATTCAAAAGAGTATATTCTAAAAATTGTAATTGTTTTATCGTATAAAATAAGTTACCATATCCTCACAACAACGTTTCAGTAACTGATGCTACAGCTTACGTGCCTCCTTATAGGTCAACGGCAGGTCAGAGGACTTACGACGCTAAAATCCGTGTTGTATACCACAGATAGAGAAAACGTAGATGAGTCATTATGTTATTGTTATACAGAAGAAACGTTGTTTATTGACAACAATGGTTAAGGAGTTTCGAAACGAGTGACGTTTCTTCTCCTTCTTGAGTTCGAAACGTTCAAAAATTGCCTTTCGCTAAGCGTTCCTGTGTTTAAATCAGTCATTACTGATATCTAACTGTAAGTCAGAACATGTGTTCGATGAAAAGGTGTGGGTTATGTTCTTCCGGCATTTTGTTAATGGGAATAATGGTGTGTTAGGGCTGAATTATTACTTAATGATCACTTAGCTATGACACTTATTTAATTCAATTAATTAATTTAATACATGATAAATAAGAAGAAACTGAACAGATTACGAACTTTTACTAGACGTGAAGTGACTAGAACTTTTTCTATCAATTAGATCAGTAAAGCCTTAGATTGAAAACAGTATATTAAAAACTATTAGGTATACATAAAAATCTGATAGCAGATCACAGAGTAACAAATATATGACATAATGTATTTAATTCTTGATGTTCTACGATCATATAAATGACCAAAGTTTATCTTCCCTGGTTTCAGACAGATACAGTCTTACAAGTAATGATGAAACAAAAAACCGATATTTAAATTTTGATCACATATCCATTTCTAGACATCATGCTTAACAAACAAACTATATTTTGGTATTTTTTAAAATTATTATTGTGATGTTCTTGCAAAATGAAAAATTTAGAATATGGAAATTGAAAAGTACTTAGCTGCATTATTGGAAATTGAAAAACAGTTGTATTATGGCATTAACTTGAAATACACAAACGTAATAGTAAAGATTGTTCTAAATAAGACAAATAATTCGTACGATGCTTCAACTTTCAAGGTATATGTTAGTTATTACACTGATAGTAAAAGAAACAACCACAGCGTATTAGGTTTTTACATCTAATTGGTTTGCCTTCAGTAAAAGTGTACACAGTGAATGGAATCTTTACAATTTGTCACTTATCTAATATTCAGTAAACATGTATCCAATCAGTGAGATATTTACGTTTTCCCCTTTTTTACATATCTCGAGACATGTTGAGCACGATGCTATTATCTTAACAATAGTTCTCTTTCCAAAAATGGTAAATTTCAAGTCAGACTGTGTACAGCAGGGGAACTTAAGCCTAATCACGTCTACCTCGGTTTTATAAACCTTTTTCTTCCCAGAAAAAAAACAAACAAGTATTTTTTGAATGTTGCATGGAGATGTCTTTGACAGTCAATATCACGAGTAAGAACATACATACTTGTGACACAAAGAAGTTTTGAAAGCGCATTCCATGGACTTAAGCCTAACCACAAAAAATAACCCGTATCAAGTATGCAGTTCAACATCTGTACTAAACATTATTAGATAAATTAGGTTTTCGGTATATAAGTTAATATAAATTATTATTAATTTAGTCGCTTAAAAATGATGTCATTGTTATATTAACTTGACTTACTACTTCTGTCACTTACATGAACATTCTTTGATGACCTAATTTACTATTTCTGTCATTTATCTGAACATTTTTTGATGACTTGATTTACGACTTTTGTCATTTACCTCAAGATTCTTTTATGACTTGATTCAGTACTTCTGCTGTTTATCTCAACATTCTTTGACGACTTGATTCGGTACTTCTATTGTTTACTTTAACATTCTTCGATGACGTGATTCAGCACTTCTGTTGTTTACCTCAATATTCCTTGATGACTTGATTCAGTACTTCTGTTGTTTACCTCAACATTCTTTGAAGATCTCATTTACTACTTTTGTTGTTTACCTCAACATTCTTTGATGACTTGATTCAGTACTTCTGTTGTTTACCTCAACATTCTTTATGACTTGATTCAGTTCTTCTGTTGTTTACTTCAACATTTTTTGAAGATCTGATTCACTACTTTTGTTGTTTACCTCAACATTCTTTGATGACTTGATTCAGTTCTTCTGTTGTTTACCTCAACCTTCTTTGAAGATCTGATTCAGTACTTCTGTTGTTTACTTCAACATTTTTGAAGATCTGATTTACAATTTCTGTTGTTTTTTATATAATCATACTTTTCCAAACTGACTGATTACTTTCGACTTTTTATCTGTCCATGCTTTGCAGACCTGAATTATTAATTTTTGTTTATCATCTTATTATACGAGGACTTTACCTTGTGGTGTTTATATCATCGTCTCTTTATATTGATTCTTATTTGTAGACAACATGTACTAATGCTGGTATTCCTTGATGAAAGTTACAACACTTGGTAGGTTCTCTTGCCAGAATTTTTGCAGTTGGAATATCTTTTCTTGAACATGCCTACCACCACCACCAGCTGATCATTCTACTTTTACCAGCATATCTATGACTAGTTCTATGAACACCAAGCAGGCAGTCGCTCGGGTTGTTCATTAAATGTATTCTAAATATCTCGTCAATAAGTCATCAGAACGTTACAATACTAAGAACACAGTGTTTCCTTTAATAAAAATGTAGTGACTGAGTCACAAGTTCTGGTCATGTCTGAAAACATCACAGTTAAAATGTTTCGATTTCTTGTTTTTCTTTCGTCTGCTTCTTTTATATTAGATGATAAATCAAAAACCAGAACAATGGTGTCAACCAGATTCACTGAAGTGACGTGCTTTTAAACAGTGTATTTGCTTTTACAAGTGTTATTAGATAGTAGTAATTTAATACATTTATAATTCCAGCCTAAGCGATGCTACCATTTACCCCTTGAAGTTAACTTTCTTACAGAAATTTTGGACTCCTTTCAAACGCTTAAGTATACGATGAAACAGAAATTACAAACCAATAATAGATAGAGAGATGGAGCCTCATTTTATTTAGAGCTTGGTTATAAACACTACTTTTCTGTGTCTGTTAAAATACTGTATTAAAATAATAAGCAAGGAAGTAAAGAAAAACTTTTCTAAACAATGATTTGATTGTAAGAATGTATAATATTAATCCTTCATAAACAATACAAACAAGATGGTATTGACATCATCAATACATGATAGCAAATGTAAGAATTAACATGTAACAACATATAGAATTATTATATCACAGTTTGGTTTAATTTATTCTATTTTTGTATGTTAAGATTCTACAACACTGTGTGCATGTAGTGTTATATAGTGATGATGTGAACACCATCCCTACTTTATTGTTTCTATTGTTTTCTGAAGGACGGACAGCAGCTATCATTGTTTTTAAGTCTTCCGCTAATACAGCGGTAATTTTGCGGATTTACAACGCTAAAATCATGGATTCGATTCCCCTAGGTGGACTTAGTAGCTAGCCCGATGTGGCTTTACTGCAAGAAAAAAACAAACCTGTTTTCTTTTTAAGTTTTTATTTACTTGTTTATATGTAACTGGTTCTCTTGATATAGATATAGGTTTTATCAGCATATATCAGACTAGTTTTATAAGCTACCGGAATGTATCTTACTAGTTTTTTTATGAGTATATCTAACTAGTTCTGTCGGTATATATCTGAATAATTCTACCGGTATACATCTGATTAGTTCTGACACTGTATATCAGATTAATTCTAACGGTATACATCTGATTAATTCTACCACTGTGTGACTGATTAGTTTTACCGGTATATACATGACTAGTTGTATCAGTACACATCTGATTGATTCTACCGCTATATATCTGATTAGTTTTACCGGTATACACATGACTAGTTCTATCAGTATATACTTAAGCTTTTAATTCTCCGATCAGGTGTATTTTTAAACTTACACCTTGTTCACTTCAAGATCACGATGTTAATGGCCAAGTGTTTCCTCTTACATCACATGGTTAACAAATAGTTCTGTGTAAAGTGGATCTGGGCTTTTGGATTGTAATGCACACCTGGTAGTTAAGGTTAGATCTACCTATTCTTTAAAATGTTATAAGATAATAAACACCTCTTTGATTGAATGTTAGCACTGTTTTAGGAAACATATTTACTGTTCAAAAATATCTGATGATGATCAAATGGATCCATTTAAAAGCAAGAAAAATCACAACAATGATAACAACGAGGTAATACTTTAATTATAAGGTTACGACAGGTCGTTTAGGTGTCGATTTTGTAAAATACCTGATAAGTGACCGTTAAAAAACCTTCGATGTGTAATTGTGGACACTCTCTAAAAATTTGGCTTTAAATACTATTTTATAAGTGGGAAAACTCAGTGTTTTCAGTGTAACGTATAAGATACGCCAGTGAGATCTGTGTTCATATTATCAAAGAAAAACACTAGTCAAATCCCAGTTTTCTCACAGTAGTGTCTAAAAATGTTAGTAAAATCTTAATGTTTCATTGTAACGTATAAGATAGGTTAGTAAATCCTTTGTTTTTATACGGTAACAGACACAAAGGTTATTCAAATCTTATAGCTTTTGACAGTAACGAAGAAGGAGGCTCATAAAAACATTAGCTGTTTTTCCACAGTAACAAAGAAAAACATTAAAAATGTGTTTTATCACAGTAAAATATAATAAAAATTATAAATATTTCAGTGATATCACAGTAACATAAAAGAAAAAATTAGAAATATCTGAGTGTTATGACAGTAAAATATAAAAAGTTACTAAATATCTCAGTGTTATCACAGTACTATATATTCCAGTTTTAATCAGAGAAACATATCAAAAGGTTACTATATATTCCAGTTTTATCAGAGTAACATATCAAAAGGTTACTATATATTTAACTTTTAACAGAGAAACATATCAAAAGGTTACTATATATTCCAGTTTTATCAGAGTAACATATCAAAAGGTTACTATATATCTGTTTTATCACTGTAAATCTCCAGTATTTCTCAGTTTTATTTGAGCAAAATAATATTCGTTTGTCCGAGATAAATATTTTAAGCTAACAACCCAAAACAATCTGTAGAGTAAAAGTATAATAACAACAAAATCTAACAAGAAGTGTTTGTGTTCGATGTACTAACTAGTGTAACTAGTTAAGAAAGTAACAACTAATATTATATCTTACTAATGGAAAACAGAAACACTAGCTCGAACCTTGGGTTTAAAAGTATATTTATTTGTTCCTTCTTGTCTCTTTTAACCAAAGAGATTCTTCAAGTCACTCATACTGTATGTAACTGCCACTATCGAGTCATATCTTTAATAACCAATTACAAACGTTACAGTTATGTTAGTAGCAGGTAATACAACCAAAAAATATTTATGCAAGTACAAAATTAATTAAGAACTTGAGCCAACCTTGACAATATAACAAATTTAAACAGCTATGCAGAACATATAGTGTCATGTTTTAATAAATACATGGAGTTGGCTACAGAAAGTAATAATTAATGTAAAATCTTCTGCCGAAAAGGAAAATGATAATTTTCTAGAAAGAAGAAAGTTCAGTGAAAATCAGAGCACATAATATGTAAAGATACAATATTAATTAATATGACAAATACAGTGACTATTAAAACTGACGTGACCAAACTAATAACATAATTTCGTATCATATATGGGACTATTATGTAACTCTTAGTAACTATATATAATAAAAGCTGAAAACAAACGGTCGGTAAAATCAGTAGTGGGCTACACAATAAAACTGTTTATTACCACCCTAAATAGTATTCCAAGGTATTAAAATATTTAAAAGTCTGTGATAACCTATTAAACTTCTAAATACATAGTCGTTAGCAAGAATTTTGTTGACTTTTCTACAAAATAGAATGAACTTTAGGTTTGATTTCACATTGAAAAATACCGATGATGTTGAATTACCATGAGTTTACGAGCTTCGTTCAAAAAACCTTGTAATGATAAACAAATTGTACTGTATACAATAAGCTTAAAATATTTAATACTGTAACGTGTAACATTTGGATTATTTGTTTTTGGGAATGGAAACTTATAATTTCAAAGCTGAAAGTGTCTGTTTTGTTGGAAACGTTAAACTACTTGAATGTTTGAACAATAATACTGATGTCTAAATTCAGAAATTTTTCATTGTTTTAAGTGGAACATTGTTTTTTTTTTCCTGAGTGACCTCTCTTGGATAACTTTGTCTTGTTTTGTATATTAAATAACTTTGATAATTTATTGTAAGAAAAACTTTTTTTTGCACTTACAGCTATGACCTTTGGGCTATGATTTTATCGGTGATATAGGCATAAAGTAGTGTGTTTACTGACATGAAGTAGTAATTTACCCGAAATATTAACTGACTCTGAGAGTGTTGTTGTTTATTTTATCAGTATGAAGACTATTGAATTACACTATGTAACACAAATTTTGTTCCTGGATAGTATGTTTTGTTTCTTAATTGCTTATGTTGTAAAAGTACAGAAAATGGCCTCTATTCCCTTCAAACTTTGCTTTTGTGATCTGGATAATGAAATTTAGAAATTAACCAATTTTCTGTGTAAAAACAGGCAAATTTGCACATTTTTATTTACATAAGGTCTGAATAAAACAACATATGAATCAAGATTTACATGTATTTATACAAAAGTTGTACAAAAATGGACAAATAAGTTTAGAAGTGAGTAATTTTTCGAGATTTGCAGCTGTAATGTAAATCACTTTCACGTATCAGCCTCCAAATATAGTCTCAAACATAGTTTTCATTATACGCTCCCAGGAACAAAAGGAAAGTTTGAAGAGAAAAATAGGTCTTTTCCATTTACTTTAGGCATAACCAATTGGGACATAACACTTTCTGCTCAGGAACAATGAAAGTATACATTTTGTTACGCCGTGTAATTATTTAAGTTTTACTTGTGTAAATATCACTGAAATCAAATGTTTCTGTTGTTACAATTTTAAAGACTTCATATTCAACGATAATGAGTGCATAATACTGGTTCGCTTGACGACAACATATTCCTTCAAATGTTCTTTAATGTATTTCAGAACATAATCCATCATAGTTGACAAATCTTTCTTCGTAACACTTTTAACTCCAGCAATAAGTTTGTATTTGTATGATGCTTTATGTAATCTAAAATAATTTAGGTATAACATTGCTTGACTTAACTGAATGTAAAACAAAGTCTGATAAAAATACTAAAACGGAACTGTGTTTACAAAGAAAGATTGCTGAAACTTCAGTTTTTCACAATAATGCTCACAAAAAAGGCTTATAAAATATCACGTTTTTACACAGTAGCTTAAATAAAGATTATTAAACTGTCAGTTTCTATAATAATAATGTCTTCTACCAATACTTACAACATAGTCGTCAGACCATTCTCTAATAATCTGGCATGGTATTGTGGTTAGGGCACCCGACTCTTAATCCGAGAGTCACGGGTTCGAATCCCTGTCCTACCAAACATGTTCGCCCTTTCAGTCGTTTAGACGTTATAATGTAACTGTTAATCTCAGTATTCGTCAGTAAAAGTGTATACTAAGAGTTGGCGCTGGTTGTGATGACTAGCTGACTTCCCTCTGGCCTGGCATGGCCGAGCGCGTTAAGGCATGCGCTCGTAATCTGAGGGTCACGGGTTCGCATCCGAGTCGCGCTAAACATGCTCGCCCTCCCAGCCGTGGGGGCGTTATAATGTGACGGTCAATCCCACTTTGCGTTGGTAAAAGAGTTGCCCAGGTGACGACTAGCTGCCTTCCCTCTAGTCCTACACTGCTAAATTAGGGACGGCTAGCACAGATAGTCCTCGAGTAGCTTTGGGCGAAATTCCAAAAAAAACCCACAAAGACTTCCATCTAGTTTTACACTCCTAAATTAGAGACTGCGAGCTCAGATAGCCCTCCTGTAGCTTTAGGCGAATTCAAAAACAAAATGTAAACCTAAATATTTTAATTTTATTATTTACAATCACCCACTTTTGATAGCTTCGTATTTTTATGTGTATTCACTGAGACTGGCTTTTAAATTTGATTCTCACTTGTTAATCAAAATATTTTGTCTTGATGACTTCTACTGATTTAAACTTTTAATTTTAGTGTGAAATTATTGACTTAAAGATTTTATTTTTACCTCGTTAGTAATTTAGAGTTTTAATTCTATACTTGTGTAGTTTTGTGATGGATACCTTTTGATTGTAAATAGTTCTTGTGCTATGGTTATGAACAGAACTTCGTTGCTTGTCATGGGCTGTGTGAACTTCACTTTTGTTACATTAATAACAAAATATTTGGACAATATTTGTTTTAAGAGTCTTGTGACATAACCTGGATAAACTATGCTATTACTAGATAAACAGTAAAATATTTAAACAACTATTGGTTTGAGTCTTATGATATGAGCTGTATAACCTGTGTTGTAACTAGACAAACAACGAAACATTTCAACAACAATCAGTTTATGAGTCTTATGATATAAGCTGTATAACCTGTGTTGTAACTAGACAAACAACGAAACATTTCAACAACAATCGGTTTATGAGTCTTATGATATGAGCTGTATAACCTGTGTTGTAACTAGACAAACAACGAAACATTTCAACAACAATCAGTTTACGAGTCTCGTGTTGTGAACCGTATGGCAAAGATAAACAACAAAATATTTCTCCAGCAGTCATTTTAATAATCTTGTGACAGATGATAAAGTATTGTTTATTTTCTCATATCTTTACAGCACAAATCGATCAGATCCTGCTCTGTGCTGATTGGTCTTATTGAAACACAGAGGGTGGGGCTGTAGCTAGGCGTGTCTTTTCTGAGACAAAAACAATTTAAGATTATTTGAATGGTAAGAAGTTTTTCTAGACGAAAATACAAGGATATCAGGTCTTCAGTGTATGGTACAGCTTGTAAGTGACACCTGAGCCTTGGCGATTTACAGTTAAGATAAAAAAAAACAGATCACTTAGTTTTATTAATTAATAAGTTCAATAAGATATTTTAAGCTGTTATAGTATAATTTGATGAAATAGTTATTATAGTAAAAAGTAGTTCGTAACATGTTAAATGTATGTGGGTTGTAATTGTTACGTTGTTTTCAATTGGTGTTCGTTCACTTTCACGGACCAATACAAAGAATCAATGTACAACTATTTACGGGACTTCATTACGTGGGAACGTGGAACTGATAAAACTGAAGCAATCGTAGTTTTAGATAAAGAAAACACACTGTAAAGATTCTCGTTGACAGAAAAGGAGAAAACTCTTACATCAGTTAATGTTAGTCCATCATAGTATTCCCAAAATACATAATACTAAATAATTGACATCCCAATGTACCATGAATATTAGATCCAAATGGTTTGCTTGTTGCAGTTATAATCTTAACAAGCAGGAAGTCTCAAATGGCTAAAATATGATGTTCCGAAACGTCATGTGTTACTGCTACCACCATCTGTCAGTAAATTGCTAATTTCTTATGTAAACTGTTAACTATATAAACTTTTCACGGAAATTATCTTAAAGTACAGTTAAAATACAGCTTTTTGGCAGTAGTATTCTTTATTGAAGTTAAAGACAGAATGATGTCATTCAAAACACTGATGGTAACTTATCACCACTTAAACTCAAAATACAACGGAAGTTATTAAATAACCTGACTCAGCCGTCATAGTGGCTTGAATTATATAACATTAAAAAAATCATAAAGAAAGGGATGCACATCACAGTGTATATCTATGCTTTATTCAAAGGTCACATAAAAAGAGACAGTTGATCCTTGGACACAAAGTAGATTGTGTCACATAACAAGTGATAGTAATCCAAATCAGTTACATGATGCTTTTGCTCTGTTTCTTACGATAACTTACCTACTGGGGTAAATTTCTAACGTACTCATCTTAATATGTTAATCCGTTCAAACAAACTTAGTAACTACATTATAAAAATACTGGGTGTGTCTTTCACGTTTAATTTACGGTTAAAAAAAACTCCCATTGTGTAGCAACACAAAGCAAGGGATGCCAGAAGACATTAGTGGATTTCTTAATCTGTCAATATCCGACCCATTTCGCTATAAATGAAATATTATCTTGGGATGAATGATAAATCCAACCATTACATGGAAAGGAACGTAGTGTAATGATTTTGGTTTCCTGGAAAGTAGTCATCATTGTCTAATGGTAATTTTTTTGTGCTGTAGGTTTGAGAGGTCGATTAATAATCAAACGAGGTTGACATCTGATAGCTCATGTATTTTCTAGTGAATACGTCCATTCTCCTTGTTCAAAGTATATGCTGAGAGACCACAATCATACTGTTTACTGATATAAGAAATTCGAAAATTAGATGTACATTTGGATGTTTTACTGAATTGTTGGGTTAATGTGCAGTTCCTACAGTGAGGATATTTCAAAATTATATGCTAATTTTTGAGATGGGTACAGGTTATCTAACCGCATATTTAAAACCTACAACTTTTTAAACTTTCGTGTTTCTCCATATAAAAATAGTTCTAATTAACGCTGTTATAATATATAATATCATTTATTATATTTGCCATAATCAAAGAAATTATTCAATAACTGAGTAAATTTTGGAATACAGAATTAGTTGATAATACGGTAGTCATAGGGATTAGGTAACAATGACGCTTTATATACAACTTTCAGATAAAAACTATTAATCGGGAACATCTTCAAAGCGTTTACTTGGATTAACTATTAATCCGTTATATTATTGGTACAAAATATAGAGTTAGTTAAGTTGATCAACTCCAAAGTAGACTAATTACCATTTAGATTCCCAGAACAATGTACAAGACTAGCTAATTACCATTCAGGTTCCCAGAACAATGTGCAAGACTAGATAATTACCATTCAGATTCCCAGAACAATGTGCAAGACTAGCTAATTACCATTCAAATTCCCAGAACAATGTGCAAGACTAGCTAATTACCATTCAGATCCCCAGAACAATGTGCAAGACTAGCTAATTACCATTCAGATCCCCAGAACAATGTGCAACAAGCAGCACACCCTCAAAGCATATTTAAAATTTTATTTAGAAAGAATTTTTACTTTAACTTTTATTGGACCAGTTTCTTTCCAACTGAAACTGTGTGAGACTTTAGGTGTAGAATACAATAATCAGAATCACTAACTGACTTTGAACAGAAGAAAATAATCATCCTCTACAGTACTGACCCTGTCTTGTACTTGTTACAATAGAATATCACCCACTACTACTCTACAGTACTGGCCCTGCCTTGTACTTGTTACAATAGAATATCACCACTACTACTCTACAGTACTGGCCCTGCCTTGTACCTGTTACAATAGAATATCACCCACTACTACTCTACAGTACTGGCCCTGCCTTGTACTTGTTACAATAGAATATTACCACTACTACTCTACAGTACTGGCCCTGCCTTGTACCTGTTACAATAGAATATCACCCACTACTACTCTACAGTACTGGCCCTGCCTTGTACTTGTTACAATAGAATATCACCCACTACTACTCTACAGTACTGGCCCTGCCTTGTACTTGTTACAATAGAATATCACCCACTACTACTCTACAGTACTGGCCCTGCCTTGTACTTGTTACAATAGAATATCACCCACTACTACTCTACAGTACTGGCCCTGCCTTGTACTTGTTACAATAGAATATCACCCACTACTACTCTACAGTACTGGCCCTGTCTTGTACTTGTTACAATAGAATATCACCCACTACTACTCTACAGTACTGGCCCTGTCTTGTACCTGTTACAATAGAATATCACCCACTACTACTTTACAGTACTGACCCTGCCTTGTACTTGTTACAATAGAATATCACCCACTACTACTCTACAGTACTGACCCTGCCTTGTACTTGTTACAATAGAATATCACCCACTACTACTCTACAGTACTGGCCCTGTCTTGTACTTGTTACAATAGAATATCACCCACTACTACTCTACAGTACTGGCCCTGTCTTGTACCTGTTACAATAGAATATCACCCACTACTACTCTACAGTACTGACCCTGCCTTGTACTTGTTACAATAGAATATCACCCACTACTACTCTACAGTACTGGCCCTGCCTTGTATCTGTTACAATGTAATATCACCCACTACTCAGTGATATCGAGAAAACCCACTTGGAGAGAAATGTATATGTAAAAATGGCTCGTTTGGGTTCAGAAAATATTTTACGATGATATTTCACAAAACAGAAAGCTAAAAAACAATCTTACAAAACGAGACATTAATTTCATTAAAACCTAAAACAAGACAACAACATAAAAATTCTAAAAGCAGACAAAGGTTACGCTATAGTCATAAAGAACATAAATGAATACATCCAAAAAATGAATAACATCCTATCAGACACGAACAAATTTAAACCAATACACACAAATCCAACAAAGACACACGAGATGCAACTGAACAAATTACTACTACAAATGAAAAAAGCCAACACAATTTCACAAACACTTTATTCCTACCTACGTAAAACCGACTCACGCACACCACAAATATACGGCATCCCCAAACCTCATAAACTAGATTGTCCATTACGACCAATAATGTCCACATATGAATCGTTTAATTACAATCTTGGTAAATACATAGCATGGGCATTCTCCAAATATGTAACATCAGCCAGCTCATTCATCAAAAACTCTTTTAATTTCAAGTCTAATCTAAATCAACTTAATCATAAAGCTTTAATGGGCAGTTTTGATGTTATATCCCTCTTTACAGAAGTTCTAACAACAGAAGCCTCCAAGATAGCCTTAGAACTCTATATCCGAGACCCTAACCCAACTATAGACATTCCCAGTAACCAGTTAGCTACCCTCATAGAATTCACCACAATAAAGACAAACTTCATGTTCAACAACCAAAACTATATACAAACAAATGGCCTAAGCATGGGCAACCCAGTATCACCAGTTCTAGCCAATATTTTTATGACACAAATTGAAATACAAGCAATTAATACAGCATTACATCCACCACTATACTGGTACAGATGTGTAGATGTCACGGTTGTGGGATTCAGATCTACAGAACACACACTTAATTTTTTCAATCACATTAACTCTATACATCCCAACATTAACTTCACATGTGAACAGAAAGAAAGCCATCAAACATCATTTCTTAACCTCAAAATTACAAGAACCGACACACAATTTAAAACAGAAATCCACCGAAAAATCACCCATACTGGACTATACATTCCTTGGGACTCAGCACATGAAACAAAACAAAAACTCAACATACTAAGAAACCAGATAAACACAGCCATAAAACTATGCTCACCAGATAATAATTAACGATGAATTAGACAAAATAAAACAATACTTCATCAACATCAATAAGTTTACTCCACAAACTGTGGAAAACATTATACGCACACACCTAGACAGAAAAATCAACCAACAAAAGTAAATATATCTCACGAATAAAAAAATCACGAAACCATATACTGCTGTATACCATATATTGCCTACATCAGCAGAAAAATAACCAACATTTGGGAAAAACTAGTAACAAAATATGATATTCCAGTTAATACCAAATTCATTCAAAAACCAGGCACAAAACTGAGGTCTATACTATGTAAAAACTACATTGACAAACACAACACCACTATTATTTATAAAATACAATGTGATAACTGCCACGACTTCTATATTGGAGAAACAAGTAGAAAAATGGAAACCAGATTCAAAGAACATAAAAAGTCACTTTCACACGTTTTCGAACACTGCAAATCAAATAAACACAACATAACCATAGAAAACACTCAAATACTAAATAAAGAAACAAACATAAACAAACGCAAAATTTAAGAAGCCTTACTTATAAAAGAACTTAAACCAATACAAAGTAACACCTCATATATTTTTTTAAAATAATAAAATAAATAATATAAAATTATATATTCAAACATCTAACACCGCCCTCTACATTCCGACACACAGTTACACAACCCCTTTTAAACATGTGGTCAGCTTCCAGTCAGTTATCTCTTTCTTTCTTTGTGAACCTGACGATGACCGAAGAAGGTCAAAACGTTGTTCGCTCCTCATCGTAAAATATTTTCTGAGCTCAAACGAGCCGTTTTACACATATATCATCCACTTAAACTCTACAGTACTGGCCCTGTCTTGTAGTTGTTGCAATGGAATATCACCCACTACATCTCTACAGTACTGGCCCTATTTTGTAATTATTACGATAGAAAACCACCCACTAGGTCTTTGTTGTAATTGTTGATAAAAAAAAAGTTATCATAATTCACTTCTTCATACAACTTTACGGTGTAGTATCTAGTGACTGGCATGGTAAATATCACAGCTTACCACTGTAAATGACTGTTTTCTAAACTCATGAAATCATAAATGTCATGAAACCATATGCAACATTTTATTTCCTTGTATATTTATGTGGTTTCCCTTCACGACAGTTGAACTCTGTTGGCCTGTATTGAAAGAAGACGTAAAAGACTGAGAGGGTTTGACTCCCACACTCAAGACGTTACGGACTGTCGACAACAAGTAGAGCTTGTAAAGTTCACAAAGGAAAGGAAATACTTTTTTCTGTTGTAAGAACCCTCCCCCCCCACCTTGTTAGTGACTTTTAAGCGTTTTCATTCTTGGTTTTGTGTCCTTTTTTATTATTATTAAGAACTACTTTTACTTTTATTGATGTGATTGTTGTTAAATGTTTGGTCAAGGTATACAGCAGAACGTGAGGGAGTTAAAATGCCACGTGACTATTGTTAAACTCCAGAACGAGGTATAAAGGAGAACCCAGGGACATTGTAAAGCCATGCGCTTTGAGCCGTAGAAGGAAATTTTGACGAACGAACAGCCGACAGGTTGTGGTTGAAAGACGTATAACAAAATACTGGCTTTAATCAAACTGTTATGCACTAGCCCCGTATAAAACAAGGGAAGTTTATAGACGATTTATCGTAAAAAAGTGAATCTTGAGTAAAGGTATGATTTATAACAACACAAACATACAGAGCATGAAATTTTAATCTTTCAACAGCGAACTCTTCTGGACTAGTGAACGAACAAGAAAGTGTAATATGTTTATAGTTTCCTATCTAGAAGATGATGGAATTTAAATACACCAACGCCTTGAATTCTGGAAAATTTAATTGTTTAATATACACAAGTACTCTCAGGAAAATGTTCATTCACGTAGAATTGTTGAATAATAATGACGTTTAAAATACACAAACACTTTTAGGAAAATATTTTTTTCATGTAAGACTGTTGAATAATAAAGACATTTAATATACAGAGACACTTTTAAATAAATTTGTATTAATGTAAGACTGTTGAATGATACGCGATTTAATATACAAAAGAACATTTAGAACAAATATTCATGCAAGGTGCTGAATAATGCATAACTTAAAACACACACCAAAAACCTTTAAAACGAATGTTCAGGTAAGCATACTTAATAATACAAGGACTTAAAATACACGAGCACTTTTAGAAGAAGTGTTAAATCTTCTAAGAGTGTTGTTGAATGACACATGAGTTTAATTACTAAAAGCAGTTTTATATAACTTGCACTATAAGGTTTCACAAAGATACGGATTATGTCTGAAATCATCATGGTTTCTCATTTGATTTTGCAAAACTCTATAGATGGCGCTACGAAAGAAATATTCTTCAACATTAATTGAGCAATAATCTTGAATTCCAGATTATTCTGGAATTTTAGATTAAAAACATGGTATTTTTTATAATACGTATGTACTAAATCGTATAGATTATGATATATTGATACAAATAAGCAAATTTTTACACTTCTATGTAAATTCAATTAATAATTCTCATGTTTCGTATCAAACAACATTGTGTAACTATCGTTCATTCTAATTCTCGGAAATCAGCTTTAAACAGCTTTATGAAAAAAATTTATTTTTAATAGATTTAGATTTTTGAAGTAAAAAGAAGAAACACTCTTCTCGATAATTTTTGCACTTATAAATTATTCAGATATTTTTAATTGGTCCACGTAAAGCTATAAATATATGACCTGTTTTATTACCCTTACAAGAAAAGAAATAATTTACCAACTAAAATTAATTATTTGTGGCCTCGCTTTTATTTACATGTGCCCCCCGCTATTACAGCGGTATGTCTCCGGATTTACAACCCTAAAATCAGGGGTTCGATTCCCCTCGGTGGGCTGAGCAGGTAGCCCTTTGTGGCTTTGCTATACGAAAAACACACACATAAACACACATTTATTTACATGTTCTGACAACCACGTCATTAGGTTTCATGTGGAAGAAGTGAGATTACTTTGGTTGCAGCAAAACTACTGAAATATAATAGTTATATCTTAAAAAAGACAATATCCTGTTTTTAATATTTAGATACACGGGTACATTCTACATAGTGTCTAATTGTATGGTTATAAAATGGAGTGTGCTTTAGCTCTAACCAAAAGCTTGGTTTCTTCTCTCTTATTATGGTTTCAGTTCTGACGTACCACGTTTATTAATGTTAAGTCCACGTTGTGTGTCACAGCCCTTCATTTTAAATAATATTACCTTATGATACAAAAGAATTACCTTCTTGGATCAAAACTATAAAATAATCCTGTAATTAGAATAGTTCATTAAATATAATATTTTCTCGTTCTTACATATAAATATCATTATACATTGTTTGATCAGACGTTTTCGGGCTTAATCCTAATAATGTCACAAAGTTCGGCCAGTTCAGGAGATTTAGACTAAACTGAAATCCACATAATAATTTAAGAATGTAAATTAATATATAAAATAAAACATAATAAACTTAGATATTAAGATTTTGATTAATACTTAGCGACAGTCATCTGGACAGCACTTCACTGATGTTGGTTTGACGTTATTTAGTTGCTTTTAAATTAATTTATTTATAGCTTATTTGATTATTTATTACCATTATATACAAAGTTTCAATACAGCAACAAGCAAACCAGTCTAGCATCTACAACTGGTATATTATGAATTGAAATTCGTGATCTTGAAATAACTTGATATTACTTAGAATATTTAAAGATTAAAAAGTCCAATCGCAGCACGTTTATTAGTTCGCAGACCAGGCTAATCAAACCTAATAATAAATATAATATATACTCTACCACTGTAAGAAACATAGACTTGTTCATTTGATCTATCCTTGTCCAGGGTTACTGGAGGAAACCCATTGAATCAGTGACAAAAGGTACATCAAATGATATATTGGTCTCCATAATAATTTTGCCAATGATATCAATATATTTAAGTGTTAGCTGAGTAAGTCAAGCGCTTCTTATCTTTTTAATTTAAAATCAAATATCATTTAATTAATTTGTATCAGATAATGAAATCAGCCATTTTGCTCATCTGTAATCGGGCGTGACACTGTTCTATTTTCCCGTCTTCTCAGACATTAATGTCTTAATGATTAACAAAGCGGTCTATTAATTCACTATATAACGTAATTGGTCAACAACACAAAATAGTCTTACTGTTTATTAGCTGCTAGGCATAACAGCAACAATGTAAATAAACTGATTCAAGTTGATTACCGTATTCTAAAAATAACCCGAAATTAATGAGAGTATTAACAGCAACAGGGTAAATAAACTGTTTCAAGTTGATTACCGTATTCTAAAAATAAGCCGAAAGTAGTGAGAGTATTTTTAAGAAAGAAAAAGAACAAAATTAATTAAGCCTTACATTTCAATATCTTAATATTCCAATGAGTGAACGATAAGTTTACAGATATATAATGTTAAAATCATGGGTTTATTTCCCCGCAGTGGACAGAGTGCAGATAGCCAATTGTGCAGTTGTGCGCTAAAATACACACACAGTCTCTCTCTTGCACACACACCTTAGGTTTCAATCGCCTAGAAAACTCTAGAAAACACCTTTCTATTTACAGTAAGGATTGGACATTTAATGGCTTCACATGCTGATAATTTGCTTAAACGACACACTTTAATTGAGCAATCAAGAACAGGAAAGCTATTCTGACGTAGAATTTTTTGATATTGTCACGTTCTTTATGTGAAAACTCAGAGGTGCGTGAGATTTAATATGTGCGATGAACTAAGACCTTCATCAAGTTATATTTACACACAATTTGTATATAACCTGTAAAATTAAGACAAAATCAACCAAGCGTTTTTATGTAACTTCAAATTCAAGGTTAACAACACAGTTAAGAACCGAGTCAAAAACTGTTGAGTTACGAAGCGATGTTCAACCATAATTTTTATTTTGTGATTGCCATAAAAAGAGGATTTTAGGTTATTAATACAACGAGTTGATAGTATAAATTCTATATATTTTAACATTCTTATAGATATACAATACAAAAATATTCTTTCACACTGCAAGTAAAAAGTATTAAATAAGTGAATTTAAGACGACGTCACATTAAACGTTCTTTTACATAACAACTACATGCTCTCATTTTTAATCGTTAAAGTTTTGATTTGAGTGAGACCGGAAATAACGTTTATGTCCTCAGTTTAAAAACTGGTGTATTTAGTCAGTTAAAAGTCTGATGCTACTTTCTATACTTTGCGCAGTTTTTATAGTTTGCGCTCAGACAACCAAATTAGTTCAAACTTTGAGAATATTTAAGTAACATTAGAACTCGTGTTACCAAAAGAGCAATAATTTCTTTTAAAAATCTTGATTCTAATAACTAACTTAATATCAAAGTAAAATTGATAGAGTAAAATTATGAAGATATTTATTAAAATTAAGGAAAGGTAACACAGAACTCTTAGGTTAGATTATCAGGAAGTTTTTCCAGTGACTTTTTGCCACCTGTAATGAAGAACGTACATCATTACCTTCAGTTTGAAATATTTTAAATTAAAGCCATTGTTTGAAAGGATATTTAAATTGTTATTTGGAAGAGATATATTACTAACTATATACCTTGAAAAAACAGATTTGAATTTTCTAGTGGATTATAAAGTGTACAGTCAGGTTTATTATGCTAGTTTTAGCATTTAGTCATTACATAGTTTAACACCCGTTGGAAGAAACAGTATATTTAAGTGTAGATTCATATTTTTGCAACAAAGGAACTGTGTTTTTTACTTTCTGGTGGCATAGCTGCAAGTCTCACAGCTATAAGTTTCATAGTTGTAAGTCTCATGGCTGTAAGTCTCAGATTGGCTCCTTTATCAGCTAATCATTTTATTTTCGTGAAAGTGGTTTAAGGATTATATTTACAGAGATGGCACTTTATACAATTTTCAAGGACCTGGACGATGTTTCTTACTTTTTGGTGTCGTTAAATAATAAGTACAAAATTTTAAATTTACCGTTGATTGTCAGTCACATTATAAACTTATATTTTTAGTTGACTGTTAAGGTGACCATAAGAAATGTGTGTTTGAATTGCTACAGTTATGTACCAACTGTGTTTATAGGAAACATGACGAATATCTTAGATTATTGGGTATACAAGACTTCAATCACGTGTGAATGTTTGAGTAAAAGTTTGAAAACATCAAAACACTTTTACGAGAAAACGGTTTTCTTCTTTTTTGACTGATCCGTGGTTATGACACTTCAGTGCACTGAACGTAGGAAGTAAACTAAACAATCACTTTCTATAATCTTACCACCTGTGGGTAAATATTATTTATATTTGAAAGATTTATAACCTTGCCACATATCGATAAATATTTTATTTTAAACGTCTATAATTTTGCCGAATATCGTGTGTTTTTCTTATAGTAAAGCCACATCGGGCTATCTGCTGAGCCTACGGAGGGGAATCGAACCGCTGATTTTAACATGTAAATTCAGAGACTTAGCGCTGTACTAGCGAGTGAAACCGAATATCGATAAATATTCTTTATATTTTAAACGTATACAACCTGTGCTAAATATTGGTAAATAATGTTTGTTATTTTAAACATATATTACTCGTTATGTGCCGGTAAATATTATTTGTATTTTAAACACGTATAACCTTGCCCTATATTGGTAAATACGTTGTTTTTTTTCATTCTCAATAACAGTCACTGGTAGAGTGTATTAACGTGTGCAACTGGATGTATTCTGAAGTCAAAGTGTATTTCTTTAGCTATAAAGATGCTACTTCTCCATTGAAAACATCAAATGTTGTTTATCAGTTTACTTACCGCTGCTGCGAGCAAGTTTATATTAGTCCTACGACAAAAGAGTCGCTGACGTGAATAAAAGAACACGCAACTTCCAGAATGCGGAGTGAATCGAGTGTAGTGGAACATGCCTTAGGTAGGTTTAATGTAGAAATACTTTCAAATTATTTCAGGATCTAAACAAGAGGCGATGATGAACAAAGCCCCCGAATGAAAAAAAAGCTTAATCATTAAAAAGCTGGATCCGAAAATTAACTAGGTTAGTTCAGCGTATAAATGACCCACGTAACATTTACATCAGCGCCCTCCTGCAAGAAGAAGGGAACTCTGACGGCCCTAAGGGTTGTCACGCGTCTCTCTTTATCTCAAACAATTTCCAAGAGTCTTTTATGGACTTAAAGTCAGACTCGTGGAGGAATTATCAGGTAATAATAAAGTAGAAAAATAAGATAATTATATAGATATAAATATAAGTTTGTTTCTTTATTAGTAATGCTAAATTTCGGTACTCTAACTGGCAACTAGAATATTTATTTTACACATGAATAATCGACTCTTCAGTCTCGAAATCTTCATACGGTTTTCCAATGTTGTTACAAAAACAAACAGTTTAGTGCACGACACTCCAAGGTTTTTATTATAAACAAAAGTAATTCATTAAAGGTTGGAAGCTGGTCTTACTTCATCTCGAAAAGAATATATAAGGTTTGTTACTCAAGCTTGGATTTCACTGTTTTAATAAATTTGTTTGTTGTTGTTGTTTAATGTGTAAGGTTTTATTTTGGAGTTCTCTTTGAGCATTGACGTGTAAAATATAAGAGTTGTTAGTCAAGTCTGGTTTCCACTGTTTTAATTCATTTGTTCGTTCTTGTTTAATGTATAAGATTAACCGCGTTTACCACTCAGTATCTGTTTTTACTGTTGTTGTTGGTTTTTTACTTTATCTGTTTGTTGTTGTTTTTTATTGTATAAGATTAACCAATTTATCACTTAATATTTGTTTTCATTGTTTTACTTTATTTGTTGGTTGCTGTTTAAGTGTAAGGTTTATCACTCAAGCATGGATTTTACCATTTAATTAATTTGTTTGTTGTTGTTGTTTAATGTGTAAGGTTTATTACTCAAGCTTGGTTTTCACTGTTTTAATTAATTTCTTTGTTGTTGTTTAATAAATAAGTATGATTAGTCAAACTTGGTTTTCACTGTTTGTCCATTGTTTCTCAAGTGAGATGGTTGCTGTTTATTTTGATCATCGATTTACTTCATCGGTACTCCAAGCCCTCTGGTACGCATGCATTACGTATATTAAATTTATTTGGATCTCAATACCTTGTTCTAGTTTCATACGTTTTATACTGTGTGTATTTGTAACAGATAACATTATTAAAGTTTTAACATTAAATATATCCTCGAAATTTTGCGAAAAGTCCTATTTTAACACTATCTTTGAAAATATTCATAAGAAGTATTCGAAAGTACACTTAAAATGTACTATTTCTTCAAATCTGGTGTGTCTCTTAAAAGTGTATATATCTATATACTTTTATTAATTAAAAGTTGGAAGCTGGTCTTACTTCATCTCGAAAAGAATATATAAGGTTTATTACTCAAGCTTGGATTTCACTGTTTTAATCAATTTGCTTGTTGTTGTTGTTTAGTGTGTGAGGTTTGTTACTCAAGCTTGGGTTTTATTGTTCAATTAATTTGTTTGTTGTTGTTGTTAAATGTTTAAGGTTTCAGTGATGTCGAGAAACCCACTTGTTGAGAATTTTATATGCAAAAACGGCTCGTTTTGGGTTCAGAAAATATTTTAAATAGAAGAGCGAAAAACGTTTCGACCTTCTTCGGTCATCGTCAGGTTCACAAAGAAAGAGGTAACTGACCGGAAGCTGACCACATGTTTTGAAGGGGTTGTATAACTGAGTGTCGCAATGTAGAGGGCGGGGTTAGATGTTTGAATATATAATAATCTATAATATTAATATAGGTATAATGGCGTTCCTTTATATTGGTTTATTTTGGGTTTAAGTTGTTGTATAAGTAAGGCTTCTTTAATTTTGCGTTTGTTTATGTTTGTTTCTTTATTTAGTATTTTAGTGTTTTATATGGTTATGTTGTGTCCATTTGACTTGCAGTGTTCGAAAACGTGTGAAAGTGACTTTTTATGTTCTTTGAATCTGGTTTCCATTTTTCTACTTGTTTCTCCAATATAGAAGTCGTGGCAGTTATCACATTGTATTTTATAAATAATGTTGGTGTTGTGTTTGTCAGTGTAGTTCTTACATAGTATAGACCTTAGTTTTGTGCCTGGTTTTTGAATAAATTTAGTGTTAACTGGAATGTTATATTTTGTTACTAGTTTTTGCCAAATGTTGGTTATTTGTTTGCTGATGTCAGGAATATATGGTATACAGCAGTATATGGTTTCGTGATTTTTTGATTCGTGAGATATATTTACTCTTGTTGGTTGATTTTGCTTTCTGTCTAGGTGTGTGCGTATAATGTTTTCTACGGTTTGTGGAGGAAACTTATTGATGTTGATGAAGTATTGTTTTATTTTGTCTAATTCATCGTTAATTATTATCTGGTGAGCATAGTTTTATGGCTGTGTTTATCTGGTTTCTTAGTATGTTGAGTTTTTGTTTTGTTTCATGTGCTGAGTCCCAAGGAATGTATAGTCTAGTATGGGTGATTTTTCGGTGGATTTCTGTTTTGAATTGTGTGTCGGTTCTTATAATTTTGAGGTTAAGAAATGATATTTGATTGCTTTCTTCCTGTTCACATGTGAAGTTAATGTTGGGATGTATAGAGTTAATGTGAGTGAAAAAATTACGTGTGTGTTCTGTAGATTTGAATCCCGCAACCGTGTCATCTACATATCTGTACCAGTATAGTGGTGGATGTAATGCTGTATTAATTGCTTGTATTTCAATTTGTGTCATAAAAATATTGGCTAGAACTGGTGATACTGGGTTGCCCATGCTTAGGCCATTTGTTTGTATATAGTTTTGATTGTTGAACATGAAGTTTGTCTTTATTGTGGTGAATTCTATGAGGGTTGCTAACTGGTTACTGGGAATGTCTATAATTGGGTTAGGGTCTCGAATATAGAGTTCTAAGGCTATCTTGCAGGCTTCTGTTGTTGGAACTTCTGTAAAGAGGGATATAACATCGAAACTGGCCATTAAGGCTTTATGATTAAGTTGATTTAGATTAGACTTGAAATTAAAAGAGTTTTTGATGAATGAGCTGGCTGATGTTGCATATTTGGAGAATGCCCATGCTATGTATTTACCAAGATTGTAGTTAAACGATTCATATGTTGACATTATTGGTCGTAATGACAGAAAGCAAAATCAACCAACAAAAATAAATATATCTCACGAATCAAAAAATCACAAAACCATATACTGCTGTATACCATATATTCCTGACGTCAGCAAACAAATAACCAACATTTGGCAAAAACTAGTAACAAAATATAACATTCCAGTTAACACTAAATTTATTCAAAAACCAGGCACAAAACTAAGGTCTATACTATGTAAGAACTACACTGACAAACACCACACCAACATTATTTATAAAATACAATGTGATAACTGCCACGACTTCTATATTGGAGAAACAAGTAGAAAAATGGAAACCAGATTCAAAGAACATAAAAAGTCACCTTCACACGTTTTCGAACACTGCAAGTCAAATGGACACAACATAACCATAGAAAACACTAAAATACTAAATAAAGAAACAAACATAAACAAACGAAAAATTAAAGAAGCCTTACTTATACAACAACTTAAACCCAAAATAAACCAATATAAAAAAACGCCATTATACCTATATTAATATTATAGATTATTATATATTCAAACATCTAACCGCGCCCTCTACATTGCGACACTCAGTTTAAGGTTTATTACTCAAGCTTGGATTTCACTGTTTTAATAAATTTGTTTGTTGTTGTTGTTTAATGTGTAAGGTTTTATTTTGGAGTTCTCTTTGAGCATTGACGTGTAAAATATAAGAGTTGTTAGTCAAGTCTGGTTTCCACTGTTTCAATGCATTTGTTCGTTCTTGTTTAATGTATAAGATTAACCGCGTTTACCACTCAGTATCTGTTTTTACTGTTGTTGTTGGTTTTTTACTTTATCTGTTTGTTGTTGTTTTTTATTGTATAAGATTAACCACTTTATCTGTTTGTTGTTGTTTTTTATTGTATAAGATTAACCACTTTATCACTTAATATTTGCTTTCATTGTTTTACTTTATTTGTTGGTTGCTGTTTAAGTGTAAGGTTTATCACTCAAGCATGGATTTTACTATTTAATTAATTTGTTTGTTGTTGTTGTTTAATGTTTATCACTCAAGCTTGTATTTAATTATTGTAAGTCTCCTTACTGTAAGTCTCATAGCTGTTAGTCTCACAGTTATAAGTCTCATAGTTGTAAGTTTCATAGCTATAAGTTTCATAGTTGTAAGTCGTTTTTTAAAATTAATATATATCAATGGGTTAAGATATCTACCCATTATATATTCTCTACAGTAATACAGTGGAGAAGATATATATACATATATACCCATTATATAGTCGTGAAACTTTGTTTATAAGTAATACAGTTTAGAAGATATATATACCCATTATACAGTCGTGAAACTGTTTATAAGTGATATAGTTTAGAAGATATATATACATATATACCCATTATATAGTCGTGAATCTGTTTATAAGTAATACAGTAGAGAAGATATATATACATATATACCCATTATATAGTCGTGAATCTGTTTATAAGTAATACAGTAGAGAAGATATATATACATATATACCCATTATAAAATTGTGAAACTTTGTTTATAAGAAAGGATATCTGTGTTTCATCTTGGTCTTTATATAAACCTATTACTTTATTCATCCAATCTTAACTTTAAAAAATGAATTTCAACTGAAACATGTTCAGGATTAAATATACCTCTTACTTTTGTACTGCGATACTGCAAAAATATATTTTAACTGAAATATATTTAGGGTTAAATAAACTTTTTACTTTCTATACACAGCATTTAACTCTGTAAATGTACTTCGCCGAGTATAAACAAAACACATTT
This sequence comes from Carcinoscorpius rotundicauda, assembly GCA_011833715.1. Lineage (NCBI taxonomy): Eukaryota > Metazoa > Arthropoda > Merostomata > Xiphosura > Limulidae > Carcinoscorpius > Carcinoscorpius rotundicauda. The sequence goes on from CM022395.1 coordinate 91,276,133, forward strand.
CTTAATTTAGTAACGTAACCTTTAACTCTTAAGTTATATTCAAAAGTACACATTGCTTAATATATATCAATAAAGTTACTTTTGTGACGCAACATTATCTGTCCGAGATGGACAAATTACGAAGAATGCATAAAACAAAGCTCGGCTGTTTAAGTTATTTTATTACAAAACATTATACTAATAAATTGTAATCTTGATGGAGAAGTTGGTTAAACCTTTCTCAGTGACTGGTGTGTCACGAACCTGCAAGCACAACGGTGGATAAAATAGTTTAGAGAAACTGGTTTGAAAACGCTGGTAGAATGTAAGAAACTCATGGATAACTCTAGAGCCAACAAACGACTGTTTTATATGACGGCAAGTAATGATACCATTGTGTTAATTCTAAGAAGAAATGAAGTGATATATCTAGGAGTGTGAAACAGACAAAATAATCGAATGTTTTATCTCCGTGAAAGTTTTCGTTCTCAGGGTGTTCTATTTCCTTGAAGATTCTGCTTTGCTTAAATACATTCAGAGAATGAATACCTAAAACTATATATACATATATCTTGAGAAATTTAGAGAAATTGATAGCTGCAGAAGGATTCAGTTGGCCTCATGGAATCATTGGTCTCATCATGACTTTGCATGTAAAATTAAAATGGAAGTTAATGACTGTCAACACTTTAAGCTAATAACAAATTTTAGCAAATGTTTAAGAAAACAACAACTAAATTTCTGCGAAGTTAGAAACGACCACATATACACTTGACATGCATGGATTGTTCTTAATTTCAAAACTTATATATTACGTCATGGTAAATGAATGATAGAGCAAGTAAAGAAGAATTATTAGATGTTAAGAACCTGATGGTGAAGTAAGAAGATAAGTCGAACCAGTCTAATCATTTATCAGGTCCTTAAGACCTCTTTCTTTTAGCCTGCTTACTTTATCATTTATTTATCAGGTTCTGAAAGCCTGATTCTTTTCCTTCTTTTTGATTTTCTGTTACCGATGCATCAAAAAGGAAATCATACAAAATATAGCATCAGTAATGGTGAATATTTACATTACATTTTTCAAAACTCGCAACAAAACGTGCTTGCGTTACTTAACAAAAGACATATTTGTTTCAGGTATAATGAAAGAACAAAAACGTTTTGCCTGATTTAATTCAAGAGGAGAAAGAGAAAGGAAAATTTTAACTTAAGACAAACCGGAGCAAGTAGACCAAACTATCTATAATCGTAGAATGAACAAGAAATGCAGACTAATAAGTTACTACCTGTAGAATAAGTTGGTTTTGTATATAAATACTGTAACCCGAGTTACAGAATGAACAGTAATTAAGCCTGGAATCGAATAGTTTTGTTTATAAATATTGTAACCCGAGTTACAGACTAAACAGTTATTAAGCCTGGAATCGGAGAGTTTTGTTTATAAATATTGTAACCCGAGTTACAGACTAAACAGTTATTAACTGTAGAATCAGATAGTTTTGTTTATAAATATTGTAAATCAAGCTACAGACAAAACAGTAATTAATCGTAGAATCAGCTAATTGTGTGTATAAATATTGTAACCAGGGCTACAGACTAAACATTTGTTAACGGTAAAATCGAATAATAATCCGTGATGACGAGAAAACCCACTTGTAGAGAAAAATATATATGTTAAAACGGCTGATATGGATGAGAAAATTCTGTGTAGAGCAACGTTTCAACCTTCTTCGGTTACATCACATAACAAAGTTTTTGCTTCTTGAACACTGTTTGGTGTTCCTTACAGATTTTTGACTGCTGATCACGAAAATTACATCCAAATTTGTCCATCACGTACCGTTTCATCGAAATATTCAGTTTCACCAGGACATTGCTACAATGGAGAAACGATATCAGGGCAACTGGAATCCGTCAATGCTTGCTGACTACTGTTGGACATTGTAACGTGATGGACCGGACATTGAATACAAACGAAAATCAGGAACAAAACACTTTTAATTATGTTGAACTTAATAGCGTATTAGAAACATAAACGCAATTAAATACGTTATTGCAGGTAAACAGTTAACTGTCTATTTCTCAGAGTTCCTACGTGATGAAGCAAAACCAAAACTATATTTGTGCATACCCACCAGGTACCTGTCACAATCAGCAAAAACTTTTCAGGAAGCAAAACTTTTCAAAAATTGTGGTGCAGTGTTATCGTCAGATTCACAAAGAAAGAAAGAGGTAACTGACCGATAGCTGACCACATGTTTGAAGGGGGTTGTGTAATTGAGTGTATGAATTTAGAGGGTGTGTTTAGATGTTGGATTATATTTATTAATATAGGTATAAATGTGTTGTTCTGTATTGGTTTATTTTGGGCTTGAGTTGTTGAATAAGTAAGGCTTCTTTAATTTTGCGTTTGTTTATGTTTGTTTCTTTATTTAGTATTTGAGTGTTTTCTATGGTTATGTTGTGTTTATTTGATTTGCAGTGTTCGAAAACGTGTGAAGGTGACTTTTTATGTTCTTTGAATCTGGTTTCCATTTTTCTACTTGTTTCTCCAATATAGAAGTCGTGGCAGTTATTACATTGTATTTTATAAATAATGTTTGTGTGGTGTTTGTCGTAGTATAGATCTTAATTCGTGGATGGTTTTTGAATAAATTTGATATTAACTGGAATGTCATATTTTGTTACTAGTTTTTTGCTAAATGTTGGTTATTTTTCTTTTGATGTAGGGAATATATGGTGTGTCGCAGTATATGGTTTCGTGATTTTTTAATTCGTGAGATATATTTACTTTTGTTGGTTGATTTTTCTTTCTGTCCAGGTTTGTGCGTATAATATTTTCTACGGTTTGTGAAGGAATCTTATTGATATTGATGAAGTATTGTTTTATTTTGTCTAATTCGTTGTGAATTTTATCTGGTGAGCATAGTTTTATGGCTGTGTTTATTTGGTTTCTTATTATGTTGAATTTTTGTTTTGTTTCGTATGCTGAATCCCAAGGAATGTATCAAATCAAATAATTTTGTTTATAAATACTGCAATCCCAGCTACAGAGTAAAGAGTTATTAATCGTAAAATCAGCTAGTTTTTTTATAAATGCTGTAACCCGAGTTACAGACTAAACAGTTATTAACTGTATAATCAGTTTTGTTTATAAAAACTGTAACTAGGGCTACAGACTAAAGAGTTATTAACCGTAGAATCAGGTAGTTTTGTGTATAAATAAAGTAACCTCAGCTAAAGAGTAAAGAATTATTAAATGTATAATCATTTAGTTGTTTTTTATAAATACTGTAGCCCGAGCTACAAACTAAACAGTTATTACCCGAAGAATCAGTTCTGCTAATAAATACTCTAGCCCGAGCTACAGACTAAATATTTATTAACCGTATAATCATTTCGTGTGTTTTTTTATTAATAGTGTAATCCGAGCTACAGACTAAACATATGCTGAATCCCAATGTCTGTAAAACCAGTTAGTTTTGTTTGTGAGTATTGTAACTCGAGCTACAGAATAAACACTTTATAACCATAGAGTCAGTTAAGTATTGTAACTCTAACTGACTTTTTGGTGATAGTGTTAATTCTTTTGTGTGTAATTCATTGTTAAGGCAACTGGAAGTCCCTTTGAAGTCTTATGCGTTCTTGCAGGAGTAACATTCTTAAAAATATAATCATATCTAGTAAAATATCAGGTTCGTCTGTAAGTCTGTAACTCTCTCTGAAAGCATTTAGTCTCTGGAAAAATATAAACTTTCCAAAATCGTTTTTTAACAAAACTATGAATTTTGACGTTAAAGTAACAGATATTTACCCTTTATTTACCGTTGTGAACATTCGCTAACTCAGCACATGTAGACTGCAAAAACATGCTACAATTGCTACATGTTTTGCATAAGATTACAAACTGTGTTGCCTTTAGATTGGAAAACGTGTTACCTTTATATATTCCTAAGCATGGTACTTTTGTAAATACCAATGTGTGTTACCTTTATAGATTTTGGAGTGCGTTACCTTTATGAATTCCAAAGCATCTTACCTTTATAGGTTCCAAAGTGTGTTACTTTTATAGATTCTAAAGTATGTTACCTCAAGATATTTCAAAGTGTATTACCTTTAGATATTCAAAGATGTGTTACGTTTAGAAATTCTAAAGTGTGTTAGTTACCTGAAGAGATTTCAAAGTGTGTTATATTTAGAGATATTAAAATGTTTCCTCTATATACTTAAAAGCATTTTACTTTTAAGAATTCCAAAGTGTGCTACCTCAAGAGATTTCAAAGTGTGTTACATTTAGAGATATGAAACTATGTTTCCTCTATATACTTCAAAGCATTTTACTTTTAAGAATTCCAAAGTGTGCTACCTCAAGAGATTCCAAAACTTGTGACCTATAGAGTTGTAGAAGTGTGTTAGTTACCTCTCGAAAATTCAAAGTGTGTTACGTTTATACATTCCATAGTATGTTACCTCTATAGATTCAAAACTGTGTAACCTTTAAATGTGTTATTTTTATAGATTTCAAAGTGTTATCTCTAGATTCAAAAGTATGTTACTTTCGAGATTTAAAATAGACGATGTATAGGAGAAATAAATCACTGAGTGAAGGGTAAGAAATTACATTATTTCTTGAATATCGTGAATTTATATTAATAACTAGAGGATACAAAAGTATGTTATAATAATCTGAGAAAAATATAAACTGAGCACATTTTATAGTAAAACAAGTTACCACGATATGATGTTTTTGTTACACATTTTCACGGGTTTAACATAATCGTAGATTGTCTGTAAAACCTAACATCGTCCTTTCGTGACAAGAACAGATACTTACTTCTACTTTTATAAAGTTGCATCTGTAATAAGTAGTACCTTAATACTAGGTTTCCATAAATTTTTACTCTATGCACCGGTATGACTAAATAGTAAATGATGAGAATAATGAAAAGGTAAAGATCCATCTCCTCACCCTTTAATAGTGCATTTAAACTAAACCTGTAAAGTGAAACTAGATTTAAACATATAAAACACTTGTTTAAATTTAACTAAATGCTGTATAAAGGTATAAGGAGTAGGTAAAGATGACCCACCTCGACCATCGTCAGCGCAATTAAATTCAATTGGTAGTACTGGAAGAAAGGAAGATCTAACAGATATAACAAAATGTGTACTTAGATTTGTGTTATTTCTTCTTGCATTCTTACACATAGAAACAAGTGTACAACCGTCACATTCTATCAGGTTAACACTTATAGAAACAAGTGTACAACCGTCACATTCTATCAGGTTAACATCTATAGAAACAAGTGTACAACCGTCACATCCTATCAGGTTAACACCTATAGAAATAAGTATACAATTGTCACATGCCATTAGGTGAACACTTATAGAAACAAGTGTACAAGTCACATCCTATCAGGTTAACACCTATAGAAATAAGTATAAAACTGTCACATGCCATTAGGTGAACACTTATAGATACAAGTGTACAACCCTCACATCCTATCAGATTCACACTCATAGAAACAAGTGTACAATCGTCGCATCCTATCAGGTTAACACTTATAGAAACAAGTGTACAACCGTCACATCTTATTAGGTTAACACTTATAGAAACAAGTGTACAACCGTCACATCCTATCAGGTTAACACTTATAGAAAAAAGTGTACAACCGTTACATCCTATCAGGTTAACACTTATAGAAAAAAGTGTACAACCGTTACATCCTATCAGGTTAACACTTATAGAAAAAAGTGTACAAGCGTCACATCCTATCAAATTAAAACTCCCAACTGTCGCTGGTCCTCCTCCTAGCCACTTGAAATAGAACAAGGTGTTTGTTGGACCCGGTGAATATATCAGAACTTGAAATTCAACAGAAAATTTTTGTTGGTGAACACACGTGTTTCATGCGGCATCCATCTTTTGTGGAATTCTGCCTCCATGAGCTGTACTGATTATAACTCGATTTTATATTCTTATATTATATCCTACCTTTCTCATTGACACTGGTACACCTTTTATTAAGTTGTTATAAACTGTTCTCTGGATGCCTAAATATGATATCTCAATTCACTCAAAAATAAGATAACATGAAATACGTGCTTCTTAGGAACATATAATAGGTTATAAAATAAGACTATTGTGTGAGAGTTCTGACCTTAAAGATAGCTGAAACATTTCTTCAATGGACATTTGGACAGTCAAATAAGAGATGTTTTACTGTCTTTATGTTTGGACAATATGGACACTGATTTGTCTTAGTTGATTCGAATCGATGTAGCCTTTCTTTGGTATTTAATATACTGTGGGCGACCTTAAAGCTTAGATCTCTTCTTATACTTTCCGTTTTTATTACTAAATTCTTCTATTTGTATTCAGTCCACCTGATGGTGTTGATCTTGTATTTTCTGTGTTACCACTGGTGTTAGCATATCATATATCTCTTCTATTTTCATCGCTTTTTATTTGATTCTTTACATTCTTTAACTAATGGTTCTGTAAAAATGTGTAAATAAAATGGCGGATTAAATAATTGAATAACATAAGTGTTTGTATGATTCACTAAAAAATAATTTTGTCTCCTAGACTATACTGATAAAAGAGGCCACAGTTATGTTCTGAGTACAATATTTTACTTGTTAAACTCGTCGTCAAGACTATTAAATGTTTTTTAAAGTTTAAAAGACTTAGGCCTCCTTATTCTTTTGGTAAACCAATTCTTACAAATTGTTGAGATTTATTAGCCCATACAACCTTAAAAGACTAAACTTTCGATTTTTTTAATTTTCTCTTTATTCGGAGGTAAAACTCGATCAATATTAATTAATTTAGGATATATAACTTGTTTTATTGTTTGAGCTTTCTCCAATAGCGGTATCTTCATATCTACCCATTTATTTATCACTTCTGCAACTTCTAAAATTTTGATTTTTCAGTTATATCTGATTAAATCAAATGTATTAAACAAATACCCCAATTTTTACGGGATTTATAGTTTAGTTTATATTTTCAGGTGTGTCTGTTCTTCTTCATTTACTTAAACAAAAGGCATCTGTCTCTTTATAATTAATTTTTGCTGCACTGTCTTGACAGAATTGTTCCAATCTCATAATCTCTATAAAAGATTCTTCACTAGTGAGGGTTAAAGGTTCATCGTCTGCATGCGCCACACATTTCTGTTCGACACCAACGTCTCCTGGTATTCAAAAACCTTTAAAACAAGAATTAGCGTTTACATTCGATAAAAAAATCCTAAGCCTGAGACAAACAAAGTGGGAAATAGAGGACAGCCTTGTCCTTCGCCTAACCTTGCATAGATTATTTTATATTAAAAATTCATTTATATTTATTTTAGATTTTTTATGTTGATAACAATTATTTTGTAATCAACATGTAATACGTCCATAATATTTTACCAAATCAGAATGGTCCCTCTCACAATGCGGCGTTATTACTTCTGCCTTAAATGTTGGGAAAAAGAGTGAATTATTTAACATATATGCCAAATTCTTGTCTATGATTGACCAAAATATCTTATAAATATCTACAGGTAGTTCAGGTACTCCTGGTGTTTTATTTAAGGATAACAATTTACCACTTTATATATTTATTCATTTGTGAATGAGTCATTTAAATTATTATCTACTTCTAATCTCTTGCTTTCGCGACTGGTTTAGATGTATGTAGTTCGTATAGCATCAGGTTACGACACGTATAATTAGCGTTTTTTAGGCTAACTGATAACAAAGAGAAGTAGACATCCAGTCCTAACAAATCAAAAAGTGCTCTCTCATTGAAATAAATATTATCATCTATATGTTTTTTCCACCACCTTTATGACATAAAAACAACAAGTATTAACATAAAAATATATTTTGGCAGTGTTTTGATGGACAGATGCATAATTTAACTGTCCACAGCCGACTTATTTTTCGTGTCAAACATTTAGACCAAGGTATGATTCATATTCAAACTTATCTTTTCTTTCCTCGTGACGTTTTGATTAGAAAAACCTAATACTTGGTTGTTGTTGTTTTGAATTAAGCATAAAGCTACACAATGGGCTATCTGTGCTCTGCCCCCACGGGTATCGAAACCCGGATTTTAGCGTGTAATAATACTTGGTGATGAGAGCTGTTTAATAGTAGTCTTCCCTTTATTCTGTCGTGTAGTTATGCAAAACTTCCATGTAACAAACGTTTCCTCGTGAGTAAGGCTTAATTCTGACCGTCCTCTTTATTATTATTTTGTTTTTCTATACTTGTAGTAGGTTCCAAATTGTAGTTAAGTGAAACATGTTGGTACCCTAAACATGCACTATAATTAAGATTTGGATCATGAGTTAACATCGATTTTATCAATTTCTGTAAAGTGTAACTGATAAATCAAAAATTGTTACTTTTCCTGTAGATAAGTAAACTAAGGAAATGATATTATCTTATGAAAGCACAGTGAAAACTGCAACTAACTAGGTGAAAACAAAGGTATATCATTAAAAACTTTACAATGGTTTGACTTATCACAGAATTAAATTATTGTTCTGGATTCTACTATTTCATTTCTACTTCCAGCGGTTTAAATAACGCCATACCTTAGCTACGGGGCTCCTAAAACCAAAGGAGACGTTAACCCTATCATGACTGGTGAGCACCATTAACACGTTGGATCCTACACGACCCACCAGTGAGTCGTGCTCTATTTTCTTTTGAAAGGTCCACTTATTGGCTGAGACCCAACGACTACGTATGCAGATAAGAATGGGGCATCAAGAAAATATTTCTTCTCTAAGTCCACTTATTTTTTCTTACGATTTTTTTGTGTTTTATTCACGTGATAGTTGTATATAGTATAGAAATAGATTAAGCAAATAACTTTATTTAGGCATAAATAGATTAAAAATGAATTATGCAAAAGAACTGTTATTTTAACATACTGAATGTAAAAAAAGCATAAAAAAGATTTTTAAAGCAAAATTTTATATAAATTTTCAAACATATTGTTTCCTAAAGAGACCAGTAAACAAATAAATCAGTTCATCATGAAAATAAAAATAATGAATAGTAAGAAAGCAGTGCAAAGTGACAGTCATCATTATAGGTATAATTTAAAGTTATATGACTTAATGCCTTTTATTGAAACAAGTAATGCACACAGTGGGCCTACCTTCACATTCATCATGGTATGTGCGGAGTTTTTGGTTTTTCTGTTCGCTTCTTTTGCAGCCATTTTCTTTCTTATTTCACTACAGAAGCCAATTCATCTTTTACAAATTATTCTATTAGACTTGTATTTTTCAGTATAAATCTTTATAATGTGTCGTGTGTTGGCTCTTTCTGCTGTTGTCCTTGGTATTACTACTGCTTGAAAATTTATTTGACACAATGATGTAATGATTGATTTTCGAAACTCACGCATTTTTTGTGTGCTTTATTGCATAATACCAAAGCATATACCACTGCTCTATTTAGCAAAAACTCAAAGGCAATCTTATTATACCATCTAATGCTCTTCCTAAGTGGCAAGAAATAAAAGGACATTTGATCAGATATGTCTATTCCTTATTTTATGATATTGTAATTGAGAACCATTTTGTATTTTTGACATCCATATCATTGATTCTCCATACAGTTTCTTTGAAGCTCAGATCATGCTTTGTTGATAACGTAAGAACGTTACATATGTCTTCCATTTTGCATTCATAATTCCATTATATTGTTGGCAACCTACAATTTCCTTCTTCTTTAGTTTTACACTTGTAATTTCCTTGGGGTTAGTTACCCTTTCTGTTCGCTTGTAATGTTCTCACAAGATGGGTTTGATGCTTTAGCAGCTCCTTTGCTAAATTGATTGATGTATAGAAATTATCTGCAACGATTGTTATCTCTGCATCTTGATAATCTTTAACAAGATCAAGAACTATTTGAGTTGCATCGGTAAATCCATCTAAGGGATGCCCTCGCTGTTGGTACAGGTGTAACCTTGGGGATCACATAGTTTATACATTTTTAAACCATATTTATGCACCTTCTCATGATTATATTGACGAGACATTAGGTGATTTCGCCATGGCACAATTGTTTAATTTACTGCAATACATTCATCTGGAATATTAGCTCTTGTAAAATGTTTTTTCAATAATCTCAAGTAATCTTCCAATTTTTCCTAAATGATTTCTTACAGTTGTTTGATCATCTGCAAAATACACAAAATGTAGGAGTGTTTGAAGCCTTTTACCTGAAATTATTTGTGGTATGTAAGAAAAGACACTTCTGCCAGTAGTAGGCGATATTTGGGTATCTCACAAGTCCCGTGCACATAATAATTCAAAAAAACTTCTTTATGTCATCACACTTGGTGTCTTTCCTTACCTTTGTGTTATCAGTTTGGTGATAATTGAGATTTATTTATTGAACAATAAAATCATGAACTTCATCATTGACCATAAGCTCAAACACGTCGAAAGGCGTTGCTATAGCATTTGTAGATTTTTGGAAGGAAATTTTTTGGATGAAACTGTTCACTTGGCGCTATCCATGAGATGAAGTGTGTTGCTAGACATTACCATTACTTTCAGCTTCAATTTCAGACTCTATATTTTCAAAATCTTCAGATGTGAAAGCTTTTTCATCTTTTGAGTCTGAAGTTTCGTTTCTAGAAAATTCATAATATAAATTTTTGTAATCTTTATTTTCAATATCTGGATTTTTCTCAATTTCCGAAGAATCTGATCGTGATTTTCTTTTTTCAGAAGCATAAAAAATATTTACTGACTAATCAGATTGGAACTCATATTGCAACACATAGAAGAAAAAAATTAAAGATATCTTAGCAAAGGGAAAATATAATTATTATACATTGATTCATATGTCAAATATTCTATGCTTCTAAAATTTTAGCACGACTCCCAGGTTGGGTGCAGATAGTCCTCGAGTAACTTTGCATGAAATTCAAAACAAGCCCATGATTGGTCATGTAAGACAATAAGGCTACATGCATTTTTAGGTCCCAAACGACCCAACAGTGGTTTTTGGGTATGTGTGTTTTCCTCATAGCAAAGCCACATCGAGCTATCTGCTGAGTCCACCGAGGGGAATCGAACTCCTAATTTTAGCGTTGTAAATTCGTAGACTTACCACTGTACTAGTAGGGGGCACTTTGTGGGTCAAAAATGATCTTTACAACGTTTTTGTCTCATACTAACATGATATAAACATTTTACACTCTTCCTAAAAAAGAAATTGTGAAATTAATAGTGAATCCTGGAAAGTTTCGGCAAATTAGGTTTGGGAGCCAACGTGTTAAAATGTGAAGTGCACATCTCCATAACAATTTTCGAAACGTAAATAAAAAATATAATTTAGCTTTAGTTCAACAATGTTTCACTCAAAAATCTTTTAGAACTGATATCTTGTAACATTCTTTTCTAGTGCAATTCGCAAAGAAAAATGAACAAAATGTTAAAAACTTTGTGCAGCTACAAGAAGATTTGCCTGTAAACAATTAAATTAAAATTGCCCATCCCATAGCTCAGGCTTGTATTCGCCGAGAAAATACCGCCTTTTTAAAATACAGCATTTCTGTTTGTTATTTCACTCACAAGTCCAGTTCTAAAATAAGGAGAGCTATCTGTATTGATGTTTTACTGTACGGTATTGTCCAGGTTCAGTAAGATTTATCATAAATTCAAGGACGTGATTTCAGACATGAAATAGGGTCGCATATTTTATCTTAAGTACTATATTAGAATACAATAATTCAGTTCCGGAGTATGGATTAACACCTGACAAGTCCTATATATCCAGCTTGTAATGTGATATAGAGGTACACTACCATGGGATGTATATCAATGTTTGGATTTAGGTTAACGCTTAGTAAACACTAAAAATCAATTCGTAAGTATTAGTCGAAAAAGTACATGGTACAAATCAGGATATGGACTGATTTATATCATATAATAGTTTGTGAACTGGGTTTGACACCTGGTATATGTTAGAAAACTAGTTTGTGAACTTTGTGTGACACCTAGCATATGTTGAAAATCGGTTTACGAACATTGTGTGACATCTGGTATATGTTAGAAAAATACTGTGTGAACATGATTTACCATTTATGGTAATATGTAAATTATTTTCAGCATATTTTTAAAGCTAGTTTTTGATCTACTGCATGTTACATATCTGTTACCAAACTTGTGTTGTGACACATTGTGTATGCTACAACTTAGTTTTTAAGTCTGTTAACCAGTTTCTGAAAGCGAGCTGATACTAAGGTATTACAGAACTATTATTTAGTTTATGGAATATGTTTGACGCAGATCTTGTAGCTGTTACTGTAATATGTAGAGAATAATTCACCCGAAAAAATGTTGTTTTACAAATTATAATAAACAAGTGTTAGTTGCTCAGTATTTTACGAATACAAGTATAACCCAATAACACGTACATCTTCCTTGGACTTAGACTTCAAAAGTAAACAATATTTAGAATACTAAGTTTACTTATTGTAACTAAATCAATGTTAATTGCTCTCTTTCTTCAACCTAAAATATTTTTTTTACAAACTTCACTGATTTAGTTTCAGTTGCTCAGTTTCTTTTACCTAAAATCTATTGTTTTATAAGCTATACTGATTCAGTTTCAGTTGCTCAGTTTTCAGTTTAAAATGTATTGTTTTATAAGCTAAACTGATTCAGTTTCAGTTGCTCAGTTTTCAGTTTAAAATGTATTGTTTTATAAGCTATACTGATTCAGTTTCAGTTGCTCAGTTTTCAGTTTAAATGTATTGTTTTATAAGCTATACTGATTCAGTTTCAGTTGCTCAGTTTTCAGTTTAAAATGTATTGTTTTACAAGCTCTAGTGATTCACTGTTTATTGTTAGTTTCTAAGTACCCTCTGTATAAAACATATTGTGTTAAAACTGTACTGAGTCAGTGTTAGTTGCTCAGTTTCTGTTACCTAGAATATAATATTTTACAAGCTATATTGATTCTGATTTACTTGTTACATTTTCTGAGTATCACTACTTGAAAGGTTTTTTGCTAGCTGACTCAGGTAATTGGCCAATTTCTGAGTGTCCTTTACCTGTGAGACAGGTTCTGAAAACTATACCAATTCAGTCAATTGTCCTTTATCTGCAAGACATTATTTTGAAAACTGTACTGATTCAGTCAATTGTCCATTATCTGCAAGATATTGTTTTAAAAGCTGTACTGATTCAGTCAATTGTCCATTATCTGCAAGACATTATTTTCAAAGCTGTACTGATTCAGTCAATTGTCCATTATCTGCAAGACATTGTTTTAAAAGCTGTACTGATTCAGTCAATTGTCCATTATCTGCAAGACATTATTTTCAAAGCTGTACTGATTCAGTCAATTGTCCATTATCTGCAAGATATTGTTTTAAAAGCTGTACTGATTCAGTCAATTGTCCATTATCTGCAAGACATTATTTTCAAAGCTGTACTGATTCAGTCAATTGTCCATTATCTGCAAGACATTGTTTTAAAAGCTGTACTGATTCAGTCAATTGTTCTTTATTTGTAAGACATTGTTTCAAAAGCTGTACTGATTCAGTCAATTGTCCTTTATTTGTAAGACATTGTTTCAAAAGCTGTACTGATTCAGTCAATTGTCCTTTATTTGTAAGACATTGTTTCAAAAACTGTACTGATTCAGTCAATTGTGCATTATCTGCAAGACATTGTTTTAAAAGCTGTACTGATTCAGTCAATTGTCCTTTATTTGTAAGACATTGTTTCAAAAGCTGTACTGGTTCAGTCAATTGTCCTTTATTTGTAAGACATTGTTTTGAAGCTGTACTGAGTCAGTGTTAGTTGCTCAGTTTCTGTTACCTAGAATATAATATTTTACAAGCTATATTGATTCTGATTTACTTGTTACATTTTCTGAGTATCACTACTTGAAAGGTTTTTTGCTAGCTGACTCAGGTAATTGGCCAATTTCTGAGTGTCCTTTACCTGTGAGACAGGTTCTGAAAACTATACCAATTCAGTCAATTGTCCTTTATCTGCAAGACATTATTTTGAAAACTGTACTGATTCAGTCAATTGTCCATTATCTGCAAGATATTGTTTTAAAAGCTGTACTGATTCAGTCAATTGTCCATTATCTGCAAGACATTATTTTCAAAGCTGTACTGATTCAGTCAATTGTCCATTATCTGCAAGACATTGTTTTAAAAGCTGTACTGATTCAGTCAATTGTCCATTATCTGCAAGACATTGTTTTAAAAGCTGTACTGATTCAGTCAATTGTCCTTTATTTGTAAGACATTGTTTCAAAAGCTGTACTGATTTAGTCAATTGTCCTTTATTTGTAAGACATTGTTTTAAAAGGTGTACTGATTCAGTCAATTGTCCTTTATTTGTAAGACATTGTTTCAAAAGCTGTACTGATTCAGTCAATTGTCCTTTATTTGTAAGACTGTTTTAAAAGCTGTACTGATTCAGTCAATTGTCCTTTATCTGCAAGATATTGTTTTAAAAGCTGTTCTGATTCAGTCAATTGTCCTTTATTTGTAAGACATTGTTTCAAAAGCTGTACTGATTCAGTCAATTGTCCTTTATTTGTAAGACATTGTTTTAAAAGGTGTACTGATTCAGTCAATTGTCCTTTACTTGTAAGACATTGTTTTAAAAGCTGTACTGATTCAGTCAATTGTCCATTATCTGCAAGACATTGTTTTAAAAGCTGTACTGATTCAGTCAATTGTCCTTTATTTGTAAGACATTGTTTCAAAAGCTGTACTGATTTAGTCAATTGTCCTTTATTTGTAAGACATTGTTTTAAAAGGTGTACTGATTCAGTCAATTGTCCTTTATTTGTAAGACTGTTTTAAAAGCTGTACTGATTCAGTCAATTGTCCTTTATCTGCAAGATATTGTTTTAAAAGCTGTTCTGATTCAGTCAATTGTCCTTTATTTGTAAGACATTGTTTCAAAAGCTGTACTGATTCAGTCAATTGTCCTTTATTTGTAAGACATTGTTTTAAAAGGTGTACTGATTCAGTCAATTGTCCTTTACTTGTAAGACATTGTTTTAAAAGCTGTACTGATTCAGTCAATTGTCCATTATCTGCAAGACATTGTTTTAAAAGCTGTACTGATTCAGTCAATTGTCCTTTATTTGTAAGACATTGTTTTAAAAGCTGTACTGATTCAGTCAATTGTCCTTTATTTGTAAGACATTGTTTTAAAAGCTGTACTGATTCAGTCAATTGTCCTTTATCTGTAACATATTGTCATAAAAGCTGTACTGCTTCAGTTGTCCTTTATTGTGAGATATTGTTTCAAAACCTGTGCTGATTCAAATAATTACCCAATTTCTGAGGATTATTTTCTCTATATACAAATTACACAGGTTTACTACCAGTTGCTGAGTTTGTTAATATTCTCAGTTTTACTGACCAATGCTTTTGTTTGTTTGTTTTGGAATTTCGCACAAAGCTACTCGAGGGCTATCTGTGCTAGCCGTCCCTAATTTAGCAGTGTAAGACTAGAGGGAAGGCAGCTAGTCATCACCACCCACCGCCAACTCTTGGGTTACTCTTTTACCAACGAATAGTGGGATTTACCGTCACATTATACGCCACCACGGCTGGGAGGGCGAGCATGTTTTAGCGCGATACGGGCGCGAATCCGCGACCCTCGGATTATGAGTCGCACGCCTTACGCGCTTGACCGTGCCAGGCCCCTGACCAATGCTACTTGTTCAATTTGTTTACTTTAAATATATTACCTGCAATTTATACCAAACCAATATTTGTTGCTTTATATCAGAAATATTTTTATTTCAATTATAGTTATTATTTTACAGTTTTAGCGATTCAGATGTTAAGTTTCCTATAACTGGAAGGTATTGTTTAATAAAATTTACTGGCTCAAAAGAGTTTCTGAGTCCCTAATTCTTTAAAGATGATTGTATGTGAGCTATACTAAATCTGCTTTAATCACTGATTTATAGAAAACTGTCTTTTTGAAATATTTTCCTGTAGAGTTAGTACTGACGTCGATAATGGTTATTGATATGTAACTGAGATAAAGAACACTCTAATACTCAGTGCATAACTTGTTTTTCAAGTAAAGAATGTTCAGGAACTAAGTATTACTGAATTCATATAACTTTTATAGAAACACCTTTAAAATAAAGAACATCCAGAAATAATATTAAATCATATAAATGCTATTGAAATATATGTATAATAAAGAATTATTTGAAACTAATACTGATTCAATATAGGTTATTTTGAAATATTTTTCAAATGAAGACTGTTTGGAAGCTGAGCAAGTCTCACTGAATCAATTCCAATAGTAAAGAGTTCACTGGTTTCTCCATCTTCTTCTTAGTGTGACTTTGGCTATTTGTGTTTTGTTATTACAGACAAAATTACCAACAAAAAGTGTTTATTAACAACGTGTGTAGTTGTTCTTCAAGAACTATGTTCAATATTTAAGGTAATCTGTAGATAATGAAATAGATATTGCTATGTAATGTATAAGTAATAAAATAGATATTGCTATGTAATGTATAAGTAATAAAATAGATATTGCTATGTAATGTATAAGTAATAAAATAGATATTGCTATGTAATGTATAAGTAATAAAATAGATATTGCTATGTAATGTATAAGTAATAAAATAGATATTGCTATGTAATGTATAAGTAATAAAATAGATATTGCTATGTAATGTATAAGTAATAAAATAGATATTGCTATGTAATGTATAAATAATAAAATAGATATTGCTATGTAATGTATAAGTAATAAAACACATAATGTTAAGTAATCTATGAATAATAAAACACATAATGTTAAGTAATCTATGAATAATAAAATACATAATGTTAAGTAATCTATCAATAATAAAATACATAACGTTAAGTAATCTGTAAATAGTAAATTGCATTATGCCAGGTAATCTTTGAATAATAAAATATATAATGTTAAGTGATCTGTAAATAATGAAATACATAATGCTGGGTAATCTATAAATAATAAAACACATAATGCTAGGTAACTTGTAAATAATAAAATACATAATTCCAGGTAATCTATAAATAATAAAATACATAACGTCAAGTAATCTGTAAATAATAAAATACATAATGCTAGGTAATCTATAAATAATAAAATACATAATGTTAATTAATCTGTAAATAATAAAATACATAATGCTAGGTAGTGTATAAGTAATAAAATACATATAACTAGGTAATCTGTAAATAAAATACATAATGCTTGGTAATGTATAAATAATAAAATACATAATGTTAAGTAATCTGTAAATAATAAAATACATAATTGTTGTTGTTTTGAATTAAGCACAAAGCTACACAATGGGCTATTTGTGCTCTGCCCACCACGGGTATCGAAACCCGGATTTTAGCGTGTAAGTCCGCAGACATACCGCTGAGCTACTGGGGGGCAAAATACGCATTCCTAAGTTGTGTATAAGTAATAAAATACATATAGTTAGGTAATCTGTAAATAATAAAATACATAATGCTAAGTTGTGTATTGGTAATAAAATACCTATAGTTAGGTAATCTGTAAATAATAAAATAGATGTTGGCAGTTAACGTATAAAAATAAGCTTATACCTTTTCCAAATTAACCAACAAGTTGGTATGATTGTGTAGCGTTATAGCATTCTAACTGTAGATAATGTAAAAAACTACTTAACTATATGGACAAATATGCATATATTTAATATTTAGTTTGCTTTCTCTTTCTTTCCATAATTCACTTTCACCGTGTTTTGAAGTTACTTGAACTGACAGGATTTTAATACAATATATAATTGATTAATATTTCAGCGATATACAGATGATGAAATGTTGTTTTCTTTGGTAATATCACACTACCTTGATAAAAAGTTTAATAACGAACAGATTACAATCACATAAGTTTCCTGTACCAACTAACAATACACTTGTTGTAGGTGTTAATTACGTATAGATATAACTTGAATACCACTATACAACGTAGCTATCAGTAACACATAGAAATAACAATGTTAATTTCGGAGGAAAATACGTCGAGGAAGAAACCCGAAAATATTCCATATTATCGATTGTTCAAAAAATGCCCCATTTCTGAGCTCATTCCACTAGTTCTTATTTATACGGTTATCTGCAGTTATCGTGAAACTCTGTTTTATCATTAATAAACTTCTCTTCATAAAAAGCAATGCTTTCAGTGATAATTAGATGCAGGCTTTGTAAGTTGGACTTTTTTTTCACGACTGCGCAATTCAACGGGAAATACTTTAGTTGGTCACTGACTCATAAAACAAGTAATGACAATAACTGTATCCAGAGGAAAGAGTGCTACGTTAGCTGTAGTGGCCGACTATTGGATAAAACCTAGCATACACAGTCTTGAATGGGTACCTATTTTATGCAGAGGAGGCCCTGACGAGAGTAGCCAACCAATCAGTATTGCCCGAGGGTTGACAGCCACACAGCGTCAGAAAGAAAAAAAAAAGAAAAAATAGAACCTTTGGTGGAGCAGGTCAGAGAGAAGAGAAGAACGGAAAGCAGTAGTCTTCTTGTGAGAACGTAGTGCAGTGGATTTTCTTTTGTTATTCAAAGTTCAACTTTCTTTTTTTCAACTAGAAACGATGGTACTGAGATGATAGTTCATCGCTTTCCTTTATGGCAACCAGCGTTTTTTAGAAGATACAGAAAATCTTAAGTAAAAAACTTCTCAAAATGGAGATGAGGCAGAGGCGCGTGCGGCAGCGTCGTTGGGTTGAGCTGAGTTTGTGATCACAATAGCGCGCGCACCGGTGTTCGTCGAACGTTGTAACCCTAACTGCAACTGAGCACGGAAACGTACCACAGTAAGGATTCCTCTTTAGCCTTTTTTTTTTCTTCTTTTCCATGTCTATAGGCTATTGTAAAGCTGTTAATTTTTTCTTATAATTGTGCCTGTCCACACCTCCTGGTACAGAATTTGCTTCAGACTGTTGTATGTACTTCGTAACTATGGAGAAAAACATTAAAAAAGAGGCTAATCAGCACTTTCAAGTTGTATTTCGTTTCTGGTAAATATGTGATCAAAGTCCAGTGGCGTACCGATGAAGGACTCAAAGAATAATTACCAGAATGGGATTTTCTGACCGATGAAAAGCTTGATTTTCTTTTCATAAGCTATTGATCGTGTTATTTAGTAGCGAACCGTGAGTAGGATTAACCTTCCGAACACGAAGTAAAACATACCTTATTTTAGTGAAATGAACCGGCAAAAGGTGGGGATAATTATTTCATTGTAAAAACTTGAAAAAACAAAACAAATACAAAATTAAATACCATTTTTGTCCATAAAATCTAAAAGTCCTTCTGCTTACAAACTAACGTAGAAAATATTATTTAGTTACAACTGGTAGATTTGGATTATCAGTTATCTAGACTGAAAACCTGTTAGGATTTAAATGCCGCTTGTAAATACTAACAAGTGAAAATATGGCGTAAAATAGTTAAAGGGTTAGAGAAATGTTGTACAGTTGACGTAACGGAGTAGAGCACCTAATTAGTCATGATTACCAGCGTGGGAAATTATACAACCGAAATTCTACATTGTGTGTTGTAGAACGTTTTATAAGCAGATTGTTCTCATGGAAGATTTAATTTGGCTCAGAAATAAAAGATATTCAGTCAGGCGTGTTTTTTTCTTCTTAGGGTGAGGGAGATGATTATATTTCGCCAACACCTAAAGGATTTTTTAAAAATTAAATAAGACTAGCCTTCAACTAGTCAGTTTTTAAAAATGTAAGTAAGATTAGTCTTCAACTAGGCGATTTTTAAAATCAAATAAGATTAGCCTTGAACTAGATGATTTTTAAAAATTAAATAAGATTAGGCTTTAACTAGACGAGTTTATAAAATTGAATAAGATTAGCTTTGAACTGGACGATTTAAAAAAGAATTAAGTAAGATTAGCTTTCAACGAGTCGGTTTTTAAAAAAAAATAAGTAAGATTACTCTTCAACTAGGCGGTTTATTAAAATCAAATAAGATTAACCTTGAACCAGATGATTTTTAAAAATTAAATAAAATTAGCCTTCAACTAGACGAGTTTTAAAAAATTGAATAAAATTAGCTTTGAACTGGACGATTTTTAAAACAATTTAAGTAAGATTAGCCTTCAAATAGGCGATTTTTTAAAATTAAATAAGATTAGCCTTGAACTAAGTGATTTTTAAAAATTGAATAAGATTAGCTTTGAACTGGACGATTTAAAAAAATTAAGTAAGATTAGCCTTCAACTGGTCGTTTTTTTAAAAAAAATTAAGTAAGATTAACCTTCAACTAGTCAGTTTTTAAAATTTGATACTCTTCGCCAACAGTCAGAGAAATAAAACATTAAATAAGCTTAACCTATACAGTTAGAGGATTAAGATATTGAATTAACTTAACTTATAACTAAAGTTTTTTATAATTTTGACAACCAACGAAATTGTTTTTCATGTACTTTTGTTTTCAAATCTGAATTTTAAAGAATGGTTTTCTAAATTTACGTTAACGGCATTACAAGTACTAAGAGAGAAATAAATACCTGAAATAGATAAAGTTCGATTAAAGTGTTGCCATTGTACTATAAGTTAAACTTTTTAAATTATATCAACCAAATTATTTTTTTGTTGTTGTTTGAAAATACAGTAACCCCAGAAATGGGGAGGGTTATGCGTCATTCAGGTGTTGTACGGTACATTTGAACATTTTTCGGTTACAGAGATCGAAATAAAGGTTTTTTTTATACATTCTTATAAGTTTTGCACTGAGAAGGACGCACAGAAGATCGGTTGGTTACCGAGAGCGAGGTATGGAGTCCTTACTGTGATCACAAAAGGTAGGAACTTCTTACCATGCTCGCGATAATTACTAACCTTACAACGTTGCTACACGGGACACCGCCGAACAGACGATCAACGCCATGTCACACAAGGAATAGCAGCGACGGTCTTTCCTGGATTAACGAAGTCTAATACCGAAGAAATCAGGCTTACTTCTGAGAGTAAACCTACATGAGACTATTAAATATATTGTTAATCAGTAATGCTTGTAAATTCAGATGCTGCGACTACAGTTAAGCCTAAAACAAGAGATATCAGAAATCTTAGAAATACCTGGGATTTCAAATATCGTATCAATTATTTTGTTGCTGTATATGATTTAATGTTGGTTTAATATAAATTAAGAAATATTAAACAACAACAAAGTTTAACACACAAGACATCAGAAGGACCGTAAACGCCAACTGTTTCGAATTCAACACAACACATCAGAGGTACCATCAACCCTACCAGGTTTGTTGATTTCAGCTAAGCCTAACTAAGAAATGGAATCCTTCGAGTAAGTTTACTTTATAAAGGAGAGATTGTTAATACCATTAACACAAATGTAAATAATCTGAAACTAATGTTCCAGATATATATTATTTGGCTAAATTTTTAGGTGTGAAAGTTAGTGTGAAATATCGAATAGCAGAATTGCCAAGCTTTTCATAGTCACAGTGAAGGAAACTCATTTTGATGACGGAAGAGATTTGGCCTAAGATTGTTAATTTGCAGAATCTCATTAAATCATAGGCTAGCCACTTTCAGCTGCATAAAATAAAAATCACAATTTAGAATAAGTGTGGAAAATTTTAATTCGCTCTTTTTTTAAAAACGCTAATAATTATAGCTCGTTATAAAATGATTATACCGTTGTTTATTGGAGTGGGAAAGTTAGCTGGATAATGATAATAACATGTATAAAACTTCAAACATACATTAGCGCTTTGAAAATGATAAAAAAATATTTTGACTTAAACCTGCATTTTACAGTTACTTTGATATAGTTTATTATCTTTATGTATTTAATACATATATAATAAAAAACGAAACTGGGACCTCAGAATTACATGTTACAAACATTATAATGCACTTTAATGCTTATAATTAACATGGACAATACGAAACGAAACTAATACCTCAAAATTACATGTTATAGACATTACCAAGTACTTTATTGTGCATAATTAACACAGTCTAAACCAAACAGGCCTGAATCTTAACGTGTGTATAAGAATTATGATCTAGTGTATTTCTGAAAAAATATACTATAACATTTTATTGTGTTAGCCCTATGAAACAAACCTATGAACTTATATATAATATAAGTAAATATATACAATATAGTAATAATTACGTGCGCTATTGTTATGCCCGAGTGATGCAGACATTACTATATAAATCGCATAATAATTTTCATATGATTTATTAGTCTCGAAAACAACAACTCAATATTGTGTTGTTGAACCTTAGACAGTACCTATCTGTGAATTAAGCTTTATGTTGTATAGTCGTTGTCATTGGTGTATATTGTTGTGTTGCCAGTTTCTGACAATATCTGTGAAGTATGCTTTATATATTACAGTCGTTACTACGTAGTTTATTGTGTATTTTTTTATTTCTTAAACAATAAAAATCAGTCTGTGACACTTAAGTTTATACGCTGTGGTCATTCTTTGTACGAGATTAATTATTTTGGGCCTTTAATCTAGACTATGAGAAACATCCATGATTTTAAGTTTGATATTATAGTTAATATCATTACTATTAGTTAACACAAAAAATGCCAAACAAATGTTATGTAAGTTAATCACGTGTGTAGAACTATCAACTAGACTTAACATTACTGTTGAACAAAATAGTCATCATAACAATATTTACATTCTATTCTCGTTTAAACTAAGTAACAGATAGGTAACAACACTGTGTAACTAAGCTAACAGAAATCGATAGGTTTTCCTATCTAAATGTGTCGTATCTCTTTTACTGTTAGATATTAGCTCTGTAAATGGATATTGTGTTATGTGTCTGTCTCTGTGCCCGTAACAGTTAAGTGCTAGCAATGCAATTTCGAATGTATGCTTTAGGTAAATGACTACTTGTGTAACGAGGTTTAAAAATGTAACATTGAAATTAATATCAGAGTAAGTTACTAGTTACATATGTGTGTGTGTGTGTGTGTAGAACAAGGTCTCAGCATTGTAACACTAAATGTACTATTACAGAAAATTTACTTCTTATATCTATGTGAATATTTAATTCTTTAACATCAAACATGATGCTATGGACAAGTTAATAGTGTTGACTCTAGTATTACAACAATACTTGTATTTATGTATCTGTTAGAATATTCAAAACTGTTATAGGAAATGTATTCTATAGACAGTTGCTATTTGTTGCATCTCTAACATAACACAGCACTGTAACGAAACGTACTGAAATAAACAAGTGATTGTCTTGTTACACTAAAGGTGATGTTATAGACAAGTGATTGTGTTGTGACACAAAATTTACTGTAATAGAGAAGTGAATGTATTATTACACAGAATGTGACATTAGGGACCATGTAACCAAGAAAGTCACAAACTGATAAAAATTTGATGTGCTTGTTGTTTAACTGAATGATTGAGTAACCGATAGAACCAGTGATTCTGGGGTTAGTAAATAACAGTAGTAAATGTAAGCTGGTTATGTGTAAATAGTGGTTCCTTGTTTGAAGGTGTTTTAGTTCATCTGATAATAACGTTTTTATGGTGGATTTGTATGCAAATTTAGAAAATGTTATATCAAACTTGTGATCTGTTTTGGTAAATATTTAGTCTTTTCCAGGTTCGAGATACATTTCCAACACGTCTTTAGTTCCGAGAAAATAAATTGCTTTCCTTTTCCGAGGAAGTGAACTGCTTTCCTACGTTCACATGACAACAAACGGTCTGGCTTAGAGTTGTCGTCGCTTGTACTGCGTGTGGCCTTACAACTCGTGCAAAGACGACAGAATGCGGTGTTGTCCATGATATACAATGTACAAACAAGTAACAGACTAGGGTGATGAACGATTACGCTTTAGTCATAAAAAGTTTAGAATTTTTTGGTCATCGTTAACTTCGAATATTCGATAAATGTGTTTGTATTGACTAAAGAAAACAGAAGAGAAGAACCAAGTGCTATGTAATCAAAACGACACGATAAACTCCAAGCTTTTGTCTCTATACCAAGGAGGTTGACTGTATAGATGTTGGAAAGTGTTTTCCAAATTGTAACTCGACCTAACTGCACTGTCTGCAATTTATTCACCATGTTGACAGAGGATTATAAAAACGTATACGATTCTAAGAACTTATGAACATAAAAACGAAGAATGCATAAGTATATGCCAACCACACTATATTTTCCATATCCAGTTCCGATTAGGCCATTCGCTAGATACCAAGGCGCATCAAGTAGCGGTTTAGGTGCCATTTGTCTCGAAAATTGTGTGTATTAGATCGAATAAGATAAATATAACTATTGACAATATTATGTAAGCCCTACATCAAGAAGAATTGTGGTAAGGATTAATAACACGTTATTTATCTATTTTAATATTTGAAATAAACTTTATCACAATTTAGAACTGGCGAAGCTGAAATCCTTGTTCTTGGAGTGGTTGAAGTAGCCGTAACAAGAACAGAAAAAGACAAAAACCACATTGGTAATTATTACAAATTATGAATTACGCAAAGGTGAATATATAATAATATGGCTACCCCATTTCATGTGTTATATCCAGTGCCGTAAAGTTCGTTCTAAAGACGTTTCATTGGCTGAGATTTTATGAAGATGACTCAAGTTTGTGTTGTGATCTTGGAATCCAACAGTACAAGCATAGATGATCATGGAATTGTCTTGGAAGACTTTCTGTCCAATAAGGTGAAAATTCAATATTGTTGAGTGGACATGATCGACAACAATGTTCAGGTACGTTTTAGACATTATTCACTCTTCCAATACCACCAACAAAGGCGTTCTCTACACCATTACACCACCTACACCAGTTTATATTGTCAGAAAAATAAAAGGCCAACAGTTTCATGTAAATGCCTAGCATTGTGTTATTATCAGAAGTTTATTTTTCAACAAAGCATCTTTCTTTAAAGTGGTGTAGGTTGTTCATGATCCTGCTAAATATCTGTTAAAATGTACACTAAATACGAGAACTGTTATATAGACAGAGTACTTCAAATACATCCACAACTATTAATTACGTGTAAATCAATATTATAGATCAAGCTATAAAACATGTAGAACCATCAGATAGAAATTGTACTGTTAGAAGCAAACCGAATCTTATAGAACGGTGAAGTGGAAACTATATTAACTGGATCACGTGTTGCACAATAAATATAGGGGCTGTATTTTAAACAATAAACTTAAACTTGTAGAACAATGAAGTAAGAACTGTGTTGTAGGTTACAAATCATAAACATATAAAATTAATACATATAAACAGTACTGTAGATATCAAACGAAAAACAGTAAAACATTGAAGTAGAAGTTTAATTGTAACGATGAATTGGAACACATGTAGAACCAGTAAGAATTATATTGTAAATAATAAACGAAAAACTTGTAGAACAATGAAGAAGGAACTGTTTTGTAAATAACAAGCTGAAACACATGTACAGCAACGAAGTAGGGACTATATTATAGGTGACAAGCTGAAACATATGTACAGCAATGAAGCAGGAGCTATATTACAGGTACCAAGCTGAAACACATGTACAGCAACGAAGTAGGGACTATATTATAAGTCGCAAGCTGAAACATATGTACAGCAACGAAGTAGGGACTATATTATAGGTAGCAAGCTGAAACATATGTACAGCAACGAAGTAGGAGCTATATTACAGGTAGCAAGCTGAAACATATGTACAGCAACGAAGTAGGAGCTATATTATAGGTACCAAGCTGAAACATATGTACAGCAATGAAGTAGGGACTATGCTATAAATAATAAACTGAAATAATACATGTAGAACCAATCAATAGGAACTTTACTGTAGATAACAAGCTGAAACACAGAAAAAAACAATGAGGTTGGAACTAAAGTGTATAATAGATAATAAATTAAACCATACTTAGGCCGGTTATCTGAGAATCTTATAAGTTCGAGGTGAAAAATTAGGGAACGTGTTAGTGTCAACTGAGAACTGTATTGTTGATACAGAACTTATTAGGACCTGTAACGTGTGTGTAGCTTCAGAATTAAACGATATTAATACAACAAATTATTGAGCTGGAATGAGTATCAAAGAACAAAGTCCAGCTAATTAGTATTCTACAGATAGACTCAAGATTTGTAAAACTTCATGCATGTCGAGTGTAAGAATTCTGTCTAACTTGCAACTTGACCTTGCCCACTTTATAACGTGGCAACAGATTTCTGCTTCTCAAGAGCTCTGTGTTGTTGTTTTTTAATTGTGTACAAGATGAGATATTTAATTTTTGAAATGAATATAGTATTCAAAGGCTTCTTTGTTTTTCTTATTTGTTTTGCGTTGACTTTCTTTGAGTTACTGGGTAGCTATACCATGTAAAGCAAAAGTTCTGTGTTTTTCCTGTTGCTGTAGAATGCTTAAAACCTAGAATGTTTAGGCATATTAAAAGACATTTATTACATAACATGATTTGGTAGAATAAAGGTCAAAATAATGTCATTAAAATGCATATATTTGCATAACTGTACTACGTATAAATATATCCCACTATGTAAATAATCGCGAAACCGTATACTGCTGTATACCATATATTCCCGACATCAGCAGAAAAATAACCAACATTTGGCAAAAACTAACAACAAAGTATGAAATTCCAGTTAATACTAAATTTATTCAAAAACCAGGCACAAAACTGAAGTGTATACTATGTAAAAACTGCACTGACAAACACAACACCAACATAATTTATAAAATACAATGTGATAATGCCACGACTTCTATATTGGAGAAACAAGTAGAAAAATGAAAACCAGATTAAAAGAACATAAAAAGTCACTTTTATACACTTTCGAACACTGCAAATCAAATTTGTCTTACTTATACAAGAATTTAAAGCCAAAATAAACCAATACAAAGGAACATCTTTATACCTATATTAAAAATAATAAAATAAATAATATAAAATTATATATTCAAACATCAAACGCCGCCCTCTACATTGCGACACACAGTTACACAACCCCTTCAAACATGAGGTCAGCTATCGGTCACTTATCTCTTTCTTTCTTTGTGAACCTAACGATGACCGAAGAAGGTCGAAATGTTGTTCGCTCCTCCACATAAAAAAAAATTCTCAACCCAAACCAGCCGTTTTTACATATATATTTCTGTACAACATATAGTGTATTCAAACAAAATATACAAATTATTTGCAGAATCCTTTTTCAGAAAAAAAAATTGCTTCTTGTGTAAGACCACAGTGCCCTACTAATTTTTGTATTAATACATTTTACCTTGGGCCAAGAGTTTCAAACCGTTATTTGATTGACCGTGGTTTGATATATGTATCATGACATAATGGCAGGTGCCGAATGACCTCGAATGTGCCTTAAACATTCTGCAAAAACAGATTTTCGAAATTCCACACCTGTGTTACAACAATCTAAGAAAGCAGGACTTTTGTCTCATTCGAAATAAGGGATTTCTTTCTGGACAGGTTAGCCCGCTAAAATAGCAGTATTGCTAATGGTTAATTAGCCTCAAAACTATTTTAACACTTAATTCAAACGATCACGTGTCAGCACTGACGATAGTTCTGTTTTATACAGTCAGCATTATTAAGATCTGACATTACAAATTAGCAGAACTTTTTCGCATGAACAGTCAAAATGATGTTGTTATTTGGCTATTAAATACACATCGTCAACAGTTATCTATAGTGTATTAACGCTACAGTACGATCATGATGACTGAACATAAGTAGCGACATGATGTAAACATATGTTTTAAGCAACACAAATTTCAACTTCAGAAGTCGCAACAAGTGTTCATTAGTTTTGCTTTCAGTGTGATAATTAAACTATAGTTGAAACACATGTTTTTAACAACAAAACTTGCATTGCTATTTAACTATAACGGTAGATCTACTAGGACTAAATAGAAGTACCCATCTGTAACACTTGTTACATAACCAAATATACCTGTTTTGACAACTGAAGTTACATAAGAACACATGTTTAGATAACAATAGTTGTATAACTAAATAAAACATTTTAGAACGTTCTTTACTTGACAAAATATAACGTTAAGTTGAAATGATTGCCAACCTCTCATCTCCGTAGATTACCCTATATATTTATACAGCGATTTGTTTTGGCTTTTGTAGTGTTTTTGTCTGTTGTTGTTGTTTTTTTTTACTTTTGCGCAAAGCTACACTAAAGCTACCTACATTAGCAATCCCTAATTTTGCAGTGTAATACTAGAAGGAAGGCATGTAGTCATCACTCACTGCCAACTCTTGGGCTAATCTTTTACCAATGAATAGGGGGATTGGCCGTCAAATTATAATGCCCCCACGGCTGAAAGGACAAGCATTTTGGTGTGACAGGGATTCGAACCCGCGATCCTTAGATTACGAGTCGAGGGCTCTATACATCTGGCCATGCCTAGCCTTATTGTAGTTAAGCACCAAAGTATACGATGGGATATTTGCGCTAATTGTTCCTAAATTAGCAGTGAAAGACTAGTCGCAGCTATTCATTACCACCCACTGCCATGGGATACTCTTTTACCGACGAAAAGTGGGTTGACCGTAACGTTATAACTCCACAACGGTTGAAAGGGCGAGTATGTTTGGTGGTATGGGAAATAGAAAGAGCTCTGATATAAATGGGGTTGTCATTGTTTTCACAAAGCACGGTAATGTTTACTACGGAGGGATGAGCCAGGAAATGATAGCCGCCGCATGCCACGTATTGCTCATTATAATCTCAAAGCTATAGAGACCTTCAGTTTAGCCAAAAAACAAAATTCACTGACGTTAAGATCCGGCGAGGAGTGAAACAGCTAAATGTTCTGACGTCAGAAGGGTTAGCTCATCAGCTCTTGAACGTGATGCGATGATTTACACCACAAAATCTTGCATTTTAACTTGGGGAGTGTAGAACCAGTATAACATTCTACTGACTTCAACAAATGATATCCATGAAGACAACTTATTATACCAGGCTAAAAGTGCAGCCCATATGGCGAATACATACATTAATATTAAAAAAAAGTGAGGGTGATATAGAATTGGCATTGCAAAAACATACAGAAACAAGATTGGGATGAAGACATAAAAAACGTACAAAAATGCGTACATAAGTAAACTCTAAGCCATTGTTGAAGCGTATGGAAGTTGACCATTCTTAGAGTTTATAGCATCATTCAATTTAAATGTTTTTTTATGCAAACCTGGCTTCATGCAAATAAAAATAATTTAACATTCAATTGTAAATAAAAGTTACGGAAAAGATTTAACTACTTAGGTAAGGATTTTTATATGGTTTTGTATGTTCGTGCCTAACTTTGTTTTTGTACTTTTTGACATCGTCATCTCTACATGATACTCATTTTTTCAATTTTTTTACTACTTGTGTATGATAAGGATTTGTTGTAGAACTATCTGCTAACAAATACGGTGGCGAACTGTGTTTTTAAGCTTGTAGTACGGTAAGTAGAGTCCCAGTGAACAAGGAACAAGAAAATCCAGATACTTACATATTTCACCCTTACTGTTATGGTGGTAACTGTCAGGACATCGGTTATTATTAACTGCAGTACCTTATCAACAAGATCCATGACGATATATTTCGTCACGTATATGCAAATAAATTGTGTTAATTTAGGTAATAACCGCATAAAAACACACAGGAAGTTATAAAACCCGAGACAAGAGCTGTGAGCTGCAATTTGTAAACTGATATGGATTTTACTGAAGTGTGTTAATCCTAGATGGTGTTGTTGTTTTTTTAAAGCTATTTTTTATTTCCGTTGGAACGAGCCAGGTATCAGTGTTATTGTTTTGAAGGTTAATCCTTGTATCAGGTCAGTTGTTTTTGGTTTTTCTTTAAGTGAGTTACGTCTCAGTGTTGTTATTTTCAAGGTTAAATTTGACACAGGATGAGTTAAATTTGGTTAACGTTGCAGTAAATCAAATCTCAGTGTTGTTGTTTTCAAAGTTCATATCGATTTCAGATTAGTTGCTTTTTAATTTTCTTTGAAGGGAGTCAATTAAACTTGTCACTAGGTTAATAATTTGTGGTTTTCGTTGGAGTGAGTTAGGCTTAATGTTGGTGTTTTCGAGAATAATCTTAACACCAGAAAGGAAAAACATCTAAGGTAGATGTAGTTATTGTCTAGCTAGTGCACACCTCACGCTTGTGTAAATTCTATATCATTAAAAGAGGGGGTCATATTCGTACAGTGCGATGTAACACAGTAAACTGCACTTCCATATGTTTAAGAACTGTCGGGGTAAAATGAGGCTATGACGTAATCACACGTTGGTTGAATATTCTTGACACAACTCTATTGGCCCGGCATGGCCAGGTGGTTAGGGCGCTAGACTCGTAATATGACGGTAGCGGATTCAAATCCATGTCACAACAGACATGCTTGCCTTTTCAGCCATGGAGGCGTTATAACGTTTTGGTCAATTCCACTATTCATTGGTAAAAGAGTAGCCTAAGAGTTGGCGGTAGGTAGTGATTACCAGCTAATAAATTAGGGACAGCTAGCGCAGACAGTTCCTGTGTAGTTTTAAGCGAAATTCAAAAAACAAACACAAATCTCCATCGCCATAGAGAAAGAAGAAAAATTTGTTTATATCCTTTCACTTTCCAAGTAACGTCTGATCTCAGACAACCCCTCTGACTGTTACAGCAAGATTAAAAAGTGAGAACTCTTGCTTATGTGAATATTGTCTTCTTTCTAGCAAACTCTTGTTAGATTATCTTTCAGTTTAGAACTCGCTAAATGATATTAAACTATAAAGTATAGAAGTTCTGTAGGTGTAAAAACAAACAGTCGTCATTCTTTCTGACTAATACCCATATAAGGTATAGTAACACTTATTTTTTACGAGGCATTCAAATACTATAATATGTTCTATCTACGCATTTAAAAATGTAATATCTTTTATTATCTGTATTTTCAATCCAATTTCAATAATCTGATTTCATCTACAGCCAATTTAAGACGCTGCTAGCGTCATTTATATAGTTCTTGAAAGTTCTGAATCTTTACAACCAAGATACTTATTCGAATCATCTAGTCGTTCAGTTATCAAATAAAAATTTACCTGCAATCACCAGCACTAAGATATATGTATGTAATATGATCAGTTTAATATTCCAAACCTGTCGTCAGTACTAAGTTAAATGAATGTAATACAACCAATTTAATGTTCCAAACCTGTCGTCAGTACTAAGTTAAATGAATGTAATACAACCAATTTAATATTCCAAATTGGTCGTCAGTACTTAGTTAGATGGCTCGGCTCGCGGGTTCGAATCCTCGTCACACCAAACATGTTTGCAATTTCAGCTGTTGGGGCGCTATAATGTGATGGTCAATCCCACTATTCGTTGATAAAGAGTAACCAAAGAGTTGGCTGTGTTGTGATGACTAGCTGCTTTCCCTCTAATCTCACACTGCTAAGTTAGGGATGGCTATCGTTGATAGCCCTTGTGTAGCTTTGTGTAAAATTCAAAACAAACCAAACACACAAAGTTAACTGAATATAATACAATCAATTTAAGATTTAAAGCCGTTCGTCAGCACTAAGTTACTTGGATGTAATACAGCTAATTAATTCATATAAAATGGGCTTCGGTGTTAAACTATATAAATAGTCCAGCAGCCTCTATGAAACTTGAATATAGGATCTATATAACGTTTTTTGGAGATTCTATGTCTTCAGGTAATGCATTTTATTAATATAACTGATGACACTGTCACAGTTGAAGATTTGGATATATTGTCATTATCACTCGTCCCACTATGATCCCCACGTGAAATATAAGATATATTGGCATTATCACTCGTCCCACTATGGTCCCTTAGTGATACATAAGATATATTGGCATTATCACTCGTCCCACTATGGTCCCCACATGATACATATTAGTTAACTTTGTAAAAATTAAGTAACGTTATTTTGGTAATTGAATGTCATTTATTAAACATTTGTTTGTACGTCAAGACGACTGATGAAATGTTTTATTCGTCTTCCGCTTTTTGAGATAAGCTTAATGACAATTTTGTCAAGTCACTGTTGCATCTCACATCTTGACGTGAACAGAATATAGTACACGTTACTTTTACATTACTGCATTGTCTTAACTTACAAGATCTATTACCTTCAGTATTGCACTTGATTGACTTTAAGATGTCTGGAGGAACAAGTGCGATATTCATTGGCACAGCTGGAGGCGTGTACTACAGACTTGTCATCACTTACCGATGGTAGATCAAATGGTGGTGGGTCTGAATCAAGAGCACTTTTTTCATATACACTTTTTAAGATAGCCCGTCTTTATATTTTCAACAAAGGCTTCTGTTGTTGGTAGAGCACTGAGCCTATGTGTTGTCACATTGCCTTGCCTTTGTTAATCTTTGCTGTCCTTGATTTCTGCTGTTTTTGTTGGTACGTTTCGATTGCCCATAGCATGCAATCACAATCTTGGTTGCCTCTTTAATGGGATCAAGCGTAAAAGCAGAAGTGTCATGCATTAGGATAGGGAAATATCTAGCTTACAGGGTATGGTAATACAGCAATTGTAGCAAAATACATTTATGTTCCTGTACTGCAGCACATCGGTATATTCTAGCTCTCTACTGGACTGCTGATTATAATAGAGTGGTAACATTTTGCTCAAGATAATGGTGAAAGAGTGGGAGAAATATCATATCATCTGATGATACCGATATTCGCATGACTTTTAGTTTGCAACCATTACCACTTGTCGTAGAAGTATAGGCTATCTGTGCTCTGTCTACCAAGAAAACTGAAACTCAGCTTTTGGTGTTATAACTCTTCAGACTTCCTGCTCATTTACTGGTTAATGTGCTAAAATATAATAACCGAACCATCAATGAATGTTTAAGCAATTCCTCTCTTTTCAGTAGAATTACTGATATTGATTTAGCTTTGACATTTCTCATGCCACAAGATACCATGAATATCGAAGTGCTTTGGCAATATTTGAGTTATTAGAGTCCGTGCATAGTGAATTACTAAGCTTTGATAATCATTATAATGAACACAGTTTTGACAATCCTAATATTACAAAGGTTCGTTGACATTGATTTGCCTAGCTGTGGTAATCTTCGTGTCATCATAGCCTGTAAACATTGTATTTTCAATTCTCATGTCACCACACCAGAGCCTGTGAACATGGTATTTATTGGTAATTCTTGTGTCATCGAAGTCTATGACCATCGTGTTGGTAAACCTCGTGTTACTAGAGCCTTCGAATACAGTATTGGTAATCCTGGTATCACAATAGTATGTGAACATAGTATTGGCAATCTTTGTGTTACCAGAGTTTATTATTAAAATTTGTTTAATCTTGGTCATTATATTGTTTTTATAGACGAATAATTTTAATAGGTTCAAAATATTAATTTATTAATTATTTTACTTATTATTTGTTTTTCTCAAATTTCGTTCATTGTTAGGCTTAAGAAAGTATATACTTGCATGAATGTAACTGTATTAACTTTTCATCGAGTGAACTGACCCAATATGGTTACCCAGAGAATCACATTAAGGAGTATTGAATGACCAAGCGAGAGAGATGATGTATTCTGTGATCACACAAAGAAATGTTTACTTCACAACAAAAAGAAATATCAGTTAAAAACATAAATAGGTTATTCAACATTTAATGTAAGTTTTTAGAGGCTCACATTTCAGAAGTTGTGTGGGTTATGCCATTATCGAGATAAACTGTTATAAGTGTTTCTTTATAATTATTCTTCAATATTTACATACCAAGAAACTTCGCAAAACTAAGAAACTCTTAGTTTGAACTACTACAAATACAATATACAGATACTTGGAAATATTTACATACCAAGAAAGGTAAAAGGAACTTCAAATAATTTGAATCATTTATGTAACTGAGGTACCATTATAAACTTATTATTTATTAATATTAACATAATTAGAAAATCAGATAGCATGTGGAAATGTAGATCACTTATGGCTTTTACAAATGAAAATGACTAATCACCATTATCTTTCACTGAAAGAGTCAGTTGGTCAACTCGGTTTTCATTTTGACCCAATTCTAATATCCTACCAACCCGGTAAAAAACAAACAAACCGTAACTCAAGTATATGCTTCCTTCTCAATATTGATACATGATTGATATAACAGTTATCACAAGAGCATGCATTTTACCAGACGAACAGTTTTATCTATTCTGTGAGGAATTTTACATGTTTTCTTAGTTCCATAACCAAGGTAATTGCTGTTTTGTTTTTACCTTCATTTACTTTTACAAATTTTATTCCATTTATTTGACTTTTATCTTTTTACTGGACATTGGGCTACTCATTATTATGATTTTGCTATGACTCTTTTAAACCTTTTATTCTTTTACATTTTGATAATAGCTGTTATGACACATAACCCGGAACCAGGACTGGAAAGGCCAACTTCAGGTGACTGACGGTGGTTCTAGAACTTACCTGTTAGTCTTCCTGGTGGGTTATGTTCTTTACCATTTTGCTAGAGTAAGTACTTTACAACTTCTTATACTGTGCTTTCTCTCTTAACGTTGTAGACTAGGTGTCAATATTGGTTTTCTGTTTTTTTTACCTTTATTTCCTTTTATGTATTTTACAACAGTTATTTATTTTTACATTTTTACCGGATGTTTGGCGCAGATAGCCTAGCTGCTTTGTGCCATTAAACACTAAATCAATCAATCCATAACCAAGGTTTATCAAAGTACTTAGTTATTTATACAGCACAAACAATTAAAAGGGATGTGTTTCACTTTCTTATAAAGTCATACATTTATATGTTTAATACCCTTTGTTAATTTCTGTTCTGCTCTTAGTCAAGAAGATTGAGTTGCAGGAGATCGGAGGACCAGTTTGTACGTGAAGGAGAGAGCGCCTGTTTTGAGACACGTAATACCGACTGTAAATATTCTCCTCAAACTACTTTTGAAGGAAATAATTTGAAGAGAAACTCAACTGTGTCAACGAGAATCATTTATTACCATAGTTATGGGATAGACGGCAACACCTATCAACATGATAATAACGAACAACCAAGACTTTTGGCCAGAGAAGGATCAGATACATTCAATAAGGTCGTTTACAGAACTGCTAGAATGTGAATGAACAGATACATTCAAATAACTGTGTAAACTAAAAATCTAAGGCCGACAGCATATGATATTCGAAGAATGGTTACTAAATTCGTACCAAGTTTCAAAGAAAGGCTTGCTAAGAACAATTAGTGTACTTTGAGGTTCTAATAAGTTGTGCTTGTAATCTCTTCATCAATGATTAGGAATGAATGACAGAACTTCTAAGAATTAACAGTGTTGGATTGATCAAGTTGAATGATCTATTTCTTCTGGATAATGTCTAAGGAAAATGGATGATGATCCTAATTAAGAGAAAATATGGGCAAAAACATGCAGAAAATCCAGGGAAATCCAAAAGAATGACAATAGAAGAGATAGAAAAAGTAAACTCAAAGTGTTTTTAGAATACCGTATTTCGGTCGTTTAAATCATCCAGTGACAACAGGCGTTTTTAACTCGTTTTCTGAACAATTCTGATCTGTCTAAAATGCTTCCATGCATTACACGCATATGGTGAGATAAGTGAGAATACAAGTATGAAGCGTATGAAAGAGAATAAGAAAAGAACGTAGGTGTTTCCGTCTTTAGGTGGCCATATGACGTGGAGAAGGTATCAGATAGATGTCCGTGTGTATTTTATTACACTTTTTATCCACATATTAGAATAATTTAATCAACAAATGTAAGCATTGCAGGCTTTCTTTACTTGTTTAGAATTGTAGAATCTCTGAACAGATGAAATCATAAACTTAAGGTGACCAAATGAAGTTTAATCTTTAGTTACCCTTGATGTAATGGTAGTTACCCTTGATGTAATGGTAATATTATTTTAATTTTGTATTTATCAATATTTTACCATAAATATACATAACATTTAGGGTTTTCAGCCTTTAGGACATTAATACTGAATTGAAATGAAAGACGACTGATTTTTCCTATCAAAATACGTATAACTATTTGTTTATTAGATTTATTAAACAAATAAAAAAACGTGCGACATGAATAATGTACTAGTTAACAGTTGGTGCGAATAGACCAAGTTAATCTGGTTATTCAGAAATATTGAAATGAAAGTTAAATGGAGACAACTTTTGTTGTGGTATTACTTTTACTCGTTTTTGTTTATTTAGATGTTCTTTAATCTGCTACAGACTGTGTAGAAATATGGATATGTTATCAGTGTTCCAAACCGGTGTACATTAGCCGATGGTGTGGCAGGCTAGAAAATTTAATTCTATGAATACTTCGCAACATAAATGTAGAAATGAGCTGCTATTGATCTGAGCTTGATGTAGGAAAGGCTGCTACGATTAGGTGTATTTATAACGTGAAAATACACATAATGCTTTAGAAAGGCTTACGGCCAGTTTGAACAAAATGGTCAACTAAAAGCAATCATTTGTTCAGGTGTGTAGTTTACTTGTATCCTTGAGATTTAAATATTTAGAGATTGATACTAACGTACTTGGATATTAGTTTAACATGACAAAAATACAGGTGTTTTGTTATGATAATTAAATTGTTTAAAATGTCTCAGCTTTATATCTGTTCACACTCAAATACAAACATTTGTATCTATCACATACAAGAAAGAGAGAGAAATATGAAACTATAACTAGATCGTATGTACAAGTACACGTGTACCTGAAGTAGAATTATAGATGCTAAATTAAAAACGTATGAACTTACCAGTTAAAA
Organism: Carcinoscorpius rotundicauda; assembly: GCA_011833715.1. Taxonomy (NCBI): domain Eukaryota; kingdom Metazoa; phylum Arthropoda; class Merostomata; order Xiphosura; family Limulidae; genus Carcinoscorpius; species Carcinoscorpius rotundicauda. The sequence continues at coordinate 91,313,029 of CM022395.1, forward strand.
ATCATCCGAAACTGAACATGCCATCAAATGTCGTGTGTAAACAGGCAAGTTTCTTGCCTAAAAAATTAAAAGAGTAAGACTATGACCTAACTTGCTCAGCTTTTAGACTTTCACTTTTTACTACCTTCATGCTTAGATTGTTTTCTCTAGTCTCTGGTCACTGCATGTAAAACCGGACTTAGTTAATGAAACGCGCCAAGTGTGCTAACCTTGCTCTGAGGTTGCACTCTTCCAATAGACTACTAATTGATCTACTCTTTAACTCTAGAATCTATGTTGCTGTTTTTTCTATATAAACTGGAAAATTGAAGAGTTTTGTACAGTTTAAATATAAAGTCTGTTATAAAAAAAAACAACAGCCTTATTGGTAATACAGAGATGCCAACCATTACGATTAGAGCGTAATCGTTACGATCTTGGTGTGTACATTACGACCTTACGCTCATATAGACAAATATTACGACTTGTTGCAACTCCCATATTATTATATATAATATAGGCCTATACAATAAAGTGATAAATTGTTCTCTTAGGGCTTGAAAGGGGTGAAAAGAAAATTTCTAGTGAAATACAAATAAATTTTGGTAATAAGTAAAAGACATAGTCCAAATGGCTACTTGCGATAATCATGTTTGTGCTTGAAATAATAAAAAAATATTTGCATCTTTGACGTCTACCAATAGTTTGAGTGCGGTGCTTCTCCATACTGGGTACGTGGGAGATTCTATAGTTACGTCATCAGTGCTTGTCAGCCAATCGTAGATGAGTATTGCTCGTTTTCTAAGCGGCATAGAAACACCAATGCGATCGTTCACAAGGTGGAAAAAAAAGAGGCCTAGTTCACCAGATTGTCTTGTTTCTGGCAAATCTAAAAGGACTAAAACTGTGAATCAAAAATTTAAGAAAGAGTATAATGCAAAATATCCAGTCATTGCTTTAAAAATCAGTGACAGTCATGCGTTTTGTTCAGTTTGTTACATCGATTTTTCTGTAGCGCATGGCGGGACAAATGATTATTCCAGACATACAAAGTTGACATCTCACGAACAAAAGGCTGAGACGAAGACAGAAACGATGCAGATAACGACATTCATGAGTAAGAATTCAGAATATGAAACCATAAATGTAGAAGTGATGTTCACGCAATTCGTCATTGCTCATAATTTACCCCAAGCTGTAGCCGATCATGCAGGACATCTATTCAGAAAAATGTTCCCAGACTCTGATACAACAAAAACATATGGCTGTGCTAGAACTAAAAATACATCCATTGTACAAATGTTGGGTTGTGAAGATGATAAAATGATTTCAAGCATACTTACTAATAATGTTTACAGTTTAGCCACAAATGGATCCACTACATGGATGACTCAAAACTGTATCCAGTGGCTGTATGATATCTGTACGGGCTCTGTCTACAGTCATTACGCTCAGTCATTTGAAATAGTTGGCATCTTTGGTAATACCAAATGTTCCAAATCATGTCCGCTGCAGGACCAGTGGTTAGTTTCCGGTCTTACGTTCCATGTGACAAAACATTAAACAGTTAATTGAATATAATTTATTCTGTTTCATTAATATGCTGTGTAGGTTTGCCTTCTTTGTTTGAAGTTAAGCACAAGATTACACAAACAACTTTATGTGCTCTGCGTGTCACGGGTGTGGAAACCCGGTTTCTGACGATGTCAATCCGCAGACAAATCGCTGCGCCACTGGGGGGGTTCTAAACTGTGAAAGCTTGTATTCATAAACCGATGTGTCACTGGAGATTCTAGGTTATGAAAACTTGTGTTCATATACCGCTTTGTCACTGAGTGTTCTAGGTTATGAAAGCTTATATTCATATATCGCTTTGCCACTGGGGGTTTCAGGTTATGGAAGCGTATATTCATATACTACTTTGCCACTGGGGGTTTTAGGTTATGGAAGCTCATATTCATATACTACTTTGCCAATGGGGGTTTTAGGTTATGGAAGCTTATATTCATATATCGCTTTGCCACTGAGGGTTTTAGATTATAAAACTTGGTAATCACAAATGGTAGATTCTATCGTAATTAATTTTATTTAATTAATACTCGAATACATCAATATTTGATGAAACTCCATAATCACAGAATACAGGAAATCAAAGACAGATGTACGTTTCGTAAAACCTTCATTTAGTACGACCACGGTTTCGCCCGCAAAGATATTGTCAGATACAGACAGTCTCTAGCTAACAGTGTATGTATGGACAAAACTTTAGTAGTAATGAATATTTGTGAGACGTACAACTGTCTTTGACTTCATAAATTCCTAAATATTTTTTTATAAACTTCAAACATTGTTTTAATTTACGTAAAAATTTAGACCTAATACACCATAAAAATACGCAGCCTTTTTTATGGTTATGTAGAAAAGTAAAGTAAAAACTTTTTTTTTAAAAAAAAGGAACTAAATGTAGGTTTGATTAACATCAGTCCTTCAAAAACAATAGAAACAATAAAGTAGGGATGGTGTTCGCATCATCACTATATACATACAAAAATAGAAACCAAACTGTGATATAATAATTATATATGTTGTTACATGTTAATTTTTACATGTGCTATCATGTATTGATGATGTCAATACCATCTTGTTTGTATTGTTTATGAAGGATTAATATTATACATTCTTACAATCAAATCACTGTTTTGAAAAGTTTTTCTTTACTTCCTTGCTTATTATTTTAATACAGTATTTTAACAGACACAGAAAAGTAGTATTTATAACCAAGCTCTAAATACAATGAGGCTCCAACTCTCTATCTATTATTGGTTGGTAATTACTGTTTCATCGAATACTTAAGCTTTTGAAAGGAGTCTAAAATTTCTGTAAGAAAGTTAACTTCAAGGGGTAAATGGTAGCATCGTTTAGGCTGGAATTATAAATTTATTAAATTACTACCATCTAATAACACTTGTAAAAGCAAATACGCTGTTTAAAAGCACGTCACTTCAGTGAATCTGGTTGACACCATTGTTCTGGTCTTTGATTTATCATGTAATATAAAAGAAGCAGACGAAAGAAAAACAGGAAATCCAAACATTTTAACTGTGATGTTTTCAGACATGACCAGAACTTGTGACTCAGTCACTACATTGTTATTAAAGGAAACACTGTGTTCTTAGTATTGTAACGTTCTGATGACTTATTGACGAGATATTTAGAATACATTTAATGAACAACCCGAGCCACTGCCTGCTTGGTGTTGATGGATATGAGTTAAAACTAACATTAATAAGTATGTATATAAATTACCAACCAAACTATGTAAAAGTCAAATTGTAATGAACAAAATGAGAAATAAAGGATTGTGTTTGTTATACTCACATCAACCACTTTGTTCGTGAATGAATAACTTACATTAAAAGATTAACCTTTTTTGGTGGCTCAGAGGTAGGCTTAAGGACTTATTACTCTGCAAACTGAGTTTTAATACACACAGGTTACAATGGACATCAAACCAAAGCTGGACTTAACATCGAAGTCCATTAAATTAGTTCTCGATTAAACCATTCAAGTATAAAACTCGGTTGTTTATATGCGTACACATGACAGACAAAACTTATGATACTAAACCTGTGTTCATTACATTATTGCTTATGACAAACAGAACTTATAAATAACGTCAAACTAATTATCTACCCAAACATTCAAGTAAAATAATTACTCCCATGATGTGGGAGACAGTGTTTACAAATAACATTATTCCAGTTTTCGATGTAAACATTCAAGTATAATAATTACTCCCATGATGTGGGAGACAGTGTTTATAAATAACGTTATTCCAGTTTTTGATGTAAACATTCAAGTGTAATGCTTAATTACTCTCATGATTTTATATGACAAACAAGCTTGAAAGTTGTTATTTCATATTACAGTATCCAAACTTCAACCTAACATCAGTCTGCTGTATTATTCAAAATCGTGTTCTTGTCTTTTATTTCTACTAATTACAAGCTGTACTATTTAACTTAGGTGACTCATTAGACTGAAGTATTCTTGTCTGTCATACCTAAAATAGTAAAGTACATTCTAAATCTGTCAAATTATCAGCTAAAGATATGCTTTAGTCCATCATATATACGCACCAAACTTTCAGATGAAGATATGCTTTTGTTTGTCATATCTAAATATCTGAAGTGACAAATAAAGATATGATTTGATCTGTCATAACCCCAACAGTGCTTAGGCCTTGTGTGGTTTCAGATAATGACCGTCGTACTCGAACTGCAACATAACTATGACATTTCTTATCCGCCACATTTTTCCTTTACCTTTTCTCTCTCTCTCTTTTTATTCTGTTTAGTCTGCCAGTTCGCTAAGGTAGAGAAGAGTTTATACTATGTGATATATGCACGTGTAAACAACGCTGTTAAGAACTGCCCCGACCCAAAAGGAACTAACTCTAAACTTGCCCAAATCCCTACTGCTATGGAAAGGGAAACTGCCATACACGAATGAGTAGGGTGAATCACGGTAGAACACAAAATAGATGGGGTGGGGAGAGAGAATCTTTATGTTTAACTCGGATGTGTAACCCATTATGCACTCGTGACAGCCGTTTAGACTGACAAAATAATCTCTCTGTTACACACTATAGTTGAACACATTTACCGTTAAGGAAAAAACCAAAAGGCAAACACAGGTAGAAGTTTCTCTGAGAGCTTTCATCGAGCTCTCAGGAAACATTTCTACGACGTAACGATTTCTTCGTTAAGAATTTGAAAACAAATGTGAGTGTTTTTCTTTTTTCTTTGTGCTTCTTTTTAAATGTCTGATAATTATTATGGATTTGAGTAAAAAGCCTATTGTTTTAATCAAACATTTCACATCATTTGCTCTTAAAACGTTATTGGATAAGGAAATAATATGAGCACTATTGTCAAATTTTAAAATAAACATTATTCTGAAATGAACATGTACCCAGTATCAAACATTAGATAGTTAGCGGAGAAATGAAAACACCACTAGGCCTAAAATATGTGATAAAAATCTTGTTCAGCTCAGATGTTTTACTTTCTCAGTTTAAATAAGTTGTTTGTGTGTTTGTATGTTTTTTGAATTTCGCTCAAAGCTACACAGGGCTATCTACGCTAGCCGTCCCTAATTTAACAGTGTAAGACTAGAGGGAATGCAGCTAGTCATCACAACCCACTGCCAACTCTTGGGCTACTCTTTTATCAATAAATAGTGGGATTGATCGTTACATTATAACGACCCCACAGCTGAAAGGGCGAGTTTGTTTGGCTCAACCTGGATTCGAACCTGCAACCCTCAGATTACGAGTCGAACACCTTAATCCACTTGGTTTTGCCGGACCAACTACATTGTATATTGTAGATTCAATACTATCAGAGTTTTAGTATTTGACGAAATGCATCTTGGACAATGATTTCTGTTTATCAGAGATAATCAAAAATACCTCTGACTTTCAATACCAAATGGACACAAATTAGGGTGAATGTAGAAGAAACACGTGGGTTTAAAACGATTATAATCCATACCTTCGTTTTCAGGAAAAGTATTTAAAAATGGTAAAAAATATATCTGAGGAAATACAGCTACCACAGAACGGGTTACAGAAATACTACATAACAACTACTAGAGAGTAAGCTACAGAAACATTACACATTACTACAGAGTAAGTTACAAGAACATTACATAACAACTGCTACAGAATAAGTTACAAAAACACTACACACTTCTACAGAATAAGCTACGGACACACTACTGCATAATAAGCTACAGAAACATAACATAATAACTAATACAGAGTAAGTTACAAAAATATTACACACTACTACAGAGTGAGTTACAGAAACTATATAACAACTACTACGGAGTAAGCTAGAGAAGAACTACACATTACTGTAGAATAAGATAGAGAAACACTACACATTACTACAGAGTAAGCTACAGAAACACTTCACTACTACAAAAGGACTACACACTAATACAGAGTAAGCAACAGAAACACTTCACTACTTCAAACGCACTACACACTAATACAGAGTAAGCAACAGAAACACTTCACTACTTCAAACGCACTACACATTACTTCATAGTAAGGTACAGAAAATTTACATAATAACTACTACAGAGTAATCTACAGAAGTACTATACACAGAGTAAGCTATAGAGGCACCAGACACAACTACAGAGTAAACTACAGATGTACTATACACAGAGTAAGCTACAGTGGCATCAGACACTACTACAGACTAAGCTACAGATGTACTATACATAGAGTAAGCTATAGAGGCACCAGACACTACTACAGAGTAAACTACAGATGTACTATACACAGAGTAAGCTATAGAGGCACCAGACACTACTACAGAGTAAACTACAGATGTACTATACACAGAGTAAGCTATAGAGGCATCAGACACTACTACAGAGTAAGCTACAGATGTACTATACATAGAGTAAGCTATAGAGGCACCAGACACTACTACAGAGTAAGCTACAGATGTACTATACACAGAGTAAGCTATAGAGGCACCAGACACTTCAACAGAGTAAACTACAGATGTACTATACACAGAGTAAGCTATAGAGGCACCAGACACTACAACAGAGTAAGCTACAGAAAGCACATAACAACTATTACAGATTAAGCTACAGAAACACTACATTCTACTGCAGGGTAAGCAACAGAAACACTACATAACAACTACTACAAAGTAAGGTAAAGAAACACTACACACTCCTACAGAGTAAGATACATAGGCACTATACACTACTACAGATTATGCTACAGAAACGCTACACATCACTGCAGATTATTTTACAGAAACACTACATACTACTGCAGGGTAAGCTATAGAAACACTACATAAAAGCTACGACAGAGTAAGCTACAGAAATATTACACACTAATACAGAGTAAGCTACAGAAAAACTACTTAACAATTATTACAAAGTAGATTACAGAAAACTACATAACAGCTACTACAGAGTAGGTTACAGAAATACTACATGAGAATTGCTACAGGGTAAATTACAAAAATCTACATAACTGCTACAAAGTGGGTTGTAAGAACACCATATAATGAACTACTGAGGAATAGGTTAGAGAAACATTACCGAGGAATAGGTTAGAGAAACATTACTGAGGAATAGATTAGAAAGCAGTAATAACAACTGCATTGCAGATCTACACCCGTTTTCTGTTTGAAGGTGTATCTCAAACTTTGTGAAATTGGTGAATTGTCATCATGGAGGTAGTCATGTTGTATTTGTGCTGTTTTGAATAATGTGTTTGTTTCCGTACCCAAATGACCTAACCTATCGGTTAGTTGCAAACTACATTAGTCATTTTAAATTCCAGTCAGGATTAAGGAGGAGAACAAAAGATAATCTTCAGTATAGAACGTTTCTTAAGTTATGTGTCAAAAAAGACGTTTATTCGTAGATGCTTTCATGAAACATGATCTTGATTTTCAATTTTTAAATGTTCTATCCTTCGTATCGTATATAAATACGTTCATTTACTGACTGACAGGTTATTTTCAAGACATTGCAAGCGATGGTAGGTTTTTGTCATTCGAAATGAGTTTACGGTTGTGTCGAACGATTGAATTTCGTAATTTCTATAAGCAGATAAGAATCCTGGATAGAACAAACATTGATTTTATATGTCATTCGCTAAATTACTAATCTGCTAAGGCACGAGAAAGGAAGACAGAGATAGGATCATGTACACAAACTGCCCTGACAAGAGCCAACAACGACATAACAAAAAGCGACAGCGTTGATTGGGTGACAATCCACATAAGAGCTTCTTTCTTCCTATGATAAAACCTTGAAAATATTGAATTTCAGAAGGAAAGGTAAGCTCATACTAGTCTTTCTCTGAAAAACTTAAGAGACATAGAGAGTAAGCAGACGATTTTGTGAGTCGTTCCTTATGCGAAAGTAAAGTTATTTTTTAAGTGCGTGCCATCATTTAATGACTTTTGTTTTAGTCGATGTTTGGTCGAACAACAATCGATTTTCACTGACCTTTTTTTGAAGGTTACGTGTTCAACAGAAATAACATTTTCTTTTATTGCTTTCACTGAAACGTTTGTTTGAAAAACGATGTTGTTTTGATTGAAAATTATTTTTCTTTCCTACATGCAGATTAAAAATCGTGACAGTTTATTTGAAAGATAATGGAGCTGTGATAACCATGATACTAAACATCTAAACACTCTCACTGGTTAAAGGTGAAACATACTCTTCGTACAATACCAACGTTATCATCAGTAGGGTACTTAGGTTTGTCTTGTGTTTTTACGAAGTCGACCAAATATTTGCATGAAACGTTGGTCCATATCAGAGGCGTAGATCCTGGGGGGATGGAGGGTATACATCCTCCTTCATTTTAGGTGGGGGTATGGTGGATATAATCATCCACTCCCCTACAGTTTGGTCTGTTGAATTGTTTTATTGCATCACAGGCCTACAAATTGTGTGTTTGTTCTTGTGATTCTCGTGTTCTTACCAATCGAATTACATAATTAGGCCTAAATGTAAGCTTCTTCAGTAACCGAAATGTACATCTTTAATATAGGCGTGCTTCCGAGCTTTTCGGTCTAAGCGATAGTTCGTAAGTATCAGTCAGTAGGCCTAAGTATACATGCAAGTATCGAGGCAACAAGATTACTCTGTGACTGCATGTTTACAGCCTTCGGGTTCACGTAATCAGAGATTACCAATTTGCAAATTGAACAATCCACATAAGTGGTTGCAAAAATCATCTCCCCCATCATGTGTAAAAAATCTACGTCCCTGATCCATAGGCTACATTAACCATTTTATATTCTGACCAGACACAAGGAGAATAAAAAAGAATCCTTCTTTTTTTACGGCTAAAATATTTTTCAACTTTTCATAACTGAATTTTAATGTATCGATCCAAAAAGAAAGATAGCAACTTATAAATTTTTCTCACAACAATGTTAGTAACACTAACGTAAGCCTGAACTTGTACAATATCTCTCTTGTTTAGAGTATTGAAGGTCAAAATACTGATCTAACTACGTATAATAGCAGCATTTATCGATGCGGTAATGTCGAAGTTAGTAAGTAATCCAATATCAAGTAAAAAATTATAAAAATAAACAATACTGGTCGTTCCTGAAAGAGATCAGAACTTAACGCTGGTAGTAATATGATAGTGTTATTCGGGTTCTGTTTTCAAAGTAGCCAAAAAACAACATTAACAATTAACCTAAGAAAGTGCTTTGGGAGTTAAGTGTTCGATTTCACTGTTAATCAAGCTCTGAAAAAGACATGCTTTTATTAAAAAACAACGAAGGCCAACATTGTGTTCCAAACGCTCACTAAGCCTTGCTTGCTCATATTTCTAAAATTGCTACAACAAAAACATTTTCGTTGAAATGTTCATAATAAGGCATTATTGTTCCTTAAGTGACTTAAACTTGCCACACGGGGACTGGATTTAAGTAATGTTTGAAAAATACAGAAAAGAATTACTGCGTGAAAAGGGGAAAATTTTTACGCTAGAGCTTATTAGTACGTTAAAAAAATAGTAAGTTGTTACGTAAACAGTGAAAAATAATACTAGATGTGCCTAAAAAGTGTAACAAGGCAGTAATGATATTCTTACATCTGGAAAAAATTGAAAATATTACGTTTATTATTTCAGGAGTGGCGAGTAATGAATTTTTCCTTTTTAGTTTAACAGAAGAATACATCTAATGATAAGGAGAGTAATAACATATTAATTTTGTTAAAAAAATGATAGTCCGATATTCAGTCGGATTATGCACAAAGTTACAATTTATGATAAAGTGATTCCAACATTATACCAACTCAGGTACATTGGCACGCTTACCTACGGTGTTGAGGAACTGTTCTTGTAATATAACACCTTGAGGGATATCAACTTACCAACTTTATTAATATGTTTATCCTAATACGTTAAAATTATTATTTTTATCTTATCGTTCTTCTGTTTCATTAATAACAACTACTAATTCACAACTGGCTGCGGACAGTGAACTGCATTCTGTGAGGCGAAACGCTATGGGCTTCATGAACCATAAACGCTCTCAAACGTTTCATTAATAATTTAGTTTCATTCATGAAACAAGAATTACAACACGTAAAAACAAGAGGAAGCTTAAGAAACATCACAACCTACACCAATAAAAAAACAACAATTTGAAGAACCTGAAGCTTTAGGAAGAAACATCACAACCTACACCAATAAAAAAACAACAATTTGAAGAACCTGAAGCTTTAGGAAGAAACATCACAACCTACACCAATAAAAAAAAAACAATTTGAAGAACCTGAAGCTTTAGGAAGAAACATCACAACCTACACCAATAAAAAAACAACAATTTGAAGAACCTGAAGCTTTAGGAAGAAACATCACAACCTACACCAATAAAAAAACAACAATTTGAAGAACCTGAAGCTTTAGGAAGAAACATCACAACCTACAACAATAAAAAAAAACAATTTGAAGAACCTGAAGCTTTAGGAAGAAACATCACAACCTACAACAATAAAAAAACAACAATTTGAAGAACCTGAAGCTTTAGGAAGAAACATCACAACCTACAACAATAAAAAAACAATTTGAAGAACCTGAAGCTTTAGGAAGAAACATCACAACCTACAACAATAAAAAAACAACAATTTGAAGAACCTGAAGCTTTAGGAAGAAACATCACAACCTACAACAATAAAAAAACAACAATTTGAAGAACCTGAAGCTTTAGGAAGAAACATCACAACCTACAACAATAAAAAAACAACAATTTGAAGAACCTGAAGCTTTAGGAAGAAACATCACAACCTACACCAATAAAAAAACAACAATTTGAAGAACCTGAAGCTTTAGGAAGAAACATCACAACCTACACCAATAAAAAAACAACAATTTGAAGAACCTGAAGCTTTAGGAAGAAACATCACAACCTACACCAATAAAAAAACAACAATTTGAAGAACCTGAAGCTTTAGGAAGAAACATCACAACCTACACCAATAAAAAAACAACAATTTGAAGAACCTGAAGCTTTAGGAAGAAACATCACAACCTACACCAATAAAAAAACAACAATTTGAAGAACCTGAAGCTTTAGGAAGAAACATCACAACCTACAACAATAAAAAAACAACAATTTGAAGAACCTGAAGCTTTAGGAAGAAACATCACAACCTACAACAATAAAAAAACAACAATTTGAAGAACCTGAAGCTTTAGGAAGAAACATCACAACCTACAACAATAAAAAAACAACAATTTGAAGAACCTGAAGCTTTAGGAAGAAACATCACAACCTACAACAATAAAAAAACAACAATTTGAAGAACCTGAAGCTTTAGGAAGAAACATCACAACCTACAACAATAAAAAAACAACAATTTGAAGAACCTGAAGCTTTAGGAAGAAACATCACAACCTACAACAATAAAAAAAAACAATTTGAAGAACCTGAAGCTTTAGGAAGAAACATCACAACCTACAACAATAAAAAAACAACAATTTGAAGAACCTGAAGCTTTAGGAAGAAACATCACAACCTACAACAATAAAAAAACAACAATTTAAAGAACCTGAAGCTTTAGGAAGAAACATCACAACCTACAACAATAAAAAAACAACAATTTGAAGAACCTGAAGCTTTAGGAAGAAACATCACAACCTACAACAATAAAAAAACAACAATTTGAAGAACCTGAAGCTTTAGGAAGAAACATCACAACCTACAACAATAAAAAACAACAATTTGAAGAACCTGAAGCTTTAGGAAGAAACATCACAACCTACAACAATAAAAAAACAACAATTTGAAGAACCTGAAGCTTTAGGAAAAAACATCACAACCTACAACAATAAAAAACAACAATTTGAAGAACCTGAAGCTTTAGGAAGAAACATCACAACCTACAACAATAAAAAAACAACAATTTGAAGAACCTGAAGCTTTAGGAAGAAACATCACAACCTACAACAATAAAAAAACAACAATTTGAAGAACCTGAAGCTTTAGGAAGAAACATCACAACCTACAACAATAAAAAAACAACAATTTGAAGAACCTGAAGCTTTAGGAAGAAACATCACAACCTACAACAATAAAAAAACAACAATTTGAAGAACCTGAAGCTTTAGGAAGAAACATCACAACCTACAACAATAAAAAAACAACAATTTGAAGAACCTGAAGCTTTAGGAAGAAACATCACAACCTACAACAATAAAAAAACAACAATTTGAAGAACCTGAAGCTTTAGGAAGAAACATCACAACCTACAACAATAAAAAAACAACAATTTAAAGAACCTGAAGCTTTAGGAAGAAACATCACAACCTACAACAATAAAAAAACAACAATTTGAAGAACCTGAAGCTTTAGGAAGAAACATCACAACCTACAATAGTAAATAGAAAAACAAAAGCATCAGAAACAATTTGTGTAAAGAGTTGGTAGGTTGGAAGAAAAGTTGGAGGCTATCATAATAAAAATAGAAGCAACAGTTTGTTTGTTTATTTGGAATTAAGCACAGAATTACACAGTGAATTATCTCTGCTCTGTCCACTACGGGTATCGAAACTTGGTCTCTAGCGATGTGAGTTCATAGACATGCCGCTGTGACACTGAGAAGCAGAGGAAATAGATAACGATAAGTGTAAACTGGCCAGAACATTTCAGGAAGAGCTTAAGTGTTTACATGTAAGGAATACATCAGCTGATAATGACTTTTAGGAGGTTAGAAAGAGTACTAGCCTATTTTATTGAACAAATATTTCAGCCCTTGGTTTCTGCAGATGAGGAACTATTGGAGGGAAGGAAAACAAAAGGGTAGTGAAGGATATGGATAATTAGGAAATTATAGATGATTTAATTACAAGATATGTGGATTGTTAGTCTGTGGGGCCAAAAGGGGTAAAATGATTAGTTTATGCAACTCAGGAGCACAAGTGGAGAGTACAACTGACAGGGCAGAAGATATAATAAGGGAGCTAACAGAGGTGAAGTTTATATTGTGTACGTAGGAACTGGTCGTGTAGGGAAAGGTAGGTCAAAGGAGCTAATTAATGAGCACAAGGGCGTTTAAAGGAAAAGGTCATACCTTAATTTTGTTAGAGATACTGCCGATAATTAACCGTGGGAATGAAACAAGAAGTAGATCATTAGGGCTAAATGCTAGGTTTAGGTTAATACCTAACGATCAGCAGATTGGCTGAAAGCCCACTTCTAACACAACCTTTCCATACAAGAACAAATATCTATAATACAAATTATTTTTCAAAACATTTAAGGCTAAAGCTTCTGGGTGTTATAGCGAAAAAAAATGTTTTAATTGTCGATATAAGTTTGTACTTTAATGTAGCATTAAAGTGTAATTTAAGATAATCTAAAGATCTGTGGTAAACAAGAAAATTTAGAGATTTTAAAGTTTAATAAAAAACATTTTTTTTTCCAAAACCTACATCTAGAACACCCTTCCGTAAAGAGCAGACTAAGGAAAATAAACCCAAAATTTTAGTATTTGAAAAATGTGGTAAAACAATTATTCAACAATGTTTCTCTAATCGGCGAATAGAGAGCGAAAGCAAAACTGGATAAAATTTGCATAAAATGTAAGGTTTAAATATGCGAAGTTTGACATTAAAGTACATACTGAATGCATAATTGCTCTTGATGAAAATGTAAACATTTTCGAACATACAAAGATCTCAGGAATTAATTGTTGGAATGAAATTATGAATAGGCCACTAAGACTAAATGCTATAACAATGAGCAGATAGATTGGTTGTTGGATCAATTTTTTTGGAATGGATGGTTTACATTTAAATACAGTAGGATTTTGTTTGTTTACTGCGACTATTGGCTAAGACTAAACTGGTCAGGGGCGTGATAAATTACGTGCACAAAAGATAAGTTTAACATAGGAAATGTGTATAAAAGTAGTTATAAATTAAACTTAAGTGTTACAGTTGTAATGCTAAAAAAATTAAAACAGATGCCTTTAGAACACTGATAAAAATAGAGGATTTGATATAAAGGGAATACCTGAAACATGGTTAATCGTAGGTGATTTTAATGTTTTGTTTTGGGAATTTCACGCAAAACTACTCGAGGGCTATTTATGCTAGCCGTCCCTAATTTAGCAGTGTAAGACTAGAGGAAAGGCAGCTAGTCATCACCACACACCGCCAACTCTTGGGCTACTCTTTTACCAATAAATAGTGCGATTGAGCGTAACATTATAATGCTCCCACGGCTAAAAGGACAAGCATGTTTGATGCGATTGGGATGCGAACGCTTTAACCCACTTGGCCATGCCGGGCATGTTTTAATGATAGAAGTTTCTTTTAAATACAGGGTTACAAGTCATTTGATAGGGACAGAGGGGGTGGGGGAATGGATTTCTTTGTAAAATGTGACTGTGAGTTACATCCTATTAAATTTAAGTAGATCAAAGATAATGTCAAGGAGACTGAATCAATTTGGTTTCTGTTAATGGATATGAAGGGAAAAGCAGTATTAGTTGGTAAAAGAGTATTCCATGTGTTGTGTGGTGGGTGGTGATGACTAGCTGCCTTCTCTCTTGTTTTACACTGCTAAATTAAGAATGGCTAGCGCAGATTGCCCTCCTGTAGCTTCACGCGAAATTTAAAAACAATAATAATATAGGGAAGAGGCTTTCAGTGGGAATTTATTGTGGTCTACCAGATGATAATGATGAAATTAATGATAAACTTCACAAAGATATTAAGATTTCAGCTGTTAATAAAGTCATAATTATGGATGATTTAAGTTCAGGCGTATAGATTGGGAAAATCTAGAATCAAACCATGAGAAAAAAAAGGTTTTGTAGACCGTTCAGGATGGCTTCCTTCACCAGTTAGTCAAGGAACATATTATAAACAATGCTGTTTTAGATTTATTGTTATCTTCTCAGATAGAAATGATTGAGAGGGTGGAAATTTGGAGTGTAATCATTGCTGTATTAGGTTTGATGTTTTGCTGCATACGAAAATAAGAAATAATGATGTTTTAGTTACAAATTAAAGATTTTTTTATATGCAAAAAACGGCTGTTTTCTGGGCCCAGAACAGCCGTTTTTTGCATATAAAAGTTCTCAACAAGTGGGTTTCTCGACATCACTGATTGAAATTAAAGATTTGTTTGTTTGTTTGTTTTCGAATTTTGCACAAAGCTACTCGAGGGCTACCTGTGCTAGCCGTCCCTAATTTAGTAGTGTAAGACTAGAGGGAAGGCAGCTAGTCATCACCACCCACCGCCAACTCTTGGGCTACTCTTTTACCAACGAAAAGTGGGATTGACCGTCACATTATAACGCCCCCACGGCTGGGGGGCGAGCATGTTTGACGCGACTCGAGCGCGAACCCGCGACCCTCAGATTACGAAGCGCTAGGCCATGCCAGGCCTGACAAATTAAAGAAAGGATGCAATAAGAATTATTTGTTATGAATTGGGCAGCTGATTAACTTGGAGACACGGAGCAAAAGTGTAAATTTTTTTAAGTTTTTTTTTAGTATTTAAGTTAAACTTATTCTTTATGAAAACAGAAGACTGGTTACAAGTGCAAACCAGTTTGGATCACAAAGAAGTTAAGAGAAATAATTAAATTAAAGCATCCTAAATTTACGGAATTTAAATTGGCTGGTCGTACAGAAGATTTAGAAGAACATTAAATTTGGTGAACAAGAAATTATGACATTAAAAATGATGTATGAGAAAAGGATGGCTGAATATCTAAAAATTAACAGTAAAGATTTCTCTAAATATATTAAGGGTAAACAAAATGTTGAGATGGAGTTAGGACCTTTGAGGTATGATAAAGGAAGGATAGTATCGGATGATTGCCAGATAAATGGGTTAAAAATGTTTTTGTCTTCAGTTTATTTACTAATGATGATTTAATCAGTATTTTATGTTTTGAATAGTTGATGGATGGAAACAAGTTCGAACAAGATGGGTACACTAAGTCTGAGCTTGCAGAGAAAACATTGTGAAGTTTAAAAACCGTAAGCTTCCTTGCAAGATAATATCTTTCAAAGTGTTTTAAAAGTGGTTAAGGATTGAATATGTAAGTCACTTGGTACTTTTTTTTGTACATTTTTGAACAGTGGACAGGCACCAGAGTTTGGGGACTTAGTCACTCACTACTAACTTCAAGTGAGCTAACGAAAACTGTCCCAGCAATTATTGATCCATTAGTTTTACATCAGTTGTGGGAAAAGTTTGAAAAGTCTGATAAATATACTTTCCAAAGTTATCTAACAAAATTTATAATTTTATTTGATAGTCAACATGGTTTCACTAATAGGAAATATTGCCTTACAAATTTTGGACATACTTTGAAAATGTTACTCCGTATGTATATGTTACCGATCCAGTGTGTTTGGATTTTCAAAATTAATTTAGCAAGGTGCCAGTTAAAAGACTTGTAAAACATGATATTTTATGTGTGGGGTATAAGTTAACTAACTACATGGAAAGGTGGCTAAACGGAAGAATGTGGAGAGTTGTTACAAATGGAGTTCATTCAAACTGGATTAATTTCACAATTGGGGTAACTCAAGGCTCAATATTAGGACCTTGGCTCTTTTTGAGTTTCACAAAGAAAATAGATCAAAGAATGGTCAACAAATTATTTGAATTAGCTGATGATATTAGGGTTTTGGGTTTTATAGCTGTGAAGAGGCTGCTGCTGATTTATATACGGATTTAGATCACGTTTTGCCTGGTTGCTTGTTGAATTTTCAAACTACTCGAGACGTTTCTACACTAGTAGTACGAAATTTCAAAGTGACAAGAGATCTATCAACCAGGCCATGCACAGCTCATACGTTAGACATATATAGAGAAAGTTTGATAATTTCATAGTATTACAGCATAGTTGGAATACATCAATTAAACAGTTTTTAAACTATGTTGGTTTTCCACAACTACCTTCAAACTTAGAAAAATACATAAAGTAGCGGCTAATTGAGCACCTCGTATTCAGGGGGATGGTTACTATTCTTCAAGATACTTTAAACAGTACCAACTGGCTGATTCCAAACCTTGTTCTGATGAAGTTGGTACAAGTGTTAAAAACCCTCTCGTTTTAAATAAATTAAAGTAAATTAAAATATCCTTAAAAGTGTGCTTGAAAATTACAATGTGTAAAATACGATAAAGTTTAACATTCTATTGAAACAGAGAACATTTGAATCGCTTACAAAATTAGTCCAATAGTAATATGCAAAAATATCTTGTAAGATATTCATATGATAAACATCTTATAATTGAAATAACTTTCGTTTTCGTTTCCCTTTATTACTTCTGTATTTCTTTTAGTTATTTACATGCTCTCAAAGACTCAGTGATAATTCTGGTGTCTTATGATGCTAAAATCAAGTATGAATACCTGCGGTAATCAGAGCACAGATAGCCCATTACGTAGCTTTGTGAACAATAAGAGGAACTTACCTGTATCAAGTTTTTACAGAATATTCCACGTATCAGTTTTATTTAACAGTTTGTGGGAAATGTGAATAACAATAATTCATGATAATTCTGAAGTTGTCTTATTATTGGACACTGAGAAAACTGTGAAGGATAAAAAATTCATGAGAACAGTTAAATGTATTACTACCTAATCGTTTAACTCTAAACAAAAATTTGTAAGAAAAAAGTATTAAGATTATGAGAATTACTTCAAATCATTTTCAACTTACCACGACCAATTCCACTGGAGTTATAATACATAAATAGAACTGCTTATGCTCTAGGAGAACAGTATTAGGAAGTTCAGTCCCTAGAGAACTGAACAGCGGGTGATCTAAGATAAGAATCTCAGGAAGTTCAATCCCCAGAGAACTAAGGTAACTGAACAGTAGATAATCAAGGACAAGAATCTTAGGAAGTTCAATCCACAGAGAACTGAGGTAACTGAACAGTTGATAATCCAGAACAAGAACCTTAGGAAGTTCAATCCACAGAGAACTGAGGTAACTGAACAGTTGATAATCCAGAACAAGAACCTTAGGAAGTTCAATCCACAGAGAACTGAGGTAACTGAACAGTTGATAATCCAGAACACGAATCTTAGGAAGTTTAATTCACAGAGAACTGAGGGAACTGAACAGCTGATGATCCAAGATAAAATTGTTGTGAGGTTCAGACCTTACGCAACTGAGAAAGTTCATTCTCTGCCTTATTGGGGTAGAGTTTAAAAAATACGGAAAAATAAACAGAAAAGAACTAAACTGTTTATTAAATTCTTACTTTGTTTTTGCTTCTCCAAAAGAAAAACAAATCCATTATAGATCATAAGTTTTAACAATTTCAACCATGTGCATAATCTTAAGTTACAATAAGCTTGATCGTGTTAAGAACAATAGCAAAGGTAGAAAGAAATTGGCAAAGTTTAAGCTTTGCTTAGTTACTTATCAGTTATGATGTCACTTCATATCGTATCATCAAGTATAACAAAACTCGTCAGTACAACTCTAAAACTACACATTATGATTACAATTGCTCTCACCAGTCGCAGCTAATTTTTTGATAATATCAATGTTATGTAACAAGATTTTATACGATTCTGTGAACTTTTGTTAAATCATTAAGGAAATTTGCACATTGTTCCTTGAATATAAATTTAAATAATATTTTAAAGTCAGGAAATGTTCAATTTTAAAAACGTGATGATGGCAGTCTGTCATGAAGTATGTTACCTGAGGGGAGGGGGTTCTGGCTAATCTGTGGGAAGATTATGTGATGATGCCAGTCTGTCATTGTCATGAAGTATGTAACCAGAAAGGATTGTGATAATGGCAGTCTATCATTGTCATGAATTATGTAACCAGAAAGGGTTGTGATGATGGCAGTCTATTACTGTCATGAAGTATGTAACCAGAAAGAGTTGTGATGATGGCAGTCTATCATTGTCATGAAGTATGTAACCAGAAAGAGTTGTGATGATGGCAGTCTATCATTGTCACGAAGTATGTAACCAGAAAGGATTGTGATAATGGCAGTCTATCATTGTCACGAAGTATGCAGTCGTGAAGGGTTGTGATGACGGCAGTCTGTCATGAAGTATGTAACCAGGAAGGGTTATGATGAATCTGTGAAAGGATTATGTGATGATAGTGGTCTGTCAATAATTCAGAGACAGGTTAAGCTAATAACAAGAAATTAGTGCTTTTAATAGGGTATACTTACTCGTCGGCTATTTACAGACTCACTTAGTTACGGGCTCATTTAGTCGGCAAACTGTATTGTCACCGAATCATTATGCAATAGATTTAGTCATGGCTGGTAAACTATTAATGAGCAATTGTGAGTAGAAACAGTGGTTTTAATACGTTACTGAAACTATCGTTTTTTTACACATTTTATTATAAGACTAAGGTTGAGGAAGTTGAACAAAGATACAATGGGACACAGAACCATTTAGGAAAGAACAAGACAGCCAAAGACTTGGTGGTAGAGATTAAAACTAATTTGAAATAATAACAAAAGTAAAACTTGACAATGAGAATCGCGAAGAGATAATAGAGGAAGAGAAGAAAAAAAAGGGTAAAAAATAAATTAGGATAAATGACAAGATTCTAACACGAAGATGGAGAAAACTGAGAGATGCGATGCAAAATATAACGTGTGTGAAGCGCGTACAAGAACAAATGATTTAGATAGGAAACTTACCGTCTGTCCCAGTAGAACCAATTAAAGTAAAGACAACAAGGTTCTCTTTGAAACTGAGGATACGAAAGAGAAGTTAGAACGCTATGTGAAAAAAATTGTTCGAAGGTAGCAGAGAAGAGAAAATAGCTACAGAAGTAGTGTGATCAACTGACAACGGCTCAACAAATGTGGAAATGAATAGCTACAGAAGTAGTGTGATCAGCTGACAACGGCTCAACAAATGTGGAAATGAATAGCTACAGAAGTAGTGTAATCAACTGACAACGGCTCAACAAATGTGGAAATGAAGGTACAGGAAGCCATTTAATAATTTAAAACTTGGAACTTTTTGAAGCACAGACGAGTTTCCAGCAGAAATTTTATAGTTTAGATATGAAATTTAATTTATATCTCACTTTGTAGAGGGGGGACAATATCAATAGACTTTCAAAGATCTACTCTTTTGCCGATCCCCCTAAACCCCAGGCTATGGAGTATGGTTAATATCAGCTTGACCAGTCGTGTGTCTGAAGTAATCCTTAATGAAGTTAAACATAAGGCTAAGAGTAACGAGACTTAAGACGATTTTAGAAGAGGTTGGACTATGCGAGAAAACATATTCGGCCTCAGGACGTTACGTGAAAGAACGGGGACCTGGAAGCAGTAGTTCGAACTGACGGAGAACGAGCGGCGAATTTAAGGTTATGTGGGTCCCCTCTATCCCCTACCTAAATATACCAGAGATGAGCAGTAGGTTTGTTATTAAGAGAGGCGTGTGATAATTATGTGTGAAGTCGCCGTTCTTATTATAATCTATATACAGGCTAGCCGATGAGATATATAATTACTGATAAAGGAAAAGATAGAAGCTAAGGCAAAAATAATATGTAATAATACGCACGATGATGATGTGCGGAAATCAGAGGAGGAGTGAAAAATACGATTATTTACTGGTTTATTGATAAAAACTGTGGACTTAAAATAAATTACAATAAAACTAAGATGTTGGTAATATCACAACCTAACCTTATTTAGCTGAAGGAGTTAGGAAAAGGAAAGAAGTTTATTTACTTACCCTACGGATATCAACAGTGATGGAAAATGTGCAAAAATAGAAAAGCGAAGGCTGTGAATATCAAAGCTACATTCGTCAGGCTTAAAGTATCGCTCAGAAAGATGTTAAATTGCTACAGTGTTACGTATGGTTAGTCCTACTCTATGATGTGGAAGGATGGACTTTGTCAGTTCGAACGAAATGAAAATTGGAAACATTTGAAATTATTGTTGAAAATAATGAAAAAAATGCGAAGATGCATGGATAACTGCTGGAAATATGTAGGTAATAGGAAGCATACTACTTTGGGTGTATTACTTGACGACTGTTAGAGGTAAGAAGACAGAGAGAAAAACAGACAGACTCAGTGAATAAACATCAGAAAAACTCGACATAAAATGCCTGAATTATGAAAGCTGGTACAGGCAGAGAGAACAATGTAAAACTATAATCGTCGATCTTTGGATTTGTTTAAAAACAATAAAAATTGATATTGTACAACAAGCGTTAAAAATGCACCAGATCTTCCACAGTAATACTCTTTAAACATCTACGTTGTAAACAGTAGTAATGTTACCTCTATTTCTGTAGTATTGCAAGTTAAAATGAAAACTTATGTTGTACAACAATAAACGTTAAATACACACATTACATGTAAAGAACCAGATCTACAACAATACGCTTTAAACATCTACGTTATAGACAGTAATAACGTAACCTCTTTTTCTGTAGTATTACAAGTTAAAACCTACATTACATAAAACATACTTCTATAAATATGCTGTGTAACAGAGATTAACATAATTAACAGTGTTTTATACTGTAACAAAAATGTAAATTAAGAGGTACTGAGTGTTTAATCCTTCCTTGTCATGGCTTGACGGTAATGGTGCTCGATTCACAGTTTAGGAGGAGCGGGGTCAAAACCCCTCACCGTACTGGCCTATCTTTTCAGCCGCGGGGACGTTACAATGTGTCGATTAATCTCACTCTTTAAAGCTCAGGATATGGCGCCAGGTGGTGTTGACTAGCTGCCTTCCCTCCAATCTATCACTTCAAAGTTAATGATGACTAGCACAGATAAACCTCCAGTTTTGTTATAAAAAACCTTTGAGCCACGAGCTTCGATTATTTGTTTGTTATTAAACACAAACTTTGAATAATAGGTTGTCTATACTCTACCAAACGCTGGTATCGAAACCTGATTTTTTAAGCCTTATTCACCCTAAGACCTACGGCTGAGTATCAGTAGGTATTTGGCAAAGTTAGTATTTCATCAGAAAGAAACATCACCTTGTAGCCAGAAAAACTATACTGTCCATACATGTTGCTATTAAGAGGTGAAAACAACTTTATAAAAAAATATTTGTATAGTTTCACGTGCTATGAACGAACGTCATGTCAACATATTTTGTCACGTTTAGACGAATTAAAGCCTCTATATCTTTAAAACTATAAATAAATACTCGTTATTCTAATTGTAGTGTTGAAAAATGAGTTTTATTTAATTTTTGTTCTGTAAGATACTAGAAAGTACAACTCTGACGTTTCAAACCATCCAGAGATCTATTCAGTAAATAACACATACACCAGTTTAAATGTCTTCATTTGTCTTGTATTACAATTAACTCAGAAGATGGCAGCACCCGACAACTCATTAGTTCTGATATTGATAATTGTTAGCATGAGCGTTTTAATTAACAGAGCTGTGTTTCAGTTACTTCGTAGGCACGTGACTGGTAACCAGTCAACTTGGCGTTTTCGCGTGAACGTAAATTCAGTGTACACTTAAGGTATTAGTTGTGTTGTCTCGTTCGTGCAGTTTTTGACAACGAACGGGTAACAACGTCAAGAACTTTGAGACTCAAGTAACTCAACAACCTGTTGTAACGTCTACCAACCTTCAACCAGAAATGTTTCAATTAGTAGAGGATGCTGAACCAGTTTAGACATCGACGTGAGACAGACAGTAAGTCGCTCTCGCATGTTACTATTACATATCGCACACGGTATTAACCGCTACACTTAGCTGTAGCCGTTTATCGATTTCTTCATCCGGCCAAAAATTCTTCGTCGTATAATGACGGGTATGTGGGTGTGGGATAAGGGTATGAGCAGTTGGACTTTGTTGGTGGATATGTGTGAAGTAAGAAATGACAGTTGTCTCTTTGTGTACATGTGTGAAGTTAGAAATGAATGTTTTAATCTGTTTGTAAATATTTGTGAAGTGGCAAATGAGTGTTTTAATCTGTTTGTATACATGTGTGAAGTAAGAAATGACGCTTTTAGTCTGTTTGTAGATGTTTGTGGAAATGTGTGAAGTAAAAATGACAATTGCAGTTTGTTTGCATGCAAGTGTGAAGTCGAAGATGGCGATTTTAGAGTGCTTGTGTTAATTTGTGAAATGTGCTAGTGAATAACAATTGTCATACTAGAAATGTTTATAAACTCTTTATATGTTTGCACATTTTTTCTTAGACTTAGACAACACTAGCAGTATGAGAATATTTTACTTGGAAAGAGTTTGTAGTTTTAAGATGATGCTGATAGAAAGTTGTTTCTTTCAGACCCCCTGTTTTACATCCATATCAGTGTTGTATAGTTTGTAGTTTTAAGATGATGCTAATAGAAAGTAGTTTCTTTCAGACCCCCTGTTTTACATCCATATCAGTGTTGTATAGTTTGTAGTTTTAAGATGATGCTAATAGAAAGTAGTTTCTTTCAGACCCCCTGTTTTACATCCATATCAGTGTTGTATAGTTTGTAGTTTTAAGATGATGCTAATAGAAAGTAGTTTCTTTCAGACCCCCTGTTTTACATCCATATCAGTGTTGTATAGTTTGTAGTTTTAAGATGATGCTAATAGAAAGTAGTTTCTTTCAGACCCCCTGTTTTACATCCATATCAGTGTTGTATAGTTTGTAGTTTTAAGATGATGCTAATAGAAAGTAGTTTCTTTCATACCCCCTGTTTTACATCCATATCAGTGTTGTATAGTTTGTAGTTTTAAGATGATGCTAATAGAAAGTAGTTTCTTTTAGACCCCCTGTTTTACATCCATATCAGTGTTGTATAGTTTGTAGTTTTAAGTTGATGCTAATAGAAAGTAGTTTCTTTTAGACCCCCTGTTTTACATCCATATCAGTGTTGTATAGTTTGTAGTTTTAAGTTGATGCTAATAGAAAGTAGTTTCTTTCAGACCTCCTGCTTTTCATTGACATCAGTGTTGTATACGGAACTCTTTCAATACTTTTTACAGATGTCACTCAAACAGTCACGGTCTTGCATCACACCTATTTGAACTCTTTAGGACACTCAACCAGATGCTGCTATCTTGAACATCATGTCGTCTTCACTTTCCTTAAGAAAATCAACCAATCACTGTCGTGAACCTGTATATAAAAGTTATAAATCATTATTTTGATTAGTTTCCTTTTTTTTTTACAGTAATCGAACTTAAACGGAACATAAAAAAAAATTAAAAATTGCTATTAGCAGAGTGATTACAAAAGCATTAAAACGTTCAGTCAATACTTTATTTCGTAAACACCAGTTTTCATGAATGACTTCATTTTGTCTTAGTCAAGATGTTTGACAGATCAAAAGACGATATAGCGTCAGTGCCAGATATAAACAACATTTTGAGTCCTGATACATCCATGTTACATTAATGCGTAACAATTTTTACGACAGAAACATTATAATTTTCGTTTCAAAACATGAAACTACGAAACGTAAGACTATATAACAATATAACAGCACATTAGACCTTAAAGTGCCCAGCACTATATAACAATATAACAGCACATCATACCTTAAGGTACCCAACACTATATGACAACATAACAGCACATCAGACCTTAAGGTGTCAGCACAATATGACAATATCATAATATATCAATGCTTACATCAGGCAACAATATAATAGCATATATATGCCAATAAGAAGCAACGACTACGTAATAATATAACAGTACATCAAGTCCACAAGGTCTCAACACTGTATAACGTTATAACAGCATATACCAAGGTCATAAATACCATCACTGTGTAACAACATAAATGTTAGCAATATGCAGCAATATAACAGCATATTAAAGCCCTAAGGATGTTTATGGATAGGTTACGACAGCTCATAGCTATATTGTTTCCTATAATTTGCTCTGAACTCTGGTTTCTACACAGCAAATAGTTTGTGTCAGTTCACACCTTCGATATTTCCTGTAATTTGTTCTTAAATCCGGATTATCCTACAGTATTAACCACCACATTAACTTAAGACTTATCTGTAAAGAGTCTGTGTCAGTTCACGCTTCAAATATATTCTGTAATATGTTCTTAAATCCAGTTTATCTGGAATATCACCCACAACATTCACAGAAAAGTTATCCTTTACCTTCTCTAAAGTAGATGCATTCATTCCGCAGTTAATATTGGATTACTTTCTCTACAGTATTAACCGTCACATTATACTAGTCAAATATTAACTGCGGAATGAACATGTCTGTTTAGGAAGGGTCAAGAATAACTGTTCTGTGAATGTTGTGGATAATGTTCTAGAAAAACTGGGTTTAAGAACATGTTACAGGTACTGGAAGTGTGAGCCATCAAAAACTGTTTACAGATAAGCCTGTTAAGTTAATATGACGGACATTACTGTAGATAAACCGGATTTAAGGACATATTATAGGAAATATTGGACGTGTGAACTGACACAAACTGTTTACAGATAAACCTGTTAAGATAATTAATATAAGTTACTTGATATTTTATATAAAAAGTACTGTGCTACACAGTTATTTATTTCCAAATACCGTATTTATACACAGTGTATTTTCCCTCTTATTTAAATGTGTTTTGTTTTTTTTATCTTTGACTCAAGTCGAGTTACGATGATTTCTCGGTAACATTCCCAGGGATTGCGTCGGCATTCTCTTACCCTTCACGTGGAGGCCGTCAGTCTCGCCAAGGGTAGAAGAGAGCTCCTTCACTGTTGTCACCAGTGGCTTTCCAACTGTATACTGTGACATTAATACACCATACTGCGTAATTTTGATAGTTTGTCTTCCAGCAGTTTAAATCCCCGAAGAATATCCTCCATTGTTACTGCTTTCACTTTACTCATATAACTTAATATTAATAACTTAAGAATATCTATTTTAACATTTTGTGCAATTGATTCAAACCTTAGACATAACGTGAAACATTTTAGTAGTGATGCAAAGACTTTAGCCTTACCCATATTGTCAATATAACACTGACGTATTTGACCCAAACCTTAGACATTTTGTGAATAATTTTCATTTAAATAAACTGAAATTTTATATGTATATTATATATATGAAACGAACTCAGACATTAAATATATTGTGAAAATATTTTATTTGAGATGGGTAAAACAAACTAAATTTTTATGGATATGAGAAAATATTTAATCTAATATAGTTGAAACAAACTCAAACTTTAGATATATTATATGGAGATTTAATATAACAAGGATAAACACAACAACTTTTAGATGTATTGTGAAAATATTTAATCTAATATAAATGAAACAAACTAAATGTCATAGATATTAGAAAAATATTTAACCCAGTATCGGTGAAACAAATTCAGTGTTTAGATGTATTATAAATACATTTAATTTAACACTGATTGTTTTATATGTGACGAAACCAAGGCTACATTGTGTGTGTGTGTACGTGTTGTTTTTTTCAAATTACCCTTATAAATAAGTCTTTTCAAATCAGCTTTTGTACTACAGTATGTGCACTACATAAGTCGAAATATTAGTGTAAAGAATCGCCCTTTTCTCAAATTGAAATTAATTTCTTTTTTATTGAAATGTGTTATTTTCTTTAACACGTATAAAACTTTGTCTAACTTATCTTCAGGACCAGTTGTATATTTGATATTCGGGTATCAATGTGAGTTCTAAAATTTCACTGCACTTAACACTTTTTTAATGTTATGTTTATACTGAAGCCAGCAGGATTAAGGATTTAGACTAATAGGATGTTCAGTAGGTTTACAGCACAGGAATTAGGCTAACAGGACGTTCAGTTGGTTTACGGTAGAGGAATTAGGCTAACAGGACGTTCAGTTGGTTTACGGTAGAGGAATTAGGCTAACAGGAAGTTTAGTTGGTTTACGGTAGAGGAATTAGGCTAACAGGAAGTTTAGTTGATTTACGGTAGAGGAATTAGGCTAACAGGAAGTTTAGTTGGTTTACGGTAGAGGAATTAGGCTAACAGAACGTTCAGCTGGTTTATAGTAGAGGGCTATCTGTGCTAGCCGTCTCTAATTTAGCAGTGTAAGACTAGATGGAAGGCAGCTAGTCATCACCAACCACCGCCAACTCTTGGGCTACTCTTTTACCAACGAATAGTGGAATTGACCGTCACATTATAACGACCCCACGGCTGGGAAGGCGAGCATGTTTGAAACGACAGGGATGCAAACCCGCGACCAGCTTGGCTATGCCGGGCCAGGACGTAAACTACATTTATGTTGTGACGATTGAGACTAATACATCTTTTGGTAGGTTTGTGATGTTGTGAGGCTAACAGGACGTTTACTGAGGAGAGAGGTGAGACTGAAGTTAAGAAAGCCATTTCTGGGTTAATAGAAAAGAGTAGTTGAAAATTGTACGCCAATTGTTATTTCACCTCTAAAAATATGTTTTGTTAGTGTATTACAGCTATTCAATGTGTTGTCGTATTTGTGTCACATGTCTAGATCGTGACACGTCAGTTTAGTACTGTGTTCAGTACTGTATCTCGTGAATAGGACTGGGTTTATAAGTAATGTTTTGAATTTTTAAAAAAATTAAAACCCAATATTTTACTCATTGAAACACTTTTTGATCATAATTAAAATCATAAACAAATTGGAATTTAAAACAAAAAGTGCATGATGGTCATATCAATATGTAAATCATTTTCGAAAGAAAAACCCGATAATCGGCGAAGAAAAATAAACCGAAAGGAATTTCAAAGAGACAAACCTATTTCCCGAACCTGTTCCTGGATAAAAACAAATACTCGAATACTTGCAAATTAAAGTACAGAAATACGCTTTATGCTTTCGTTTGTATTGTGTGAAGACCACTGAAACAGTTCTGTGGATTTTAAGCAGAAGATTACGTTTGTTTAGAATTAAGCATAAAGCTACACAACGGGCAACTTGTGCTCTGCCCACCACGAGTATTAAAACCCGGTTTTACTGATGTGATTCCGTAGACATAGCATTGTATCTCTGAGGATGTGATTCCGAAGACATGGGATTGTATCTCTGAGGATGTGATTCCGAAAACATGGCATTGTATCTCTGAGGGTGCAGAGGGTTGCAGTAACTTGTAATTTATGATTCAGTACAACATAAAATTAAGTTTTCTATGTAAGGGGTCACAGAGGTCATAAGGCATCCGGAGAGAGTTCGAGTTGCAATGAAACCTTTCTAAAGATCCTCTTATAAATAATCTAGTGGATTTATGTCTTACTTGTGTTGTTCTACAGTTAACAATACTGTTGATATTTTTGTTTTTTCTTTTGGCATAAAGGCACGGCATGGCCAGGTGGTTAAGGCAAACGACTCGTAATCTGAGAATTGCGGGTTCGAATCTCCGTCCCACCAAACGTGCTCGCCTCTTTCAGCCATGGGGGCGTTATAATGTTACGGTAAATCCCACTATTCGTTGTAAAAGAGTAGCTCAAGAGTTGGTGGTGGGCGGTGATAAATAGTTCATTTTCCTCTAGTCTTACACTGCAAAATTAGGGACAGTTAGCACGGATATCCCTCGTGTAGCTTTGCGCGAAATTAAAACAAACAAACAAACTTTAGGCATAAAGTTACAAAGTGACCACATGCACTTTTCCCACCGTGGAGAATCTAACCCTTATTTTAACACCATAAGTACTAACACTAAAAATGTATTCTTCTTCATCTTTTCCTGTGGTATCAGTTTCGTATTTGTAGATTAATCAATGAAATATTTACAGAGAGATCTTTGCATTCCAAAACACCTCGAGATTGGTATATTAAAGTAACACCACACGAAAATAATGTGATAATCTGTTTTCTAGCTTCTTTAAAAAAATAGCGACAAGGATATATTTTCTATTTAAAAAAAATGTATAGGAAACATCTGATGTTTTTTCTATCTGTATTCAAGTTTCCTTTAAATGATTAACCCTAACTATTTCAAACAAACAGAATAAACGTGTTTTAAGGCTATTATGTGATTCATACATTTTAAATAAATATTATAATTCTTCTTCATGTCTAAATCTTCTTCACATCTGAAATGTAAACATTACGGTTTGTCTTTCAGTTTAAACCTTCTCATCGAAGACATGAATACGATATTTGTTATTTAATCCTAATTTTATTATAAAAAGTAACATTAAGACTATTTAAACTTAATTCTCCATAACATGCTGATTATGTTAATAAACTGATTAAGTAAATATAGAATTCTTTAATTATAGCTTTCCATTTAGCAAATAGTTAGCATTATGATTATTTCACTCTATGTTTTCTTAACTTACCCAATAATTAAGTATTAACGTTTTTAACTCTTATGTTTTTTATAACTATAGGACATGCATTTTTTATTAATATTTTAGAATTATTTGTATTGCTTATGAATTTCAATTCAGTTTTGTTTCACCAAAATTGAACTTTGTTAATCGTATGTACTTCTATTAATACTAACTCTAATAAATCTCCATGATAGGTGAATGTTAAGGTTCTTTTACCTTAAGTTTTCGTACAAATTTGAAACCTAAGTAACTTAAAATCTTCCTATTATAGTTAACTGTCCAGGTTCCTTAATGATAGGTTTTCTTGACAAACAAAGCGAGGAAATATTAAGGTTGTTTAAGTTAGGGAAATGAACGGAAGAATTTATATATATATTTTTAGTGGTTTCTAAGAGCATATTTTTTTCTATCCTAGTATTTTTTTAAGAAATTAATGCCCTGGTATTTTTTCGAAACTACACAGCGTAAAAGTGACCCTACATATTCATTTACTTTTCACACCTTGCAAAGGTTTAAAAAACATATATCTGTGAGTAATTTTCACAGAGGAGATTCTGCTGTTACAAGAACCATAAACGTAGCGTTTCTTTCACAGAGGATACTTCTGCTGTTACAAGAACCATAAACCTAGCGTTTCTTTCACAGAGAAGACCTCTGCTGTTACAAGAACCATAAACCTGGCGTTTCTTTCACAGAGGAGACTTCTGCTGTTACAAGAACCATAAACCTAGCGTTTCTTTCACAGAAAAGACCTCTGCTGTTACAAGAACCATAAACCTGGCGTTTCTTTCACAGAGGAGACTTCTGCTGTTACAAGAACCATAAACCTAGCGTTTCTTTCACAGAGAAGACCTCTGCTGTTACAAGAACCATAAACCTGGCGTTTCTTTCACATAGGAGACTTCTGCTGTTACAAGAACTATAAACCTGGCGTTTCTTTCACATAGGAGACTTCTGCTGTTACAAGAACTATAAACCTGGCGTTTCTTTCACAGAGGAGACTTCTGCTGTTACAAGAACCATAAACCTGGCGTTTCTTTCACAGAGAAGACTTCTGCTGTTGCGAAAGACATAAGAATGTGAAATAAAAACTGTATCAGTTGCAATGATCGATGAATATAGTTTCATCAGGCTATAATAAACTACATTCACCATCAGCATGTGCACCAGAGCAGACTGCTGAATGTTGTCACGGCATGATGAGCTATATAAAGTATCGACAATGCAGGAAACTCTCAATTTATTAGTTAAAGAACCGCCATTAAAATCTCTCAAGGGATCAACTGTGGAAATAAGTGAAAAGGTATAATAATGAAATATATGCATTATTTGTGAGTATTTTGTTTGGAAAAATGCTGTGTCACATTGTTCGGTTTCAAGGCGTACATAATAATTATACGTAAACATATAACACTGATTAGCTTGTAGTTATATATGCATAACATATAACATTGGTCGGGATATCTGTACAGTAGTTATAGGTATATAATTAACGACTGTGGTTGCTTTATGGATATAAAATTATATAGCACTACGTTGTTTTTTGTCCTATACATTGGGTAAATATGTCTTTAATATTGGTTAAGGACGTGCATCTAGCCTAAACGCCAAATTGTTTTGCTACAATTATTTCATATAAATAATATGTACTTGATTTCGACAGTAACTACATTTTGCTGAAACAGTTTGAATTAATATAAATAATGCTTGAACTAATATTTACTGTTAGAGTGTATCCAGCTTCATGTTATAGTTGATAAAGTGTTACTGTTAGAGTATAGCCAGCATGATTTTATAATTGAAAACACTGTTGATTGATGTTGTCGTTCAAAAGGTTTGTATCTTTTCCGCTTCATGAACGTATTTTTAATGCTGGTTTCAGAAACATAAATTCAAATTTGGAGAAATGAAAATAAACTTATTTTATTTTTGTCACGAAATAAATGACTACTTTTAGTATTACAGATATATCTATGCCTCATAAAAAGAACTACAATACATCAGGATAAAGCACCTAGCGACAAAGTAACGAATTGAATGTGAAAATTAAATTCAGAAATGGTCTTAAATACCTGATTGGTAAGACGATTAGTTTCGTGCCTACGTCACCTAACGAATTCGCAGAGGTACGAGTCAGTCATGTTACCATTGGTTCCGCAATGTCGCTCGTTTCGTTTCTAAACCACATTCCAAGTGCTATCATTCTACTGATGGTTTCAGAAATATAAATTAAAACGTAGATAACTGATTTTTCAAGTGAAATATTTGAAAAATATTTTAATTTTTTAAAATAATTATTTAATTAAATGTATTTTTTTTATTTAAATAAACATATAATTACTTGCTAATTGGTGTAAACCTGATAATTAAACCTCACATAAACTGACTTAAACTAACAAAAAAAGTTCATTTCCACACATTTTAATTTGTGTTTCTGAAATCAGCATTAAAAGCGACATTAATATACATATTTCCCGTTTGAACATCGTGTAACATACGGAAATTTTTAGTGTCGGGTTATATGACCAGTTAATGTACGTGCCTCGTGGCATGATATTCTTGAAAACGTTTAAAGTAAACTAATTCTGGAAACATGTTTAAAATAATTAGTTGTTTTACATTAGAGATAAGCAGTTACATAACAGGAGTACAAACTCTGTTTTTTAATGCTGTAGTGGGGGATATTTTGTATCGATCTGTAGTTATATGTATTAGTATGTACGCGTTCATGGTTGGCTCACAATCTGGGATGTAGTTTCTATTTACTTGTTTTTCACGTGTTCTAAAAGCTTGGCCTTTCTCTTGACGTAGCCAGTTTTGATAGACAACACTTAGAAACAGTAAGAAAAATTAATTAATTTATTATTATCCTACAGATTTAGTGGACGCTGAAGTCAGAAAGGTTATGCTGAATCCTACAAAAAAAAACAACTGTAAAAAACGTGAGCCCGAAGCCATTTTGTTGTGAGATCAGTGAGTCACAAGAAAAGGGTTGATAAAGCATGCTGGGGTAGAAGAAAGGGTCTAGTCAGAACAGACAGGGAGAAAACGGGCAGGAATTCATCGCGTGCTACACAGCTCAGTCAGTTGAAGAGAACTCGCTTCCATGTTCACGATGTGCGCATGCTCACTCTATCTTTCAAGTCAAGGCGCATGCAAATTAGCTTGGAACTGAGAAGGTTCAGCGGGATGGAGAGCTGCTTGGCTTGATTGTGTAACGCAAGAGTTACATCGGAGCTAGAGGGTCGAGGGAAGAAGTTGGAACAGCTACAGAAAATGTTAATGAACGTATTTCATTCACAGCATCCGTGTACATGTGCTAATAAACTATTTAATATGATGCATTAAAACTAATGTAGAAAGAACATCGTGCTTAATTAAGAACTGGACCGAACCAGTCAGATAGGAATAATTCGTGTTCTTTACAAACGTATAGCAAATATGTTTCTTACAAAACCAGTGAATCAGTTTGAAAAAAAAATTGTTTAATTTTAAAATATTATGGTTCGGATTGTTAGACAGAAAGAGAAATAACCAGATCATGAAACACACACGTATACACACATATATATATATATCACGTTTTTCTTTGTATCTTATGCATTGTTTACTTGCAGGAAAACTAAAAATTAATGGTCGTGCAGCTAAACTATATACAACCCTCGTACATTACAATAACTTAAGCCTTTGTTTTAAAACACTACCTACTTATGATGCACGCCTTTTACTGCATGTGATGACATTGTAAAAGTACCGAAACCTAATGATGGTAATGTAAAACTACCGAAACCTAGTGATGGTAATGCAAAGTGACCGAAACCTAGTGATGGTAGTGTAAAACTACCAAAATGTAGTGACAGTAATGTAAAACTACCGAAACCTAGTGATGGTAATGTAAAATTATCGAAACCTAATGACGGTAATGTGAAACTACAGAAACCTAGCGATGGTAATGTAAAACTACCAAAACCTAGCGATGGTAGTGTAAAAATACCGAAACCTAGTGATAGCTGGTGACCTTAATGACATTTTTATTGTGCATTTTAAATATTGATTGTGTTTATTAAAACTTCCTAGTTTCTTATCGAACTTTTAATTTAATTAAAAAGTGCAAGTCATCATTCTGTAGGTATTTTTTCGCTTCGAAATTTGTTTGAAGAAATTTATACTCACGTGAAATTTTCATGAACAAGCTGATGTTTAAGATATTCAAGTATACACATCGTTTCTAAATCGTTTGAAATTCTCTTCCAGATTAATCTATGTATAACTAATATATAAGTATTTCCAAGAAGAAAAATGTTAATGATACACAAATGCATCTGATATAACGGTGTGATCATTTGAAAATGCTAATAAGTGCATCTGTCACAGCAATGTGATCACTTGAAAGTTGAATATTCTAATGAGTGCATCTAGTCCAGCGATGTCATTACTCGAATATAATAACGAATATGTCTGGTTCAGCACTGTATTTATTTGAATATACTAACGAATGTGGTTAGTCCAAAGATGAGGTCACTTTAATATGCTAACGAGTGCTACTGTTCAGAGACATGGTGATTTGAATATCTGTTTAGGATTAAACAATGTTTAATATTTCATGATTTTACAAAGAAGGATAGAAATTAAATTAATTTTATGTTTTATGTTGAATTAGTTGGTATGTTAAGTTCATATCAAACTCTGCTTTTCACGTGGACTTATGGGCGTTTTATAGCAATGCACGGGTTCGAAGTAAAGCAGTAACCACTAGCCTAATTCTTCCAATGGGAAGATAAAAATAACATCAACTACGACAACGTCTGTCATCTTTAATCATGATGACAAGGTTCTTCATGAGGCCAGATGAAGAAAACTCTAATATTCCAACTACAGTATCTAACAGTGTGTTGGGTGTGTGAAGAGAAAATGAAGTCTGTTGAGTGAACGAATGAAAGGGAATATACAGGGAAAGTTAAACCCATTTATTCAGTGAGTGATACTGGGGATAAACAGTTTTGATTTCAAATTTTATTTTCTTCATTTCTTACAAGAGACGAAATTCTTTGTCAGAAACAGGATTGAAACGGTTTGGTTCCTATAAACTAACTTGCAGAACCCAAGATTTGGTTTTGTAACTACAAACTGCCTGCTAGAATCTAAGGATTGGTCGTGTAAAGTAGTGTTCAGGTCAAAGTGTGGTTCCTGTAAACTACCTTGTAGAACCTAAAGTTTAGTCGTGTAAAGTAGCACACAGATTAAGGTGTGGTTTCTATATACTAACCTACCAATCAATATGATTCCTATAAACGATATTTACAGAAACTTCTGCTTTACGTATGTATACAAACAGTATGTATACCTGATGTCATATGATAATCGATTTCTACAATTTTGATTAAAAGTGAAAGAAGAGTAAAGCTTCAAACAAATATTTTGATCAGACCTGCGTTTCTAACAAACTTGTTAAGTTTGTGAAAATTAAAAACACAACAAGAACAATCAATAAATTTATTGAATTCTGTTACACGCTAATTAAAACACGATTTTCTTCTGAGAATCACGAAGAGTTGAAACGAACAAATTGGAGAACTATTCTACCTCGGTAAAAGTGGTTCTTAAGATTCATTTAAAAATCGATTAGAATGAATATAAAGTTGAGAACGATTATTGATCAAAATGTTTGTCTGTAGTTATTATAGTTAATGAAAAATAGCTGTGTTTGTACCAATTCACCGACATAAAATGTAATATACAAATTAAATTTGTTTGGTGATTCAGTTCTGCATACCGTTTAGAATTGTTTGATGATTTAATCCTTCATACCGTCTATGGAAAGTTATGTAAACCAGTGCTTTAGTCTTAAACATTACTGAGATATTTCAGAAATCATCTGGCTTTATGCAGAGATATTGATATGTTAGTTATGTTATTGTTTTTACTTTTTTAATACATTTTTTACAAATATATATTTATATGTAAGCAAATATGTTTTCTAGTTACCAACTCGGAAAATGAAAAACTTTAGTTACAAAGTTCGTGCACTGTTTTATTTATCACTGTGAGTATAAAATAAGAACAACAACGAAAAATGCATTCCTAGGTGTCAGTGTCACGAGAATGATGACGAGTACACGCCCCGAGAAAACACGCGCGTAATTGCACTTAATTAAAGACAAGGCCAACAATGACAGCAGCATCCAAGGTGCTGCCGTATCATTGTGTGGCGACGCTGATAATTGCTTAAACTGCATAAAACTTTGTCAGTAGCTGAGTCTACAGCCAAATAGGTTGTAAAAGATTACGGAACGTTCTTTCCACCAATCAAAGCGCAGAATTTTCTCACCATATCAGATAATAAAACGCTCATGTTTACCTAGACATATTCGAAAAACCTTTCTCAAGTGAAAGGGTTACTTTTATGTTTAAAAATCATAAAATAAGAAATGTACTAGGTTTTAACAAAACTACAGTTCATGTCCATGTGTTTTCAGACG
The DNA here is from genome assembly GCA_011833715.1 of Carcinoscorpius rotundicauda. NCBI lineage: Eukaryota > Metazoa > Arthropoda > Merostomata > Xiphosura > Limulidae > Carcinoscorpius > Carcinoscorpius rotundicauda. The sequence continues at coordinate 91,348,814 of CM022395.1, forward strand.
TTCTATTTTTATGCATTTACTGGAAGTCCGAAAGATTTTTATGCCCACTGCATGAATGAACTCTGAATTTTGTCACATATTATGGCCAAGCGTGTTAAGGCGTGCGGCTCGTAATCTGAGGGTCGCGGGTTCGCGCCAAAACATGCTTCCCCTTTCAGCCGTGGGGGCGTTATAATGTGATGGTCAATGCCATTATTCGTTGGTAAAACAGAAGCCCAAGCGTTGGCGGTGGGTGGTGATGACTAGCTGCCTTTCCTCTAGTCTTACACTACTAGATTAGGGACGGCGAGCACTGATAGCCCTCGAGTAGCTTTGTGCGAAATTCAAAAAACAAATAAACAAACAAATTTCTGTCAGTTAGCTCATGTTCATAAAATGGTGCGGTAATGTATTGTTATAATTTGTGAAGCCCTTATTTGTTTTTTATAATTAAACTAATAGCATTATATTAAAAATAGGGTTATGGATTATGGAGAGTCAATCACAGTTTCTTGATAACATTAAGTGGTTTGTATCCTGCTTAACCTCGAGGATTTGTAGAACATTTCAAACTACTTTCATGGTTACTATCAGTTTTCAAAACTGTAACCAGTAATAGTTTACACAACTCAAGACTGAATGAGAATTTTGAAGTAATTAAGAAAGCAGTTTTACTGATTTAATTATATATATCTATAGGATTGGGGTGTTGCTTGGTATCAACAGAGGTTTACATTTAACAATCTAAAAATGCTTGCTGCCTTAACAGAAGCTAAAGTGATAACGGTTGAATCATAGAGAGGAGAATCATTTGATTTCAACTGTAGAGGTTATATGTGTAGCTAAATTCATTATCGGTTTTAACTGTGGAGGTTATATGTGTAGCTAAATTCATTATTGGTTTTAACTATGGAGGTTACATGTGTAACTAAATTCATTATCGGTTTTAACTGTGGAGGTTATATGTGTAGCTAAATTCATTTTTGGTTTCAACTGTAGAGGTTATATGTGTAGTTAAATTTTATTTGCTTGTTTTGAATTAAGCAAAAAAACACACAACACGCTGTCTTTGCATTGCTAGCCAGTAGTATCGAAACCTGGTTTTTAGCGGTGTGAGTCCACAGACGTACCGCTTTGCTCGTGGTGTGACGTAGTTAAATTAATTATGGGTTTAAACTGAATAGTTAAATATGTAGTTAAATTCATCATTAGATTTAAATCTTACATTTTAAGGTTGCATTTCTAAATGTAGAGCATAAATTCATTTCTGTAGATTTAAACTAAGAAAACAAATAAATATAAAACGTTTCAATAAACGAAATCAAAAACCAACATATTAAGTTACCAAAACCAAATAATATTTCCATAGATTTTTCAAATAACAAACATTACACACTACAGTATTACGTTGTAAGGAAATTTTGAGAACGATTATTTTATCATCAACGCTGTTCCTAAATGTGGAAGCGCCGGGTTTTGACGTTAAGTTTTGGTTTTGTTAATTTAAAATTATTTTTAACTCGCTGTATCTATCTACCATATAGCACGTGCACTTCGAAAGATAAATAGTTAAAGGGTTAGGTTTCCCTGTTTGACAGTGAGCTTTCATCGTGTCCTCTTTTTTTGTTTACGTTGTAACACTCTCTCCCGTTCATCGTCAAACTAAAGCATTGACGCAACTGTTTAGCTATTAGCTCGTGACGTGTACCAGCTAGACAATTAATGTTAATTAGGAAAACGCAGAAGTAGAGGGAAGAGCGGATGTAAAATCCAGGTGGCTGACAATATTTTCCATTCAGTTACGAGGCACCACATAGCAATATAAACCTCATAACCTCTAATAAAAGGGGTAACTGTCTAAACGCCGGTGTCTCGTTACCTCCATGGCGTGTTGATTTTTTTTGCTACATTTCTGTATGGGAACAACCAGGATTCTGCCCGAGTGTTCACCTGATGGTGGGGTAAACGGGGCCTCTTTCGTTCGGAGTGGCGAGAGGTGGGGAGAGAGAAAGGGGATAGCCTTTGTTCCCGTGAATACAAAGAGGTAGAGGTAGAAACCGTACCTTCCCACCAGTCCTTCTCTTTGTTTATATTTCACATCCATTACCTGCCCAACCGTCGAAGAAAAAAATATATGAATAAAAAACTGTAACAAGACCATAATAATAAAAGAAGGCAATGGTTTTAAAGGAACGCAAGTGAAAGGAATTAAGCTTCCAGTTCCCTGCCCTTCAAGAAGTGGAGTTGTCGTCTGAGAAGCTGGCAGAAAGGCTGAGATTTTTATAGCAGAAAATACCCTTTCACCTCCAACCTAACCCGTTACAGTGTCACAAAGAGGGGTTCTGAATGTGACATCTCGCAATCATGTGAACTGTGCTTCGATACTGCGGGCATGGTGATTCAAGTCGTTCTTGGTCGGTTCGTACATGAACCACAGAAAATGTTATGATTGATCTGTTCATTAGTAATTTAATGGTGCTGCTGAAACAGAGGAATAGTTAAAACTCTAACTAGTTTACGTTATAGACACCAGATGGCTTTTATCGCCTCGTTGAAACCTTGATATCACCAAAAATACAGAATAATATAAAAATGTAGATATTGTTGATTAACTTAACTTATGAAGCGTATGGATATAGAATGGTATTATTTATATCAATAAGACTCTATCCGGAAAACATACCCTATGTAGAAATATTTTAGTACTCTACTCATTTTTCAGAAACCTAATTCAGTAATAAAAAAAACACGAAACGTCTAATAAATGCTTCATCTAATTATGTTCGTGTTTTTCTTCATTATTATACAGACATTGAACGAAATGCGCAACAGTTTATGTTTTTATAGTCTTACTGAACACTAGCAAAATATTTATAGAATAGTGATCGGGTTCATTAAATCCTAAGTAACTCATTAGATGATTGTTATCACATGATCTTCCGCTCAGACAGTGTTACATATAACTGTATTGAACGTTCTCTCGCAGTAACGTTTCTGCAACCTATACTCACACAATATTAAAACACAACAGTGACGGTACATGAAGAATCGATTTTTGTCTTCCAACTCTTTTTCTTGGATAAACATCGATTGAACATTTTGAACGCAGTATCTAATAAGTTTTCTTCTGACCACAAAACGCTAGAAAATATATATATGAATAATACACATGAAGGAAAGCCCTATTCATCAGTGAAAAGATAAAAAAACATTATATGTATTTAACTAAAAGTTTTATGTACCCAACGTTCATTAATACAGCTGGTTTCTTTTCCTGTACTAAATTCGAAGTTAACCGCAATGGAAAATCTAGGTAATTGTAATTGCTGTAATGTTTAAACCTACTAGATCATGAAAAAAACGTGATTAGAGTTAACTATTAAACCATAGTTTTGCACTCAAAATGCGATGTGTATCGCTGACAACAATTTGAAGGAAACAAAACTGCTGTTTTCACTAATATGAGTCTCTTAACAATGCGATATTTTTGGGAAGAGCATTCTGATGTCAGGCTTAATACGATTAAATTAGAAAGCATGTCTGGCGAGGCCAGTAGCCTAAAATATATATCATCGAAAAACGTAAAAAAAAATACGTATTTGACACCAGTTATAATCGGTTCAACAGAAAGAAAATGGCGGACTTTTAAATTTTATTCAGAAGAAGTGTTTTTACGTACAATAAAACAAGTATGGAGTAATATGAATACAAAAATTATTTCATGGTTTTTAACACTATAATTATAAAAGAGTTTCATGTCGATTCAAATTATATTCGAATATTTTGATTTTTAAGTTATTTTGTCGAACACGTATAAAAAAAGCTTATGACTAAAATATAAATAAAACCGAAGTTTTCTCATCACCTACAGTAATGGTAAAGTCATATTACTGAATTTCACAAGTTTTTCTAAAACGTGTTTATAATATATCAATATATCTAAGCTATACGAGTTAAGAAGTGCATGGTTCAAATTCGGGAGTCAAAGGTCAAGAAACTTTTGTGATCATAACTAAGAAGCATGGTATATATTAATGTGAACTGGACTGTTTAAGAAGCATTTTCATATATGCAGCTTTCTTTTACTATCGCTTTACAGTAAGTCGAAAGTGGGATATTTGCTGTGTCTCCATCGCAGGGAATAGAACCTCGGATTTTAGCGATGTATCTCTCCCCCACTTACCTCTGTTCCACCGTTAGAGGACGTTTGACTATTGTTGCATTTTGTACGATGTTTAAAAAAGATTATCTTGGGATAATTTTTGGATCATAAACGAATGATCGTTTTATTATTACCCTTATGTTAGAGTACTTTTCATTCGTTGTTTATATATTCAGTTGTTTAATTGTTATATGGCTTAAAACAATAAATATTTATTTTTGTATCTTTCGTATATCATGGTCAAAAATAGATATATTTATATTAGTGTATGATAGTCAAACATTAAATAATAACAAAAAAGGCCTACACAGTATTAATAATTAACTATTCATTTGAAGCATAATGTATAACCTAAAAGTACTGAGATCAAGTTTACGATATTAGAAATGTAGATTTCCTAAGCGCGCTGACATCTATACATATAAAGGTAAAACGTATGTGTATTTCCACCCTAACTCCTCTCACGAATCTCCGTCACACCAAACATGCTTACCCTTTCAACCGTGGGGGCGTTATAAAGTGACGGTCAATCATACTCTTCGTTAGTGAAAGAATAGTCCAAGAATTGCAAAAGTAGGGACGGCTAGCGCAGATGACCCTCGTGTAGCTTTGCGCTAAATTAAAAAACAAACAAACAAAACTGCTCTAAACCTGTCGAGCCAACCTCAATTAAAATTTGTATATAAACACTATGAACTACAGGGAATGACCTAAGGGGGCAAAAACTTAACTGTATTTTTATGAAGAACCTGTCATAATTTTAAGATAAAGTTTATGTTCTTTATTACTTTGAAATGATTGCTGTTAAACTCACATGGTTTCAATTAGTGTAAATATTCCCCGTCAGTTGACGGATATTTCAGGTTGTTGGTTTATAAAGATAAACTTTGAGAGCTACTGAGAACGTTCTTACCAATTCTGTTATCGATTTTTCGTATCAATCAATGTTACTCTGGCTATGTGTTTGATACCGGTAAATTTTTCACAGGGTATCACATTTATTTTAAAATAACAGCAATACGCTGAGGGACGAGAGTTTTGTATTAGCATAACCCGTACTCTGAGAGTTTTGTATTAGTATAATCCGTACTTTGAGAGTTTTGATTTTAAATAATTGTACATCGAGAGTCGAGAGTTTTATTATAATATAACTAGTAGGCTGAGAGTTTTATCATAATATAACTAGTAGGCTGAGAGTTTTATCATAATATAACTAGTAGGCTGAGAGTTTTAATTTAAAATAACCAGTACACTAAGGGGAAGAGAGTTTTATTATAATATAACTAGTAGGCTGAGAGTTTTATTATAATATACCTAGTAGGCTGAGAGTTTTATTATAATATAACTAGTAGGCTGAGAGTTTTATTATAATATAACTAGTAGGCTGAGAGTTTTATCATAATATAACTAGTAGGCTGAGAGTTTTAATTTAAAATAACCAGTACACTAAGGGGAAGAGAGTTTTATTATAATATAACTAGTAGGCTGAGAGTTTTATTATAATATAACTAGTAGGCTGAGAGTTTTAATTTAAAATAACCAGTACACTAAGGGTAGAGAGTTTTAATTTAAAATGACCAGTACACTAAGGGTAGAGAGTTTTATTATAATATACCTAGTAGGCTGAGAGTTTTATTATAATATAACTAGTAGGCTGAGAGTTTTATTATAATATAACTATTAGGCTGAGATTTTTATTATAATATAACTAGTAGGCTGAGAGTTTTATTATAATATAACTAGTAGGCTGAGAGTTTTATTATAATATAACTAGTAGGCTGAGAGTTTTATTGTAATATAACTAGTAGGCTGAGAGTTTTATTATAATATAACTAGTAGGCTGAGAGTTTTAATTTAAAGTAACCAATACACTTAGTGTAGAGAGTTTTATTATAATATAACTAGTAGGCTGAGAGTTTTATTATAATATAACTAGTAGGCTGAGAGTTTTATTGTAATATAACTAGTAGGCTGAGAGTTTTATTTTCACATAACCAGTTCACACAGAGGCTACAGACCTTGGAACTGTCGATGAGCTATAACGGTGACGGTAAAATTTCCACTAGTCGATCAGAATAGTTGGTGGTTATCTATCTAGCTGTTTTATCCCTAGTTTGTCTGTTTAAAGTTATTGACGGTTATGAACCACTGCGTAGCTTTGTTTATATTTTTCGGAAATTCGTGAAACAACCACCCAAGTTGTCTTAATATTGAACGGTAAAATTTGATCGTCGTTGTTATAATGTTTGTACGAATTGCGTTATTGAAGCAAAAGCACGCGAAGCACAAACCCTCGAATATCGGAGCGTAACAACTCGTTCATACCCAGCTCACCACATTTTGAAGCAAGCATTTTACGTTAATCACGATAATATAAGTAGGGTTCAGGTTTGTGTTGTATAAAACTTTCTACTTTCACGGTTTCTGTATGAAAAAATAATTAAAGAAATTGGTCTGTGTGTTTTCCTTATAGCAAAGCCACATCGGGCTATCTGCTGAGGTCACCGAAGAAAATCAAGCCCTTGATTTTAGCGTTGTAAATCCATAGACATACCGCTGTACTAGCGGTGGGCTGGGCTCTGGGGTTTAAAACAGTGTTTGACAATGTTAGTGAAATACAACTTTAGGTTTTTAACAATTATTCTTCGTACGTATCAACTGTATTTTTTAATATTTTAGTAAACTGACTGTAAGTAACTGATAACTGATTTTCAACATTGTTTTTAAAATAACCACGTAAGTAATAGCTGATTTACATAATAATATTGTCAGTGAAATAACTGTTATAAGAAATGATCATGGGGATATGAATTTATTTTGTTGATGATTCTTATGAAATTACTCCTTTTTCATAGAAGTGATTGGAAATTTCACTTTTCCGTTATGTTGATCGTTATGTTGCGTCACTTTACTTTGTTTGGTTTTGTTCTGAATTTCGCGCAATGCTACACGAGGGCTATTTTGTGCTAGTCGTCCCTAATTCAGCAGTGTAAGACAAGAGGGAAAACTGATAGTTATCACCACCCATCGCCAATTTTGGGCTACACCTCTACCAATCAATAGTGGGATTGACCATCATGTTATAACAACCCCCCAGGTGAAAGGGCGAGCATGTTTGGTGTGGCGGAGATTTGAACCTGCGACCCTCAGATTACATGTCGAGTGCCTTAACCACCTGGCCATGCCGGACCGCGCTACTTTATTACGATCCATAAACATTTGTAAAATAAATTGATCATGTGATGTGCCAAGTGGTTGCTTGGGATATATAGAAACTGATATATAGTCTTGTCATAAGTACTCTGCCTGACAGTGAAAAAGACCAAAGATCTTCTGACTACTTGATATCAGGTCCCCGTTCATTAGAAGTACCTTTATTAAGTGTTTTCAGTTTGACAAATGTCTATTAACAGTGGCAGTTTATCCGTAATACCAAATAGGAAACTCAAAGATTTTTAACCATCCCTATGACACCGAGAAAAAGGAATTTCTAAAGCGCATTACAATAAAGTTAATAAACTTACCAATTTCTTCAATACTAAAGATAACTTCAAGCATGCTATTCAAAAGGCATTATAAATCTTTTACACAGTAGTCGAAAACCAGCCCCAAATTATTTGAGGTACGAAGAGGAATGCAGTGATGACGGAAATGTAACTTGAGAACACTAAACAACGAGAAGATTCACATGTGGACTGATGGTTATATTTTTTCTTCGTTTTTTGTATAATGACTTTACCTGTGGTAAGGATATGGAGAAAAGCAAATGAAACATTAAACTATGCTTGTATTAGTTTGATGATGCAAGTTTCTAGAGGTGCTGTAATAGTTTTGGAATGTTCTAGTAACAAAAATTGGTTCAAACCTTTGATTAATTTAAAACGAAAGTGATTAGAAATTCACTTCCTTAGCATATAGAACGCTGCACAGAGATAAGTAATCTTATCATAATTTCTTCATCAGTGATGACGAGAAAACACATTTGAAGGGAAAAATATACATGTGAAAAAGCCGTTTGGGTTGAGAAAATTTTCATGCAGAGGAGCAAACAACGTTTCGACTTTTTTCTGTCATTGTCAGGTCCACAAAGAAAGAAAGAGGTATCTGACCTATAGCTGACCACATGTTTGTAGGAGGTTGTGTAACTGAGTGTAGAAATGTAGAGGGCGTGCTTAGATTTTTGTTATATTTATTAATATAGGTATAAAGGTGTTCCTTTGTATTGGTTTATTTTGGGCTTAAGTTGTTGTATAAGTAAGGCTTCTTTAATTTTGCGTTTGTTTATGTTCGTTTCTTTATTTAGTATTTGAGTGTTTTTTATTGTTAAGTTGTGTTTATTTGATTTGCAGTGTTCAAAAACGTGTGAAGGTGACTTTTTACTTTCTTTGAATCTGGTTTCCATTTTTCTACTTGTTTCTCCAACATAGAAGTCGTGGCAGTTATCACATTGTATTTTATAACTAATGTTGGTGTGGTGTTTGTCAGCGTAGTTTTTACATAGTATAGACCTCAATTTTGTGCCTGTTTTTTGAATAAATTTGGTATTAAGTGGAATGTCATAGTTTGTTATTAGTTTTTGCCAAATGCTGGTTATTTTCCTGCTGATGTCAGGAATATATGGTATACAGCAGTATATGGTTTCGTGATTTTTTGATTAGTGATATATATTTATTTTTTTTGGTTGATTTTGCTTTCTGTCTAGGTGTGTGGGTATAATGGTTTCTACGGTTTGTGGAGGAAACATTTTGATGTTGATGAAGTATTGTTTTATTTTGTCTAATTCATCGTTAATTTTATCTGGTGAGCATAGTTTTATGGCTGTGTTTATTTGGTTTCTTAGTAGGTTGAAGTTTTGTCTTGTTTCATGTGCTGAGTTCCAAGGAATGTATTGTCCAGTATGAGTGATTTTTTGGTGGATTTCTGTTTTAAATTGTGTATCGGTTCTTGTAATTTTGAGGCTAAGAAATGATATTTGATTGCTTTCTTCCTGTTCACATCTGAAGTTTATGCTGTGATGTATAGAGTTAATGTGATTGAAAAAATAAGTGTGTGTTCTCTAGATATGAAACCCGCAATCGTGTCGTCTACATATCTGTACCAGTATAGTGATGGATGTAATGCTGTATTAATTGCTTGTGTTTCAACTTGTGTCATAAAAATATTGGCTAGAACTGGTGATACTGAGTTGCCCATGCTTAGGCCATTTGTTTGTATATACATTAACCCCTAATAGCCAGTGTAGGTAACAGTGATGATACAGATCTGGTCAAGTATTTTGTCCATAACTTGCTTTATCTGATATTAGGTGAAGTGACCAGCTAGTATAGGTAATAGTAATGGAACAGATCCGACCGAGTATTCCGTCCATAACTTGCTTTATCTGATATTAGGTGAAGTGACCAGCTAGTATAGGTAATAGTAATGGAACAGATCCGACCGAGTATTCCGTCCATAACTTGCTTAAAAGCGCTTTAACTTTCAGTGGGAAATAGATTATAAATATATTCCGTTTTATAAAAATACATTAAATCAATACATTGGAAAAATTATGTGATTATTTTCCTGAAGTTTAATAGAGTCAGTAATCCCACTATAACGTCACAATTAGTGTATAGCGTATTTTTGTAAGGCTCGGAGACTTGGTTCACATATTCATCCTGTCTCTTTTGTGATATAATCACGAAACCCAGTTTAATATCACAGGTTTCCGACTAATTTCATGCTTGAACTTGTTCAGAGCTTAAGCCTTTTTTTTAGGCTTCGTTATATTTGCAAGTATATGTGCTGCCTGTGCCGGATATGGATTATAAACCGAGATTACCGCCTACATTATCTGGGAACCGAAGGGAGCGCATCTTCGAGCTTAACTCTGGCGGTATTGTGGCCCTGATCGCAAAGAAGCTAACTAATAACACCCGTGTGTTAATAACATAGCTAGTCGCCGAATATTACGAGAAATAGTTTAGTTCAATGAAGATAATAACCAGGTGGGGGCGCTTCATTGATAGAAGACTTGTTCTTAGAGTCTTAAGAGAGGCCTATTTGAAATCCTGTACCATGTGGTTTTATTCAAGGTGTACTAAAGAAAGCATAAGACAGACAGTTCCATTAACAATACCACCTTGGCAACAGTTACTATGGTGTAACAATGAAAGACCACACAGTGAGCGTGTGTTTATTTTAATGTATACTTTAATTATGATTGATCCAAACATAAAATTTGTACATCTCACGTATTTCGTTTCGTCTTTCCTTGTATGACTTGTTTGAATGAAACTTTTATTTTTTTAAATACTTGGTTTAATTCATATAATTTTTTCTGCAGATCACACATTAATAAAGAAAATGTTTTAAACAAACACTTTAATCACGTTACTTTTTAAGAATAAAAATATTTATCAGTTAGAACTTGTGATTGGAAGTTTCATCTTTCACTTTTCTCACAATAATATCTATTAACATATACCGTTATTAGGTTTGCTATACTGTTTACACTGGTGTGTTACTACTATGGTATAGCCGTCTTAGGTTTATTATTCTGTTTACACTGGTGTGTTACTACTATGGTATAGCCATCTTAGATTTATTATACTGTTTACACTGGTATGTTACTACTATGGTATAGCCATCTTAGATTTATTATACTGTTTACACTGGTATGTTACTACTATGGTATAGCCATCTTAGATTTATTATACTGTTTACACTGGTATGTTACTACTATGGTATAGCCATCTAAGGTTTATTTTACTGTTTACACTGGTATGTTACTACTATGGTGTAGCCGTCTTAGGTTTATTATTCTGTTTACACTGGTGTGTTACTACTATGGTATAGCCGTCTTAGGTTTATTATTCTGTTTACACTGGTGTGTTACTACTATGGTATAGCCGTCTTAGGTTTATTATACTGTTTACACTGGTATGTTACTACTAGGATATAGCCATCTTAGGTTTATTATACTGTTTACACTGGTGTGTTACTACTATGGTATAGTCATCTAAGGTTTATTATACTGTTCACACTGATGTATAACTACTATGGTATAGCCATCTAAGGTTTATTATACTGTCTACACTGGTATGTTACTACTAGGATATAGCCGTCTTAGGTTTATTATTCTGTTTACACTGGTGTGTTACTACTATGGTATAGCCATCTTAGATTTATTATACTGTTTACACTGGTATGTTACTACTATGGTATAGCCGTCTTAGGTTTATTATTCTGTTTACACTGGTGTGTTACTACTATGGTATAGCCATCTTAGATTTATTATACTGTTTACACTGGTATGTTACTACTATGGTATAGCCATCTAAGGTTTATTATACTGTTTACACTGGTATGTTACTACTATATTATAGCCATCTAAGGTTTATTATACTGTTTACACTGGTGTGTTACTACTATAGTATAGCCATCTAAGGTTTATTATACTGTTTACACTGGTATGTTACTACTATGGTATAGCCATCTTAGGTTTATTATACTGTTTACATTGGTGTGTTACTACTATGGTACAGCCATCTTAGATTTATTATACTGTTTACACTGGTATGTTACTACTATGGTACAGCCGTCTAAGGTTTATTTTACTGTTTACACTGGTATGTTACTACTATGGTGTAGCCGTCTTAGGTTTATTATTCTGTTTACACTGGTGTGTTACTACTATGGTATAGCCGTCTTAGGTTTATTATTCTGTTTACACTGGTGTGTTACTACTATGGTATAGCCGTCTTAGGTTTATTATACTGTTTACACTGGTATGTTACTACTAGGATATAGCCATCTTAGGTTTATTATACTGTTTACACTGGTGTGTTACTACTATGGTATAGTCATCTAAGGTTTATTATACTGTTCACACTGATGTATAACTACTATGGTATAGCCATCTAAGGTTTATTATACTGTCTACACTGGTATGTTACTACTAGGATATAGCCGTCTTAGGTTTATTATTCTGTTTACACTGGTGTGTTACTACTATGGTATAGCCATCTTAGATTTATTATACTGTTTACACTGGTATGTTACTACTATGGTATAGCCGTCTTAGGTTTATTATTCTGTTTACACTGGTGTGTTACTACTATGGTATAGCCATCTTAGATTTATTATACTGTTTACACTGGTATGTTACTACTATGGTATAGCCATCTAAGGTTTATTATACTGTTTACACTGGTATGTTACTACTATATTATAGCCATCTAAGGTTTATTATACTGTTTACACTGGTGTGTTACTACTATAGTATAGCCATCTAAGGTTTATTATACTGTTTACACTGGTATGTTACTACTATGGTATAGCCATCTTAGGTTTATTATACTGTTTACATTGGTGTGTTACTACTATGGTACAGCCATCTTAGATTTATTATACTGTTTACACTGGTATGTTACTACTATGGTACAGCCGTCTAAGGTTTATTATACTGTTTACACTGGTATGTTACTACTATATTATAGCCGTCTAAGGTTTATTATACTGTTTACACTGGTATGTTACTACTATATTATAGCCGTCTAAGGTTTATTATACTGTTTTCACTGGTATGTTACTACTATGGTATAGCCGTCTTAGGTTTATTATACTGTTTACATTGGTGTGTTACTACTATGGTATAGCCATCTTAGATTTATTATACTGTTTACATTGGTGTGTTACTACTATGGTACAGCCGTCTAAGGTTTATTATACTGTTTACACTGGTATGTTACTACTATATTATAGCCGTCTAAGGTTTATTACACTGTTTTCACTGGTATGTTACTACTATGGTATAGCCGTCTAAGGTTTATTATACTGTTTACACTGGTATGTGATTATTAGAGGAAGGATGAGGCTGGAATATTAATGTTTGGAGAAGTAAAAACGATCATCCTAGTTTTGTGCTTGTAATTAATTATTTTATGTATTATTTATCTTTGTTTCTAGGGGCTTCCAATAACTTGCTGTTGGTGGTGAACTGAAGTTTTAGATCCGTGTTTGAAAACTCGTAACTGCTCTTTTTTATTTATTTAACGTTTTAGTTAATAATTTTACTTCACTTCTCAATCTTGCAAATAGATGTTGCTTTATTAATATATCGCCAATTCTGAGTTGGTCTTACTTCCTCAGACATTTTGTTTTCAAACGCTTATGTTGTTATCAGTAAGTTTATTCTCTATCAACTTTATATGTTATACTTCTTGTTTTGGTTCTGTTTCTCCGAATTTACTTTACTTTTAAATATCGTCGAAAATAAACAGACTGTTGTTTTAAACTTTCTTTTCAGTAAGTAAGAGACATAGTTGTTTAATAATTAAATTATATTATTAGTAAACAGTGAACTATGTGATCAAAAAGGAACATGTAGATTATTGAGGTTGTTGTGAATGAAAAGAACTTTGATAAACATTGTTATCTCAAAGTATGAACTACATGAAAATATACATGTTGCTTTATTAGAGTTGTTAATGTACATGATAATATGTTCTTTTGATACACGTATATATATATATGTTGCTGTATTAGGATCCTTAATGCACATGTCGAAACATATAACACCTAAGCTGAGTTACCAATTTATATTTTTAGATATATAAATTTTTGGGGGGTTTTTGGTGTACATATTAACACGTGATATATACTTCGATTTACATACTTGAAGTACTCGTTAACACGTGGTACTTCCATTAAGATTCCACAAGATGTAATTCCTTGAATGGTGAGTTAGTGTTAAAGGATTGGAAGTTGGTATATATCATTCCTCAATCAAGGGATATAATAAAAAATTATTCCACTAATTATAGGCCCATCAGTTGTGGAAAAAGCTTTGGAAAGTCTGATAAAAGAGGTCTTGTACAGTGAATTAACACAGTTTATAATTATATTAGATAGTAAGCATGATTTCACAAAAGGAAAATCTTGTGTTACACATCTGTTGGCATTCTTTGAAAAGGTTACTGCTTATGTTGATTAGGGTAAGAGATTTGGTGTATCTGGATTTTTAGAAAGCATAATATGCTTGCAAAAATTGTTTCTATAGGTGTAAGAGAAAAGTTAGGAAGCTGGATAGAAGAGTGCTGGTTGGAAAAAAAGGAAAGGGTTGTTTTAAATGAAGTTCAGTCAAACTGGATTAATGTCACAAGTTGGGTACCTCAGGGGTCAGTCTTAAGACTTTTGCTCCTTTTCATATATGTGCCAATGATATAGACGAAGAAGTGATGAGTAAATTGCTTTAGTTTGCTGAAGATACTAAGTTCTTGGGTGTTGCTGACATCGCGACCCCCAGTGGCACAGTGGTATGTCTGCGGACTTACACACTAAAAACCGGGTTTCGATACCCGTGGTAGGCAGAGCACAGATAGCCCATTGAGTTGCTTTGTGCTTAATTCTAAACAAACAAAATGCTGACATCGAACTGTTGGAAAAGGTTCAGTGGATGGTAACTGAATGACTGGGATTGAGGAGTTGTTAAACGAGGAGAGGCTGGGATCTCTAAAACCGGTTTATCTTGAAAAAAAAGAGTAACAGGGGATCTGGTTGTGATGGTTAACATTGTAAAGGGACTTGATGCCCTGTTTCCATATTTAACCATGAGAACAGTAGGACTATGGGATACAAGTGTAAATTTTGGAAAGGTAGGAGTGATCATTAGCTAAGACAGTTTAGATTTTTCCAACAGGGTTCCAACAGGGTGATTGACCTTTGGAATGGATTGATTTCGGATGTTACAGAGGCAGTTAATTTAAGTGAGTTTAAGAAAAAGTTTGATAAGTATATAAGCTTTAAGATACATTTTATTTGATTTATAGTAGTTTAGGAGCTGAGACAGCTGAGATGGACAAATATTGTTCCTTGTTGTCTCTCAAAATATGTTATCTTACCTCCATTTTGATCACTGACGTACACGTTAACATGTGCTACGTTTAGTTTCTTGACGTACAAATTAACACGTTCTTAACGTAACTCATGCTACTTCCACGTAGATTCTTAATGGATATTTTGATACATCTTCCTTAGTTTGTTTTTTAATGTACATGTTAACACATGCCCATATTTGGATCATTGTTTGGATATGTTTACATATATCAATATGTCAGCGCACATATTTAAATGGAAGTAAAGTGTTTTACTAAAAATCTGATTATAGTTTCGTTTACGACGAGAAATGTTTATCCTATAAAAGGTGTGGCAAATCTTCTAGGAGTTTTAATAGCATTCGAAATAGTTTTATTTGTAAAAAAAATATATACATGCACATTTTAAAGGTTGCTATCACAATTACAATAATCGCCTCTTCGTCTGGTTTGTAGTAAAGAATGGACCTCTTCCTGTAGATATCAGTCAAACATCTTGATGTAAATATTTGTGTGTTTTCGTACAGCAAAGCCACGTCGAGCTATCTGCTGTATCTACCGAGGGGAATCGGACACCTGATTTTAGTGTTGTAATTCCAACAACTTACCACTGTGTCAGCGGGTGACTCTGTAGATGTCAATCAAACATCTTGTAAATGTCAGTCGAACATCCTTCTGTAGATGTTAATCAAACATCATTCCGTAGATGTCAGTCGAACATCTTTTAAATAAATAAAACATCATAAGAAATAAAAAGAGAATAATTAAATTAATATTTTAATTTACGTCAACACATTTGAGGTCTAGACCTTTTAGACGTTTTCTTTTCAAAGATATTTTTACACGTTTCAGAATAACCACAAATAGTATCAAAAAGTTGTCTAAAAGAGTATATTTTTGTATTTATTATAAAATTCAGGCTTTTCTTAATACATTGAAATAAACATAGAACTCTGTTAATATAATTTTGTACATACGCAGGGTTATCACAGCCTGTTGCTATGTGAACGTGAAAGTCGGTTTTTCACATGGAAATCAGCACAACAGAAGTTCAATCCGGTAGCTAGTAATATCATTTTCTTGAGTTTATTATAAGCATTTAATCTTGTTCATACAAACAGTTTCTCAGATAAGGAAAGAAAAGTATACCTTAAACGTACATAAAACTTTTAACTATATCTAGTTACCGGTTTGCCCAGTCGTACATGGTTAAAGGTTACAAAACGAACCTCCTGGATTTAGTGGCAAGAGATACGTAGGTATGTCTATATTACGTACTATAATTTTTTTTCAAGGTTCTAAGTGAAGTATTATTCAAGTATTTTATGGAAGTAATCTGTGTTTAGTGGTCTGTCTGACAAATGACAGGAATGTTTTTGTAGTTGTGTTTGTGGATCTGGGCATTCTGTATGTTTTGGACTGTGTGTAGTTTGTTTATTTGTGATTTAATTATGTTTAACCATTTTGGGCAAGCATACTCTGCCGCCGGACCTACGTAGGTATTGATTTTTTATGCTGATCGAGAAATGAATATTTTAGGGATCGGGGAGGGTCAGGTGCCATGTAGACGCCTTCCTTCTGTAGAGTATTGTCTTCTTTCTCATCAGGATTCGATCCAGGGCCAGGTTCAACGTTGATATCTGCTTCTCTCTAAGGATTTTTTATTTATTTACACTATTACTTAATCTATGTGGTAACCCTTGTTACAATGTTCTATTATTCACAGTTTTGTTCATTGCCCATAATTTTAATAAACATACCCTATTCGTATCGTGTTCATTTCATAGAGTAATATTAACGCATATTATTTACAAGCTTCATTTACACGTGATTGCTCAATTAGTCGGTGTTCACAATACAGTTTCATTTAACAGTCATACATATGTATATACACATAGAATCCTATTTTGACATACAGGCCCTTTTAAATTAGGGCTAACTTTGCGTCTACGATTCAGTCAGTGTAGCACTGTTTCGCCTACAAATAACTTATTTTCGATGTTTTGCTGGGAAAGGTACTTAGAACTTGATTCATCATGTATTATGTAGTTTCGAGTTTGTTTATCAGCTCATTTTTATTAATATTTTTCTTGCTACACTTGGCCTGAAAGCCAGTTGGAAACCGCGATATTTCCCACGTGACATCGACAACCAATAGGAATGCAACAACGTAGCTTTGGCGATGCGTCTTGATTTCAGTAAAGATAAAAGCCGTACGATTGCAATCTTACAAAAAATTAATAATTCACTTGGCAGAAGTGAAACCAAACAATTGGATGAGTGAACTAAGAAAAGTCTTTCGTGAAAGAAAATGATATTATATATGTTACTCAACTAAATATGAACAATATATATATATATATATCATGACAAAATATATCACATGGTAGGTAAAAGATACATTACAGAGTTGAATATTTGATAATAAATATATGTTATATAACCAAATTTCTCAACGTAAGTAATAGAGATATTATTCAATAAAATATCCTATCATAACTGATACAGCTTTATAAAACTCAATGTATCATAATGCGTGATACAGCATTATAAAACTCAATATATCATAATGAGTGATACATCATTATAAAACTCAATATATTATAATGAGTGATACAAATAAAGTAGCTTACCTGTCTTAAAAGATTGTATAACTAAGAAATAAACTATTCGAAAGATTATAAAATAAACATCAAAAGAGTAAATGGAAAGAATTTGTTGGATTTACAGAGATGAAAACTATTAAATAATTCTTAGCTTGTTGATAACTTATTAACATAAACTTGTTTATGAAGAAATACGGTACAAATATTTAGTTGTTTTATTTAAAGAAAGCCTTTATAAGATATGTTCTATTCATTTAGGTGTAACTGTTCAAGTAATCTATTTCAAGGGGGTATTTTGGAAATGGCTAATGCTGTTTTTTTGCCGTGGATAAAACTTGAGCTACCTGACTTTGGAAATCAAGTAACGAAGGCTAGGCAGAGGGGTTCGTCACCCCTTTTACACCAGAAAGCAAGAGGCGTAATAAAAAAAGAGCAGATGGTCGGTAAGAAGCCTCTGTAGTGTGTATTGACATTAGCGTTCAGATGACGCAACGCTTACCAGGGTGCGGCAACGGTAACAAAGGGTTATATAGCGCTGAGCACATGTGGTCTCATGTTTCTCTACCACTCATGAAAGGGTTCAAAACAGAAATGTATGCTACGAGTCGGGGACTAAAATAGGCTTAGAAACGTTGATTTATTCGTTAGATACAAGAGAACAAACACAGTATTCAAATTTACAGGTAATGTTGAATATTTTCGGTTTTTCATACGTTAAATGATATCTATATCTATGTATGTGGATATAATATGGCATTGTTCTATATCTGACATTTATATGATTCACTTATATGAAGTATTGTTACTGAGTATTAATACCTATATAAGTATAACTTATGACATAAATACATTGCGATGTCTATGAAAATACAATCTTCAATCCGATAACGTTGTTTTGTCTAGGAAGCTGTTACCTTCCGCAAAATAAAGCTGATTTATTTATAAATTATCTTTCATCGAATAATCTCGAATATATGTTATTAATAATAATCTTCCTTTGATAATGATAATGATAAACTCGCGTTTCTGACCCATTATTAGTGAATAAAGCAAAATTCAGTGAATGCTTTCGGTACATTTATAAATTTTGGAAAGGTAGGAGTAATCTTTAGCTAAGACAATTTAATTTTTTCCATCAGGGTGATTGGCCTTTGGTAATACATGATAAGTTGATAATAGGTAACACGTGTATGAATGGTAAGTTAATAATAGATTTTGTTTGTTTGTTTGTTTTGGAATTTCGCACAAAGCTGCTCGAGGGCTATCTATGCTAGCCGTCTCTAATTTAGCAGTGTAAGAGAAGAGGGAAGGCAGCTAGTCATCACCACCCACCGCCAACTCTTAGGCTACTCTTTTACCAACGAAAAGTGGGATTGACCGTCACATTATAATGCCCCCACGGCTGGGAGAGCGAGCATGTTTGGCGCGACCCTCAGATTATAATAATAGGTAATACACGTGTGAATGGTAAGCTAATAATAGGTAATATACGTGTGAATGGTAAGTTAATATTAAGTAATGCATGTGTAAATGATAAGTTGATAATAGGCAATGCATATGTGAATGATAGGTTGATAATATTTAATGCATGTGTGGATCATAAGTTAATAATAAGTAATCTGTTTACCCCCTACAGAGTTTCCGCATTTTCTTCCCATCTCAACTTCCAGTCATGAAATATTTAAGTAGGTCTTTATATTTAGAATATACAAAATCTACACCTAAATTCAGAAAGCTAAAAATGAAGGCTGATATTATGTAAGTTAGATTTTCAAAGAAAATTAGAATATTCTCAATTGCATAAGTATTCAACCCCTTTGCAACTCTAAATCAGTTCAGGTGTGAAAGACTGGCTCGGAAGGTTACAAAATCACTGTAATGATTTCTGTCTGTGTGTAATATCAAAGTGGTTTAACTTGCAGAATAAATGTATCTGTTCAACCAACAACCGGCGTAGTGGTATGGCAAACAAAACATGAAGACCAAGGGGCTTTCTAAACAAGTCATGAATAAAGTAATAGAGAAGCACAGATCGAGAGAAAATTAAAAAAAATCGATTATCCTTTTGTGTATGATAATTTTGTCATTAAGAACCAATATATGGTTCAGGTACTCAGTCACTACTCAGATCAGGTCTCCCTTCCAAGTTAAGCAGCTAGACAATCAGAAAACTGGTTATGGATTCCAATGGTGACTTTAAAAGATTTACAAAGCTCCATATCTGAAATGTGAGTCAGTGTTCATACACTCACAATCTCTTGGTTTTTACACAAAACATGCCTGTATAGGTGAATGGCAAGAGAGAAGCCATTACAGATAAAGAATAATCTTAACTCTTGTAGGAGTTTATTACATCATAAAGTATGTAAATAATGCTGCAAACATGTAGCAAAAGGTTTTGTGATAAAATGAGACAAAAACTGAGCTCAACATAGTAGCACATCGACCAGTCAACACCATT
This sequence comes from Carcinoscorpius rotundicauda, assembly GCA_011833715.1. NCBI lineage: Eukaryota > Metazoa > Arthropoda > Merostomata > Xiphosura > Limulidae > Carcinoscorpius > Carcinoscorpius rotundicauda. The sequence goes on from CM022395.1 coordinate 91,368,878, forward strand.
TAAATTATCAGACGTGGTGACAGCGTCACATAATGACAGGGAAGGTGGTTGGTACAAGGTACTGGTGAATTCTGAAAAACCTGTTTGAGCTAGCCAAGAATCTAAAACTGGGCCTAAAATTCACATTTCAGCTGGACAGTGATCCGTAGGGCAAGTCTAAAACTTCACTGTCGTGGTTTCAAAAGAAGAAAGGGAATGTTGTGGAATAGCTCAGTCAAAGTCTTGACTAGAATCCAATATAAAATGTATTGCAAAGTTTGAATACTGTAGTCCATCAACATGCTCGAATAATTCATCATAATTGAAGCAATATTGACAGGAAGAATGGCTAAAAACCTCATTGTGTAAAGCTGGTAAAGGTCTATCCAAAAAGACTCACAGCAGCAATTGCTTCCAAAGTATTGACATAGGGGGCTGAATACTGCTTCCAAAGTACTGACATAGGGGGCTGAATACTGCTTCCAAAGTACTGACATAGGGGGCTGAATACTTATACAATGATGAAATTTCAATTTAGGTATTTTCTTTGTTGTTTTTTGTTGACATTTAACCTGCTTCACACATAACAGTGTTAAGTCTGATCATATTACAGTATTTCAACTGATGATTGCGTAATAAGTTTACGGACTTAACCCTAAATTCTTAAGTTCGATTCTCCGTGGTGAATTTAGTGAAACTAGCCTATTGTGTAATTTTGCGCTATATATTGTTTCTATATTTAAGTCCAATAGTCTATGAAATGTGGACATTTCTCAGTTTATACTAAACTGGGTGTATGTGTTGACTTTATTCGTCGGTTTTAGTCTATGATGTTTGCCTATGTATATAATTAATTACTAGGCTAATTTATTGAGAAGTACACATACCTACGTCATATATTTAGTTCAATAATACATTACCTCGTTCTGAAAAAATAAGTAGCTGAAGCTAAATATTTAACTGTTTACTTTTATTTTAGATAATAATAGAGTATGTTTTTTATTAATGTACAAAACGTACGGATGTAATCAGCTGTATTTTAAAAATTAGCTCTGAGTTTCACAGAAGTAACTTTACAAAAGTTATACTTAGGAGTGTTCAGGTACTGAAAATATTTACAGAAGTTTTCTTTTGTAACTGTAAGTTCTAGCACTGAAGATGGAAACAAGAGATCAAACTGTCTGATAAAACTAAGGCAAGTTGCAAATAATACATTAAACGTGCTTAGCAGTTAACTTCCCTCAAGTTTCAGAACGATCATTAGTTAACATCACAACAGATATAATATAACACTCAACTCTTAACTCCATAATACATGTAACACCTGACAATTAACTCCACAACACACAGAACGCTCGCTAGTTAACTCCATAATAGACAAAACACTTGTTAATTAACTCCATCACATAGAGAACGATCAGTAATTAACACCAACATATAGAACGATCAGTAGGTAACTCCACAACAAACAGATGAGCAGTTAACTCCACAACAAGCAGAACGATCAGTAATTAACTCTACAACGAACAAAACAATCACTAGTTAACTGCACAATAAATAGAACGATCAGTAGTTAACTTCATAACAAACAAAATAACTAGCAGTTAACTTCACAAAAAACAGAAAATCAGCGACAACACATTACTCTTGAGGATAGTGCTCACTGAATTGTTATTTAGGGTTATCAGAGCGCCATCTATACGATTTGTTTTTAAACGAATACAGTAAAAATAATGTTCGCCGGCCATTTTCTTGTCCCATTTATGATCCTCCTTTGAGTCGGATGTAGTGGAATAATCAATACGAAGGCTACATGTCAATAACCGTATTTTAACATTCGCTTTGGATTGCATGAAGAAAAAGATATCAACAACAGTAATAATCAAACTGCTGGGTTGTTGAAGATAAATTACATAGTGTTTGTATAATAGAAATTATACCTTATTATACGTTACAGTCTCTAAGTTTGTTTTCTGTGTAATCTAACTTCTGACGCCTTAAGAATTTTAACGTTTTAAACTCTGTTTTTTTTTAGTTTTTGTCTATGAAAAGAGTCTTCCCATTCATCTTTGCGAAAGATCTTAAGAAAGTGTAAGTGGAAAATATAAGAAAGGAGCGTTGGAAGTTGATTCTCACTGTAAAACATATGTAATTATGTTACAAGTTATTTCTTTTGTTTACTCACACTTCAATTCCATTAAATTCAATATTTACAATTTCTTCAGTCTTTCATATGCCAGTATTTTAACTATGTTTGTGGAATAAAGATTAAAATGTTAGGTATAAGTTATTCAGGTGGAGTAGAGGTGAAGTTGTAACTACCCTGACTGGTTTAGGTTAGTCGGGCGGTGTAGAGGTGAAGTTGTGATTACCCTGTCTGGTTTAGGTTAGTCAGGCGTTGTAGATGTGAAGTTGTAACTACCCTGTCTGGTTTAGGTTAGTCAGGTGGAGTAGAGGTGAAGTTGTAACTACTCTGTCTGGTTTAGGTTAGTCAGGCAGTGTAGATGTGAAGTTGTAACTACCCTGTCTGGTTTAAGTTAGTCAGGTGGTGTAGAGGTAAAGTTGTAACTGCCTTGTCTGGTTTAGATTAGTTAGGTTGTGTAGAGGTGAAGATGTAACTACTCTGTTAATTTAGGTTAGTTAGGTGGTGTAGAGGTGAAGTTGTAACTACTCTGTCTGGTTTAGGTTAGTCAGGTAGTGTAGAGGTGAAGTTGTAACTACTCTGTCTGGTTTAGGTTAGTCAGGTAGTGTAGAGGTGAAGTTGTAACTACTCTGTCTGGTTTAGGTTAGTCAGGTAGTGTAGAGGTGAAGTTGTAACTACTCTGTCTGGTTTAGGTTAGTCAGGTAGTGTAGAGGTGAAGTTGTAACTACCCTGTCTGGTTTAGGTTAGTCAGGTGGTGTAGAGGTGAAGTTGTAACTACCCTGTCTGGTTTAGGTTAGTCGGGTGGTGTAGAGGTGAAGTTGTAACTACCCTGTCTGGTTTAGGTTAGTCAGGTGGTGTAGAGGTGAAGTTGTAACTACCCTGTCTGGTTTAGGTTAGTCGGGCGATGTAGAGGTGAAGATGTAACTACACTGTCTGATTTAGGTTAGTTAGGTGGTGTAGAGGTGAAGATGTAACTACACTGTCTGATTTAGGTTAGTCGGGTGGTTTAGAGATGAAGTTGTAACTACCCTGTCTGGTTTAAGCTAGTCAGGCGGTGTAGAGGTGAAGTTGTAATTACCCTGTCTGGTTTAAGCTAGTCAGGTGGTGTAGAGGTGAAGTTGTAACTACTCTGTCTGGTTTAGGTTAGTCAGGTAGTGTAGAGGTGAAGATGTAACTACCCTGTCTGGTTTAGATTAGTCAGGTGGTGTAGAGGTGAAGTTGTAACTACCCTGTCTGGTTTAGGTTAGTTGGATGGTGTAGAGGTGAAGTTGTAACTACCCTGTCTGGTTTAGGTTAGTCATAGAAAATCCACCAAGTTAGATGTATAAAGAGAATCGTAAGATACAATATGGATTAGGTTTCGATCACTTGGAAGGTCCTTCCTATGAATAAATGGATTAGCGAATTCCACACGATTCTGTGTAATAGGACCAGTACAGATAGATCCTTCAATTATTCACTTCGGAATACTGCACATTGAATCTGAGATATTCCGTTAGCTCATGATAAAATGTTTTGGATCAAAAGGCCTAGTTTGTTTTCTATCACAGTCACTCTGCTCAATATCTTTACACAAAATGATCAATGATGTCGAGAAAACCCACTTGTAGAGAAAAATATAGAGGAGCGAACAACGTTTTGACCTTCTTCGGTCATCGTCAGGTTCACAAAGAAAGAGGTAACTGACCGGAAGCTGATCACAAGTTTGAAAGGGGTTGTGTAACTGAGTGTCGGAATGTAGAGGGCGGTGTTAGATGTTTGGATATATAATTTTATATTATTTATTTTATTATTTTTAATATAGGTATAAAGGTATTCCTTTATATTGGTTTATTTTGGGTTTAAGTTGTTGTATAAGTAAGGCTTCTTTAATTTTGCGTTTGTTTATGTTCGTTTCTTTATTTAGTATTTGAGTGCTTTTTATTGTTGTGTTTATTTGATTTGCAGTGTTCGAAAACGTGTGAAGGTGACTTTTTACGTTCTTTTGAATCTGGTTTCCATTTTTCTACTTGTTTCTCCAATATAGATGTCGTAGCAGTTATCACATTGTATTTTATAAATAATGTTGGTGTTGTGTTTGTCAGTGTAGTTTTTACATAGTATAGACCTCAGTTTTGTGCCTGGTTTTGAATAAATTTAGTATTAACTATAATGTCATAGTTGTTACTAGTTTTTCCCAAATGTTGGTTATTTTCTGTCGATGTCGGGAATATATGGTATACAGCAGTATATGGTTTCGTGATTTTTTATTCGTGAGATATATATTTACTTTTGTTGGTTGATTTTTCTGTCTGGGTGTGTGCGTATAATGTTTTCCACAGTTTGTGGAGTAAACTTATTGACGTTGATGAAGTATTGTTTTATTTTGTCTAATTCATCGTTAATTATTATCTGGTGAGCATAGTTTTATGGCTGTGTTTATTTGGTTTCTTAGTGTGTTGAGTTTTTGATTTGTTTCATGAGCTGAGTCCCAAGGAATGAATAGTCCAGTATGGGTAATTTTTCGGTGGATTTCTGTTTTAAATTGTGTATCGATTCTTGTAATTTTGAGGTTAAGAAATGATATTTGATTGCTTTCTTCCTGTTCACATGTAAAGTTAATGTTGTGATATATAGCGTTATGTGATTGAAAAAATTAAGTATGTGTTCTGAAGATCTGAATCCCACAACCGTGTCATCTACATATTTGTACCAGTATAGTGGTGGATGTAATGCTGTGTTAATTGCTTGTGTTATAAAAATATTGGCTAGAACTGGTGATACTGGTTGCCCATGCTTAGGCCATTTGTTTGTATATAGTTGTGATTGTTGAACATGAAGTTTGTCTTTATCGTGGTAAATTCTATGAGGGTTGCTAATTGATTGCTCGGAATGTCTGTAGATGGGTTAGGGTTTCGAATATAGTGTTCTAAGGCTATCTTGCAGGCTTCGGTAGTTGGAACTTCTATAAAGAGGGATATAACATTGAAACTGGCCATTAAGGCTTTATGATTAAGTTGATACAGATTAGACTTGAAATTAAAAGAGTGTTTGATGAATGATGTCTGGCTGATGTGACATATTTGGAGAATGCCCATGCTATGCATTTACCAAGATTGTAGTTAAACGATTCATATGTGAACAAAAGTAAATGTATCTCACGAATAAAAAAATCACGAAACCATATACTGCTGCATGCCATATATTCCCGACATCGACAGAAAATAACCAACATTTGGCAAAAACTAGTAACAAAATACGACATTCCAGTTAATACCAAATTTATTCAAAAGCCAGGCACAAATATGAGGTTTATACCATGTAAAAACCACACTGACAAACACAACACCAACATTATTTATAAAATACAATGTGATAACTGCTACGACATCTATATTGGAGAAACAAGTAGAAAAATGGAAACCAGATTCAAAAGAACGTAAGAAGTCACCTTCACACGTTTTCGAACACTGCAAATCAAATAAACACAACAATAAAAAGCACTCAAATACTAAATAAAGAAACGAACATAAACAAACGCAAAATTAAAGAAGCCTTACTTATGCAACAACTTAAACCAATACAAAGGAACACCTTCATACCTATATTAAAAATAATAAAATAAATAATATAAACTTACATATTCAAACATCTAACACCGCCCTCTACATTCCGACACTCAGTTACACAACCCCTTCCAAACATGTGGTCAGCTTCTGGTTAGTTACCTCTTTCTTTGTGAACCTGACGATGACCGAAGAAGGTCTAAACGTTGTTCGCTTCTCTACGTAAAATATTTTCTCAACCCAAACGAGCCGTTTTTACATATATATTTTACACAAAATCTTTATGTAGATTTAGAATGCAGCTGTAGATTTAGACTGGATTAACACGGATAGTGTGTAATGGATCACAGTAATTTTGTTCAGTGTTTTTTCTACATAAAAGTTTACAGTAGATTTAATCTGGATCAATTTTAATTTAGCCACATCTAACTCATTTTAAGGTGCATAAGACCTTTTTTAATGTATTAACTGCATGAAACGTCAAGGAAGAAAGATATTATGCATCTGGCTAATATTCAATTTTTTTTTATTGAGAAGATAGCACACTTCAGGCTGTAAAAGATAGCACACTTCAGGCTGTTTTTACTGGTGTATCAGCTGTGGTACTTCTTAGGGTACTTTGTGATATCAATTTAGGTTTAATATAACATCGATTGACGTTGAGAGACCATGAGAAAGCGACCGGACTTTAGTCGGTCTCTTAAGAGATCGGGGAATAATATCATTTTAAGTCATTAGAAAATGGTTTAAGGGAACGGGTATAGAGGTCACTTTTCTCAATTCAACCAGCATGGAGGCTGAAAGACTTCAGATGATTATGAAACTTTATAAAACTGAAATACGGGAACAGGTGCAACGTTTAAAGAGAAGGAGAATGATTCCACGTGGGGGTTAAGAAAGGAATATAACGGAGAGGTGTTCAATGGAAGACCTGTAAGTGTGAGTGAAAACAAATAAACCCAAAACCGAGAGAGGCGAAGCAAGAAAGTAGCATGCTTTCAATAAGAAACAAAACCTTTTTCTAAATGTGTGGATGAATACCCATAATAAACAACAGTCTGAATAACACATCACTTACAGTCAATTTGTTAGTATGTCAGTTGTGGACGATACTTTGGTTCCAATCTTTTGATATGTGAATTATAGATGATAATTTGACTCAAGCCAATCCCTTTATCAGCTGGTAATGGTACTTCCCCTTCAACTGATAGAGACGACATTGGAAGAATAAACTGTTATGCTGTTACAGATTTTTGAATGTGATTTGATGTTATCATTTATAGTAGTTTGGACTAAAGAAAAAAGAATAACTGCTTTGAGTAAAACTGGTAAGGTAAATAAAAATAGTTAGATTTTCAGTTTGGGCTTAGTGATGTAATTTGTGCCGCAACGTTAGATTAATCCTAGGACATATAACGGTACTTTTAGACTTATCTGTAATTCTTCTCATATTACGGTACTTTCAGACTTATCTGTAATTCTTCTCATATAACGGTACTTTCAGACTTATCTGTAATTCTTCTCATATAACGGTACTTTCAGACTTATCTGTAATTCTTCTCATATAACGGTACTTTCAGACTTATCTGTAATTTTTCTCATATAACGGTACTTTTAGACTTATCTGTAATTCTTCTCATATAACGGTACTTTTAGACTTATCTGTAATTCTTCTCATATAACGGTACTTTCAGACTTATCTGTAATTCTTCTTATATTACGGTACTTTCAGACTTATCTGTAATTCTTCTCATATAACGGTACTTTTAGACTTATCTGTAATTCTTCTCATATAACAGTACTTTAAGACTTATCTGTAATTCTTCTCATATAACGGTACTTTTAGACTTATCTGTAATTCTTCTCATATAACGGTACTTTTAGACTTATCTGTAATTCTTCTCATATAACGGTACTTTCAGACTTATCTGTAATTCTTCTCATATAACGGTACTTTTAGACTTATCTGTAATTCTTCTCATATAACGGTACTTTCAGACTTATCTGTAATTCTTCTCATATTACGGTACTTTCAGACTTATCTGTAATTCTTCTCATATAACGGTACTTTTAGACTTATCTGTAATTCTTCTCATATAACGGTACTTTCAGACTTATCTGTAATTCTTCTCATATAACGGTACTTTTAGACTTATCTGTAATTCTTCTCATATAACGGTACTTTTAGACTTATCTGTAATTCTTCTCATATAACGGTACTTTCAGACTTATCTGTAATTCTTCTCATATAACGGTACTTTTAGACTTATCTGTAATTCTTCTCATATAACGGTACTTTTAGACTTATCTGTAATTCTTATCATATAACGGTACTTTCAGACTTATCTGTAATTCTTCTTACTGGTGAATTGCAAAACAGGTTAAATACAATATAAAGACTAACTAATTGTTTCTTCGTGGTTTAAGGATTATTTTGTTTAAATTGAGTTTATAGGTACGTTATACATCACAATAAATACATTAATTTGTTGTATTTATTAATTATAATAATGTTAATACTAGATAAACATCAAAGAAGGTAAAGACTGGCTATTTGTCACTTCTATAAGATTATTTTCCTTAGTGTGGACCTAAAGTAGTGATAAAAACTATAATATATTTGACTCTAAAATTTTAGGCTTATGCAATAGGTTGCTGGTATTTAGATTTAGCATTGAGAACTTTTTTCCAGGCTACAAATATAATGGTTAAGACTAGCGTTTACGTTAAACGTTTGGAGTTTCTCCAGTGTGATGGGTGCAATGAGTGGATTTTATTTAGAAACTCGGAACTTTAAGGAAACTAGCAGTGACAGTGAAGATGTTCACTTTGTATTTATAGTTTATTGATTGTAACAGAAGTTTGGAGACTTTGCTAACTAAAGTTTAGACAGTTGACAAAGAGACTGGCGGCAGGATTTCATGGTTACATCTGCTGACAATGATCTTCAGGACTTTATAAAGAGTTCTGTTGGAGACAGAAATAGAAGTTTAATTGTAATGACCTGTCTATTGAGCAACAAATTGAACTTCTAGGTTTGTGCAGATAAGGAACTGTTGGATTTAGAGGGAAGGAAAACAAGGAATAAGAAAAGAGTGTGGATGATAAAAAGAGTTACAGGCGATACACTGACAAGGCATGTGAATAGAATATTTTGTGGGGCAAAAAGGAAGGAAGAATCATTTTGCTTTACCTTGGGCTACGGGTGGAGGATATACCTAACAGAGCAGGAGATATAATAAAGGGGACTAGCAGAGGTGCAGTTTATATTGAGCACGTAGGGGCAAATTTAGGAGGGGAAGGTAGGTCAAAGGGGCTAATTAATGAGCACAAGGGCGTTTAAAGGAAACGGTCATACCTTAATTTTGTAAGAGATACTGCTGATAATAACTGTGCGAATGAAGTTATAAGGCCATTAAGGCTAAATGCTAGCTTGGTTTAGGTTGATATGTACAGATGAACAAATTGGCTTATAACCCTTTTCTAATTCAAGTTTTCCAGACAAGAACAAATATCTATGATACAAATTATTTTTTAAAACATTTAAGGCTAAAGCTTCAGGTGTTTTTGTGAAAAAAATTGTTTTAATTTTCGATATAAGTGTGTACTTTAATGTAGCATTAAAGTGTAATTTCAGATAATCGAAAGATCTGTGGTAAACAAAAAGGTTTAGAGACTTAGAGTTTAATCAAAACAAAATATTTTTCCCCAAATCCGTATTTCTTTAAACAGCAAGTTAAGTAAAATAAACACCAAAATTTTCTAATAGTTTTTTTTCTCTGTAGATGTAGAGTGAAATCGAAGATGGACAAAGTTTTCATAAAAGATGAAGCTTAAATATGCGAATTTTCACATTAAAACTCTGTTTTTGTAAAGTCCATATTGAATGCATGATCGCCCTTGATTAAAACGTAAATCTTTACTCCAGAAAGATTTTCCAAAAACAAAGGCCTTGGGAATTAATTGTGGGAATGAAATTATGAGTGGATCACTAGGGTTAAATGTTAGACTTAGGTCAGTGTGTAAGGATTAGCAGATAGACAAGTTAGACATATGGAATAAATTCAATGAAAAAGGGAGCTTTTTAAAATGGATGGTTTATATATAAATGTAGAAGGGTATGTGTTGTTTACAACAACTATTAACTCACTTGTAAGGGAAGTTTTAAATTAAAACTGGACAGTGTTCAGGGACATGATAAACTACATGTAAAAAAGATAGGAGTTAGAGAATAGTTTAGCATATGAAATGAATATAGAGGTCGTTATGTGTGTGTTTTCTTATAGCAAAGCCTCATCGGGCTGTCTGCTGAGTCCACCGAGGGAAATTGAACCCCTGATTTTTGCGTTGAAAATCCGTAGACTTACCGCTGTATCGGTGGGGGAAAGATGTTGTAAAAAGAATAAACTTAATTGTTATTGTTGTAATGCTAGAACTATAAGAAATAAAGCAGGTGACCTGAGAACACTGATAGAAATGGGAAATTTTGATATAGTGAAAATAACTGAAACGTAATTAAATCTAGATTATTTTGATGACAGAAATTTCTTTGAAATACAAGGTTTCAGGCTATTTAATCGGGATAGAGTAGGGAGGAATGGCTTTATGTAAAACGTAAGTTCTATCCTGTTGAAATTGATGATATCGGTGATAATAGTTTGTTTGTTTGTTTTGGAATTTCGCACAAAGCTACTCGTGGGCTATCTGTGCTAGCCGTCCCTAATTTAGCAGTGTAAGACTAGAGGGAAGGCAGCTAGTCATCACCACCCACCGCCAACTCTTGGGCTACTCTTTTACCAACGAATATTGGGATTGACCGTCACTTTATAACGTCCCCACGGCTGGGAGGGCGAGCATGTATAGCGCGACTCGGGCGCGAACCCGCGACCCTCAGATAACGATGCGCACGCCTTAACGCGCTAGGCCATGCCAGGCCCTGGTGATAATAGCAAAGATCCATTTGGGTTTCTATTAGTGGATTTAAAGGGAAAAGGTTTTTAGTGAAAGTTTATTTCAGATCACCAAATGATAATGATGAAATTAATTAGAAATTTTACAATGATATTAAGATTTTATCTGTTAATCTTGTCATAATTATAGATGAATAAATCTATAAGGAAGAAAGTTTATTTCAAGGCGGTTTTCATCACTAGTTTTTCAAGAAACCTACAAGAAACAATTCTATTTTAGATTTATTGTTAATTTCTAAAATAGAAACTGTTGTGGAATGGGAACATTTGGATTAGGTTCAATGTTTTACTGCATATGGAGAAAGGGAATAATGATGAACATCTGGATTAGGTTCAATGTTTTACTGCATATGGAGAAAAGGAACAATGATATTTTGTTTACAAAATTCAAAACAGGAATTATCTGTAATGAAATGAGAAGCTAAATTATTTGTAAACTGATCAGATGTAGAAAATTTTAAAGATAAGTCTTTAAATATTGAAGATAAACATGTTCCTTTTGAAAGAAAAGAACTTGGTTGGCTCACAAAGGATATAAGAGACAAGTCCCCTCAGTGGTACAGCGATATGTCTGCGGACTTACAATGCTATAAATTAGGTTTCAATACCCGTAATGGGCAGAGCACAGATAGCTCATTGTGTAGTTTTGTGCTTAACTTCAAATAAAAAACAATATAAGAGACAAAAGCATCATAAGTTTAAGAAATATACATTTATTGGTATGACAGGAGATTTAGAAAGTTGACCAAACAGGAAAATAAACATAAAAAATAATGTATGAAAAAATTTAGCTGTAAATGTAAAACTTTACAGTAAGTATTTCTTTAAGCACATTAAAGATAACAAAATATTAGGATGATAAATGGATACTTGTATCTAATGATTGTGAAATGGCTGGGTTATTCGTGTTTTTCTGTTGTTATTCAGTGAATATTTAGGCAGTATTCATCATATTGTTTCATTAATTCCGAACTTGTTAAGAAACAATTGGAGAAATGTTAGAAATGATAAAGTTTCTCGACTGGACAATAATATTCCAAAGGGTTTTGAAGAAGGTTAAGAATTAAATATACAATTCATTTGCTTCTGTTTTTGTCAGTTCTTGAATTGGGGGCAGTTAGAGTGGATGGAATTTAGTTGATGTCACTTCTATAATAAAAATTGTCCCAGTAATTATATACATATTAATCTGTTGTGAAAAACGTTTTAGAAAGACTGATAAAAAATGTTTTGCAAAGTCGTTTAACAAAGTTTAGAATTACATTATATAGTCAGCATGGTTTCACTAAGGGCAAATATTACCTTGCAAATCTTTTTGCATTGTTTGAAGTGGTTACTAGTTAAGTAAATGAAGGTAAAGATGCAGATTTTGTGTACCTGGATTTTCAGAAAGCATTTGTCAAGGCGCTACAGTTCAATCAAACTGGATTAATGTCACGAGTGGAGCTCTTTGAGGCTCAGTCTTACTATGTTTGCTCTTTGATTTATGCCAATTGTATAGATGAAGGAAAGGTCAATAAATTACTTAAATCTGCTAATGACGTTAAGGTATTGTGTGTTGCTAATTATGAAGAGGATACTGCTGATTTACAAAAGAATTTAAATCATTTGGTGAGGTGGGCAAATAAGCATAAAACGTGTTTTAATTATGATAAATGCATGTAGGTTACCATAATTTGAACTACAAATATAATTTAGATGGAAATACCCTTAAAAGTGTCATGACGTAAATAAATCTTGACGTAATGGTTGATCAGTGTCTCAAGCCATACATACAGTTTGTAGCTAATGGTTGGGCAAATAGGATTTCAGGTTACATATACTGAAATATTGAATACAAGTGTAAAGAGATCATAATTTTATTGTATAGATCACTGGATAGTCCACATTTAGAGTATTGTGTTCAGTTTTGTGCTTTTTACCTTAGGAGAAGCTTTGAATTGTTGGAAAGGGTCCCTGGAATTGTGTGTGTGTTTTTTTATAGTAAAGCCACGTCGGGCTATTTGCTGAGTCTACCGAGGGGAATCGAACCCTTGATCTTAGCGTTGTAAATACTTATACTTACCGCTGTACAAGCAGTGGGCGCCTGGACTGTAGGGTTTGTGATGTGAAGAGAGTTAAGGTATCTAAAATGATTTTTCTTGGAAACAGGAGTCAGAGTGGATCTAATTGAGGTGTTTAAACTTATAAAGGGAATAGATAGCATTGATGTATAATATTTTTCATGTTTAACAGTGAGAACAGTAGGACAAGGGGGCACAAACATACATTTTGGTAAGGTAGGAGTCATCTTCAGCTAAAACATTTTTATTTTTCTGTCAGAGCGGTTGGTCTTTGGAAAGGGTTGCCTTCGGATGTTGTGGAAGCAGAAAATTTAAGTTAGTTTAAAATAAAAACCTGATAGGTATATATAAATGATAAAGATTGGTTTAAGACTTCTTTCCTTGATAGCTTTAGTTTAGTTTGTAGGATAGAACAGTTGAGATGAATTAGTAGGTTTATTGTTGTCCCTAAATGTTATGTCAATTTGCTTGTATGTCAGATACGGATGTTACTTCGCTTCCAATCAGTCGGTATGTCATTTGTGTTCTGAGGGTCGCGAGTTCGAATCCCCGTCACACCGAATGGGCTCGCTCTTTCAGTTGTGGGGGCGTTATAATGTGACGTTCAATCCCACTATTTGTTGGTAAAAGAGTAGCTCAAAAGTTTGCGGTGGGTGGTGATGACTAGCTGCCTTTCATCTAGTCTTACACTGATAAATCAGGGACAGATAGCCTAGATAGCCTTCGAGTAGCTTTGCGCGAAATGAAAACAATCATCTGTGTTCTTTGTTTTACAGTCATTCGCCTGTTATATATTTTTTGTTATTCTTCTCTTGCAAAGGAATAATCGTCAACAAGATTAAGAATCATTGGCAGTTTTTTTACAATGCACGACAACTGTGGGCTAGTAATGTAAATATTTTTAAATTGCTGTTCGACGTCTGACACATCAAAAGCAAGAATAAAAAACATTTACTGTTCGATTGTTACCACTATTCTGTTATTTACGTCATAGAACTCTTGAGCTGTTTCTATACCAACGAATCGTGGAATTGGATATCACATTATAAAGATCCACGGGTGAAAGAGAAAGCATGTTTAGTGACGCAGATTTAAACCCGTAGACTGCGAGTGGAGCGCCCCAGGCCATGCCAGGTCCTGAAGTTAGAAATGACGCTGATAAACATGTCTAAAATCTTATCTTGATACACATCTGAACTTGAGCTAACAACAATACAGAGTCGTTACTGTTAATTATACACGATTGTTTAAGGTTAATGGAAGTGTTATGATGTAGATATTCTTATAGTTCGGCACAATGTTAAATTTAGTTATTTTTAGAAGCCATAACTTATTGCAGGTTTATTTACATAACTGGGTACATAGTGTAGGTACATTGTTGTGATTTGTAGTTCGTATTATTAGTTCATAGTAGTAGAACGTTTTGAGATTTTCTTATTTTGACGTTATTATTACATCATAAGATTTCGCAGTGTATCGAAAGTTCTAGGCCTCGATTAGGGTATTAACACGCGAACAAAATGTAGTTCGATTCAGTAAGAGAAAAAAGCCACGTAATTAGATAGCTAGAGATAGATTTTATGTATGTAAACATAACCGTACAGAAAGCATAGTGGTACTTACTTGATAAAGTGAAATCATCGTAGGTTTATTATTATAACGGATTAGAGACTTTTTTTTTCAAATTTGTTCTAACGTAACAAAACAATACCGGGTGAATTTTGAATTTTTAGTAAACAGTTCCCTAGATGGTTTTAATAAACAGCGCTAAATCGTGTTAGTAAGCGGTACTGTAAATGGTTTTAGTTAACCGCAAATAGTATGATATTATCGTTGAGTTCTTTGATACAAACAAACAAATATTTGTAAAATGCGACTTAAAAATGCTGATAAAAGCTTTTATGCGTTTGCTAAACGTCAACTAACGTCGCGGTTTGACGTTACGTTTGAAGGCTCATACTGCTAGAAACTGGATTTACCGTGTTACTCCCATAATGAGACCAACCCATAAAATAAGACCTAGTGTGATTTTTGGGGATAGTTTTAATATAAGCCCTACCCTTAAAATAAGCCCTAGTTAAGAGTGGCAGGAAGAGGAAAGAAATAAAAAATAATAATTTATGAATTAGTTTAATAGTTAGTTAATTAGTTTGTTTAAGTATTAATCAGTTAGTTTAATAGTTTAATAATAGTTTATTTTAAATGGTTAGTTTAATAGCTTTTTTATAATTTTTACTTTGTAACTTCATTTTTTTAATATATCAAAATAAGACATCCCCCTAAAATAAACCCTAGTGTCATATTTTGGAGTGAAAATTAATATAAGCCCTGTCTCATTTTCGGAGAAACTCGGTAGAAGCGAGCGATGGGCAGATCACAGATAATACGTTAGATAACTTTATATGCAAAAACGGCTCGTTTGGGTTCAGAAAATATTTTAAATAGAAGAGCGAACAACGTTTCGACCTTCTTCGGTCATCGTCAGGTTCACAAAGAAAGAGATAACTGACCGGAAGCTGACCACATGTTTGGAAGGGGTTGTGTAACTGAGTGTCGCAATGTAGAGGGCGGGGTTAGATGTTTGAATATATAATTTTATCTATAATATTAATATAGGTATAATAGCGTTCCTTTATATTGGTTTATTTTGGGTTTAAGTTGTTGTATAAGTAAGGCTTCTTTAATTTTGCGTTTGTTTATGTTTGTTTCTTTATTTAGTATTTTAGTGTTTTCTATGGTTATGTTGTGTCCATTTGACTTGCAGTGTTCGAAAACGTGTGAAGGTGACTTTTTATGTTCTTTGAATCTGGTTTCCATTTTTCTACTTGTTTCTCCAATATAGAAGTCGTGGCAGTTATCACATTGTATTTTATAAATAATGTTGGTGTGGTGTTTCTCAGTGTAGTTCTTACATAGTATAGACCTTAGTTTTGTTCCTGGTTTTTGAATAAATTTACTATTAACTGGAATGTTATATTTTGTTACTAGTTTTTGTCAAATGTTGGTTATTTGTTTGCTGATGTCAGGAATATATAGTATACAGCAGTATATGGTTTCGTGATTTTTTGATTCGTGAGATATATTTACTTTTGTTGGTTGATTTTGCTTTCTGTCTAGGTGTGTGCGTATAATGTTTTCTACGGTTTGTGGAGGAAACTTATTGATGTTGATGAAGTATTGTTTTATTTTGTCTAATTCATCGTTAATTATTATCTGGTGAGCATAGTTTTATGGCTGTGTTTATCTGGTTTCTTAGAATGTTGAGTTTTTGTTTTGTTTCATGTGCTGAGTCCCAAAGAATGTATAGTCCAGTATGGGTGATTTTTCGGTGGATTTCTGTTTTGAATTGTGTGTCGGTTCTTATAATTTTGAGGTTAAGAAATGATATTTGATTGCTTTCTTCCTGTTCACATGTGAAGTTAATGTGAGTGAAAAAATTACGTGTGTGTTCTGTAGATTTGAATCCCGCAACCGTGTCATCTACATATCTGTACCAGTATAGTGGTGGATGTAATGCTGTATTAATTGCTTGTGTTTCAATTTGTGTCATAAAAATATTGGCTAGAACTGGTGATACTGGGTTGCCCATGCTTAGGCCATTTGTTTGTATATAGTTGTGATTGTTGAACATGAAGTTTGTCTTTATTGTGGTGAATTCTATGAGGGTTGCTAACTGGTTACTGGGAATGTCTATAATTGGGTTAGGGTCACGGATATAGAGTTCTAAGGCTATCTTGCAGGCTTCTGTTATTGGAACTTCTGTGAAGAGGGATATAACATCGAAACTGGTTATTAAGGCTTTATGATTAAGTTGATTTAGATTAGACTTGAAATTAAAAGAGTCTTTGATGAATGAGCTGGCTGATGTTGCATATTTGGAGAATGCCCATGCTATGTATTTACCAAGATTGTAATTAAATGATTCATATGTTGACATTATTGGTCGTAATGGACAATCTGGTTTATGAGATTTGGGGATGCCGTATATTTGCGGTGTGTGTGAGTGGGTTTTACGTAGGTAGGAATAAAGTGTTTGTGAAATTGTGTTGGCTTTTTTCATTTGTAGTAGTAATTTGTTCAGTTGCATCTCGTGTGTCTTTGTTGGATTTGTGTGTATTGGTTTAAATTTGTTCGTGTCTGATAGGATGTTATTCATTTTTTGTATGTATTCATTCGTGTTCATTATTACTATAGCGTTACCTTTATCTGCTTTTAGAATTTTTATGTTTCTGTCTTGTTTTAGGTTTTTAATGGAATTAATATCTCTTTTTGTAAGGTTGTTTTTTAGTTTTATGTTTTGTGAAATTATGTTGATAGTTTTGTAAGAAAATTCTTTGAAAAATTCGTTTAAGATGTTGTTTTTAGGTGTTTCTGGAAAAAATAAATTTGTAATTTTACCTGGGAAGTTTGGCTGTTGGATGTCAATAGAATTATCTAAGTTGTCTTCTTTCTGTTTGTTGTTTTTGTCTTCTGTAGAAAGTATCACAAGTCTCCTGGCTAGGTCTTCTAAACATGTTTTGATTTCTATGGTTGGGATGTACCTTGGTGCTATTGCGAAGTTGAGTCCTTTGTTAAGTAGATGTATCTCGTCTGTGTTTAATTGTCGGTCAGATCTGTTAATTATGAGGTTGGTCAACGGTTTGTCATGTTGATGTTTTTTCTGTTGCTTACATCTTAGTTTTTCAAGTTTTTTGTTGTGGCAGATCTTTTTGTCTCTGTCGTTCTTAGTATTGATTTGGTTTATGTTTCGTTGTATTAGTCCGTAAATCTCTGGTTTAATGCAGCATGCTAGTTGATGGTCCAGGTTCATTTTTTGTTTTTGTAAGTCATGTAGTTCTTTGTATTTTGTGTTCAACATGGCTTTAAGTAGTTTTTTCTGTAAATTTTGGATAATGTTTGTGTATTTATTAAAATCTTTTGAAAGTTTTACCTTTACAAAATTAGGGGTTAGTTGTTCCTTTCTACATTGTTGAATAAAGTTGATGTCATTTCTTCTATTAATGATTCGTTGGTTTAAATTTCTTGGTTTCTTAACGATCTTGTGAGCGTGTACTGTATGCTTGTTCAGACATAATGGAAACAGGTAAGTACAAATACACTGAGAAAAACACAAAAAAAACTTACACTTCTCGAACAATCGCCGTGATGAAATAACAATCAGTGATGTCGAGAAACCCACTTGTTGAGAATTTTATATACAAAAACGGCTCGTTTGGGTTCAGAAAATATTTTAAATAGAAGAGCGAACAACGTTTCGACCTTCTTCGGTCATCGTCAGGTTCACAAAGAAAGAGATAACTGACCGGAAGCTGACCACATGTTTGGAAGGGGTTGTGTAAGTGAGTGTCGCAATGTAGAGGGCGGGGTTAGATGTTTGAATATATAATTTTATCTATAATATTAATATAGGTATAATAGCGTTCCTTTATATTGGTTTATTTTGGGTTTAAGTTGTTGTATAAGTAAGGCTTCTTTAATTTTGCGTTTGTTTGTGTTTGTTTCACTCACATTAACTCTATACATCCCAACATTAACTTCACATGTGAACAGGAAGAAAGCAATCAAATATCATTTCTTAACCTCAAAATTATAAGAACCGACACACAATTCAAAACAGAAATCCACCGAAAAATCACCCATACTGGACTATTCATTCCTTGGTTCTCAGCACATGAAACAAAACAAAAACTCAACATTCTAAGAAACCAGATAAACACAGCCATAAAACTATGGTCACCAGATAAAATTAACGATGAATTAGACAAAATAAAACAATACTTCATCAACATCAATAAGTTTCCTCCACAAACCGTAGAAAACATTATACGCACACACCTAGACAGAAAGCAAAATCAACCAACAAAAGTAAATATATCTCACGAATCAAAAAATCACGAAACCATATACTGCTGTATACCATATATTCCTGACATCAGCAAACAAATAACCAACATTTGACAAAAACTAGTAACAAAATATAACATTCCAGTTAATAGTAAATTTATTCAAAAACCAGGAACAAAACTAAGGTCTATACTATGTAAGAACTACACTGAGAAACACCACACCAACATTATTTATAAAATACAATGTGATAACTGCCACGACTTCTATATTGGAGAAACAAGTAGAAAAATGGAAACCAGATTCAAAGAACATAAAAAGTCACCTTCACACGTTTTCGAACACTGCAAGTCAAATGGACACAACATAACCATAGAAAACACTAAAATACTAAATAAAGAAACAAACATAAACAAACGCAAAATTAAAGAAGCCTTACTTATACAACAACTTAAACCCAAAATAAACCAATATAAAGGAACGCTATTATACCTATATTAATATTATAGATAAAATTATATATTCAAACATCTAACCCCGCCCTCTACATTGCGACACTCACTTACACAACCCCTTCCAAACATGTGGTCAGCTTCCGGTCAGTTATCTCTTTCTTTGTGAACCTGACGATGACCGAAGAAGGTCGAAACGTTGTTCGCTCTTCTATTTAAAATATTTTCTGAACCAAACGAGCCGTTTTTGCATATATAAATTGTCGTATTAATCTAGACTGTAAACTTTTGTACTAAACTAGCCTGAGAATTGTTGCACTAAATTAGACTGTCAACTGTCGTACCAAAACAGGCCAAAGAACTCTGTTGTTTGTATTTGACATTTGCTTTTCGCTGCAAAAACTGTTCGCCATAGTGTTTGTTAAAAGTATGACCACTTTGAATATTACAATAAGTCTATCCGGGTTATTTGAATACCCAAACTATATAATGGGCCATCCGTTCAAAGTCCACTACAGGGTTAGAGAACACTTCTAACGTTAAAAGATGTCAAGCTTCCGCTGATCCATCCGTGGACAAAAAAATCAAATGTTTTTTATTGAAACCAAAAATACTTTTGATTTTGTGTCGTGCTTTTGATGTGCCAAAATATCTTTAAATAAATTACGAGACAAAATCGTTGCATTATTACACGTTGCATTGTAACAGCAGATGAGATTTTTTTTTGTTTCAAATTTATTATAACGTAACTGAAGAAAACTATGAGAATTTTGACGAAAGAGAAAATTATTTAACGCCCTGGATGCAGCTGTGGTAATTAACCATGTAACGAACCTTTTCATATACATTTTACTGGTTTTAATTGTATATTTAAAACACGTGTACTGTGTGCTCTTTATTTATTGTTGAAATTTATTGCCTACAAGTCACAGACACCTTCTATAAAGAGGTTGGTTCATCCACACGTAAACCCTGACAATAATAATTTCGTGTAAAAGTAACAAAATATAGTGCAACCAACTGAAAGTTAAAGCTCATTATCAGACTATGGCAAACCTCAGTCCGTCCCGTACCTTACTTTTCATTTTCATTTTAAAGGATTTTCGGAAATAATAAAACAATATTAAAAGCTTGACTTTTTGTTGTACGAAGTAAAACATGGGCAAATCCTTAGTTATTTCTAGTGTTAAGGTAAATTTAAGAAGTAGCGATAGTGAGTTTTCCTTTTACTAAACGCAACTCCAGATCTGATGTGCGACTGTAATTATTTCTAGTTTGAAACTAGTGTTAAGATTAAGTATTAGAATTGTTTTCATTTATTAAAAACAACTTGAGATCAACATCGTTATTATCAGCTTTATGTGAAAAGATATAAAAAAACATTATTAGTTTCTTCTGATTTTCGCGCAAAGCTACACGAGGGCTATCTGCGCAAGCCGTCCCTAAATTTACAGTGTGAAACTAGAGGGAAGGCAGCTAGTTATCACCATCCACCACTAACTCTTGGGCAATTATTTTACCTACGAATAGTGGAATTGACCGGACATTATAACGCTGCTACGGCTGAAAGGGCGAACATGTTTGGTGTGATAGGGATTCGAATAAACGATCCTCAGATTACGAGTTGAGTGCCTTAAGTTACCACCTGGCAATGCCGGGCCCAACATTATTAGAAATTAGCTAATGATAAACGTTCTTCCATTTTAACTAATAACACCAGAAATGGTTTTAGTGAATGGTGCCCTAAATGGTTTTAATAAACAGTGCTCAAAATAGTTTTAGTAAGTAGTTCCCTAAATGATTTTAATAAACAGCATTTTAGATTATGTTAGTAAGCGGTACTCTAACCTGGTTTTATTATAAATGTTCAAATGCTATCTTTGGAGTTACTTGTTATAAACAAATAAATATTTGTGAAATACAATAAAAATGTTGCTAAAAGATTTTATTCGTTTGCTGTTAAGCACAAAACTACACAATATGCCCACTACGAGTGTCGAAACTCAAATTTTAGCAGTGTGAGTCTTCATACTTACCGAGAAGTGGGGGCTTAAGGAAACGGAAAAAAAATATGGAAATAACCAGCAGAGATTCTTAAGAGAATGAATACGATTGACAACAGATTATGGGGAAAAATAAGTGCTAGAAATGTTGAAGAGAACGGAGAAGTGTTCACATTGGCATCTATTAGTAAGAACTAACATTTTACTTGTTCATATAAGTGTCTAGTCTCTAAGAACAAACTTTACTGATCATCTCTGAAAATCTGATGTCATTGTTACAAACGTTTGAGTGTTTGAGTTAAGTTAAAACAAAGATCCTTTTTCTTTTACTTCTGTCATGTGGTTGTTTTCTTTTCCATTCTATTAAATAAGAGACAGATATAAACATGAATTACATAGTTTTTCTAATTTTCACACTTTTGTTCATGACACACGTATTGTCTAATATGAAAGAATTGTTTTTACTGCTTCAGTAAGTGGATTATAAATGTACTTTACTTTTCACGTCAGACCATGCCTTTCTATTCTTTGGAATATTACTTTAATGGCTCATTATTTACGCGGTCCTGAAAGAAAAAAATAAAGTT
Source organism: Carcinoscorpius rotundicauda (assembly GCA_011833715.1). Lineage (NCBI taxonomy): Eukaryota > Metazoa > Arthropoda > Merostomata > Xiphosura > Limulidae > Carcinoscorpius > Carcinoscorpius rotundicauda. Next base: position 91,390,464 of record CM022395.1, read on the forward strand.
TTAGTGGTTACAGTTTCTTGTATGAAAAATAATGTAAATCCTCTACTAGCAGCGAAGTTCTGTAAACAAGCCGCACGCATTGCTTGATACATCGTGGTAACATCATTTTCAGTTATAATTAAAACTAATGAGCTTAGGTTAGTATTCATAGTTCTTTTGCGACTACAACTATGTGCAGAATATTATGTCAAGCATAATGGCTAATAAGTGTGAAAACAGTTAAATTCAATAATGTACTTCCGGTACAATTTTGCTTTCTGCTAATATTAATTCATTACTCTTTCGCTAGGTCTTGTACTTTTTTCATTTTGTTTATTAAAATGTTAAAAAAATTCTTCATGTTCTTCGATTAGCAGGACCTTCACATCATTCTGTCGTGTGATGGTGGTACTTAAGCCTTTATTTGTACGCTTAACATATAGGGGTAATTCTTGATAACATACGTACAAGTACAGAGAAAAAAGCAGAATGGAGTTTTATATTAATTAAAAATCAGTTAGTTTACAAATCATTTTAACTTCTACATGGAACCTTTAGTCGTCTTATATTCTCCATAGAACAAATATGAAAAGACGATATTGATTTAGCGAAATCAGATTTTGGTTAGTGTGAGGTGTATCAAAAGAAACACTGTCTTAGTAGTCTTTATAAAAAAAGAAACACTGTCTTAGTAGTCTTTATAAAAAAAGAAACACTGTCTTAGTAGTCTTTATAAAAAAAGAAACACTGTCTTAGTAGTCTTTATAAAAAAAGAAACACTGTCTTAATAGTCTTTATTAAAAAAGAAACACTGTCTTAATAGTCTTTATTAAAAAGAAACTGTCTTAGTAGTCTTTATAACTAAGAAACACTGTCTCAGTTGTCTTTATAAAAAAGAAACTGTCTTAGTAGTCTTTATAAAAAAGAAACACTGTCTTAGTAGTCTTTATAAAACAGAAACATTGTCGTAGTAGTCTTTATAAAAAAGAAACATTGTCTTAGTAGTCTTTATAACTAAGAATCACTGTCTCAGTTGTCTTTATAAAAAAGAAACTGTCTTAGTAGTCTTTATAAAAAAGAAACACTGTCTTAGTAGTCTTTATAAAAAAGAAACACTGTCTTAGTAGTCTTTATAAAAAAGAAACACCGTCTAACTAGTTTTTTTATATAAAAAGCACGGTCTTACTAGCTTTTTTGTAAAAAAGAAATTGTCTTACTAATTTTATAAAACAGAAGCACTGTTTCACTAGTTTTTGTAAGAAGAAACACTCTTAGTAGTTTTTATAAAAAAGAAACAGTTTTACTAGCTTTTTATAAAAAAAGAAACACTGTCTTAGTAGTTTTGTAAAAAAACATTGTCCTACTAGTTTTTGTAAAAAAGAAACACTGTATTAGTAGTTTTTTATGAAAAAGAAACTGTCTTATTAGTTTTTATAAAAATGAAACACTGTCTTAATAGTTTTTTGTAAAAAGAAACACTGTCTTATTTGTTTTGTGTCAAAAGAAACACTGTCTTATTTGTTTTGTGTAAAATAAAACACTGTCTTATTTGTTTTGTGTAAAATAAAACACTGTCTTATTTGTTTTGTGTAAAAAGAAACACTGTCTTATTTGTTTTGTGTAAAATAAAACACTGTCTTACTAGTTTTGCTACTCTGAAGATCCTTGTTTGTTTCTAGTTTATAAACTAAAATGGTGACTTTGTTCTTTAATTTATATTGATATTATATTTCTCAATATTTGGATATTGTAAGTAGATTTTAAACCAAACAGAATTTCGTTACCTCAACACAATAGTCCTCTCTCAACTAATACAGATTTTTTCTTTGTAGTTAAAACTCTTGCCAAAACAATCTCTTCTTGAACGAGAAGATGTACTCGTTTTTGGACTCCAGTCTACAATACACATGCATGTATAAACGACGAAGCACTCGAAAACGATAAGCCTACAATTTATAATAAAAATCACGTACACCACGAATGTTTACTTTTCTTCTAATTCCTTTTTGGTAAGGACTTATAGTAGATAAAAGATACATCTGAAATGTGCCTTTAATTTTGAATACTCTGTAACAAGTCATTTCCAATTTCGCTCACATCACTCTGTGGGTAATAACACATAATTTAACCTAAATCACCACCACCATATGATGAAGCTCTAATGGTGAAAGTTGGTTCAATCAAGTAAACTCGCTTTAGCGTTTCTATTTACTTATATTAGTTACGTAAAACACTCCAGTCAGTACTAAAAGGTCTAAAAAAGGATAATTTATACATATTGACAAACACGAGATATCCTCTAATTGTTAGTTTTACTCCTTTCTCTCCTTTTCATTATACATTTTGTCACATTCGACTGGACATGTGACATATTTCCTGATCTCTAAGTGTATGTTCTTTATTCCAATAGATATCTACCCAGCGATGAAGACCACACGCTCCTTTGAACAACAGGAACGTGAAACTTTTGTCTAATAAATAACTACTTATCCTGTACATGAAGTTTCTCTAGTGCTTATCCTTGAGAACTACACCCTTGTATGTAAAATAAAAAGGTTTTCAAATATGTTTACCTTGACTTATGTACTTCCTGTTAGAACACTGGAATAGTTATCCACACAAGCCGCCAGCGTTCCTTCATCTTATAGATTCACTGACAAAATATAAGTACGATTCTAGCGCTGTCGTGAGGAGCTCTGAATTTTGGACAGGCCACATAGTATCCCTCTGTGTGATTCGTGATGTCAGAAAAACACGTAGCTTCAATAAGGCTTAATATAGAATGATGAAACCTTATAACCCGAGCGCTTTCTAAAATTGGACCTATCTTCTTCAGTTCACTCGGGTTATAAGGTTTCTGTGTGTTCTTTATGATTACATATTTATTCAGCTAAAGATGTTTCCTTGTTAATTTAAGTAACCGTATCTTTGTAGAGGCTTCATTATGTCAGATCATTCTTTAAATGCATAAATTTTGTTTAATGTTTGAAACTATCCATTATTATAAGAAACCAAATTCACGAAGCTAAAAGCAAGTTTATTATACTTAATTTAATATATGTACTTCAATCCCTTATTGGGTAATTTAACTTAGTGATATAATAAGTTTCTAAGATAAAGGTAAAGTTTATTGTCTATCGATAAAATACTATCAAATTATTAAATAGTGTTATATTTTACTTCCAGTAGTTAAACAATGATTATTTACTGTAAGTAGAACAATGGCGTAGTGTCTTTGTTACAGCATTACGATAGTTGAACAATGGTTATTGTTTCTGGAGTTTCTTTTATATCATCAGATTACACCAAAACAACAATTTTCACATGGTACACATAGCAACAGAGTAGTCAGGCGGTAATAAAGGTTTTCAATGCAATTTAAACTTGGAACACCCCATACAGTAAATCGCTATATAAACTATATTACATAGTGTTTCTTCAGTATTCCTTACATTCTTGAACTTTTATGTTGCCATTGTTTTGAGTAATTCGCCTGATAAAGTGAAACGTTCCTTAAGAAGTGAGTTTTCCATTGCTTATTTCAATGCAGTAATTCTGGGTAGGAGCCACAAAGACGAGGAAAACTACATTGGAAATTACGCTTAATGCGTCAATAATAAACAAAACTTTCATCTAATCTACCGAGTTTGGCATAACGGGTTGTTTATGTGAGCATTTTTTTATTATATCGAGGTTCACATTTTTAATTAGATGGTTATGTTCGTGAAGTAACCACTCCACTTTTCTGTGCTTCCTCGATCTTAAACAAGCTTCTGGACATTAGATCAACACTTGTGTGATGCCCAATTTATCACAAAGTTTCTGAATGTCCGATCTCCTTCTATAAAAACTATCATTTTTTTCTGATAAAGCATAAATTAATTAGTTTTGTAGAGTTTAGTTTGATAAGTTAGAAAGTTTAGTTTTCCAGATATTTAGCAGAATAATTTCTGAAGGAATAAGTTTGGAGTTGACAAGTTGTGAACATTGAAAACAATCCATTCCAAGGATTAACTTACCTTCTTATCATAACGAGAGCAAATAAGCTTATCTTTCAGTTCGCGTATTGAAAATGTACAAAGTAATATTTAAAAATACATGTAGATCTGAGCTAGCAAACTTTAGAAGAAGAATAAATTAACGCCATTTCTGAAATGCTTCAAATGTGTCACAGAAATTGGTTTAGATATGAAAACGTCATTAAGCGATTTAAGCCTTGCATGAAAAGACTGGATTCAAGCGTGTAAGAATAATTTCAAAAACTGTTTAAGATATCTAAAAAGATAACACAACAAATTATGATAACGTTATTGAACTTTCGGGCAAAAACCTTTATTCAAAACATTTAATCTTATAAACACACAAACAACTAAGAAAACTGTTTTTATTTTTCGGATCAACTGTTGTGTTGTCTAATTAATTCTTAAACAGTTTTTTATCGTAATATGTTTTCGAGTCAGCTGTTAATTATAAGGTATTGTTGGACAACAGTACGTGTGTGTTATTATTTGGATAAATAATAACAAAGAATAAACTTACCCGTTGAAATAAAACGTTATTTAGTTTATTTTTTACGAATACGGCCCGGCATGGCCCGGCGTTAAGGCGTGGGACTCATTATCCGAGGGTTGCGGGTTCGCATCCTCGTCGCGTCAAACATGCTCGCCCTTTCAGCCGTGGGAACGTTATAATGTTACGGTCAATCCCACTATTTGTTGGTAAAAGAGTAGCCCAAAAGTTGGTGTTGGGTGGTGATGACTAGCTGCCTTCCCTCTAGTCTTACACTGCTAAATTAGAGACTGCTAGCACAGATAGCCCTGGAGTAGCTTTGTGGGAAATTCAAAAAAACAAACAAATTTTTACGAATTTTCAAGCATACCACTTCTTTAGACAGTAAATAGGAGGGGCATCTGTTCCAAACGTCGCAGAAAATAAACCAGAAACGTGTTCATGTAGATGTGTCACTTTGTTCTTTATTATTATTTATCTAAGTGTTTTCTTCTCACGTCTTGTAGGACGACACTCGTTCATGATTCATTATTGTTTTTCTTGAGATAATAAAAAACAACATATTGTTGTAATGTATTTGTTGAACGTTTGCGTAGTAAAGCAAGACAATAACTGAGCCTAGAACGTTTTGCGTGGAAATTGTAAAAAATGTCCTGGAAATAGTTAAACTTTGTAGTTAATAAATATAAGGAAAGTGTTGCATTATATTTATTTAGAGGAAACTAGTGTTATATCGTAGCGAGAAATTCTCGATGGCCCGTAAGGAAAAATAATTTTCGTAAATTATGTTACACACCAGGTAAGCGTTCATCTAACTTGATATCTTCCACATGTATGTACAATTTAAATTACATAACCCGTGTAAGATAGAGAGCAGGCCTAATGAAACCATTTTTTTTGGTTAAATTAACTTTTTTATAGAAGCCAGAAAATGTGTAACATTACAAAGCACTGTTTATAAAATATTACGCAACTGAGTTTAGTACAATTCGAATACTAATACCTAAAGTATGTGTTTTTTTGTTTTTTTTTAACAATCAGGTAGTTCTGAATGAGCGTTCGTTCAGTACACGATAATGTCGGTCAGAGGTCACATTCGTTCGTCCGATGCAATATGTGTGTCTGTGAATAAGTGGGATTTTTTTCGCGCATGGTTGCTTCCTTCCATGCGCGAGAACTTGCATTACTAGTTATGATTTGTTTTTTAAGAAACTATTGCTGACCACCAAATGTACGTCATCTCTTGCAGGTAACAAATATTATCACATTGCAGTTTCGGTTATGGCACATCTTTCTTCAGCTGTATACAGCGATTACAGGAGAGAATAAACTTCTTCTGCACAATTATGACCTCGCAGGAACCATTGGTACGTCACTCTCTACTAGTTACCAGCTTTAAGTCTACCCTCACTGGAGCTAACGGTGTACCAAGTCTCACTGGTGCCCAGTTATATGTCGTCCGTCAGGTCTGACCAATAGTACATCATTCAAACCTACATTTACACAACTACGTCATCTACGAGGTGGAGTAATATGTCACCCATCAGTTGTGACCAATAGTACGTCATCTGTGAGCTGGTGACGAATGCCGCTTTATATACATATGTGTATTTCATAAACAATGATTAAAGCTACAGACGTAATAAACTCGAGTGGGTTGAAAGTGCAACCATAGATACAACACTTAGTAATCTCCTGAATTTTAAAACACATTACCACCAAAGAAGGTCATGTCTTCGTGAAAATTCGACAGAAGACATAGAGAGTTGCGGTATTTCATTCAACTCGCATTCTTACGTAACCACTCAAAGTCAGCTGTTTGCCCACTAAGGTGCGCTATTTGTAAAAGTTCATTTAAAATTAGAAATCATCTTAGACAACGTTGATGTTATGAGTATTCACCCCATCTGTCACAGTTTTAACTAGTCTTCCTGAAGCAGTCATACGTGTTTTTCAGAGTTATCAGAACTCAACGGAACATTTGGTTTGTAAACAAAATTTTACAAATGTACACAACATATCTATTCGAAACTCAAGCAAAAACAAAGCGTTTGTTACGTGTGCATTTTCCTTAAAATATAAATACGTAATATATTCTCATTAACATAAAACAACACGAATAAAACCCTGAAAAACTAATTAAAAAAACACTTTAATGCTACAGCATTACATCAAAATTATGATATAAACAACTTCGCCCCAGGCACTCGACTTGTATTCTGAGGGTAGTGGGTTCGAATCCCCGTTGTACCAAACATACTTGCTATTTCAACCTTGGAAACGTTCTAATGTTACAGTCAATCCCACTATTCGCTGATAAACGAGTAGCCCAAGAGTGGGCGGTAAGTGGTGATGACTAGCTGCCTTTTTTCAACTCTCACACTACTAAATTAGGTATGGCTAGCGCACATAGTCCTCGTGCAACTTTGCGTGAAATTTAAAAACAAAAAAGAACAAACAATAAACAGCTTTCAGTACAGAAGGTTTTTCTGTAAAACTTTAACAACACATAAATTACCAAGGTTCCGCATCCATCGTTTTTAGTACATTCTTTACTTATAATAGTTTTTTTGCGTATTTATTTTTCTCTTCTTCTTTTGTGTTCATACACAATGGACGAACATACATCCGTTATACCAAGTAATATTATTTACCTTATAGAACATGTTGACATTTGACCCAGAGTTGTGGCATGTTAAGCCACGATCTGAAACTTAGGGCTGTCAAATTCCGATTAAAAATATATTCAAAATTTTCTTAGGAAAAATAACTTGAATATTTGCACCTTCAGAGACATGAATTATCAACCAATCAAATAACAGTACCCTGGATAATGAATAATATGCAAGGCTGCTAACTGTAGTAAAATAATTAGTTCAGCTAACGAGCAGACACGATACTTCAAACGATATTTTAAGTACCTGAAGTAACACGTGACTGGGTGTTCCAGGTGCTAAACATCATTCATAGTAAATGTTTTATTTTATAATCTGACACAGTTAAACTTCATACTACTGTTAGGAATTATGTTATAAGACTTCTGGAACACCACAATTAAAATATCTTACGTAAGTCTGTAGAACCCTCCAGAAATCCACTCTTAGGCCATCTTTTTTAAGGGTACATAACCCACTATAATACCACCCTAATACCTACCATAAGAGTGTACAACCCATCAGGACATTATCCTTAAGAAATATTCCATAAGGATGTACAACACATCATAATACTATCCTTAGGAAGCATTTCACTAGAGTGTACAACCCACCAGGACATTATCCTTAGGAAATATTCCATAAGGATACACAACACATCATAATATTATCCTTAGAAAGTATTCCACTAGAGTGTACAATCCACCATGACATTATCCTTAGGAAATATTCCATAAGGATACACAACACATCATAATACTATTCTTAGGAAGTATTCCACTAGGGTGTACAACCCACCAGGACATTATCCTCAGGTTATATAACCTACCTGAACAAACCGTGTATACTCGTGTAATAGTCGACCCACGATATTTTGTCTCATAAAATAACTTAATATTTCATATTTCTCGTGTAAAATCCGAACAAGTTTTTAGTAAACCTAAGAAAACAACCGCTGTTCCGGGCCAAGTTACACTTAATTATACCAAAACGCACTCGAACACATGACTATTTTTATTTGTACATATTATTGTTGTTATAACTAGAAAATGTAACATTGAGCTTCATTTGTTTGTCATAAATAGCTTTAAAATCGTAACTCTGTACATCTGTTTACAATTACATTTTATTGTTTTACAGCCATTTTAAGCGGGATTAACTACTTAGTGTTCTCGCCATTATAGGTTGTTAATTACTGGCGAACGTGCGTCTCACGGAACTTTTTCGAACTCATTTGCTGCTTGCATGTATGGTCACGTGAAAATTTTCCATTATTATTATTACTAAACCTAATCTAACCTTAAACAACTTCAAAAGTTTCCTATTTTTCATTTTAGTTACTTTTAAAGATATATTAATTTTTCTTGTATCTCAATAAGAATATTTTAGCTTTAAAGAAATCAATGTATTCTACATATATAACAATTTATTGTTTTCTTTTGAACCGGCATGGCGCTCGACTTGTAGTCTGAGGGTCGCGAGATCAAAACCCTGTCATACCAAATATATTCGCCCTTTCAGCAATGGGGGTAGTTATAATGTAACGGTCAATCTGACTATTCGTTGGTAAAAGAGTAGCCCAAAAGCTGACAGTGGGTGGTAATGATAACCTGCCTTCTCTCTAGTTTTACTCTGCTAAATTAGGGACTTTGCGTGAAATTCACACAAAACTCTCTCAGAATGATTTAACAATTTCTATGACAACAAGAACAGTTAGCAACCAACACCAAGTGTTCAGACATCATTATTATGTTAATGAACACTCGATTCTATATTAACAGTAATAGTAAATGGAGCTGCTTGTACAATATTGAAATATTAGAAATGAAATAGTGCTATCTAGTTGTGCAAAGTGGTAAAATTAGGATAACTAATACCACAGAATATATATCTGATTAACATGATAAAGCTAGTGTAAATAATAACGCCTGGTGCATATCTGTGTAACGTGAAAAGGTGGTACAGTAAATAACGAAGGATGTTTACCAGAGTTAGGTGATAAAATTAGGCTAGTTAGTAATGGAAAATGTGTATCTGTGTAACATGCTAAAATTATGATAGTTAATAACGCAAGATATTTATCCATATAACATTTATCAGTATGTTGTGTACAAGTATAATAACATTAATCAGTGTGTTGTGTACAAGTATAATAACATTAATCAGTATGTTGTGTACAAGTATAATAACATTAATCAGTATGTTGTGTATAAGTATAATAATATTAATCAGTATGTTGTGTATAAATATAACATTAATCAGTATGTTGTGTTTAAGTATAATAAAAGAATACTGTGTTATTGTACGTTGTGTACCGTGATAAAGCTAATAATGGAGGAAAATATATATGTAAAAACGACTGGTATGGGTAGAGAAAATTATATGTAGAGGAGCGAACGACGTTTTGACTTTTTTTGGTCATCCTTAAGCTCACACGTTGACCGAAGAAGATCGAAACGTTGCTCGCTCCTCTACATAGAATTTTCTCTATCCATATCAGGCATTTTTACGTATATGTTTTTCTCTACAAGTGGATTTTCTCGTCATCACGGAATAATAATAAAGGATAATTATTCATGTAACATGATAAACTAGGACAGCTAATAATAGAGGATATTTACAATAGTGATAGCAGACAAGAGTCAGATATGAAATACAGCGTGATCGTTCGAAACGGGCATTTGATAATGTCTCTCTCCTTGTAAAGAACGTAAGATGTAAACCTCGTATGTTTAGAATTCACATGATAATTTTATGCAGTAAAAAATGAGATAGTCCAGTCTCGGTAAAAATATCAGTCAGTTATGGATGAAGAAGTGCCCCATTCTATCACTTTAGGGACTTTCGCATAGTGTCATCCAATTGGAATGAAGAATACTAACAATGAGTGCTGCTACTGCTGCCCTCTGTTGCTAACAATGTCACATATTTCACAGGCTGGTTCGTGTGTCAATATAAGCTATACATTCCTTTAATTTCTTAAATACCTGTTTTAATATCATTTATAGTAACATATTACTCGTTCGATTTGAGTAGAAACAATAAAAAGTTAAATAATTTAAAAACGACACTTCATAAGATGGTGTCATACAAGCACTGAAACATAGGTTGAGTCTTGTAGGACAAGCCCCTGTTTTTAATAATTATTTATTGTGTAACAGTTTAACGTTCTATTAGTTTAAAGTGTGGACAAATGAAAAGTTCAAGTCGAATCCTAAATATAAAAATAAATATGTTATTTGTCGGTTATTTACAGGCCTTTAGTGATTCTCTAATGCTCATTTGTGTTGTTACTAAAGTTTTGTTATGAGACAGGTGATACTGAATTAAATTATGATTGACAAGGGCTGAGAGTAAGTTGTACTTTATGATAAGGTCAAGACAGTGATTTCAAGGGCACGTGCCACTTTTCTAGATCGTCTTCATTACAATGCGTGGAGAATTAATGTCTGATATGTACAATAAATATAATATACAGCGAGAACGTGGGTAGTATAATTCTATGTGACTTTATTTCAATAATTTACAGCTTAAGTTGTGAGGCTTTTACAAAACAATATAATAAACATGGACACAAATTATTATTATGTATAGTGCTTCTTTTGGAATAACAAAGTTTACGTAAATAAATGTTTTTATCTGGGAGAAACAGATGTAAATAAATACTGGTTAGCATGTTTTATTGAGAAGAAAAGTAACATTAATCACTATAGTGTGTAGAAATACTGTATCATTAAACACCATATTGTGTACAAGTATAATAACATTAATCAGTATGTTGTTTACAAGTATAATAACATTAATCAGTATGTTGTGTACAAGCATAATAACATTAATCAGTATATTGTGTAGAAGTATAATAACAATAATCAGTATGTTGTGTACAAGAATAATAACATTAATCAGTATGTTGTGTACAAGTATAATAACAATAATCAGTATGTTGCACACAAGTATAATAACAATAATCAGTATGTTGCACACAAGTATAATAACATTAATCAGTGTGTTGCACACAAGCAGAATAACATTAATCAGTATGTTGTGTACAAGTATAATAACATTAATCAGTATGTTGTGTACAAGTATAATAACAATAATCAGTATGTTGCACACAAGCATAATAACAATAATCAGTATGTTGCACACAAGTATAATAACAATAATCAGTATGTTGCACACAAGTATAATAACATTAATCAGTGTGTTGTGTGCAAGTACAATAACACTAATCAGAGTACTTTGTATAAATATGGTAACAGTAATTGCACTATGATCAAACAGTTATAAATTAAAGATAGCTATGTTTGAAACTTGAAATTAACTTGAAACCACTGGAAGTAAAACCTGATATTATCAGCTACCAAATACGAAATATAAAAGTATGAAACGTTACATCACCGTGATACCAGATTTCACTCAGTTGATAAATACATTTTTCATCAATGTATCACCAGGTTTCAATTGGTTGATAAGTATGACACACCTTACTACTGTTCAAAACTATGACGACCTTCGGTATGTCCAACACTGTCTTTTCTTGGTCCTTGACCTTCTCTTAGCACTCATACCTCACGTGTTCTTGGATTATTTATATTATTTAATTGCTCTATTTCATTGGTACGTGATAGATTTGTCAAAAGTGGTATGTGCAAGATGATGACAACGTTCACATAGTATATACACAACTACTGACAACACTTGTCAGTTATGGATAATCGTAATGACATCACTCACTCATTGTATTCAGGAAGAATGGAAACACTGAAAAGATTTTACAATAATATCGCCAACACTAACAAAGTTTTGCTTCCAAACTATGAGTACTATAGAGTAGTATAGTCGTTGTTTATTCAAATATTCATATATATTAAATATTTTAAGATGTTTTGACAAAAACTGCCTTTTAACAAGTTTAAAAAAAAACGATATTATGTTATTGTTCAGCGTTAGGATTATATTTTATATCAGTGCTTTTGTCATAAAATATATAGATATTTATTTAAACATTTGAAAATTTAAGTTACTTAATCCATTGTTTAATTTCTATTGTCCAGGTGTCGCCCGATGGTTCGGATCACAGATTAGAATCATGCCTCCTTTCAGTTGTGAGGTGTTATAATGGTGTTATCCCATTATTCGTTGGTAAAGAGAAATCCAAAAATTTGCGGAAGGCGGATTAGTTAGTTGTCTTCCCTCTGGTCCATGGCTTCAAAATTAGGGAGGGCTGGTGCAGACGGTCCCCCGAATAGCTCAATAAAAAAATCAACAAAGAAAACTGGTTATTTGTATCACTAATTTTTCAAGTTGAAATGCTTAGAAAAACAAAATCAGTGTATATTTTTGTTTTTACTTCAAAACACTAAACGCCCCAAAAAAGGTGAATTATCATTATTGCTTTACACAGAAGTCTAATCAACATTAACATTCTACAATAAGTTAAAGCTTACGAGTTTTCGATTCTCTTTAGGTACTTGAGACGAAGCCTTTAACAACATCAACAATGCCAAACTCTAAAAAAATTTTCGTACATGAAAAAAAAAATTCCTGCTTATCATTTACGCGTGCCTAATGGTACGAAAAGAACAAACAAAACAGTTTAACTCAGGAATGCAAGTCAAACAAAAGCTAATATTGTTGGAGGCCGTGCTTTCTGTACATTACCGCTTACCTTTACGAATACCGTACAAACAGAGGAGTGTTAGGTACACAAAACGTTTGAAGCTCGAGCCCATAGATGCGGGAATGTTTGACGTTTCGCTGTGGTGTCAACCATTGTCTGTTTGTTTGGAATTTCGCGCAAAGCTACTCGAGGTTTATCTGGGCCAGCTGTCCCTAATTTAAAACCAGAGGGAAGGAAGCTAGTTATCACTACCCACCGCCCAAACTTGGGCAACTTTTTTAGCGTATAGTAGTGTGATTGGTCGTAACAGTATAACACTCCTACGGCTTAAAGGGATATTTGGATTCGAATCCACGACCCTCGTATTACATGTCAAGCGCCCTAACAATTTGGCTATACTGGGTCAATATCGATAATTCTATTCTGATTTCCAAAACACCAGCCGGAGATTCGAGACACGGTCCCCGTGTGCCAGTGTCTCGCGATGTCTCTACCGTAAAGTAACCATTAATGGATAGCGAAATTAACAACCCAGGTGATTTTGGTAATAATTATGTATTGTAATCCATTGGTGTATATTAGCATGTTTTAAACTACTGGAGACAGGCCGGGCAACAGAGTAACACTGCACAACACACGAAGATGTTTTCTCACTGTCGTTGATACATAAAACACTCGCTAAAAGTTTTAAGAAACTTCACCGGCACAGTCACCTTGACACAATGACAATATTAAACACATCCATCGGAAATCCTTTGATAAATGACATCAGGTGATTGCCATGAAGAAGAGAACATTAATTGCTGACAGTGAAACTTGTTTAGTTGGTGAAAAACAACCGAGAATGGATTCGTCTTTGATCTAAATACGAAATAGACCTCTGCTGGATCAAATTTCTAATGTGCCCTTTTCTCATCAGTTGGTACCCATCATCAATTTTTATAATTTTATAATGCATCTTGTGCTCACCAGGTGTCACGCAGATAATCATCAGAAATATTATGCGTTATATATTTTCTATTAATTTAAAATAAATCATATAGTTTTCCACATTATTTTTACATATTAATAATTTTGAGAATGTTAAATAAATTTCGTCATCCCAGATTTAAAATTGTTTTTTTGATAGAGTTATTTCATGGTGAACAATTTCATGTTACTTCAGTTAATATTGTTTAATAGTTTTGTTAATGTTGAATCGTTTCATGTTACTTCAAATAACATTATTTGATAGTTAATTTCGATCATTTCAAGTTACTTAAATTAACATTCAGTAATATATTTAGATATATATAATATATATGTAAGATAATATATTTAGACGGTGATGAATCGTTTTGAGTTACTTCAGTTAACATTGTTTAATAGAGACATTTAATTCTAAATCATTTTATGTTACTTCAGTTAATATTGTTTAATAGTTTTGTTAATGTTGAATCATTTCATGTTACTTCAATAGAAATTCTTTGGAACGTTTAACAACAACAAAACGATTCCGAATGCTTTATCAAATTTCTACCTTAATCAAGCTAAAAGATGTAGTGTTAAAAAATCAATATTAACTGAGTTTTTTATTTTTATCATCCAGTAACCCGGATGTTTATTAGTTTGTAAGTGAGTCCAATCGGCAAAAACACGTGATAATATTAAGTCCTGAGAAGATCTCTGGATTAGCCTTTTCGTGTCATCGACAGTGAATCATTAATATTATTAAAATCATAAATAGAGTATTTTACAAAGTTTAAGAAACTCGTTTTAAATAGAATGTATGAAAAATGAAAGGCTAAAGGCTCAGAATTTAATACAGTGTGCATTATATATAATGTTGTTGTAGTGTTATCAAAATAGGTTTATAGAAAACTAACATTTTGTTTGTTTCAGTGATGAAAGTTGGTATCACACAAAATATTTTCAAATCTTTGGTTATTTTCGGTATCTGTATAAAACAGTTAGTGTGTTTACTATATGTACAGTATACTTAGTATAGAGTATACAATCGATAAAATACTTCTTCGGGGTTTCGTATCGCTGAAGTCCAATGTTAAAAATTAATTTATAATCCTACCTACATGATGCTACAAACATCCTATGTAATTTCTCAGGGCACTTCTGAACAATTCATAAAATACGTTTTTTACTAAATTATACAAAGAAAAGGAAAATAGCTTCGGAAAAGCACGAATATGCAGTAAATATGTTTTTATAAAGTTTATTTATACATATTTAGTTTGATGAGCTCAGTTTCGTATGCATGTTTTATTAATATAAAGCCGAGTTAAATAGTACCTTATATATGTAAAAACGGCTCGTTTGGGTTGAGAAAGTTTGTGAACCTGACGATGACCGAAGAAGGTCGAAACGTTGTTCGCTCCTCTACGTAAAAAATTTTACTCAACCCAAACGAGCCGTTTTTACATATATATTTCTCTACAAGTGGGTTTTCTCGACATCACTGATTAAATAGTATCATCTATTGATATCAAAATATGGGTGAATAGTACCTTCTACTGATGATAAATTTAATTCCATTTGAGTAAAACCTTCTGTTAACTGTTAAACTCCAGTTGGTTAACAACTCTTAATGACGGAGTTCTGTTGAATAACACCTACTAACAATTAAAGTTCAATTGAGATACACTTTCTATTAATAAATTCACAAGCAGTGGACCTCGTCGTGTTGTAGGCTTAGATACCACAGTATAGGGACAAATTACCTGACGTTGTAGGCTGTTAACCCTGTTTTCTTGCTATTTGAGATGCTATTCGTCTTTAAATATTGACAAAAAAAACTGTCTGGAAGGAAGAGTTCCAGACTCTGAGCCTCCCCAGAACATCTTAGCTAATGGTGGTTACCTCTTTTTTTTTTTTTTTTCCGTGAGCCAGGAGAGAACTCCCCTTCAGCCAGGCATTGTGCATGTCATCGGGGTTGTTTGAGCTATGATGCGATAAACCCGAGATAGAAAGAGACATCTATTGGTTTTAGAGTTCAGCTGGTAGCATTTTCTGATGACAGAGAGGTCCACTGGAGCAACACAGATAAAAAAATGACATTGTAGTCAAATTTTTTTCAACTTATTCTATTTTTCCACAACAGATACGTGGAATTCGTGTATTTTTGATTGGCTTTAGAATTAAAGACGTAATAAAGTAAAGCTACTCTATCTGTAGACTTGTAGTAGTTACACGAATTTGATAATTTAGCTAATGTCATTTAAACCTGGCCTTAAATTTTATTGACACTAATATCATGGACTCTAGTTAGAAGTTTAAATCAAACACGTCCCTATATTGTACACTTAAAGGTAATTATGTACTTCTCAAAACGATGAACTACAAAATCAGAGTGGAGAAAATTATTTTTAGATATTCAAGGAGGCCCAGCATGGCTAGAATGTTTAAGGCGTTCGACTCGTAATCCGAGGGTTACGTGCTCGAATCCCAGTCCCACCAAACATGCTTGCCCTTTCACTCGTGGGAGCGTTATAATGTGACAGTTAATCCCACTATTCGTCGGCAAAAGAGTAGCCCGATGGGTGGTGATGATTAGCTGCCTTCCCCTCTAGTCTTACACTGCAAAAATGGGGATAGCTAGCACAGATAGCCATCGTGCAGCTTTGCGCGAAATTAAAAAAAAAAAGATATTCAAGGAATATTTTGGTAAATGGAATACTTAATTTCGTTAATGTTTATTTACGTAGCAAACAGTAGTAACTCACCATTTGATATCGTACATCTTTAAAAAGCTTAACTGGTTTAATATAATATATTGATTTCAATACCTATGTTTGTTTCAGTTCAATATATAATTAGAAATGCGTGTAACATATTGTTGAATGTGTAATGAGAAAGTTCCACCTATTCTTTAAATTTCTAGGAGATTCTCGAGCGTAAGAATCAACAATATATGGTTTACATTATTATTATTTCCAACTAAACTTTCGAGAACTTCGCCTAAAGGTAATAAATCGACGCGCCAAGAGACAGTTTTTCGAATATTGTTGATGTGCTGTTGTTGGAATACTATAAACCTCGAAAACTATAGCTGTGATTAACTCTTATTGATATGGAAACTACAGATATTTGGCCTGAAATGTTTATAGATTTTGAACATTATTAACTGTTTAACTTCAGTGAATTAACTTCGGACGTTAATATTTTTACGAGGACATTAAATATCTTCGACGAAGAATTAGTTTGCAAACGACATGAGGCTAGCTTTTAAGCGATTTTTGTTTTGTTTATTTTTTGAACTTCGCTTAAAGCTACACGAGGGCTATCTGCGCTAGCTGCCCCTAATTTAGCAGTGTAAGACCAGAGGAAAGGCGGCTAGTCATTACCATCTACCGCCAACTCCTGTGCTACTCTTTAACCAACGAATAGTGGAATTGACCCTACGGCTGAAAGGGTAATCATGTTTGGTGCAACGGTGATTCGATACCCGCGACCCTCAGATTATGAGTCGAACGCCTTAGTCCACCTGGCCATGCCGGGCCGCCTTTGAGCAAAGTGTAACAATATCAATTTGGAATTAATTCGCTCTTCGTGAACCGTCGATAAAATATTTAGTTTCAGACCAGATAGAAGACTCAGTATTGTTTGTAGATTTGTAAAACTTTTGTATAGAAATCATTATTGTAATAACTATTATTATAAATTGTATTGTTGTTTTGTATATTAAAAATATTTGTGATAATAAATAAAATTGTGTGTGTCAGTCTTGTTGACGAATATAAATTTGATACATATCGACATTCAGTTACTTTCTAAATTAACTTTATTTGAAATCATAATACGTAACGTACGTAACATAATAAACTCTCTGTAGTCTTATGACAACCTTCATGTAATCTTCGTTTATCAAAGTCTTCTCTAATGGAAAATATTATGATGCTGATCTATGCTGTAAGGTAAGAGAACAAATCAGATTTCATTTTGTTTAACATTTTAAGAATGGTCCAAGAGCCACGATTTTATACAACACATCATATTCCCACTAGGAGATTTGTTACAATCCGGTGATTAAACTTCTATTACACATATTTTTTTTTAACCAGAAAGTTTGTCATGACCTACTGGTTAGAGCACTCGAATCGCAATTTTATGATCTCGGGTTTGCATGTCCTTATACTGAGTATGTTTGTTCTTTCAGCTGTGGGGAGTTAAAATATAACAATCAATTTCACTATTCGCGGGTAAAGAATGGTCCACGAATTAGCGGTAGGTAGTGATAATTACCTACCCTTCCTCTAGTCTATCACTACTAAAACAGGATTGGGTATTGTAGACAGCTCTCGTGAAGCTTTATGCTAAATTTAAAACGAACCAAACCAATGCATATTTTTTAAAATTAACACTGTAACAACTTCTTTAGGACCCTTGGCCAGTATTACTTTACGTTTATTAATTACAAATTTTATTGTTTTGTTTTCAACTTTAGTTACTGTAATAGTTTCCTTAGTTCTTTTAATAATTCGAATTTCTTTACCTAAATGCACCCCCCGCGAGTACAGCGGAATGTCTTCGGATCTACAACACTAAAATCAGCGGTTCGATTCCTCTCGGTAGGCTCAGCAGATAACTCGATGTGGCTTTGCTATAAGAACACACATACACACGCTTGATATCACCTAAATAAACTCTTATTTCATTAGGCTATGAAGATGCAACAAGCCAGTTATATCTGTGCATCAAACGAGTTCATTACCCGAAACTTAAGTTTTGCGTGATAATATGTTTTAGTGATTGCTTTCATATAACTCGAATAAAAAATTATAATTCCAATTTTAAGAGCCAGTTTGTAGCATTAAGAAAAACTACATGATTTTAAAATGAAACAAAATGTGAAGGAGACTTGTCCCCCATCTCTATCTTCTCACAACCGGTGCCTATTGCTCAAACAAGTTTTAGAACTATATCGACTTTTTATTGATGCCATCCTTGAGGCGTGCCTGGACGAGGATTTAACTGTAGACCTCAGCCAAAGGCTCTGAACGGTTATGTAGAGAGTAGTAATTTGCTTGTTTTTGAATTTCGCGCAAAGCTACACGAGGGCTGTCTACGCTAGCCGTCCCTAATTTAGCAGTGTAAGACTAGAAGAAAGGCAGCTAGTCATCACCACCCACCGCCAACTCTTGGGCTACCAATGAATAGTGGGACTGACCGTCATATTATAACGACCCACGGCTGAAACAGTGAGCATGTTTGGTGTGACGGAGATTCGAATCTGCGACTCTCAGATAACAAGCTAACCACCTGGCCATGCCGGGCCTGGAGTAATGTGACAAGAACGACCTATTCGATGGTTCTGGAGGAAATCGTCATTGTTTCTGTATTTAAAGTGAAATATAAAAGTGTCGCTTCCTGCCGGAAAAAAATACAAACTCACCAATAATACCATTAACTCTAAGCCAACGCAAAACAAAGTTATTCAGTGTATTAGGGTGTGTGTTTTATTTTGGAATAAAAATAAATTTTAATCATTTAGCGATCGAAAATTTAGCAGTGAAAGATGAGAGGGTGTGTTTTCTTAAGCAAAGTCGCATCGGGCTATCTGCTGATCCCACAGAGGGGAATCGAACCTTTAAGAAGAGAGGGAAAACAACTAGTTATAACAACCCACCACCAACTCTTGGGCTACTGTTTTACCAACAAGTAGTGGGATTGCTCATCACACTATAATGCTCCAGCAACTGAAAATAGGCATATTTGGTGGGGTGAGGATTTGAACTTGCGGCCTTTAAATTGCAAGTCGAACGCCCTGATCACGTGACTGTCCGGAACCTTAGAAGTAGAAGGAACCTTAATTGTTTTGTCATGAAACAGAAAATTGTTGTTGTTGTTTAGAATTAAGCACAAAGCTGCACAATGGGCTATCTGTGTTCTGCCCACCACGGGTATCGAAACCCGGATTTTAGCGTGTAAGTCCGCAGACATACCGCTGAGCCACTGGGGCAAACAGAAATCAAACATTTATTAAACACATGTGAAATCCTTTATTAGTTTAACAAACAAAACAAGAGGCATTTTAATTGCATTTCTTAAATACAGGTGGAATCCTTTATTAGTTTAACAAACAAATCTAGTGTAATTTTAATATGATGATAATTACATTTCTTAAATACAGGTGGAATCCTTTATTAGTTTAGCAAACAAATCTAGTGTAATTTTAGTATGATGATAGTTACATTTCTTAAATACAGGTGGAATCCTTTATTAGTTTAACAAACAAATCTAGTGTAATTTTAGTATGATGATTATTACATTTCTTAAACGCAAGTAGAATCTTTTATTAATTTAACATACAAGACTTGTGACATTTTAATTTGACTATAATAAATACATTTATTAAATACAGGTACAATTCTTTATTAGTTTAACAAACAAAACTAGTGTCATTTTAACATGACGATAACACAATGTGTGGGCCTGGCATGGCCAAGCGCGTAAGGCGTGCGACTCGTAATCCGAGGGTCGCGGGTTCGTGCCCGCGTCGCGCCAAACATGCTCGCCCTCACAGCCGTGGGGGCGTTATAATGTCACGGTCAATCCCACTGTTCGGTGGTAAAAGAGTAGCCCAAGAGTTGGCGGTGGGTGGTGATGACTAGCTGCCTTCCCTCTAGTTTTACACTACTAAATTAGGGACGGCTAGGTGCAGTGAGCTAACAATCTACTCACTTAAAAACCTGTTACAGAAACCGCAGTGATTGCGGCCCTTTGCTCCTTAAAGGAATCGAGCGGCAGATGATAACACTATGTAAACATAAATTTTGTTCTTGGATAGTACGTGTTATTTCTTTATTGTTTATGTTGTAAAAGTACAAAAAATGGCCACTATTCCCTTCAAACTTTTGTGACCTGGATAATGAAATGAACCTATTTTCTATGCAAAAACGGGAAAATTTGCATATTTTCATTTGCATAAGATCTGAATAAAACAACATATGAATCAAGATTTACTTGTATTTGTACTAACTTTATACAAAAATAAACAAAAAATGTTTAAAAGTGAGTAGTTTTTCGAGATCTGCAACTGTAATGTAAATCACTTTCACGTATCAGCCCTGGTAGCGGCGTTAAAAGTTCACTATGTCTTTGTGGAAGCATTTGCCTTGCTCCTCTGAGTATGCTCCCATGTTTTCCTTGAATATATCAAGATGAGCGTCAATGACACGGACTTTCAGGGACGTCCTGCTGCCCATTTTGCCGCAGTACTTCACCAGAGTCTCAACTAGTTCCACGTAATTTTCAGTCTTGTGATTGCCCAAGAAGCCCCAAACTGCGACAAAGCTGCTCCAAGCTTCCCCCCTTCCTACTGAGCTTTTTGGAGAATTCTCTGCACTCCAGGATCTTCATTATTCATGGTTAAACGAAGACACCAACTTTGACCTTTGCCTCACACAGCTTAGAGAAGAAGTCTCGAAGGTACTTGAAGGCTACAGACTCCTTATAAAGAGCTGTGACAAATTATTTCTTAAGACTCAAGTTTATGTGCAATGGTGGGAACAACACCTTCTGAAGGTCCACTGGTGGCTCACACTTGACATTGTGCCTTCCTACAGAGAACTCAGTCCCAGAGGCAAAGATAACAAGGGAAACTTGTTAAAGCCTGTATTCACTTAGGTAGTTAGAACTGAATTGAAGTGGTGAGCCCTTGTATATATATTACGATGGAAAGTTCGAGAAAATTCTGTATAAGCTACTTAGCACTGAATCTACCTGGAATGTTCTGGAAAATGGGTAGATTTGAAAATTTCGTTACCCAGGTCCCAAAAGCAAAGTTTGAACAGTTGTTGTTGTTGTTTTGAATTAAGCACAAAGCTACACAATGGGCTATCTGTGCTCTGCCCACCACGGGTATCGAAACACGGATTTTAGCATGTAAGTCCGCAGACATACCGCTGAGCCACTGGGGGGCAGTTTGAACAGAAAATAGGACTTTTACATTTACTTTAGGCGTAAGATATTGGGAAATAACACTTTGTGCCAGGAACAAGGAAAAGTAAGTATTTTGTTACACAGTGTAATTACATTTATTAAATACTGGTGGAATACGATATTAGTTTAACGAGTGATACGTGTAATTAATATGATAATAAACACAAAGTTTAGATAGTTTGCACAGAGAGAGACACAGATTATGAGCAATATGAAAAATCATATTATTACAAATCTGATGGAAGATTTAAATGATCATATTTCTGTTTTCCACTTTTCCTGAAATATAAGCCTAATACATTTTGTTAACCTGTATGACTACCTTGTAACAATTACCAACAGTTTATAATTCATCAGTTCACAAATCAGTGATGGCCGAGCGCGTTAAGGCGTGCACTCGTAATCCGAGGGTCGCGGGTTCGCGCCCGAGTCGCGCTAAACATGTTCGCCCTCCCAGCCGTGGGGGTGTATAATGTTACGGTCAATCCCACTATTCGTTGGTAAAAGAGTAGCCCAAGAGTTGGCGGTGGGTGGTGATAACTAGCTGCCTTCCCTCTAGTCTTACACTGCTAAATTAGGGACGGCTAGCACAGATAGCCCTCGAGTAGCTTTCTGCGAAATTCCAAAACAAACAAACAAACACAAATCAGTGTCAACAGGAAATATTCACTGTTGATTAGCATCTGTAGCGCCATCTAGGGAAGTATTTTTACACTCATAACAACATTACATCACCCTATTGATCGCGAAAGGATGTAACATTAATTTGTCGCAGGTGAGTTGGTCGGGAAATAACTAGCACTTCAATAAAACAGAAACAGTTACAATGAATACGTTAAAATAACAATTTTAATCCGACAACTAAAACAAAATTCAATCATAAGTCACTTTATTTTCTCATGTCTGTTTTTCAGGTGGCTGTGAGTGTAGTTTTACTGTCATTCTCTTATAAATCTTACAGTTAACAGTGTCTCATATTTTCTTAATACTTCCAGATATTTTTTTATGGAAGGAGCTGGGAAGTTACATTTCGAAAATATCCCATTTAAGAGACTCTCAGTTTGCCCCTGAAGAAGAAAAGTCTACCTTTCGAAAGTTAGAGTTACAGTATTGTTTGTTTTTGAATTTTGTGCAAGGCTGCACGAGGGCTACCTACGCTAGCCGTCCCTAATTTAGCAGTGTAAGACTACAGGAAAGGCAACTAGTCATCGCCATTCACCACCAATTCTTGAGATACTCTTTTACCAACGAATAGTGAGACAGACCGTGACATTTTAACGCCCCCACGGTTGAAAGGGCGAGCATGTTTGGTGCGACGAGGATTCGAGTGTCTTAACCACCTGCCCATGCCAAACCACATTATAGGGTTTCTATTTCATTTCTATTTATAAAACATTGTACGAAATAAATACATAAGATGAAATAAAAGTAAAGTAATAAGAAACCTAATTACCAAGAGTAGTTTTTAAAAACCTATACTCATAAAATAAGGATTATTAAACGACATCTTACTCGAATACTTACGAAAAGTAAAACAAACGGATAACTTATCAACGAAATTTCTTATAAAACCTTAAAGATACGTTAATGGAGAAGGTCAGCTGTAAGCTTACGGACTTACAGCGCTACAGTCCGAGATTTGAATTCCCTTGGAGAACAGAGAACATTTAGCTATACCCCTCCTAAAAAAACAAAACAAAAAACAAAACAATAGCAAAACTATAGAACATAAATATTTCGTAAAGAGCTGTCATATTGTGTCAGTGCTTAAAAGTTCAATAAATATTATGTTCGTACTGAAGAAACGTATTTCATCTCGACGTTATAAAGATTTATTAATTAAAATGCCCCCCGCTAGTATAGCGGTATGTCTCCGGATTTACAACGCTAAAATCAGGGGGTCGATTCCCCTTAGTGGGCTAAGCAGATAACCCTTTGTGGCTTTGCTATACGAAAAACACACACAAACATTATTTAAAATAAATAATTCAGAAGAAATTGAAATGATTACACAAGAACTTAAAAAAATATTTTATAGATGGCGATAGTTAGTTTGTTAAGATAAACTATGTGCAACTTCCTCGCGGGTACGGGCGGAATCGCAATTTTTGAAATGTAATTGCGTCACACCGTACGAAGCTGAAGAAAAATTTAAAAAGGTTGCGGTTTTGTTAGAAAAAATCTTATTATTACCATAAAAATGTACAAATAGAGTAGTAGTATTATACGGAGAATGAGAGTATTACTCAAATAATAACAATCTCGAAAAATAAAGTATTTTAAGTTCATAAATTTATGATGCAATGTTTTAAAAATTCCTTAATGTGATAAATGTGATTTATTTTTCTCTAGGCATCCGCTCTTCTCCAATTTATTTACGATCCTTCCAATAAGTATGAAATTTTATAAAATTTAACGTAAATTATTTACTATGGTATCATCATCGTTGAAATAGAGCATAATTTTCCTTGCCTGTAATCTTGTTTGGTTACAAAATAATAAAATAGAAAATAAAAACCCTCTCTTACCGCACTACCCTGTCATATTCTCTATTTCAACCAACTGGATCACTGATGTCGAGAAACCCACTTGTTGAGAATTTTATATGCAAAAACGGCTCGTTTGGGTTGAAAAAATATTTTACATAGAAGAGCGAACGACGTTTCGACCTTCTTCGGTCATCGTCAGGTTCACTGGATCAATCTTAATCAAACTCTGATGTAAACACTATGAACTGTGGGGAATGTCTTAAGGAGGTAAAAACAGAACTTTATTTTGTAATGTCATTTGTTAATTATTCTCACCCTATTGAGTTAATTTCATATTTATACTTTCTACAATGTTGAATATTCTTAAGGGATTCAAGTTCCAAGTATGAAAGTTGCTGGATTATTCCTCCAATAACCATGTTTTTCTTTTCATGGTCAATGAGATGTAGGGTGTTCGAGGGTGGGATCACCTAAGAATCTTTGTTTGTTGGTTGATGGAACCAGACTGCAGATGTTGCTTATGAAAAAACTTTGTTATAATTTTAAAATTTCACATAAAATTTATTTTCCTTATTACTTTGAAACATATGATTGCTGTTAAACTCACATAATTTTCATTAGGTTCAAACATTCCCCTCAGTTAACTGGTAGGTTGTATTGTGTTATTTATAACCAATAGTATGACGTTGTTTGATATACAGAGAATCATTACTTTGTTTTTTAGTATGGTTAAGTGGTTAAGGTACTCAATTCGTAATCTGAGGGTTGCGGGTTCGAATCTCCGTCGGACCATACAGTCTCGCCCTTTCAACCGTGGGGCGTGTTATAATGTTACAATCAATCTCCCTATTTGTTGGTAAAAGAGTAGTCCAAAAGTTGGCGGTGGATGATGATTACTAGCTACCTTCCCTCTAGTCTTATACTGCAAAATTCCGTCTTGAGATACATTTTAACTTTCGTTTTATTAAGCTTACAATACGTGACGTTGTTGCTGAAAGATTATAGCTATCTTTCACTTCATTAAAGTAACAATAGGTGACGTTGTTGTTGTGTGAGATTATAACTAACTTTTGTTTTTACCGAAGCTGTCATTATTGGGCTTGTTGAGTTTATGAAAGTATAATAATTACTTTCAATCTGTTAACGTCAACAGTACAGTACATTTCCTGCTGTATGACTGTATATTATTTAAGTAAACATTATAGGACATTTTTTTACTGTTAAGTATATCTACTTCCTCTGTGTTTAGTTTAACAATATAGGACGTTCTCTGAGATAAAAATATAGCTTAACTTAGCAGCACGAGATGCATTATTTTGGGATAGGATACCTTTTATTACCATCATTGGACAGACAATAGAATACCTTCTATTACCATCATTGGACAGACAATAGAATACCTTCTATTACCATCATTGGACAGACAATAGAATACCTTCTATTACCATCATTGGACAGACAAATGTCCACATTTTTAGGAACGCATCTCAGCACTTTTATGTATCAACACATATGATTTGAATAAGGATAACAGTATCTTTGTTCTATTCTACACAAAGAGAATAGTAATACTTAGATGTAAACTCTTCATGAGCGATATAACAAAACCCGAGATATAAGGAACATAGTCACTCATTAAAACACGATAAATCAAGTGTATCGCCCTCTTTAGCATCAAAGTATTTTCCAAGCGTAGGACAAATCGGTGTGAAATTTAGTGACGATAAAACCCAAAACTACTTTTTACAGATCCAACATGGGTGTTCCTGTAAAACATAGTTTGGGAAGGAATATCATCAAACTGAGACTTGGTCAACTTTTAAATTTGACTTAAACAAGATTTGTATTATACAGACTGAGTTTTCTATGGATTTATCTTATCTTGTTTTCTTTATATTACATTCTCAGTTCAAAATAAACAAAAATGACAGGAAAAGTCCACAGAGAATACAGACTTCTTGAGAGTTGGATAGTCAAGTTATTTTAAAGTACTAATATTTAACTGGCTCAATTCAGTCTGTTGTTTTTGTTATTTTTCTTATAGCCTTTGTTACAAATGACACCTTCTTTGGCAGGTAGTTTCTTACGTTAGCTCGCCCTTTCTTTTTCTTGATATGTGACTTTTGTTTTATGTTCACACTTCCTAAACATCACTATATCTAACAGTGCTTCGATGGGAATTTCTTAAACCACGCAATAAGCAATGCGACTAAAGAAGCATCTAAGTTTCTTTGAACAATGTTATTTCTAATTTGTAACCAAGAAACTAGCCTCATTAAACAAGTTTTATTCATTGATGTGTATGGTCTTTATACGATTATATTTTTGTCAGTGTCTACTTTTTGTATATAATATATTTATATCACAAAGTAAAAAAACTTAAACTCTTAAAAATTCGTGCAATGCTCACCTTGTGTCCAACAAAGTCCAGCACAGAATAACTGATGTAGCACTTACATGATCGGATGATCATACCTGTTGCCTTCTTTTACTTGAACAGCTCTCTGGGTTTCTTCAGATGGTTTTCCCATTAAGCTTTGAGGATCAAAAGTTATACACATTATGCATGATGTTTGTGGTTTTCTGCAACATCTTTCTTATTATGAAGATGAATGTTACTGTTGACTTGATCAAGCCACATGCCATCCTTCTGAACTGGTAGCATCTGTCTGGTGACTTAAGACTATTTTCTCTTTAGATTCTCTTTCCATCAGGATCCACTACTAAGCTTTACTGAGATACATCCTTGTAGAAGATGTGGTCCCATCTAGTTTTTTTATGACATCCTATGGGATAGCTATAAGTTTAATATCGAGCTTTGTTATAAGGTTCTGTTTATAAAAATCTATACAGAGCATTTTGAGTCAATTCTCTTCTTCCTGATTAACAGTGTGAACAGTAGGCTGAATTCAAAAGGTCAATGATTCCAGCTTCTAACATTACTTCGACTTCTCGCTTGATCAAGTTACTAATCACATAATGTATCTGGTAGGGCTTCACCTAGACTGGATCTCTGGTCGTGGTCTTGAACTTGTGTTGCACAAGGTCTGTCTTGCCTGTCCTATCTATGGAAACATCTGCGTATTGGCACAGTAGTTCTTGTATATCTTTCCTCTACTTGCCAGTCAGCTATTCACTGCTGTTAAAGTCATTGAATGTCTAATATCCACCCAGCTATCTAAAGTACAGTGTGTCTTTATCTTCTATCACAAAGTCACTGTCTTCTCGATCTTCATCTGTGACAGCCACACCTACAATGTCTATCTGTGCCTCAATAGCTGCTCCCTTTAGATCTTCTTCTGTCTTGAAGTACATATTGACATGGTAGATATTGAACCTTCCTTCCACTTCCACCTTATAGTCCATTCTTTCGATCATTTCCTGCAGTTCTAAAGGCTCTTTCTACTGTTGAGTAAGTTTTTTGTTATCTGTGGATATCAGAACCAAGATCTTCTGTCAATCTTGAAACGTCAATTCTTGGTATTTTGTCAAACTTTCTCAAGAGAGTTAACATGGGTCATCCAGTCGGTTTTTTGGGATCTAATATGTACTGGTATGTATCTTCATTTCTTAATCTTTTCCTGTCCACATTTTTTCACCATCTGCACTGGACCTCGTACTGTCCTTCTGGCATTATAATCTAGTCGCTCTTTTCTTGTTTCTTACCATCTCAGTAAGTAGCTGCAGCTGCTTTATGCTATATTTCCTCCGTGGACTTTTATGTACTATTCTGACAACTTGATGGTCTCGTCCACGTCTTTTAGTGCTATTTTCTTTAGGAACAATGGCATATCAATGGAGCATGTGTTCATGAAATTTTCACGTTTTAGTAGATCTGCCAGTTCTTCAATATTATTTTCCCGTCTGGTCATGTCAGTCCACATTATGAACTGTCGCTATAGACGTATCACAAACTGAAACAGTTTCCACAGTTTCAAGTTTTACTTCCGTGAACTTCTCTTGAAAATATTCCTCAATAAGTTCATAGCATTTTAGCAAAACCACTCTTAACTTGTCATAGTT
The DNA here is from genome assembly GCA_011833715.1 of Carcinoscorpius rotundicauda. Taxonomy (NCBI): domain Eukaryota; kingdom Metazoa; phylum Arthropoda; class Merostomata; order Xiphosura; family Limulidae; genus Carcinoscorpius; species Carcinoscorpius rotundicauda. The sequence continues at coordinate 91,418,675 of CM022395.1, forward strand.
CATGGCGTGTTTTTACATCATGCCTACATACACTTGTAGGCCATTGTTTTACGAGATGAGGGCCGAGACAGACTGCTTGGTTGTTTTAATCGTTCTGGGTTTTGGTGAACCTTTCATACATCTCCAGGAAAGTATCCGTATTGCATTTCTGTACATCATATATAGGCATTTTAGGTCAGTTGGCCCTGATTCCATTGTCATTCTGGACTCCTGTGAGTTGGCAATCTTATGTTGTACTTTGTTTTTCTCTTTTCCGGTCTCTCCTCTCTCTCTGTTTCTCTTTTTAAATTTGTGCCTTTATTTTCTTTATTTCTCATCTCTCCTCTCTTTCTTTCTCTTCTTTCTCAGTTTGTGCTCTTATTCTCACTTTTCCAGTTTCTATTATATCCTCCTATTTTCTTTGTTTCTTCTTTCTTTCTTTCTCTCTCTCTCCTGTGTTGAGGCTTCTATTTATCTTGTTGTTCTTTAACAAACTCTTGTAGATCACCATCTTTAAATTCAAGGTGTTTGCTCTTCGCTAACTACTTATGAAAGTCAACCAACACAATTACATAATGTGGTTGTAACCTTTACAAAGTTTCTTCATTACTACAGTTGTGTGTATTAAAGTCAAGTTAACACTGTTGTTTACATCAACTACTCCACCAGTTACCACCGTAGGTCCTCACTAACTCACCACTATCAGGATTTATGTATGGAACAGATCCTTTGCAGACGATGTCTGTGACTTGCTGGTGATAAATTTCAAAGAAGTAAACTGCTAACAGTCCACTTGTTTTAAAATAAAATATTAAAACAAATCAAATGTATATGCAGATGCTCATTACTCTGTTGATTATTACAATTGTATCCAGTGCTTTAAGTAATCGTCTCTATTTTGTCAAAATCCAGACAGACTGGTTCAGTAACTTACAAACACTATTGGCAAAATGAATTATTCTCCCTGCTCTGTTATTACGATACAGACTGTGATAATTGCACTTTAAAATCACTACTATAGTTGTTGGTTACTACAGCTCTATCTAAAGCCTTAAAAATTATCACTTTTTCGTCAAAGCTCACACAGACTGGTTCAAAAACCCAAATGACAAAACTAGTTTTATTTTTCTATAGTATGTTATTACAATAAATCAGTGATAATTTTCCTTTAAAAGTTGCAACTATACGTTCTTTATGGATAGGATCACAATTGCAAAAACTAGATCTATATCTCGAACTAAATTTCCAACGTGTATTTATACACCAATAGAGGTCTAAAACACTTTACACACTACTAGACATTATGATGCAATAATACTCAATTAAAAGTAGCATAATGCAATAATATATCAATCGTAAAGTCATAGTAATTGACTTACACAACGGATAATTTGTAAATAGCAACGCAAAGAAACCTGCCATAAACTATTAATCCTAAAAATAACCACCTTTAACGCTTCCGCTGTTTAAACTCACAACACTCAAGTTAAAGTGAAAGAATCATGCATATATAACACACAAAAAAACATCTTTTTAGTGTTTATCAGAGGTAGTAATAATTGCAAATATACTTAAAAACTGAAGGTCTAAAATGTAGGGCTTAAAAGGGTAGAAAAAAAAAGAGAAGGATTTTAAAGTGAGTAAACCTGTACAAATGTACCTAAATTTGACTCGAAATATGTGTATGAAATAATAATAAGTCAACAGAAAATTTTCTTTCTGCATATACGCATTATAAAAATCATTTTCTATAATAAATATATGTCAGTCCGTTGGTAAGCAATAATCTCATCTTGTTGACTCTTGTCTTCCTGGTAATCAGACAGCTAACCCTTACACCTTCTAGAGACAGTGACACCAGCCTAACAACTCTTTGTTCTATCGACCAAAACATTAAGTAAAGTTCCAATGAGACGAAAAATAAATAAATAAAAACATGAAAAACAAAAAATACCCTACTATTTATCCAGTGAAAGTAAAATTATTTGAAACCCAGGATTTTAGCGTTGTGAGTCCTTAGCTTTACCGCTGTTATTGCGTAGGAAGTGCATAAATATCACCGTAATCCTCAGTTTGCCACATGTGTATGTGGGAGCAATAAGGAAAGGTCAGTCAATGTACATGCAGAATAACAAGAGTTACACACAATAAATACAAAAACCAAAGTTGGAGATAGAAACAATGAAGGTCAAAGGATATAAGTTTCCAAACATGCTCGCCTTTTCAGCCATGGCGGTGTTATAATGTGACGGTCAATCCCACTATTTATTGATAAAAGAGTAGCCCAAGAGTTGGCAGTGGGTGGTGATGACTAGCTGCCTTCCCTCTAGTCTTACACTGCTAAATTAGGGACGGCTAGCACAGACAGCCCTCGAGTAGCTTTGTGCGAAATTCCAAAACAATTTAAACACAAGTGATGAACATGGGGTCTAGTTCTCTGAAACATAATTGATAATTCGAGTAACGTTATAAACTAGAAAGAAGCACAAATGAACACAATTCACTGGGCACAACAAACTTAATTTTGAAATTGAGAATAAATTAAGTGAACGTCGTATTTTTATTGTGTCTCGTGATTACTTTATCATTGATATTCAAAAGTTGATTCAGGCGGCTTTTTTATTGAATTTTGAAATTACATTTTATTCATATGTGTCAGCTTCTGAGTTAACGTTTTCTCAGAAAATTATGGCTTTCAAAAACTCGATACAAAACCAAGAAGATAAGTAAAAGCTTTAATAACGACAGGGAGGGAGAAAATGGCTTAAATTGCTAAGAATATATGACGTATTTTTAAATAGCGCTTTATATTTTTAAAGCTATTTTCGCTAGATGGCGGTACACATAGTAATCGAATTATTCTTTTCTTTTCTCTTAGATTGTAACCCAGTGGGACGGTGGTAAGTTTTTGAATTTACAACGCTGAAATCAGAGGTTCGATTCATCTTGGTGGACACAGCAGATTGGCCGATGTGGTTTTGCTCTAAAAAAACATTCACACTTTTTCTTATACTAACTTTGATGAATAATTTCTTTGAATTTGTCTCCCAGTGGGGTCCCCCGCTGGCACAGCGGTAAGTCTAAGGCTTTACAAAGCAAAAATTAGGGATTCGATCCCTATCGGTGGACACAGCAGATACCCCGATGTAGCTTTGCTATAAGAAAATTACGCATACTACATACATTTTGTCCCCCGCTGGTACAGCGGTAAGTCTAGAGATTTACAATGATAAAGTCAAAGGTTCGATTCCCTTTGGAGGACTCAGCAGATAGCCTGATGTGGCTTTACTATAACACAAAACACACACACATACTCCCAGTGGGATAGTAGTTAGTCTATGGACTTACAACGCTAAAGTGCTGAGTTCGATTCCATGTGGTGGATATAGCAGACAGCCCAATCTGGCTTTAAAGCTGTAAAAACAAACAATTCTTTACTAATCATAATGTTTACTTACACAATAAATAAATAATATAGGCCTGTAGCTACGTTTATTAGCAATGTTATTGAATATCTTGCACTAATAAGTAAAAGTAATAGTGTGTGTCTTTCTTATAGCAAAGCCACATCGGGCTATCTGCTGAGTCACTTAGGGGAATCGAACTCCTGATTTTAGCATTGTAAATCCGTAGACTTACCGCTGTACTAGCGGGGGCCAAAAGTAATAGACACTAATAAATGGTAAGTTCCGGGATTTCATGAACTGGTAAGAGATATAAATTTGTAACAGTTTTGTGATATTTCTCGAAAGGCCAGTTTATGTATTAGCCAAGAAAAATTTTCACCACAAATTTAACTAAATTTACAGCGGTATGTCTGCGGTCTTACAACTCAAGAAACCGGGTTTCGATATTTATGGTGTAGCTTTGTGCTTAGTTAACAAATACTTAACAAATTAACAACAAATAATGTTGTTGTTTTTTTTAATTTCGCGTAAAGCTACTCGAGTAGTATCTGCGCAGGCCGTTCCTAATTTAGCGATAAGACTAGAGATAAGGCAGCCAGTCATCACCCAGTGTAAGATTAGAGATAAGGCAGCACCCAGTGTAAGGCTAGAGATAAGGCAGCTAGTCATCACCCAGTGTAAGACTAGAGATAAGGCAGCTAGCTAGTCATCACCCAGTGTAAGACTAGAGATAAGGTAGCTGGTCATCACCCAGTGTAAGACTAGAGATAAGGCAGCTAGTCATCACCCAGTGTAAGACTAGAGATAAGGCAGCTAGTCATCACCCAGTGTAAGACTAGAGATAAGGCAGCTAGTCATCACCCAGTGTAAGACTAGAGATAAGGCAGCTGGTCATCACCCAGTGTAAGATTAGAGGGAAGGTAGCTAGTGATCACCCAGTGTAAAACTAGAGATAAGGCAGCTAGTCATCACCCAGTGTAAGACTAGAGATAAGGCAGCTAATCATCACCCAGTGTAGGACTAGAGATAAGGCAGCTAGTCATCATCCAGTGTAAGACTAGAGATAAGGCAGCTAGTCATCACCCAGTGTAAGACTAGAGATAAGGCAGCTAGTCATCACCCAGTGTAAGACTAGAGATAAGGCAGCTAGTCATCACCCAATGTAAGACTAGAGATAAGGCAGCTGGTCATCACCCAGTGTAAGACTAGAGATAAGGCAGCTAGTCATCACCCAGTGTAAGACTAGAGATAAGGCAGCTGGTCATCACCCAGTGTAAGACTAGAGATAAGGCAGCTAGTCATCACCCAGTGTAAGGCTAGAGGGAAGGCAGCTGGTCATCACCCAGTGTAAGGCTAGAGTTAAGGCAGCTAGTCATCACCCAGTGTAAGACTAGAGATAAGGCAGCTAGTCATCACCCAGTGTAAGACTAGAGATAAGGCAGCTAGTCATCACCCAGTGTAGGACTAGAGATAAGGCAGCTAGTCATCACCCAGTGTAAGACTAGAGATAAGGCAGCTAGTCATCACCCAGTGTAGGACTAGAGATAAGGCAGCTAGTCATCACCCAGTGTAAGACTAGAGATAAGGCAGCTAGTCATCACCCAGTGTAGGACTAGAGATAAGGCAGCTAGTCATCACCAAGTGTAAGACTAGAGATATGGCAGCTAGTCATCACCCAGTGTAAGGCTAGAGTTAAGGCAGCTAGTCATCACCCAGTGTAAGACTAGAGATAAGGCAGCTAGTCGTCACCGATCACCGCCAACTCTTAGGCTACTGTTTTATCAACGAATAGTGGGATTGACGGTCACATTATAACGCCCACACTGTTGAAAGGGCGAGAATATTTGATGCGAGGGTATTCGAACCCGCAACCTTCAGATTACGATTCAAACGCCTTAACCCACCTGCTCATGCTGGGCCACGAATAATCAAACTAAGAAATTTTAGATAAATGAATACCAGACATAATAAAAGTGGAAATCACATAAACGCGATATATTTTACGAACGAAAGCCTGAGAATAATGGTAAAAAACTTGCACAAGACTGTACGTTGATCTCAACTCAACTGTCTCCCTGTTTAAAGGATGCATATTGTTAGACACGAAGGATCGATACCAACGTCAATCGTTAAACACTGATCAACCTCAGCCATAAAATACCGCGAGATGGCGCTAAGGCATCTACAAATAATTACACCATTGAAATGTCAATAAACCTAGATGAAATTCCATTATGTCACAGACGTCAAGCCTTAAAATCTGATATCGATTTTATAAAGTCATTGTTCTTATATCTGTTCTATTTCGCCGTACAGATAACATATAAGAAATAACAACGAAATAACTGTATTTTAAAAGAAAGGACATAGTTATTTCAATTTTGCTGGAACTTCGATTTTCTAAGATCTTCAACACACCCGACGAACGAAGAAGCACACTTCTGTGACCTAAGAGAAATAATTTTATTGGAAAGTTTAAGGTTAGTAGATTTTCCACTGATTTGCCTTAGAATATCGTTCGGGTAATTCGAGTCAGAGTATTACATAAGTTTGTGAAAAGTCAGAAATATATATATATTTTTCTTTTCTCAACATTTTTTAACTATTCTGGTTATGTTTGTTTGTTGTGAAGCTCAAAGCTACACAGTGAGCTCGCTATGTGTGTTGCGCCAACCACGAATATCGATAAAAGGTTTTCAGTGTAAAAAAGCCTTCAGATTTATTGCTGAGACACTAGAGTTCCATTTAGGTCTATCCTTTTAAATAAACTCATTAAGAGAAACGTTTTCAGGATTTCTTCAGATTCGTTGAGGAACCTGATTAACAAGGTTAGCTGAGATATACCGTTTTATCTCTCAGAGTTTCCACAAGAGGAAACTATCTATTATCATCTCATATTTCAAAATTATTAAACATACAAATTATTATCTTATAATTTCACTTTTCTGTTTATAAATTTTAATTACTCATAGCCAGTTATATTTCAATTATAAATTCTCTTGTTCCACTTTCTCCGTCTGAAAATCAAATCGAGTCAACGTCTTTAATACGTATTATGATAATTTAGTAAAACATGTTAAGCTTTGCCACATAGAATTCAGCACTATTTTTGGCAACATTGTGCTGAAAACAAATACAGTAACACCTTACCAGAACAACGCTCTTGTGTCGTTTTGACAGTGGTAATTACTAAACAATACCACAATAGCTTATCACAGGAATAATGCTCTCATGACGTCAATGGAACTATTTTTTTGCATCATATATTTTCTCTAATTCTGATCTATAGAGAAACTAATCATAGTTATAGAAATTACACTTCGACAATTTAATTTAATTTACATCGAAACAGATGCTGATCGAGCAATATGCTAACATAGATACAATCTCGACCACCACCATGCGTATTGCTTTCCAACCAACCTAAAATTCTTTTGTATTATGTGAAAGACCTCATCAGCATTTGATATCGCAGATGGTATGTAGTTGACGCATTATTACAAACTATTCTATACTTTCAATGAAAAGTTTTTATAACTATGATCTAACATCTGCTACTGTAATTAATTATAGGGAGGGTCACATATCTTAACGGACTCTTCAAAGACTTTCCACTTTACGTGGACGTCAGCTTATCATACAAGATATAAGCAGAAAAAGTCGTTAACTGCCAAGGAACTTCCTTCTGGGCACTTGACAGTTATGTGTTCGAATAGGTTTCTGTGAGTTCGATTTCTACACCTTTTTTATTATTACTTTAGATTGTGACTGGAAGCTATTTAACTTTAGTTTTCAACATTTTAAGTCCTTTTTTATTGTTTTGGTGTTTTAGAATCAGATGGTTTCCTTTCATAAAAAGAATATTCACTTTGCAGATTAGGGCGTTGTTTTTGATTGGCTTAGGTGCTATTTCGAAGTCTCGTCGGTATTCTAAGCGCTCTGCTACTTCTTTGAAAAAAAACTTGAACTTTCTTGTCTTATAAATGGTGCTTTTTAGCACTTAACAATCTTAATATACGAATACTCTTCTGAGAAAAGGGTTGTGGCATAATATTCAAGCCAGAAGCTAGTAACTGGTACTGTGGTACTCTAACGTGACTGGAATAGTATAATAAATATGTCGGGTTGTGGCGACACTTCATTGTCTTAGTTTTCACAATCTCTTTTGTAATGTCTAATTAACTTCTGGATAGGTCCGGCATGGCCAAGCGTGTTAAGGCGTGCGACTCGTAATCTGAGGGTCGCGGGTTCGCACCCGGTCGCGCTAAACATGCTCGCCCTTTCAGCCGTGGGAGCGATATAAAGTTACGGTCAATCCCACTATTTATTGATAAAAGAGTAGCCCAAGAGTTGGCAGTGGGTGGTGATGACTAGCTGCCTTCCCTCTAGTCTTACACTGCTAAATTAGGGACGGCTAGCACAGATAACTCTCGAGTAGCTTTGTGCGAAATTCTAAAAACAAACAACAAACTTCTGCATATAAATAGATAAATGACTACACTTTTAGATGAACTGTAAGATATAAGACTATATTAAAAGAGGACGTTTTATATACTCTTTGTTCTTGAAGTCAGAGATATAAAAGCATCCATACAATCAGATGGTCTTAACCTCTCTATGGCTATATTTGTATGTATGTATATATATGTGTGTGTGTGTGTTTGTATGACCTTGACCTCATCTCATTCGCAAGGACGTTTACCAAGATGACGTCATGGTGTACATGCTGAGTGACCATGAACTCAGGTATATGAAAATAAAACATGGTCTGTGAACTTAATCTTAGAAACATAAGGATATGTATGCTCAGTAACTCTGAGTCCAGTCAAATAAAAACAAACCACTTGCAATGCCACTGACTTTTGTAATATATAGACATGATACATTCATTGGCCTTGACATTTGTTATATGATGACGTATTTCACAACGTTTTTAAAATTATTAACCTGAACGGTATACTTACGTAAAGGTAAAAAACTTAGCGTAGGGAAAATCGAGTTGACTGTTTTATTTATGTTTTTACAGCAATTTGAGTGAAACTGCACTCCAAAGTAACTATTCCACCATGTAGGAAAGCAACCGATTCCCCGCGAAATTACTGGTTCATGTAAACCTAACATGATTATAACTGAAAATAAGGTTTGACAAATTGAAACTACAACACAGACTTCTTGTCTGAGGCACTATTTCTTAACATGTTTTCTCACGGAAATATAAAGTACAGGTGTTACAAATCAGTGATATAAACAACGAAACAAAATTCAGTTGTTCAAATAAACGATTCATCTAGAATTTTATGTTTTTATATCTTGATGTCCCAGTGTTAAGCCTGAGGACTTACTGCACTAGAGTTCAAAGATTATTCCCCGCGGAAAACTTAGCCTGGGATAGTTGTTGGTACAACTTCGCATTTGAAAACACGAGCCTTCTGCTGCTTTGTTCGAACTCGAAACTGACAAAGGTACAAGTGGCTTGCACTCAATCTTCTCAGAGTGGAGATATTTGTACCTTAGATATTAAACACAAAGGTCACGCAAAATACTTGGATAAGCAAAGCAAGAACTGAGTTTGGACTGTGAAACCTTATTAGCAGTTCAATCTGTTTGCGCTGAATTTAAATTAAGAAACCTTATATCGATGGCGGATCAATTTTCTAATACTAATACACCTTATTAGCTCTTAAGTCTGTCAATACTAAGTTGGATTATGAAACATTATTAGTGGTTCGGTCTGTCAATACTAATTTTGGATTGTGAAACGTTATTAATGGTTCTCTCTGTCAATACCAAGTTTGGATTGTGAAATGTTATTAGTAGTTCGATCTGTCAATTCTAATTTTGGATTGTGAAATGTTATTAATGGTTCGGTCTGTCAATACTAAGTTTGGATTGTGAAATGTTATTAATAGTTCTCTCTGTCAATATTAATTTTGGATTGTGAAATGTTATTAGTGGTTGGATCTGTCAATACTAAGTTTGGATTGTGAAACGTTATGAGAGTTTCAATTACTCAAAACACAATAATATGTTACTTTTTTATTCGTTTCCGAGCAAAGCGACACATTGAGTTATCTGTGGAGATCTAAATCTGAATTATAGCTTTATAAACTTACAGCTGACCAATAAGAGCACAAGAAAAGCAATACGTAAATTAGTTCGATAAAACACATAAATTATCCACTCATTCGCGATTGATTGTTTGAAGTTAAACACAAAGCCACACAATGGGCTATCTGTACTGTGCCCTCCACGAGTATTGTAAACTGGTTTCTCGTGTTTTAAGTTCGTAGGTATGCCAGTGTGCCACCTGGGTGTTTATTTAAGATAGATTAACATGTATTTTAGTTGTACAAGACACATTTAAATTTAGTCAAGACATATTACGAATCCAAGACACAGTAACGTGTTTTATGTTGATCAAGACATATTAACAAGTCTATTTAAAACAATAAAGTGTGTTACGGTGTGTGCTTGATAATTATCGTTCATTTTACATTGGTTTAATGTAATTTTTTGAGCATAGCAAACTCTGTACTTAGGCTCACCAGTGGCACAGCGATATGTCTATGGACTCACCCTACTAAAATCGGATTTCAATATCCTTCTGGTTTTGACGACTTCTCGCTCATTATGACTTTGAGAATCTCTAATTTTCTAAGTTGTTGTTAATGAAATATTTTAAAAGTCATCTCACACCATTTAAAATTCAGAATAAGTTCTCGCCTTGAACATTTAGCACCCGGCATGGCCAGAAGGTTAATTTACTTCACTCGTAATTTGAGGGTCATGTGGTTCGAATTTCCATCACACCAAACATGCTCGCCCTTTCAGCCGTGTGAGCGTTATAATGTGCGGTAACTCCCAGTATTAGTGGATAAAAGAGTAACTCAAGAGTTGGCGGTAGGTGGTGATCTTTACTTACCTTCCCTCTAGCCTTACACTGCTAAATTAGGGTCGGCTAGCGCAAATAGTCCTCGTGCAGCTTTACGCGAAGTTCAAAACAGACCAAACTTCACTAAATAAATTAAAAGAACCTACCCAGCATTTACGTACCAGTAAACACTAAAACCTAAGTGTATTAACCACACAACGTTAAACCATCATTTATTAATTTTCACTAACTAGTGTAATTTTGTACATACCAATTCTAGCTCACCCATTTCATTATGTTCTTTTGTTTTAAAAAAAGAGCCTCCCCGCTGGTACACGGTAAGTCTACGAATTTACAACGCCACAATTAAGGTTTTGATTCCCCTCGGTGGATTCAGCAGATAGCCTAATGTGGCTTTGCTATAAGTAATCACATACGCAAAAGGCTGCTTGTAATAGGAAATGGCTTTAATGAAAAGAAGATAATAGGTTTATGCTGGTAAACCAATTCCACATAAACATATGGAGGGTCTTCTTTAACACCACACACAACAAGTTCGATGTTGTTTTTTATTTCATACACGTTTTGATACCGTCCTTTGCCTGAGTTAGGGATTTAAAAGAACTTGGAGGTAAAAAGGTAGACGTTGTGATAAACAAGACAAAAAATTTATTTCCACCTAATTTGTTTGTAATATAACATATTGTTACAGTGTTGATTGTTAGATTACATTTTTTTTATATAAATTGACCTAGGACTAGTTAGATAACGGATAAACAGACAGACACATAGATTATTTTTTGTGTATATGTTTGTTTTACAAATATATAAAATGGGATTAGTAGCCACTTGGTTTAGATTTGATTTTCCTATTTTCGACAGAACTTTGTGTGTTTTCTTATAGCAAAGCTACATCGGACTATCTGCTGAGTCCACGGAAGGGAATTGAAACTTTGATTTCAGGGTTGTAAATCCGTTGACTTACAGACAGCTGTATGAGCAGGAACTCGACAGAAGTTATCACCGTTTAAAACTAGAAAAGTAATCTCTTAAAGTTTCGTTAAAGAAGTAAACTCAGTTTTGTATAATCGATTAACAAATTAGAGAGAATATTTGTGTTACTATAATAGTGTAAATACTTCTTTGAACGATATGTGGTTAATTAAATTCCTTACTTCACTATATTGTTTTCTTCCGAATCTTACGTTAAATATTCAAGGTTTGGCATGTTTTGAATTTCGCGCAAAGCTATACGAGGGCTATCTGCGTCAGCTGTCCCTAATTTTGCAGTTTAAGAATAGAGAGAAGGCAGCTAGTCATCAACACCTACCGCCAACTCTTGGGCTAATCTTTTACCCACAACTAGTTGGATTGACCGTCACATTATGACGCCCCTACGACTTAAAGAACGGGCATGCTTAGTATAACAGGGATTCGAACCCACGACACTCCGATTACAGGTCTAGTTCCTTAACTACTTGGTCATGCCTAGCCTCTTAAGGGTATTAGTTATGGTTTTCTGTTTATCATAAAAGCCACATCACCAGAGAGTTGTCACAGTTTGGTTTGGTTATACACATATTTGCCGATTAATATAGTTATTCAATTATTGTTAATAATTCTTTGGGGTATATTTAAACTATTGTTGTTTTATTTTTTAACAAACGCTGAGATACGAGAACCTCGCCCACACTTCTATTTACGACTATTGTTGCTGTACGTACACTGTGTAAGAAATACGAAAACCTTTTCGACACGAAGATCGATTAGTTTCATCGATTTTACCCTTGCAGTCGTTTCGGTAGCTGTTTATTGAAGTTCGGCTTACATTGTACCTTAAGTTCAATGGTTTCTATGATAGTAAATACTTCATCAACTGAACACAGAATTCTAGTATTCGTAGAGAGCGATACGCGAAGTTTTGTATCCAGTGAACTGTACATACGTAATTAAAATGCAACGGTGTTTCCATTGTAATTAATATTTCAAGTTGTCTATCATAAGGAAGTTAATTCGAAAATATCAAAACCACATACAACAGTATATGTAATGAATAAATTCTACAGTTTCTTTCTGCAGAAATAGAGAGGGCGCTAGCACACAAACCTTTCCAACTTCACGTTAAAAGGGTCGAAGGATCTGACTGTGATAAACATTTTGTTGAGGAATCGATTTTTCTTTTTAGTTTGATTAAACCTACGCATTTAATCCAGTATTGTTTTAGGTTCATTAAATCTGTGCACCGAATCTACAATCTGTTTGATTTCTATTGAACCTGTCCACTCATCTTAATACATTTTACTTTTTAGTTTTATATTTCACTTACTGTATTAAAATTATATGCTCAACCTAACGTTAAAAATATATATATTACTTATAAAAACACATAAAACTAATTGTTTATATTATATAGTATCCTCGACTCTTAACCCATGAAAATCATGGCATCATTTTTAAAGAACTTTGTTGTTATTCTTTGGAATTAATTAAATAAGCTAATCAGAATCTTGAACAAATAATCCCCTGGGTACGTAAGCATAAATATCATAAGAATAATGTTTTGAACTATACTTACAATGTTTTGTTTTAATTGTTTTGTGACGATAGATTTAGAAAGTTTATAAAATTAGTCCTGGAATATCTACTCATTACGTTCAATAATAGAGAGTCTCTCACAAAGCTCAAGAAATAAGAATACATTTTCAATATAAAAGTCCATAAAGCATTGAGTTTATTCATACATTAGCCATACAGTACCTTTACTGTGTGAATGTTTGCTAAAACCGAAAGTTATAGATGTCAACTTAACCCTACAACTATGTACAAGAGATAGTAGCCTGTAAGAAGGAAATAAACTAATTTGATATAGTTTGGTTGACTGGACTTTGTTTCACCAAATAATTTAATAGAATCTACCCGACGAAAGAATACGTTATAACACTGCTGACAAGAGTTGGAATTAGTGGGGAAACAAAACCTAAATTGACTCCATTTCAACATGACAGATTCAAAAAGCAAGATCGAAGGTTTACTGGTGATGATGAAACAGTAAACTAGAACCATGAAGAAAAAGATTGGAAGTTAAAAAGAACCAGAGAAAAAATTAAAAGAAGAGAAAGAAGAGAACATTAGATTAGAAAAGTGAAATAAGATTACAATGGAGAAGTTACATACGAAAGAAGGGGCTTAAGATGACCTTGTAGAAATTTTTAAAATTATTGTTTAGATATTTTGCACAGATGTTCCATAAGGAATGATGGATTCATTAGTAGGCGACCATCTTACAAATGCCATAACAGAAGAGAAAATGAGAACTAGCCTGAAGCAAAATAGGTGCACACCTTTGAGAAAAAAAAAACACTGCAGTTAACAATGAAACTAAAATTGAAATCACGAGTTAAAAAGACGAAATATCATCTGAAAGATACGATATTTTCAGATCAAGTAGCACTGACACACAATGAAAATATATCATAGGCTCCAAATGAGATAAAACTTCCTTATTTAAAGAAAGTAATTCATGGATTTATTGATTGGGACTCTCGAACTAAGTTGATCGATATTAGCTCTACAGCTATAACAGCTCAAGCAAATTGGGTAATGAAAAATGAGAAATCTCATCGAACAAGAAAGAAAGAATAAGGACTAATTCGCGAAACAAATTAATATAAAATTCCAGAGCGGAAAAGTGGAAGTTATATTTATTGTAGAAAACTTCTCTAGACTTCATAATGTTTGGATAAATGACATTGAGTAAGACTGAGGATTGAGTACTGACTTCATGTGGAGAAATGAATGTGAAGTAAGGTTAGCCTCAAATAACTTTACACTTTATGATCAAGTAATCGTATAATAAAACAATTGTGAGGGCGAGGAAATTACAAAATGCAAAATAGAAAATAATTAGTTTGTTTGATTTTAATTTCGCGCAAAGCTACTCGAGCGCTATCTGTGCTAGACGTCCCTAATTTAACAGTGTAAGACTAGAGGGAAGGCAGCTAGTCATCACCCCCCACCGCCAACTCTTGGGCTACTCTTTTACCAACGAATAGTGGGATTGACCGTCACATTATAACACCCCACGGCTGATAGGGCAAGCATGTTTGGAAACTTATATCCTTTGACCTTCATTGTTTCTATCTCCAACTTTGGTTTTTGTATTTATTGTGTGTAACTCTTGTTATTCTGCATGTACATTGACTGACCTTTCCTTATTGTTCCCAAATACACATGTGGCAAACTGAGGATTACGGTGATATTTATGCCCTTCCTACGCAATAACAACGGTAAAGCTAAGGACTCACAACGCTAAAATCCTGGGTTTCAAACAACTTTACTTTCACTGGATAAATAGTAGGATATTTTTTGTTTTTTTGTGTTTATTTGTTGAGTTTTCGTCTCATTGGAACTTTACTTAATGTTTTTTTGATGCGAACGAGGGGGATGCGAACCTGCAATCCTCAGATTACAAGTCGCACGCCTTAACGCGCTTGGTCATGCCGGGCCATAAATGGAAAATAAAGCAATGGCGAAAAACCTGCCAAATCAAATAATTTTGTTGGTTAAATACGAAAACAACGTTACGTTATTTTAATTTAGCGAGTTTTGTGCCATTAGTTTATTTTGTATTCATGTACTCCTGTATACAGCATAACAGTTGCTAAACCACAGGCTGGCCTTTTAGTAAGAACAAAAAGGATGATCTTTGTACATTTTTTTTTAATTTCGTACAAAGCTAAACGAGAGCTATCTGCGCTAGCCATCCCTTATTTAGCAGTATAAAACTAGAGGGAAAGAAGCTAGTCATAACCATTCACCGTCAACTCTTGGGCTATCTCTTTTCCCAACGAATAGTGGGATTGACCATCACATTATAACATTATAAGGGCGAATGTGTTTTTTGCCACCGGGATTCGAACCTGCGACGCTCAGATTAGGAGTCGAATGGCTTAACTCACCTGGCCATGCCAAACCGATCTTAGTATTGCCACAAATCGAGATATGTAGATCAGGAGTTATTAGGAATATATTTGCTGTAGTGACTGGTGTATTGTAGAAACAAGTATTGTAGCATGTCATGAATGATTAATGATTAAAAAAACTCTTATGGATAAAAAAAAGATAGATGTCACGTACATAACAAGTCATTAAATTTGAGTCAAATTGGGATGAGACATTACAAGATGTGAGGTTACATAAGTTGTACTTCCATATTAACCAAACGGAGAATAGCGATGGTAAAAAATGTATTTCTGGAAATAAAAAATATATAAACAGGTAGTTAAGTTTAGGGGGAGCCACAGTTAAGAGTTTTGGATTATTTTGTCATACCAGTTCTCACGCGTGCATCATAATGTTGTATAATATTGCCAAGTATGGGGAAAGAGAATAAAGCATTTGAGTTGTATTTTTAAGGCGCATCTTGAAGATATTTTGGACATCCACACCTAAATTGAAGATGTTTTATCAATAGTAGTTTGTAAGAAGAGGCTGATGACTAGAAGAAATTGAAAATCTTATGGTAACTGGAAAGACTGAAGGAAAAATAGGCCGTGGAAGACAGAGGTTGACTTAGGTCAAGAGTCTATCTAAATGAATGAATGTATTGACGTTAGAAATTCTTTGTCCTTCAAGAAGAAGAGATCTGTGAAAGATCTTTGAATAATCTTATTGCGCAAAGAAATCAACTGTGCTTGAAATATACACTTCCATAGTTAACAATAAACAGCTATCGATAATAAAGAAGTCATAAATATATATATCAAAATAATTTAATCGTTTAATTAAAAGTATGAACAAATTAGAATCAAATTTTTATTGCCTAAGCAAAATATTCTTTCTTTTTTGATTTACTGCCTTTTTATACCATCCAGTTACCATGTCTGTTTTGGTTGTTTTATGTTGCATGGTTTGAAAAAAAATAAAACCATTGGGGAAATTTTCACATAACAGATGACTGAAGGAATTTCCTTATGATTTCCTTCCTGCTTATTCTCTGAAAGTGATCTTCACAGGAAATCCAGGATATTTAGAAGGTTGATTTACCTTTGGCAAAGCTTTATTTGAAGTCAACAAATTACCTGTTCTTCCATTGACGTACTTCAATGATCACGATAAATTACCTTTGTTTTGCGCCCCCTGTCTTTCCTGATTGTTGTTTGTTGAAGTTTTGATGAGTTACTTTATTATCTTGTACTTTCTTTCTAGTCTTCACCGGAAGTCAACATATGCTGATCTAATTGTTGTTTAGTTTATAACATTTGTTTGAAGAAAATCTCATTAAACTTTTTTATTTCTACATACAATACATAGCCAGAAGTATGTGTCAACCCCTTCTAATTAGTGGGTTTGGCTATTTCAGACACACTCATTGCTAACAGGTCCATAAACTCAAACATACAGCCATGCAATCTCCATAAACAAACATTAGCAGTAGAATAGGTCGCACTTAAGAGCTCAGTGACTTTTAACGTGGCACTGTCATAGGATGCCACCTTTCCAATAAGTAACTTTGTCTCTTCCTTGCTAGAGCTACCCTGTAAATGCTGTTATTGTTAAGTGAAAACGTCTAGGAGCAACAACAGCTTAACCACGAAGCAGTAGGCCGAACAAGCTCACAGAATGGGACTGCCGAGTGGTGAAGTGTGTAGCGTGTTAAAATCGTCTATCCTCAGTTGTGACATTTATTACCGAGCTCAAATCAGCTTATGGAAGCAGCGTCAGAACAAGAACTGTTTATAGAGAGCTTCATGAAATGGGTTTCCATGGCTGGGCAGCCGCACACAAAGCCTAATATCACCACGTGCAATGCCAAGCATTGGCTGGAGTGGTGTAAAGCACACCATCATTGGACTCTGGAGCAGTGGAAACGTGTTTTCTGGAGTGATGAATCACTCTTCACTATTTGGCAGTCTAACGGGCGAATCTTGGTTTGAAGGATGTCAGGAGAACGGTACCTTCCTGAATGGATAGTGCTAACTGTAAAGTTTTATGAAGGGAGAACAATGGTCTGGAGCTGTATTTTATGGTTTGACGGAGGCTATTTAGTTCAAGTGAAGGGAAATCTTAATGCTACAGCACACAATGACATTTTAGAGAACCGTGTGCTTCCAACTTTGTAGCAACAGTTTGGGAAGACCCTTTTTATTTCAACATGACAATGGCCCCTGTGCACAAAGTGAAGCCCATAAACGTATGGTTTGCCGAGGTTTGTGTGGAAGAACTTGACTGGCCTGCACAGAGCCCATCGAACACTTTTGGTACGAATTGGAACCCCGACTGCGTGCCAGACTTTCTTGTCCGACATCAGTGCCTGACCTCAATAATGCTCCTGCAGCTGAATAGAAGCGAATCTCCGCAGCCATGTTCCAAAATCTAGTGAAAAGCTTTCCCAGAAGAATGGAGTCTGCTATAGTAGGAAAGGGAGAACCAACTCCGTAATAATACCCATTGTTTTTGAAAGAAATGTTCAACAAACACATATGTGTGTGATGGTCTGGTGTCCTCATACGTTTGGCCATGTTGTGTAAGTGTGTAGTCAGTACCCATTTTTTCTTTAATGACAATTACCTACATATCATCACGTGTATTTAGATAAGTTTATCATAGTAAGGCCGACTTTTACCTTTTCTCTTCTTGTAACATCATAACAACTTGCTGCTTGCATCCACTCGACTTTTTTGCTTTATCTTCCGGAGGTAATTTCCCAGTGATGGCTGTCGAGCCAGAGTCAGTCACAGTGCTAAAATGATTGATAATTATTTGCTTTAAAGTGAAGGACATTTCATCTTGTTTGGAGCAGAAAGAATATTCTCAACGTCCCTTTAATTTATTATTAACGGTTGATTCACCCATGTCTCGGATGTAATATCAATAATATCACACTTAAACGAGTTTCTCTTTCATACCATTCTTTGGCACATCCTGAAATTATATCCTCTGAAGTTGCAGTTGAAACACTTTCTCCTCTATGGTTTACTTTTTCCATTCTGAGTACACTGTTGTCTAATTAATCCTTGTAGTTCTGATATACCCACATCAGAAATAATGTTGATATTTTATGCTATTTGATCCATTAGCCTTACAAGTCTCAAATGGCGCCTTTAATTGTTTATCTACAGCATTAATTGATCTAACATTGTCCTGAAAATGTCTAACTCAGAAACTTAGGCATAAAGATCTGGCCTGTTAATACGGATCATCTCACATCTGCAGATATAACTTTAAATAATGCATTATGAATAGTGGCTGTTGTGCAAATAATAGAGGTTCTACTGTTTTAAGCCGTAGTTTTATGTTCTCTTCTTCACTGAACAACTAGTAGGTTTAGCACAATCTTAAACTTCTCACAAACATACCACTGCTTGAGCCTAAAGATGCTAAATGATGTAGTTGAATGGGTTTGTGATGCTTCCTATAATCCTTCTCAGCGTTGACATCAAATACATCAACTATTATTCATTTCGAATTATCTTAGCTTATGTTTCTCAAGATTCTACTGTGGTGTAGATAAGTGTTACGACATCAAGTATATTAAATTATTCAGTCTGTTGCCTTTTTGTAAGAACTCGATTTGACATTAGAATGGTCAGTTTCTTCTTTGACATAACAACTAGATTCAGACAAATAACTTCTTTTTTAAAAGTTATTCTTCTTGGAATTAATATACTTAAGATATTAAATGGTATATTTTTGTTTGCACCTACGTGATCACTGTGATAACAAAAAGTACATGAATAGGTAAAATAACAATGAGCAAGATGAGAAGCAGGTGGAATACAAATTAAACTTTCATACTGCAGACAGCATGTAAAAAAACAACTTTATAAACACTTTACATACGCTGTTGAATAGTAAACAAACTAACTGCTGAGTAGCAAGCACTTGAGAAAGTTCACAGAGTAAAAACAACACAAAACTTTTACAAAACCACAAGTTTCTTATTCCGGCCGACTGACTTGTTCGAAAAGCATAATTCTCACTTGCTTTTAGGCCTGGCATGGCCTAGCGCGTAAAGGCGTGCGCTTCGTAATCTGAGGGTCGCGGGTTCGCGCCCGAGTCGCGCCAAATATGCTCGCCCTCCCAGCCCTGGGGGCGTTATAATGTGACAGTCAATCCCACTATTCGTTGGTAAAAGAGTAGCCCAAGAGTTGGCGGTGGGTGGTGATGACTAGCTGCCTTCCCTCTAGTTTACACTGCTAAATCAGGGACGGCTAGCACAGATAGCCCACGAGTTGCTTTGTGCGAAATTCCAAAACAAACAAACACTTGCTTTTACCTTATGCACATGATCGAATTACGTTACTTTGGCTCAATTATTATTTTATTAATTTTACTTGTTAGCTTGGTAATAACTAGTAATAATAATAACTGTTTTGCAACACTTCTAACAAGTTAAAAAGACACTATTGGCCATATTCTATGATTGTAAGCACTGTCTGTGAGTTTCTAAGTAGCAATCTGCCCTCATATCACGTGCTTGTGCGTGATTGCTTCTGCGCGTGTACGATACATGATTAACTTGCAGCTGTATCAGCTAAATAAAAAAATATGGACTACGCAGATTTTCTAGAATTCAGCTCTAGTTAGGATCTAACCTTTGAAGTAAAGTTTGCAGTTCTGTACGCCAAAATCCAGGGATCTATGTTGGACAAAGCAATTCTATCTTAGCAGTCTGTGCCTAAGACGTGAGTCTCCTACGTGAGGACGAACACAAGCATTGCCAAAGTTTGACTCGATTTTCTTCCAGCTCTTTGAAATGCTTTCGCTTTCAAACTGAGATTGTACTTGAAATGGGGCAATTAAAAACACACATGCTTTTTAAAGAAACAAAACCAGATAAAATAAGAAAACTTGTATATTGATAATCTTGAAAAAGTTGGCTTGGCATGGTCAGGTGGATTAAGGCGTTCGACTCGTAATCTGAGGGTCGTGGGTTCGAATCCTCGTTGCACCAAACATTCTCGTCCTTTCAGCCGTTATAATGTGACTGTCAATCCCACTATTCGTTGATAAAAGAGTAAACCCAAGAGTTGGCGGTGGGTGGTGATAACTAGCTGCCTTTTCTCTAGTCTTATACTGCTAAATTAAGGACGGCTAGCGCAGATAGCCCTTGAGTAGCTTTGTGCGAAATTCCAAAACAAACAAACTAATATTGAAGAGTCTTTGTCACAGAGACGAAGGTATTACTGGAAGAATAACGACTGGGTTAGAAACAGCAATGTTGAATATACGAAACAAGAATTATCCATTAAACCAGCCAAAAAAAGCTACCATCCTGGTTGGGTTGAACAAGAATCATAAAAAAGATGTTAGTAAAAGCCGAGAAATATCGAGATTTAATTCTAAGAAAAGCTACAAGTAGGATAGGCAGAGCCCAGCCACTCTATAAACTTAATGCCACAAAAACTATGAGATAAGAGTAAAACCTTGCCAAATAAAACTAGGAAGTAGAAAGAGAAGCATCAAAAAGTAAGGAAACAAGGTAGGAAGGGGTGTGATAGTATTAAAACATTTGGTGGTTTTTGACACGATGCAACGTCAAAGCGAGTGTTGCTATCGTTCTTCAAGTGTGCTTTTTCTACCTTAATAATTGTTCAAACTAATGAAAGGTGTAAGTAATAAAAATACGTTATGCATTAATGAAATAAATTATGTGATTCTGAGAAAATGTATGGCACCATAAAAGGAATGTTTGATGTCAGAAGTCAGGCAAAACGCTCTAATAGTCCTACTTGGGTTATGAGAGACATTATATCTATCTGACTGGTGAGGGGTGGGTCAATAGATTAGTATCAAACTTCTCATTTTTAAAATTTTGAAATTTGTTGAGTGTTTAAAAAGGATTAACTACTAACAGGACTCAATTTAGGTCTGTAACTGATTCAAAGTTAAACAAGGAGTAGGAATAGGCGGAACTATTGTCACATCCACTTTCAGACTGCATCTTGTTAAACAAGGAGTAGGAATAGGCGGAACTATTGTCACATCCACTTTCAGACTGCATCTTGTTAAACAAGGTGTAGGAATAGGCGGAACTATTGTCACATCCACTTTCAGACTGCATCTTGTTAAAACAAGGAGTAGGAATAGGCGGAACTATTGTCACATCCACTTTCAGACTGCATCTTGTTAAAACCTCTAAGTGCTGGAATGTTTTTGCCAACTAATTTGATGTTGTTTCCTTATTTTTAGTGCTCCGTTTCTACTTCCTAATTCTTTGATTTAAAACATTTTTACATTAAATTTCATTGTTCCTCTTTTCATAGTCGTTTTTTACCTTTAATGTGGTTTTTGATTCATTATCCATTAATTGATTTTGATTAACATTTTTAATAAGCAACATACCAAGATCAAGATCTACTTTTTAAGTATTAATGATTTCTCTGCATTCCTGCTGTTCGATTTTAATAATACCTTCAACGTATTTGTGCATAATGTACAAATAAGATTATTTCGATTTATATTGTGAGCATTATTTCAGTTTAGCACACTCACACGAAATAAAGTTAACTATACAAATTTCAAATTATACAATTCTACCTATTCTCTTTTTCAAGAACTTTAAACATATGAATTAGTTAGATACGACTTCTTGATCACAAAGGCAATTTGTGTTAACTCTGTTGTACGTCTACACAGACATTGCTGTTTATTGATAGACTGTGTAGTGTGTTAACATAGACTCTGTTGTACGTCTACACAGACATTGCTGTTTATTGATAGACTGTGTAGTGTGTGAACATAGACACTATTGTACGTCTACACAGACATTGCTGTTTATTGATAGACTGTGTAGTGTGTGAACATAGACACTATTGTACGTCTACACAGACATTGCTGTTTATTGATAGACTGTGTAGTGTGTGAACATGTACTTTGATCTTTCTTAACAAACTGTCATGTATCTACACAAATACTGATATTTATTGACAAGTCATAGTTTGTGTCCACACATACTTTGCTAGGTTTCACAAACTGTGTTATTTAAATACTGACTGTGTTGAGTGTCAACACAGACCGTAAAGCAGAATTCAGTCAGTTTAACTGTAACCAAATCGCTTTACTTTTTTCGATTACAAGTCCAAGCTTCACTGATATTTGCCAGTAAGTCTACGTTCACAGTAGATACTGATAGAGCAATTTTGTCAACACTTTCTCTCATTTCAATTTATTCACCGAAATATAGATTCCATTTCTATTAAAATGGACTGTGAGAAAACTAACAAACTTGCAAATTCCATAATCATTTTTAAAATGTAACTAATATCTTTTTAAGGATTCACCTTGTAGTTTTCACGGCTTTAAATCCAATAGCATACGTGAAGCTTTCGTGAAGCCAGCTAAAATATGTTATCATCATCTCTATTCCCAGTGCGATCTCCAATAAAAGTAATTGAATCAAATTTCTAAACGAAATGTAATCAAGATATTCAGACGGACTGGTATTGATGTCTGAACGTCTTAGATGAAAATATGAAATCTCTACAAACCACGTGCTATATTAGCTATCATATTATAGTAAATCAGGATCAATGGTGTATTACAATAGTGTTAAACATTACGGTGCATTAACAATCCAATTATTAGACTACGTTTTCTGTAGACGAATGAAATGAGTTGGTGAAGACGTTAAACAGTACGTAACGATATATTGAGACAGACGTCAATAGAAGGACCGTGCATAATGGAATACAGTTAACATCAGACAGGAAAATGAAGCTTAGTAGTTAAAGTCTGTAGTTTAACTATACTAATTTTATACGTTTTAAGACTTGTTTAGTTTTTACTGTCCCATCATTGTTCAGGAGAAATTTAATATAACCATAATCTGTTTACTAGCCCTAATACAATATAAAGTAGATGGTTTGCTGACATTATGACAGGAAAAAAGCATAAAAGTAACGTTCATACAAGATTAACTCTATTGTATATATGTCGCAAAATACAGTTATCTAGATATTTTATATTAACTCTATTGTATATGTATCGCAAAATACAGTTTTCTAGATATTTTAGATTAACTCTATTGTATATGTATCGCAAAATACAGTTATATAGATATTTTAGTTTCGTTATGTAATTAATAAAAGTTAAGAAACATTAACCTTCTGCATAAATTAAATAATAATTTGCTTCAAAAATACAGCATTATATGACAACACAGTAGGAATGGTTTGTTAAAACTTTATATTTGATTGATACTGAAAGGCGCCCCAGTGGCTCAGCGGTATGTCTGCGGACTTACACGCTAAAATCCGGGTTTCGATACCCGTGGTGAGCAGAGCACAGATAGCCCATTGTGTAGCTTTGTGCTTAATTCAATAACAAAAAAACAAACAAGATACTGAAAGTATTAACATCAACGAGGAACAAATGCTTTTGCTGATGAAATGGTAGCCTGCGGAAATTTCAAATCTTTAGTGTGCTATATATATTGATTTATCTGTACTTACAAATTTGTGATATTCGGTACGAACCTGTCTTGATAATTGTGGTCTCCTTGAGCTCAAGCTTTTGTGTCAATACTTTAGATAAAGTTCAACTTTGTGAGATTTAAACTAGCGTATTAATATTTTAGTTAAAAGTTATTTCTGTTAGCTTGAAACTGATGTGTTAATACTTGGGCTTAGGTTGACCATACTGGATTTAAACTAATGTGTTAATATATCATGCACACCTTAGCTTTGTTGGATTTAAATTGAAGCGTTAATATTTAAGATAAAGCTTAGCTTTGCTAAATTTAAATTGAAGTGTTAATATTTAAGATAAAGCTTAGCTTTGCTAAATTTAAATTGAAGTGTTAATATTTAAGATAAAGCTTAGCTTTGCTAAATTTAAACTGGTACGTTGATATGTCAAGCACAGCTTAGGGGTGTTCAGTTTTACTGCTCAGTAAATGTTTCAGACAAACCCTAGATTTTCTGGTTGTAAACTAGTGTGTTAATGTCTCAGCCAAAGCTCAGCTTTACTTTACGTGACCTGGTATAGCATCTCAGCAGAACAGTTCTGCTGTTTTTGACTGTTTTTATGTTGTTCTTTAATTTTTTGCTGTAGTTTTTTTGGTGATCCAGAAACCACACTTCAGTGCAGTCAAAGCGCAGCCGTGGAGTGTGTGGTCTGCTGCACTGAGCTGACTAAACGACTTAACGCTGCAGTAGTTAGTGGTCCAACAGCGTTGATCGAGAACAGGCGAATCCTTAGCGTGATAAAATAAAGAAGGTAAATATACGTTTTACTCTTGTCGTGTGTTGGCAGCAAGTTCGGAAAAAGTTATTTGTTTAATAACGACTTTTTAAGGAAAACAACTGTGTTAATAAACATTACGGTTTATCACTCATAATTTCTAATCAGAAGTGCATAGAAAGACGCTGTTTTCAACTGTGCATAATATTGTAATATATATCTACCTTTTTCCCTTGAAACATGAGTAGTGTCCAAAATATATATAATATTGAATGTGTCTGCTTTGCATGGGATTGTATCTGTAATTCAGAATAAAAAGCGGGAATTATTAACAAAAACCACATTATTTCTAGTCAAATCGTAACGCTTAAAGCACAAACTGATGGAGTACCCACTCCCTAAAATGTTTGTCCCACTACTCGGAAAGTCTATTTTTGATTTAATCTTTTCTAATTTATAACGGATTTAATACTGGGGAATGTTTGTGCAGTCTTTTGGAGCACCTTCTATATAGATATTCAGGGCATAGCTAAATGATTAGCGTTTCCAGACTTTGGACCTGAAGATTCATGGTTCATATTCCGTTGTCGCAGAAACGCAGTCTGAACTTGAATGAGAGGGAGTAGGTGAATTATAGGCGTGGTGGTCAATTTCGTTCTTCGATTAGACGAGAGTAGCCTAAGAATTAGCGTTGGGTGATGTTGACGAGTTGCCTTTCGACCAACTCAAAATTAAAGATGAATATGCGCAGACAGAGCTTGAGTTGCTTTACTCGAAATCTTTTAAAGAAACAAAGGAACAAAATCCACACTAGATTTTGTCTCGTTTATTAATACAAGCTTAACATATATCTTCATAACTTTGAACCAAACACAGTACGAATGCAATGTCTCTCTTCATAAGCTTGAAACAGCGGCAGTATCAGCTTTGAGTGTTTCTCTTCATAATTTAACAAAACTGGTAGTTAGGTTTCTCTTTATAACTTTGGAGCAAATACAGCGTCAGAGCCGTTTTTTCTCATTACTTCGGAACATCATTAGCGTAGTGTTCTTCATAACTTTGTAACAGCAGGAGATCATAACTTTGGAACTTTTTTAATTCAGTGTTTCTCTGAATAAATAAAGTTTAGATAGTATCTGTTCAGCATTGCCCCCCAGTGGCACAGCGGCATGTCTGCGGACTTGTACTGCTAAAATCCGAGTTTCGATACCCGTGGTGGGCAGAGCGCAAATAGCCCTTCAGGCAACTTTGTGCTTAATAACAAACATTAAAACAACAACAGTTCAATGCTTATTTCCATAACTTTGAAACTTGTCAGTTCAGTGTTTCTTTTCGTAACGTTGGCTGGCACATTGCTAGTTCAATATTTCACTTCTTTACGTTGGCACATTGTTAGTTCAATATTTCATTTCGTAAAGTTGGCACATTGTTAGTTCAATATTTTACTTCGTAACGTTGGCATATTTTTAGTTCAATATTTTACTTCGTAACGTTGGCACATTGTTAGTTCAATATTTTACTTTGTGACGTTTGTACATTGTTAGTTCAATATTTTACTTCGTAACGTTGGCACATTGTCAGTTCAATGTTTCATCTCCTAACATGGACACATTGTCAGTTCAGAGTTTCATTTTGTAAGTTTGGAAAATTTTAAGTTCAATACTTTTGTATTTTCATAACTTTAAAACGTTGTTAGATTAGTATATCATTTCATAACCTTGGAATATTGTTCTTTTTTGTTTCCCTAACAACTTTAATAAATCCCAGATTTCAAACTGGCGAAATCACATTAAATTTGTAAAAGCGAGACTACAAAAGTTCTTTTATCCCCTCTATTTAATGTGAACGTACATAGCTTGTAAGTTAAGAATAATCGTATTTAGATTGTTATTTATAACTCTTAATAGTTATATTAAAACTAACCTTTCCGCTAAAATGATTTTGAAATTCGTCAGTGTCTACTTGTGGCGTTTTGTAGTTTCAATCAGTTTGATGGGAGGTTAAGTTGTCAAATAAATATAAATAGTTATTATATTACAAATAGAACTAATCCTTTAGAAACAGGATCATTCAATCATTGTTAGGAACTCGGCTTATGAATTAGTATAGTTCATGTACATAAGAATACAACAATAATTATAACCCTGGTTTTCTAGCTGTCTAAAACTTGTATGTGAGAATACAATAATCATTAACCCTGGTTTTCAAGTTGTCTAAAACTTGTATGTAAGAATACAACAATCATCATAACCCTGGTTTTCAAGTTGTCTAAAACTTGTATGTGAGAATACAACAATCATCATAACCCTGGTTTTCAAGTTGTCTAAAACTTGTATGTAAGAATACAACAATCATCATAACCCTGGTTTTCAAGTTGTCTAAAACTTGTATATGAGAATACAACAATCATTATAACCTTGGTTTTCAAGTTGTTTAAAATTTGTGTGTGAGAATACAACAATCATCATAACCTTGGTTTTCAAGTTGTCTAAAACTTGTATATGAGAATACAACAATCATTATAGCCTTGGTTTTCAAGATGTTTAAAATTTGTAAATGAGAGTACAACAATCATTATAACCCTGGTTTTCAAAATTTGTATATGAGAATACAACAATCATTATAACCCTGGTTTTCAAAATTTGTATATGAGAACACAACAATCATTATAACCTTGGTTTTCAAAATTTGTATATGAGAACACAACAATCATTATAACCCTGGTTTTCAAGTTGTCTAAAATTTTTTATGAGAACACAACAATCATTATAACCCTGGTTTTCAAGTTGTCTAAATTTGTATATGAGAACACAACAATCATTGTAATCCTGGTTTTCAAGTTGTTTAAAATTTGTATGTAAGAACACAACAATCATTATAACCCTGGTTTTCAAGATGTCTAAAACTTGTATATGAGAATACAGCAATCATCATAACCCTGTTTTGTAATGTAGTGTAGGTTTTATGAATAACAACAATTGTTATAAACTTGCTCAGTAAAGCAGAATAATCATTGTATTCAAGTATATAAGAATTGTTACATAAATGTTTAGTTCTGCATTATGGTATTAAATTTGGGACGTGATGTTAACTGTCAATCTAAACTTAAATATAACATTCAATATCCGTAACGTTAGTGTCGTTTCGTAGCAAAATAACATGTACACTACATGTATTGTATTTGTGAAAATACAGATTAAATTCCCATGTTTCAGCGAAATGAAGAAAACAGTACACTCTAAACTATGTACATTTAGTGCTGTATCAGCACTATTTTCATAATGTTTGTTTGTTTGTTTTTGAATTTTGCGTGAAGCTGCTTGAGGGCTATCTGTGCTAGCCGTCTCTAATTTAGTCATGTGAGACTAGAGGGAAGGCAGCTAGTCATCACCGCCAATCGCCAACTCTTGTACCAACGTCACATTATAACGTCACCACGGCTGAGAGGAGAGTATTTTGGTGTGACGGGGATTCGAATTCACTACTCTCCAGTTACGAGTCGATCCCCTAAACCACGTGGCCATGACGAGCCATTTTCATAACGAAGAGAATGGTGTGTGTGTATTTTGCTTATAGCAAAGCTACTTTGGGCTATCTACTAAGTTCATTGAAGGGAATAGAACCTTTGATTTTAGCCTTGTAAATCCATAGACTTACCGCTGTACCAGCAAGGGGCTAAAGAGAATGGTATATTATAACTAAATGAATCTAATGCTATATCAATGCTGTTTTCATAATGAAGACAATGGTATATTGTAACTAAATAAATCTAATGCTATATCAGTGCTGTTTTCATCGTGAAGACAATGGTATATTGTAACTAAATAAATCTAATGCTATATCAGTGCTGTTTTCATAATGAAGACAATGGTATATTGTAACTAAATAAATCTAATGCTATATCAGTGCTGTTTTCATAATGAAGACAATGGTATATTGTAACTAAATAAATCTAATGCTATATCAGTGCTGTTTTCATAATGAAGACAATGGTATATTGTAACTAAATAAATCTAATGCTATATCAGTGCTGTTTTCATAATGAAGACAATGGTATATTGTAACTAAATAAATCTAATGCTATATCAGTGCTGTTTTCATAATGAAGACAATGGTATATTGTAACTAAATAAATCTAATGCTATATCAGTGCTGTTTTCATAATTAAGACAATGGTATATTGTAACTAAATAAATCTAATGCTATATCAGTGCTGTTTTCATAATGAAGACAATGGTATATTGTAACTAAATAAATCTAATGCTATATCAGTGCTGTTTTCATAATTTCGAGCTTCCTCGTTGTGAAAACTGCTCTTTGACCAGATCCAGCACTCAAAACAATTATAAACAAATTATTTTTATATTAGAGTCGTTCATCTTTATTGATCTGCTCCAGTGACACGCCCCCCAGTGGCTCAGCGGTATGTCTGCGGACTTACACGCTAAAATCCGGGTTTCGATACCCGTGGTGGGCATAGCACAGATAGCCCATTGTGTAGCTTTGTGCTTAATTCAAAACAACAACAATCCAGTGACACAGCAATAAGTCTGAAGGCTTATAGCACTAAAACCTAAGTTTTGATGCCTGTGGTTTGCACAGAGCAGATAGCTAAATGTGTAGCTTTGTGTTTGATTACGAAAAATAAATTCTGATTTTCTCTTTAACTTAATCAATAAAACCACTAGTTTTTTTCAGATGTACCCGTATTTTTATCCAGTTCATTTAACAGATAAGTTACAATTAATACGTTTACTATTACTGTGCAAATGACCAACAAAACTGCCTAAATTATATTTAGAGTTATAATATTGACAGTTAATCTCACTTGAAAAAAAAATTGTATTTCAATAACATTGTTCCTACTACGTCCTCTACCATCGTCGTATCTCACATGGCACAGAAACAAGGAGACGCCATAAATTTCTATCTTGTCAAACTTTTGTTGCACTGGCCAGACTGATAGCTCTCCACAGCCTATAAAGGTTTTCTTCAGTTCTCCATTTTTCTTTTCATTTTTTCTCGTATGCTTATGTTATTTTAAGCGCAATAACACAAACAAAACCAATGTTTTTGTTACAGTGAAAGGTAAAATCTTTATTAGTTACAGCCGACTAGTTTTGGTAACACAGTTACCGTCATCAGGGCTGGTATCTACTTGTAACTAATAACAAAGTTTTTACCCTTCTCTATATTGTGCCAGAAAAACTTCCGTTTTATGTATTTTTGGATCTTCATATAATAGCACAATGTGTCCGAAAAGAAATTATAAGATTATATAGGTTTGTTTGGATAGCATTCCACTTGGAATCTAGGCATGTGGCCAACATTTCTTATTGTTCTAATTTCTTTGTTGGTTTGAAATATTTCCAGTTAATTCTTTGTTAGTGTTTAGTTCCTAAATAATTCAGTCAACTGTCTTCTTCTTTTGTGTTTCCTTAATTTTCAGATCAATGTGTCAGAATCGATATCACATTGGAATACTTTCATGGACAGGACATATGTTTTAGATGCACGAGTTTTGGTCAGAGAAGAACTTTCCTATGGGGATCAATGCTTCTATATTTAGGTTATCGTCTGACTTCCTACGTAAAGCTGGTTATCTCCTGAAGTAGGGTGAGCACTTGAGGTATATTCATATGTTCGATATAACAATTACCCAATTAAAAGCTTACTGATTTATAAGTTTTTGCTTATCTTTTATTTGAATCGCTAATACACTTGTACAATCTTATTACTCCATGAGGACTGGGTGTTGTCTAGTGATGAACATGTCCAAATGGATTGAAAGACTCAGAGTTCAAGACATCATGGTGCTTAATATTTTTTGCTCTTTTAGCAGTAAGTGCGTTATAAAAATAACAACCGATTCCATTATTTGGTTGAAAAAGGCAGATAAGACACTTATACACTTACTGTCTTCTATCTATTCATGCAGTAGCTTAAAATTAGAAACGTCTATATCTGAGTCCTAAAAACTCTGGTTTGAGCGTTTAGCACACGTGCACATAAAAAAGGGTTAAAGTTCTAATTACGTCAGTAAAGAGCTGCACAACACTTATGTCACGAAAAGTGCCTCAAATAAAGCTAAAATTATCTCCCAAATTTTCCTAAATATTTCTGTATTCTTTCACAAAAATGTACAATTTCTTAAATATTAAGTCTCCCATAAAAGTACAGAATATTCTGTAAACATCAAATCTTTCACAGAGTCTCTAATATTCTGTATTTTGCAAACATCCAATCTTTCACAGAGTCTCTAATAGTCTGTATTTTGTAAACATCCAATCTTTCACAGAGTCTCTAATATTCTGTATTTTGTAAACATCCAATCTTTCACAGTCTCTAATGTTCTGTATTTTGTAAACATCTAGTTTTTCATAGAGTCCATACTATTGTGTATTGTTTAAACATCCAATAATTCGCAGAGTTCCTATTATTCTGTCTATTTATTTTATCTCGTATAAAAGGCGCAGGCTTGGCACGGCCTATGGTTAGGGTGTTCGAATAGCGATCTGCGAGTTGAAATTTTCGTCATCGAACATGCTCACCCTCTCAGCCGTGAAGGCATTATAATGTGACGACCAATCCCACTATTCGTTGGTAAAAGAGTAGCCCAATAGTTATTAGTGGGTGATGATGACTAGCTATTACCTCTCTAGTCTTACACTGCTAAATTAGAGACGGCTAGCGCAGATAGCCCTTAAGTAGCTTTGCGCGAAATTCAAAACACAAGGTGCATCTACACTAGTTGTCCCTAATTTAGCAACGAGTGAATAGATGGATGGCCTATTCTAATGGAGTACTGGACTTCCCATCAGTTTTATAATTCGCCCACGGCCATTTAGTGAGAAGTCTATTTTTACGAGAACAGGACACAAGCCATATAATATCATCACAGGACACAAGCCATATTATGTCATTTTAAATTACGGTTCACTAGACAACTCTCCGCGTTTGTTTAACGCTATACATGGATATTGTTTTTACCATGACGAGTAAAGCTAGTATCAAAGTTACACTATACTTATATTCCAGACTGACTGGTTATATCAGATGCTCTGTTAATAAAGATTTAAGATGCAACAAAGCACAAAAGGGCGTGGTTTGATAAACAAAACTGCACAAGTTCTATCACGTGGAATATGAAGGTTTGTGTTAAATACGTACTGTTATCTAGTGTTAATAAACGTGGAATAGTAGAGAACCATCTAGTTTAAAAACAGTAAGCCCGCTAATAACAAGATAATGAATTTCTTCTGCAAGATATGTCAATCACCAGTGAAAAGGTATAATTTGTTTTACTTTATATCTAGCGATCGACGTAAGCTTGTGACAGACGAACACTAGGACAGACGCCACTGTTTGCAGTGTCTGTATATAAGATCTGTTTTGCTCCCAAAAGGCTCAGCGGTTTGTCTGCGGAATTACAACGCTAAAAACCGGGTTTCGATACCTGTGGTGGTAAGAGCACAGATAGCCCTTTGAGTGGCTTTGTACTCAATTCAAAACAACATGAACTGTTTTGTTTTGTGTTAGCAGGTCATTTGTCATGAATTGTTAAAAGAGATAATATATTTCAACGTCATCAATTTAACAGGGTTGATAATTGTTGGAGGAAACAGTAAGAAGTTACAGGAAATTTACAATACAATATGGGTTTTAAACCTCTATTTTGTGTGCTTTAAGTTACAGTACAATCTGATTGAGACAACATATTTTTACATTTTCATCGAAAATAAAACCACGACCCCCACCGAAAGAACAAACTAAATTTTAAGTAACAACTCTGCCAAACATTTTTACACATACATAAATTCGTTATAAGTAAAAATAATTTAAATGGTTAACTATTTTTATCCTACCTCCTAGTGGCGCAGCTAGAAAATAGGATATCAGTGGTACAGAAAGCCCATTTTTAATACTTTAAATTAATAGATTAGTATAAATGTTCCTGTCTCTGTAGACGGATACTTTTAGTTGCATATTTATAAGAAACCTCAAAAATACCATTTTATGAATTTTAAATTCAGAATAATCCCTGAGGTGATACAGAAAATAGCTTTTAATTATTGCAAATTAATTATACAGGAAACTATTACCAATAATATATTGAAGTTTCTTGAATGGTATTATTTAATATGACCCTAAATAACAGCTTGAGATATGTGTGGCTTTTTTGTTTGTTTTGAATATTACGCAAAGCTACACGAAGACAATCTGCACTAGCGGTCTCTAATAAGTTCACACTATAAGAATAGATGGAAGGCAGCTAGTCATCACCACCCACCGCCAACTCTTGGGCTACTGTTTTACCAATGAATAGTAGGATTGACTAACAGTTTACACTGTAAGACTAGATGGAAGGCAGCTAGTTATCACCACCCACCGCCAATTTTTGGGTTACTGTTTTACCAACGAATAGTGGGATTGACTGAATCATTATAATGCCTCTTCACGGTTGAAAGGGCGAGCATGTTTGGTGTGACGGAGGTTCGAACCTACGACCCTCAGATTACGAATCGAGCGATCTTAACTACCTGACAATGCCAAGTCAATATCTCTGACATTATTTATATGGATTTTGTTAAAGGCTCTGGGTAATATGATGTAATTATTTTGAAGTTGTTCCCGAGACATAACTTAGTGCAGTCGATACTTGCATCAAAGATAGTCACTAGAAAATCCTATATATGTTGTAAGGCGTTAAGTCTTACTTGTCTTGAGTTTGAGGCAGTATTTCTATTTGCTGACGATCCCTACAGTTTTCTTTATTTGCTAAAACAAGCTCGACATTCCTTGGATGTGCGTTATTGCTACCTTCTTCTTGAAATGTGAAATTCTGTCCAACCAGCTTCTTTCTTGAGGGTACGGTATAATATGCTACTATATGTGAACGTTCGTACCAATAATTAACTCTGTTAATTCTGTGAGAATATTGACAAACCTGGTTCCCAAAATGATCACATTCTTCATCTTTGATTTTCCTACAACTTCCCATCGACTCTTTAATGTTTGTTGACACCAAACAGTCCAAACTTTGATAAGTCTTTTCAAAGCATCTTGTGCCACTGTTCCAAAGACGAAGATACATGTTATTTATCAAAGCTTAATTTCTTTGTTATATCATTTTTTTCCAGTATTAGTTTTAGTACTGTCGCTCCTAAATCCATACTCATGCAGTGTTCCTGAAAGTGTACATTTTGAAATTATTTGTGTGTAAGTTGTTACTGTTCTTATCAAGGTTTATCGAGTATTTCTCTCAGTTTTTCAGAAAACTTATTGTCAGCCATTTGACATATTTTCCAATGGACTTACTTATATGTCTACTACCTTATCTGGTGTGATACGAGTGGGTTTTCAAAGTAAGCAAAGTCTTTTGCAAATTTTATCAAACCCCACTGAACATCAAGAAAAGATGTGTCTTTGACTCTTCTAATCAGAAATTATTAAGCATCAAGTAAAGAAGTGGCTTTGATAATTCTAACCAAACATCACTTAGCATCAAGTAAAAATGTGGCTCTGACTCTTCGAATCAGAAATCACTTAGCATCAAGTAAAGATGTGCCTCTGACACTTCGAATCAGAAATCACTCAGCATCAAGTAAAGATGTGACTCTGACACTTCTAATCAAACACTGCTTCACATCAAGCAAAAATGTGGTTCTGACTCCTCTTATCAAACACTACTCAACATCAAGTAAAGATGTGTCTCTGATTATTCGAATCAGAAATCACTCAGCATCGAGTAAAGATGTGGCTTTGATTCTTCTAGTCAAACACCACTCAGCATCAAGCAAAGATGTAGCTCTGACTCTTCTGATCAAACACTACTCAACATCAAATAAAGATGTGTCTCTGACTCTTCTAATCAGAAATCACTCAGTATCAAGTAAAAATGTGGCTTTGATTCTTCTAACCAAAAACCAATCAGCATCAAGCAAAGATGTGGCTCTGAATCTTCTAATAAAACACTATTCAACATCAAGTAAATATATGGCTTTGACTCTTCTAATCAAACACTGCTTCACATCAAGTAAAGATGTGGCTCTTACTCTTCTAATCAAACTTGTCTCATTTACAGGTGATATATAGACTAACGGTAATCACGTGTATTGATATTTAGATATGTTTGACAGAATTTTAAAAATCTCCTGCAGGGATCATGTGTGTTTAATATACTGAACATGTATCGTTTTCTTCTCCTCCCCAGTGGCAGAACGGTAAGTTTGTAACGTTAAAAACAATAACAAACGGTTTTCAGTATTCGTAGTAGACAGAGCACAGATAACAAATTGAAACAAACAAATATTTGCTTTTATATTAAAGTTTTAAGTTAATTAAGTGCGTACCATATTAATTAAAGTCAGATGAAAGTGGCGGAATTAATACTTTGCCTTTAAATATTTTTTTTCAAAATTTTAAAGTACAAATTAATTGGATTTTCTTATAAGTTTGCATGGTACTGTTTATATATTTGCGCGTGCGCGGTCGTGTATGTTGAAAATAAAGAAGAGACTGAATGCAGATTTCAGAAGAAGCCTTTTGAGAAATAAGTTAATATTTACATTTGTACGGTTCTTCTAATTGTATTATTTACTATTCTACAAGGGTCATGAAATGTCTAAACTAAGACTATTCTTATGTTTTGTTATTCTTTTATGTAGGTTATTCCCTGAAGTCGTTATTACCATGGTAACATGGTGAACACGTTGGTCTGCTCGTGTCTTTTCCGTGTGGTGCTGCCCTTGGTTTTATTGACAGGTAAGAAAATAATTTTTGTTAGCGTTATTAATCAATACTTATTTCCACGTTTACATGTTAGCAAGAAAGAATAAAAGCAGGAGTATGAATAGAACAATAAGAAAAAAACTGAGAAATGTAACCAATACAATGAATTGGTTTTCGAATGAATTTTGAGAGTATAGAGAGTAAATTTTGTGTAGTGTATACACATCTTAAAATAGGCTTTCATTTCTATTCCTCATGTGATATCCATTAAATGTAACTTTTCAGAGACAATTTTTGGTCACTTGTAGAGAACTGCTGTTATTAAAATTTCATTATTATTTTTTTCTTATCCAGAGTTTAGAGGGAGTTTCTGTCGTTGATTCCTTCAATTTATGTGATTCAAACACCCAGAAAAATCGCATCTCTTAAAAATATACGTTATTTTTATCACTTAAGGGTATAGAACGCACGCATCTCATATTTTATTCTAATAAAAATAAATTTCTAGATTGCTCCCCGCTTGTACAAAGGTAAGTTTACGGATTTACAACGCTAAAATCAGGAGTTCGATTCCCCTCGGTGGGCTTAGCAGATGGTTCGATGTGGCTTTGCTATAAGAAAAAAACCCACAAATTTCTTGATCAGGTAAATTATTGTGTCGAGACCATTAACTTCTGAGGAAAGTAACGCTCGAGAGACACTATATTTCAAGAACATTTTTTGCCCCTTTCCTCTTCAGTGGCACAGCGACATGTCTTTGGCTTACAACGCTACAAACCGGGTTTCTATACCCGTGGTAGG
This sequence comes from Carcinoscorpius rotundicauda, assembly GCA_011833715.1. Taxonomy (NCBI): domain Eukaryota; kingdom Metazoa; phylum Arthropoda; class Merostomata; order Xiphosura; family Limulidae; genus Carcinoscorpius; species Carcinoscorpius rotundicauda. The sequence goes on from CM022395.1 coordinate 91,454,648, forward strand.
TAGAGCACCGATAACCTACTGTGAGATTTTCTGCTTAATTACGGACAAACTTCTGCACCAGGGATATTATTTCACCAGATATTATCTTATGGGAAACCAATATGCGAAGGGTATTACATCGGTAAAAAATCTTTTGAACCTGGATCATTATTTTTGAAATAAAAGTAAATCTAAACGTAGACAAAAAATTTCAGTAATAATTTTTTCAAAAGAAATATGTTACAATTCGAACATGATTTTTTACTAAAGTTACTGTAAGTGTTGCGTTGCTTTCTAAGGAAAGCTTCTGTAATTATAATGCTGTCTTCTGAAGAAAACCATTGAACATCCTTTTATGTTTAAAAAAATTCTTATGCCTTAGATCGTCTTTATGACTAATATTAATGTAATATTTACTAATGGAAGGTACTTAGCTTTTGAGATATAACTTTATCGGTTTAAAAAAAAAAGATGCCAAATTTTGTTTAATAATTAAAAAAAAATTAAATATCATTTATTATTATATTATATTATTATTATATCATTTATTAGCTACTTTACTGAGAGATATATTCACCAACTTAGAATATTCGTTGGTTTCTACAAGTATTTCTTTTTGATATTTGATAAAGGTAAATAGCACATCTGGAACTCCTCCAGAACTAGGAAGATAACCGCGAATACGGTGCACACTTTCTGTCAGATTAGTGTTGGTTGCTATCGATCGGTCAGTAGAGCTATATGTTGCAGGGTGTGGTGTGTTTGCTTGGAAGTAAGAATTCATTCACAAGCTAATTGTCACTAAAATACACCTTTTTTAAGCATTAGTCACTCTTTTAATCTGTGATCTGATAATAAATTACTTTAGTGTCCAAGACTAAACCCTCATTTATAAAATAACTATTTGGCAGGTACGTCAGAATTGGTTATATATAGAAGCATGAAATCAGATAAAAATCGAGCGGTTTCACAGACTCAGTTCTAGAATTGATATGTTCTTACCTTTTATACAGACTTTAATATCGTGTAAAGAAATTTAAGCATTAGTGATTATAAAAACATCACACGAAGTCGTCTTTTTACTGCATGACACTGTTGTCACAAGTCACGTGTCGAACTCCACAAACACACTAGTGGCTCAGCGTCAAGTGAAAAGGCTGGAGGCGCTTAAAATCAGATTTCGAGGCTGGTAGTGGGAAGAGAACAGATAGCCCATTGTGTGACTTTATGGTTAACAGCAACCAAACCAAAACATTTAGAATCACTAATCTAAGTGGCAGGGGCGCCTGCTTATTTTCACTTCTTTGAGTTCTTTGTTTTTCATTTTATTGTTTAAAGTTAAGCACAAAGCTATACAACAGGCTATATGTACTGTGCTCAACACAGGTATCGAAACTTGGTTTTTAACGTGTAAGTCCATAGACTTACCGCTGAGCCACAAGAGTGGTAGTTTGAACAAATAGTTCACCATATAGCATTACATTTTGTTATTATTCTTAACTGACGAAATGAAACATCCAATCACAAAAAGTGAAATACCATGCTGTTTGAGAAATTCTCATTCAACAACAAAATACATGTTTTATAACTGTAAAGCAGATGTCTCTGCGTGCTATATTTCTATGGTGCTGTAAAATATATTTACACATAAATTCCAAATTAACGATTTACATATCTTGAAACAAACATCAAGAGAGAAAATTATTATACATACATATATGTATTTCTAACTCTTCAAATATTTTTGAAACATGAAACTTTCTAACTGATTTACATTATTAAGGAGTTGGCATCTTTTTCATTTCCAAGTGTTATACTGGCATAAGCTAGGATCTAAATTCTATTGGTACATCCTGTGCATCAGTTGCAAAATCAATTCCATTATGTTACGTATTATAATTTATCTCAGACGAGTCTTTAATTTATTGTGTTACTTACGTTACGTATTACGATTTCATATAGTCGGAAATTTTAATTTAGAAGTTGATCAAATGGCAATATTTATTAAAGTTATATTTGCCAACAAGGTTGATATGAACATTTTTATTTCTTAACACAAATATATTTTAATATAGAAAAAAAAACAAATGATAGAATTTATAATAATGGTTATTACAATAATGAGTTATATGCAATGTTTTACAATCTCACGAACAATATTCAGTCTTTTCTCTGGTCTCGAACTAAATATTTTATTGAAGATGCAGATCCACGATGAGCGGATTAATTTTTTGTTGATACACAGATACTGGCTAGGTGGTTAAAGAGCTCGACTCGTAATCTAAGGGTCACGGGTTTGAATCTCTGTTACACCAAATATGCCCACTCTTTCAGCCGTGGGTGTGTTATAATGTACGATCAATCCCTCTATTCGTTAGTAAAAGAGTAGCCCAAGAGATGGTGGTGGGTAGTGGTGACTAGCTGCCTTCCCTCTAGTTTTATACTGCTAAAATATGGACGGCTAGCGCAGATAGCCCTCGTGTAGCTTTGCGCGAAATGCAAAAAACAGACAAACAAATACATAGATACATTTCAACTATGCTAGGAATCTAACTGACAAAACAGACAACAGCATCAACAGACAACATACTAATAATTTACAAAACATACATTAGACCAGTAATGGACTATGCATCTCCAGTATGGATAACCGTGAGTGACAAAACAATTAAAACCAAGCTACAAAACAATATAAAACATATTCCTCACAGCAGCATACAGAGTTCCCACAGCAACATCATCTAAATTTATTTACAAATATTCAAACATACACCCATACCATATAGACTCCTACATTGTAGAATAACGTATTTTGATAAAAATTGGATGAAAAATGAAGTATTATGCGAACTAGATAGGTATCTCACACATGATAAAGATCGTCCTAAACACCTCTCCCCGATCAACATATATTTTAAACATAAAATAAATAAATTAAACACAATAATAAATAAATAAATATACATAGATAGATAGATAGATAGAGAGGGGGGGAAAAACCACTATCAAATCAGATATCCTATTGATAGGGCAAAATAATATCTGTATATGTATACCAGTATATGGACATAGCCCTGAAAAGGGTCGGAGTAATCAGCCCAGTCTGACCCTAAAGCAGTAACTAACACCAATCAACACTATATAACTATACAAGTAAAGGAAGGAGAAAGAGGTCAAAGAGCATCTGATCCTCCAGGATACATAAGAAACCCAAAAACCCGAGAGAGAGTACATTTCACTTGACAGTAACTAACTCTATTCTTATCTGGCCTAACACGGTTTACAAGCCTACGTTACACAGAGAAAGCTAGATATCTAATGCACTTGTAGAAAAACTAACGTCCGAAATTTAACAGTTCATAATGCTCAAAATCAATAAACATTCCTGGTCAAATATCTGTAGTTTTTTTTATTAATAAGCGTTTATCACAATTATAGCTTCTGAGACTTATAGTATACTGATCGTAGCAGACTAACAATATTATATGAAACTGTCTTTCGGGGTGACGATTTATGAACTTAAAGGCGACGTTCTAGAAAGTTCAGTTGGCAACAATATTCGTAGATACGCTAGTGCTTTCGTTAAACATATGTTATTGATTCTTACACTCAAGAATCTTCTACAACTTTAGAGAAGAGCCGAGACTTGTGCAATACACATTTAATAATATAAGTTGCATACATTTCTAAATAAATATTAAACTGAAACAAACATAGATATCAAAATAATATTAAATCCGTTACATTTGTTTTATTTATCAGTTTGCAACATTGTTTTAGTGTCAGTATCGTTGGAAAGTCATACTGTATGCTTGGTTCCATTAATCATATCATATTGAAAGTTGTTATGATTAAATACGTTATTACTTTGTAATTGTGTTATTGCAAAGATCTGACGTGAATTGATCGCTATGGTGCTCAATTTGCAATTTTAAGATCACTGATTCAAATATCAGTCACCGAACGTGCTCGTCTTTTAACCGCGGGGACATTATAATGTTACGCTAAATCCAGCTATTATTTGGTAAAAGAGTAGGCGGTGGGTGGCTTAAATAGCCTTCTTCCTTGTAGTCTATCGTTACTTAACTGAAGAGCGCTGGCGCAGATAGCTCTAGAGTATCTTTGCGCATATTTTAGTTAATTTTACTACAATTTTATGCCCTTTGGGGTTATTAGAGAAAGTACTCGGCTTCATTCGGGAAATTGTGTTGATGTATTTCAAGATGACCATGTCAGTTTGTGTATTCTGAAATTGTTTTAGGATAGAAGAACAGTCAAAACTGTTTAAAATGTTTTTATTTTCCAGAAACGTAGAAAAGTGCAGCAAATTATGAATTAATTATTATTAAATTTAAACATTTATACTTAATATCTCAAATTTTTATCACATTTTATTAGAATCTATTTTTTTTTACCATTGTGGTGCTTCAGGTTAGAAAATTTTGGTTGTTTTCCCAAAGAAATCACAGACAGACATACATGGACGCTCTGTAATAACAACACTATGATTATTATAATATTATAACTGAAAAAGTAGTTCCTTGTATAACATAAATCTTAGACAGACACATGCGTGCGTGCACATCTCTTTAGTAAGGAAATCTAGTGAAAAACCGCACTGAAAAGAAATGCTTCATAATGTAGCGACTTCAAACGTACAGAATAACCAGTACGTATTCTAACGAGTTTCAACAATGTCTTTTGTGTCACGTTGCGTATCACCATAAGTGTTACCTAATATTATTATTAATAGTCAATGTGCCGAAAATATAAAATTAAATGTAAAAACTACAAAGTTGAAATATATATTTGTTATTTTCTGAAGCTATGGCGAGCACAGTTACATAGATACGCATGCGCGCGCACACCCACCCACACGTACGTGCTGGACTGTCCACTTTGGTTTTATATTTGTTGTATAAGGAACATTTTTTTTTCCAAGTGGCTTGTCGCTAGTTTCCCTTATTAAAACGAAGCGCACATGCTCATGGATAAGAGAAAGGCCGGCATGGCCAGATGGCTAAGGCGTTTGACTCGTAATGTGAGGATCGCGGGTTCAAATTCCCATCACACCATAAATGCTCGCCCTTTCAGCCATCGGAGCGTTATAATGTTACGGTCAATCCCACTATTCGTTAGTAAAAGATTAGCCCAAGAGATGGCGGTGGGTGGTGCCCTCCCTCTGGTCTTACACGTGGATGAGTAATAATATTCGTGCGCACACCCTCATGTACTTAGTACGGACACAAAATTTCAGGCTTCTTTTCTCTTGAAGTTATTGCGTAACACACACACATGCGCACGCCCTTTTATTATTATAAATATAACCATACGTCTATATTTAGTGTCTTGGAGAACTTCTTTCGTACAAGATCGCAAAGTACGTATTTCTTGTCACTATTTTCGCTGTCTAGGAAACTGTAACAACTCCCAAATGGAGTGTTTACATGTCTTGCATCTTTAACTTTAACAACTACCAAATGTGGTAGTTGTGGTGGAAACCGCTATTTTATGCCAATAAATCTGTTTAGAATCGTATTTTTATAAATTTGTTATTAACTATTATTTCTATAAATTAATAATATTTTACAACAATATATTACTTGTATTTCGAAATTATTTTCATTACATTTCTCTGCTTAAACTTTTGTAACTTTTGATTTTGCTTAAATTTGATTTTAATTATTTTATTATAAGTGATAAACGGCTTAAGTTATCAGTTGTTTTTTATATCACAACTCAGACGATAATACCTAATAAGAAAGTAAATTCAGAATTTTAAATTTAGCTCAAATGATCGTCTTTAACCGTTGCATAATTTACCAACTCAATGACAATGCTTAAAAAATTAGACGTAAAACAAATCAACTCTTTAATTTCAGACATCTCAGTTTATGTTTAATCTATGAATCCTTCAAAGTAGAAACCTTTTTCTTAATTTCAAGTAAGTTTATTTTTAGCGCAAACATGTATAATGAGTATCATCTTTCTGTTCACAATAGAGAACCTATGTGATCGAACTAACTATTTTATCGCTGTAAATTCAACGTCGGCTGATTCATTGAGATACTAACCAAAATGGCCCAGAACAAATTAGTTCATGAAATTTAAATAAATAATGTTGCAAATTTTAAATAATTCAACGCTTCCTGTGTCTGTGATTGATTGTTTACTTATAAATGTATTTGAAAAAAATAAAATTGTTGTAAGTCATGTGACTCAATGAAATTTGCAAAAAAAAAAGTTTTATAAACTTTCAGATTTTTAAAAAGGACTTTTCTTTCTCAGGGTAATCATAATTAATCTGTATCAAATGTGTCATAATATCAGCGTGCTGTACTGTTATCTGAGGGTCTACGATTTGCGTTTAATTGCCGCAAAATCATGTTTCATACTTTGTGACCGAGGATACATTACAAAACTACCTGTCAAGTTTCACTTGGGGATGGAGGTTATTGTTTAGTTGCCTTCCCTATTGACTATTTCTTCAAACTTAATGACAGTTGAAGTAAATAGCTTTTCGAAAACTAAAAACGAATCCAGCCTTATATCAAATCAATCAACTATGACGTAAGATTAATTTCAGGCCCGGCAAAGTGGGTTAAGGCATGCGACTCGTAATCTGAGGGTTGCGGGTTCGCATCCCCTTCGCACCAAACATGCTCGTCCTTTTAGCCGTGGGACGTTATAATTGACGGTCAATCCCACTATTCGTTGGTAAAAGAGTAGCTCAAGAGTTGGCGGTGGGTGGTGACGACTAGCTGCTTTCCATCTAGTCTTATACTGATAAAGTAGGGACGCCTAGCACAGATAGCCCTCGACTAGCTCTGCGTGAAATTAAACAAACAAAATAAGATTAATTTTACACAAAAATAATGGTATAAACCAAGGTATTCTAAACGTTTTGGGTTTACGGCGCCTCTAGGCAAAAAGAAAAGCCTAACAGTTCCGTTTATTAAATAGTTAGGTCCAGACAGCTTAATAATTAATAAGTATTTATGTCCTAAGAACTTAGCAGTCGTTTAAAAGAATAATACACGTAAACTGAAAGTTAAAACAACACTTCTATTTGATATTTAAATAACCATAATTACTAATTAGATGTGTGCCCCTGTTGGGCACTGCACAGCTTCTCAAATCTTGCCCCCCAGTGGCTCAGCGGTATGTCTACGGACTTACACGCTAAAATCCGGGTTTCGATACCCGTGGTGGGCAGAGCACAGATAGCCCATTGTGTAGCTTTGTGCTTAATTCAAAACAACATCTTCTCAAATCTTTGAATCAGATTGAACACCCATCACCCTCATCTCCTGATTCGCTGAGCTTTAACACCTAGCAGCTGATATTCTTCTCTTACTGATATCCAAAACTCATTTTGTTCCGTGCTGCCAAATTTTGTTTTTAAAGTCTTTTCACAAGATAACTCAATAAAATTTTCTTCTTCTGCAGAGGTAAATTCAGACGGGTCCATGCAAACATCTCTATATCTTCTGGAAAGTAATTTTCAAACCAGTCACTGAGCTGTTAGATACTCCTCAAAAACAGATTTTAATTCACGGGTCAAATCAACTTTATTGGATATAACAAACTGCTGCAACAGGGGGAAACAGTCTTTGCCGCCATCTTCATTTATTTTTTTCTCCATAGTAGTAGGGCCCTGCATGGCCAAGCATGCTAAAGCGTACGACTCGTAATCCGAGGGTCGCTGGTTCGCATCCCTATCGCGCCAAACATGCTAACCCTCCCAGCCGTTGGGGCATTATAATGTGACGGTGAATTCCGCTATTCGTTGGTAAAAGAGTAGCCCAACAGTTGGCGGTGGGTGGTGATGACTAGCTGCTTTTCCTCTAGTCTTACACTGCTAAATTAGGGACGGCTAGCACAGATAGCCCTCGAGTAGCTTTGTGCGAAATTCAAAAACAAACAAAAAATCCATAGTAGTAACTTTTTCTGAAGACTGAAATGTTCGGTTTCAGAACTTGTGTGTTGCCTCTCTGAAGAGAGAGATTCGACACATTCAGTTTTTTGAAGAAATTGCACAGGTCTGTTAAGTTTGCAAAGAAAAATCAGTATCCAAGAAGTTTTTAGCACATTCGTGTTCTTCTTCTTCTTTGAGATAAGAGTAGAGTTTCTGTCGTAATTCGAACACACGGGACAGTACATTCTTACATTGCAAGCTACAGTCGAACAACAAAGATGTCTGCTCAGATTCTATATTCTCACATAGTTTTTGGAAAAAAACTTCTCTTCCTGTGGCCGAGTTTTTATATAGTTTATCACTTTCAACACACTTTCCAGGACTAGGTTCAGTGGAGGACTTAGGTGCTTTGACAAAAAGGCTTCCTTGTAGATTATGCAGTGGGTCCACAGTGCATCCAGAGCTTTGCTTTGTATGAATAGCCGGACATAGAGCGACCACAATTTGTACAGACGCCAATGACCTTAGCCCAGTCTAAGTTGTTTTCGTCCATAAAAGTGTGAAGGATCTCAAACAAGTATTGACCCTTTGTATCTGCAGTGATACTTTTACAAAATAAAAGGTCTTTCACCATCTTCCATCAACAAACCGTGTGTAGCAAATCAAATGAGCATCCTTGTTACTATCCGTCGCCTCATCTAGCTGTAACCCAACTTCTCTCTCTTTCATTTTTTACTTAGCTGATCGTTGAGGTCTTGGGCCATGTTGGATTTTATGACTGATAGTATTTTTGGATAATGGCACCTTTGAAAACAGTCTTCCCGTAGATTCACTAACCATAGTGCTCATCATACGCACTACAACCGGTAAAACCAGTTTTTCTGCGATGGTCTGAGATTTTTTACATTTCGCGACTCTATATGCCACTTTGTAGGATGCTAGCAAAGCATTGCTTAGTATTGATGCTTGTTTCAGAAATTTACCATTTTGTTTTATCAATTCTCTTAAATTTCTGGTAAGATAATCACGACATTTACTTGCTATGTTAGAATGATTGGTCTCAAAGTAGCGTTTTAATTTACTTGGAAGTATGCACTCTGGAGTCAAAACTTTTAGACATAATACACACTGTGGACACTTTTCATTATTGGCATCTATCGAAGTGAAACCAAAACATAGATAACTATCGTCATATTTCCATTTTTTGCAACTTTGCCACTGGTCTGTGGTTTGCCATCCTTTTATTCAGTCCTACACTTCTTAATAATATATAATATTTCCATTTTTATGCACAAGGACTAAAGATCAACAAAATAATTCACTGAACTTCGGTTGACCTCACAGCCACTTGATCACAACACCCTTTAGTTATTTCGATTCGTGATGGACCTGGAGAGTCGACAGGTATTTATATAAAAAAATCTAAGCAATGAGAAAGTTCGAGAAGTTACTGGCGTAGTCGAAAATATAAATAAACAAAAACATATCTCAAACATTCGAGAACGTAATTGAAAGGAGTGTGTCACGATCTAATGTTAAAACTGTGAACTATTTCAAGCTGGTAGTTTGCGCGGTGTCCGACAGTTGTCGATATCGCTTCGCTTTTTCTTTGTGGGTGTTTGGGTATGTTGGAAATTTTGATACCAAGGAGGGTCAGGTGCAAAAGACCTCTTCCTCTATCCCTAACTTTCATTTCAGCTACAATGTTGTAGTTGCAGTGCCAAGGCCAGAGTAAACCATAGTATTCCTGCCCTTTTCAGGGCAATGTCCATATATTGTCTTGAGTTGCCCTTTTTATTTTATGTTTTGTTTTTTGATTTTCTACTTTTATATTTTTCATTATTATCATTATATTTAAGAAAGAGAAAGAAAGAGAAAAAGCTATGAATATTACACTAGTTTTAAACTTTTAGTGCATGGTGGCCAGCTTGATTTATATTTTTTTAAATATATATTCACAGGAGAGAGGTACTTAGGACTATGTTAATCATGTACGTACATGTCGAGATCACATAATAGATTATTTTTATGCCAATTTTTATTAAAATAATTTAGTGCATTATGCAAGAGTCCGTCAGATACTGTCTCTAAGTTTGCATACTTGTGCATAAATGTGGATGAAGCGCTGCGGGGTATTTAGAAGCAAACTCAAAATAGCTTCAGAAAATATAGAAAAAACTACTGACCACCTAATCAGTTTAATAGAAATGATTATAGATAGTTTTAACAATAACAGATGCTCTGTAGTTTACTTTCTCGACACATTCTGGCATCACGGATACGATATCGATAACGAAAATGGGTGTACCCCAGGGAACTATTCGCTGGCTATCTAACTTTCTGGACAATAGAACGTGCAAAGTAGATGTTAATCGGGCCTACTCAAAGTTTTTTTTTGTGTCAATATCACTGTCTTCTCTCGAAACTTTGAAATATCCTGCGGTGGCCATAGGCTCCGCGGCGCACAGTTCGGGAACCACTGGGTTAAACGATTTTACATTGGTAATTTCTAGTCTACTTCACTAACTAGGTATTATATGCTGGCCCGGCATGGCCAAGCGTGTTAAGGCGTGCGACTCGTAATCCGAGGGTTGCGGGTTCAAATTCCAGTCGCGTCAAGCATACTCGGGCTTTCAGCCGTGGGGGCATTATAATGTTACGGTCAATCTCACTATTCGTTGGTAAAAGAGTAGCACAACAGTTGGCGGTGGGTGGTGATAACTAGCTGCCTTCCTTCTAGTCTTACACTGCTAAATTAGGGATGGCTAGCACAGATGGCCCTCGAGTATCTTTGTGCGAAATTTCAAAACAAACAAACAAACATATATTATATGTTGAATGTTACATTGACTGAATTACCAAAATTATTGAGTTCCAGCAAATTAATATCGAGTCTTTCAATTCTGATTTATTAAGTTTATTCAATTTTCACATGGCTTACCTAAACAAAAGTTGTTTAGATGTTTTTGATTAGACATATTGATAGATTATGTTATCGGCCCTCTCATGTTTGAAGTAAAAGTTATTTGAACAGAGCGCGTCGCCTGGTGCTAAAAAGAATCGAGCTCAAGCCAAAGGCTCAATAATTTTTGGCGTTTCAGTATGATAGTGATCATGGCTTTCTATTCTGATTTTTTTTAAGACACCAAATAGGGATTCGGGGTATGAACTCCGTGTGCGAGTGACGCCTCCATATTGGGATTTTGTATGATAAAAGCTCAAACATTCCTTCTATTCCAAATTTAGCATATTTTTAACGTTTGGGGTAGATTTTTGTTTATTTTTCTGTGTGATTACATGAATGCCATGTCTACCATGGATACTAAGTTGACGTAATACCCTTCACGTGATGAAAAGCAGATGTAAATACTTCCTCTATGGTTATATACATTATTTTTGCAATACATTTAGACGTTAAAACAGATGGTAGTTAAAAAACAAAACTTTTATATACTTCATGTGCAGTAACTAACTTTCATCTGTCAGGCGAAGTGATGCGTTTTGTTTCTATTTCATCACACGGTTAACTACTGGTTAACATTAGAAAAAATATTGGTTTTATACTAATATTATAGGTTGATCTATTGCCTATTGACCTATTAGTATATCCTTGTGTATGATTTGAATTCAAAATCGATAATACAATAAATTATTTTTAGGTTATATCAAAAACTTCATAGCTATTGCTGACTCTGTTATATTAAATCAAACTGAGACATTAATAAATATCGTCAAGATTCTTTAACAATGTATAAAATACATTGATAGATAAGAATATTACCAACTTGTTTTATTATATTCTCAAACAAAGTCTCTCAGGTCTAACTTTAATTTTTTTAAATTTTAGAAATTGTAGGGTAAACTTTTATTTAGGTCTTGACTGTTTGATTTCTGTTATGAAAATATGTTAAACATCGCTTTGAAAAAAATGTTTAATGTATTGGATACAGAAAATGTATAATTCCAGAAATTTAAATCTGCAACAATTATTTGTGCTACGTCTGTTAACATTTAGATGGCCGGGTGATTAAGGCACTCGACTCGAAATCTGAGGGTCGCGGGTTTGAATCTTCGTCACATGAAATATGGTTGCCCTTTCAGTCGTGAGGGCGTTATAACCTTCGGTCAGTCCTACTATTCGTTGATAAAAGTGTAGCCCAAGTTTGACGGTGGGTGACGCTGACTAGCTGCTTTCCCTTGAGTTTTACACTGCTAAATTCGGGATGGCTTGCACAGATAGCCCTCATGTTGTTTTGCGCGAAATTTAAAATAAACCAAAAGTTAAAGAAAGGTTTATATTTTCTTGAAACTATAGAAATATTCAGTATTTTGATCTTGTATAATAAACTACTTATTATGATAAATTTATCTTTTCAGGCAGAAAAATTAGTTGAATACTTAAATTAAATATGGTAAGGCGCACGAAATGGATCAAAATAAAAAGCTTGTATTTCAGAACGGCTGGTACAGGTATTAACACTTTTACTGATAAGGAGATGACTTGAGAAGGTCGAAACGTTATTCTCTCTTTATCAGTAAAAGTGTTAATATCCACACCAGCCATTCTGAGTTAATATTTTTATTTCGAGTGGGTTTTTCGTCATCAAAAATATAAAATAATATTTAAATTCAATTTGTATGATTAACAAGTGACTATTTCCCTCAAGGCGTGCGACTCGTAATCCGAGGGTCGCGGGTTCGCGCCCGCGTCGTGCTAAACATGCTCGCCCTCCCAGCCGTGGGGGTGTATAATGTGACGGTCAATCCCACTATTCGTTGGTAAAAGAGTAGCCCAAGAGTTGGCGGTGGGTGGTGATGACTAGCTGCCTTCCCTCTAGTCTTACACTGCTAAATTAGGGACGGCTAGCACAGATAGCCCTCGAGTAGCTTTGTGCGAATTTCAAAAACAAACCCTCTAGCGCAGATAGCCTTCGAGTTGCTTTGCGCGATATTCAAAACAAAACATTTCCTTCTAATGTTGAGATAAAAATGTAATATATGACAATGCCAGATGTGACAGTTGGTTGTTTTAAAAACTTTTACAGCACAAAATTTTATATAGTCTTTAACATTAAATAAACTGGGGAGATAGTAATATATACCAAATTCATAAAGTAAAGTTTTTTACGTAAATTTTATCACATCCGATAACTTAAGTGTGAGAACGGCTGATATGCGGTATAAAACTGTTTATTGCAAAACAAAAATACATCTATTAAGTTCATTATCACCACTTGTTAACTACAAGTGAGGTACTTACCATCCTGATGAAATCCAGTGATGGGGGTACTATGCTTTACTGAACAGATATTATTATTGTTAGCATTGTTATAGTATCTCTAAATAAAAGCTATGTTAGCAACAGATAACCGTTGACAGTGCCATCGTCCATATAATTACATAAAGGTAATAAACTGGTGATTGTAGAGATTTTAAAATGTGGAGATATTAGCCTAGGGTTGCGGGTTCGCGCCCGAGTCGCGCTAAACATGCTCGCCCTCCCAGCCGTGGGGGTGTATAATGTGACGGTCAATCCCACTATTCGTTGGTGAAAGAGTAGCCCAAGAGTTGGCGGTGGGTGGTGACGACTAGCTGCCTTCCCTCTAGTCTTACACTGCTAAATTAGGGACGGCTAGCACAGATAGCCCTCGAGTAGCTTTGTGCGAAATTCCAAAACAAACAAACAAACAAGGTATGTTATGCGGGCAAAATTTATGAATTTGCTTTCCTTTAAGCTATCAGTATGTATTATGTTTATTTTTACAATGGCAAAGTTGATGAAACTGAATATCCTTATAGAGTTTTCTAAATAATTTTTATTGTACGTATTAGAAAATTATAAAATAAACAAAATAATACAACATAATGTTATAGACAATTGGGGGTCTATATTCGCCCTCTAGGCAGTCCCATCTGCTAAACGTAACTAAAACTATTAACTAATAAAAATAAAAACCCTCAAAGTCTGCCCTTATCACTTCTACACTTATCAAGCTTTCTCTTAAACTTACTTAAATTTGCCAGATGGGTTAAGGCGTCGACTCGTAATCTGAGGGTGGCAGGTTCGAATCCCCGTCACACCAAACATGCTTGCCCTTTCAGCTGTGGGATGTTATATTTACGGTCAGTCCCACTATTCGTTGGTAAAAGAGTAGCCCAAGAGTTGACGGTGGGTGGTGATGACTAGCTGCCTTCCCTCTCGTCTTACACTGCTGAAATAGGGACGGCTAGTGCAGATAGCCCTCGAGTAGCTTTGCTCGAAATTCGAAAAAAAACAACACAAATAAACTTAAATTTACTGTCTTCACAACACCGAAAGGCAACCTGTTCCAAAGGTCAACCATCCTGTTAGAAGAATAAAATGGAGTTAGCTGAAAAGAACTCGTACCCTACTAAAATTTGTATTTTGTCCCCTAGCTCTACTGTTTCCACTATTAAGTATTAAAGAAGATGATACATCAACACTGTTAATTCTTTTTAGAATCTTAAACACCTCGATTAGATCCCCTCTAACTCCCCTTTTTTCAAGATAAAACGATCCCAGAGATCTTTATCTCAGGTACCATTCTAGTAACTCTTCTCAGAACCTTTTCCAACAATCCAATGTCATTCTTAAAGTAAAGAGCCCAATACTCAACACAATACTCCAAATACAACCTAACCAGTCACCTATATAATGAAATTATAATCTCTTTAGACTTGTATTCAATATTTCTTTAAAGAGAACCTAAAATCCTATTTGTCTTACTATTAGCAACAGCACGTTGTTTGGATGGATTAAGAGACGGATCAAACATCAAATCAAGATTTTTTTCTTTCATGACACTATTAAGGTCTTTTCCATCCAAATTGTAATTGAAATTATGATAAGTGACATACATTATTTTACGTCTTTTTCTAATTAAAACCTTTGTGCATCAAATAAAGGGAAAACAAATCTTGTGTGTTCTTTAAGTAATATTAATTACCTAAAATATGTTTTTCTTGCAGCTGTCGTTGTTCGTTTCAATGTATTGTCATTCATTTATCTTCTCCTTCTGTTGGTGGCACCATTAGTGCCAGGCCCCACACCAACCAGTAGTGGTTCAGGTATGAAACAATTTTGTTGTGGAATATTTTAACAGCTGTGGTATGAACAGGAGTTAACAATATTAGGGGTCCTGGATTATTCGTTTTTTGAGTAAAAATAAAGTAGCAGAATATATGAGAATTTCTTGGAAGGTTTAACTACATATGAAACAGGCTTAAAATGCTTATGAAAAATGATTTTAGAGAAGTTTGTTTTTTATAAAATAAAAAATATTGTGAAAAATGTGTGTAACTAAGTCTCTTTGAAATTGGATCGAGGCTAACTAACATTAAATTATTTATATTTTATTGTCTCTATTTGTGTTATTATTATTCAAAATGCAAGTTTATTTTGAAAATTAAGCCTGGTTATAAAGGAATAAGTTTTTCAGCATGGAAAGTTAATATTTTACTGCATGTTTTATTTCCTTTCAGATAAAGGAGAACTTAAATTGTAATTACCATCATTGATTTGTAGATTTTTATAAAACAATTTTCTGTGCTTTGGAAAAACATTTTGTATTCTATTATAGATAAACAAATATTTGTATTAACTAATGAATATTAAGTCACTGTCACCTGTTAGAAGATGAAAAGTGATTTAAGTGGAATGCATATTAAATGTCAAAAAATCTGTTTTAGTGTTATTTAAGGATAAGGAACCAGTATACACAGTTGTTAGGTAAAGAAACCACTTCAGTATGGAGGTAATAACACAATAAGTGTGTACGTTATTAGTAATTTACTGAAAAGATTAAAGAGTAACATAATTTTAATGTGGGTGTATAAATGACTTAACATTGATGACAATTGTTATTTATTAATAACACATTATTCATAATTATTATTTATCTCCAATGTGAATTATGTGTAGTAAATTATACTTTTAACCGCACACTTTGATTAGTTCATATCATGGATGAAAGCTACTATATGATCCTTTAATCATATAAACTATATGTTTTAGCATTATGTCAGCTTTTACTACTCTATCCAGATCAACAGTGAACAATATCTAAAAGAAAAGTGTTAGTAATACCTAGGTCGAGGAAGTAATGCATGGACCAGTTTATGTTTATATATAAACCCATATATACTTTCATTCATTGTTAGAAGTTTGAAAGTGGAAATTATACAGTTTTATGTGAACTTATTATTTTTATTAAAATAATTTGCCGTAAAATAATTCAGTATTTAAGAAATTAGGTTTTGTTTTACTACTATAGACTCTTCATTTTATAATATTTACAAAACGTTTTAGGTCATACAGCACGTTACCTCAAAGCTGTTCTTGGTCTCAGCATCATTAGCTGTTCAGCACACGTTGTCTTTCAGATTGTCTTACTGAGTCTAGGGGATTACGGGACGTTCCCAGTGCAGTGTAAGTAGCATGAATAAATTAAGGTTAATCAGTGTTTTGGTTAATACAATTATGTGCTGAAAATTAGTGAACAAAATAAACATAACTTATGTCACATTCCAATATATTACATCATCTATCAAAATTATTATACATATAAAACTATATTTTGGGAAATAATGATTTTTTTCAACAAAAAGATTATTTCCGGATTTTCTTACCAATGTCCGCATGTATGTTGTTTCCTAGGAAAATATTTTTTGGCCATCATCAGGCAAAAACTGTTTCCAATTGACCAGGGTTGATTATAAAATCAACCTTGACTTTATATTGTGTATTTTGTTTACTTTAATGAAGAAATCTGGTGGAAGGGTTTTTAGCTATGAAGTATGCTTATCTTACTAGTTTCTTATAATTTTTGGCCCCCGCTAGTAGAGCTGTATGTTTCTAGATTTATAGTGCTAAAATCAGGGGTTTGATTCCCCTCGGTGGGCTCAGCAGATAGCCTGATGTGGTTTTGCAATAAGAAAACACACACACTCATTAAATTGCAATGCCAGAGGGGTTGACATGGAGTTGTATAAACAAAGTAGTATTAGAAAGACAAAGAAGTTTAGGAAAATGTTTGAACATGAAAACAATGTCAATGACTACCCATAAAATCATGGAACAAAAGAAATCTTCAATTGTCCAAACAGAAATTCACAACCTGAATGCCAAATTTGGATGTGACAAAAATCAATTGTTGAGAACATCTATAAGAATTTGCCTACATTGGTTTCTACTTACATATGATGTTTAAAGGAATCAAAATTTAAATTTTAATCTGCATATCATCAAGTAAAATCTATTACAGAAACATTTAAAAGAGGTTTTATAAAACAAAATGTTTAGTTAAAGAGGTTTACAAGTTTTGAAAATGAAAGGAAGGGATGGCTGAGTAATAACATGTTTTAAGTATTGACTGAATACTGATGTGTTCTTCTTGCAGAAGACATACTTAGTGGATTAGTTTATCTGGTCCAGATTTTAACTGATATTATTTCTAAAGTTTATTGGTTAAACAATAGAAAAAAATTTTATTATGTTGGAGCAAAAAAAAACTTAACATGATCAACTGTTGTTGTTTTTCTTCTACCATTCACTAAGCATAAACTTTAGTTATGGTGGATTTTTTTGTTTTTTTTTTCTTTTTTGATTTATATCACCAACTCCCCAGTCTTTACTGCATTTTACCTCCTCTACACTTTTTGATTTCATTCTTTTGGTATCCATCTATAAACTACAGCTTTGACTTAGGATTCTGTATGTCTAAAGTGGCTATACTTCCATTTATAAGCTTTGAAAATTTTCTTTTTTTTGTCTTAACATTCTTCTACAATATTTTTCACAGTAACATGCCCATCTTCTTTCCTGATTGCCCCCAGAATTGGTTGGCTTGGTAGGATGATTGGATGTTTTTTATATTCATTCTTTCTTCCCTGTACTGTCATTCCAACCAATGACAATAAAATTTTGTTTTGTAAAATATATTCAATATTATTTTACTTGGATTATCCCTTTCAGAACACACAACAACCTCTTCCTTTGCTATGGTATTCCTCATTCTGTAGCAACCAATCTCTTTCCTCTTTGCTTGGTCAAGTTATACACCTCATCCAGCTGGTTTCTTTTACATGTAATTAACCTTTTCCTGTTTTTTTCCTGTTATGTTTGTTATCCCATGGCATCTCTTGGCTTTAGCCATCTAAACTTTCTATGTGAGATCTTGTTAGTGAGGGTATGGGTGAATCTCTTACACACAGAAAGGTTTCATCTACCCTGGTTTTTGTCTCCCTCCAGTTGTCATATTTGAATCTTCACAATGGCTGTGATGGTAAGTTATTTACTTCCTAATTTCTTTTTTAGGTCTCACAACTACTCCATTTAAAATATATATATATATGTGTGTGTGTACTATAGAAATGATGGAATCCATTGAGTGCCACATTTTACTTCACAGAAAATATTTATGCAAGATCTGTATTGAGTGGGATAGCATGGAAAGTGTTAAATAAATTTATTTGTGCTGAGTGCTCACTGTTAAGATAGGGTTTTATGCTTTGGCAGTGTCAACATATTTCATTTTCCAAACCATTTCTTACTTGTTAAAAACTTGGTTCTTCTTGGTGGGCTGAGCAGATAGCCTGATTTAGCTTTGCTATAAGAAAACACAGACACACACTTGTTAAAAAAAAGAAAGCTGAAGGTATGTCTCTGCCATCCACATGTCTCATGCTTGATTTCTTTAGCCACACTAATTTGTTGCACTCTCTCTCAGTGTGCGATCTCACTCCAGATGTTAATGTCAGATGGAAATGATTCAGGCATCTCTCTTGTATCTCTCTCATTTCATTTCATGGAATATGAGAGAATCTTTTCTTCCTCAGACCCAAGGAAGTCAATATAAGAGTTCTTCATTTGGAAGTTTAGTTCCACTGGTATGAAACCAAGTGAACACATCTCTTATTTTAGAAGTAGGGCTGTGGTGTTATCTCTTAATGTAGTACAAGACATTCCACATAATGAATTAGCCTTTACCAGTGATTGGGTCCAACTTCATGGGTTTGGGTTTGTCTCATGATACAGGTCTGGGATGCTACTCTCTGCACCAGAGTTTTGTAATACATGTTTCAGGTAAGTACTTTTTCCAACATGCAATAGTCTGATTTAAAGTGTTAGTCACATTACACATTCATACTTAACTGTATGCCTTTGAGTTAATGAATTGTTGGGCAATCTGTTATGTTAACACCTAGCAAAAGGTTCTCTTTACAAGTTGGTTTGCTCTACAACTTCTGATGGGCTATGAGTATTTTCTGCTTGAAATGGATGTAGAATTCAACTGAATACTGGTCCATTAGGCTACCCCCCTCTGACATTGTAGATGTCGCACTTCATGGGCTTTACATTTCTGATACTGTTTTTGGAAAGGAGCTCTATCTTTGTAATTTCTCAGCACTGACCTCTCCACCACATTCAATGTGGTACCTTGGCTCTGTGTTCTACAGAGAGATGAGTAGCCTATGTGAAGTTAACATTTTCCTTAATTGAAAATGTATTTAAATAGATACTTGCCTATCTGCATCTTTCCTTCCTCATCATTTCAGGTGAATTTGGTTTGTCTTATCAAGAATTAATCTATATTCATGTACTCATACAGATTACTATGTGTGAAGGATGTGCCTATCATTGTATTAGTGGAGGATTGTAGTTCAATCATGATGACATTATAAGCTGGCACAATACAGATTGACACATGCAGGGGGTGGAAACTTTAAGGCCTATGGTATGTACAGGAATTTATAGAGTACTGTTTGCAAAGTGATAGCTCTATGTGAGTAACTAAATGAAATACATTTTTAGGCAAGGAAAATGTTAACTCTAGATGGAATTAAGTTGATATAATTTGTTTATTTTTATGAGGGATGAAACTTGTTTATTTTGATCAGATATTACACTGTATATATGGCTTCTTATATTTCATTGGATTTGAATATTTTCAATTTGAATAGTAGATGAGGCTACACATGAAAATCTACTGCATGCTTGAATTACCACTTCATTTGAATAAAGTAATAAACTAATTACTTTGTCATTGTTTTTTTTAATTTAACAAGAACATTCACAGCACATTCTTTTCTGCACAAGTGAGCAGCTATTACAGACTCTTTAAGGGAATGAGATATGGGGCAGCATGATTCGATGAAAGGTCAGTTGTGAACTTTACATGATTGATTTTGATAGTGTAATTCTCAGTAAATATTATTTTGTATCTTTTTCTTTAATCTTTCAGGTACACAGGATGGAAGGCTTCTTGCTTTGGTTGGACTACACAGACTGGACAGCATACAGCCATTGGATGCATTGCGTCTCATGGGATTGGACTTTATCCTTCTTCTGACAACTGTAGGGGTTTTGGTTACCTGTGGGAAAGTTTCTGAAGAAAGCGATGAGAAAGAAAAGGTTTCTATTAAGAGGAAGAGAAAGTATTCATCGGAGGTCATGACCGTTGGTGGAGAGTTTCTTTTCTTGATATACTTAGCAGGTGCAGGGATTCTCCATCCATCACTGATGTCATCCATTTATTTTCTTTTGTTTCTGATACTCAGCACTTGGTTGGCAAGCAGCCGTAAATTGGGTCACATGTTTGTTCTCGGTAGAACAATCTTGGCTGTATACTGTGCCATTCATTTTATAATTTTGTATCTGTATCAGTTTGATTATGCTCAGAAACTTATTCATCCCTCAAGTCAGGAAGCAAGGTTTGTAAAAGGATGAAATATTGAATAGTTTTATTATAGAAAGATGGCTAAGTTTAATTGTGTAAAAATTCAAGAAATTACATATTACCAAAACATAAAAAGTAATTTATTTGAGCTTGTCTTCTGGAAAGTCAAACTTCAGAGTTTCTCCGAGCTTTCATGCACTGTTACAGATTGTAACTGTAAAAAGAGGTTAAATGTTTACAACAGTGATTAACTTATTGTGAATGCTTTAATATTTTTACCACTGACACAAGAAGTACATGAGAAGCCTATTTTGTGGAACTTTTAATATATATGAATATTCTTTAGATAATCATTCTGATTAAGTTTATAATTTGTCAGTACTGTTATTGTTTTTACTAACTTATCTTAATGTGAACTTAAAAGTCTTTGTAATGTAATTTACACTTAAAATATGTTAAATGGTAGATAGACAATAAGATGATGAATGAGGATTTGTTAACAGTAAATTGAAATGATGAGATGAGAATGTTTAATGATAATTGGACAGTCAGATCATGAGTGAGAATATGTTTGTTCCTCAAACGTGTTCGTTATTTACAAAACAATGATTTTGCAACTTCATGAAATCTATACATAAGGGTTGCTTTGATTTCTATTTGACTTGAAAGGCAATTTGCAGTCCAATTAATTTTTATTTCAACATTAAAAGTTTCCCGAACATCATTGCTGATGTGTACAATAAATCTACTGGTCCCAATTCCCTGAACACACAGTTGGTACACAAATATTATTACAGCTTTGAAGAAAATGATGCCAAACATGTATAAATGTACTAGAATCATAGAATCACAATAAGTGATGTAAAAGTATTGCTTTCAGTGTGAAAAGAAGTGTGACAGTATTGGGCTACTTCACTTAGGGATACTGATTATTGTTTTAAATCATGATCACTACATTATATCAGGTGTAATTTTAATATAACTTACCTCTTCATTAACCTTGTGCTGCTACTTACATTCACATGTGTGCATATGTTACAGTCATATTGTAGGGTGTAAATGAGCATGTGAAAACCCTTTACTATTAGAAGTGCGACACATTCTCCTAGTGCAGCTGACCTCATCTGTACTATAGAACCTATTATTTACTTTTTGATTTGGCACAATTGTGTTAAGATGTATTAGTCACCTTTACTTTTTTCTTTCAGTTTAGTGGATTTTGGACTCTGGTATTCTACATTATATTTCTTATTAAATGTCGTATTTCTTCATTTCATAGTTTCAACTTCCCAACCAAAAGTTTTTGTCCATGGATTGTTTTACATTTTTTGTTTTGCTACATTACTATGACTTTGACCATTACTGGTGGCTCAGCCCAGCAGTTTGCTGTCACTGGTCAAGAAGATGAAAGATAGGACAACATTTTTGACTCCATCTTTTCCATGCATTCACTTCCTACACTTTTAGAAGTGTTTCAGCATTTGTTGGCTTTCTTGGACCTGGTACTCATATTTTTTTATGTTAGGTCTTTATCCTCTATTTCTTATCCACTTAATATCACCGAGCCTCATGCTTTTGCCTATCATTGTTTATTGACTCCTTTCCTTGATTCTTATAATTTGGAATTGTTATTTAAAGTTTGGTGTTTGGACCTTGATGTATCCAAGTCAAATTCTTCCAACTTTGTTTAACCCCATTTACCATTCTTTGTCAACTTTCTTCTGTACATCTCCTCTTTCAAGCTTTTTGTCCTTCCTTTGAGGGATTTTCAGTGGAAACTCTTCCACTTCTTTTTTTACCATGTTGTTGCATTTCTCTTTTTCTGCCATTTCCCTACACACTAGCTACTTTGCTTTTGGGTAAAGGTACTCTCTTGGATAATGCGTGTGTTGACTCCCATGTATTTATATGCCTTATGAATGGTCCTACTTCTGTGCCATTCAGTTTTTTTAAAATCTACCAGATTTACTGCAGTCTCAGATGAATGCTGTTCATCAGCATGCAACCCACATTACCTTTGGTTTGTCCAAGTGGGTCACATTTTTCAATATCTTGCCCTGCCATTTGGCCTGGCCTCAACCTCTTATATGTTCTGTTGTATTATAAAGGTTGTTTTTCATCTCTTATACTCTCAGGGCCTATAGTTTTATCATTATTTAGAAAACTGGCTCCTTTTAGCTGTTTTGGTCTAGGCCTTTTACAGCCATGCATAATTTCTTTTCAGAAAAGTTGCTGGATTGGATTGTCCAAGAGGAAATGACCATTCTTATACTAGCTCATTATTGCATCAATCTTAGAATTTATTCAACTTCTATTTCACTTAGGCCCAACTTTCTTTCTTCTCTGTGTCTGTATTCTGTGCTGTTATTTAATCCTTTCCTTCAATGTCTGCATGTGAGGTTCTCACTCTTTCAGGAAGTTTTACTTTCATGAAAGCTCTTATATCTGTGAGTCATACTTACATGAGAACACTTTTTTGGATTCTGCATGATTTGTGGAATCTTGCCTTGGATATCCTGGATTCCCCTATTCTTTTTTCATCCTTATGAGTTGACTTTATATTTTCTAAGTGGTTCAACAGGGACAACACCCACATCTCTGTTGTAGCTTCTCCTTCATATATCCCTTCAGATTTACATTTTTCATTGATTCTTATCTGATAGTTTGGGAGAATATTTGGACTTTAAAGAGGTTTCTGGTTGTTGGTTGAGTTGGAATTTCCATACAAATCATTCAGTACTCTTTGCTGTGCATCAGGCTTTGGATAATTTCATTCTGGTTCTTTGAGGCATGTTAGTTGTTGGATGTATGAGACTGTTTAGTTTAAGAGTTATTATTTAATTTATTTTTTGTTTAACATTTAATGACAATATGGTTTTTATAACAAGAGTTAAAAATAATTATAGGTGATGAGCATGAGAAGTGTGGTTGGTCAACTTGGTAAGGATTGTATGTTATGTGTGTGGTTCAACATTTTTTTCACTACCTCAAGTGAGCATTGTTCCATTATAGCATTGTGTAGTTTGTAGAAATGTGATGCTTCAGTTGGCAAAATATAAATATCAAGTAAAAGTTCAGTCACAGAAAATTAGAGAACATACAGATAATTAGTGTTTGAGTGATTAGTTGTAACAAGCAATACTTTCAAGACAGTTTTACAGTTAACAGAGATGAGGAAAATAATTTGTCTTATCCAAGAGTGTTCTAAAGTAATTGAACCTATCTTGGTGGACTTTGATGAAAAGGAGACAATTATATAAAATTTAAAATACAACTGTGGTAATCCATAAAGTAGTGTAAATATATCTATGACAGATTGTGCAGTAAGAAACAAAGTAGGGAAAAATAATTCATCTTGTCAACTAGATTCTAACATAATTGAATCAGCCTAAATGGACTTTTGACAAGAAAAGATAATTATTTGTAGTTTCAGATACAACTGTGATATTATATGGTGTAAATAAATTTTTGTTACACATATTTAACTTATTTTTAATGTAATATTCTAATACAAATGGATTGTGTGCTTGTCATTTAGTGTTTATCAGCAACAACTCACAAACACCTACTGCAGAAAAATCCTAGCTTAACAATACATAAAACTCTGACATTTGGTGAGCTAGGCAGGATGGTACAGTGGTAAACAGCAGTAGAAGAAGATGTTAATAATAACAGAATTAACGTTATATATACATGAAAATAGTGTAGAAATTATAATCATTCTATGTAACCATGTCAAAAGATTTTGAAAAATGGGTACAAAGGGGTATGCAATTTAGGTTAAAAGATGGGAAGTAATGATAGTTTGTTAAATAACAACAAGAACTAGAAAGAGAAGAGAGTAAGAATGGCTAAAAGAAGAAGAGGAGAGAGAGGAGAGATTGCAAATAAAATAAAGAAATAGAAGACTACAAAGAGAAAGAAAGAATTAAAAGATAGAGATGGAAATGAGAGAAAGGAGAGAAAAAAATCACAAATTGAAATTGCTAAGCTCACCCAACAGAAAGTAGGAGGATGTAATAGCTCAAATTAGCAAATGGATCAACAGTGCCATTGGTGATTGGAGCAGATACAAATATTGAGAATAAGGGAAGGATATGTCAGGGTATAGAAAGTAAAAGACCTACAAGTTGCTGGGCGCAGTAGTGCAACAGTGAAAACCAGTCTAGTATCTGGTGACAAAATAACAGGTATAGTACATTTGTGTGTACTAATTTATGTGATAATAAGAAAGTTTTCCATAACAAAAATAAAGGTGAATATTTCAGTATTATGTAAGAGATATCGAAGCCATTTACATGAAGTTGCAAATATATGAGTGATTGAAACATATAAAGTAGTAGGGATTTAGAGAAATCAGACAGAAAGGGAATAGATAAAGTATCTGCAGTCACCACTACAGCTCAAAGGAAGAAGATAAAGTAGTTAGTCATCAATCTCTTGCGAGCTTCAGAAAGTTACATCCAAATGTAAGTCTACAAGAAATGAAGAAAGTACAGAATAAAAAATCTGTCACTGCAGAAACTTTGGGACAGCACCTGAGAGAAAATCAAATGAAAGACAAAGATTAAAGACTCACAGAAGAGAGGACCAGAAAGGTGTTTTGAATTGGACCTATTAAAGCAATTTCACTGATGAAACTGAACACCTCAAAGAAGTACTTATATAACAAGATGGAAAGTAATCAGTGTTTTGACCTTGGACAAAAAGTCTTAGCTCTTCTATCCACAGCAAACAACAAACTTGCCCAACAATGAAAATTAAGTATCTTTTGCAGCACAGAAAGTAGTTAACAGAGTGCACTGTTAGGTGAAAGCAGATAGGATGTCTAAAGTCTACCATGCTAATCTGTTGTAGAAGTACTTTGAAAGAGAAGAAGACATAATAGATGCAGCAATTGAGGTACAGAAAGACATAGTACATGCTGTTGTTAAAGAAGCAGAATTTGAAGGTAGTGTCTTTGTCAAAGAAGATAAAGACCTACTTGATTTAAGATGGACAAGATATGGTCACCTGCTACCTGGTACAGAGATGTACAATCATTGGGCTCTCTTTAAATGCTTTTTGACACATGTTCATCACGGTAATTTTGCACCAGCCCCCCTCCTTTTCAGTTTGGAATTCTAGCTATTATGTGTGTGGAGGTAAGTAATTGTAAATTAAGATTGTTTTCTAAACTTAAAATGTGTTTGTGCTGGATGCTTACCTCAACTCCAACTTCTTTTCTGTCCTTCTCAATTCTGTTGCTTGTTTTTATGTGATCTTGAAATGAAGATTTGGTTCTACAGTATATAGGGAGTCCATTGTGGTTGTGTGTTGGTGTGTTGCACTTTTGTTGGGGGAGGATTGTAGCATGCTCATTTGCATATTGCAACATAGCTGTAACACATGCTATGTGTTGTATTGAAACATTGATCTTATAGATTGTTGAGAGACATCAATAAAACTAGTATATTATTATAATTAATATTAAATTAAGGTTTAATACTACCATTATAGTTAAAAATTTTTACACTGTGTTTTTCACCCTGACTCCAGAAATTTTATTTTTAAAGGGATAGGCTTCAATGAGAATAATTTTGGAACATACTCAATAAACAAATATATATAATACATTGTTCAAAAAAATAATAATTTTAGCTCTCAGTAATACTTTTCTATCTCATAGGTTGTTGGGTTTTGTGGGACTTGTGGATTCTACCTGCAGAAAGGATCAGGATAGCCGTAGTATTATCTACCATTCGGAACATTGGACTGTGTATATACAGCCCCTTTTAGTGCTTGGTTTATACTGGATCATATGTTTTCTGACTCGGTATAGACTCTCTTCGCATGTGGGTATCTTTTTTTTTTCAAATATTTGCATCAATTTTGTTGAATGTAAATATTCCTAGATAAAGATCATAGTTTCAAAACTTTATAAGATCACATCAAAATTGAAGCATTTTATTCTCGCTCTTTCTGAAGCCTTTTTTTGGAAAAATAGGCTACTTTTAATTAATATTATGGTGAGTTTGCTTTTATCTTTATTTTTTTTTGTAAGTTCTTTAGAGCTATAGTGTCTTTTAGATAAAACAAGTTTGCTTGTAGCAATCTTTAAAGTTCAGTTTGAATGTTTTTTTTTATATTGCAGCATATTTAGCAGTACTGTCATTCAATTTTGTCATATAATTTGACAGCATAACACAAAAAATCTTCACCACATGATATTTATTCAGACTTTTGCACCTTATTTAGTTGTTTTGTATAATATTACTAATTTCATAAAAAATCTCAGTTACACATCTAGTTTCAAAATGTTTGTGCAACAGTTACATAAAATATAAGATACAATGCACAAATGATCCTAGGAAATGCTGTAAAATTTTATAAGCGATGACTTAGAGTCTCTTAACTAATAAAATGTTTATATTGACAGTGAATGATTCATTAAGTGATTGTGGGTCTAAATTGTAAAGATTATTGGCCTGTTTAGGTAATTGAAGAGATTCCAAATGATTCTGAGCATGCAGTAACCAGAGATGATTCAAACAAGAGCTCACCTGCCAGCTTATTAAGACGTAGAAAGAGCAACACGAAAGAAGGCTCTCAAGGTGTACGTACTGAAAAACCCTGACTAAGCTCCTTCCTGACTACAGTTTATGTCTTTATCTGTTGCTTAATTTTTTTTCATACTGCTGCTTTAATTCTAGTTCTAACAGCTGCATTTTCTTTACTTGACTATAACACTATTCTTGTCTAATTATTTACAATATTTTCATTTAATACCTCTTTTATCTTATCCTGAGATATGTGCTGCATAGAGTATACTTAACCTCTGTTTTGTCCTTTCGTAATCACCTTTATTACTTACCTAATTATGATTTTGCCCTTCTTTAATTGCTGCTTTGTCTTTATCTTTGTTCTTCATAATCTTTGTTTTCTTTTTGTATAACCACTACTTGTCCTTTTCTGTCTGCTACTTTGTCCTTACCTAACCAGTGCTTTGTTTTTACATAACATTGCTTTTTCTTTACCTAATTGACCTATTTGCTGCTTTGCCTTTCCTTACCTAAATGGGCTGAGTGCAGTTAAGTGATTCACTGTCCATTTTCAGAAAAACAACAACACACTTTGCACTTTGTGGCTGTGGGTGCATTATAAATATAACAGACAAATGTCACTGATTTCATTTGGAGAGACTGTGAGTTTGAGATGGATGATGTTAACTAGTTGACTTACCTCTAGATGTTTGCTTAAAAATTAGGGACAGGTAGCACAGATAGCCCTTAAGTATCTTTGCACGAAGGAACATGTAAACAATCCTTTGTCCTTGTCTAAACCATGGCTTTGTCTTTCCACAACAACTGGTTTGTACTCACCTACTCTTCTGTTTTGTCCTTAAATAATCATCACCACTGTTTTTATCAAAGTGCTGCATTTTTCCTCTAACCACTGCTTTGGCCTATTTCAACCAGTACTTTAGTCAACTTTAACCACTGCTTTAGTTTCCTTCTGAAGTGCTACTTTCTTTCCTTTTTTTTATCACAGCCTCCTTCTTCTTTGTAGCTGCTAGTATTGTTCTACTTCTTTTCCTAACTGCTGATTTATACAGTTTTATAACTGATGTTCTTGTTTTTGATTAGTTATAGTTATGAACTTGTTAATTTGACCTTGCCTGTGCTATTTCTTATTGTTTAGAAATTAGATACATATTTATGATACATTTTTTAAAGGTTTTTGCTACAATTATTTATTGTTTATAGTTTATTATTTTGCATTTGGTGTGAGTACTACTCTACTTATTTCTAGCATTCTCAATTATTGAAACACATCATTTGCTGTACATTAATTCCTTCAGTTATTTCTGGTTCATAGAACAACTTTTGTAGACTTCCTCATGTATATTGGAAAGTTAACATATGATTGGATATTATATTATTTCCTTATGTAATGTTTAGAAACAGTTAATGTGACTGAAAAGCCGCAGTTTTCGATAGAAATATTTAACCACGTTCATAAGAGTGCTTCAAAATCTCAAAAGTCATTGAAATTTGCAAACATCTATTTCAGATCTTTAAAGTCATTCAATATTTGAATGATCTTTTTGCTACACTTTCCAAAATACTTAAAATATCTTGTTTGTTGAATATCAAACTGTTTAAAAATGACAGTATCCACACCATCTAAACAGAATATCTTCACAAACTGCTTAAATAAAAGCAAAAACGTTTAATTACTGTGTTGTAGACGTGCTAAACATGGCAAATATGTCTTTCTTTGGTATTTGATAATTAGATAATTTAGGCAAGGCATTATTATAAATAATGCTTTAAATATTACTTTTATTATTGTAAAATGTCTTTTGAAGAAAACATTGGCATAGTGAACTACCAAATCTTTTAGATAGTGACAGGTGTAATGGAAAAAATGTTTATTAATTTGAAGTTCAAATTCACTGTGTGTATCGACACAAAAATATGGCAAACTTTTTAGTAAAATGTAAAAGGGTACTCAAAATATATCTGTGAAATGATTACACTAGTCTAACTCAGACAAGTCAAGGTACAAGGTAATGTTCATATGTTTTTCTTTCCCATAGTTTGCATACTGCATTGCATAACATTTAGAACTTTTGAAATACATATCTTCTTTACTAGGAGCTATCATTAAATCAGTAATGTAAGGTCAAATTGATAGTTGGTATCTGGCATCAAATACTTAATACTGTGTTGATTAGCACATTTTAAAAGTTTTATTTTATGCACTTTAACCTCTTTTGGTGCATGTAGAGGTAAGTATATAGTGCATATCTTCCTTATGTTCTAAAATTGATAAAAACATAATCTAATAAAATTCCTCAAATTTTGGTCAAGTGATGATGTTTATTTTATGTTTTACTTGTTTTGTAAAAACAGTTTCAACCATATCTTTATGTATATAAAAAGCTTTATTGCAGAATATTGACATGAAGGTATAGTAGAATTGGTATATATATATATATATATACATGTCCTGCCAAAATCAAAATATTTAATATTGCTTCAGTGTTAACCTATTTTTCTGTTTCAAGTATCACTCCCATCATCAACAGATAGTATTGATCATATTACAAGAATCAACATTAACATTTAAAAATGCTTGAAGTGTGTTCAACCTTACTGATATCAAAATATTAATTTCTCAAGTTTGATTCATATGTATAGTTTTAACGGTACTTTTTATTCACCACGAAAATATAAACATTATGGAATTTATTGTTATACAGTTTCATTTATTCACTGTTGTAGTAATGAAATCATTATAAACAGCGTAAATGTTCAGCATAATGTGTGGGTTGTAATGATAATATAGAGATTATGAGAAACTGTTAAATAGTGTTGTTTTTTTTATTAAAGCATTGACTTAATTTTTATAAACTGTATAGGATTACAGCATTATGTGTATTTTGTAGCAGTAACTTAATTGTTATAAAGAGTGTAGAAATACACCATTATGTGTATGTTGTAGCAGAAACTTAATTATTACAAACAGTATAGGAATACAGCATTTTGTGTATGTTGTAACAGTAACTTAATCATTATGAAAGTTATTGTTTCTCTGCTCTACTATTGACTTGTCTTCATAAAATCCTAAGTACCTTATCATTTTATTTTTATGACATAACAATGTTTAGGGAAAATATTATATCTGTCGATACATTCTCATCATCTAATAAACTGAAATTATTATTTAAAAAAACATAACAAAGACGTTTTTAAAGGCTGTATTTATCATTTATAATTTCTATACTTACTAATCATTCTCTAATGCTCACTTAAATTTACTGTTTCCACAACATCCAAAGACAACCTGTTCTAAAGCACACCCATTCCAACTATTCCCATTGTTAAACATGACAAAAGGTAATGCATCAGTACTTTCAATCACATTTAAAATCATTGTAAAAAGAAACAATTTGAGATATTTCCATCTTTCCTCTTATGACAAACTCTTTATCCAGGCATCATTTTTGTTGCCCATTTCTGAGTTTTTCCTGCAATTTAATGTTACCATTAGCCCTAAACTCGATACAGCATTTCAAATGTGTCCTAACCAGTGGTCTATGCAATGAAATTATATCCTTTTTAGGCTTATATTCGATATTTTTGTAGATATACTCTAAAATTTTGTTTGCTCTACTACTAGCAACAGCACACTCCTAGAATGGCTTTAGAGACTGATTGACTATTACACCAAGATCCTCTTTTTATATTACAGTTAAGGTTATTTTCATCCAAGTTATACTTATAATTCAATAACATCAAATTATGATAACCCAGATGCATTATCCTGCATTTACTATAATTAAATCCCATATGTCATTTATTTCCCCAACCAACTAAATAATCTAAATCCATTTCTAAATCAAAGCATCCTTGCTAGAGCTAGTAACACCCAATACTTTAATGCCATTGGTAAATTTATGTACTTCATTGACCATTCCTTTATCTATACAACTGATGTGAATAAAAAAGATCAAAGGTTCTAAGACTGAACCCTTAAGTACCCCATTAGTTACTTTAATCCAGATTGTAATAGCCTATACTTTATTCCACTCAGCCACTCTTCTAGCCAATTTGTTAACTTATCTTCCACACTTATAGACATAAGATTTTTAAAAGCCTTTCATGTGGGCATCTTATTAAATGCTTTCTAAAAATCCAGACACACCAAATCAACACCTTTACTCATCATTTACATAAACTGTAACCTTTTCAAAGAATTTAAAAAGATTTATAATTCATGATTTTCTTTTAATAAAACTGCGTTGACTCTCAAAAAAATTCTAAATTTTGTTAAATGACTTTACCAAGCATATTGTAACAGACTTTCCAAAACTTTTTCCCACAACTGATTGATGGGACTATAATTACTGTGACAGTTTATATCACCTCCCTTGGAAAGAGGAGTGACACTGGCTATTTTCGATTCTTATAATACCTGCTCACTGTTCAAGGACATAGAAAAAAATTTTATCAAATGGCTTACGTATATCCAGTTCTTAACCAACTTCAAAACCCTTATTGAAATATTATCTGGCTCAGGAGCTTTATAATTCTTTAAACTTCCCACTTCTTCCTTAACAAACTCAGAATTAATGCATTCATCTTGTTTGATTTTGCTTTTATCTGTCAACTGTTCACGACATGGAAAACTTCATAAATCTTCATTAGTTAAAAACTGAAAAAAAATTCACAACCCAGTCACTTCATAATCATCAGGTATGAATCTTCCTTCATCATCCCTTAAGTGTCCTGTTTTCATTCTAATATTTTCTTTACCCTTAAGATATTTGAAGAAATACTTACTCTTAATTTTTACATTTTTAGCCAAACATTTCTTTGTGCATACTTTTCTGATGTGCTAACTTTTTGTCTCACCAACTTTCTTGATCTTATCTAACTTACTACATCTCCCATCATGTCAATTAATTTAAATTTCTTAAATTTATAATGCTTATATTTAATGTTTTTTTTTTCTTAAATGCTTTGTGAATGAACCTGGTTTTCTACTTGCAGTAAGGAATATTCTTATCTTGAATATTTATAAATTTTCCACATCTCATTAGTAGCTTCAAATAAATGAATTGCCCAATTTACAACAGATAATTTGTGTCACATCCCTTCTAAACTTGATTTTTGAAATTTGTAACCAAAACATTGCAGTAAAACATTGAACCTAATCTTTCATCACTTGCACCCAGATGTTTTGAATCTACTCACCTTTTACCATTGGTTAGATGTTAATAGTAAATTTAAAATAGCATTGTTTCCAATATGTTCCTTGACCAACTGGTGATGAAATCTATCTTGAACAATTTCAAAACCTTTCTCCCTCATTGACTGACATTTTCCAATCCGTTTGCCTGAAATTAAAATCTTCCAAAATTATGACTTCATGAACAGTTGAAATCTTAATCTCACTGTAAAGTTTTTCATAATTTCATCAGTGCCATCAGGTAATCTGTAAGAAATCCCGACTAAAAGCATTTTCCATTTATGCTCTTGCTATTATCTTTAACATTCTTGATTCAGCAAGATATAATTCATATTTTACATATAAAGTCACTCCTTCTCTTTTCTTTAGTTATGTGGGTGGCTCTCCTGGGGTAAATCACCTGGTCCACTTGGGCTAGGGTCAATCAAGTAACAGTGTTGGATGTTCTCAACAAGTGTTGTGGACATTGTATCTGATGCTAGTGTTTGGGTACAGTGCTCATGAAACCCTGGTGTTGCTGCAGTGTCCTTGTTTGGCATTGTAATGTGTCATCTCGTAGAGCTCCATGATGGTTAGGGTCAGTGGGAACTGAAATATAAATATTTATTTTTATATTATGGATCCTCCAAATAAAAACTTAAATAAAACAGTGAAAGAGCAGTCCATAGGTAAACAACCACATCTTGAAGATTCTGAGCAGCAATTTTCAAGATTTGTTGCACCTGTTGTACCTCATTTTCTTATACTACATTCTCTTTCAGACAAACTTTTATGGTAAATGTCTCCCTTTTTCATTCAGAAGGGACTAGAGGGACTAGCAGGCTCTCCAAAGTCAGTAAAGAAGCTTCACTCTGGTAACATATTGGTGGAAACGTCCACATCTCAACACAGTGAACTCCTCTTGCATTCAAAGGCAATTGGGGATATACCTATTGAGGTTACACCTCATGCTAGTTTGAATTCATCACAAGGAGTTATTGTTGAGAGGGATTTGAAGAACATCCTTAAGTCAGAGATTCTTGCTGTTTTCTCCACATTTCTGCACTGAGGTATATCTCCACTCACAAAGATGGAATTATGATCCCGACCAGTATCCTCGTTCTAACATTTACATCACCATGTCCACCTGCCACCATCAAGGCAGGTTATCTTAATTGCAGTGTATGGCCACACATTCTAAACCCTCTCAGGTATTTTCAGTGTCAGCAGTTTGGTCACTTGAAGACGTCATCTTGGACGTATGCTGCTGCACTTCATTCCATTACTACAGTGGGAGTGCAGACATATCTCTCTGTACCTCCAAAAGAATCTTTTTCAAACCAAATGAAAAGTCTTTTGACCTCCATGGTTGCAAATGTTGATGAATCAACCTCAACACCTATCTCTGTTCCTAACATACATTTCAGCAAACCCCCGGATCTCCTTCCTTTGGTTTGGGGTATAGGCATTTCCTTTGGTACATCTTCTTCTCCCACCCCAAGATGAAAAAACATTCATTTGTTCATGTTCTCAGTCACTAGAATCCACTTCCAACAGCAAAGACCTGTCCAGTCTACCTAGGCAGGATCCACAGTGGTCGATAGACCTCCCTCGAATAAAGACCATAAAGAAAAAAGATGTGGTCTTATACAGAAGGGTTCTCCACTAAATTTGCCAACACATAAATAAAAATGGCCACCTTGATACAATGTAACTGTTGTGATTTTCGTTCTAATTTGGATGTCATAAACAAAAATTGATTCCTTCCATCCTATACGTCTTTCCTTACAGGAAACAATTTTGAAACCTGCCGACACAGTTACCTTTCAGTCATTTTCTTTGTACAGAAATGACATGCTGTGTGAGGGATGAGTGCATGGAGGGGTGGCACTGTTGGTTGATCAACATATGCCCATTCAGTCTTTTCCACTCATCCATGGTGGAATCATGCCTGCCACATAGCACGAAAGGCTCAAAAATAGGCCTGGGATACTTTTTGTAGGGATCTCACACTCTTGCACTGCATCGCTTTCCAACAGGTTTGTACACATGCTTGGTGGGCAAGACATCAAAGCCAGAAGGAATCTTGGATTAAGTTCACAACTAGTATATCTTCTACCACCAGTTTCAAAGTTATATGGGATAAGATTTAAAAGGTCAGTGGGCAATATAATTCTGTTTCCCTCTCGATCTTGCTCCCTGATGGCCAGGAAGTAGCTGATACCCAGACCATTGCTGATACTTTAGGTGAAAGCTTTTGCTGGGTATCTAGCACTTCTGTTTCTTCCTTTACCTTCTTAGCCATCAAGACTCAAGCAGAGCAATCACATTTTTCCTTTTGAGCTGATTGTCTCTATGACTATAATTGTCCATTTACACTGGTAGAACTCAAACTGGCCTTTTATTGGTCTGGCAGGACATCAGTTGGACCTGATGATGTATGCTATGAAATGCTGTGCCATCTATCTTCTGCTTCTCTCTCTATTCTTCCAATTCTTTCTAACTTGATCTGGCAGAACAATGTTTTTCCTGATACCTGGCACCAGGCTATTTTCCTACCTTTCTCTAAGCATCAGAAGGATCCCAAGATTCCTTCATACTACTGTTCAGTTGCATTGACGAGCTGGCTCTGTAAGATCTTAGAGACAATGGTTAATGCTTGTCTTGTTTGGTTCCTCGAATCAAACAACCTCCTTTTGCCCACCCAGTATGGGCTCCCATGACAGCACTCCACCATGGACCACCTGATTTGACTTGAAACGTCAATCAGAGAAGCCTTTTTCAAACAGTAACGTCTTGTATTGATATTATTTGACATTGAGAAGGCTTATCATACAAATGGAGGTATGGCATTTTACAAGATCTCCATATATATGAGTTACATGGCCATTTGCCCATTTTTATTTAAAATGTTTTAATGGACATCAGTTACAAGTTTGTGTGGGTTTGACATTTCTCTGTTCTTTTCTGCACAAACTTGAAGTCCCTCAGAGCTGTGTTTCCAGTGTTACACATTTCAGTATAAAGATTAATGCCATCACTGAGCAACTCCCTCTTACTGTTGCAAATGGGCTCTGTATCGATGACTTTCACATTTCATGTCAGTCGTCAAACATGAAGTATATTGAGCGGCAGCTACAGATTGACCTCAGTTGTTTACTGAAGTGTACTACAGCAAAGAGATTTAACTTCTCTCTCTCTAAAACCGTTTCTATGCACTTTTGCCACCAACCTGGTATTTACCTTGATCCTGAACTCTCTATTGGTGAAGTTGTGCTGCTTATGGTTTCTGAGACAAAGTTCTTGGATCTTATATTTGATTGTAAGCTGTTTTTTATACCACACATTAAATGTAGAAGAGCACTGAACACCCTCCATATTCTCTTTTGTACCATTTGGGGAGTGGATTGATGTTCAATGTTAAAGATATATCGCACTCTTATTTGATCAAAACTTAACTATGGATCACTAGTCTATGGCTCTGCCAGGTCCTTGGCCTTAAAGATACTGGACCACATTCATCATCAAGGACTTTGGCTCTGAAGTGGGACTTTCTGCACTTCCCCACTTCAGAGCTTATTCATAGAGTCTCATGAACCTTCTTTGCATATTTGCCATTTGCAACTGTCTATACTGTATGCTTTGAAACTCCCTTCCTCACTGAAGCATTCCACCTGGGATAATGCTTTTTTCTTGGTGAGCTATTCTTTTTCAGAAGAGATGATCTGCTATTGCTCCTTTTGGCCTTTGTATTCAGGTGCAGTTGGATGAATTTGGTCTGTCCTTGGATAACATTGCTGTATCCACTGGCCAGCCCATCCCATCTTGGCATGTTATAGTTCCCAAATGTGACCTATCTTTCAGTCATCTGAGGAAAGCAAACACTCCCAATTGAAATACCATCTGTTATTTGCTGACCCATTCTTCTAGTGCTATTTATTCAGATAGTTTGAAATCAGGTGACTGTGTAGGCTCTGCCATGGTTTGTTGTGCTGATACTGTATGCCATTTCTCTTATCCTGGATCATATAGAAGCTAAGCAATACTCAAATTGCACTATTTATACTGATTTTCTTAGTTCTCTACCAGCCCTGGAATCATTTTATGTTAGTTTCACACCCTGTTCTTGCCAATATTATGAAGTGACAGCCCCATTTCAGTTAACTTCTACTTCTATCCAGTTTTTCTGGATACTTGGCCACGTTGGTATTCGGGGGAATGAGCTACAGCTAAATCTATTTCCTCTGGCACTGTCACTGCTGTGCCTGTTCCATACATGGAAAATGGTCCTGTATTCAAGGCTTGGCTCTGTGGCAGTTGACTGTCGACTTGGAGTAAACAATGTGAAAACAAGCTTTTCCAAATAAAATCCTGTATTGGTCTTTGGTAATCTTGTTTCCATAAGAATTGGAAAGAGGAAGTTGTTTTAACCAGATTACACATTTGGTAACAGTTTTTTTAAGTCATCATTTTCTTTTATCTGGGACTGATGCTCCAATGTGTTTGTTGTGTAACACTCAGGTCACAATAAGCCACATTTTATTGTCTTGCCATCATTATGATTCTCAAAGATGGCACCATTTTAAATATCTTCTGTCCCAAAGTTTGTCCATGATGTTAGACAGTGTTATTGGCAATGGTGACACTGTCCACCTTGGAAAATTTTTAGTTTTTTAAAGGCCATTAACCTTTTTAATGCAATTTAAGTTTTTTAATTTATACATTACACCTTTTTCAACATGATTTTCTTTCAAGAATCAAAGTCCATCTCATTTAATTTGAAGTTAGAAAATGTCTGTAATGTCAAATAACTTGAAACCAGGACTGGAAAGGCCAACTTCAGGTGACTAACACTGCTGTTTGAACTACCTGTTTGTCATCCTGGTGAGTTATAATTAAAATTTTGTAACAAGTGTTTTTAAACTCTTATTATTTTACTTTCTGAAAATGGCCATAATGTCGAATAACTCAAAACCAGGAATGGAAAGGCCAATTTCAGGTGAGTGATGAGTAATGGTGATTGTTGAACTTACCTTTTTGTCTTCCTGACAAGTTATTATACTTACCACAGTTATGCTACAGAAAGTCCTTTACAACTTGTATTGCTGTAGTTTTTCTCTTACCACTGTAGATTAGTGTAAACATTGGTTTTAATGCTATTTATGTTTATTTAAACGTTGTTTTGTTTAACCTTAATTACCAGATGTTTGGTACAGATAGCCTTGTTGCTTTGTGCCATAGAACACCAATCAACTCTTCTCTTTAGTTCTCTGTCTGTATAAAATATCCTGTAAATTTGCATTTCAAAGAAACTTTTGTTATCAGAATCATTTAAATCTAACCACGTTTCTGTCAAAATCTTCCCTTCCTACCAGTGCCCCAAAGTAATACATTTTATTCCTTATACTTCTTGCCTTAAAACATTAACAGTTAAGCCTGCCCTTGTAACTACAATACTAATTTCCTGTGCTATTTTTTCTTTGCTTTTTATTCTTTTTGCATTTAGTTTATTATAGCCCTCACCACTGTCTAGTGGTAGTTTAAAACTTTCATTATATCTGAGTTAATAGCCTTCGCAAACAATCCAGCTTCTTTTCTTGTTAAGTATAAACCATCCATTTTAAAAAAAGCACTTTTCTTTCAGTGAATTAATCCAACAAGCCCGAAGACAATCTGCTCATACATACATACATATTATTCTAATGCCTGACATTGAGTCCATTAACCTACTTATATCTTCATGTCCACAATTTACCTGACAAAATTAAGTTATGACCTTTTTCTTTAAATGACTTTATCAACCCCTTGTACTTATTAATTAGCTCCTCTGACTAATCTTTCCCTACATCATTAGCCCTTTCATGCACAACAAAACAGCATCTCTGCTAGCTCCTTTTATTATATTTTCTGCTCTCTCATTATAATCCTTTACTTGCATCCACAGGTAACATAATCTAATTATTTTCTCTCTATTAACCAAACAAAATATCCCATCCACATGCCTTGTCAAGGAATCACTTATAACATCTTTATCATCTATGTCCCACTGTGATTTTTTTGTTTCTCTTCCAGTAGTTGCTGATTTGCACAATTCAAGGGCTGAAATCTGTTGCTTAATAGAATAAACTCATCACAACCAAATTAACTACTTTTATCCCTAAAATCATTCTTTCTAATCATCTGAAAGTTATTAGTAGCTGATGTATTCTTGCATGTAAAAACTTAAGCTCTTGAAATCTTGGTTCCATTTCTCACGGGTTACTCTTTTCTTTACCTGTTGCTTTTATTTTAATTAGAATAGTTTCTAACTTTTTCTCCAACTTACCAACTTAACATACAAATTGCACATCTTCACCACAAGGATCCTTAAAAGTATACACCAGTCTAGGATCCCAAATAAAATCCACTTATTGCATGCATCACACCTTACAAGCGATGAATATTTAAATCCAGTACTAGTCTTAACCATTGTATTTATAGCCTGGAAATAAATACTGAATACTAAATGTAAATACCAGTAGTCTATTGCACAAACAATTATTGTTAAGTCTAACATTTCAGAATTAAATATATTACAGTTTATTACAGCTATATGTTTGCACTTAATTATTTCTTTAATTGTAGAGCAATGACAAATAACTAGTCTTTATTTCAGGTTTAAGTAATTCTAATAGCAGTAATACAATGAATTTAGCCTAATTTATAACTTACCTATCTTGTTATAAACTGAATTTTAACTAATGGATCTAAACAAAACAATATAATCCTTAAACAACAAGAGTCAAGGCTGTAGATTGTATTTCTTTAATTAAACAAAAAATGTAACCAGTTTTATGATTTACCAGTAAGACCGAAATTGCAATTACATGCCATAAGCCTAATTTAACATTGCAGTGCAGATTATGCCACTAAGGTCGTTTTTAACCCTGCTATTGTTATTTACCAATATACAATATTTTTGTAATTTAATCAAATGATAATATTAATATTACATAATATTCAAAAATCTATAACAGTGTAAGGCCATATGTTTCCAACTTTTTCATCTGTTAATATATTAGCCCTTGTTCTGGATCTTACATTAGTGTTGTCATTGACCTGTGTTTTGATGAATTTTATTGTTTCTCAGCTATTAGAAGATGATGAAGAAGGACAAACGTTTTCTGTAGATCCATCTCACCCGAAAGATAGTTTGGCTATTGATCTAAATGGCAGCATTATTTTTTCCACTGATGGCGACATCATAGATGGCAGCAATGCTAGTGATGAAGATGCTTCAGGTGATGGGAAGAAGCAACTGTTTTTGTCATCCTTAATTTGTTTGTTTCACCTTATGAAGAAAGGAAGCTATGTGGCTACTCTGATTGTAATGATGGTAAATGTTTTCTGTTAAATATGCTTGACACAAGCGAATATATTGCACTAATCAACTAGATTAGACCTTACAATTTTTGTCATAATTTTTATTACTTGCGTTTACTTAAGATTACATTTAACATCTTTGAATTTACTGTAGAACTCATTTTCAATTTATTTTAAATAGCAATCATGAAATTTAAAATTAAATTAATTTCAGTCTTTTAAAAACCACTTATGTTATAATTTTACTAGGAAAGTAAGCCTAAAATAATGTGTTTTCTGGTGTTTGATTTATTGTACATGTAGTAAATGAATTTGCAGTTATATTCCTGAATGGCTGGTATGGGTATTAACACTTTTACTTGTAAGAAGAGAACAATGTTTTGACCTTACTAGGTCATCTTCAGGTTCAGAAAGAGAGAGTTTGAATGTGGCCGTTAATGGACACGTCTTAGGAATGAGAGTATAAATGGGTATGTGATTGTATGGGGCATTGCAGGTGGATGTTAGGTTATTGATTGTTATAAGTATAAAGATGTTCCTTTATATTGGTTTAATTTTGTTTTAGTTGCTGCATAAGTAGGGCTTCTTTGATTTTGCATTTTTTTATATTTGTTTCCCAACTAATATCTGGGTGTTTTTTTATGGTTATGTTGTATTTATTTGAGTTGCAGTGTTCAAACATGTGTGAAGGTGTATGTTTGTGTTCTTTAAATCTAGTTTCCACTTTCCTACTTGTTTCTCCAATATAGAGGTTGTGGAAGTTGCTGCATTGTATTTTATAAATTATGTTGGTGTCGTGTTTGTCAGTGTAGTTTTCACATAGTATGAACTTCACTTTTGTACCTGGTTTCGAATAAATTTAGTGTTTTGTTACAACTTTTTTCCAAATCTTTGTTATTTTTTCGCTGATGTTGGAAACATATGGTATGCAGCAGTATATGGTTTTGTAGTTTGTTGTATATTGGGATTTATTGTTGTTGGTCTAGTAGTGTACATATAATTTTTTCCACGGTTTTTTGATGAAATTTGATGAAGTATTGTTTTATTTTTGTTAATTTCATCATTAATTTTATCAAGTGAGCATAGTTTTGTGGCTGTGTTTATTTTGTTTCTTAATATGTTGTGTTTTTCCTTTGTTTCATGTGTTGAGTCCCAGGATATGTATAATCCAATATGGGTGATATTTCTGTGCTATTTGGTTAGTTTTTTTCCTGTACACAGGTGAATTTAATGTTGGAGTGTTTTAAGTTAATATGATTGAAAAAACTATGTGTTCATTCTTTAGATGTGAATCTAGCAATTGTAACATCAACATATCTGTACCAGTATAGTGGTGGATGTAAGGCTGAACTGATCACTTGTGATTCAGTCTGGGTCATAAATGTTGGCTAGAACTGGTTATATAGGATTCTCCATACTTAGGCCATTTATTGGTAGGCAGTTTTGGTTATTGAACATAACATTAGTTTAGGTGGTAGTGAATTATATGAGGGTTGCTAATTGGTTGCTGGGGATGTGTATCAATCGGTTAGGGTCTTGGATATAAAGTTCTAAAGCTATTTTGCAGGCTTCAGTTGTTGGGATTTCTGTGAAGAAGGAGATTACATCAAAAGCTTTATGATTTAGTAACACATGTCTTGTTCATACATTTAATAACTATACATCACTTTTCAGTCATTCAGGTAGTCTTCCTACAATTCTTCCAGTCTATTCGTTGATATTTCAATCACACATAACAGTTTAACAAGTAGTTCAGTTTTTTAATAATTCTGAGAATATATTCAAATGCTTATGCTACTGGACTAGACAGGAAGGTTAATTAAACTTACATGAAGCTTGGACGAGAAAGTTCATGATTTCAGACATCTTTAGCAGAGAATTGAATGGATTAGACTGAGCTGGAATAGACAGCTAATTTTTACTCTTTTGTCTCAAAAATCTCAGTCTTTAATGGTGTCCAAATGGAATATTAGTGTTATTTCAGTTAGAAATAAGACCTTGTCAGGAGCATGTTATTCTAACTTTGGAACAGTTATTGTTCACACACCATTATGGTATCTTATTAGTTTTGCACATATTACTGAAGTCTTTGTTTACTCTTAGTTACCTAGAACTTGGTGCTCCCTTCATGGTGTACAATCTGACATGTCGAAAACCCAGGCCTCTTGACCTTCTTCCAACACATGCATCTATAGTATAGGCATTTGCTCCCTACACTTTGAATTTTCTTTTAAGATTTCCTTGCTTCATCACTTTTTAACTCCTTCTTTGATGTGGTATGTAATGTTTCATACATACACCTCCTGAAAACATAGTTTTAGCCTCAGAATTTCACACTTAATTAAACATGTTTTGTTGTTTATATACATTTCTTCTACATATTATTTGGTTAACTAATACTTGTTGTACCTTTGTATTGTATCCAGTTCACTATAATTTATAATTATTACCATCTTATTTTTGCCAGAAGATTATACAAAATACGAAATTATAGAAAAACACTCGCTCTCAAACCATCATCAGTGTAAATAACGTGCAAAATAAAACACATTACACATTATTATTCAGTGGTATGCTAATGTTTTAGTACCATGTATTTGTGCCTTGTTCTTTGTCCGGTGGTTTGAACTTTATGTGATTTCTACTTGAATGTTTGGTGTGATTAGTTCCTGCTGAATGGGTGTGGTTATAACATACTCATTTGCTTTTTATACAAGAAGCTTTTGTGGCTGGATTTTTCAGTTGGATGAGTTTATTTTGTTGTATACCTATCAACACAAACAACATGTTAACATTTACATACATACAAATCAATCTTATTTCACACCATAATTCCTTGGTAAGATACTAGAAAGCTATTCAAGTTCAATCAATAGAAAAAATCACCATCATTGAATTCAAAATTAACATTAAAAACTAGGGAAACACTTCCCCCTGGTATGATCAAATATCATATATTATTCTCAAAAAAGGCTCCAGTCTCTTATTAAAACATCTCACAAACATCATGAACATCTCATTAACAACAGGTAATTACCCTGACACATGAGAAAAAGCCATTATCACCATGATTCTGAAGAAAAAAACAAACAGCACTAATCTTGATAACTTTCGTCCCATGAGTATGTTAAGTTGTCTTGGCAAACTGATGGAGAAAATAATTTTAAATTGCCTCCTTCATTTCTGTGAAATAAATAACATCCTACCCAAATCTCAAAATGCTTACAGGAAAAAAAGATAAATAACAGATTACCTCACACAACTCACTGAATCAGTTTACAAAGCATTTAATAACAATTAGGTAACCATAGGTGTATTTTTAGATGTTAAAAAGGCATTTTACAGTGTTTGGCATAATGCTATTAAGTATAAATTAACTCATCTAAAAGTAAACCATACTGTTTTAAAATGGATATCAAACTCCTTAACAGATAGAACAGCTCAAGTAAAAGTCCACAAAACCATATCAAAATCTTTCAACATTACTGTAGGAGTGCCCCAAGGATCCGTTCTCATGCCAATCCTGTTTTTTTTTGTTCATTATTTTTGTTAGTGATATACCTTTTTCCAGTCTAATGTACACTTAAAATTCACAATACATGAATGACATTGCAATCTAGAGTATCTCCAGAAACCCACTAATGGCCATGTTTCATGGTTAAGAAGCACTAAATACTGTCTTGAGCTGGAGCAACAAGTGGAGAGTGGTTTTAAATCCAACAAAATTGCAAGCAATCACTTTTTATAGGAAATTAAAAAAGACACAGAAAAAACTCTGGAAAAAGTGAACATCTCACTCAGCAATATATCTATCAACATGAGCAAGCACATTACATTCTTTGGCATCACTTTCGACTCAAGATTAACATGGAAAAAACATGTTCACAACATACACTTATCCATTAAAAAACACATTTCACATTTAATGACCATATTTGGCTATTTGGGAAGTGTCTTTTTAAGCACCCACCCACATTAGGACCATCCACTCTTCTCCTTTAATGCATTTGAAGGAGCTTTCTGTTATCTATACAAATACAGTTAAATATCTTATTGCTAGCAAGGTTATAATATGTTAGGGAATGGCTTCTCTGAAAACTATTTTCCCTTTGGGTCTGGCACATTTATAATATTTTCAGGAGATGTACTGCATGACTCATGATCTCTTGCTAGAGTTCTATTCAATTCTTATCTGAACTTCCTTTCTTCCCTCTTCAACTATATGCAGTGGTGGTTGAATGTATATCCCCAAAATTGTTGAACTTACTGATTTGATTTGTCCCCTCATCTGTATTTGTTTTTCTTTCATGATGCTCATTTCTAAAGTTTGGGGGCATTGGCCAATCAGCAGAAGGCTTCAGGACAATGGTCTATGGATTAAAGATCTTCCATTTTAATAGCTTGACACTTTATATTTCATTCTGACTATCCGATGGTGGTAGCTTATGTCACTCACCAAGGTAGCACTCATTCTTGTCCCCTTTATAATAGATAGTGGATCTCCCTTTATGAATCCACACACTTGATATAAGTCTTTTGATGTGTTGTGTTCCAGGTGATTTCATCCTTATTGCATAATGTCATTTCAATCTCAACGTACTTTCTCCCAAGAAATGGCCTTTTGATCATTAAATTCAAATTTCCTTTTCTTTTGGTCCAGCTCACCACCACTTGCTCTAGTTATCTATACTTTCAGACAGGATTAGATCATGTTTATAACTTTAGTTTTTCTCATTCCATTTATCCAGGAGGAGGATATAAGTTATGGTTAACTGAGAGAATTTGATTCACAATGAACTATCTTTTTCAAATGTTACAGCTTACACCATATAACTAATTTTGGTTTAAACACTGTGTTTAAAACTTTCTATGAAATTCATACTTTATGTATTTACAAGATGAGATGCCTAGTATACACTGTGTGATGGTCAGGATGACTTTGTAGGAAGAGGTAACTGCAGAGTAATGATGGTATTGGTGTTTTCTGTTACTCACTTTCAACACCCATCTTTTAATGTCATTCCACACTGTTTCATGTTATTAATTAATTGATGGTCATTGACCACAGAAATGTCTTATGAGATGAAACTGTGAGGTCATGAGTCAAAGTAGGAAGTAGGTTTAACTTAAGAAATGGCTCTTAATATCAGCATTATGGTGGATGTTGTCATATCAAATTCATCTGAGTTTATGTATTGTTACAAT
Organism: Carcinoscorpius rotundicauda; assembly: GCA_011833715.1. Classification (NCBI taxonomy): domain Eukaryota; kingdom Metazoa; phylum Arthropoda; class Merostomata; order Xiphosura; family Limulidae; genus Carcinoscorpius; species Carcinoscorpius rotundicauda. The sequence goes on from CM022395.1 coordinate 91,499,528, forward strand.
GGTGGTGGCCATTTTTCCTTGCATTCTTCACAGAGACTTACAGCAAAACCCCAGAGAGCTATCTTCTGTGTCCACTGAGAGGAACTGAACCTCTGATTTTAGCACTGTAATCTGAATAGTTACTGCTGTTCCAATGGGGGATTAAAGATTTCATGCAGTTTTTTGTTGTTGTAAGATAATTGTGTCATCTATGAACATTGTTAACATGAAATTGCATGAAAGATAATAAATAGCCAATAACAACAATAATGGAGGGTTGGAGGGGTTTGTGTACCCCCATTAACATGCCCCATGTTCCAAACTATCATTTCACAAAATTTGGATGAAGTTGGCCCAATGATTTATGAGTAGTTAGATAAGGAACAGACTGACATACATATTTTTATGTTTTATTTGTACTGTATATTTTGTCATTCTTAACTGATACTGTGTCATAACGAATTCGTAACTGCAGCATGTGGCATCATCATATTATTTCAGGAGCCATGTATTTCCAGTTTTATTATTAAGTATATATATCCATTTTTAGATTATCAAGTGAATTTAATATTTTGATGCAAGAGTCAGAACCAGAATGCTCATTTTCATGACTTCTGTACATTGCATGCTCACTCGTGCATGTACTTTCATCTTTAAATTGGCTATGTTGTGGTTTTTCTTACTTGAATGTCTGTCTTAAACATGTGAAACTTTCACCACAATAAGAAAATGTACAGTTGGCTAGAATATGTAATATATTTCCTTTCATTTTGTGTTATTTTTAACTTGATTTTTTTATTACTGTGATGATTATTCTGACCTATTTGTATAGTATAAAGTTTTAGAACTAACCTAAGTATCTTGGGTTAAGTATCAGGTATAATAAGTTTATAGTGAAAAATATCTTTAAAACTGAGAGTACCCAATTTGTAAAGCAATCTAATTGTTACAGGAATGTATTTTGAACATTATATTTACTTAGTTATGCTCATTACTAGGTGAATGTTACTTTTGATGGATGTAAGTAGTTTGCTTTCATCAGAAATTAATGTTAAATTTTAAGCACTTTTTTATCTTTTCATTAACAGCTGTTGCTTTTGAACAAATATTTGACATTTTCTACATATTTTGAGGATTCACAAATGTTCTTAATGGGGTATGACACTTTTAGTATATTAATCTAGCCTAACTTTAGGTCTTTCACTGTGAGTATCAGTATATTTTATCATTAACCACTGCATCATGATTTAGTATTTGTTATAACATAATATAATCTATCCATCTATTAGAAGAACAAGAGAGTACCAAAATATCTTCAACATATATATAATCATTTAAGAAGCATAAATATTCAGTGCCATGAAATGACATTCATTACTGTATAATATGCATGCATTTATTAATTTGTGAAAATTCAAAATGTATTTTGATTATTACATAGATTTTTAAATTATTATTCTGTATAATATCGTAGTGTTTTGTTTTATTTTTTTTCATGTTATTTTTCTTGGACTTATATCATTTGCTCCATTTTGGCCTTCCTATCCACTAAATTAACATAAACTTTGAAAAATTCAAAGCCAGCCCTTATCATTCAAAATTCATCAAGCTTTCTCTTAAAATCCTTCAAATTAAGTGCATCTACCATATCTGAAGGCCATCCATCTAAAAAAAAAAAAAGGTCAAAGGGTTAGTAATTTGAGATTTTTCTAAGTGAAACCACGTTGACTATCCAACAAAATTTTAAATCTTGTAAAAGACATAGTAAGTCATTTAGTTTAACCTTGTAAGGAACTTTAGAAAGGTAACATTTTTGTTATTTTAATTTTCTCAAAACTCTTGAACTTCCACATTTTCAAACTTGAAATATTTTCATGAAATTGACACAACATTATGCTTAATAAACTAAGTACTAAACATAATGTTATTAGTATAAAGTTTATAAAACTAGCAAGTAAGGACCTGTAATTGTTTTGCTATAGAAATCTTATTTTACCTTATTGCTTTTGATAAGAATTATTGTACAAGCTGGTGGTGTTGCTTCTGTACTTAATGAATACCATTGTGTTTAGTGTTAAGAACTAAGATACTTATGGATTCTTCAGTATGATGAAAACAATGTGTAACAAATTGGGACTTTAACCTAAAACAAAAAACAACAATAAAAAAAATAATTAATATGGTGATATGTTATTACTGCCTGGTTTTTTATGATAATTTCCTGGTTATACACCAGAAAAATAAAAAAACAAAGCTATTACTTGTTATTAATTAAACATGTATTTCCAGATAGATTAATTTTAATCATTAAATATCCAGTCAAGTTAGGTTTGTGCAAAAGGTTTTTCTCCACAGTAACATGTACATGTCAGTAAAAAGAAATTGTAAGTTTAAAATACTGTTTCTACAATTAATTTTTGAAGCTGCAATATGATTGGAGTGAAGAATGCTATAAGAACAATTAGAGTTTTCTTGAAATTTTATCTTATAAAATAATTACGTAAAAGTTTCCTTACTTGTACAAAACAAGTTTTTCAGACTGTCATTAAATCCATGTGTGGAAAAATATTTAAAGGGATTGAACAATTAAGAATTTATTCAATATCCATTCTCACTTCTGCAAGAGATGATAATTGTCCCAGAAGCTTAAAACTGGAAGGAATTATAATGCATCAAATAAACTATACTTTTGTCATCCATGTATTTAAAAATCAATTTGTTACTACTGCAAAAAAGGATTTGTTAATTGTTTCCTATTGTAAATATAGGTATTATTATAATAACTATGTCTCACTAAACATAATAATGGCTACCTAGATTTTAATGTATGTTGCAGCATTACAAAGTACGCTGTTTATGTATTAGTGTAAAAAATGTATATTTATTTTATTAATTCTTGTAACCTAGACTTGGAGTATCACCTATCACAGTTGGTTGACTTTTGTCCTCCTCTTATGGTCCTGTGTTGTCTGGATGTTACCAAACTCTCGACAAGCCTGTTTATATTCATCACCATTATTTGTGGCCTATGCTGAAATTTTATTACTCCTGCAGTACATTTATGGCCTTAATCTCAATGATTTTGAGTTGCCTGAGAAGAATGAAACAGTGAATCTAGAACAGATAGGCTTAACAAAGTATTATGATCTTTCTTACCAGCCTCTGGCTATAAAGGTAAGCATATTTATTATGAGAGACAACAAATGTATTTATGTAAAAACAGAAAAGTTTGTTAAATTATGGTGAACTACAAACAGTATTTAAAGGTAACAAATCTGTGTTACGAATTTAAAGTATGTTGATTTGTAAAGTATTATAATTTCTTTTAAAGATACATGCTGCCTGAAGGGTGCATCTCAAAAATTTTTTCCCATAATACCTCAAGTGGACAATGTTTTTGTAAACAATGTGCCTATCTTGTTATTGCTATGGTAAATACAATTTCTGATAACTAAACTACAAGCCATTCAATCTAAGTTTTGATTTGGTCTGCTTACAGAAACAAACAGTTGTATTACTGTATAAGGTATGCAGAAACATAATACACTGGTATAGGAAGAAATGGTTGCTTTTCATTCTGTCCCAGTAAATATGCATCTGAATTAGGAAAACTACACTCAGGAAAAGCAGAAGAATGCATAAAATTTAATCCAGAATTCAAGAGCTTTCAGGAACTTAATGCAAACTCTTTATTATGATTTTAATGGATTTATTTGTGGTACAAATTTTCTCACTTTTCTCAGTCAAATAAACCTTAGGCCTCCTAACACAAATTTTTGTGTTGCCCTAAAGTCATGATTTAATTGATTTCTTTCTGATAATTAACCCGACAAAATTACTAAGTTAAGCATATACATATTTATTACATGTTTTAAACATTCTTAAATAATGATATGCAAATGTTGTGTGTGTGTGTGTGTGTGAATATATATAAAAATAAAATTAATTTTATAGAGAGAGCAACCATATTTCTACATATGGGTATAGACAATAAAAGATGGTGAAGATGTGGGATGTTGTGGGCTAACTCCCCACATTTTTTTTCTTCTTTTAAGTATGTGAGATTAGTGAAGTTGAGGTTAAACTGAATAAAGAGTGTACCCACAATGGGTCTTACTTCTGCTTGTAAATTTATGCTATCTTTTTGTTTGATTTTGTCTGTTTTGTAAAAAAAAAAAAGTTAATGGTTTACTTAAATTATATCATATATGTGATAAAAAGCTTTCAAGCACCTGGAATATTCTCATTTTATTGTAAATATTCAAAAATTATTGTTGGAAAAACAATTTAATAATACTTATGCAACTAATATTTAACCAATTATTGTGCGACTGAATAAAATAGTAATTTCTTTGAAATTAATATTTAATTACTGTAACTAGTATTATATTGAAAAATCTGGTATCATGTGTTACTGTCATCCAAGATCTAACATCATATAGTGCCATCATGGAAGAATAGGTTAATATTGTATTTAGACACTATTTATTTTGTGCCAAAGTCATCTATTTCTTTTCCATTCATGTAATATTGTTTACTTGAATGAGATTACATAGCAATTCTGTATCCTTTTGGGAATAGTAACTTTGAATGATTTGACTATATGAAACTGGATGAGAGAATAAGAAATGTTTTTTTGTGAATGAAGTGAATAACAGTTGGACACAATCAAGGTGAAACAAAGTGTTTAATGTATCAAAAAAAGGTAAAGTATCCACCTATTTTGTTTCTTCAGAAGTATATCAATTGTTACTTATACGGATTACTAGAGAAACTATGAATGACGCTGCATCAAGCTTTTACAAGAAAATCTTAGTGAAAAACAGCAACTGACCAAAAGTTTTCCCAAATGATATGGACATACTGGATTACTTGTAGTTTGGTTTGGTGATAAGTTCACAACAAGTAACCAGTTTTGTGGTCAGGAGATATTATAATCCTAGATAAACAGTAGTTTTGGCTAATCAATAGATTAACAATTGTTTTGCTTGGTTATATGCCACACTAGAGTACCAAAAGTTTAGTTTCTTCAGATTAGAAATGTTACTTGGATTTTCTGACAATTTATAGAAAATGAAGAAAAATATGAAGCTTAAAGTATAATCCTGTGGTATTATAATACAGACGTGTTACATAATTGTGACTTCATTCAGTGAATATTTTTTTCCTCTACTATTCAACTAACACTCATTTCATTTCACTTGTTCATCTCTTGTAAGAGTAGGTACAATCATCCCAAGAAGGGTCTTATGTGGAACCTGATAAGAAACCTTCTGAAAATCTTATGTTGATATGTATTTATTCATTGAGTATACATGTACAAAAAACAACAACAAAGTGTGACATCACAATACTTCCTGTTCCTGTCATGAATAATGTTCTCCTTGAGTTATTCCTAACTACAGGTGGCAGCACTTATCTCAATATTCTAAACACTCCCACTTAATTTTAAGTTTTACACAAACTTACAATTACTGTCAATAATCTCACAGTTATTCTAAATGTTTTACAATTACTTTCAATCTGTTATTATAATCATCACTTTGTCTGGTTCACTTATTCATTGGTGCCAGTCCAACATTATCTCTTAACCTTTCAAATGCACTTCTAGCAAGTGGGTTTGTAAGAATGTCAATAGTCATACTGTTTGTGGGACAATATTTCAATTTTACTGATCTGTTCTGCACACATTGGCGAATAAAGTGGTAACGAATATCAGTGTGTTTTGTTCTTGCATGACCCACTGGATTCTGTGCCATGGTGATTGTTCCTTGGTTATCTTCCATGATACGAACAGGGTTATCAACTTTAGAACCTATTTCTTGCAGTAGTCTTCTCAACCATACTGTTTCCTGTGCTGCAAGATTCAAGGCTGCATACTCTGCCTCTGAGGTGGACAGGACTGCTGTGGATTGCTTTTTGCTAATTCAACTTACAGCTGCTCCTGCCTGAATGAAGGTATTTTCTGATGTGGACTTCCTATCATCCAGGTCTCCAGCAAAATCTGCATCTGAGTAACCAGTAATGACATCTCCTGGTACCTTTTCAAACTGAAGACTAAGATCAGCTGTTCCTTTCAAGTAACATAGGATTCTCTTTGCTGCTGTCAAAGGTGCTGTGTTGGACTGAGCACAATATTTTGATATTGCTCCCCTGCATATGCAATATCTGGTCTTGTTCCTATTGCAGCATACAGAAGGCTGCTTACCAATGACTGGTACAAACTGCAGTCAACCTGAGTACTAACACCATCATCTTTTTGCAGTTTCACATTTACATCTGATGGAGTTGCAACTGCCTAACACTCAGTCATTCCAAATTTCACCAGCATAGTTTAGATATACTGTCTTTGATTTAACCATACACAGCCATTCTTTTCATCCTGAACAACACTGAGTCTAAGGATGTTATGGAGCTTTCCAAGGTCTTTCATGTGGAATTTTTCCTTCAGTGCTTCCTTTATAGTGATTTTTTCATCATCACTATCAGCAACCAAAATAATATCATCCACATATACTGCAACTATTGCTAGGTTTTCACCATTTCATATATAAACACATGGATTTGCTGAACTCTGAACAAATTCCAGTTCCATCATCTGTTCATGAAATGATTTGTTCCAACAGTGTGGTGACTGTTTTAATCCATACAGTGATTTTTTCAGTTTACACACAAGGTTTTCCTTCCCTGGAACAGCATAGCCCTCTGGTTGTTCCCTGTATATCTCTTCATCCAGATTTCTATTCATAAATGCTGTTATGACATCCATTTGGTGAATATTCAAGTTGTTCTGCATGGCAAATGGAATCAAGGAGCAAATTGATGCATAGCGCACGACTGAGGAGAAGGTTTCCTCGTAATCCAGATCATAATTCTGTGAGTAAACTTTGGCCACCAGCCTACTCTTGAACCTCTCTACATTTCCAGTATTTCCATATTTAACTTTGAACACCCACTTACAACCTATAAGTTTCTTCCAGCTGGTATTTTCAGTAGATCTCAGGTGTCATTCTCTTTTAAAGACTCAAATTCCAGATCTGTTGCTAACTTCCACTCCATTGCATTGTCACTTGACATTGTTTCACTTAATCTGCTTTGCTTTAACACACTGCATAAGTTTGCAGTGTGACAAACTGATTCAGTTGCTGCTGCCATATCAGCATACTCATCATATCCATAGCGGATGGGGGTTTCCTGTTTCTTGCTGGCCTTTAAGCTTTATCTTTAGCTTTAACTTCTGTTTCTTGGTCCACTATCTGTTCACTTGATAAAATATACTCATTTGTCCCAGGCTCTTGACCAAATTCTGTTTCATTAAGGATAACATCTTGCCATATGAAAATCTTCCTGGATTTTTCATCATACAGTCAATATCCCTTGGTGCAGTTATCATATCCAGTGAAACTTACCTTCATAGACTTTATGTCTAATTTCTGTCTTGATGCATCTGGCACATGTGCATATGCAAGATATTCAAACACTTTCAAGCGTTCTACATCTGGTTTCTTCCCATACCATCTCTCATATGGCATACTACCATCTTTTATTGCCGATGTGGATACTCTGTTGCCCACATATGCTGCAGTAGCTACAGCTTCTGCTCAGTACATTCTTGGTAGCTTAGCATGTGACAGCATTCTTCTTGCTAATTCCACAAGAGTTATATTCCTTCTCTCAGCAAAACCATTTTGTTCTGGACAGTATGCTACTGACATCTCATGATGAATGCCTCTTAACTTCAAATATTTCTGGAACTCATTTGATGTATCTTCTCCACCATTGGCTTTGCACAGGGTTTTTATGTGCTCTGCAGATTCATTTGATTACAATTTCTCAAATTCCTTGAATTTCTCAAAGACTTCTGACTTCTGTTTCAAGAAATACATTGTGCAGCATCTTGAGTGATCATCAATAATTGTAACAAAGTACTTGCTACCTCCAATAGATGGAGTTTGCATAGGACCACAGACAACGTTGTGTACCAGTTGCAGTATTTCCTTTGATCTGATTTCTCCCACTGACTTAAATGGCTTCCTGTGCATTTTACATTCAGTGCATCCTTTGCAGAAACTGGCTTCATCAGACTTCTGGAATTTGATTCCACTTACATTTCCACTTCTGACAAGCTTCTATAACTGTAAAACATTAACATGCCCTAGTTGTTGATGCCATATATCCAAGCCATTCATGCTGCTGTTTGAGACTATTGAGGCATTCTCAGTAACACTGGTGTTACAGTCCAGTTTGTATAGACCATCATTCTTTCTTGTGCCCATGCCATGGAGTTGTCCTGATTTACCTCGGATGTAACAGCGATTAACTCCAAACTGCACAATATTTCCTTTTTCAGTAGTAGCTCCTACTGGGAATAGATTGCTAGCTAATTTTGGTATATGAAGGACACTCTGCACTGTGATATGCTTTCAATTAGTGACTTTAAATATCATTTCTAGTTTACAGTTTCCAACCCGAAGAGCTTCAACAGTTCTTCCATCACCAATCCTAACTTGCTGAGGTGTGCTAAACTTGTGATAATTTGATAATATGTTCCTCTGGCGTGTCATATGCCTAGATGCACCAGAATTTACCAACCATTCCCCACTTCCTATTTCTTTATCCTGGTTTGTTACAAAGGTAACACCATTGTTTCCATCAGTATAATCTTCCACCACATTAATATTCACATTCTTAGCTTTGTGGACCATTTCCTTTACTGTTGGACAATTGTGTTTTATATGTTCCTCTCTGTCACACTTGAAGCTGTTACCCCTTTTCTTTGTTTCTTGTATTTCATGTGGTTTGAAGCTGCTGCAAGTGGCTAACGCAGTTGATGATGGCTCTTTTCTTCTTTTGTTCTCTATTAATCAGTGCCTGTTGCACCAATTCTATTGAGATATCATCAGTTTTGGTTTCCAAGGCTGTTACAATTGTATCATAGCTAGGTGGCAGACTACCAAGTAAGGTAACAATCTGATCTTCTTCTTCTATTTCCGCCTTAACCGCAGCAAGGTGATCCATTAATTCCTTCATTTGTGTCAGATGTTCCTGGACCATCATGCTTTCTTTCATCTCAATTCAAAAATACTTCTTTTTCAGGAATAGTTTATTGGCTAGTGTGTTGCTATCAAAGTGAGCATGCAGTACATTTCATGCTTCCTTAGGAGTTGTGCATGAGGTGACAAGATAGAGTTGTGCACCTTGAATATTCAGAACAATTGTTGAAAATGTTCTTTCCCTTTTCCTGTTGAAATCTGCCCTTGTTTGATCATTGGCTGTCTCTGCCAATACCTCTGTTTCAGTCACATGGCTCCATAGGCCTTTTCCTCTCAATAAATGTTCCATTTGAAATTTCCATGTGGCCCAATTATTTTCTCCCAACTTATCAATTGATATTTTATCTTCCATTGTCAATTTATTTCAATCACAACTGTAATATTCCTTTCTTTGATTTAGATCTATTTCTCCCTTTATATGACTTGAGAAAATAGAGTATCAATCAATATTTTACTTACAGTTTATCTTGGTATTTCACAATGGCTTCCAGACAAAGGAAACAAATCACCCAGCACTTGTGATAAAGTATCCATGTAAATCCTGTGCCATCCAACAAAAATTGTCATCCAAAACTGTTCTACAATAATTCTCAGTATCTCCTGGATTACTTGCACTGACAATTTTAAAACAGTTTCATCTATTTAAGCACAATTAGAGCATTCCTGGACCTATAACCTGTTGATATGTGTTTATTCATTGAGTACACATGTACAAAAAAAAAATACAAAGCGTGATATCACAATAGTAACTGTTTCTGTCATGAAGAATGTTCTCCTTGAGTTATTCCTAACTACAGGTGGCAGCACTTATCTCAATATTCTTAACATCCAATACATCACATCTTCAACATTACAGTATCTCGGTTAAGTGTGATGTTTTCAAAGAATGTTAACCAATTTATGAGGGGTGACCTCCATTTTCCAAGTCTGTGCTATGATAGGAAACTTGTCTAAATGCTTTTTTTTAATTTCTTTACTAATAGACTAATAATTTTTCAAGCATTAAAGTAAAGTTTATTTGCTGTCTATGTATCCACATTTTCTGATATTTAGCCTTTGTGTGTCATACATTTCATTTGGTGATAACAGCTAAAATTTTTAGCCTTAATACAAACATTGTCATCAGGTCATTAGAGCTGAATGCTAGACTTTAGTTAACATGTAAAGGTAAACACATTGGTTGGTTGGACTTGTGAGATATGTTCAGTGAGAGGAGGAAGTTTTTTGGAATAGATGGTTCTTTTTTTAAATAGGGTAGGGGCTGGCTTATCTGCAATGGCCGTTAAGTCAATTATAAGTGAAGTACAAAGAGTAGGCTTAAATGTTAGTATTGTAATGATAGAAGTATAAGAAATAAATCAGATGTAAAGATTATTAGGAGCACTATTAGGAATGGAGGATTTTAATATAATGGGAATAAATGAATGTAGATGACCCTGATGACAGAAATTTCTTTGAAATACAGGGTTATAGATTATTTAATAGAGATAGAGTACTAAAAACAGGGCAGGGGAAGAGTGGCTTTGCATGTGAAATTGATGAAATAAAAGATAATAGCAAGGAAATAGAATTAATTTGGGTTTCTGTTGGTGGTTATAAAGGAAAAAGGTTTTTGATGGGAATTTGTTTCAGATCACCAGATGGTACTTATGAAATTATGAGAAACTTTACAGTGAGATTAATATTTTAGCTATTAATGAGGTCATAATTTTGATGATTTTAATTAGAGCATATAGACTGGAAACTGTTAGTCAAATCGTGAGGGAGGAAGATTTTGGAAACTGTTCAAGATAGTTTTCTTCATCAGTTGGTCAAGAAGCCTACTAGGAACAATACTATTTTACTATTTTAGATTTAATGTTTACTTTTAACACATAAATGATAAAGGGGTGGAAATTGGAGAACATCTAGGTGCAAGTTATCTTTGCTCTATTGAGTTTAACATATTATTTGGTGATTTATTTTTTTATCATGTAACTGAGTCTTTGGAATTTCATGTGTAATCTGTGCATCAACAATCAATTCTTTCCTCTTTAGTTGCACATTTATCTTCAGTCTTCAAGCCTAGTTTTTCATTGTTCATTGGCGAGGTCATCAGACTTCTCCTAAAAGTTGGCATTTTTTATGCTTGTTTCACTTCCTCTTTCAATGTAGAAGTTTCTCAATGCAAAAGGAATTTTTTTCATCATTAGTTTTTGGGTTCACAGTTTTTCTCTGGTCAACCCACACTATTCTTTATTATGTAGATTTCCCCATTGACTTTTGAATTGGGGGCCTTCTCTCATGCAAATCATCATGTGTAAACCCTTCACAAGTTCAGGTATATGTTATGACAAAATTTGAAAGATTAAAAACTCCTGGATTGGATCATATTTTCTCAAGGGGTTTTGAAGGAGCTTAAGGATTGGAAATGTGAACCACTTACTACAATTTTTTAAATAAGTCTTTGAATAATGGGAAAGTGCTGGAGAATCGAAATTTGACTAATGTTACTTCTTTTTCTGAAAGATATTTTGCAAAGTCATTTAAACAAAGTGTGGAATTTTATTGGATAGCCATCATGGTTTCATTAAGGGAAAATTTAGCCTTACAAATGTTTTGATATTCCTTGAAAATTACTGTTCATGTAGATGAAGGTAAGGGTAAAAATTAAGTGATCTACATTTTTAGAAAGCATTTGACAAGGTGCTCACATAATAGGCATGTGAAAAACTTATGTTTTTAGCTATGGGAGATAAGTTGGTTAATCAGATGGAAGAAAGCAGTGTATTGTTATAAATGGAGTTTAATTAAACTGGATTAATGTTAAAAGTACCTCAGGGCTCTGTCTTAGGACTTTTGCTGTTTTTATTTTGCATCAATAACATAGATGAAAGAATAGTCAATAAATTACTTAAATTTGCTTATGATATTAAGGTCTTGCATGTTGATGTCTGTAAAAAGAATGTTGCTGTTTTATAGAAGGATTTAAATCATTTAGATAGTTGGGCAAATAAATAGTAAATAGGTTTTAATTATGATATATTCAAGATAATGTATGTGATTTATCATAATTTTGAATTATAACTATAATTTGGATGGGGATAACATTAACAATGTCATGAAAGAAAGCCATCCAAGCAACACACTGTTGTTAGTGGTAGGTCAAATAGGGTTTTAGGTATTTATTGAAATATTGAATATTAGTCCAAAGGAGGTCATAATTTTATTGTATAGATCACTTGTAAGGCCAAATTTGGCGTATTGTGTTCAGTCTTTGACTCTTTTCCTTAGGAATAAAATTGATTTGTTGAAAAGGCTTCAAAAATTTTCTGGGATGATATCTGGGATGGAGTGATTAAGATGTTTGAAATTACTTTCTCTTGAAAAAAATAGGGTTAGAGAGAATCTGACTAAGGTGTTTAATATTATTAATGGAATTGACAGTGTTGATGCATCAGATTTATTTTTCTAACTGGGTAGCTGGTCTTTGAAGAATGTTGTGGAGGCAGTATATGTGAGTTTAAGGAAACACCTGATACATATATGAATGATAAATGCTGATTTTGATAGTTTTTTGTTTTTTTACAAATCAGTTTAGTATGATGCAGTAGGTCCCAGCCTGTGGTCTCATTAAGCAAGCAAGTTTTCAATTGAACACTCAGTTACATATGTATTTTATATGATAACAAACAAAATGGGAAAACAAGTTAATTGTCAGTTAATAAAAGCAATTTGTTGGGTAGATGGAATCTTTAAAAACATGGGATCTGAGGAGGATAAAATAATAATAAAAGGGGTCCTTGGAGGTGTAAAGATTGGGAAACTTTAGTTTAGTGATTGGGACAGCTTAGATGGACCAATATGACTCTTTTTTTCTCTTAAATATTGTGTCATAGTGGTTCATATTCAGGCCTGGTTCAAACAATTTAATCTATAAAGACTCCAAGAATTCAAATCAAACATTCTTTATGTGTAAAACTGCTTCAGCCATGTCTGACATTAAACAGTTGCAACGTTCTTGCTATAGCACACAATTATGGGCTGAAATGCATGAATTATAATTGCATTGATACTCAATGTAAAGGATTTTTGAACATAACTTCTGAAGTGTATGCTAGCAATTGTTTTCTAGTGCCTTTTGTGTTTCACATGTAATACTGCAACACTATACTAGCAATTTATTAGTTAGTGCTGTGGCATTAATTTCAAGGCCTTTTCAGGTCAGAGACATAGATATATTCTGTTAACTTTAAAAGCATTTATTTAGAAAGAAAGTTAAGAATTCTGAATAAATAAATTAAAACAATGAGTTATTGCCATTTGAATGAATATACATAAAGTTCTCTTTGAAAATTTTGAAGTTAAGTGATAAATTAAAAGCCAGAAATGTAAGTTTTTGTAAACTATTAATTTTAGTTATGGAAAGCTTGTTATTTAATGTGAATGGTTTGTAAACAAGTAGTTTAAACACTAATTTTGGATGCAATGCTGAGAATATAATATATTTGGAAGAATATAATACATTTTTCAGACAACTTAAGGTATTTTATGTAAGTGATGCTGTTTGTACCTTTCTTTTCCTGGGTAGATTTTATACACCATTGTATTCTGGATTACCCTACATCAGTATGTAGTGGAGAAACGATTGGAATCCAACAGGGATATTTCAGAAAAGCTAGTGATGGAAACATATAATATATCATACAGTGATACCCACCCAGAAGATTCCAAACCTGGTATCTGTTTCATATAATATATTATACTGGAGTACTCAGTGACCATTTTCTAAACCTGGTTATTGTTTAATATAATATATTATTATATAACTAGAATTTCCTAACTTGGTAATTATTTAATATTACATATTGTTCCTTATCATTCAACCAGAATATTATAAACCTGATGTCTGTTTCATGTAATATAATGTAAAGTATTATACAATCAGAAGGTTCCAAATCTCTATTTTTTTGGTGATTGATTTGTTATTAAGGAAGAAATCACAGATTACTATACATACAAACAGAACTCAAACACTAGGAATAAGTAAAGTTAATTGAGACTTAAGTAAATGTTAGAAAAAATAGGTGATATAAAATTATATATGAAAGCAATTTTGAATGAAATATAGTTTTAAACAGCTGCCTCGCTGTTTACATAAAACTTACAAACATCCAATAAAAGTAATAAAAAAAATTGTATGTATGTCTGCCTTGTTTTAATATATCATTTTGAAACTCTTAGACCATGTTGCTGTTTGTTTATTGATGAAATTTATCTCCAGCACGTCACAGACACCTACTGTCAAAAATCCAGTCTACAAAACTTGACAGTAGCTATACAGTTTTGGGCTTCTAATTACAAACTGTCACAAAAAGGTAGTGCATGCAACTATTTCAAGTTAATTATAAAGCTTCATCAGAAGGATGTAGACTGCAGAAAATCTTTAATACAATAAGCAGCTGTGCTGTAACTGGATACAATAATTATTTTACATCACAAAAATAAAGATTCAGCTGAACCCCATTGAATTTTCTTACATATGTGAAAGAATGCATTGTAGGTTATGGAATTTCCCTGCTTAGTGTAGTAAGTATTTTGTACTTTTATTTATTAAAAGTGTTTATTGAAATTCATGGCACGTTATGCATGAAAGAACACTTATTGTGTTCTACTAATTTTTGAAAATGTACTTTCAGTTTTATTTTTTATTTGTAGTAATCTTACAGAAAGGATATTATTACAGAGATGAGTCACTGAGCTCAAGAATATATATTTGTTTGTTTTGCATTTCAAGTCCATATTTTAAAATACATTTGTTCTTCGTAAAATAAGGTTTCATTGTATGTAGTTTTATGAGTGCTGTTTTTCCTTTTTTTATAGAATTATAGTTAACAAAAATTATCTAGTTGTCTTAAGAAACTTAATACATACCATGGGTCATGCTCAAAATGCTCAAGGCAAAGTGGAAGATGACTGAAATCAGTTCTAATTCTTGTAATTAACCACTTTTACAGACAGTACTGACTTAAAATGTACATAGTTAATACAATCGAAACCTTAACTGGTCCCAACATTTCTTACCAACCTCTACCTAAACTTACTGTTAAGATATGAAGTTGAATGAATTTTTTATTTTCGAACATTCATGATTTATAGCCATACATATTATCCACATGTTCTGTTTATA
The DNA here is from genome assembly GCA_011833715.1 of Carcinoscorpius rotundicauda. Classification (NCBI taxonomy): domain Eukaryota; kingdom Metazoa; phylum Arthropoda; class Merostomata; order Xiphosura; family Limulidae; genus Carcinoscorpius; species Carcinoscorpius rotundicauda. The sequence goes on from CM022395.1 coordinate 91,514,729, forward strand.
GCCACAAAAATAAAATATAAATTTTGCATTTTTAAACTTCTTGAATGTAGTAATTGAAACTTGTGATTGTTATTTCGTTAGCAAGTTACCACCGTCGACTAAGTGCAGCTAGTTTTAAGGGAGAAAGTCCATTCTTACACTACCTGGGAGTCACTGTTAAAAAGCTTTTAGTGAAGTATTGGATTTTTATTGTTACCAGCATGTTGATGGTAATATCTCTTGGTGGAGAAAAAGTGGTCATCTACAGAATTGTCTACCTATTTTTTTGTCTTTTCTTCATTCTTGTATTTCAGGTAAGATATAGAAACTGAGATATAAATAAACGTTTTGTTTAGGAATTTTATACAGCTCTTTATTCTTAGACAAGACATTAATTTTCAAGTTTAGTTTGTTTATATCACAAGTATTTCATATAGATATATTTTATACAGTTACTTTCACTATGTTAACAGGGTCCCACAAACCATGCATTTTATGGGCCAATTCTATAAGCTTATTGTGATGAATAATCTCACTATTTATTGGCAAAAGAGTTGGTGGTGGATGGTGATGATTAGTTGCTTTCTCTCTTGTGTTGCACTACTAAATTAGGGACAGCAAGCACAGATAACCCTTTGTGTGAAATTCAAAACAAACAAAGAATTGATAATTTCCATATTTGAAGCTAACAAACATTATGAAAAGTGAAAGAAAACTAAAGGTATCAACATATCTTAATTTATTTTGTTTTTAACTTATATTTTTTGACAAAAGAAACAAAAATTAAACCATTCCACATTTTTCAGGGACTTGTATAAATTTTATTTCATATATTAGCTTTAGTTTTTCTCTAAAGCAGGACAAGCATGGCCAGATGGGTTAAGTCATTTGACTCATAATCTGAGGGTTGTTGGTTCGAATCCATGTTGCACCAAATATGCTTGCCCTTTCTGCTGTGAGGACACTATAATGTAACTATTCATTGGTAAAAGAGTAGTCAAAGAGTTGGTGGTGGGTGGTGATGACTAATTGCCCTCCCTCTAGTCTTACATTGCCAAAATAGGGATGGCTAGCACAGATAGCCATCATGTAGCTTTGCATGAAATTCAAAAACAAAACAAAATAAACTTCTTTGAAGCATGGTGAACTCTTAGATAGACCAGTATTACCCAAAGATATTCAATCCAAATTGTGGTGAACATGGCATAAAAGTCACTCAAATCATACAGAAATTGTTTAAAGTTAATTTTCTTAAATAAAGAAAACTAAATGTTGATGATCTAAAAAAATACTGCAACAGAAACATAAAAAAAGGCAACAGGACTGTGAGTATCAAAAGGAAAAACAGGTAAAATGGTCAGAGGGGCGAGTGTGAGAGGAATAATAATTGGTTACATGATTATTGAGGCAGTAGCATAGTATTCTGTAAGATATCTCAAGAAGACAGTGTGAATCTGAAACTGTTAGTGGACCGTTAGTGTGAACTGCCTGTAATTGTTATGTGTACATGTGTTTTGTGCCAAACTGAAAAATATGATGCCATAACAATCAATACACCCTTCACTAATGGACCATTAATTGTTTTCAGAATACCACCATGTAACTGGCAAATCAAAACTAGGTATCTAGCCTTATTCATTGGAAAAGAATTAAACATAACTTGAAATAGCCCATAGCACAAAATTTATGGAAATTTCATCATTTTGTGCTTAATTTTTTGATTAAAACATGTTTTTTAAAACATAAATAAAAAACTAAAAGCCTGAAAATGCTTGAAAAGAATAAGAATTTTTCTCAGAAATACAAATACTCTTACTAGAAGTAATAGATGTTTGTATTATCTGTTTTTTCCATCTTGCAATTTATGTTTCCAATAAATGTTTTTGTAATGGAAATGTTTGATTTTTTACACACAAAGTTGTTGGCAAACATTCTAATCCAATTATTGCAAAGCCATATTAGGCCCAAGATTAGACTTTCAGTTTCATGCATAGAACTCCCATTGTGCATGAAGCACTTCTAGCATATTCTAACACAGTAACATTTCTCTCTATAAGTGTATTTCCTCTTTTATTTATGCTACTATTTAGGATGTTTCCCAGGATGCCAGTGCAGAGCATTCTAACATTTTGGGGGTGTTAATTTTACAAGACATGAAGTTTCAAACTGCCTCACATTTAATCAAATAGAGCACGTCACAGCTGTGGACCCCATGATTGTAGTATTTTGAAGAGTCATTGAGTGGCTTTGTTCATGGCTTCACCACTCACTAGCATGGGCTCTTTGGGATAGTGCCGTCAAGCCTGAAACAAACCATCTTGAACACATATTGTTTGACCTGTATACGCAATGCATACATACATGTCAAGTATCATACACATACTCATGTACATACTGTTTATTACACATGATAAAGTATATCTGCTGCAGACATTGTGCACCAGTGCAGCTAGCAGACATGTCTTTAAGCTAAACATTCGTTGCATGGGCATTAATAAAGATAATGATATTGTAATTTGTACACGATAGACAACTGTTTATAAATTTGGGAAAGTCCATTTGTGGTTTGCCATAGGTTTTGTTTGATTAAAAAACAATAAGATCTATTAATATGGAATCAAACTTTTAATGACTTTTTGATTCTTAAAGGGTCATGCATGCTACCTAGCACAACAAGCATTTACCAGCACACTATCATTTCTGGGAGTCCATTAGCTCCCAATCTCATGCTAATTTCAAGCCAAGGTTAATAAATATAATGTCTCACCAAAATCAGCTGAGTACTTTAAAAATACTCATATTCTAAGTGTAGTATTTTAAATTAGTGAATTAGAAAGCTGTTCAGAGAATACAATGAAAATTAGACTGTAGTCTTAAATTGTGCTAACCAAAGACTAATGTTTGTAAAGTGGTTAAATTTTATATGTGAAATTAAAAACATTACTTTTTGATCAGTTTTGTTTGAATTTGTAGAATAACTAATTTTGAACTAAATACAAATAAAAGTGGTACATAATTTTAGCTCATCCTTTATATATTTGATTAACTTTTTTTCTTCTCATTGCCACCTAGCATTTTGAACAATTCCAAGAATTTCTGCATTAGAGTTCAAACTACAGCTATACTTTTAAACATAACATTTAAAGTGCTCATTTCCTCATAGAATTCTGAAATGTTTATGACAAAGTGAAATGTTTGATTCAAACCACTAGGTAGTATATCATGGAACCAGTACAAACCTGTGTACAGCAGGAACAAGAAGATTTATAAAGAGCATACAACCAGTGTTTGATTGTTAGTTTTTAAGCTTCACAATGGGTTATTCGTGTTGTTTCCACCACAGTATATAACCCTGATTTCTTGTGTCAAAATCACTGATTTCTCGCTGGTCCTATAAGGAAGAGAGGACTCATATGACCAACACAGTATCGAAATCAAATATTTCACCTTGAGAAATCAATGTGTAATTGAAGTTGACAGATGACTGTCAATGTAATCTATGTATATGTAGATTTTTTTAAAATGTTTAGTTTATTTTTCTTTTTTCTTATAGTTAAAAAGAATCCATAAATGGTAATACTTCTTACAGGTAATTTATGTACCTTAAACATTGGTGCATAAGTGATATTAGTTGATCATAAGTTTTCCTTCATGTTCTTTCAAGTAGTTTTCAATAAAACCATTTTTCAGATACTTTTTGATATATTTGTTTATTACGTCTCACACACACACATCATAATAATAATAGTTAGTTTTCGTCTGCCCTGAAAATGGATGCACATTTTACAGATTAATTATGCATACTACATTTCAATCGATGTAAAAAACAATGTGCATATGAATGTACTTTAATAGACATTTTGTATTTTTTGTACAAGAACATATTAAAAGGTTATCAGAGTTTTTGAAAAAAGGTTATATTAGGTTATACACTAACATTTTAAATTTGTTTATTGATATTATCAAGTACAGTAATGTTTAGATTTAACTAAATTAAAATGAAAAAAATTACTTATGTTAGTGTTAATTTATCTCTTTTTTCAAAAGATAAAAACTTAACTAATGTTAGGCCTAAGACAAGTGGACTTATAACTTTAAGTGTTTGCATTTAAATTATTTTGTATTATTCTAGAAATCTTTTATTTAAAGAAGTAATGTCCTACTGAAGATACTAATTTTATTGTAAATGTTTTGTGGGTTTCTGCTAGTAAATATGTGTGTGTGCATGAAGAAAACTTCACTTTTGCGGGCTGTAATGAAGATATTGTATTGTAACTTGTTTTACGAAATTAATTCTTTGTGTTTTTATTGTTGCCCAAGTATTTATTTTTATATACAGTTTTCATATAATCTGTGGAGGAAGGTCATGTATGGTTTCTGGGTAACAGTCATTGTCTACTCCATGCTAGTCCTGATCTCTATCTATACGTATCAGTTTGAAAACTTTGAGAACTACTGGATGAATTTCCTGGGAATTCCTTTGCATTAGTAAGTGTTTAAAGGAATTTTAACTTAGTTTTGATTGTAGAATGGGTTTTGGAAGTGAAAAATTAATCTTAATTAAATTAAGATTAAATAATGTGATTAAATAATGAATTAATTATAAAAACATTTTTCCTTAATAATATATATAAATGATATTTTGATATAATGTGTGTGACACTGTGCTTTCTGAAGACATAAAATACATGAGGGAAACTAGCAGTTGTTTTTTGCTTAGGAAATTTATTGTGATATCATCAGCACTAAGTGAGGATTTCCCTGAGGCATTCAAGTTGATAACATTACCATTAAGAAATGAAAGTAAAACCAAAATAATGTTTCAGTGTTGAGATTAAAATTTTATGTTCTACCTCATACTGTATCATGCGACTGCTTTAGTGAAGCTTATTTCTACTCCAAATGATATGCAGGTATATCACAGTGTCTTATATTCTATAGTTACACAGATATTTTTTTTTCTAAGTTATGATTATCTAATTAATGAGAAGCTTAACAGGCCTAGCTTTTACTACACTTAACCATTATCCACCAGAGGATGTGGAACCTTTTCTTAAAGGCTGAAGCTAGGAAAAGCCTAACTGGCAATAAAAAGAAATGTTTAACATTGACTGATAATTCTGTCAAGAAAACAAACTGAAAAAGTTATAAAGAAGAGAGAAAATTATGAATAAAAATGAACTAATGAGATGAAATGGATATATATAAATAATTAAAAGGTAGAGAAGTCCAAGAAAATTACAGGTTTATCACACTTTAGAACAGGTGATGAGGAAGATGTTGTTGGACAGTTCATTGGAGATGATTCAGATGACTATAATTAATATTAAGACCTAGCATCTAGCCAAAATTATGAAAAGAATATCTGAAAAAAAGGTGACTATGTTTTGATGAAGTATGTTTCCAAAAAGGCAGTTTACTACACTATCGATTTGATATTGCAAGAATCACATGAAGAAAATACTAGGAAAATAAAATTTATTCTTCTTCATCAAGCATCTTTAAAAAGAAGTACTCAATTTTACCATAAACAGAAGATTTTGATGACATTTGGTTTGAGAACATTATTCTTAAACTTTTAAAGACAACTTGTGCAAGGGGCAGAAAACAACAAACCAGTTTGATCTTTATATGGACTTAAGTGAATACAGCTTGTTTGTCTGTATGTCTGTATCATTATTCTGTGTTTTGACCAATGCAGCCCTGTCTTTTCCCAAAACACATTTCTGGTCATGCTTCAAAGATAATCTTTTAACTTCTGTCAGTTAGCATTTTCTTGTTCACATAGATAAACATTTCTAGGATGTGTCTTATTTTATCCCTAAAGCTGTCCCAACGAATCCTGTGCCTGGAGTGCAATGTGAAAAAAGAATCTAACTTTAGAAAAGTGTAATTCAATAAAAGTGCAAACAATCATATACATTTTGAATATATATAATCGACACGATATAGTGCGTGAAGGCTTAGAAACAGTGTTATAATGCACTCTAGTTTTTGCTACTGGCTTTTGTAATTATAAAGTACCTACAAATACAGATATATATTATAAAAACATAACTTTTATGTTATAAGACACATTACATAAGAGGGAAAATACACATTGTCTTCCAATCAGTGTAGTAAGACAAAGAGTATAATACAAATGGTAATAATGATAAGATTTAAATTAATCTTTTAATATTTTGATTTTGCTTTTATTCTGGTTTCAGTCAAAAGGAGATTGGTCTTGAGAAGCACATGGAAAATCCTGCTACTCTGTTCCTTACATTGCTGATTCCCACTTTCTTCTTGGTTATTACGATCCTTCAGGTGCATTACTTTCACAAGGACTTTCTACACATTAGTGGCTTTAATTATAGGTAAGTCACATTTGCAGGAAATATAAGGTGTATAATACAAAAAGAACAATTAGAAGTAAACTAATGTTTTGATAGTGGCAGCTCCTCCTCTGCAGAACACTTTTTGTTTTTGTTATGATGTTGCAGTTCTTCTTAGAAAGTTACAAGGCTTCTAAAATAGGCATTTTGTAATTTGTTTTGTGATACCATATTTAATAATAATTTAGTAGCAACTGAAAATTGATTGAGCCACATTTTTAGGTCTGCTGCTGTCAGTTACATAATTTATTCATCTTCATATATGTATATTCAACACATAATGTATAGCCATTCAGTTTACTTGAATGCTATAGACAAAAACTTCTTGTCCATGCAAGTGAATATATAGTTAATTCCCCCTTTTTTATTTTGCCTAAAGAGTGATATGTAACTCCAGGAGTGAAAGGCCTAAAAAGTTATGTGTAACTCCAGGAGTAAAAGTGAATGTTGGAGAATCCTCAAGAATTATCTCAAGATGTCTGGGAAAGCATATTATCCTGCCGAGTACATGCATTTTTCACGTGATTTTGTCATGTGGTCTATATAACAAAAATTTAACCACTAGAAAATGTAGATTCGTCTGGGATGCATTATATATGTAGCCAGAGTAGATAAATTTGTGTGGGAATGTAAAGAAAAACGTTTTGTGTATGTTGTATTCTGGGGTATAATGCACACATACAAACATGCACAGTGTTCTTGGTCTTACAGAACAGTGCAGAAAAAAGAATATAAGAAGGCTCAGAATGGCTCCTGTCTTCTGTAAATGTAATTTATTTTGGTAAATTGTAGTTGTATTTTTTTCATTATGATAGAAATGACAAGGAAATAATCATAGAAAATGGAAAATTATGGAAAATAGCTGTCATACTTCTAAGTGTTCTGATGTTTTATTTGTTTGCAATATATCATTTGTGTTAATAGTTTGTATGGTTTCATTATATCCTTTATGAATTGGACATAAACAGTATATTATTGAAACAAATGGCTTATTGAAAACAACATGTTCAGTATTTGAATGTAGAAGTCAATGGAATGAAGTTTACAGAGCAGAAACTGCTCAAGGAGGGAATCGAAAAAAATTCTCCCAAGTAGGTTAACTCCATATTGACAGCTTACTGTGGATTTACTTGAGATGTCTGCAGTTATAATTATTTTGTAATATTCTAGAAATCATGCATTTAAAGGAGATTTTATGCATTATGTAAATTAAATTTGATGGGATAATAAAAGTTACACATTGGTGATTTGCAATTTGTGTGGCAGGAATATTAGTTTCACAAAGTTCAAAGAGTAATAAACAATAAAATCTAAGAATAAACAGTTGTATATTATTATGAGCTTTAATCATAGCATATTGACCACTTTACACTCAGAGCAGTTGACACTTTGACTTCATATATTCACAGCACTTAACTAGCATGATTTAAAACTGTAATTTACAACATGCATGATAATAGTAATTTCTTTAAAATACATTTGTTGTAAAGTAGATTAATTAAATTTTGAATGTAACTCAATGAAGGAGTTATTGGTTTTTGAAAAATAAAGGTTTTGACTGTAGAGTTAATAACTTAAGGTGTATGCAACAGAAAGAACTGTTAAAAAGAATCTTATGGTGTTTATCATAAAGAACATATGGAGTTCTCAGAAGTAGCTCAAAGTAAATACTGTAAGTAGAGGTATCAGAAGGAGCTTAAGGTGTGAACTGCTCAACGATTTTTTAGTTTAACTCCTCATTATGGGCATTCTTTTCTGTGCACATCACAAGGTTTTACTGAGTTGCATTCAAGATTTAATTAAAGTAGTGTATTATTATGGGAAATGAATAAGCTTGGCATCAAAACTTAACTAATAATTCAAATTTTAATATTGAAAAAAATTTAAGTTTTTAATTTTCACTTGCTTTGTAGGTATCTCTTGTTCTCTAATTTACATATCACCCCTCCAAGAAGTACGGAATTTGAAAAAAAATATTCATTATCTTGTTTTCATCACTCAGACAAAATATAATTTCTATAGTCTTCAGTTTTATTTGGTTATAGAGTTGTAAACTAGAAAATCAGAACCTTTTGCCATACTCACTTGTTACATCCTCTCTTTCAGAAATTAATAATAGTGTTCTTTGATGTGTAATACTATATTACATCGAAAGTTAGGGTTTTAATCTATCAAGTGATGTATTACATTACATTGTCTTCTGAACAGAGAATTGCTTACCTTGTTTCTAATTCAAACTCTATTCCCAAAAGTAATACATTAAGGAACATAGCTGAATTTTAAAGGCTCTTTTCACATAGCTAGAAAGCCAAATAACTGTGATAGTTAAAGAACATTGTTTTTTGTGTGTTATTATTCTGTATTTTTTGGTGAATTATTTAATTAAAAATAATTATTTAATGTGGTAGTACCATTTATATAAAAAAAGTAGGGTTAAATTTCATCAATGGTTGGCAACAAAAAGAACCAGGTAAATACTTCTTGTTTTTCATGTGTATTCTTTGTTTATTATTACTATAAAAGTAACCAAAATGTAAAAATTATAAACTTTTTATGTTATATAAGGTCAGATTAGGTAAAATCAAGAATAATAATAATTTTTCATGAGATGAGGTATAGTCATGACCAACTAACACATAGCTTTGCTATACATAATTTGATAGGATAATAAAAGCTACACCTTTGCCAAGTCATTTTCAATTTGTGTGGCAAGAATATTAGTTTAACATAGATCAAAGAGTAATAAATAATATAATCTAATAATAAACAGTTGTATACTATTATGAGTTTAAAGCTATACAGGATTAAAAATGTAGTTTGATATTATCATATTATAATTTGAAGTCATTGTTAAAAGAAAAAGAAGTAATTTATATTTATTTCATATTTTTTTGTAAGGGTTACCAGGTATGGTTGAGAAAAACATAGATGAAATGTGAAATTTTACCGAAAAAGCATTTGAAATTTATTTAGCTACTGCCACCTACTTGTTCTACAACAGGCACTACAGTTCAATTCCAGTGATCTGAGAACATTCTCAAACAATTAAAGCTAAGAATGATTATGCTTAACTTCTCAAAAAATTAGAGTAAACTTACAGTTAAAGCTTCGGTACAGAACTTAATACCTGTAAAGACCAAACAGTTTCAGACTCAACTAAACTTACTGTTTATAAAGCTGTGGTAAAGTACAATACCTATGAAAACTGAACATTTTTTGCAATGCCTAATTTCATGGTTTCCTCGCAACAGAAAAAATCTATCTGTGAAAACAGGTATGCCACAACCTGTAAAAAATAATGATCATTTTGAAAAAACATAATTAAACAAAAAATGTAAATGAAATTTGATAACTTTTAGATGAAGAAATATTTAAATCTTAATATGAAAATTATTTTACATTCACAGCAGTCAACATTTTGACTCCATATATTCTCAGAGAAATTTTAAATAAAATTCTTCATTAAAAATTCTGTTTTTTTTGTCAACAAATGACTTAATGTTTACTTGAAGCTTGCAAAATTTATGAAGTGCATAGAACATATTAGAATTACTTTATAAAAGCCTTAAAGGTCAATTTATAGGTTGAATAAACTGAAGCAAGAGATTTAAGATGTATGCTGCAGATAGAGTTGTTAGAAGTAGTTTAAAGTGTATACTGCTCAAAGATTTCTAAGAAGTATCTTAAAGTGTATGTTACATAAGAGTCATCAGAAGTGTGTAATGAAGAAAGAGCTCTTAGTAGTAGCTTATGGTTCATGTGCAGAAAGACTTGTTTAGAAGTAGCTGGATGGAAGAAAACAGAATTTAATTGAACTAGACTGATGTCTAGTTAGAAAAGTTAGAACTTTGGCTTTTTTTAAATAAATCAATGAGATTTATGTAGGAATCATTAATACATTATTTAAATTTGCTGATTATATTAAAAAAAAAAATATTTTTTTAAAGTAGCTTAATTTATGTTTGAAAGAGTTCTCAGAAGTAGCTTAAGGCATGTCATGAAACTTACTTTTGCAGAACTATGCATCTTTGTTTGATTTCATTTGTTTGGAAGTTTGCCCCAAACCACATGAGAGCTACCTTTACTAGCAGTCTGTAATTTAGCAGGGATATGCTAGAGGAAAGGCAGCTATTCATCACCACTGAAATCAACTGTTGGGTTATTCTTCTGCCAAGGAATAGTGGGATTATTGACTGAAAAGGTGACATGGATTTGAACTTCTAACACTCATACTGGGAGCTGAGCACCTTAACCATCAGGCCATGCCAGGCCCTACCATGTCTGTTATGGTTTAAATATCAAAAGTTGCCAAAGAATTGGAAATTAATAGTTGTATAACTTTTGATAAAAATAAATGGAATGTCATGTTTCTGTTTACTTTAATTTTCTTTTTAAATTGTCTATTTGTTTTTCATTTGAATGCAAAGAAGTAACATTTCAAATTTTTCTTTTGTTTTTCTTTATTTACTACCTAGGAGGACTCTTATGCAATTCCAAGACTTATCAGGTTTATTGTACTTATGTTAATAGTGCATCAATTAAGCTTGTGGCTAATTTTAGCTCTAATATTCAGTATTTTTGTGTGATCAATTTAGATGAAAAACACTGCATGTATAGATAAGTGGTTCTTGTGTTAAGCTTTTGGTTTTTTCATGCTTCATACATTGATTTTATATAGATCATCAACTAAAATAAGATTTATTGTGGTTATATTAGTAATCCTTAAAGTATGCTTGTGGTCCTTCTGTGTTGCATTATTTGGTTTTCTAGAGAAGAGAAGCATGGTCCTGCAGTAAGTCAGACAGAAACTATAGTTTTACCCGATGCTGACACAACCCAAGTAATAATTGATGAAGCAGAAACAGATGAATATGCCACTGTGTCAGCAGGTACATCTTCACCTGCAACTTCATTTGGTACAACTAAAAGAGACAATGACTGGAAGGGAGTCGATGAAGATAAGTCAGTGGTAGAACATGTGGAAAAACAATCACAAGGCAAATAGTCAATTTACTACTAGTAGTATTTATTGTTTTGTTTTCTCTTATTAAAAGTATGTAATTAAAGACACTGATTTCACTTATTACAATGAAATTTTGAATTATGTTTTTTAATTGTAATATTTATTAACAGTATTTTACTTTCTCATTTACAGTTGCTTAGAATGTGCACTGCTTGATCATTTTTGATGTGCATAATACTTTTGAAAAAAATTTCAGATGTGAAAACTCTTAAGAGGTGGCTTCATGTGACTTACGTGAAAACAATGGGTATATGGCAGGACATCAGTAATCTGATTTGGCAGTTTCTTGAGATTCATGTCATTAAAATTGTGTTATTTTCAGTTTTCTGCTTGGCAGTGTATGAAGTAAGTTCTTTTTTGTTTAAAAGAATAATTATTTACAACTACCATAGCAGTTACCATGTGGTCAGTGTTTAAAAATAGCATGAAATATCACATATTTCAAAACTGATTGATTATTGTTGTTGATATAACTATTAAACTAAGATATATATGTATTTATAAGATACTACTTTGTTACGTAATGCTATGAGAGAATGGGACAAGCATTGCTGTGATTTCACATAGTATTAATTTAACAGGCCAGTGTTCTTTTGACCAAGAGTTATAATACTAATGGTGATTTTAATGTGTAACTTGGAAGTTAAAGTATTCACTTTCTCAATCAATCCCTTGAGTAACAAGAAAATGGTTCAGAAAGACACTTGAACTCTCAACTCTAAACAGAATATAAAGGACAACAGGAGGACATTTATACTTTATCTAGTACTCAGAACCATTGAACTACCAATAGTATATGTAAATAATACACCAGATTCGTGGAGTGGAAAACTGAGTCTGATGCTGAACAACAATCACAGAAGTAATGAATAACAATTTAATTATTGGAATATATTCATTCTATCTTAAGCAAATTACTACAATAAACACAAGAACTATATTTACAGTTAATCACTTTAAATGTCAAACAGAAACCTGTATATATATTATGGTAAATGATTGTAAATAGAAGGGAGTTTAAAAGTGGGAAAGTGAAAAAGGAAAACAGTATAGACTCACTTTAAGTAAATTTGGAAGAGTATCTAATTAGCTGTTAAGAAAAATTAAGTACTATAGGGTTAATTCTACACAAGTTGAATTACTCGAGGTGAGTAGAGTTTTTTTTAAAAAGTAAATTTTCTTTAATAAACATTTCCAAATCTGTGTGGCCTGTGGCCAGGAGATTGACTTTGTCATTCAGTAAATCATAGGTGATGGTTTCAAGAAAAGGCTTTAAATATCTATGTAAAAATTTTAAATTTGTTGTGAAGAATGAAATAGGAAGAGCAAATGTTAAAAGTTTTTGTAAGTAAAGACGTGATCAGATTACATATGTACTTGGAGGAAGAAAAATTGTCTAAGTGCTTGTAGATATCTTTGAAAGGTCTCAAAGAAAGACAGACTATGGTTTTCCACAATTAGTTATAAAATATGTGTTGGAATGACAAGAATTTAAATATTAAAGAAATTTAAGTTTATGTATGCTCTATAGATTTAAAAAAAAAGGTATTGTGAACATATCTTCTGTAGTTGATAGGTTTAAGTTCAGTTTTCAATCTGTGGCTGCTTATAGTGACAGAAGAAGATATTAGCTAAGGTTGTGACACCTTAAAAATGCCATCTGTCTGGTCAAAAGTACAATAATTGAATATAAAATGGGTATTTAAAATAGAGTTTAAGAACTTGTTTAAATTGTAAAAAGTTATTAACTGAAGCTATTTTAGAAAAGCTTATAGAGAAAAATGTTGATAGTTTCATTAATTAAAACATTGGTAAAGCTCAAAGCTAGTTAGTTATAAAGTAATCTCCCTGACTGTGAATTGAGGTGATCTTAACAAAGATGAATAAGCCATAGAAAGTAAATTTGTTGTTTGTGAGAGATTGGGGAAAGGGTATTAATAGTTTAGTCATAAAAAAATTAAACAGATCATTTGATATTACAAAATAAACCAAAAAAACATTGCAATGGATTTCTGAACAGTTGGTGAACTTTCTTTTGTTAAATGAACAACTCAGTTAAAAATATCCCAATGTATTTATAGCTAAAGACTGAATGATTTAGAATATTTTCTTTCATTTTACAGACTTTTAGAATAAGTGTAACTAAACATAAAATGTCAAATTTGTGTCAGTAGCTGGAGTAGCTGATTAAATTGATAGTAAATTGAATAACTTATAGTTAGGTTTTGAATGAAAATTGAATGTAGAGTTTTATAAAAAAGTATTGAAGAGGCTGTGTCATAATTTTGATTGTTTTATTTCTTGTATTTTAGGTTTCAGCTTTTCATTTGGTGTTTGTGATATTTGTTATTGTGGCCCTCCCTTTCGAAACTCTTCAAACATTCCTTTCTCACTGTTGTGCTGTCTGGGCCTCCATCTTGCTACTTACCAAGATGATCTATCAGCTGGAGTTTCTCAACCAGTTTGACTGGAAAGTGAACTGTTCTGTAAGTCATTAATGATGAATAAGTAACTTATTCAGTAACTGATAAAATTGTTTTCTTTCATGAGTTTGTTTTCAGGAAATTGTTTCAAGTTTTTATACAGATAAGTATTGTAACAATTTTCAGCATTAAATCTGTATGTTAGAGTTTTCCCATTTAGTTTATGGAATTACATGTACAGTTAAAAATTGTCATGTTAAGTAGCAATGCATGGAAATAATAGGAATTCCTTTTGAATGATTGTAGCTGACATTATAGAGAAGGTCCACCAATGACATATAAAAAGCAAGAATTCTATTATGGATGATTTTGGCTACACTATGAAAAGCATAAGGTCCTGCAAATCTTGATAACAAACAAAAACTGCTAAAAGTGAAAATGAACGAAGTAAAATAAAATATTGTGGCTTCCAATGAGTAGCAAAGTTATAGATTTATTGAATTTATTTCTAAAGGACAACAGCACTTAACCCTTTTGCTATAAACTAAGCATAATGTACACAAATTCATATACACATTTGCATGTATTAATTATTTGCACCATAACTTTTGATACAGCCTGTGTATCTTCACAAAATTTGGTATATGTTTAGTAAAGATTACAAGTATTTTGTACGCAAAAATCAGGTTTTTAATCAAATATTTATACTAAAGATACATTTATGAAAATAGTCTTTTTTGTTACTAGTCTGAGTGCAAAGTGATTTTGTGTTATGATAAAAAAAAACTTTTTTTTGTTCTCAAAATCTCAAATATTTGCATAATTACCTAAACTACTTAAATACAATTTTGAACTTTTTTTTTCAAAAAGATTTTATATTTAATGCTATTTTCTGTACTCTAACTATGTGAAGTCTGTTGGTTGATCAACCTTGTAACTGTTGGAAAAAAAATGAGGAAAGAAATATAATTTATGCTTTTTTATGCTAGAAAGACTGTATATTATAAGATTAAAATATAAAAGTTTAGTCTAATTAACTTAAATCTTCTAACACTATGTACAAACTTATATATTTATTATTTTTTATTTTATTGACCTTCCAGTCATGCCTAGTTATCATTACATACTTTGCATTGACATAGTGCATGTGCACTTAGGTCATGCATTCAATGAAACAGATGTCTACTCTTCCCCATTTTGGCTGTGTTTTAGTGGAGTAGTATTTTGTAATACATAATCACATTTCAAGTATTATTCATTATATATATATGTATATAGGTTATTACTATTTAGAAATAAATTATTATTTTTTTAGCTTTTATATATATATTGAATAACCAAAAAATCATAAATAACTTTACTGATACCATAGATTCCACTATAATTTATTAACCTTAGTAATTATGATGTATTTATATTTTAAAAAATATGAAACTTTGAGCAGATTAAATACATAACCTACCTTCTTGAAATCTTTACTTAAAAGAATGTGGTGGCCTTCCCTTCTGGGATCAGAGCTGACCTTGCATGGTGGCTCAACAGGGATGTAACTATGGTCAGAGTTCCCATTCTTTTGTTTCATCCTGATGCTTTTCTTGTCAGTTGGGGATCTTCCCTTGTATCAGAGAGGATTTGAGGCAAGGATCAGTTATGGAAACTACATTCCATATCAACCTTCTTGAACTTTTGGTTGTTTGTTGGGCTACTTGTTTTACTTCTGCTTATTTGAGGGTTGATAGTGATGGTTTATTCTGACAATTCCACTGTCATCGGCTATATCACCATATGCTGGGAACGAGGTAAAGATCTTCTTGTTTTCTGTCACTCAACCTCCTATACTGAACTCATGATTGCAATATATCCATCTTAACATATAATGTTTCAGAAATTATGAATCTGGTGGTTGACTGCATGTCTCTTTCAGTGAGTTTGATCTTATCAAGGAACACCACATATAGATGCACTTGCTACTCCTTGCAGTGCCAAACTACCTTTCTTTTGGTATCCTCTTTCACACTCTTTAGCTCTGAGGGTGAATGCATTCAGTCAGGAGGGTATGGACCTTACCCTCTATATAGCTGCTTCTTCTTAGAGCAATCTTCAGAGTTATTTCCACCATCCAGACCACTGCTTGTTGTGTTTTATTAGTTGATTTTTATCAGCTGGCTCAGATTTGGTTTCCTCTGCTCTGGCCTTCACTTCTGTTCAGGTTGCTTCTCCAACAACTGCAATGAGACATATTACATCTGGATGTCACCAAACTCTGTCTTTATATGTGGCTTTTGTCTGGTCCATTGCTTTTGCATGTGGACTCGTTTCTTGTTTAGTGTCTTTTTTTACCCATATCATTTGGGTTTCCTCATTATTCAGGTACCAGAAATGTTGGTTTACCTTCAGATGGTGGTCCTTTTGCTGTGACTTCCATCCTTCCTGCCCTTCTGTTCCATATCTGTTTCAGTTCTTTACTTGGTTGTTGATCCAGGTCTGTCTGTGTGAACAGTTGTTACTTATTGAGTTGCTCTATCAAATACGTTCTAATTTTAGCAATTCTGTAAAGCTTTCACCTCTCCTATTATTTTCCACCTTTTCTTTTTTCTGTTTTGTCCGATATGTCCTTTCATTCTTTCAGATTCATGTCCTTATATCACCTCAGTTTTTAGGTGATCAGTTTGTGTATTTGTGTGTGTGTGTGGAACTAAGTTTTTTTTAAACAAACACCTAAGAAACAATTTTATAAAGTAATTTATTTAAGTCATTATGAATGACTTGTTGAAATACCCTTACAATTAACCAGAATATTATTTAAACTGATGCTTAAACCTTTGATCATTTTGTGCAGTTTCTAATGTTTAATGAATGCTAAAAACAAATTTAGTTTGAAGTATTTTTATTGTTATTATTTTTTTAGGGACTTCCATTTGAATTAAACGTTTATAATTTGATTTCCATGATGTAAAATTCATTATTTTTGTTTATACTGGATTGGCTCATATAAGTGATCTAAGCAATCTAAATAATTAATAATTTCAGGTTGCGAATGATTATGGTCAAAATTCTAGTGCATTTCCTTCTCCATTCAGTGAAACTATCGACAATAGAGTTTGGATTGGTCTCAGGAAAACAAGCAGTTTACTTGTTTATTGCAAGGTGAGTAGTATTTCATTTCTTCTTTATCAACTGTAACTTAGTTATTCACACTTCAGATTATCTCATTGCTATTACTGCTAGAAAATTAGAGCACACTAATTTTATGTTTCCTTTTGTATAGCAATTCATTCGTTGCTTTTTAAGGGACAATTTCTATGAGATTACTGTATTAAAAGAAACATTTTAATAATGTGATGTTCTTTTTTCTCAGAAAGGATAGTTCTAGAAGAGTTAGGCAGTTGGTAGTACTTACTAATCAATTAATTTCTGACTTACGTAATCAAGTGTATTCAATTAATCAGTTAGTACAGTGCTCTTCAAACCTTGATACATACAAACAAAGAAAAAAAGATCGACAGAATGTTCTGCCAGCAAGTTACCTTCCTTTTATTCAGCAGTTTAAAACACTCTAGTCAACAAGGTTACAAATGGGCAGAGAACAGATACTCCATTATGTAGTTCTACATTGAGATCATATGAACATAGCAGCAATATTTTTGTTACTTGGATAGATACAATAATGAAAGCAGTAATAACTGGAAATACTAATTTTGCTTAGTAGATCTACTTATCATTTCAGTAAATCAATCAGTTTGCTGTATATTTTTACTGTATATTTATTACTGTATATTTATCACTAATTGATGCTTGTAGGTAAACAATTAAGCCATCCAGTTCTTGAAATGCATTGTAAAAGTCAGGTTAATTATAGTTGAAATATATTGATTGTCATTGAAAACATTACAGCTTTATGTTACAGATTAATACATTTCTATGTTACAGTTATAAATCAATGCTATCTAAGTACTCCTCCTAACCTCTAAGCTCAGGCTGGGTGAAGAAATACCCCCTTCCATTGTTTAAAATTACCAGTATGATGTTTTTTAAGGAGAAAACAATTGCAGGAGTAATTACTTCAATAAAATAAACAGTAGTGAAATAAATTATCAACTTCAAATTGCATATGAAAATGCAAAACTATTATACAGTTAGATTTCTTGAAGGTCAAGGAAGACTCTTAACTCTTTGAAGTTAATAGCTAAAAGTATGAAAATTTACATTCCTTTTAAGCAACAAAGGGTGTGATAGAGCAAGTATATCGCAAGAGATTTTAGCTTTCAGATAATATTTTTGTAATTTTGATAACTTTAGAATCATGAAAGCTGTAAAACAAAAAATATATCCAGTTAATTTTATAGTGTTTGACTCCACCAACTTTAAAAAAAATCCATTGTTTTTACAATATCTCAAGTATAAATAAGTAACAAACATTTTGTACAAACAACACAGATTTACAGGTATCTATGTAGGTGGAAAATATGAATATTTATACCCCCAATATAAAAGTTACTGTGAAGGCAGGAGGGGTTAAAGTTAGGGTTAATAGGTTTATTTTTAAATGTATCTATAACAAATGCAGCTTGTTGCACGAAAAATGATGCATATTGGCTTCTCTAGCTGAAATACAAGATAATTTCTGTTTATCATTTTCAAAAACATTTAAGAAAATGCTTCCAAATAGAAGCACTTATCATGATTGTCATTCCACAGTTGCAATTAGCTGTACTCCCTTCAAGTGAAAATAAATAGTTGCCCATAACTCCTAAATATTCCAAGTTTATATGTCAAAATATTTGCTCATTTTTCATTGCAATATTTTATAGGCTATGCTTTTTTTTATCGCATTGTAACATTGGGCTATTTGCTGTGTTTACTGGGGGAATCAAACCCCTGATTTTAATGTTGTAAACCAAAAGACTCACCATTGTCCCAGCAGGGAACATTGTAGGCTATGTCAGGAAAAGAAAAGTAATAAAAGTAGATTTAGCTAGGAAAACATTCAGCATACATGCAATACCTTAAAAATTCCTTTTATAATTGCCACTTTCTTTCAATGTTTAAACTGTTGCTTGTGTGATATTAAATTACAAAATGTTAATTATGGTACATTAAAATGTCTTGAATATTCAACCACAGCCAAAATAAAGTTGCAATGAAATGGAATTTATCAGAATTACATTTGGACATTGTTTGGTTTGGTATTTAGTGTAATGCCACTGAAACTTGAGTGCTATTGCAAAAGATGTGTAATAGCATTTTCTTAAACAAAATATTCGAATTCTAAGATAATAAATATGTATTTAGATCAGATATTTAAAATTTCTAAGGCAAGGATATCCCTGTACATAACACCATTGGAAAACAAAGGAATATCAATGAACTTGTGTAACCAGGACCATCTAGAAAAACTTTAAACAATTCACTGTAAGCATAGTGAAACGTCTATTAACAGGTGAGAATCCTTTTACACAGTTTGGGGTAAAAGCCATCAAAATGCTTTAGGCAATGGTATGTAACATGATAAAAAGTATATATATATATATATATATATGGAAAAGTGAAAAATGTTATGTATACACAAGTTACTTTAACAACATATCAAAGAAAGGAAAACTGACTTTAGGAAACTGATGAATTGCACGTAGCTGGACAAAAATGATAGAACGTGTTGACATTCCGTGAAACAATACTCATGCCATTTGTTACTGGTCAGTATGTGAAAATATTTTGCAACATTCTGTGTACTTTTATTCTTTTGCTGTATCCAGCACTGAAAATGATTTAGAGATCAAAATAAACTCACCTTACCATCAGATCAATGCTATGTACCACACAGAAATACCAGTTTTGTATGGGAACAAGGCCAATATTTATGGGTTCATCTAGTTAAGGCTTTTTTCATACCTTCCATTCAACTCTCACATACATACCTTAAACACCTAAAGAACAAAATAGTATCCTTTCTGTTCTATGGAAACAAATATCAGTAAAAATCATTAGATGCAGTGACTGTAGGTTTTTGTGGATCTGACCATTGAAATAAACAGCCAAATACAATTTTCTTTATACACTAGATGAATTATTCAAGGCACTGAGGGAGAAGAGGTATGTTTTGGACTGACAGCCTTATTATGGAAACTTTTGTAGTTAGAACTATTTTGCAAAATTACTGTCAGGATACACAGTTGTCAGATAAAGCATGACCAAATATAGCAACATAACATAACATAACAAAATGTTAAGTGACTTATTGGCCCATCTAGGTTGGCTCATCCTTTGAGCTAAACCAAAACTATGAATAAATTAGTTTAAAAAATAAATAAAAATCTTAAGCTCAAATTTGTCCCCCAGTGGCACAGTGATATGTCTGTGGATCCACACCATGAGAATGTGGATTTTGATACCCATGGTGGGAAAAGCACAGATAGCCCATTGTGTAGCTTTGTATTGATTATAAACAAACAAACTCACTTAAATGTTCTCCCACCACAACTGAAGAAACCCATTACACCCGTTAAAAAGCTAAAAGTAGCTTAGCTGAAAATTATTCCTAGCCTGCTCAAATTTATATTTGTGTGTTACTGATCTTTTCGTTAAGTATGAAACAAAATATTATACATCAGCATCACCAATTTTCTGCATAATCTTAAATATCTCTATCAGATTCCCACTTACACTTCTTTTCTCATAAGAAAACAATTTCAAAAATTTTAATCTTTCCTCATATGAAAACCCCTCAATTCAAGGCACCATTCTAGAAACCCTCCTTTGAACCCTTTCCAACAATTCAATGTTCTTTTTAAGATAAAGAGCATATGACTGAACACAGTGCTTTAAATGTAGCATAATCAGCAATATATACAATGAAAGTATAAACTGTTTTAGATTTGTATTCAGCATATCTCTAGATAAAACCTAAAATTGTATTTGCTCTACCACTAGAAACAGCACACATCTTGGATGGCTTTAGGGATTAATCAACCATTCTATCAAAGCCCCTTTCCTTCATAACACTGTTAAAGTTATTCCCATCCAAATTATATCTATAATTCAAATTATGATAACCAACATGCATTATCTTGCATTTATGATAATTGAAACCCATGTGCCATTTATTTGCACAACTTAATAAATTATCTAAATCCATTTGTGAATCAGCAGCATCCTCTTCACAGTCAACAACATATTAAGACCTTAATATCATCAGAAAAATTTAAGTCATTTATTGACCATTCCTTCATCTATGTTATTGATGTAAATCAAAAAGAGACTGAGTCCTGAAGTATCTCACTTGTGGCATTAATCCAGTTTGACTGAATTCCATTTGTAACAAATCTCTGCTTTCTTTCATTTAGTGACACTTCTATCCAATTTGCTAATTTATCCCCCATACCTATAGAGATATGTTTACAAGCCTTTTATATGGCACCTTGTAAATACTTTCTGAAAATCCAGATAAACCAAATTTACACCCTTACTCTCATCTACATGAGCAGTAACATGTTCAAACAATGTCAAAAGATTTGTAAGGCAATATTTTTTCTTAGTGAATCTATATTAGCGATCCAATAAGATTCTGAAGTTTGTTAAATGACATTGTAAAGTATCTTCTATCAGGTTTTCCAAATTTTTTTCATAACTTATATTTGCTTTAACAATTTTCATTACTTCCCTTGTAAAGAAGTGTTATTGTTCTCTAGTTCTCTTTTAGTTCTCTAGTACCTGCCCAACTGAGAATTTACAAAAAAATATTAGCAAGTGACTCACATGCTGAATCCTTAAAATCCTTTTCAACTCTTGGAGAAATATTATACAATAACTAAATAAATAAGGAGTAATTTACTTATAGTACTAACATATGGTTATTTTTTAATCCTTCATTCTTTAATTACTGTTGAATATATGACTTATAATCCTCTTTGTAATAATTGTCAGACATGTATTTTATGTTTTTTTGATACATCACTCACATATTTGTTTATTTACATTGTGTAAAGTTGAGCTTTTCTTTGGCTTCAATTCCTGAATTTTTCTCCACATAATCTAAATTTCTGGTTTCATCAGTTTTAGTTAATTTTTACTTGCTGGAAGTTAGTTAATACATGTATTATTCTTTTATTTTCCTGCTCCCTTCTAGTTCTTTGTAACATATTCAAGAACACAACAGTGTTTTATATTCTAATGTTACTATTGTTTTCCTTGGTTCCTTTTACCTCACTTGAGTTTGGGGGTTTATGTGTCTTGTTCCTCGTTGGAATTTCTATCAATATGCTTTCACCTTTCAAGGTATGGCCATTCTTGTCAGCCTTTTTCTACTTCTCTGGCTTGTTTGGTATCAGGTTTTGTTGGGAGGAGACATGCTACTTATAATGGTCTGTCTCCCCACATCTTTCCTTTAGGAATTCAGTGTGTCTCTGTTTTTGCATAATACTGTTTTTGAGTCCTGTACGAAGGTGGCTATCTTGCTTAGTTCCTTTTTGTTTTTTTACTTTTCATTTTTTTTGTTTCTCTCATGCCTGTCTTGGCCATTGAATGAAGAATGATTCATTGCATGGTGGGAACAAATCCTGAGAGTGGGTTTCCTTCTTTTGTTGACTTTTGTGATATCTCCTTTTATGTTCCTTGGATTATATGAGTTTTTCTGAGTTTGGAGCTATTCACTACCAGTGGCTATCTCTTTTATTGTTATTTAACATTCCTTTCCTTCCTTTATGGGATCCTTTCTGGATTTTCATATGTTGATGTGGGTGTTTTCATTTAACATAGTAATTGCATTTCTTCCTGTTGCACATGGAGGGAAGGATATTTTTATGTTTGGGATTCCCATGGATCCTTTTTGTTTTTTCATGAGTTGTCATAAAACTTTGCTGGACTTTTACTATTTTTAGTCATCTGGTCCCATCTTTCTAAGAATGATTAGTTTCTGGCTTCTTCTTGTCTTTGGTTCACATCAGTTTGCTTCTGGATGAGACATATTGAATAGCTTTGTTCTTCAACATAAGAACTTTTTCTTTTTCATGTTTTATGGTTCTCTTGGGATATTTTCTTCCCTTTTTAACAATAGTTAGTCATTTCATTTTTCAATCAGTATTCAGGATATAAAGTATATAGACTTCAAGTCTCTTTCCTAGCTACCTTGAAAAGTTCTGTCTCTTTTGGGGATTTGTACCTCATTGGTTACTCTCATATCAGTCCATGACCTTTGCTCATTATCTTTAGTGGGTATTCCTCGAGTGATGGCACTTCTACTTAGGTTCCTTGATTCATCTAGTTGTAATTCACTCTTTACACTGGTACAGTTTTGTTTGGAGGTTAGACAGCAGTTATCATGTGGTGATTATTCATATTCTACCTTCTTTTCAGGTCTTTTGTCTTTTATTGAATCTTCTCTTATATGTTGGAGAATGTGTTGTGATACTGTGAATATTTGCAGATACCAATCTTTGGTGTATATTCATGTCTCTTTTCTCAGTTTTTTGCACTTCACAGTTCCTAGAGCTCCATCTTTTATCTTCCATCTATAGTGAAAGCAAGTAGTTTCAGTGTCTTTCACTGAATTACAAAAAGTCTCACACTTCTGAAAGTGGGTGTACATCTGGTTCTGGTTCCTTTGTTTTTATAACTTTTGGGCCTGCATAAGAAGGATACTGCTCTTGGCTTGCCTTGTTACCAGTGCTTTCAGTGTAGTTGCAGGTTGGTTTTACCATGTGCACAGGGTAATTTTCATGGAAAGGTTTCTTCATTCTCCAGTTTTCATGTAGTTATGCTGTTATCTGGGCATTCAGCACATGGATACATTTGCCACACATCTGGATGACATCCTCCTGTTTATGTGGTTTCTGGGTCCTGTGCCCATGACTATGGGTTGGGCTTCCTTTTAACTAGTATGGAGAAGCTATCCATATGGTTGAGATGTTACACATCCTGCTTTTAATTCTGGGTGAAGATATTTTTCTTCCCTTCTCTTACAGTTGAGTGTTTCTTATTCCTTTTCTACTCATGATACCAGCATCAGTAGGAATTACAGTTGAAATTAACACTCTGACCCGTAATCCAAGGTTCAGTTTGGTATCATTTTTAGTCTCCTACAGATGATCTGGAAATTTGGCCAGTGATTGCCATATGCTTACTTCCTAATTGTATTTCTGGTTGCTTGCAGTGCAGCACTCTGTTTACATGTGGTTGGAGTTAGTATATATCTGTTTTTCACAGTCCACTCACCCTGGCCATATTACATTGTATATACTCAACTGATTTTTTGGCACTGTCTCTACCTTGTAATATCAAAGATAGGATATGGAACCTTGTCTCGGTGGTTGTGGTTGGGAAGAATGTTGCTCCAATGTTTCTGAGGCTTTAATTATTGAATTGGTTCTCAGTGCCTCCTGTTTCACAATACTTAACTTCCGGGAGAAGGGCATACCTGTTCCAGAAATGATGCAGTTCACTTCATCTGTGCTTTTATTCAATTTGATTCCCTGTAGATTCTTTCCGTAGGAAGTCTTTTATTTCTGTGTCACATCAGTCCCTCCACTTTCTCAATGTAAGATTTTGAGGTATATATTGTTTTGTAAGATATCGTTTTTCTACACTACAAATATATTTTTGATAGATTGTATGCCTCCTTTCACACACTTCTCACCATTCCTTTCTACTTCCAGTGTTTTTTTATTTTATGGTGTGTCTAATATCAAAATTAAGGTATACAAAATGTAACAGCCAGCTGTTCCAGGAGTGTATTTGGCTCCTATTGGTGGAGGATGTTGGATGAACTATACATGCTAAATGAACAGCTTGAATAGAAGAGGTATTTTGCTAGTGACTCAAGGGAGAATAGTTTTTTTTAATGCGTTAGAGGGCATATGAAGAGGGAAAAAGCTTTTGTGTGAGTAGAGATAGGTATCTATCTGAAATATTCTGTTATTTACAAACATAATATCTTATAAGTCACCCATCTTATAATAAGTAAATACAAGCCTTTCTTTATCATTCTTTAAAGGCTCTATTTCTATCCTAACATTTTGTTTGCTGTTTATGTATTTGAAGAAATTGTTGCTGTGAATTTCTTTTTCTTAGATCTTCTGCCAATCTTTTGTCACTTTTTGATGTTCTAGTTTCCTGTTTGACCAGCTTTCTTGATCATGTAATATTCTAGATTTCCTGTCATACTAGTCAGTTGAAATTTATTAAATTTTTAATGCTTTTTCCATAATTTTCTCTCATATACCTTGTGTGAGCCAATCAGGTTTTATACTTCCAGTCACCTTTTCCTTTCTCTAAAAAATATGTTTATCTTGAATATTTAAAAATGTATCCTTAACATATTTTAAAGTTGATCAGTGTCACTGAATAATTCAGCTGTCCAATTTGCAAATAATAATTCTTGTTGAACCTTTTTAAGATTTATTTTTTAAATTTTGAAACAAAATATCATTATTTGTTATCTCCATATGCAGCAAATCATTGATTCTAATAGAATAATGGCCACATGCACTCAGATGTTCCCCAGTTTTCATACTCAACAATTTATGTATTAGAAGTTAGTAATAAATCCAAACTAGCATTGTTCCAGGTAGATTCTCTGACATAATTAAGTTATGCCATCTTTATTTAACTGCCTTTGTCATTCCCTTATACTTATTAACTAACTATTCTGATCTACCTTTCTCTACATCAATAGAACAACAAAATCTGCATCATTGCTAGTTCTCTTTATTATATCTCTTGCTCTTTCAGTTATATCCTCCATCTTTGTCCTAGGATAGCACAATATAATTCTTTTTTTCCTCTTTACTCTACAGACTATTTTATCCACATTTCTTCTCAATGACTCACCTGTAACTATTACATCTGTTAAATTTCTCATTCATATCTTTCTATAACTATTTTGTTTTTTTTTACACCAACAGTTACTCATCTACACAAGCCAATGGCTGAAATTTGTGACTCAATACAATAGGCTTATTACAATTAAATCCAGTACTTTTTGCATTAATACTACTCTTTTTAGGCCTGGTGGCTAGGATGCTCAACTCACAATCTGAGGGTTTCAGGTTCAAATCCCTGTCCTAACAAACATGTTCACTCTTTCAGTCATGAGAGCATTATAATGTGACTCTCAATCCCAGTATTCATTGGTAGGTGTGTGGTGATAAGTAACTGCCTTTCCTCTTGTTTTACATTGTTAAATTAGAGAAGGTTAGTGTAAATAGTCATTGTATAACTGCATGAAAGTCATTATCAGCCGATATATTCCTTGAATTCAGAAGTTTAAACTTCTCTTGAAATTTTGCTGCTTTTCTCCACAGTCTATTCTCATTCTAGTAGAATCAATAGATAAAGAAAAGTATAGACTTCAATTTCTTTTCAGCCTACAAATTATACTTACAATTTGCACATATTGAATACTAGCTTCTTTTAAAGTACATACCAGTCCCAAGTTCTCAAATAAAACCTACTCACTGCACCCAGCACACCTAACAAACTGTGAATGCTTATCTCCTACACTGAGTATTATCTATTGTATTTCTAGCATGGAAGTAAATATTCAGTACCATTAGCATGGACTGTAACAAGATGGTGAAGCTTTGAGATCATTTTATTATAAAGTCCTCAAATTTCTGTGTACATAAAAATAAAATTTTTCATCCTAAATATTTCAGTTATAGCTTTTTGTAAATGCTTTGAAGGAGTAATGTTTTTGAAACTTAACAATTTAATCAAAAACTGATTTTATGTCTCATGAAAGACGTGGCTTAGTGATTAGAACCTTCATGAAAGTTTAGAAAACAATTTGATTAGTATAAAATGAATTTAAGCTAGGGTTGACTTGTAAGTCTGTTAGTGAGTTATGTTGCATCTGAAGGTATTATAGTGAGAGATTTGATTTAATTTGTGTGTCAATAATTCAGTGTTGAGTTCATGTTTTTCACACGTACTTAGAGAAATATTATATTTTTAACAGGGCAAGCAAATTAGAAAGTAAATTATAATAATTCTTTATCCTCTATTGTAAGTCTATACCTATCAGTGAACATTAGTATAGCTAACTCTTAGAATTTGAATTTGAATATTAAAATAAGTTTGTTGTTGTTGAGTGGACTGGACTTTGATTTTTACTTATGCCAAATTATCCAAAACAATCCATCTGACAATAGAAATTTCTAAAACATTTTGACTTGAGTCTGTAACATATAAGACAATCCAGTAGTAACTGTAATTTGTTTTGTAAAGCATATTAGCTTTAAAAAATCATGAACTGTGACTTTGCATTATTACCTTTAAAAGAATGAAATGCTTTGAAAAACACAAGACGTATATACTTTTGGCCCAATTATAGGTTATTGCTATTTTTTATATTAATTAAATTTGCTCCAATCTTTAGTTATAAGTTTACAGAATCCAGAAAGGGTAATGATTTTAATTTGTTTCAGATATTATTGTTATAAGTTTATAATGTTAACCTCTACAGTATATGTTCAAGTAGTGGTAGTTTGATTCATCAAAATCAGTTAAAATACAAGTGAAATATTTCTGATAAACTTAAAACTGCTATACTTCTGCATTTGAAGAATAAAGTACTGTCCAATAACAAACAGCTTGCAACAGTGTCTATAGTTGTGTAGTTTTTTTGTATTATAGGGTTACATAGGTGTGATTTTCATTTTGAGCCTCCAAGCTGTGGTAAAGATTCGTCAGAAATTACATCGCTACCACAGAAATGAAGATGAACCTCAAGAAAAAGTGATGTTTCCAGGAGTTGCACGTGCTCAAGCAGATGAAGGATTATTGGAGTGCATAAAGTTTCTTTCCAACTACATTTTCTATAAGTTTGGAATTGAGGTGAAACATGGTTTTCATAGTTTTGTGTTATATACAGTAGTTGTTCATTGTAATTTATATAGTTCAGCCTTATGATCATCGTTAATATAGGAAGTAGTTTATCAAGAATTAATTGAGTCTAACAAAGCTCATTAACTGCAGTATTGTTATTGCTGCACTACTTTTTGAGCTTTGCAAAATTTATTGACGAAGCAAATGAAGCCTTTCTGTCATAAGTCTCATAATGTTCATTAACACAGAAATTGTAATCCTTCTATTATTAATTAAGTTATGGAAGTGACATGTTTTTGAAAAAGCTTTTATTATACAAAGTTCTGTAACTTGAACTTTATTTTCCCATTCACTCCCATCTTATTAGTGTAGTTTATTCTTAAGGAAATTTTCTGGTGTGCAAAAGTAATAAAATCACACACATTAATCTAATAAAACATTTTTTTAAACAAATATTAAAAGTATCTGGGAAAGTTTAATTAAATTTTACATGGGAAGGAAGAGGGAGATTTAATACTGATACTGTTGTGTCTCTCCCTGTAAGTCATTGTAATTTTAATGTGGTGTAGGCTTGGCTCTTTTGACAAAGAATGCGTGAAATGTTGCTTGCTGTTTCTGCTGCATCCTTTCCTTGTAGCAGTGCTCTACATTGTGTTGTCCTCTTGTAACATTTAGGCTGAATTCATGGCTAAGACCATTAACACAAAGAATTTACACCACTTCTTCTGTGATGGCAAATGATTAGAGTATATGGCTGGTAGTCAGCTCAGATTGCAAGGGTTGTATTTCAACAACATCCTCCTCATCTGCAGTTGAGTCTTGTTCCAACATAATCAGCTCCTCATTCAACATATTTGGGACTTTTAATAACTCAAATAGATCATCATTGATGATATCTTTAAAACCAGCCTGTCTTCCAAGTTCCACATATCTTGGTGAACTCTCTTAGCACTTTCTGCTTGGAGGAACCCTGTAACATCTTTAGTACACTCTGGCCATATGTTTTTTCCATAACCCAAATACCCATAACATGAGGGCATACTTTGTACATATAGTAAGTGTTTTGAAGACATTGAAATATTACAACCTAAAACAAATAGTTATTTTATTTCAAGTTTGGGAAATGCAGTTTTGAAAACTCCATGAGTTTATTTCTTGTGTAAAATTTCAGCTGTTTTGTTTATGCAGAATTTATTTATCACTGAAGCACATCTTTTTGTGTTTAGTTTTGTTTAGTGACTATCGTTGCTTGTATTGCTGTACGGCTGGATGTGTACGCTGTGGTATCAGCAGTGTGGCTCTGTGGCCTTTTCTTGTTAAGAAGGCGAGTGATTAGTCGAGTCTGGCCCTTTTACATCTGCTACCAATGTATTATATTGCCAATACAGTACATTAAGTGTGTAGGAATACCACCTGGATTGTGTACTGGTAAGTAATAAGATTAGAAATCTTTAAAACAATTTTATAGAAAAGTTACTTAAAAGATTTAAATTTGGAAAATCTATTTTTTTGCTTTGTAGATATTTACAACATTATAGTTTGATAAGCTATGTATAATTATTATTTTTCTTCTGTGGGAACTTTTATTTATATGAAATATTTTTCCTAAAAATATGACTTTTTAAATTGAAATATTTCCCCAAATTATACATATTCCAGCTTCCACTGAGTCACTACTGACAAAGTAAATTTCTTGTTTTGTTTAATGTAAAATGTTATTCCTTGTTTTGCATGTTAGAATTCATGTTTCATGGAAAACTTGTATCGTAAAGTAATTAAACAATTTAAAATGCATCATTACAGTTTTGGTGTTAGCTTTACCTGTACTTAACGTGTTAGATACAACTTAGCTTATAATCAGATGTCAATAAGAATTGTATTTTTTTATTCTGTGAGAACTTTATATCTTAATACAGAAGTTCTTTCAAATAATAACTGTGCAAACAAAAGTACTTTCAAGATCTTCTGATCAACTGCGAAAGCTCGGTCATTTACAAGACTTTCAAAGGTTAAATATAGAAGCTAGGTTACTTGGAAATTCTTTATCTTTTAATACTATAAGTACTTCAGAAATCAACTATGCAAACTACGTTACATACAATAAAATAAGTCTTCCAAAGAATTACTGTACAAGCTAAATTACTTGCAAGACTTTCAAATAAACTAAAAGCTAGATTACTTGCAAGGTTTTGTCTGTTAATAGAATATGTCTTTTGAAAGTTAGCTGTGCAAGCTACATTTATGCTACAAGTTATTATTTCCTGTATAATCTAAAATATTTCTTTGAACAGAGTATCCTTGGAGTACCAGTTTTAGCTTCAGTCAAGAACTGCGAGAATGGCTTTATCTCCCTGATTTTACAGCACCACCTGATTCATACAAGATTCTTGGTTAGTATTTTATATTACTGAAAAAATTTTAAGTTGTACAATCTTAAATTTTCTTAGAAGGACAAGTCAAAAGTAAAAATATTATCAATTAATTAAAGTTGAGAACATGTCCCTTCAGTAAAAAATTTAAAATAAAATTATCCCAAAAATAATAAGAGTCAGAACCAATGGTAAAATATTAAACCACCAACTTGTCACAGAGTAAAAATTACCACATATGAGAACAAACAAAGAATCAGAGCAAATGGTATAATAAAAACTACCAATTTGTCACAGACTAAAATTACTACACATGAAAACAAACTAAAAGTCAGAACTCGCAGTATTGTTGTTAACCCATGAATTTGTTACAAAATAAAAATTACTGTACATGAAAAGAAGTTAAGAGTCAGAACCAGTGATATATGTACTCACTGATTTGTCACTTAATGAAATCATCACATATGGCATCATATTAAAAGCTGGAACCAGTGATATAACACCAGACAATTAATTTTCTTTAGGTGAGAATGTCAGAGATGGAAATTTGTACCAAGACTTTTTTGTTCAATAAAGTACTTATCATTGAAAATTTTAAACTTAGTTTGTTAATTAAATATTCACTGTGTGTATAGCAGTTAAAAGGTAATAATGTGTATTTGTTGTAGTTCTTTGTATAATCTATGTCACTAGTGACCATTTATCAATACTATTTATGTAAAACACTCCTAAAGTCAAAATATTAAAAGATAATACAAAAATAAGTAATTAAATCTGATAGGACCATTATGTTACAAAATAAAATATATTTAAATATGTTATTTTTAAATTATTATAATGTTTAATCATTACATCATTTAACTTGTTTTAAAGAGTTTTTCTGAATTTAATCTTTCTTTAAATTAAATATTACTGTTGATTGTTAATTTATATATTAAGTTGCTTCCATGTTTAGGCAAAACTACAATATATTTTAGGCTTGGCATGGCCAGGTGGTTAGAGTGCTTGACTCGTAATCTAGGTGTCATGAGTTCAAATCCTCATCACACCAAACATACTCGCCCATGGAGGCATTATAATTTGATTATCAATCTCACTATTCGTTGATAAAAAAAATAGTAAAATCAGGAAAGGCCAGCTCAGATGTAGATGTTTGCAAAATTCAAAACAAAGAAACAGACATTGAATTTCAATGTTTGTTTAAATTGTTATCCTTTATATAAGAATTATTCCAGTAAAAATGAAATTGTCTTATCTTGTTTTTATTTTGTAGTGGACTTCTTTCAACTTTTGTTTGCTTGCTGTCAGTTACGTGTGTTTACTGTTGAAATGAGTTTACATGCTGAGGAAACTGGAGGGAGCAATTCTGAAATTTGGTTTTTAAAGGATCTCAAAACCATCATCAATCCAATACCAGATTTTGTCACTTATACAAAGTTAGTGTGCTAAATTTTCCCATTAATTTGTTTTAATTTGTTCATTATTTGTAAAATGATCAGGATTTTTTATTTTGGCCACACGTATTTTGCACAGAAACGACACAAAATCCACACTTAGACAAGTTGAAGGTTGCAGTTTTGAAGTATTTTCTATGTTGTTACTTAAATAATAAATTAGTCAAAAATTAGGGCAGACTGTATATAATCCATAAGGTCTCCAACTTGGATGTTTTGTTATTTATTTGTTTATTTTTGTCTTAGCTCATGATCATTACTTATATTTAAGAACCTGTACGTTTCTGCTTTTGAGTAAATGATACCATGTGATCACTAAATTTTTCCTGAAATGCCTTTTCCTACTTGCCTTTAACCTAATTCAAAGAAACATAATTAAATATATTATTTGAAACTTTTCCTTGCTTGTTATATATTTCTGAATGGCATTTTTACACAAGGTAATGATCTTTTATTTTAAACGTAATCTAAAGAGAGTTTACTTGTAAAGCTATTGGTGTATGATACAAATTTCATTCAAGTTTAGTTAATTGAAAAAATTAATAATTATATTTGGAAGATATAGATTCAGTAATGTTAATTTTGCAGATCTTATCTGGACATGATCAAAGTATGGGTTTTCTTCTCCTTTTATTGGATAACACTTGCAGTGATGTTTCTAGCAGGAACCAGCAGAGTTAGTCTATTTGCCATGGGCTATGTAATTGGCTGTTTCTTATTTTTGTGGAGTGGAAATGAATTTTACTTGAAGCCCATCAAAACCCTTCTCAGAATGTGAGTTTTTTTTGTTTCAAGATTTTGAAATTGAAAAGTCTGTTTAAAAAGGAGAAAAAGATGTATTATGACTTCTTTTTTAGTTTTATTGTGTGGTTTCCATTGTCTTTGTATGCATTAAGAAATATTAATTGTGATGAAAAAGCT
Source organism: Carcinoscorpius rotundicauda (assembly GCA_011833715.1). Lineage (NCBI taxonomy): Eukaryota > Metazoa > Arthropoda > Merostomata > Xiphosura > Limulidae > Carcinoscorpius > Carcinoscorpius rotundicauda. Next base: position 91,547,096 of record CM022395.1, read on the forward strand.
ATATCAAATTCAAATATATGTGTTTGAAACATATTTTTACTTATGCATGTGATTGTTATTAATTTGTTATATGTCTGTTGAGCAAAAACCGTTGTTTTGAAAAGTTGTTTTTATGGTTTTTGTATTTCAGGTGGAACTGTCTGCTAGCTTATAACGTGTTGGTAATATTATTGAAATCCATCTTACAGGTAGATACCATTTTGTAATATATTTTATATGTCTACCTACAGTATTGTTGTAGATTTTCCTTGACATTGTTACCTAAGTAATTTACTTCAATAACAGGTAAAATTAAAACAAAATGATTGCTCATAGTTTCAAAATGTTATCAAAATTTCCCAAATATTAAGTTTCTGCTTATCCTTACCTCTACTATTGTAGAGTGGTGAGTTTTGAATGCCATTGAATTTTGACCAAATATACTATGCAAATCATAAAGTCATATTAATAACTTCCTACAATATTCAATCTGTTAACACCCAAATAGAAAATGTTTAATAGACTAGATGGAAAGTTCCAAAAACTATTAAAATTGGTGGAATTTAAGGGTGAAAGTTGATAATATGACACTTCTAGTTGGTTTTGTGGTGCTGATTTAGATAATCTAATTTCTTACATTATTACTAATTTCCACTCACAATTACAACTAGTTTCTGTTTGTCTACCCTCCATTTTCCCCTTGGTGGGCTCGGCAGATAGCCTGATGTGGCTTTGCTGTAAGAAAACACACACTCTACCCTCTATTGTACAAATTTTCAGTTGTTATTAGCCTGTAACTCCCAACTAATTTCACATGTATACCATATGGTTCAGTTGTGTTTGAGTATGCAAAAACTCTTTACTACCAGAAATGCCACATACCCTATCACAACTGCCTACCTCTGTGCAGTTGAATCCAATCTTCACTTTGAGATTAGGCACAAAATGAACACCAGAAGAGGGGAGAGCAGGTGGACAAGGTGAGAGGAAGTAACTATCCATCAGAAATACATTTTCAATATAGGAAATATTAATGCCCAATACAATTATGTACTTCCTCTCACAGTGAGCAGATGAAGGGATTGGTGTAAAATTACCTAGATGACAACCCTTCAAAAGTGTCTGAAGAGCATCCACATAGTATTCTACCTCTCTGTAGAGGAAACAATCCCATACATGATTGTACCACTTCTTAGCCAGGTATATTTTTTTCACCAGAGTGAAGTCAACTGGTGTTATGGCAAAAGTGATCGATGCCAAATCCAGAAGGAAGAGTGTAGAGTGGCTAGGGTGTATTTGATTGTAATCAAGAGTTTAACTCCAATCCAAATCCAGTATAACAGGGAGGAATTCACATGGCTCCTAGAAGGAGTACAGTCCTCAACCATTCACCTACAGTGCAGGAACAAAAGTTTCTCTTCTGTTCCAAGAACCTAAACCAACATGTGTGCAAGTCCAAAACAACTTGAAGAAATCCTGGAAATGTACATCCAGACACATGAGGAATGTTGAAATTCAGTGTGGATGCTCAGTTGTGGTCCAAAGCTAATAGACATTGGGATGTAACATTCAGTATGTGGAAGAAGGAAGTTCCTATCACAGCCACATCTAAGGACTTATGTTGATTTGTCCAGCTACAATTAAAAGCATTAACTCGGGAAATGACATCTGAATAGTGGTGAGAGTGAGGGTTCCCAGTCAGAAAGGTGAACTACAAAATAGACAGAAAAATCCAGTAAAGGCCTGTAGCACCTGGAATAAAACCTCAGATATGTAGTAGAAGGATAGTCACATTTTATATACAGGCAGAAGAATGCCACTATTGTACTCTCAGCTGAGTGGAATTGTGGACATTCATTAGGATTCCTCTATGATCTACCACACCAGAGGCTGGAAGATGGGAAGTGGTAAGGACTTTTGCATTCCATTGGAAGAATGGGAGAAAAAATGTGCTGTAGCATCTAGAGGAAAACATCACTGGAGAAAGAGCACTGGGTGACCATGAAATCATATTTTGAAAAGCAGACCATTCTTGATTCCAGCAATCTAAGGAACATTAGAGATGGGAAGCATTTTCTTTCTGCTTTACTTATGTTATTTCTTGAGTGTACAGTTTGGTAGAAACATAGTTATAACATATTTTACCACAAAGAAGAACCTGCAAGTGGTCTTGTAAAACACCTCATCTCAACAGTGAAGGTGATAGACCTTAAATATCTCACAGAACAAATATTGGGTATCATTATACTGGGACAAGCACCACTTAATCAAAGAGCAGGATTCATGATATGAAACTGATGGCTATGAACCCAGAAAAAGATGTCTATAGTCCAAAAGACATAAGGGCTGTGATTGAGTGTCTCTCTTGACTGTTGATGTATTAGAGTCAACCATTGAGTTGACAGAATTAATCATAACTGTTATGCCACACAGAGGTGACAGAAAATAAAGCATTATCTGGGAACAGCAAGGAGTAGCAAATGGTTCATGTAAAAACCTATTTCTTCTGGAGGCCAATGCTTTGAGATCTCCCATGTAATGCAGCATGCACTCATCTTGACAATGAGGTGTCAAGACAAGTAGAAGGAATAGATACCTCCTTTGTCGTGTTGTTTCTACATAATCACCAGAGGAGGTAGGACTGAAAGGAAGCAGGTAGGGGGTATCTTTAAATATAGAGGATCCCTGATATGGTACCAATGAACTTAAAGTATCCACTGCAAGGAAATCATGTGGGCTTGACTCAGAGTGATTAGAATCTCTAGTGATGTCCAAGATTAGAAAAGAGACAGAATTTCTTAGACAGGGAGAGAAGGTGCTGATACAGTCCTCTGAACAGAAACTCCATGAAGTGCAGACAAAGAGGAGAAGGCTTGGCTCAACTGACTTGAAAATCACTCCCAGCTGAACAAGATATTGAGCAGGATGAATTATGGACTTCTTCTAATAAGCTTTTCTGAGGATAATTGGAGATTTGAGGAAAATTCTGTGAAGGATGGAGTTAGAAGGAATCAGTCAGTGAATTAGACACATAAAATATCATCATCCATGGCTCATGGATATGTGTAGGATTCTATGGTGAATTGAAACATGTTGAGAGAATTATCAAAAGATGTCAATCTCTGGCCTTCTTGGAAACAACAAAAATTTGGAAAATGAACCTGAAGCACAGGAGAAACCTGTCAGATTACACCCTTGATGACAAGGCCTTGAATCACTTTTGTGAACCATTGGCAGGAAACAGGATCTTAAGGGTAGAAAGTAGGGCAGGAAATAACACAAAAATAGTGAGAAAAAGGAGGAAGAATCATTCTGACAAAAGTCTTATACAAAAGAAAAGTTATTAAATCTTTTAAATATGCATCTTAAAACATAAATAACATATAATTAAGTAATTTATATAAAACTAAAACCTAAATACAATCTAATTTTATATCTAACTAATGTATATGTAGGTGAGAAATAATGTTAAAGTTTTTGAGGACAAAGCAGCAACAATGCTAAGACGAGTTTAACTAGTTCTCTATTTAATTTTTTATGTCACTTTAAATTAGCAATTAATAAAACATACTTCAAAAAGCACTCTTTCTATTGGTTATAAACATTTGGCATAATCAAGTATAATTGTTTGAGAAATCACAACTTTTTTGCAAAAAGTGGGTGTGGCATCTGTCAAGAGTTCAGAAAAATTTATTTCTTGTTTTTCCAAGTGTGCCTTATAGAATTTGAAAGAATAAACAAAGCAGTTAATATGAATTATTTCTATATATGCAAGACTAGCACGAATCAAGAACTTTTTAATGTACAAAAACACAAATGTAACATTTCCTAAAGTTATAGAACATGAGAGAATAAATGAAACTTGAAAAATTTTCTTTAAGGTTTAATTTGAAATAAAAAAATAAAACTTAGGTTATATAAAACTATAAACTATAATGTGAACTTTGATGTTGATTTCATTGAAAAAACATTGTTTATAAAATAGGTTAATTATACTTTAAATTTCACCAAGTAAAACTTTGTGACATGCAAAAGGTGCCATTGTAACAAAGGAATTAAAACAAGTCAAATGTATAAAGAAATGTTCATTACACTATTGGTTATCACATTTATATCCAAGGCTTTAAATGCTTATCAATTTTCATATGCTGGTTCATTTACTCTCCATTACAATAGAGTCTGTGATCACTGCTATAACTTTTGGTAATCACAGTCATATCTGGAGCTTTAAATAAGTTTCTCTTTCAACAAAGTCCAATGGTTCAATTACTTTAGAATACAATTCATAAAATTAATTATTTTTCTCTACTATGTTATTGCAGTACAATGTATGATAATCTCACTTTAAAAATTGCAACTACATGATCTCTGTGGCTAAACTTCTAATCATGCAATCTAGACACAGACTTATACCCTAGCAGAGTTTTAGAATGCTCCACACACTACTACATATTATGATGCAAGAATACAACTAACAAAAGTTGGTAACAGTTGAACCACAGCAAACAAACCTGTCAACTGAGGATTACTACTGCCTGTTGAAGGGATTATTTTGTTTTCATACTTTATATTGAGTAGAACATTCTCTTTCATACCTATTTGCTTCAGATAAATTAACACTTTAAAAAAATAACTAAATTTAACTCTAATGTTGTATAACTATCTATGTTGTGATTCTCACATCAATCTAAATTGGAAACAAGTATATATACATCTGAAAAAGGTTGTTGAAATCTAGGTAACCGATCACTTTCTTCACTATATTCATGCTATTCACATTCAAAATAGGTATCTGCATAATCTCTTGTACATACTTGATTGGGTAGCAAAAATAATATCATGTCGCTTTTATAAAATTCATTTGACTTATTATATTTGAAATACAGTTGTGTTGTTAATTTTCATATTTTTTCTCTTTTTTTTCTCGAATATGAATTGTATTTTAATACTACAATTGTGAAATCTCACTGCATACAGTATTCATCTCGAATATCTTATTTATTTTAATATTGCTACTGTTGAAGTTTGTTTGTATAAAAATGTACAGTTAGAACAGAACTCATTGCATATAACATAAAGGAGGGCATTTATAGTTGATTTTCTCTCATTTGTGCTATATATATACACACACACATACAAATAAGAAAATGTGTCTTGCTGCTTATTATTGGTGGCCATTTTAATGTCTTTTTATGTTTTGAATGCCATTTTTGCTCTTAGTTAAAATGGGTTATCATGTATAGAACACCTAAATTTATCAACTGTGGTATGCTACCAACGTGTATCACAAAATACCATGATAAATTTGTTTTGTTCAATATTAACCTAGTCTGTAGTTGATAAAAGATAAAATTTATAGTTTAATACAGTGAAAAGTATGTACTTAAAATGTACTCTATCTTTCTTAAATACTCCAAAAAGTAGTTTTAAAGTTGGTGTGTATCATAAAATGACTTATCCAAGATCATAAATTTATTTTGATACTTTATTTTTCATGGCTTTTAAAGTTTACTAAAGCAGACAAATGCATGTGGGCTTATTCTGATAGTGAAGGAGAAATACTGACTATAGTTCCAATATTACTTTTTGTTTCTATGCACAGTATCTCAGATTTTTAGTAATACATACAAGTTTATTGCATACTAAACACCAGATGAGTTACAAAAGTATTTGCACTAAAGAATGTTTGTGGATTGACCATGTTATCAGATTCACATTCTGACAAATCAAAGTGCATGATAATATTAACGTAAAGAATGAAAATACTTTTGTCTGTGTATATTTCAGATATTACTTTACTGGCCTCTGGAATCTTTGAAATGCATACCTACAGTTTTTGCAATATTACTCTATACTGTATTTAGTATTTACTCTTTTCTACTTCAGACTGTTGTCAAATCAGCAATGCAAGGTAAATTAGAAAGTTTATACCTGTGACGTTAAATAAAGAACATCATGTTGAATGTAACTTGTTAAAGAGTCATGACATATGCTCTTTAACCCCAGCCCATATGTATAGGGTTCGTCATTGAACTGTGTTTACAATATTGTAAAAGGTAATTTATTGTTAGCAGTATTGCTAAATCAGTAATAAATGCTGTATCTCAGGACACCTGGTGTGGGTATTAACAGTTTTATTAATAAAGCAGAGAACAATGTTTTGACCTTCATAAGTCATCTTCAGGTCAACAAAGGTCATCATGAATTAAAAAAACTCTCATCAATTGTAAATGTTTATAGTGCCTAAGAAACTGAGATCATACTTTGTGTAAGACAATAGTCAAAATATGTTAAAAAAGACATTGGTTTTAAAAAGGTCATTGTTTGTTCATAATGAAGATCAGATGTGGGTCAAATCTGTTGCAAGAATAAGGAATTTTAAAAATGTCATATTTTAGAATAAATGGTAGTTTACTATGTGCAGAGAAGTATGTGGTATTGTTCACTGAGAACTTGTTAAATATTACGTTACATGTTTGTTCATTATGAAAGGTAATGTCCATATTAGAAGTGACAACCTTGTTATAATTAGAAAAGTTGAGAATTAGCAGAAATTAAGAGTTTGAGAGGATCTCATAATTGCTAAACTAAAGTCTATTGTAGCTCATCAGAAGTCAATACTACTGCTTCTTCTCCAAATGTAAGCTTGTTTGAATTTTTGAAAGCAGGGTATCTGTCAATAAAACTTTTGGAAAGCATTATAATTGACACATAACCTCTTTGGTCAGATAATATTATTTGTTCAAATGATTCTTAGCTGTTATTGTTTTTATTTAACACTTTTACATTGCTTTTTATACATTTAATTCCAGGGGATATTTACACTTAAGAAAGGTTTCAGGTTTACTGTCAGATACTTAAAATAAAATTTAGTTGGACAAAGAACTGGGCTAAAACAGCATTTTAAAATTTCATGCTGCAAATAAATTTTATAATATTTAATGCCTCATTTTTATTAAAAAAAAGAAGAAAGTAAGAGAGATGTTTCACTATACTTTCTAATAATTGAAAATGTAATGAAACAAGTAAATAGAATAAGTTGAAATCATGTACAAATTAATTACAAGACTGATTCTGTACACCCAAATTTGAATTTGAAGGAACTTCTAAAAATGCTGCCTGTTGAATGGATTATTTTGTCTTCATACTTTATGTTGAGTAGAACAGTCTCTTTCATACCCAATTAATTACTTCACAAGAACCTCAGAGACTATGGCAGAACAGCATGTTCGTTAACAATAGACAAGCAAACAATAATTTATAAAGAAGAATTGTGTTATAAGTGAAATAGTGTACTACATGGAAGGTATTTTAAAGTCTAAATTAAATTTTTCCCTGGTTGTCATTCAGGTATTTGTAGTAGCAAGATGTAACTTCTGTCTTTAACCAGTGTATAAATTCTTAACAGGCATTTATAAAATGATAGAACTTTTCAAGATATTAAATCTGAACTCAAGACACTTGTTTAGACAAATGTAATATATTTGCTTAAATATTTGGACTCAAACAACTTTGTTTCTTCACCTTTCGGTTGTTGTATTGGCTAAAAGTTACGAACCTTATGCAGATCTATTTATAAATTTTTGTTGTTTACAACATTAGTATATTTACTTTGTTTTCTAAATTTAGGGTTTGGTTTTGCAGTAATTGGTGAATGTTAAATTTTAAAGAATTTTTCTGTTTTTTTTCTCAACTTCAGGTATTCAGTTGTGTGTTTCTATCCACTCTGTACAAGAATTTTTGTTGGTTGGTTCAGTTACTAGGAATTGTTTGTACGAAGAAACTGAGTGATCAGTCAAAAGCAGGTAAAATATTTTACCTTAGAAATGTTTGTGTGTTTATATGTTTGTGTAACAAAGAATATTCAGTCACAACTGTTAATGGGCGATTTCATTTTTAAAATCAAGGTCAGGAAGTAAGGGGTAGAAATTAAACTGTAAATTATGGATCACATTATTGAAGTTAATAAGTATTCTGATAGGACATGCTGATTGGTCTGTCTTTTATATTTATATACAAAGAAGCATTTTTAATTTTACAAGTTCTTCTTAAGTTCTTTTCTATGTTTATTTATACAATTCTTGAGATTTTTACGTTTTTGCACTCAACATTACCATCACAGTTACAGAAATGTTCCATTGCAGCAGGGAACGTAGAGTATCAATATATATGTAAAAAATGGCTTGTTTGGGTTGAGTAAATATTTTGCATAGAGGAGCGAACAACGTTTTGACTTTCTTCGGTCATCGTCAGGTTCACTCGACATCACTGTAGAGTGTCAATGTTTTATGACACACTGGTGTTCTCTCAGTATCGTTTTAAATCTCCTTTTTGTTTGTTGTATGTACAGTTTACTGCAGCTACAACTGATTTGGCAAATTTCTTCTTTATCTCCAGTCATTTTAGGATCATTGAGTGTCTGTTTTGATTTTTGTGCAACTGCACGAGAACTATCTTGGCTAGCTATTCCTAATTTAGCAGTGATAGACTAGAGGGAAGACAGCCAGTTAATGTAATCCACTGCCAACTCTTAAGCTGCTCTTTTACCAACAAACAGTGAGATTACCATCACATTATAAAGCCCTCATGGTTAAAAAAGCAAGTATGCTTTTTTTGACATGGAGAAGAACCAGCAGATTGTGAGTCAAGTACCCTAATCACCATGCCATGCTCTTGAGAGTTTGTAAATGGTTAATTGTTTTGTTTTGGAATAAATGCAACTTTATTAGAATTTAATCAGAATGCTTTAGCCTTTTTTTTTCTTACAAACTCTGAGACAAAAGTGGTATGTGAATAAACTTGTTTTTAGAAATTTTTAATGGAGTAAATTAATATTATTTCATTTGTATATGCTTGTCTTTCATATTCTAGAAAGCTCTCTCAAGAATTATATGGTTATAAACTCTCATCTACTGCTACTACTTTTGAACACATTTTTCCTTGTTTATGTCTATAATATCTGAATGTATGTTAATAGCATGCCAAGTATATTACTTACAAATGCTTATTTTCTGACTTTAAGGGATAGTTAAAGTTAAAATATAATGGTACACTGAATTTTAACATCTCTCAATTTTTAATTAGAATGTCTAAGAGGGTTATTTTCATTAGATTCCATAGTGAATGTTATTCCTTCATTATTTTCATTCATATAGTTTAAGAGTTTCACTGTTGTGTTACCACATTATGAAGGTGTTTTCTGCATATCTTCTGTATCGTACTAGTTTTATTAAAGTGTTTTGCAACTTAGAATCTTTGAATGCATCCGTAAATGTGTCACTTAAAACAGCAGATAAAGGGTGGACCCCATTACTATATATTTTATTAATTTTTTGATAACATTTATCATTAATTTTAAATATGAAACTTTCCACACAAAGTTTGGTAAGACTAATTAGTTCTTTGATATGGTAACTCTTTAGTGTCAAATGATCTGTAGAATAAAGTGTGTAAGACTTTTATCTGGAATGTTTGTGAACAAAGAAACAATATCTTGTGATACAAGTAAGTTATTATCCTGAATTTCAATGTTTATAAGTTCTTTCACATAATCAACAGAGATTTTAACAGTATCTTTACACTTTTTAATAATTAAATCGGTTTTGTAACCAATAACTTTGCTGAAAAGTGTGTTGCTGAATTAAAACTGCTATACGATATACTAGACTTCTGTATTATAGGTAAAGTGCATGTTATGATTGTATCGCAGTCTTGAAGAATTTAAACCTTTTTTTATCTGATAAAACGTTTGAATGTTTTACAGCAGATTTAGCTTTTCTCAGTATGTTTTGCAATTTTTTTTATGTAAATTTCATCTTCAAGTAATTCTGAGATGCCATCCTCCCAAAATTTGGAGTTTACAGCTATAATTGCCTTTTGTCAACTTTAAAAATTTTGATGTTCATGCATTTTCTTTGTTACTTCGGAAATTATTTCCAGTGTTGATCTTTTTGTTATCATCCTTATATAATGGCTTATTTTTTATTCTAAATTCCCCTTTCTTGATTCCTAAAATAAGTAATCTCTCTTGCCTTTTTGGAGGACAGACAGTTTTGCGTTACATTTGTTCACATGCCCAATACTCCCATATTTGCTTCATCCTTTCTACCATTCATCATTAACTTTCTTCTTTAGACCTCATGTCTGAGGACTTTTTGTGCAGTTCTTTTTCCTTCTCTTCTCCACTTCTATCTCTTTCACTTCTTTTTCTCATTTTTTACTCACATGGCACTTTTATTGCTGGGTCTTGCTTGGTAGAGGTATGCTGCTTTCCCAGTTCGACTTCCTTTCTGTGATGATTTTTTGGAACAATGGGCAGAAGCTGCTCACCATCAATACAAACATTCTTCCTTAGCTTTCAGACTCTCCCAAACAAATCCCTCCACCTCTGTACCTTGTCCTAGTCCTGTTAGGCTTGGTGAGTAGAACATTTCACATGTAATCTAAGAGTCATTGATTCATATCTCAGTCATTGGAAATACTAATCCTTTCAGCCATGGGGACATTATAATGTTATTGTGTCAATTGCAATGGCTCACACCCTTCCTACTTTTGTTCTTGCCCTAAATGGTTCGAAGAAAAAAAGGTGCAGCATTTAGTACCCTAAGGCTTGAAAGTTCCTGTCCACCACTACATCTTGGACATATGCTGGTGCACTTCATTCCACTACTACAGTGGGAGTGCAGATGAATTGCTCTGTGCTTCCAAAAGAATTGTTCTCAAACCAAATGAAAAGTCTTTTGCCCTACATGGTTAAAAAAGTTGATGAATCAATTTCAACACCTATCTCAGTCCCTAACATACATTCCAGCAAATCCCAAGATCCACTTCCTTTGGTTTTGGGTATAGACATTTCCTCAGGCACATCTTCTCCCACCTCAAGATGCAAAATGGTCATTTGTTCTTGTTTTCAGTCGTTGGAATCCTCTTCTAACAGCAAAGACCTGTCCAATCGACTAAAGGCAGGATCCATGGAGGTCGATAGACCTCCCTTGAATAAAGACAATAAAAAAAAAAGATGTGGTCTTATACAGAAGGGTTCTCCACTAAATTTGCCAACACATAAATAAAAATGGCTACCTTGATACAATGGGACTGTCAGGGTTTATGTTTTAATCTGAATGACATCAAAACACTGATTGCTTCCTACCATCCTGTGTCTTTTCTTATAGAAAACATTTTTGAAGCCTGTTCATAGAGTCACCTTTCAGTGGTTTTCTTTGTACATAAATGACAGGATGTGTGATGGCTGAATGCATGGAGAGGTGACACTTCTGATTGATCAGCATGTGTCATCCTGTTTTTGCCACTCAACACACCCTTGGAGGCCATAGCCATCTGTGTTTCCTTGGGCCATATCACTGTTTGATCTCTCTACTTGTTGCCTGGAGAGAACTATAATCAATTAGACCTTGATGCTCTCATTGAACAGATGCTGTCTCCCTTTTTAATTCTGTGGGATGTTAATGGACATCATCACCTCTGGGGAAGTGCTGATACTGATAGGGGGGGTCACTTTATAGAGCGTATGCTCTCTGATCACAACCTTTCACTTTTCAATACTGGTTCTTGTACTTATTTTCATGCACCTAGTAGGTCCTTTACTGCAATTGATTTCTCATTTTTCTCTTCTTCACTATTCTCCCATTTTTCCTGGAGGGTTGACAGTAATCCACAAGGCAGTGATAACTTTCTGATAATTTTGAGAGAGACTGGCTGTGGTCAATACCACCTGACCCCTATGCCCTGGTGAAAGCTACTGTTGTTGTCTTTAAGGCATCGATAGACAACTGCGTGGTAGCAGTGACTGACTGTATTTTTCAGGCAGCTGCTCAGTGTATTCCTGAAACCTCAACACATTTTCCATGATATTCTCATCTGTAGCAGAATCCTGCCTGCCACATGGCATGGAAGTCTCAAAAACGAATCTGTGATACTTTTCATAGGTATCCCACACTCTTGCACCATATCGCTTTCCAGCAGACCCTTGCACGTGCTCGGTGGGTAAGACATCAAAGCTAGAAGGAAACTTGGATTAAGTTCACAACCAGCATATCTTCTACTACCAGTTCCAAAGGCATATAGGACAAGATTCAAAAGGTCAGAGAGCAATATAATCTGTACCCCTCTCAATCTTGCTCTCTGGTGGTCAGGTTTTGTATTCAAGGCTTGGCTCTATGCCAGTTGGCTGTCGACTTGGAGTGAGTCATATGAAAACAAGCTTTTCCAAATTAAACTCTATATTGAACTTTGGCAATCTTGTTTCCATAAGGATTGGAAAGAAAAAGTTGTTTTAGCTGGACTCTACATTGGTTTCAGTTTTTTAACTCATTGTTTTCTTTTACCTGGGATTGATGTACCAATGTATTGTCTGTGTGAAACTCGGGCCACAATAAGCCACATTTTACTGTCTTCTTGTCGTTATGACGCTCAACAGTAGCACCATTTTAAACATTTTCTGTCCCAAGGTTTGTCCATGATGTTAGACAGTGTTATTGGCAATGGTGACACTGTCCACCTTGGAAAGCTTTTAGTTTTTTTAAAGGCCATTAATCTTTTTAATGCCATTTAAGTTTTTTTTAATTTATACATAAGAGCTTTTTTAATGTGATTCCCTTTTAAGAATCAAGATCCATATAGTTTGATTTGAAATTAGAAAATAGTCATAATGTCAAATAACTTGAAACCAGGACTGGAAAGGCCAACTTCAGGTGACTAACACTGCTGTTTGAACTACCCGTTAGTAATCCTGGACATTGTCTTGTATTCAAGGCTTAGCTCCATGCCAGTTGGCACTCGACTTGGAGTGAGCACTGTGAAAATAAGCTTTTCCAAATAAAACTCTATATTATCTATTCACACATAGATAATAAATAAGTTTATTTTCAGGATGGTCATCATTGGATAAATATGAAAGTTATCTTTACAGAAGTGTGCAGTTGATTACACAGAGACTGTTAAATGCTCTATATGTAGTTGGTTCTTATATTTTTTATAGATATTGACAACTTTATACTTGAGGGAGAATGCAGTCCACCTACTGATCAGGCTGGAATGATGTGGGATGGGATATGTTTTGGATTTTTACTTTTACAGAAGCGAATCTTCTGTAGTTTCTACTTTCAGCATATGGTCACTGAGATTGAGTTTCAACAAGTACTAGCATCAAGGTTAGTAAGTAATACTGATAACCAAAGCAAGAAACAGTATTTTTATAACTTATAAATAGCAAGTTTTGTGGGAAATGATGGATAATTGTATGAAAATATAGTTTGCACAGAAATTCTTATTTTTTTACTGTAAATTAAAAGTACGAGAACAAATATGAATTTCATTTGATTTTTAAAAACTAACAACATTCTTAAATTAACCGTTTGGTTTACTTCTTTTTAACTGCAGTATAAATTATCAATACTACTTGATTTTGACATTGAAAGTAAATAAAAAACGAGGTATCTTCAGCCATTTTTTTCAAACTGAAATTGTTACTGTTACCACAATTAGTAAGTACTGTTTTTAAAATTTCAGGTGAATTAACAAATTACGAATAGTATTTACTTAAAACAATGAAAAGAGAAAATGTTTGTCATCATTTCTCTTTTTTTTTCTCCTTTCCTTTCACATACACCAAAATGTAGCTCCTGGGGCACATGTAAAGGCTGGACAAACTGAGCTTATTATTCAGTTCACTTGATGGCTAGATATTCAGTCACAATATTGTTCATATATTGGTACTAAACCTCTTACTAAATAAGTTATGCTAAATGAAATCACAAAATTAGACACAACGTGAGATGTAAAATTAATAGTTCTTGTCACATTACAATACAAATTGTGGGTATTTGTTGTTACTTATATGTGACAATCACTTATCTCTCGATGCTGTACATTCAGCTGTTTAAGTTAAATTCATGTACCACACTGCCTGAGGCCAGTGTGTTTAAGTTTGTAAGAAATCTTAAGTTTACCTACAGCAACTAGTACTACTAATGTGAGTGATCATTCTGTTCTCGTTAATATGTAGTGAAGACATCGCCATTAGCTATCACCTGAATGATTATTGAATGATATTCCTATTGGCATTTATGGATAATATGCATATAACAGAAATATACTTATGTATAAGTCATGCTGGACTAAAATCTTTCACGCATGTGTAGCAAGCAGACATGGTGGACTGACTGGAATCATTCAATTTGTGTAACAATCATGATGGACTGACATTTGAGTAACATTATGGTGGACTGACAAAGATCAATCTCTTGTGTGACTGTTGTGGTAGAATGATAGAGATCATTCATACTTGTGTAACATCTTGGTGGACTGACTGACATGTTAACACTTGGGTAACAGGTATTGTGTGTTTACTGAAATCATTCACTCTTATTTAACCATTGATTTCTTATTTTAAAGTAAGCTGTATTGATCAAACCTGAAAATTAACTAAGTAATCAATACATGACAGTCATAGCAGAATGACTGAAATAGGTTACTGTCATGCAACAGATGTGTTAGATTGAGAAACTCTATAAGTTTTAAAATGATGAATAATGTTTTGTGTTTATAGTTTTCTTATGTGTTTAATAATTTTTGTGATTTAATTTTGGTTATTTTTAATGTTCATCAGAGGTGCTAGACTCATATATGAAAGTAAGATAAAAGAAGTTCGTAAACAGCAAGATGTTGAAAAGGAAATCATGGAAAAGATCAAGGAGAAGATGATCAAAATTAAAGCTCAGTCAAATCAACAGAAAGAAAAAAAAGAATACAAGGAGCCTGAAAGTCATTTCCAAGGTTAGGCACATTGAAATTTCAAAACATTGAGATGGCCAATTGTAAATAAATAAACAAACACTGACAGTTGAGAAAAATGTTTTAAAATATTATTCAACAATTTCACAAAATAACAAGCACTTAGTATTATTGATATATTAACATTCCATTTTGTTAAAGATTGTCCATGACAGTTAAATGTGCTTCTGGAAATGATTCTTGTTTCTGGTATCCTCACTAATTATTATTCAAACTAAATGTTCAGCCAATAATTTACTCAGTATAAGTTTGCTTCTATTCAGTTCTGTGCTATTCTTGGCCGAACGTTTGCAATTCCTTATAAATAGGCCACATTCATTTTCACAGATTTTGTTGGTAATTTTGATGTCACTGCAAGGTACAGTAAATTGTCAGCATTTCATAAGCCTCTAAAATGGCATTAATTTGATAAGAATAATTCTCTAGGCCTGAAGTTTAAAACAATTGGTTTAATATTTCTTGTGTAAGAAAGCAAAATTTTAACACATTTCAGTAGTGTAATATTTCTTTAAAAAATGTCTTACTTAATTTCAGGTTACAAGTTTTATTAAATATTTTGTCAACATCTTATTATTTCTTGTTGTAGGAGCAATGAAATTGATGTCCTGTACTATGCCATAGCAGCTGTATTTGATCAGTGCATATGGTATTTAGTGCTCTTTAAAATACTTATTTGCTAACTTGGTGTATTTTAGTCCTTATTGCACCTTTATAATATGTCATGTTTTAGTCCTAATTATGACTTTATAACTTGGCATGTTATAGTTTTGAGTGTTTTATACAGGAATGATTTTTTTAACACACTGTCTTGATAATTTGAGATGTTTTACTCTTGGATATGTTTTGATAATCTTGTGTTTTAGTCGTTAGAATAGCTTGATAATGTAGCATTTTATTCCTGAGTAAATGTGTATGGAAATAATAATTTCTCCTGTAATGCACTAATTTGATAACCTGGTGTGTTTTAGATCTGTATAGTTTGTACTGAATGATCATTTTTAAAGTTTGTTGAAAAATTTATAAATCAACAAGTGCATTGTGATGATTAAATGAAATTCAAAAAGAGGTAAATACATAGATTGTTAGTTATTACATTTGTGAAAATGTAGTAAAACAAATTAAGGTTTATTGAGAATGATTTGAAGCATTATTTTCATTGTAGTGTTTAATTTTTTACTTATAATGTGGAGTTTATTTTAAGTTGAACGTAGAAATTCTCACTTGAAGTTTGTATGGAATTTATTTTTCTTATTATCATCATCTAATTGTCTACACCATATGATTGTGGGATCTACTTTACTGGTTCTCTCCTTCTTTTTGTTTTTGTCCATTATGGCTTCTTCTTCTTTAACACCATACATTTCTGTGTCCCCTTGAATGTTTTCAAAATGTATTGTTTTTTTTTCTTGGTCATCCTTTTAATTGTTTGTTCCAAATTTCCACTGATGTGACTATAACCATTTAATGTGACGTTCTTGTATCTTTCTGTTTTAGCTGTCTCATTTACACTTTATAGGATGTACATGTGACATATTTGGAATTTTCTGGTAACTCTATACATACAACTCCATATTTTCATCTTTGCCATATGCAATGGTTGCATGTTTTTTTCTACATTAGAGCATTTACTTCCATACATTATAACTTGTCAGGTGCTCTATATGCCTCACATCATTTCATCTATCCTCATGCTGTCCTGTTTTTCATGTGGTTCCCAATGTTCTCATCACTCTGAATAATCAATTCTAAATATTTAAGTATTTGAGATTGTGCTTTAGGTTCTCAAAAAGCATTAATGGTTTTGTTGTTTTGTGTATCATAACAAAAACTACCATTCTTATATTTCATTTTATCATAATTTAAACATTCTATCTCTGTAGGTGTTCCTTCAATCAACTTGCCTTTTCTTGTAGTTCTCTTGAGCTTTAAATATATATAACTACACTACCCACATACATCATGGGTTGTGTTGCTCATATTGATCACAAAAGAATAACTATAGGCCCAAGGTAAATCTTTGGTGCACCCCTACTTCTACTAGTAACCCTTTGAGTCAAAAATAAGTATTTGTACATATGCTGAACAATCTTTGTATATGTCAATAATTAGTCTGATATACTTTGATAGAGTTGATTTATTTCTCAAACTACTGCAAAAAACTTCCATTAGTACTCTCTTGTACATCTTTTCCAAATCCAAAAATGTGACATGAGTCAACTTTTTCTTTTCTCAGTGTTTCTCAATCAGAATCCACAGGACAAATATACCATCCATCGTTGAGCATCTTGGTATAAATCCAACTTGATTCTGGGAGTTTTAACTTATTTGTTTGATTCATGTTTTATTTCCATTTCCCATATCTTCATTTTATGAATCATTAATTATATTTTTCAGTTAATTCCTATATGTCTGGATGTCACTGTGCATACAGAATTAGTTCAGTTGTCATCATGAGGTAAAATAAATGTGTTAGCTACTTCACTTCTTCATAACCCATTGCCTTCCTTGTTTTGTCTGAGATTTCTTGTAGACCAAGTACCTTTTATATTTTCAACTTTATTAATTTTTCTTTTAGTTCTATTTCATGACTTTCTGAACAAATCCCAAACCATTTTGATTCTGAGAACTTGGCTGCTTTAGTTATTCTTCATTGAATAATAGGCTGAAGTATCCACAATATCTTTCTTTTTTATCTGCTCTTCATCACATATTGATTGTCTATTTATGTCCTTAACGATTTTCTGTTTAGTAATATTCTTTACCACTATATCTTTATTTTTCATTGGATATAGATCATCTTCTGTTCTCTGGTGTACAAAACCTGTTTGAGCCTTTTTCTTGATAATAGCCCACTTTATGATCCCTTTACTTTTCTGTGTGATTCCAGGTCTTTGATGCTTTTCAATTTTTGACATATTTGTGTAAACTTTCCCTTTTCTTAGATGAAATTTCAGACAATGCCATTCCACCATCACACTTTCTTATCATAAGTACACCTATTTTTGACTGTTCTAATATTTTTGGCACTATCAAATATAAATGTTTCTGCTCTATTTTACATTTCTCTTGGTTATTCTCATATTCTCACTATCGTGCATAGCTACTACTTTATTCTACATTTCTTTTGACAGTTCTAGTATATTTTGCCACTATTAAGTGCAAGTATTTCTACATTATTTTATGTCGTTTTCAGTATTCTGTATGTCCACTTTGATCTTATTAAGGCTTTTGAATATATAGATGGTTATGTATCAAGGGAAACTCTTACAAAGATGAACTTGTTTCTCAGACATTTGACCTGAAAGATGCTGCTCTTTGACTGTACAGATTATTTTGTCAACATCATTGAGAGTGTGTTTCTCTGATGCATGCACTTTGAATCATATGTTGATTTAGGATTTCAGATAATTCATAATTTATTCCTGTTAGTGTACCAATATTCCATGATGTGAAACATATTTTCCTAACTATCTTCTTTGACTATATAATTATTCTTGAATTCCTATTTTTCATAGGAAACAGGGGTATTTCCTGCATGTTGCTTTCAGTGACATGGTAACAATTTATCCCTTTTTTCTTTAAAGCATTGTGTCTCAGAATGATTGTTATGACATAGACACTTTTATTGATAAGGAGTTGAACCTTTCAATGTCATCTTCAGATTAAGAAAAAGAGAGTTTGAAAGTGACCATTGCTCGACACATGTCTTAGGGACGATGGTATAAACAGGTCCAGGATTGTAGAGGACGTTGCAGGTGGATGTTAGGTTATTAATTAGTATAGGTATAAAGGTGTTTCTTTATATTGGTTTAATTTTGGTTTTAGTTGCTTGTAAGTAGGGTTTCTTTGATTTTACATTTGTTTATATTTGTTTCTCTATTTAGTATCTGGGAGTTTTCTATGGTTATGTTTGTGTTTATTTGATTTGCAGTGCTCAAAATCATGTGAAGATGTTTGTTTGTGTTCTTTGAATCTAATTTCCATTTTCCTGCTTGTTTCTCCAATATAGAAGTTGTGGCAGTTGCATTGCATTTTATAAATTATGTTGGTGTTGTGTTTGTCAGTGTAGTTTTCACACAGTATGGACTTTTAGTTTTGTACCTAGTTTTTGAATAAATTTGGTGTTTACTGAATGTTGTATTTTGTTATCACTTTTTTTCCAAATGTTGGTTATTTTTCTGCTGAGGTCGGGAATATACGGTATGCAATTTTTAGGTTTTGTAGTTTGTTGCATATTGGGATTTATTGTTGTTGGTCTAGATGTGTGCATATAATTTTTTCCATGGTTTTTGGATGAAATTTGTTGACGTTGATGAAGTATTGATGTATTTTTGTTGATTTCATCATTAATTTTATCTGGTGAGCATAGTTTTGTGGCTGTGTTTATTTGGTTTCTTAATGTGTTAAGTTTTTATTTTGTTTTATGTGCTGAGTCCCATGGAATGTATAATCGAGTATGGGTGATTTTTCTGTGGATTTATGTTTTCAATTGTGTATCAGTTCTGGTGCTTTTGAGATCAAGAAATGCTATTTGGTTACATTTATCCCTTTCACAGGTGAACTTAATGTTGGGGTGTATTGAGTTTATGTGATTGAAAAACTAAGTGAGTGTTCTGTAGATGTGAATCCAGCAATTGTATCATTAACATACCTGTACCAGTATAGTATTGTAAGCTGAACTGACTGCTTGAGATTCAGTCTGTCACAAAAATGTTGGCTTGAACTGGTGACACAGGATTCCCTATACTTAGGCCATTTATTTGTAGGTAATTTTGATTATTAAATATAAAGTTAGTTTTCATGGTAGTGAATTCTATTAGAATTGCTAATTGGTTGCTAGGGATGTGTATGAACAGGTTAGGGTCTTGGATATAAAGTTCTAAAGCTATCTTGCAGGCTTCAGTATTTGGGATTTCTGCAAAGAGGGAGATTACATTAAAACAGGTTATTAAGGCTTTATGATTTAGTTCATACTCTTACATCCTTACCTTTATTTAAAGTTAAGAGTCTTTGAAAAAGGAGTCGGTTGATGTTAGAAAATGCCGATGTGTTGTATTTACCAAGGTTGTAGCTAAATGAGTCATAGGTTGACATTATGAGTTGTAGTAGGTGCCATATGGTGGTGTGTGTAAGTCAGTCTTTCATAGATAAGTATAAATGTTTTCTGAGATTTGGTTTTTTTCATTTGTAGTAGTATTTTAAAGCATTATTGTTAGATTTTTAACTATCGGTTTTCCATGCTGATTGCTGATTGAGGACTTTGTATTTGTCTTTGTTTCTGACATCTACTTCTCAACCAGTGTCACCAGGGAGACCCTACCTTTATCTACCTCTAAGGGTTGTGCTGTATTTTTTATGATTTTAAATGGAAATTTCTCAAACTACTTCATATAATATCCACTTATTTACTTTCATATGGAACAATCTGAGTTGCTGCTTAAGATATATATATATAAAGATCACCTTATTTTCTCTTTTTTTATTAACAGTAGTGCTAATATTTGGCTAAAGCATTTTTAATTATCTAAAAGAAATTTTACATAGTTGAGACTCTGTTTATTCTTTAGCTATAAGGTCTGGAGATTATTATATGGTAGACGATATTCCTGATAAAGATATTGACCTAGAACTGTCACCATCGAAAAAATATGATGATGAGGAACAGGAAGCAGAAGAGAAAGGTGTGAATGCTGTAAGTATAATTATAAAAATTATTCTTAGTAGGGAATGTTGAATATGTAATATTGTTTGAAGTTGGAACTTGGAACAGCTTAAAATTTTCATACCCTTGAAATGGAAAAAACTGTTTTAGAAGTGTCATGTTTTTGAAATTGATCAAAATTTTAAAAGTGTTTGCTGCAATAGCTTGTTTAAAAATATTTTTGAATTAGATCTATTAAACTGACTCTGAAATATATTAATTATATTTAATTTTTTTCACAAATTCAATTAGAAATAAAACTTTTAAATGTATAACAGTGTCTGTAAAGTTTAACTATTTCAACATAATTTTTATATAAAAATAATCTTATTATATTATAGTCTTTATTTGATGTCTCCCAAAGTCTTTGGATTTACAACATTAAAATCAGGGGTACCATTCCCCTAAGTAGACAGACCATATAGCCTGATACAACTTTGCTGTAACAAAACATAATCACTTTCTTTGGTATTTCCTACAGTACTACCACTGTTGAAATAAATTATTATGTAGCCTCACAGTTGTTTATTCTCAGAGATTTATTATTTGAAAATTGTGGCATAATTGCTGAAAACAGCTAATAAATGTGGTAAATATGATAAATAGATATTGACTCAAGCCCTGAAGTCACAAAGTGAATGTGAGTTAGAAGAACATCAAAAAGGTGATGAAGAACGTCAGCAGTCTATTGACAGATCTCCTGGTTTGTCCCAGGTCAGTATTTGTAATGACGAATAATAAGATAAAAACTGCCATTGTGTGCATTATTAGTAAAAAAAGAAAAATCATACATTTGGATTTAAAACATTTTTTTCTCTGTATCAGTTCCTTACAACTCTTACAAGTTCTGGTTCAAATCCTACTCAGAACTGGTCATTGTCATTAATTTCTGATTATCATAAATGAACACAGGAGCTAAAATTACACTGGTTTAATAGAAGCATGAATTTGAAAGAAAAATTTTCAAATGTGGTTTCAAACACTGATCAAAGTCAAGGATTAGTTTAATATTATTTATAAACTTAAAAGTAATTTCCATTTTATCATACCTTTTATTTGAGGTTAAATTAATGCAATTGAAATATTACTGGGAGATGTAGCACCATTTATCCTGAGATATTTAAAGGAACCATTTATGTATAACCTTTGAACTCTAATGTGTATTAAATAATACAAGACAATTAACTCCAAAATTACACAAGAACATGTTTCTGACGTTTTTATCCTCTTCATCAGTTCAAAAGGATACAGTTAGTCTTAAATATTTATTTAATTACTCTTTCTATATGTATTGAATTTATAAGATTTCCAAAAGTAATTTTATTAGCTTCTGTGATATCAAGTAGAAGTGATATTGATAATTTGTGGTTGTATATAACAGCCTCAGCAAACTTCTCAGCAAGTTTTTCTTAGCCCTAATGAAGTTCCTGGGACTTCTTGTCAATCACCATTAGATGCCAAGTCCTTTAGCACTGCGCAACAGTCAATCAAAGAAGATGAAGCAGAAATTCCTGCAGAACGTATGTTTAGAATGTGTAGAAGAATTTGATATTGTATTTGCTAGAACATTAAAATTATCAGAAAGAAATGCTTTATAGAAACTAAAATGACTTAAAACATTTCATCTTGAATGAATAAATAGTGATTTTATGATATTTAAAACTATCTATGGAAAGCTTGTATATGATTGTCAGATACTTAAAACATTAGTTATCTTTAATATTTTATCACACATTAAACACATATAGAGTAATTTTAGTAATTATATGTATTTGAAAACATTAAAAATTGAAAAAAGTGTTATTTTTATTGAATTTGCTTGTGTAATACTGTGTGTTTTCTGTCTTCAAAATTTATATAATATGATTATTAATTTTATTTTGGCCCAGTTTTTACTAATTTTCTCTCATTACTTTTTTTTTATTCAGCCAGTGTTTTGGAAAAGATTCAGGGCTGTGTGGAGTTTGTAGCTGCCATTTTTCTTTCTATATTAATTAGTGCCACTGCCAAACTTAACTCTATTTCTAAAGAGTATCGCTATGTTGCTCAAGAGCTTTCTCTTAAAAAATATTCTCTGAAGAAAGAGGTAAGTTTTAAAAATGCAGTTTGATTTACTGTTTATTGAAAAGACAAATACATATATCAGGATCATTTGTAAACATTCACTGTTCTTATTATTTCTCATTGTTGTTTTTTTCAGCGTTACAAAAAGCAACATTCTGAAACTTTGGAAGGCATGAAAACACTAGAAGTGAAAGATCCAAGTATGTTAGGGTAAGTAACAATGAAGTATTTATATCATAAATGATACAACACTTCTTAGTTTTGGAGTTTGGGAATTTTTTATCAATTAACTTTTATGTTTGTTCATTTTATATATGAAAACAAGTTTTTATGAATAAGATTGTAACAAATTTTTGTGTGGAAAACTTAGTTATTTCATATAATGTTAGTTTTTGGGATAATGTTTTTTGCCTTGTAATTTCTACACCAATCCCACTTCATGCACACAATACAACTTTCCAGGAAAAGATTACATAGAAACTTTGGGATGTTCTTCAATAGTTGGATAGTAAATCTGTGTAAATTTTCTTGTATATTCAGCAAGAAGGTAAATGACTGGAAACATTAAACATTAGTGCGGGTATAAGTAAGTATTTGTATTTTGCTATTAGATATGGTCATAGTATAATGAAGTGGATGATGCTTTTAATAAACGTGGCCTTTAATTCTACTTTTGTTGACTTGTTTCAAGAAGAATCTTTGGTTCTTTGAGCTACTGTTAGCCAGTTAACAAAAAACTTTAATATAATTGTTACAGGAACATCAGAGGGAAAGATGACAATTGACAATGGATTACATCATTGGCTGGCTTGATTTGGCAGTATATTTACATGCTAGAGTACAAATGTTTTTTTATTATCCTTTTGAATTGATTAGGAGAAAGACTTTATTTTCCATATTAGTTTTTGCCCTTAATAAGAAGAACTAAGAAAAAAATTTAAAAATACCAAAAGGTGTCTGTAGTGATATTGCTTGTTAATTATTTGGAACACATTAATATTGGGGAACCTTTGAAAGTTTCTGTTTTTTACATGTAATATAAAATAATCATGAAATTATGTTTATAGCTGTGGGATCATACAAAATGTGCTGAGGGTTACAACAATAGTTATTGGGAGTTATTTGACCACAAAGTCTGCAGGACAGTATTTGATTTTTAATTTGTGACCACACAGTCTAAAGTCTGAAAAGTCACATTTGACTCTCGGTGTGACTCTTCTGTCTGAAGGGCCATATTTGATTCATGGTGTATGACCAAACAGTTGAACATGTGTAATAATTAATATGATGAACCAACTTAGGTACTTTGCAGCACCTACTTATGAATGTGTAAATAAATTCTTGTTTTTTAGAAACTTTGTCAATGGCCTTCATTAAAGCCTTTAAGTAATTTTAATGGACTGTTATATGACACTCATCTAAAGCATGTTCTGATTCTATTTACATCCTTACATTTTCATGTTTGTTCACTTGTGTTAACACCCTTATTGTGATGGAATAAATGTAACCTAGTCTGCAAGAAGACAAGTTAAGTAGTAAAGAACATGTGATGTTTCCATTGATTAGAATTAATTTTTTTTATCTGAATAAATACCACCAAAGACATTCTGGTTTGAAAGTGTATCTTACTGTATCTATGAGTACATCCTAAAAATGATAATTTTTTTGAAGTTTCATTTATTTAGATAGTGACAAGTCATTCTACAAATCAAATAGGTAGGAAAACCATTCTTGTAAAAAATCATTTGATATTTTTTTTAACTTTTTATGCAAAATTCCAGAAGTTATTGACTATATACATGCATAACATGTTTAAATCTTTATGTAGTTTTCCATTGGTATTTAAACTTACAGGTGAGTAAATGTTTTTATGGTAAACTTACTGATGCTCAACAGTGAAGTTAATACTTTTAGGCTTTCTATTTAAATATTTCCACAATTAATGAATATTACCAATTTCCTTTAAAGTGGAAAAATATAATACACTTTGAAAATATGTACTTCCAATATGGCACTCACATCTTCACACAAAAAGCTATTTTCCCCATGCATGTGTTTTAAAGATTTGCATGCTACTAGTCTTTAGGAAACTCCCACCTAATCTCATCAGTTTTTTCATGAATTGTGCTACTTTATAATAGTGTCATTATGGAACAAAATCTTTCCATCAATGTGAGTGACACAGTTAGTGGCATGCTAATTCTCTCTATGCTTTTTGCATTAAGAATATTCATTTTATTCCTTGGAACTGAACACATCAGATATGTTTTACTTTGTCAATTTAATGAGATTTGTGATATTTAGGGAACATATTGTCCTTCTTATTTTCTTTTGATCTTAGATACTAGCTCATGTAATGTCTTCTACTCCTTGTGTGAGTGATTAATTTCCTCACCTAGGTTGCAATAATTATAGCTCATGGATGAGGACATGACAGCCATTGTGAAGAGGATAGTGTTTTTCATTATGCTGCCAGGACATTCAGCTCTAATACCTTCATTAGGCATTCCTTCTCGACATCAGTTGGGTAAATGAGAAGGATAAATTTTATTGTGTCTTCACCTGCTTAGAATTTGAAAACTTTTCTCCTTATGGAAGAGAAACAAGAACTTCCTTCCATTCTTAAGCCAAAATTATCAGGTGTGTGTCAATTTTTTCTTTCCCCTGTGTTATATAATTTTTGTTGTTCGCTACTTCTTAGTTCTAACCCTAACTCATGTCATTTACCATTTGTGGACCACCTATCTCTCTGTAAGGTTAAGCCTCACTCTTACCATCTATATTTGATTCTTATTTTTTCAGATCTAGTCATTTTGCATCCCTTTTCATGATCCTCATAATTGGGTATTGCCTTTGTCTGTGGAGGGAGGAAAGAATTATTTTTATTGGTTTTGCTCTCTAGTACCCAGTATTCTTTTATTTATCTGATCATTTTTAACACCTCAAGTCTGAGACACTCCACTGGACTCTAGAAAAGTTTGCGAGGGATTCTTATTCCATTTATTTCTCTTCTGTGTTAATTATAATTCTACCATTCCATCCTCATTTGCATCTTTGTTACTGGAGGTTGTTGGATAGAGACACTGTCCTATCCCTTATTTCTTCTCTTCTGTGAGCTCTTTGCATGGCCTCTCTTTTTGCTTTCTTTTTCTAACCACTGGATGAGATCATTTAAGCTGGTATGTTGAATACCTCACACAATTTTGTTGCCAACTCTTTTCACCATCTAGCTATCTCAACTATTATGAGTCACTGATAATGCTTGAGGGAGGTCGAAATGTTGTTCAATCTTTTACATAGAATTTTCTCAACCCATACCAGCCATATTTACATATATATTTTTCTCTACAAGTGGGTTTTCTCTTCATCATGGATTACGAGTCTACCTACTGTCTTTAAACAGGTTAGTACATTCCTATTTGGTTAATAACATTTACTTACAGAATTGAACTAGGTACCTAGTGGTATTCTCCCACACTATATGTATTTACAAAAATTCTACATCTGACTAAAATAACAAAAGTTCTTACACAGTATGTTCTAGCTCAGTGCATACCCATTGTTGAGATGGGGTGCTTCCATGAGACCACTTCAGATATCCTTGTGGTATACTTTGATATCTGACTTCTGTCTGGTTCATATTATACCTTTTCCATGGACTACCGTGAAAAAGTCACTTTTTACTGCTTTTACCTGCTGGCTCACCAAAATAGATGTATGCAGTTATCCTGCAATAAACGACATCTCTGGGTGAAACAGATGGATAGGAGGGATCTGGGCATTTTCTCTAGTTCTCTCCATTTCAAACTTCTCCACACTTTTTTCTTTGAGTGAACCAAAGGATACCCTTAATGCTTATCAGACCCTTGCTGTTCAGGTGGTAGACCATGGAAAACTCTCACTGATTGGAACCTAACAACTGAGACTAACACAAGGAATGCCAGTCAGTTGCAAGTGGGGTGGTGGTGATACCATTAGTGAGCACAGATCACCCATCAATAACAACATGCCAGATGTTCCTCATACAGTCTGCATCTGTTCAGTAGAATTGAAATGAGCATTTGTTTCCTGCAGCTTGCAACTGTCCAGTAGAGTTGAGGGAAACAAATTATGAAATATGTGCCCTCTTCCTGCAGACTGTGAGGGTTCAGTTTAGTCAAGGTGAGTACATACCACTACACCATACCCTCATCTTGCAAACTATGAGGGTTCAGTTGAGTCAAACTGAGCATTTACCACTATGCCCTGTCCTCTTTCTACTGTTCTTCCTGCAACTGGATCAAGGTGAGCACACTTTGCATGATTCATATTACATTGTAAGTGGCATGAATTTCTGTGTCCTCCCACAGCTGTTGTCAATTCAAGAGTCTGATAGTAGAATTGAGGTAAGTGTACACTATCATTACACACTCATGGGATATATTCTATGGACTTCACCTACAGCCGGTGTCAGTTCAAAATGTGCCAGTAGAGTGCCTAACTACACTAAAGATATTGGCTTTCCAGCTTTTCATGTACAAGAATTCTGATGGCATTATTCCTATTACACCTATATGTGTGACACACATGGAGCTTCTTTGGTTTTTTTTCACCTGTCTGCTTTAGATGAAGAGTATTTCCTGGAAGAAAGGAGGTACAGTCTCCTTTGAGTGTGCCCTTGTGGGATTCTTGCCCTTGAGCATCACACTCTATGGATCTTATTTGGTCTGTTTCTGAAAGGAACTATTCTAGATGTGTATGCAGAAATATATATTGTCCTGGAAGTTAACATTATATTTACCCGAAAATGTATTTCTGATAGATACTGTCCTCTGTGTGCATTATCACCCTCCTATCTACATTCAGTGGACTTTAGACACATCTTGCCAAAAATGAAATTCATGAATGTAAAAGCTTAAAGGGAGTTAATGAGCAGGGAGGTTGTGTCATGCTTCTATTGTTGGAGGGCTTTTGCTGCATAATAATGTTATTATACAGTAGCTCAATTCATGAGAAATTTTCTGAGATTAGGTGGGAATTGTCTAAAGGCTAGTTGCATGTAAATATTTAAGTAAGATAGCTTTCTGTGTGAAAGATAGCTTTTTTGTAAGTAGATTTTCAAGCAAGGATAATGTTAATTTTCGAATACATCATTCAATTGAATTGTCATTAAAAAATAGTTCTTTACTTACTGTATTATTTCCACAAATAGGATGTTAGTATATGCAAGCTCAGTGTTAAAACTAGTAAAATAAATTATCTTACTCTAAAATTTTAAGTTTGTTTGTGTTTATTTGAGAATTCAAAACTGTGTAAAAAAATCAATATACAACCTTTTAACCCTTAATTTCATGTTCTAATATATGAAATTAGAACTCTTAGTTGACACCTTTCTTTACCTACTTTTGGAGATTCATTAATGAAATCTACTTAATGTGACAGGGAACATTCGTTGCACCAAACAACTGCTACTGTTCTTTCTGTTCCCAGCATCATAGTCATCCAGTTCTGCTTTATTGGTTTGTAGCCTGGCATGGCCAAGCATGTCAAGGCATTTGACTTGTAATCTGAGGGTCGCGGGTTCAAATCCTGGTCGCACCAAACATGCTCACCCTTTCAGCCGTGGTGGCATTATAATGTCACGGTCAATTCCATTATTTGTTGGTAAAAGAGTACTCCAAGAGTTGGTGGTGGGTGGTGATAACTAGCTGCCTTCCCTCTAGTCTTACACTGATAAATTAGGGATGGCTAGCACACCTAGCCCTCGAGTAGCTTTGTGCGAAATTCAAAACAAACAAACAATTATTGGTTTGTAGTTACTTGAGTTGAGTTTGCTGTACATCATTTCATTTACAGCCACACTTTTCACTAATACTTCTGTTATGTTTAATAAGGGCTTTTTGTATGGTAGGTTTACCATAAGCATACATATATAATATAAGCAATAGACTTATTCATTGGAAATGTCAAATAATAAATTTTAATACCAAAAATGATCTTAGTTATGCACTTCTTATAAAGATAGATAGCATTAATAACTGTTACTTTTATTGTATTAGATTGTAAGGATTTAAGTAGTTTCATTTATTTGAACTTACAAATACGCTTTAGTAGGTTATGTATGGGTTATTTTAACTACAATAAAAATTAATACACTTTGAAATGCAGTTTGGAATTTTCCAATGAAATTCAGAACATGAAGATGTTAGGTTAATTTGTAAATTTTGATCTATATGCCAGCATTCTTTTGGGATAAACAACACGTTTATGGCAGAACTAATTTGTAATC
Organism: Carcinoscorpius rotundicauda; assembly: GCA_011833715.1. Classification (NCBI taxonomy): domain Eukaryota; kingdom Metazoa; phylum Arthropoda; class Merostomata; order Xiphosura; family Limulidae; genus Carcinoscorpius; species Carcinoscorpius rotundicauda. Next base: position 91,575,919 of record CM022395.1, read on the forward strand.
AGAATTTAAGTGATGTTACACATTTCAATATCTGTATATTTGTGGTTAATGGATGAAACACTTCTGGTAAATGCTTATAGTTTTTGTGATGAAATGATTGGAATAACTAATGGTTTAAGATTCATTCCTTCAGCTGATCATTTGTATTTTTCTATGAAAAACAATGAAAGACTGTTCACAGTGAAGTCATTACATTGCTGGAGATATGGATGATGCTTTTAAATATTCTAGATTGCTGAATATTTTTATTTATTTTTTGGATATCCATGTAGCAAGAATAATAGTATTAAATTCACTGATTAACTTCATCAGTACCATTACTCATTTTTGATATGTAAACCAGTAAATTGTTTGTTAACTCTAAAGGTCAAATTTAGCATTAAAAAACATCTGTATTTTAGGTTCACAAGCTATATGTTTGATGTAAACTTAATTAAGATATTAATTCATAGTACATATAAATTCTCAACCACTTATTAATATTTGTACAAAGAGTTTGAAAATATTCTTATTATTCTGTCTATTTAATTATTAAATAATTTTACACTGTTTGAACAAATGAAATTTTACAATATATGGGGTTCTAAAATATTCAGTTTGTCTAACTTTACCATATGCTCTTAAGCATGCCTTCTGTGTAAAAAAGCACCTCTGTACTCCACATGGTGTATCCACACTTACTGTGAGATGTACTTTTGAACCAGGATGTCATTTGCAGTAGTTCTCTGGATATAAAGGTGTGCTTTCTGAAAACATGAAATATACTTTATACCTGCAACTATCTTTGTTACAAGCAGGTCTTCACCAGTTACACCAGTTATGTGTGTGTGTGTTGAATGTAGTTGTTTACTGACATTTTCTTTAAGTTCTGAAAAAAGACTGATAATGGACAAAGTATTTTTTTACAAAAGAAAGACTGCATAATCATAAACAAATAGAAACTAACCAAGTCAGTTCTTTAAGCATTGTTATTGATGTTGATGATGTTAAGCATATCTATTACAATTGTAAAAGTGTTACAAGCATTGTTATAATGAGAAAGAAAAACCTCATTAAATATTTTAGTTTTTTTATATAATTTATTAAGCAATATTTTAATATTCATGGGAAAATAATTCTTTTGTAAGTCACCCCTCATTCTTGTTGATAGTTATTAAGCATTACATCTCACTAGGTTATTATTATTTCATTTTTTTTATATTACCCTTGTTTTAGTTGTGTTAGAAGATTGAAATTATTATTAAATTCATTATGTAATAGTGTGTAGTTACAAACCACTCTTTTTATTGCTGAATTATTCTGCTATAGAACATCAAAAGAAACATCATCAGTGCATCTTCGGATGAGTAGTAAAGATCTTAGTGAAAGGTATGTGGTTTGTGGAAGATTACTACATGAAACTTGATGTCTTGATCAAAGTGTTTATGTAGTCAATTTACTTTTATGTTCTATCTAAGATATAAGTTAAATACACATGTTGGGATATGAATATTATATTTAAGATGCATTACAATTACACGTAATATGGACATTGTATCTAAGATTCATTTTAAACATACATGTGGTTATAATATGGACATTGTATTTAAGTTATATCATAATTATACATGTTGTTGTGATATGTATGCTGTATACTAACGTATTGCTTATATGATTCATTTAAAATATACACATTATTGTCACTTATGTGCTGTTTTCTAACATATTTTTCATATCTATTTTAATATATATATTATGAGGACATGTACATTTTATACTGATATACTGTTTATAATATTCATTATAAATATACATTATTCTGACATATATTTACAGTGTATATTACATATTGTATTAAATCAATGTCACATATAGATGTTGCTATGCTATCTATACGCTTTACTAACATTGTTTACAAGATATATTTTAGATACACATGTTGCTGTGATATCTACACTGTATTGCAATACATTATATTAAATCCATTTTAAATGATCATGTTGATATGATAATTACACTTTATAGTAACACATTTTAAACATGCATGTTGTGATAACTACATTGCATATTGATACATTGTTTATGAGATCCATTTTAAATATATGTATAGTAATTACTTATAATTTATGATTAAAAGTAAGCTGGCGATATAAAAAAATTGCACTTTTAAATTTATGAAGTCAATTTAGTACAGCATAGTTAGAAGTAAATAATGTCATAAAACAGTATTAAAACATCTGTAACAATTAAGATGTATTTATTCTTTATTTGGGTATCCTCACCGTTAATTCTGTTTTTGGCTGTTATTTTACACATCAATATTTTATGTTTAGTAAGCAATAAAAATGTAAACTGCAAGGACAGTGAGGCATAATAAAATTTAAAATTATTTGTGCCAAAAGAACAATAAAACCTGATATTTTGATTGCTACTGACATTCATTTCCAAGGTTATAACAAGCTGAGGCACTTATGGGTATCATGCACCATCTGTTGTCATTTTATGAAACAGTTATAAAAGTTTGTACATTTTAGCAATGGGATTTCAGTAAGTATCTCTGTTAACAAGAGTTAGATCTGAATTTGCTAAATGTCATCCTTTCAAAAATAAATCTGCCACTGATATAATTTTGGTGTATGTCTAATATTTTGTACTTCTGCCATGCAGTGATATAACTTGTTACAGAAAGAGACTCAAAATGTTTTTATTTTTTAGCACACTTGAATTGTTTCATTTTAACTTATCATCTGGGTTACCTTATGTATTTAATGTTACAGTCTTCACAACCAGTTTAATAAGCAGCATCAAACTTTTCTAAGGGACGTTTTTTTATTTTTATGCAATGTTAAAACAATTTTAAATGAAGACCAAAGCCTAAAAGAAATACTGATATTCTCAGAAGAATAAAGTTCTCTATAATTCTTTGACTAAACCATGAACATAAGGAAGCATAGACTTGTATTGTCAATAGAGTTTCAAAAGTTTTTATTTTATGGAAGATCTCAAGATAAACACTTTGTTTCAGAATATCTTGAGATCTTCATTTTTGAGATTATCTTTGCATTAAACTTGAACTTGGTCTCTATTTAACAAATTTTGATCTTGTGATGTTGTTTAGGAATCAGATATATGAAAGTACTTCAAGTGACAGAAAATGTTTATTATTTAGAAGTAAGATGCTTTATTTAATAAACAGAAATTGCATCAGTTTAATTCTCTACTATTTTAAATCATGTTACAAATTTATCCTGTACAAAACTGGAAAACTCTCGGATTCATATTTTATATAACAGCTGTAGTTACTGTCCTGGCCCATCAACTGTTTTGGTATGCCACATCTTGGTTGGAAACTGAAAGGCATTTAAAAAATATTCCAAAATTTGTCATACTTGTGATATTGTTACTTAGGTGTAACACCATTGTTCCAGTGGACAATGTGCTTAACTTTGAACAAAAAACAATGAAAGAAAAGTAATCTTGATGGCTGATGTTGAAATATTGCTTACATATGAAGGTTTTGGAAAGATTATAGGAGTTAGAGTTAGGAGGTCATAAAGTAAAATTAAATATGAAAAACAGCTTTACTCCAGTATGAAATAGGTTAAATATACTATGCATTTGACAGATAAATGGTGCTAGTATTTTTAATTCTTCTGTTGGATAGGTTCTTGAAATAGGTTAAATGTGCTATGCATTTAACTGATAAACAGTACTAGTATTTTCATTGTTCTGTTGGACATGTTCTTGAAATAGGTTAAAGATACTGTACATTTAACAGATAAACAGTACTAGTATTTTCATTCTTCTATTGGAAATTTTCCTTTTATTTATTGTTGTCCAAAGGTTCATTCAGTGGAGCTTCTATGAATAAGTTATTTAGTTTTCTAGACAGCATATTGAATCTGTTGATGTGGCTTATATGTGAAAAACCTAATCAGTTTGTTGATGAACTGAAGGATCAACAAGAAAATGTATTTTTCATATAGTTAGTTTTTAACTTCTTCCCATTTAATTAGCACTGGGTGTTAATGGTGTTCAGTTAACTGAGGGAACTTATTTGTTGTTACATACTTATGGTCTTGAAGATATGCCAGATGTTAAGTTTTTATGTCAAAGATACTATTTTCTCATTTAAACACATCTCTTTAAAAACTCTTACTCTTATGGGATCTCCTGTGTTAGTAACTGATCTAGTTATGGAAGATATCAGAAATTATACTTTAACAACTCTTTCAAATATGGTAGTATATTAAAGATACATTGATGAAGCGTTAATAAAAATGCCACATTATATTCATTTGCATATTTAAATGCTCAAAATCATTTCAATACATTTACAATATAGAAGGGAAGATACATATATCCATGTATATTATATATCTAAATTTATTGGAAGAAATAAAATACATTTACTACTAGTATCTTTTGTAAATAAAAACAAGGCTGTAGATATTTATACATTTCTTCACTTTTTTTACAAGTCACATAAACATTGGATTACAGAATCAGTACTGTTTTAACAGTAACCATCATAAAAAGATAACTAACTAACTTATATTTGGAAACAAAGTAGTTTTTGCATATGAAAAAGAATAATGATCTATTTGAAAATCCCTGAGTTTGTGGCTATTTTGAATTTTTTTATAATATGTGCTAATTCTTTAATCGTGGCTAAAGTTCAGTATTTGCTAGACCCTTGAGTGATTTCTGGTGGTAGTTGAAACATCAAGCTGTCATTATTTTTTTATCTGGTGTGACTTTCAATACTTTGTTCAGATCAGCCAGTTTAAGAAGTCTGTATTGGTCCAAAATCCTTATACTAAGTTATCATAACAAAACAATTTTCAGAAGTCTAAAAATTAATGTAAGAACAAAAATCATAATAAGAGTTATAAATTATAATATTTAAATATATTTCTCAATATTATAACCAAAATCATTAATGAAACTACCCAAAGAAAAATGTAATATGTTATTACTTATAAAACCTTTAACTATGTATTTATTTCTAAATCAACACAGCGTACTAATAATAAAATTTGAATTCAGTTAAATGCTCTTGTATTTGCAGTGATGCATATTCAACCAATATAGCTTTCATAAGACAAAATGGTTTGAAATCATAAACTAATTAAACTTGTCTCCAAGATGAATAATTATACTGTTATTTTTTATTGGTTTTAGTACAAAAGGTTTTCATTAGTGTGGTCATTATTTTCCCTACTAAGGACAAATGACCATTGAACGCTGGTTTTGTGAATAAGACTGTTTTATTTAGTTTTAATTAGTTTTGACCTTCAAGATCAAGAATGTCTTTGGATAGACATTTCATTATTTTTGTATTGAGTTGATTGCCAGTGTCACATCTTTCACACATAGGGACAAGTTAACTCTTTAAACCTATAATTTTTTTGTGCTCTCAACTATTGATGTTAAAGTTTTCAGAACAAGACAACTTTGAATTATGGATATTCTGATTTGTTTGTAAAAGTTGGATAATAACGTGGTTTGGATTAGTCAATCAAAGAAACATAACTATTATCAGTTACTATCACTGTTCGATGAGTAAATCAAGACTCTTGACTGGACATTGTTAGTGTCGACTTGAGTTTAAGGAGTTAAGGAAGAAGCATTTTAAAGTAATGACTAAATGGTAATGAGTCATTAGAACAAGCTGAAAAATATAAGTTTTGCATTTAGATGACAGTTTTAGTGAAATGACTTAAATTCATATGAAAATATCAACTTTTATGATTTTAAAAATTAACAGTATTATCAGATTTTTATTTGACTGACCTGAAGAAGTTTTACTGTGCTATATAAAGATTTATGAAAATTGCAATAGCTAGTAAAGATAATACTTTTTGTTACCAAAAATACTGAGATGGATACATCCATAATAAATTGATAGATGAAAAGGTATGTGTGAAACCTGTACTGTGACAGTTTTAAAAAGTTGTGGTTCTGTGTAAAGTCTTTATAGTTCCATGTGCAGTAACAAGAGGAGAGTTGAACTTCTTACAAAATTAAATAATCATGGTGTTCAAAATATGGTAGAAGAAATTTGTTTACAAATAAAATTGAGTTTGTGATTTCCTTCTAGGATATCTTGTTTAAGATTTGGGGTCTTTTCACTAATATACCCGTCAAGAATTATAAATACTAATTGTTAATGACTTATTAGAGTTGAATAAGGAAAAAGTAAACTGTAATAGTCCAGGACTAACAAACAGTAACAGCCATTTGCTTAGATCAGAATTATTTCATATTTAATGATCCAATATATAAACAAAATTATGTGTTAGCTATTGGTTCTTCCATCTCTTCTTTTCTTGAACAAGTTTTCATGAATGATTTATGCAAGAAATTGTTTAGTAATGAAAATATCACATCATGTCAAGTATTGGTTATAGATATAATGATGACATGATTTGGCTCTTATCAGGTTCCAGATATCATTTTGACAGTTTTGTAACTCTTATAAATTGAAAAAGCAAATTACTAATTTATATGGAGAAATTATTTTTTTAGACTTAACTGTTGATGTAAATAACAAACACGTGTCTTCAAAACTTTCAGAAAACAACTCTTATTGATACCATCATACGTGCTATACAAGATATCCAATGTCTCACAAAATTACCATGTTCTATAGTTTGTCAAATAGGCTTATTGTTTGTTCTTTTGCCATCTGAATAATATGAAGTTAAATTAAAAACAATAAAATAAATTGATATCAGTAATGATTATACAACTAAGTTAATTGATATATTGTTCTTTAAAAATAAAAGACGTTAATGTGAAACAAATATACTACCATATTGTACCAAACAACAACAAAAACAGAAAGAAATGGTGTAAGATAAGCTACAATGAGAAACCTTCTGACAGAACATGTAACACATTGAACAAAGACATCTGTACACCAGCACCAGCACAAACAATTTGGGTCAAATGTTGTATAACATCAAAGACAAATTCAAAAAATGTTGCTAAGGTTGTATTTACCAATTAATATGACAAGACTACAATAATGTATGTTTGGTTAGACAGGATATCTCATAGAAACAATTAATAGTTAAAGGACAATCAAGAAAGTGAAAGTTGGTAAAATTAGACTCAACTTTTGCATCACATTTTATGTAAACTGAATACTGATTTCATTTGGAAAAAAAAAATTGAACATTTTACATGTTTGCCAAAAACAGACTGCATGCAATATTATTGGTCATTAACATCTCTAAATTATTATTGCATGTTGGTCATTAACAGCTGTAAGTTATTATTGCATGTAATATTGTTGGTTATTAACAGCTGAAAGTTATCACTGCATGTAATATGTAGGTCATTAACAGCTGAAAGTTATCACTGCATGTAATAATGTAGGTCATTAACAATGTAAGTTATTATTATAAATAATATCAAAGTTCCTGAGCAGTAGACAGTTGATAGGAGAAAAAAATAAGCTAGTTATTGGGTATTTAGTGTGAACTCTTTCTCTTTTTTAAGAAAGCTATTATGTAGAGGTGTGGTATTATTTAAATCGTTCTTTAATTTTGTCACTAAATGCTATCAAATGGACCTTAACTTTATACTTGTTAGCATGTGTGTTAAACTTACGATGAGTAAAGTTTTAACCAACAGTTTTTTGAAGGTGATCTTCAAATGAATGAATCACAGTTCACTGAACTTTTAGAAGACTTTTTCACTGCTAGTAAATGCATCTTGAACGGTTATTATCTACTCTTTTGATTTGGTAGTTAAGCCAACAGGTCTAACATTTAGCAAACATTTTCATCCAGTAGTCTTCTGTTTTCCAAAGTTTAACATTTCTAAATGTAGTAGCTTTCCTTTCCACATGCTTATTATTTATGTTATTTTACATTTTAATACATCAATCTTCTCTTTCCTCACTTGCATGCTTTTTAAATATTCATCTAGTAGTTCTCTGTTTTCTTAGGCTTAACATGGATGCTCTTAACTCTTCTCAGTTCATGGATAAAAAAACGAAATCTTCTCTTACAACATGTTTATTTAAGCAGACTTTTTTCTTGTCCTCATTGTTTAACAAACAACAAACTTTCATAAAATATCATAAGCAATGTTCATGCTTTTTACATTTTAATATATATCAGTCTTTTTTTCCTCACTTGTAATTTTTCTATGCTTTTTAGGTTTTAAATTGAACATAAGTTGCATAATCTTTACAAATGCAATGTTAAGATATTTTAAAATATTCATTTAATTTTATTTCAGATGTTCTTTTGTCATTGTAAAAAAAAATAATTTGTATTCATTTATAGTGCTGGATATAACAGTACACCTGATGCTTTAGACAAAGACTTTGAGAAGAGTCAGCCAACTGTTGTACGATTCCTAAGAGCATGTTATTATGCTGCTGTGTCTCATTCTGATATATTATGTTATCTGATGATTGTGGTAAATCAGATAGAGTCTGCCAGTTTATTGTCTCTGCCATTGCCTTTTATGGCCTTTCTTTGGGGAGCCTTATCTGTTCCAAGACCTTCAAAATCTTTCTGGATAACTGTCATCACTTACACTGAGGTAAGATTACATTCAAACTCTTAACTGTGCAGAACTTACTTATATAATGACATGTATATACACGTGTGTGTAGATTTATTTATATACTACTGGAAATAATTATGGAAATGGTGATGAAAAATAGTATAAAAAGCATATATCAAAAGAATACCAACTCTTTATTAAGTGAAAGTGAAGTGCACCAGAGTATAGTCACATTTTGGTGATTTAAACTGTGATTGATTGTCGTCAAACCAATTAGAAAGTGTTACACCAGAAGTTAAAAGCCCATATAATGCAGTCAGTTATACTATGCCAAGTAATAATAGAGTGAATCTAGGTATGGATCAAATGATTGAAATACTTTATTTTAAAAAAGGTTTTGGTTTATTAAGGGTATTCCAATCAAAAACTGGCTGGAAAGCTCCATATTTCAGTAAAAGATGCATGGAAGATAAGACTTTGAAAAGGATACCTGAAATTTGCTAGCAATACAAGTGATCAAGGTAATCCTTTCAGTGGAGTGTTTTTACAAGACAGATGATGCTTGAGTATACATCTTTTTTAGTTATTGTGAATACTGGAGAAAACAACAAGAAATAATCCACATAGATCTAAAGCTACTAAAACATCATTGCAGAGAAAAGGTAACTAAATCACATTTTTGAAATAGATTGCAAATGGTGGAAGATACGAGTTGGAGATATTTGTTTTGCAGATGAATCTAAGCTTGAATTGTAGCAACAAGAGTGTCTTTAACAGAGAATAGAGTGGTATCATTGTCAATGTAAACCTCTACAGAGTAATATGGTTGGGAATCAAGAAGTTTTGGAATACATTTCAGTCAACAGTATCAGTAGTTTACAAAGTGGTCTTTACAAAATCATAATGTGAACATTCTTGTGACTGTTTAGGCTTATGTAAAAGCTGAGAAAGTCTAAAGACAACCAAAAATGTTGTTAAACTGAGGCAGGTAATACACAATATTTGAACAATATTCTAGAATAGTATGTCAATAGATTTTACAGCAGCAAGAAACCAAAGTATAATGCTGTGTGTACAGCAAACCACTTGCATACAAAATACTAGTGTAATGTATGGCTTATTCACATTTTTGTATTTGAAGTTATAATATTTTGTACCATTAATATACTAACTGTCTAGTTTTTATTACTTGTTTGTAATTCTTGTATGTGTATTCACACAATGCATTTATTGTAACATACTAACAGTTGTAAACTCACTGTTATACAGATAATGAAATTAATATTACTGTGTTATTGTGTAATTATAATTTACCTAATTTTTCTCTCACACTATTCACAGTAACACAGTAACATTAATTTCATTTTCTGAATAACAATGAGTTAACAACTGTTAGTATGTGACAATATGTGCATTGTGTGAACACTTTAAGTGATTTACAAATGTGTAAAATGTGGGTAGTGAGTGTACAGCTGTTGAATAACATAAAACATTGGAGTGTGTGTGAGAAATAATTCTCAATCCATGTAGTATAAGAATTACAATAAAATGTATCATAGTGAATTGAATACATATTACATTATACTAATATTACCAAACTAGTACTGCTGTACTGAATTACTTAAAAGAAGGTACTGATTTGTAAAGACATAATGGTGATTATGAAATTATAAATACAAAGTTATGTTAAACAATGCATTCAACTAGCAACTATTTTAATGTGCTAATTTAATTTTAGATCCCAGTATGCTGTGTTGCCCTATTTGACTAAGTTTTATTTATAATTCTTTATTTTTTTCTTTTGTAGGCAATAGTTGTTGTTAAGTATCTATTCCAGTTTGACTTTTTTCCATGGAATGTTGAAACTCATGTGAATGACCCATTCTGGCCACCAAGAATCTTGGGTATTGAAAAGAAAGCCAATTATGCAGTATATGACTTAGCTCTTCTCCTAGTTGTATTTTTTCATCGATTTGTGCTAAAGGTTATTATAATAGAAGATTATTATTTCATTTTTGGAGACTGTCATTGCAGGAATTATTTAAATTTGTATTAATTGAGACAGCTTAGTGTTATTTCACTTAAATTTAACATGTTATATTTTCATGTGCTAGTGTGGCACTATGACTTCTTTAAGTGTACCTGCAATGGATTTTAAATAACTCATCGGTTTATGAAGCTATGTCAAAAAAAATCAACTATTTTTGTATTCCAGTAATAGATAAGTGATGAAATTTGAACTGAATTTTTTAAGAAGCAGAATAATGCTTAGCCTTATGTCAATCAGATTGCCCACTTTCATAGGTATGTTTTCATAACTGAAAAATAAAATTATTTTCTGAAGGTTTGAAATATTAGTTTTATTTTGATAAATGTATGTTATCTCAGGCTTCTAAAGATTGGGGTAGTTTGAACTAAAGTGGTAATACTCTAATCATAAGCATTAATTAAGGTTAATTAAGACTTATTAGAATTTCATAAACAAAAAATTAGTGTTTCATTGGAATACTGTTGTTATCCTACATAAACCTCAATTTATTATGACTAAAGATATTCAAAATATTGGAAGGTAGTTGGTGATTTAAGAATACATTTAATCTTTTTTCTCCAGATTTTCAATCTTAACTTCCATTCTGTTTAGTAAAAAACAGTTTAAAACTCTAAACTGTTCCATGCAATGCAATAACTTTTAATATTGTAAGTCAGACACACAGACAGCAGGGATAAATTGTTTGATATTACTTGATAGTGACACACACATTTTCAGCCTGGCATGGACTGGTGATGAGGTCACATAACTCAGAATTTTTGGGTTGTGGATTCTAAACCTTGGTGCCAGACACACTTGCATTTTCAGTTCTTGGGGCTATGTAATGTGAAAGTCAAACCCACCATTTATTACTAAAAGATATAACTCAAAAATTGTTAATGGTGGTGTTGACTACTTACTTGCTTTATTTCTAGTCTTTACTGCTAAATTAGGGATGTCTGGCATAGATCATACTGACATAGCTTTGTGCAAAATTCCAAACACACCAAAACACACAGTTTCAGGAGACTTTTTACAGTGTTACATATTCAGTGGCCTATCCTTATTGAAACACATCCATGAGATTAGCATTTGCTGTTTTTCCGTAATTTAAATTAAGACATATAAATTGCTCTTCAAAACCAGCTAAATCTGATGCTGAAGTACACAACCTTTTAAAATAGAAGTATTATCAATGTGCATAAAGTTGAATAACATAGAACAAACACATGTACAATGAAAGAGAATGATTGTCAATGAATTATATCTCAATAGTTTTTGTACAAACGTTTTTATAAGTGTATAAATAGTATAATCATTCAATTCCTATATTAAAGAGTTTGGGATTGTGGAAAGATGGAGAAGATAAAACCTTGTCAAAAGAAATCCTTGATGGAAATCCTGGTATTTCATCTGAAGAAAGGATGACTGGTAGAACAGAATCTGAAAAAGATTGGTTGGTAAGTGTAGGCTGTTTGAGGTTTGTGAACGTTATGCACTATTTTGATGTAAGCTGACTATTTATTAACCTATTCTGAACAGTATAAAAATCTTCAATCAAGTAAAATCTCAAAAAGCCATAGTTTTGTACTGATAACAACCTGTGTGTTAGATAAAGAAATATTCATATTTGATATAATGGACTGTTATGCTTAGTTATAATAAACATTAATGTAAACACATTATTCTTCCTGTTGTTATAGGGTTAATTTTAACAATCATAATAATATTCAGGGCTGTATCAAGATTAACATCTTGTTAAATGTTATTATTAAATGAGTAATAAATAACAATGCAATGGAAAAGTTGAAACACATTATTTAAATCAAAACTCTGAGGTATTAAATGTCTTCACATATTTCACAGCTTGCATTGATTTTTTTAATGGAGAGCTTTCACACTCACAGGCTTTTTTGTGAAATTAAGGGAAACCTCCAGGTTAACTTCTGTCATGTAATTGTGGTACTTTTCAAAACACCACACTGAATGTCTTCTCATACAGAACAATGGTAAGAAACAGAGTCAGGAAAGTTAAAACAACAAGGTCTAGCTACAATAGCTTACCAGCATTAATATTGCATTTCTTAGTATGTGAGTTATCTCACTCAGAAAAATAATTTATCGTTCCATTAACTCAGAAGGGTTGCCAAACATAAAATGCCTGGAAAACTAAATATCTATCATATATTGTTACCTTTGAATTATCTTTATATTGGTACTTTGCTGCAAAGAAAGACTAGAAAAGATATCATACAAATTTTGAGCTTATCATGTTGAACAAAAATAACCAAATCTTATATCTTCCTTCTAACTTAAGAATGCTCATTAGTGCATCTTGGAAAAGGACATTTTCAGAATGTGCAACCAGAATCTTTTTATATGATTTTTGCTCTTTGGAATGATTCCTGCTTTATCTTAAATAAAAATGAATAATAAATATAGCCAACTGGATTCAATTTCTCTTGCTAAAGAAAGAAATCTTAGTTTAATCATTTGTCTGTCCAGTTTTACTAATTGAATCTATGTGGCTTGTGCAGTGTTAGTGCATCATGATGTTGTATTGCATTTGTTTTTGTCTGATGAATGTATTTTAGAGCAGTGTGCTTAAAAGATTAACTTTCTGGTGTACCTAAAATCTCACCTGTGTTCCAGGAACATATGTTTCTTCTTTCTATCCTTAAATTTGTGAATGCCTGTACATAATGAGGGAACCTCTCAGAGAATGTTCTGTCTTTTCAGATTACTTCCCTTGGGATCTGAGCATCCACCCACATTTGCTGTGCATGGCAACTTATGAAGGGGAGGAGAGGATCCTTTGGTCTTGAATTCCTGTAGATGGATAACCCCCCATGGTCAGTCAGCCAGTTTTGTTGGTCTGGGGTCAACCAAGTGCCAGTGTTAGATATTCACAGTGGATGTTGTGTGCATAATATCTGATGCTGGTGTTTGGGTATAGTGCTCATGAAACCCTGTAGTGTCCTCTTTTGACATTGTAATACATCTTCTCATAGGACTCTGTGATGGGTGGGGTCAGTGAGCATTGAGTCTTTCTTCTTTCATTATGGATCCTCAAATCAGAATAAAAATAAAATGATAAAATCAGATTATTGGTAAACAACTATATTTTAAAGACTCTGAACAACAGTTTCCACCTCCTTCTGTACCTCATTTTTGTGTTTTAAATTCTTTTTCAGACAAATCTTTAGGACAAATGTTTCCTCTTTTTTATTCAGAAATTAGATGGGTTTGCTTGCTCTCCTATGTCAGTCAAAAAGCTACATTCTTGCCATAGGTGGGTGGAAAAGAAAGAAATAGAGTTTTTAAAAATCATTTAAAATATTTCATACCATGAGACTCAGAAGTTATTGTCCTTATTAACTCCATTTTAGACATGTGTTGCTGCACTATGTTCCACTGCTACAGTGGAAGTACAGACAGATCATTTTGTGTTTCCAACAGAGTCATTTGTTCTCTATGGACAAATGAGTTTGACAAGTCAATATCTACTTCTGTCCCTGTTCCCACCATTTTTTTCCAGTGACTGCTCAAGTCCACTTCTTTTGGCCCTGAGTTCTGACATTTGCTCAGGTCGACTTACTTTGGCCCAAAATTTAGAATGATTATTTGTTCATGTTTCAATCACTGGGCACCTATTGAAAGAGACCTGCCCATTTGACCCAGTTCTGCATCCATGTGGTCAACTGAACTTCCTGCTAATAAAGAAAAAAAAAACAAGGTCATAAACTGAAGGGTTCTCCTCCACCTAAATAAAATTGGTCACTTTGATACAGTGGTTTGCCAAGGTTTCTATTCTAATTTAAATGACATTAAGACCTTGATTAATTCCTATCATCCTGTGTGTCTTTTCTTAGGGAAAACATTTCTGAAACCTGGTATACTCACCTTTTGACATTTTTTTATATTGGTATGACAATTTGTGTGATGAACAAATGCATAGAGGTATGACATTGCTATTCGACCCATTGAACCAAGCCAACTGGCTTTACATCTCTCTCGGAACTTGATCCTACCACAATTCATCTGCTATCAATAGACAACTGCAAGTTAGCAGTGATTGGATGTATCATCCAGGCAACTACTCCATCTATTCCTAATTCCTCTGGTACATTTTCCATGGAATCCTTGGCCTGGTGGATTCCTTTCTGCCAGGAGACATAGAAGACTCAAAAACAGGCCTGGGATACCTTTCACAGGTATCTCACTTTTTTTTAACCACATTGCTTTGCAGCAGGTTAGATGTCAAAGCAAAAGGAGTCTGAGATTAATTTCACAACTAGCATCTTTTCTACCACCAGTTCCAAAATCATGTGTGTAAGATTCAGAAGGTCAGTTAGAAATATACTTCCCATCTCCATTCCATCTTGCTTTCCAATTGCCAGAAAGTTGCTGATGTTCAAAGCATAACTGATACTTTCAGTGAGAACTTTTTGGTGCATCTAGCACTTCTGTTTCTTCCCCATCCTTTACTATGTTCACTATGAGATGCTGCACCATCTCTCTCTTGCTGTTCTTCTGATTGTTTTCAACTGGATCTAACAAGAAAGTGTTTTTCCTTATGCTTGATGCAGGACTGTTGCCCTCCCTTTCTCTATGTTTGGGAAGGATCTTAAGATTTCTTTTATCTACTATCAATTGCTTTGACTAGCTGTCTCTGTAAAGTCTTAGAGAGAATGGTTTATGCTCATCTTGTTTGGTTTATCAAATCAAATGATCTCCTCTCACCTATCTAGTGTGAGTTCCACCTGCAGCACTCTACTGTGAAACACTTAATTCTATATGTAATGTCAATCAAAGAAGCCTTCCTCAAGAGAAAACATCTTGTTTCCATGCTATTCGACCTTGAGAAATCTTGCAACATTGCATGGAGGTATGGCATTTGGTAGGATCTCCAGTCCAATATGTTACATGGCCATTTATTATTCTGGAACTTTTTACTTGACATGTAATTCCAAGTTCGTCTGGGTTTAACACTTTCCCATTTTTCCACAGGAACTTGGAATATGTAAGGGCTGCATCTTGAGTGTCACATTTTCTATATCAAGGTTAATGCTATCACCACACAACTTTTTTGTACTGTTTCAAATGGACTCTATGTTGACAGCTTTCACATCCAGTGATGGTCGTTTAACATGAAGTTTTTAAGAGGCTGCTTCAGTTTGCCTGCAGTCACTTGTTGAAGTAGATCACAGCAAGTGGTTTTACCTTTTCTTTCTCCAAAACTATTTACTTTACACTTTTGTTGCCAACTGGGAATACACCATTGTGTAACTTTTGTGGCACTCAAGTCACAATTGCCTATGTTTTAATCTCAAGCCTTCAGTGATTTTAGACATGTTTTTTTTTGTGGATCTAGCTATTGGTAATGGTAACACTTTCTAACTTTTTTGTGTTTTTAATTTTTTGTGAGTCATTGGCCTTTTTAATTCCATTCAAGTCTTTTATCCAAATTTGGACATTGCTTTATTTTAACTTGGTTTATTTTTACATTTTATAAAAATTTACCTTTGCATTTTTAATGGTTGTTTGGTGCATATAGCCTAGTTGTTTTTTGCCAGTAAATGCCAAACAACCAACCATCAATCTTCCTTCTATACCCTATTTATCTTTGGCTATTGGAGCTCCCTTTGCAAGTTCCTTCTTTACACCAATAATGAAACTACTAGATTCCTTAGAGTTTTCTGTTAATGTTTTTTAATAATTTTTTTTTGAAATGCTTATTTCAACTTCACCCTTCAGCCTCTATTTATCTCACTGTATAACAACTGCTGAAACTGTAAATACTTCCATTAGGAGATTCCTGAAAAAATAAATAAAGAGCTCATTGCTAAAACAAAATATCTGACACTAAAATAATATCTGAGAAATAACACTGGGAAGATTCACAATGTAAGCTAAACTAACATAGTTATTTAACTATTCAAATGAAATTGGGATAGCATTAGGGTTTTTAGAAGTCTTCATAGGACCCAACAGTTTTATTGTGATCATAAAATTGATACTGGTGACTACATTTGAGAAATATCATTTTCATGTAATCGATTGTAGTTGTTGATTTTAAACATTGCATTATAACTAAATTACAATTGTTGTAAAAGGTACTAAATATATAAAGTTTGAGTTCCTCAGTGGGACAAAGGTAAGTCCACAGACTTAAATTGTTAAAGTTTGATGTTTGTTCTCTGCATTGAACACAGCAGGTAGATCTATGCTCTAAATTAAACAAAGTATTTAGTTACTAACTACATTATATCTGCTCTTCCCACATATTGCATGATAGTGGTTTGTTTCCTAAAGGTCATTAAATTACTTTATTATTATCTGTGGTATAGTGGTTCGTAAAATGGCTCTAAGTTTTCAAATACACAATTTTTAAGCTAATAGCTCCATCTCTTGACTGACTTGAGATCTGATTACAGTTGTACCTATTGAAGATTCCATCTTGTATCTTTTGTACTCATAATTTACTTCTCAGCTAGTTGTTTTAAGTGTTACATCACTAAGTTTACATCACATATGCTGTAGTTACAACTTAGATTCCTTAAAGGCAGTTTGTAAAATTTGTTAGTACCTAAGTCCACAGAATTGTTTTTGAAAATGTATAATTTACTGTTTATAGTTTTAACACACACAGGATTGTGTAATGTTTTGATTAGTTGTAGTGTACCACCTATGTTGATTTTTAAACAGCTTAGTCAAACACAAAGTCAGAAGGACATCCATGGAGAAAGTACAGAAGGAAATGTGTTTGAAACTGGTGAAAGCCAAGTTAGTGAGACTCAGATAACACCATTTATTCAGTATGGTGAAGACGAAAAACCAGGTAATTATTAATGAAAAAGTGTAGTTCTGACAAAGTACCTTACTTCTACTCACATACATAGCTATTCTCATTTAATACTGCCATTTATCTGCAAATTTCTTTTCTCGTGCCATAAGCCTTTCACTCTCACGTACCCCTTAGTTGACATGGTTTAACTGAATCTCAAATGCAAATTATCGTGCAAAGCATCTCCACCAATAAATGTGCTCCATACACATTCATCCATGTGAACTTACATTTCGGTATCAATGAATTATTATTTTATATTAATTTTGTACTTTCCTGACGCTTATTTATTTATGTGCAGTTTATTACTTTAAACACATTTGTTACTCAGAAAAACTTCATCTGTTAACACCATTTATTTATCTATGTCAGGAAGATAAATTGAAAAGAAGGTATTTTACTGTGCCAACTATAAAATTCTTATAAAGTGATCTATACTTACACCAAATGCCCAGTAGCGAAACACCACAACCAACATGTTCACACAATAACTTGATAGCATATACATCTATCAAAGCAAGAAACTGTGGTAAAACTTTCATATAATTGTATGAACAGTATGATTATTATTCCCTTAAAACTTTACAAATTAATACATGTGATATTTGGCATGGAAGCTATAAATATATCATTGCACATTTGAGACTTGTAATATATAATGTTATAATTTAAATAATTAGTATCACATTTACCTTAGTACAGACTGAAAAAGTGTTACTTGTATAATAAAAAAATGTCTTTAAAGGATTTCAAAGTTTCTTCTGACCCAAGCTTAAGGCTTCTACACTAACAGACTCTCAGGTATTGAAATTAGTGAAATTTCAGCAGTTTTATCTGAGTTCATGTTTCATGTTTGTGGAAAGAATTGATTTGACTGTTGAAGTTCTTCTGATTAGTTATCCCTTGGTGGTACAGCTGTAAGCTTTTAGATTAACAGTGCTGAAATTAGTGGTTTGTTTCTGCATGGTGAACACAGTAGATAGCTGTTATTCTGGTCTTTAGCTCTGTGACACTTACTGTAGATTTACTGAGATACCTGATACCCTTATCATATCCCCAAACTTCTTTAGTGTAATGACATTTTTAATTTTGAAACAATGAAAACTCACACTGATTAACTGCTGAGCTCAATTCTGTAATGGAAACTTTTAAATTTCTTGATGAAGTGAGTGAAAAGACTGTTGACAGCCAGTACGCAGAATCTGTTAATAAAGTTAAGACGACTATTCTTCTATACATTACAACATATATAAAGCTGAGATGACCACTCTTGTATACATTACAATATAAACTGCTCAAAACATTAAAGGAACAATTTCTACTTTTATATATATTACAATATATTAAGCAGAGATAACTTGTACACATTACAATATATATAAAGTTGAAATAACTACACTTGCAAGCATTACAATATATAAAGCTGAGATGACTACTCTTGTATACTTTACAGTTTATAAAGCTGAGATAACTTGTGTTATGCACACTAAAATATGTATAAAGTCAAGATAACTACTCGTGTTTACATTACAGTATATATAAAGTTGAGATAACTGTTCTTGTATTCATTACAATATATAAAATTAAGATAACTGTGTTCTTGTAGGCATTATGATATATAAAATTTGAGATGACTATATTTGTGTATATTTAACATATACAAAGTTGGAGATTATTGTTGTTTACATATAGATAAAATTTGAGGTTGTATTCATAAAAATGTTTTTTCTGCAGTTGACTATGCAAAGTATTATTTTCATAAGAAATGGAAGGTAAAATCATTATTTAAAGGTATGGAAATAAATTAATGTAAGTCTTTTATTTCTTGTTTTCAGAGATAATCTACAGTACATGCCTAACTCACTGATTGTTATATAAAACGTGTGTCATGTATTTTGTTTTTCTTTTAATAAAGTGTATCTTTTTGATTTTCAGATGCACAAGAGGTGGGCATAGGAAATAGAAAAACTCCCTCAAACACGTATGTTTCATTACATTTTAATTTATAGAGATTACTAATAAGAAATGGTTTGTGATTTTGTTTTTACACATGTTGTAAGTATTAATTCTTTTTAATGTTTTCACATGCCTTTAAAAGGTGTAATATAGACTGTGGTTTGTTCTCTGGCACTTGATATTGTTTTGTTTGATGATTGTCACAGTTGAAGAACTATTTCTTTTTATGCCTTTAATACTTTCATTGTTTCATTATGTTTGTTTTATAAGATTACATAAAATCTAATTAGTTACTGCAACAAGATATTCAATGGAGACTTGCAGTATGTTAAGTGGCAGTTTACCTCCCCTACATAACATGTGATTTCTAGTACAGGATAGTTCAAATTGTCCTTGCTATTTTAAAATTTAATAATTAGATAGCTAAGAAAATTCAAACATGTAATTTTCAACATCTTTTAGTCCAACACAAACATATCTTTTTCCACTCTATTGAGTGTTGTTACTACATAAAGTGACAACTGTGTAAGAAGAGACTTAATGTGTCATTAAGCAGAGACTAAATCAGTGATTTGAGTACAGTGTGGGGATATAGTAAAGATGTGATGTATTTCAGTACACATATAACAAACATCACAGAGCTAAAAACCAAAATAACATTGGCTACCTACTGTGTTTGCCTTGAGGAAACAAACCACTAATCTTAGTATTCTAAATCCAAAAGCTTACAGCTGCACCACCAAGGGATAACTAATCAGAAGAACTTCAACAGTCAAATCAATTCCTTCCACAAACATGAAACATGAACTCAGATAAAACTGCTGAAATTTCACTAATTTCAGTACCTGAAAGTCTGTTTGTGTAGAAGCCTTAAGCTTGGGTCAAGAAGTAACTTTGAAATCCTTTGAAGACCATTTTTTTTATTCAAGTAACACTTTTTAAGTCTGTACTAAGGTAAATGTGATACTAATTATTTAAATTATAACATTATATATATTACAAGTCTCAAATGTGCAATGATATATTTATAGCTGCCATGCAGACATCTCATGTATTAATTTGTAAAGTTTTAAGGGAGTAATAATCATATTGTTCATACAATTATATGAAAGTTTTACCACAGTTTCTTGCTTTGATAGATACAAAAGGCCCTTCATAAAGTTTTTCATGAACTTGTTGTATCCTAAGTATCGTGTGACAGCAGACGTATATGCTATCATGTTCTTCTGTGATTTTGTGAACATGTTGGTTGTGGTGTTTGGCTACTGGGCATTTGGTGTAAGTATAGATCACTTTATAAGAATTTTATAGTTGGCACAGTAAAATACCTTCTTTTCAATTTATCTTCCTGACATAGATAAATGGGTGATGCTAACAGATGAAGTTTTTCTGAGTAACAAATGTGTTTAAAGTAATAAACTGCACATAAATCAACAAGCATCAGGAAAGTACAAAATTAATATCAAAATAATAATTCATTGATACCGAAATGTAAGTTCACATGGATGAATGTGTGTGGAGCACATTTATTGGTGGAGATGCTTTGCAGGATAATTTGCATTTGAGATTCAGTTAAACCATGTCAACCAATGGGTGTGTGGGAGTGAAAGTCTTGTAAACTGAATGATAAAGTATTGACTTTTTGTTTCACTTTTTACAATTTAAGTTTTTTGTTGTTAAATGTTTGAATGAGAGTGCTGAAGTAATAGTTTGATAGTAATAATTCACTGTCAACCAAAGAGAGAATTTGAAGCTAAATAGTCTCACTGTCATTTTTGTCAAGTTACAAGATGTCCAAGCATTTATTTGGAATTTTTATTTTTGAAATGTGAATTTGAAGTCCACTTTTAGAATAAATGATGTTTCATATTTTCATTGTTTTTAAGTAATCCAAAGATTAATCAAATATTAATTTTATATTTGAGTGCTTCTTTAAAGAAACTTCTGATGTCATGTTTTTCTCGTTTAACAGGAAATAGTATATTTTTTCAGTAAATTGGATTCAGAACAAAAAGGAAAAAAAATATCTGGCAAAAGAACCATAGATTTATTTAATAGTCAAGACATGAGAAAAGACACCCCTATTTGCCTGACTTTGCAGAATGTAATAAAATGAATATCACATATTTTCCCAGTCAAAGAAAGGGACAATGTAATGTATTACACTGATTACAAATTGATTCTTAGAATGAAAATTACTTGTATCGTTGCCAAGTTATGATGTCGTTAAGTACTGCAGTGAAATGGTTAACAGTGAGGGTACCAAACTGTTAAAAATAAAGATCATAAAGTAAGAGTAGTATATTTTATTTAGCCATACACATTATTGGTTTGTTTTTAGTTCTGAAAAATTTGGATAGTTTATTGTTAATGTGTTGTTTTTTTTTTGAGAGGATGGACAGATGTTAACCAGTGTTACAGCACCTAATGAAATGTGAAACACAACCAGTTATCATTATACTGCAAATGAAACTCATGCTTGTGTATTAGTACCAAGTACACATGTGTGTTTACTTAACCACCATTTAATAGAGATGATGGGAAAATTTGGCAGTTCAAAGGCATCAATCTGGTTAAAATCACACCAACCTAACACAGATAAACCATTCTCAGCAGATCAGGAGATTCAATCAAATACTTCATTGCATAATAATGTACAAAACAAATTACTAGTTATCTTTGTACTGTGAAGGTCTTATTCATATGCCATTTAGTTTATCTGTACTTTTCTCTGTCAAGTGATTTTAGTAGTTAAATGTTCTTTTTTCTTCTTCTTTGCTACATCCACATAAAGATACGTGAGTTGAATTCCAAACAGCATATAATACCTTGTTACGTTCATATTTGCTCTAATCTATGTTATTGTGAAACATTTCTTTAATTTTTTATTGTTGTATCAATAAATTCTTGTGTATATGAACTTTAATATTTGTTTATAGAAGATTGACATTTTTGCTTGAAGGTAGTTAGTTGCTTGTGTTCTTTGGTGACTGGTAATCAGTATATATTTGTCTTTAGACTGATACAGCAGATGGAGGTGTTGCTTCATATGTTGAAGAGAACAAGGTAACATTTATTAGAAGATACATGTTTATGTTCCAAAACTAAATCTTCAGTTCATAAGATTAAATCTTAGTGTAACTAATAATCTAAGCACACAAGTACATTTGAAAATTATAATGACATGTAAGAATGCATGACAGTGTTTGCTGAAAAATCTCATAACATTGCAAGTGTCAAATAGCAAAGTGTTTGTTTTTTCTGTTAGGATAATGAGTTAGTTGTTACTTAATATCATTAGGTATTGAAATTCATCATCATAGATAAGATAGAAATGTTCACAATTCACACACAAATCATTATAAATTTCTACTTTATCTTCATATTTAAATTACAAACAATGTTTTTGTGGTTGTTGTAAAATATTTTTTAAATTTATGGCAACTATTGTTTATTGAAGACAGATCACATATATAATTTGGACATTTTTTTACAACAGTCAGTAAGAGGAAATCTCTGTAAGGATTTGAAAGCATCAGATGGTATACTATTATTGAATGATATTAAGAACAAAGTGTGATCTATATTTAAACTGAACTTAAAAAGTATTTTATATTTAATTGACGCTCAAAAAGTGTCACTGTTTTAAACTTAATCAAGAATTGTTTGTTATTATGTTTTTTTTAGAGGGAAAAATGTACATGTACAAAAAACAAATACAGTTTTAATGTTTGTGATTTTTTTTCTACAGAGATTTTTAGAGACACAAAAACGAATTGTTTTAATGTTTGGAGAATTTTTGGAAATATAATAAATATGCAGTTTTAATGTTTTTGATTTTGTTTTTGAGAGAGAATGAAGTATATTTAGACAAACAAGAAACAAAGAATTTTAATGTTTGTGACATAATTTTTTCCCTTCTTTATAGAAGTATATTACAAAATTAAACTAGTATTAACATTCAAATGTCAATCAGCAGTTTAATAGGTGTGCATTTATTTTTCAGATTCCAATTCCTTTCCTTGTAATGTTAGTTGCCCAGTTTGCTCTGATCATAATTGATCGAGCTCTATACCTTCGTAAAAATGTCCGAGGAAAGTTAATCCTTCAGATTATCTTGGTGTTATCATTCATATTTGGATGTTCTTTATTTTACCAGCTGTGACAGAAAGGTTTGTTTCATTATCTTTATCAAATTATATTCATAACACCTTTTGTTTTTCTCAAAAGTTACATGAATTGTTATATTTAATTTATTATTTATGCATTAAAGAGCTAGTGTTGTGAAGATGACTGTGGCTGAGTAAGTAATAATAAACACTGAACTTTCACTGAGCTGCATGTATCTGGAACTTTGTTTCTTTTAGTTAAAAGAGCTTCACGAAGTCTTAGCAATAAGAATAAGATTACTTCCACCCAAAGACCATAAAATGCAATTTACAGTTCTTGTTTAATACAGAACTCCTTAAAAATTCCTCATAACACCATTTGTTATTTGTTTTATTGTATTCAAAAGAAGAAATTTTTAGTATTTACTTTTTAACATTATCTACCATTTTACTGCTAAAACTTTAGTCATTTTGTTTTATTCTTTTGTCTGTCCCTTGAAGATAAACTGTTTTGTACTGAATTGTGTAATAGTTTGAATGTTATAGAAGAAATTGATTATTAACACAGTCTTGCATGTGTTTCACTTTATAACTGCGTCATGATAAGCCTTCTTCATGAACAAAATAGAGCATTATGTATTATTTAGCGTGAATTACCAAGAGGAATTTCAAAATAGAAGGAACTGCACCAAGTATATCTTAGGCTTCATAAACTCAAACATACAAACATGTTTGTTCTGCAGTATTCTTGTTTTTTTTTCTCTAGAGAGTTCACAAGTCCAACCAGACTTCCTCCAAAGCTGTGGTACTTTGTTAAGTGTGTGTACCTCCTGATTTCAGCATACCAACTCCGGTCAGGCTATCCCACAAGGATTCTTGGAGTTATTTTCTGCAAGAACTACAACTATATCAATTACTTTCTTTTCAAAGCGTAAGTTTAAACTGTTTTGTTAACACTATATAGCTTGACATTCTTACCAAATGAATTTTTTTTGTCAAAAGTTTCAGATTAAATTTCAAATAATTTGCATTCTTAAGTATAATAATCTTCCCTGTTATTTGGTCAGGGTTTTTTTTAAGATTTATTGTGTGTGGGATCAATTAATTTTCAATGTAATATTTTATGAAGAAAATATTTTAACAAAAAAAATTATATGCTTGTGGAAAATTGAAACTTTTACATGTTATTCATGTATTTGATCGGATAATGTTATAAAGTAGCTATGATATTTGATGTCATGTGGTAACCCCTCATGATACAGGATAAAATAGAGTAGAAATCAAACTTTATGCGTTATAACTCATTTAAGAAAAATACATTTGTGGTGATTGATTAGATGACTTTAAGAACAACAAAATCAAATATCACAAGGTTCTTATTGTGATAATGCCCAGTTCAGTTTGACTTAATTGAGTAACCCCTGTGCTTTCTGTTTATCTCTGGCATCAGCTTGTGGTCAGGGTATTCTATTCAATGCAATCTCATGATCAAATATACTTGCCCCTTCACTCCTAGAGACACTATAAGGTAATGGTCAGTTCTACTTTTCCTTGGAAAAAAAATAATCCAAGAGCTAGTTGTACATGATGTTGATTAGCTGCATTTCCTTTAGTCTATGACTTCTAAATCTGGGACATCTGGTACAAATAACTCATTTGCATGAAATTTCAAAAACCAACAGGTATTTACAATTTTTTAATTACAAAGTGAATTTACCAAGCTAAAATTCATAACTTTTATAATTCACATCCAATGTTATGCATTAAATGTGGCATATTATTGTGCATTAAAGGTCATAATAATGTTACATTAAATTCAAGATGTATGTGAAATATTAAATATTTAAAAAAGTTGCTGATTATTTTATAATTTTATTTATTAAGTACAGTTGTTTAGGAAAGCAAAAAAAAGAAGAAAAATGGAAGCATATATCTGCACCACTAATCTAAAGTTGTCTCTTTGAGTCTGGCTTTATCTATAGTGATAATAAGCTTCAAAATCATAGATGTGGTTACACCAACCAAAGCACAAGATCTCCTCTTTTCACTCCAGTTGTATGGAGGCTTTTTACAGCATACTTCTCAATGTGCAGAGTAATTTGTGCTGTTTTTGATATCAAATCATCAACCACCGGTTGACAGCAGCATACTGCTATCTATATTTATTATTAAGTGGAGACCAAGACTGCTAATCACTGGTTTACACTACACCAACAGACCAGTCAAAGGCAGTCCTAACCTAGCATCAATAACCTGCAATAATTAAGGAAATTAATCCAATTTATAATTACTAAAAGATTATCAAAAGTTGTTATTTTAAAAGGGGTGAATAGAGATCTTCAGAATTATACAAGATAAGTAACTTAAAGTGAAAATGCAATCTGCAAGAAGTGAACAAACAAGTTCACAGTTTTAGACATAAAAATCAATCTGATCATTTGTGCAGCTGATTAGATATACTTTTCTCATGTTTATAATGATTAGAATGCATTCCTCTAAAATCCAGAGACATTATTTGGGATTATGGCTGAACATACCATAAACACTGAGAGTGCCCAACTTATGAAAGTTTTCCTATACTGAATATGTATTTTCAAAAATACTAACCTCTCTCACACTAGAGCTTTATCTTAATGAAAGTTGTTCTCCTCTGCCCATCTAAGCAATGTTAATGAATCTTACTTTACTTGTTCAAGCCTTTGCACCCTGCTATATTGCCCATAGCAAATCTTGTGATTCTTTCCACCTAGGTCACTGTGCCCCCTATCCCAGATCTGTATGTAAGTTTCTGTTATTATTTTTTATTCACTGTTTCTCAACAACATAACATTACAATGTCATTTTTTGTACCTCCTGCAGGTTCCTTTTCAGTGTTACACTAGCTTTAGTTATGCCTACACTTCAGATGATTCTTTTTTATACCTGTCTTATTGTATCTGCAGTTTGTTGTCTACTTTCTTTATTTGACATTAAAAACACTGCTTCTGAGACATTTTTTAAATATGAGTTCACAAGTTTACATTTCTGACATGGAGTTAATTAGTGATCCTGTTCTACTGCCTCTGGAGTCTGAGTGTAACCCAGGTGTCAGGGGAAGGTCCCCCTTTCCATGAAGGTTGGTCAGTCCGTTATACTCAGGGAATAAGAGTCTCATATGAGGTGTGGTGTTTCCTATAACCAGGGCATAATGAGCTGACTGGTAAGAACTGATTTTTCTGATACTTTCCTTTTCTCACAAGCCCAGGACAGACATCACACCTCCAGCACTGTTTTTGAAACTTGTACATCAAGTTTAAATATATCTCAGGACAGCTTGTATGGGTATTAACACTCTTACTAATAAAGCAGAGAACAATCTTTCGACCTTCATAGTTCATCTTCAGTTTAACCTGAGATACATTTTCTCTTTCTCATCATCAAGTGGTGCATCAGTTTTGTAATATCTTCTGCAGCTTACTACTCTTCTCTTCCTTCACCACGGGCACTGATGATTATCTGGTCTTTCCACTCTGCATGCTAAGAGATTTGTTAATCAATTCAGAAAGGATGCTACCTTTCTTTGTACTTCCTGTTTATTGAATCAGCATGCCTTAGCTTTCCATTACTTGGAGAACCCATATTTGGATTCTCAGGGGTTAGATCTCCTTATCCCTACTTGGAGTTTCTAGGCTTGATGCCACTTTTTAACTTAAACTTTTCCCAACTGGTATTCCTTTAAACACCTTTCTGTGTAAGTCATTATGTTACATGCAGAATTTAATTAAACACCTTTACTATCATTGTACTTTAGTGAAATTATAGTTGTGATATATGTTATGGTTTGAAAACTTCTGTTACCTAAGTTTTATATCCTTTATTTCAAAATAAACCTTTTAAAATCTACTTAAACTTCAAATTTAATGTTGCATTAGTGCAGTTGAAACAAGTAATATATTGTTTCAACCTCTAACAGGTACTTTGCACTCCTCATATTTTTTGTTTGAGCTGTATAGCCTACATGTAGATGATATGTACACATGTAAATAGCCATTAGGAAGAGCTTATTTTACATTATTCTAATGGTGGTTATTTTAAAATTGGCACATTTTTTTTTATTGTGGAGTATTTGTAAATAACTAATATTGTTGGCTGCATGATTGACTATAGCACTTATGGTTGTTTCTTAGGTTTTTCATATGAGTTTTAGATACATAATTAAAAGGTTTAAACACTTTAAATTTACATTATGTTTTGCACCAATTCTCAAGGCTTATATTATGTGGTGCAGGGATATTTTGCTGAAGTGTTTTGCGTGTTTCTCAAAGAAATTGTAATATCCCTCAAAATAAATAATAAGTGGTGAAAGACAAGAATGAAAAATAAAATATTAAATATTAACTATATCTGGAAGGGAAAAATTAAAAGGTATCTTTATTTCTATTTCCTAGTTTTAATTATTTTTTTGCATTGTAAATTGATTATAATAACTGGAATTAGCAATATTGTAGAGAAAAATAAAAATAAAATATAGACACTTACTTTAAAAATATTTTAAATATTTTTTCAGGAGGTTCTAAGTGTTATGAAATGAAATATGAAAATTATAAGATGAGGAAAAGTAGTTTTATGCTTAAAACAAAAATCATCTCATACTCAATTTGTTAAGTGTTTGAGTGCAAGTAACTACAATAGATAAAATAGACTTAATTATGATAACATCACTCTGTGTACAAAGTACTTGTGATTTTAAACAAAATCTTACCTGTTTTTGGAGGATATACTGAGGAATCTCAGAGTTACTTTATGTAGTGTTGTACAAGTGAAAATAGTGACTCGATTTCTTCAAATTACTTGGCCTGTAGCTAAATAGTTAATCAGTCAGTTTTCTCAAATTTGTTTATACTTTACAAAAATAATTTTGCTTTTTTTATCTTCTTTACAAATGTTGTCTGAGCCTTGTCAGATGCCTCCTCCTCAATTTTAAGAGGCTATCAGTTACTTATTGACTTCATCTTTGGTGAAGTTACTGGTTTTTGGTTGGTTTATTGCTGGGACCTTTTTTGAAATATATTTCTTGCTTGAGGGAAATTGACTTCTTTTTTCAGCTCTTAGAGATTTCAGAGAAACACCTTTTCTCAGCCATTCAATTTTTACAGGTATTCCAGATTGCATGGAACTTAGAGTGGATGTTGTCCTTCTCCATTCTTTTCTTTTGATCCTGGTGTCTTATTTTTTTTCATCTACTACCTGAAAGTTTTTTGCATCTCCCATTAGAATTTACAGACCTCCTACATCAGTTCTAGATTCAGAATGTGAGAGAGATTATGCTTTTATCAGTAGGTATCCTCCATTCATTTGGAACATGGACCATAGTGTCAATGACTATACTATGTAGGTCCAGTCTTATGAGGGCTCAACTCAAATGGTTTCTATTGGTATGGGAGACCTTCACTTTAATGGGTCACTCAAGTTCTTACAAGAGAATTAAGTCTTTTATTTCATGTTTTCTCCCCCATTATTACTCCTGCCAATTGTCTTTCCACTCCTCAAGGACCATCTTACATTAAGTCATGGAGCACAAGCCATCCAGGATCTTCTGTACAAAGACACCATAGAGTGGATTGACTCCTCAGTTGAGAGTTTTAATTCCAGTCTATTTGTAGTGCCAAAGACAATGGTCATTTGGCAACTTGTCATCAATTGTTCTTGTTTCATTCCATCTTGTTTTTATGACTGCACAGATCTACATAGTCTTTTATGTCAGTTTAGATTCTATGTTGTTGTGTTGTATGCACTGAAGAGTTTCATGGTTGACATCACCGTTTATTTCTTCATTGAGATCCTATGGTGTCATGTGACTTATTCCCTGTCATTTTGACCATTTGAGTTTGTATTGCTTACTCTGAGCTTTCAATCGAAGATCAGAGAATTCTTTGGTTCTCATCTCATACAGTTTACCTATCTCATGGTTCAATTGCCTCACTTACCTAATACATTTATATCTCAGTATTTACATGACTTGGTGATTGCCTTCATCAATGGATTTTGGCTACTCCTTGTGGTTACTCCACCTTGTCAATGTGGAATTCTAACTACAGTGAGAGAGGAGATATGTTTAGTTTGGAAGTTAACATTTTCCTGTGCTGAAAATGCATTTCTGATAATACCTCCTCTCATACTCTTTCACCTTTTTTTCCATGATGGTTGATATTTTGGTCTGTTAATATGGATAGTCTTGAAAAAGTAAAAAAGAAGTAATAACAAAGAGCTTGTATATTAGTTCTGGCATACTGGTTACATTAATGTATTGAAAAGAATCACGAGATTTATCTTGCCATGGACAGTATAGCAGGGTATAAAGACTGGAACAAGAAATGTAAAATTCATCACCTATGCACAAGTTGGGCATCAGTACTGTTAAAGCTACATTTGGCGGGAGTCCCAATAATATCTCACAACATTTGGCCATCTTTGGAGAATTACGATAGTCATAAATACAAATTATAAGCAAATAATTTAAAGCCATTTTTACAATAAAAGTGTAATAATGCATAACAAATTAATATGAAAATGAATCAATTTGATGTACTTGCTAGTATAACCAGTATTATTAATGATTGAAACAAAACATATTTCACTTAAGACTGCCATAGTACAGTGAAGTGTGTTTTTTTAAACATATTACATATGGATATATAACTTGCATAATGCACTTTATCATTTTTACAATTCTCAGTTCACTTTTAATTGGAATCAGTGATGTCTCAACTTAAACAAATTTAATTTTGTAGAACTACAGATAAAATCTAATGTAGTTGAAACATTTGATCATAAAAATACAATACTGCAATAGTAATATAACATGATATTATGTAATGTTAAAGAATATTAGTTTAATATACTGTTGTAGTGTTAATTCAAACAAGCTATTTATATTATTATCTGTCATATAACAGAGTGAAATACTATCAGTAATGTATAAAAGGTTTTGTACAACCTGAGATATCAACAAAAATTATGAATTCTTGTTATTTAGAAAAATTAAAAGTTGATTACTTCCATCATTTGTAATAGACAATTGTGTAAAAAATGAATTCTAAATCATATAAACCTTTTCTAAAAATTTCCACTGAAATATAAAAAATACAGTTCAGTTCTTCAGAAAAATCTCACTTCAAATTTTTGAAAAATAGGAAAATCGTTTTGAAGACATTTTATATTTTCAAACGTTACACAATATTCCTTTGTTAATATGGGACTGACATTACTCACAATAAAAGTATTTTTCTTTCCAGTTACATGATGATACCATTTTTGTATGAAATCCGTTCTTTGATGGACTGGATCTTTACAGACACCAGCTTGAATTTTGGCAACTGGTTTAAGATGGAGGATATTTTTACAAATATTTATCTTCTGAAATGCATCCGAAGAGTAGAAGCTGAATATCCCACTCCACGAGGAGCTAAGCGTGCTGCACACATTAAGTATGGAGTTGGAGGTGTACTACTATTTATTATTATCTTGATAATATGGTTTCCTTTGCTTCTGTTTGCCTTGGGAAACATGGTGAGATTGTCAAATTCACCATATGACTGTACTGTGGAGATAACTGTTGAGGGCTATGAACCCATCTTTAAAATGAGTGCCCAGCGAAGTTCACTCAACTCTTTTACCAAGAATGAATGGAATAAAATGCTGCATTACTATCGACTAGATCCATCAGCACAATCTTTTCTTGATAACTATGATATGCAAGATGTAATGATGGTTAAAATGAATGGAAATTCTACCTCAGTGTGGACCATCAGCCCTCCCAGTCAGACTGCTCTCATTCATGAACTTTTGTCAAATGAGACTGAGTTAAATGTAAAGCTATCTTGGTCTTTCTCGAGACAATTCAAAACTTCAGATGTAGAGAAGAGTGTTCATAATGAGCATTTCATTGTACTGAATAACCTAGATGACCGAGAGCTTCGAGTAGAGTTAGCACAGATGTTGAATGGTAGCAGCAATGTAAGTGAGATAACTCTGCCATACTTATTTCCTAAGTACTTGAAGGTTCCTGGTCGAGGTCAGCCTTCTCCTGTTAAAGACTTAGTCAGAAGAAAAGGTAAGTAACTATTCTTTTCAAAGTATTTGCACTTTATTTGTAAGTCAAAAATTATGGTGGATATTTTATTTTACTGTTTTTAAACTTTCAGATTAAAATATTTATTCACAAATTCTAACAAATATGCAAGTGACAACGTGGGTGTTTTACAGAAATTATTGACAGTGTGTAGTTACTGTTCTGTCCTTCACCCACATCAGCACTTGGGGATAGCTTTACAAGAAGTCTTCTATTTGAACCTGGATAGACATGCCTTTGTGTTAAAAAAGAAAAAGGGAGGAAGTAGTAAAGATAAAATGAAACTTGTATGTGAAATCTCCAGAGATGGTGTTTTATTTTGTTCTTTAACTTACAAATTGCAATAATACTTTATTGTCATTGATGTTACGATCACCTAGGGTATTTAATGAATGAAAATCTTTATAAATATAATTTAAAGACAACAGGTGACCTGTTGGTCCTTCTAGGCCTTTCAGTCTAATTAACTTTTGAAATAAAAAACATGCTCAAAGGCACTCTTTATCATCATTCACATATTTATCAAGCTTTCTCTTAAATTAGCTACATCTACTAAAACTGAAGACAACCCATTTCAAAGTCTGACCACTCAGTTAGAAAACTAAAGCTGTCTTTACTAAAGATAACTTTTCTTATCCTATGTTTCATATTTGTATTCTATATTCTTACCAATAAGAATGAAGAAAGATGATTCACTACAATTTTTTTTATTTCAAGAGAAAGCAAGTTCAGATATTTTAACCTGCCCTTGTTTGACACTTTTTTCCATCTCAGATTTCATCTCTAAATCACCTCCAACAATTCGATGTCTTTTTCAAGGCAAAAATCCGAAGGCTGAACACACTATTCCAACTGTGGCAAATAACATAATGTTTTGGAACAATGTGGGACCTTTTGGTCCATCTCAGCTGTTCCATCCTTTAAACTAAATTAAAATAATTCAATAAAAAAATCTTAAAGCCAGCATTTATCATTTACTTACTTATCAAGCTTTTTTTTAAACTTGCTGAAACTTACTTTTTCTATAATATCTCAAAGCAACTCATTCTGAAGGCCAACCATCCTTTTAAAAAAAATATAAAACTGTCTTAGCTGAAGGCGACTCCTATCTTACTAAAATTTATATTTGTGTCCTCTAGATTTACTATTTTCGTTGTTAAGTAAGAAAAAAGATGATGCATCAGCCTTGTCAATTCCCTTTACAATCCCAAATGTCTCAATCAGATCCCTTCTAACTTTTTTGTTTTCAATAGAAAACAGCTTGAGAGATTTCAGTTTTTCCATATATAACAACCTCTCCATTCCAAGCATCGTTCTAATAACCTTTATTTGAACCCTTTCAAACAGTTCCTAAGATAACAAGCCTAAGACTGAACACAGTATTCCAAATGTGGCCTAACTGTTGGCCTATACAATGAAATCATAATAACTTTAGATTTGTATTCAGTATTTCTGTAGATACAACTTAAAATCCAATTTGTCTTACCACTAACAACATCATGCACTAATTAATTTTATTTTATTTCTATTTTTATAACATTTTCAATAATAACAGTTTAGCCCATTAAAATTATTTTTGCACCTTGCTTCCACACTATACTCCTCTTTACATCTTAAACAATTTAGAAATATTTACTTCTAAAACAAATTGGTTCCTTAAGGGCTCTTATTACTAATTTTAACAGTTTCACTAAGCCATATTTATATTCTTTTATTTTGAGTGTCACTTATAGTATGGGCTAAATAATTAGAAGAGTTAGCAGTGATGGAAAAAGACTTTTAAAATATGCAACTTAAAATTGTTATTTCAGAAAAGCACTTAGATGTGGAGCAACAGCTCTTTAGAAATCTGTCCTTGCATCTGAGACATGGCTCTTTAGATATCTTCAATGCTGAATCAGAGTGGTGGGAAATACAGGAAGAGTGCAACAATAGCAACTTTCCTTACCCTTTTTATTCCTCCAAAGATTGTAATTACTTGCATTTGATTGCTTTCAATGATAAAGTTTTCCCTTCTGAACTGTCTGCTCTTTCAGGATATGGGTATGTTGTGTCTCATTTCTATGTAATCATATTATTCAGCTACTGTTTTTGTTTTTTTTAGTGGGGGTTTAAAAGTTCATCATTTGTTTGAAGAAAGAAAGAAATATTGATTTAGCACTCAGTTTTGTAATTAAATTTTTCTGCTAAGGTTATGATGTTCATGTGATACAAATGACAAAGTCCACTTATCCATGTTACGTTTATTTCAAGCAATTTGTGATATATTTTTTACACAACTACTTTCTTTCTTCTTGTCAAGTTGTTTGTATTTTAATAATTTTTATTAGATATCTAGTGATTTATAAGTATATTTTACACAGCATATACTAATTAATATATTTTTAATATGTATATAATTATCGGAAAGATAAATTTGATTTGGTAAAATTTGTTTTTTATTCTGTTAAATACTCTCCTGATGATTTATTACAACTGAGTTTAGTTTGTAAATTGTCTTTGATTCCCTGTGAAGTGTGATACTATTTTAGGAAATTAATTGTGTTATTCACTTTAAATTTAAGTAAATATACTAAAAACTTTATGTTTAGTTCCTTCTGATGTGTTAAATATATCACACTTGTTTATAGAGTTAAAAATAGTTATTTTTATGTATTTCAGCATTGTTGGATTATACACCACATTTGTATTAGTGGTATCTAAAATTCTACGAGGTGCTTTAACAGGAACCAGCTTTAAAATCATGTACACTGACATGCCTTTTGTTGACCGTGTGCTTCAACTCTGTTTAGACATTTATCTTGTTCGGGAAAATGGAGAGCTTTCTCTGGAAGAAGACCTGTATGCTAAACTTCTCTTCTTGTATAGGTCTCCTGAAAAACTCATAGCATGGACACGTTATCCATAAGATGACTTAGAATCCAAAGCAACATAAGCTTGTAAGTTCTTATTTCAAATGTATTATAAGAAACTGTTAATTTATGTGACATTACTTTGGAGTTAGTGGGCTCTAGTGATTGCTTTCTTTGTATTTTATATTAGTTCTAGTTTTCAAACTTCTAACTTTGATTTTTATTCATATTCCAATATACATATGTCCTGTAATCTTGATTTTTTATCAGGTTGTCCTACAGTCTAATATTTTTTAATCTAATAACACTGAATAATTTTCATGGTTATAATATTACTTTTTGAACTCTTATTTTCGTTTCTTAGTTTACTTTTGTTAATACAGAGCTTATATGAACTTTATTTTTTATTCAGAACTTGTTATATCATATTTTTTTGGTTTGTGACCATGAACTTGCAGTTGCTTGATATGGTACCTAATGTTTTTGAAAATAATTTTACACTTATTTTTCTGTAAACTGTTACAGATTTCAAACCCAGTATTGAAGCTGTAAACTTGCTCATTGCTGGACATACAATGTTATTTATTTAAACAAAGAAGCAATGTAGATGAATTTATAAATGGTAATTGTGCTTTCATCTAAACTGTAAAACTCATAAAAGAACATTTGAATAGCTTTTTGTAACTGTACAATAATCATTAAAAAACACTGAAAACATTTCTAGTTTATTGCTAAAAAATATACATAAAAAAATATATCTTGCTATAAGTGTCTTCAAAATTCTAAAAATTATATATGTACATGTCATTAATAATATAAAAGACATTTGATGTAAATTTTTAGATTATCAAGAGATATTTTCAAACTGCTAACTAAAACAAACAAAAACAAAAAAAATTAAGTCATATTTGTTGAGTTTTAGTTCTTTCAGTCATAGTATGTGTACAATATTCTTACTTCTATGCTATTTTATGTTTCTTGATTGAAGATAATAGATGTGTTTTATGAAAGTAATAAAATAACTTTTTTAAAGAAGTACTTTGTAAGGATTAATTCCTTTTAGAAAACACTTCCTTAAATATTAAATTCAAAATGGTAATGTAAATATATTCATATACTCTATAGTAGTTTTCTTAAAAATAGATATCATCCAAATGATGGCCCTTCTTCCAAGTGCTCTAACCTACATTTATCTCAATTTGGAAATCTAACCTATACTTCAATATCTAACCAATGATAATTTAATTTCCCGTATGTAACCTAGGACCAAAACAGGTTATCTTACTGGTTTGTCAGTTGTTCTGAATGATGAATAATTTTGCTTGAACTTTTTAAACTGGAACTGTTAATAAAAAAGTGTTAAAATTGATAAATAACATAGTTAAAAAAATTGTAAATATAATTTGATGTGTAATGACTTAAATTTAATTGATAAAAATTGTAGTCCACCAACATAATTTAGTGCATACAAAAAGTATGTGTTGTTCACGTAATTGACATTATATATAACTACTATCCCTATTGTATACCAACTGGCCTGATAAGCCCTGATGTTTGGCATTAGTTATTGTTGATCTGTATTGTGTTTGATGTATTATCAAAATCATCTTCACTTGCACTTTTAAGTTCTTATAAATGGTATTAAATTGGTATTTACTGGTGCTTTGTGAAGGTAAACTGGGTTCAAGTCTTAATTTTGTCACTTTTTACAGTTCTCTACTATTTGATTGCTATGATTTGTGTCAGGATAATGGTAAATCAAATGCTTTTGATGTCTTTGATATTGTTTTCCTTATCTTCAAGTGTTATACACCAACTTACTTAGCACAAACTTTTAACATGAAATCTGCATCCCAGTCCTCTCCTCAGGAACAAACTTAGGCTGATAGAACACTGAAATGTTCAGCATGATACTGAGGTTTAAGCTTCTCTTCTGGAATGCCAACTTATCTAGTAGAACACTTAACATGAAGTTCTGGATTCAGTCCCTTTTCTTGCATATAATTATCACTCAACTACTCATAAACAAAACATTTACCTTTTAGAGAATATCTTATAAAGTTATTGAAAAACTACTGGTGTTTTGAACAGTCTAAACTTTACACTATATATTTTGTTTTAAAAATTTTTCATCTGAAAAGGAAAAAAAAATTATCACTAGACTTGTACATTTTTCAGTTAACATGAAAGTCATGTGGTATTTACCAAAGGTTCCATTGAGAACTTTCATAGCTTAGGTTTGTAAACTTACAGAAACCTAAAATATTTAACACATATTGTACAAATGGATAAATTATAACATGATTTTTAGGTAGGTACACAAACCCATGTATTGTAACTTGTCCACAAAACCATTATACCATTTTTTGAGGAGTTTAGAGAAGAAAAAAAACACCTAAGTATTACCTCCTTTTTTAAAACTTTATTACAACTGACTTGTATACATTTATAAAAACATTCAACACCTCAACGTCAATGTTTTAGAGGAAATGGTTAACCAGTTTTCCCTTACTATTAAATCTGCAGGTTGTTAGAGATGGTTGACCTTCAGCAATTGCAAATTGTTATAAGTGGTTATCTTTCAGCATCTAGTTATTAATCCTTTATCAGCAAACAAGGCATGTAATGATTAATTGTGGATGACTAGTTTAGCTGCTTCTGTATAACAATGAAAAGTGAAAAAATCAGTCATTACACATTGGTGTTTGAAAGTTATTTGATGTTTGTGTGATGTTTCAAACTGTACTTTTTCTGTCACCGTCCTTATCCTCAGTACGGTTTGTAGATGTAGTTAAATATAATAAGTGGATTTTAAATTGTATTGTGAAGTACTGTCTTATGAACTGTCATCAGCTGTTGGTGTCTTTACAAATTAACTCACAAACATACTGTCTTAGATAAACTGTATTTATATTGTGAAGTTCCCTGTTACATTTTATTATATTAGTATACACACTAGACTTTTATGTTCTTGTTTTTATTTGTGTATTCAATAATACAACGTAGTACTCTGTTACAGCTCAATAATACTTTTAACAAAAGTGTTCTATGAATAAATTAAACTGTTTACAAATAATGATCACAAATTTATTAGTTAGTTGTTTGTATGGAGATAATATATAGTATGATATTTACTGGAGTGGTTAGAATCAATTGATTATAGTTAAAAGCTAAAATATTATTTTATTGTTTATCAAGTGTAAAGGAAATATGGTAAGAGAATAAAGCTGTAAAGGTTTTGAGTATTAGTGGTGGCAGTTAGAAGGTGTATGTATTATTATAGCTGTGGTTTATTCAATCTTATGGAAATTACAACTGTGTGTAATGTGTTCAGGAGTTTCATAACATTTTATTACTTTAATTAGAAAAGAAGTTAAGAAGCTTAATAATTTGCATGTTTCTTTGGCGTGCAGTTTGTAGAGTCAGATTTACATTGAGATGATGAAGTTTGTAATATATAAATTAAAATGTATTCAATAATAGTGACTTATTATTATCAAGTTACATCAACTAGAATGTGCTCAGTACATGTGAAGCTGTGATGGAATTATGATAGCTAGAATACAGGTAATTTCATGTATTTTGAATGAATTTGTGGTGTAAATTATATCACCCAGAATATATATATATAATATATATATATATATGAAATGGTTTTGTGTGATCATATAATGAATTGATGACAGCTAAAATGAATGTAATATCAAGTGTTTTATTTGAAAGGATATAAATCTATGACAGTTGGAATGCATGTTGTGTTAAATGGTTTGTGTGATTGTATGATGATGCTATGTCAGATAGCGTAGGTTTGTGTAATTGTATGATGACGCTATGTCAGATAGAGTAGGTTTGTGTGATGATGCTATGTCAAATAGAGTAGGTTTGTGTGATGACGCTATGTCAGATAGAGTAGGTTTGTGTGATGATGCTATGTCAGATAGAGTAGGTGTAATGATTAGTCATATACTAGAAGGCATTTTGAAGCTACATAGACTAGAACAAATTCAATATCAAGTGATTTGTGGGATTGTATGATTAAACTATGATAGCCAGTATACATGTAATATTACTTGACTGGTGTGGAGGGGTTGGAAAACTATGTCTGGTGTAACATATGTAATACATGGTGATTTGTATGAAGGGATGGTAATGGTATGTGTGCAATATCAAGTCATTTGTATGAATGTGGATGTTGACAGATGTAATACACATGTAATGTTGAGTGATTTGAGTGAAGGGAAGATTAAAGTGACAGCAAGAATACATTAATATTAATTAGTTTGTTGTAAAGTATTTTGAAGTTATAAAGCTAAAATA
Organism: Carcinoscorpius rotundicauda; assembly: GCA_011833715.1. NCBI lineage: Eukaryota > Metazoa > Arthropoda > Merostomata > Xiphosura > Limulidae > Carcinoscorpius > Carcinoscorpius rotundicauda. Next base: position 91,614,647 of record CM022395.1, read on the forward strand.
CATGTGATATCCAGTGATTTGTATGAATGGACAATGAAACTGTTTGAGCTGGAATGTATGTAATACCAAATATTTGTGAGATTAGATGATAAAACTACACTTAATATCAAATGGTTTGTGTGAAGATATGATGAAACTGTACCAATTAAAATTATTGTCATGTCAAGTGATTTTTATTGAATTGTGATGAAGCTATGACAGCTTAAATATATGTACTATCAAATGGTTTACATGATTGTATGATGAAACTATGTCAGCACATGTAATATCACATGATTTATTTTTAAGGTGTGATGAAGCTGTGTCAGCTAGAATAAGTGTAATATCTAGTGATTAATTGCAAAGGTATGATGAATCTATGGCAAGTAAAATACATGTAATAGCCAGTGGCTTGTTTTAAGGGATGATGAAATCATGGCAGCTCTAACACTTGCAATATCAAGTAAGTCTGTGTGAAGATATGATAAGGTTATGACACGTAGAATACATATTATATCAACTGATTTGTTTGATAGTATAACAAAACTGTGGAAGCTATAATATGTTTAATACTGAGTACATTGTGTGAAGTTAAGGCCATAATGTTAACACCAACAGTACATTTTCATTTCAGAAACTAGATAACTCCTGTTTAATATATTAAGTTTAATAATAACTATAGCTGGTTGCAGCATGAGTTTGAAGATAAAAAAAATTGAAAAATTACATTTACTGATTAGACCTCTAGTCATGTGAAACAGAAAATTAGTTTTGTATTTGTTGAAACAGTTTTATGAAAATCTACATGAAGTTTTTACACAAATTAGATACTTTTATATCATTCCTTGTGTTATGGAGTCCAATTCTTTTCAGGTTCTGAACCAGTTTCAAGAATTTTTTTCTCTCAAGTCAATGTTCCTTCTTGTGTATGTTTTTCTAAGAAAAATGTTTTACTACCTTTAATATAAATACAAGTGTGAAAAAATTATCTTTGAAGATATTTTAAATGAAACATGTTCATAATAGTTATATCATATGTTTTAGGGTTCATTTTTATTTTGATAGTGTTTTGGATTCTTCTTGGTCAATTTTGTTGAAGAATAATTTATAAGTATTGATATTTTATATAAACAACCGTAATTAAATGCTTTTTAATAATTGTTGACCTAATGGTAGGACCTGGAAAATTTGTGTTTATCTATTTTTGATAAATTTGGATGCTTCACTAATACTGACCTCACTACAGTGATTTAAACAGCAACAGAGAATTTTTCATTCGAAATAGTAGAGCTTAGCAAATAAATTAGGTGATTGGAAGTTCTTTTATTTACTGATTTCAGATTTAGCTTTTGATACACTTTTTTATGATGATTGTAACATCCATTATCAAAATGTGAGACTTTAACTATGTTTAACATGATTTATAAAATTCACAAAATGATTTTATGTTTGCCAGCTTGATATTGCAGTGAATTTATGTTTCAGTTAAGATATCATCTAAAATGCCTCATAAAAACACTAGCTGGCTCAGTTGTTTTTTATGGTGATTGTTGTCTTGAAAGAGCCCAATATGGGAGCTGTATCTCAGAATGCCTGATATGAGTATTAATAATTTTTGTAATGACGCAGAGAATAAAGTTTTAACCTTCCTAGGAATGGTGACATGTTAACCTGAAGATGACCTAGAAAGGGCGAAATATTGTTCTTTGCTTTCTTTGTAAAAGTGTTAATACCCATACCAGCCATTCTGAGATACTTTTTTATTTTAAGTGGATTTCTTGTCATCAACAATACAGGAGTTGTTTAAGTTTGTTTGCACTCTGTGTTTTCTAGAAACAGTGGCTTATTTGTTATGTAGTGTTTTATATATTAATAGGGTAACAAAATTTATAAAGTAGTCAAATTAATCAGTTGTTAATATAAACTTTATGCTGTAAAAATTGTGCAAATAAATCATGTAAGTGTGCTTTTCTGGTTTTTTAATCATATCTTATTGACACAGAAAGTAGGATAATAAATACATATTATGTTAATGTAACTCCGTATGCTAACTCAGAAATTCCCACTATTTGCTTCTTTTGGATAGTTGCACAAAGTTACACAAGGGCTATTAGTGCTAACCATTCCTAATTTTAAACTGAGAGACAAGAGGGAAATTCAACATTACCTATTACCAATTCTTTAGCTGCTTTAATTGAATAGTGAGATTTGACTAACATTTTTTACCCATCTGTAACCACAAAAAACATTAAAAATAATGTACGAGGTCTGTTAAAAAAATGCGTGGACTGTTTGAATTGCACGGCTCCAGTTGGTTCCAGGGGAATCCGTTTGGTGTTGCTAGGTTTGCACAAATCAGCTGATTACGATGTCATTTCCCAATTGCAGATATCTTCATTTGTGTATTAGCTGCAGTTTTAAGTGAAGTGCAATTTTTTCGTTTGGCGGATTTCGGAATGAATAACCTGAAGGAGCAAAGACTTGCTGTGAAATTTTGTGTTAAACTTGGAAAATCTGCGACTGAAACTTTTGCTATGCTTAACACGGCTTATGGTGATGTTGCTATGAAGCGTACGGCGTGTTTCAAGTGGCATGAACGTTTTAAGGATGGTTGACAGTCCATTGAAGATGATGAACGTCCTAGACGTCCTTCCACATCAACTGACGACCCACACGTTGACAAAATCAACACTCTGGTGCAGGCAAATCGACATCTGACTGTCAGGGAGCTTGCTGAAGAGTGTGGGATATCAGTTGGATCTTGTTATGAGATTTTGTCCGAAAAATTGAAGATGCACCACGTTGCTGCGGAATTTGGGCCTCAGAACTCGTAGGTTTTGGCCAAACATTCGATCACTGTTCTTCCCCACCCACCCTACTCACCTGACCTTGCTCCTTGCGATTTTTTCTTGTTCCCCAAACTCAAAAGGAAGAAGATTAGAGACGATTCCCAAAATTAAGGCAAATGCGACGAAGGAGCTGGACGACATTACAAAAGAAGCATACCAGGATTGTTTCAACAAGTGGAAACACTGTTGAAATAAGTGTGTGCATTGGAGAGGAGAGTATTTTGAAGGGGTTCCAGACCTGTAACTTTTAAATAAAGTACATTTTGTTTTATGACGTCAGTTCACGTATTTTTTTAACAGCCCTCGTAAGCACCAAAATATAGGAAAAACAACTCAGCCCTAACTGAACAGAAGAAAAAATTCCAATATTGTACATTATCTATTCTCACACATATATATTTCCTTTAGTACTGCACACTGTATGCAAAAATATTCTGCATGCCATAAGATTTGAAAACCCATGTACCCCAGGATGAAGATGGGTTAACTGCATTTTAGATGTAAATCATGTAAAACCCTCCACACCATCATGACACTTGTCACTTCTTCTGTTTGATTCTACCAGACTATCACTTTTCACCAGGCACTGATCCAGTGTATAAATTTTTCAACTTTCCCTCATCACGTTTTCTTTAAACTTTCTGCAAAATAGTGATTTCATTTAATTATTTTGTTACATTTCATTTTCTGTAGTTTTGATGTGATAACTTTGTACATTTTTTTACAATTCTTCACTGTTTATGATGAATTCCAAAATTTGTTTCATCACTTTTGATTTTTTTTCACCTAGTTCCAGTACACTTATACAAGTTTTTGGTTGAGGGGACTTGACTGAGGAATTTTTGGTTATAGTTTACTAGAATAGTTACCTTTATACTAGTCAACCTTCTCTTGATGTTGTTCAACTTCTTTGTGAATCTGCTAAACCTGTTCGTATTGAGAAGAATTTTGTCAGCCTTTTTCTCTACCTAACTATGTTGTGCCTTTTCAAGCCTCTTTTACCAAATTTTCTTGGCCTATCACAGTCTACAGTCTTTTTAGATATCATTTCTTAGGTAATTTACATTTTATTCATTTTTCTTATGACTCTGTTTCTCTCTTATTGCATGACAACCCTTCCTCAAAGTTTTTAGTTTTTCTACCTTCACCTGACATCAGGGCTCATGCTGAGCATTTTGTTTTTCAACTGAGAGTTAGTTCTATCATGCCTCACACTCCATTGGCCTTAGATTATTACACATTGGCTTATTATCAGGCTGATCAACCTTTTCTCAATTACCAGCATCTAGAGTCACTTTTGCGTATATGGAGGACTGACTTTGAAAATCCTATCCATTTATCCCACACCAATTTTCCCACCTTTTTCTTACCCTTACTGCTCTCCTATGGTACTCATCTACCATAACCTTTCTGAGACACTACATTAATCTTCTGAGACGTTTTAAAGGGATACCTTTTTCATCATTTTCATATTGGCATGATTATTCTCTTCAATTTTATTCCTTTACAATTTGTTTCTTTGCTGTTGTGATCTTGAGAATTGCTGTCTTGTTACAGATTCGTTTACCATCCACTTCTCTTTGGAACTTATAGATGGCTCCTTTTCTTCATTGATTTATTTTTGGAGATATTCCCAAGTCTGTCTGTCAGAGATAATGAGTTATAGAGGTTTAGTTTACCTAACTGGATGCATTTTTTTTATTTAGTCTGCAGTATAAGATAATTGCTTCAGTCTTACTGGGGCCAACAATTATTCTCCATATTTTATTTAATTGAGATATATCCTTTATGGCTTTTTGTATTTTCTTTGTAGTTTGTGAAGGGAGTCTCAGGAGCTACTCCATAATGCTATATCATCAGTGTATTGTGAAGTGTGCTTGATAGGTGCACTTGGCATGATAAATCATTAACAAAGAGAGCATACAGTTGGGGGCTTAAAACAGGTCCCTTGAGTTATGCCTGCATTATAGGTAAATAGTTAGAATAATATGTTAATTTTAACTTTTGTAGATATGTTTTCTAAGAAATCAAATATCCATTTAATGAATGTTATTGGTATTTTGTATTTACTTAGTTTGTATTTTAATCCATTTTGCCAAAATATGTCAAAGGCTTTTTGTACATCTGGAAATGTGGCATTGGTGTCTTGTAGTTTGTTAAATTCACTGTACATCGTTTCTATTAACCACACAAGGTTGTCTGCAGTTTATCTGTTTTTACATTTTCCTTTCTGAGTGTGTGATAATGTATTGTTATTTTTTAGCATCCAAAGTAATCTCATTGTTACTATTTTCTGTAGCAATTTTCCTGTGTGGTTAATTAAACTTATGGACCTGAAGTCCTTTAGGTGTATTGAGTTTTGACTTCTAACGTTGTGATTGAGCATTGAGCTGAGGGTTTGGTACTGAAGTAAGCTGAGTAAGAAGTAATTTGAAAACAACTGAGTGATGTCTTTAATAAATGAGTTTATTTTGTCTTTATGTTTACTTAAAATCTAGTGTCATATGTGGTTACAAATGTTTTATAGAAGTATTTTGTGAAGAAGTCTGATATTGTTCTTGTTAGTAACACTGGAGTTTTCACATGAAATGTTTTTTGTGTTGGTGTTTTTAAGGCAAAAGGTGGATGGGTCGGGCTTAAAATTATCACATTTAATACAGAATTTATTTCAATTCTTCTTTTGTTGGGTTATGATTAAACTTCGTTTTTTTCCTGGACTGAGTTTATTTCTCTTTTTAATTTTGGAATACTGGCATTGATAAATTCTCTTCAGAGCTTGCATCTGGTTAGAATGAGATAATATATTTTAGGCATTATTAATGTCTTGTGGTTTGGCACAGTTCTTTTAAATTTTAGGGGATTATCTTGCCTATAGTTGTTGTTAAGGTCCTTATTATATTATAATAGTATTGCTCAATGTTATCTTTACAGTTTGTAAAAGGAATAGGTTTGGATAAAATGCTATTTAGGTAATTGTTGAAGGTAGACTATTTGACTTTTCTGAATTTGAAGGTGGCTGCAGGACTCTGAGCTTGACCAGAGTGTGTTTAATTGGGATTACTGATTTGGAATGGGAGAGGGTTATGGTTTCTCTAATGTTTTCATGTACCTTAAAGTTGCTTCTGAGGTGAACTCTTGCTGGTGGGATGAAGGCAAAGTCAGTTATACACTGTGTTCCATTGTGGTGTGTAAGGGTAGAGGAGCTGTTGTTAATTGCAGTCAGGTTATGCATTTGAGTGTAGTTAGCTATGATCCTGCCAGGATTGATGGTATATCCTTGGAAGAGAGGGTGAGAAGTGTTAAGGTCGCCTAGAATAATAATATTGTTGTATTTTATCATTACTGTGTCCAGATAGGTAGTGTCCAGAGTTGCTTGGGGTGACATCTAAATATTGATTAGTGACAGAGTTTTGATTTTAGTCAGTATGTGTTCATGGTATATAGGTGTGTTGGGGTTTATGAGAGTCAGATCTAAATTATATTCATATATTAGTGCCATGCTTGTATTGGATATGCTTTTAGGTTTAGAAATAATGTTGTAATTAGGAAACCAAAAATTAAGAGTTACTATTTGACAGACTTTCATTGAATGGCATGAATTGCATTAGATAATTCTAGTAGTTTATACTACTTATATGAAAGTTTGCCTTGAATATTGACATGTAAGAAGGTTAAAAAATCATGCAATTTACCAATGATTGCTGTTCTGGGTGTCCACTGGATATTTGGTCATTGAGTGTTTCAGGTGTGACTACTCAGACTTAGATATAATGGCAGACAATGTTGCATACCTTGATCAGGGATGTTTTGTTATGTTTTTCAAGGTTGGCAGAAAACATTATATTTACAATGAAGGCAGTGAGGTGAATGGAGCGCAGGAATTACCAGTTTTCTAATGATACTTGTTGCTGTTGCTTGCTCCTGCAACTCCTGCAGGTTGTTCTTCAGGTATTTATTGACTAGGTGATCACTGGCACATCTGACACAGCAGGCTTTAGTAGTGGTTAGCATGTTAATGATGTGCTAGTGAAGATAGTGATTGCCCATGAGAGCATTCAGTTTGTTGGATTTTTTTTGTCTTTTTTGCTGACACAGCTTGTGCTAGCACATGACAGTTGGATGTTGGTTTCAGTTTAAAAGTTCTGAGAAAGATTATTTAGATTACTATTTAGTGTATCCGGTAAGGATGTAGTAGCTGGTATTAAAGTAAACGTAGGTTAAATAACTGTGTTAGATCACTAAGTTTCTTTAGCACTTGTATGATACTTAGCCCTGATGAAGCTTATTCAAAACACAAATTACTCAGAAAATTTTGAAGGGTGAGAATAAAGCATGTCTGTACTGAACAAGATCAGATGTGAGACTTTGACCAGACTGTGCCATTCCACATCAGATTCAGCACCTTCCCTTCATTGACCATTGGAGGAAATTTTCCAGAAAGGCATATGTGTACCATACCTCATACGTTCATCCACCACTGTCTTCATTGGGTGCTGTTTCTGTCTGCTACCATCTTTAAACTTCAATGAGACTGTAACTTTTCCATATGCATATGATTTTTAATTTTAGTCTCATGTCTATTTTCATTCAGGATCTCACTCGATTGGAATTGTTGCCTTTTAAGGTATGCTTCCTGTTTCTCAAATATACATTGGTATACCCAATTCCTATAACATACTCTGTTGAGATGGAGTGTTCCACAAGAATGCTTGTAGGTTTTCTTACAATTTGTTTGCTTTGTGAAATGTCTGTTCTGAACTGTACTTGTCCACAAACTAACATGGACAAAGCTGAAAAAGATAGCTGTCCATCCCTGCCATACCCTCAATTAAATAAATTAGGAGTAGTTTTACTTTAACAAAACAGAGATTTTCATGATCAGCTGTTGCACTATCTCTGATATTTACATTCTTCCAGATTTTCCACCACAATTTCGTCCCCCCTTGTTTATCTAGTGGAGTATGGGAGTCATTTTCACTTTTCACTTCCAATGTGATGGACCAATGAGAAGCTTTCTGATCACTTCCATTCAGTTGAGAGTAGGACAGTTTTGTTTTGTTGGTATAGCTGGTGTTCATGCACTCCACTTCCATATTCTGGGGCTCAGAGGCTGATTTTGTATCTAGTTTCTGTGAAGTCCTATTCAAAGGGTGAGGTTGCATATGTTTTCTAGATACTTTCCACTTCAATCAGTGATATCGAGAAACCCACTTGTTGAGAACTTTTATATGCAAAAACGGCTGTTCTGGGCCCAGAAAACACTTCAAATAGAAGAGCGAACAACGTTTCGACCTTCTTCGGTCATCGTCAGCTTCACAAAGGTTGGAACACAATTGCAACCTTGGGGTTCCACTACACATAAATAAATTGCATTGATAAAATACAAGCAACTTCACTCACAAGAACTTACTGCTCGAAGGTGGAGAATATTTATTTGTAGATAGGACTGAAAACTTGGAAAGAAGGTTCTTTGTGAACCTGACGATGACCGAAGAAGGTCGAAACGTTGTTCGCTCTTCTATTTGAAGTGTTTTCTGGGCCCAGAACAGCCGTTTTTGCATATAAAACTTTCCACTTCAGTGTGGTGGAACCCAGAAAGTGGTGGTATGCTCCAAGTTTTCAGTCCTATCTACAAATAAATATTCTCCACCTTCGAGCAGTAAGTTCTTGTGAGTGAAGTTGCTTGTATTTTATCAATGCAATTTATTTATATGTAGTGGAACCCCAAGGTTGCAATTGTGTTCCAACCTTTGTGCCATTTTATCCAAAGGATGGTTCTGCTTGGTAATTGTTCTACTCTTGATTGGCATCCTTCATCCTACCATCACCTGGATTTCATTGCAATGGGGTGCAAGTGTAATTGGGTTTGAGTTTCATGCAACCTACCACATTGCCATAGTCAGGTTACTGAATGTATGTTTATGGATTTGTGCCCATGTGTCCATTTCACAAATCATTTTGCACAGTATGTAATTTTGTTCTACTTAATCAAGGAGAAGAGAGTGTGGACCTTCCTCCAACTATTGTTTGGAGATTATATTCCAAATACTGCTTCATTTTGGACTAAAATTGCTGGCTGCATAAGGTTCATCACTCTAGCCATACTACACCTTAAAGCACATCTATTTTAGCATTCCTTACATTCTCTCTGTAAATGGTTATTTTACAGTCTTCTGTGGGATTTAGATTTTTATATACCATGATTTAGATTTCAACCCACCTGGTTTTCTATTTTTTCTCTTTTCCCACTTTCTACCTGTGTATGTGATACCTCTTTTCTATGCTGGATTCAGAATATGCAGTATAGAAGGGGTGTGGTCTCCCACATGTGTTCCTCTTCCAACAAAGACCATACTTCAGAGGTGTACTTTGGATGCTTTTGGAAGGATATCTCTTTCTATTCCTCAGACCTGTCCCTCTGCTTATTCATTATTCTAGCTATATGTTAGAGATGATAATGTATCATATTTGACATTGTTATTTTCCTATACTGAAAATATATTTTTAATAGGTGCTTACCTCTTTTCACATTTCCAACCTTTTCTCCTTGCTGAAAATTGGGGCTCATTTTTCTGTATAATTTCGAAGTGATAGTTTAGTAAAATTGTATAGAGGGAGCCATATGCATCATAAGAAAATGTCATATTATGATTTATGTGTGAGATGCAGTTGGAAACATGTTGATCATGTAATATTTTGGAGTTCAAGGTTTTGTGGCATGCAGAAAAATTGTTTGCATATTGAGAGAAACACTGAATGAGAATAGCTATAAATGTTATGAAGGTAAATACCCATCAGAAATATGTTTTCAGTGTAGCAAAATAATAATGTTAGACGATTCAAACTTCTGTCAGTGCTAACTGAAAGAAACAGAAAAGTCAGAATATTAAAACTTATGTTAGCTACAATTAAAAAACAAAAAGTTAAAACTTTGGAAATATACGTCAATGCTAATTAAACTAGGAAAAGAAAAGTCAGAACATTAAACAGTCTTGTTGTTACTATCAAGTAAAGAAAGAACTGAAAAGTCAGAAAATCGCATTAACTAAAAAAACGGAAAGCTTTGTACAACACTTCTTGGATATATGAACAGATGAACCAGGAATATGAAAGTATGGTTTCAAAAATTTGGAAATTTACAACAAGAATTACTTATACATTAATATGAAAATTCAATATAATTACTGTCACCAAACCATACATTAAAATTTACTGAGCCTTTAGCAACTTTAAATGCTAGAAACCCTACAATTAATTGTACCAGTGAAAATATGTAAGCACTAAGTGATTTTATGACTACTGTCACTCTAATGGAATCTTCAGATGTTTCTTATTTCCATGAAATTTAATGAGACTTTAAATGGATTTTAAAAGTTTTGTTGCCAAGTGCATTGCTACATGATGGTATGTTTGCATTATACCCATCATAGATATCAAAACTTTTTCAGCTGTATAAGCCTTCAGCCTCACTGGTATCTCACAGAGAGCCTGTTTTTAAAATAACTTTAAATTATCTGAAAAAGATAAATAAAGTGCAGCATATTTCTCTATAAAATGTAAATGATTTTCCTTAATATAACATTTTGGAATAACAAGGAACAATATTTGTCCATCTCAGCTGTCTCAGCTCCTAAACTACTACAAATCAAAGAAAAAAATATCTTTAAGCTAGCCGTTATCATTCATAGACTTATCAAGCATTTTTGTAAACTCACTTAAATTTACTGCCTTCACAACATCTGACAGCAACCCATTCCAAAAGCCAACATACCCTTTGAGAAAATGTCTCCAGCTGAAGATGACTTCTAGCTTGCCAGAATTTATACTTGCATCCTCTAGATCTACTATTCTCACTGTTAAATATGATGCATCAACATTATCAATTCTCTTTACAATCTTAAACATCTCAATCAGATCCCCTCTAAAACTCTTTTCAAGAGAAACCAATTTGAGTGATCTTAACCTGTGTTTGTTTGACAAACATTCTATCCCAAGTATCATCACAGTAGTCCTTCTCTGAACCTTTTCCAACAATTCAATGTCCATTACTTTACACTTTATAAGCTATGCATCATTTATTCACCAAATAATCCAAATTATTTTTTTAAACCAGCATCCTCTTCGTCAAAGCCAGCAACATGCAAAACTTTAATATTATCAGCAAATTTAAATAATTTATTGATAATTCCTACATATATCTCATTGATTTATTCAAAAAGAGCAAAAGTTTTAACACTGAGCCCTAAGGAATCCGACTTGTGACATCAGTTGAGTTTAACTAAGCTCTGCTTTCTTCCATCCAACTACTTTAAAGAAATCTCTATGTACATGCACCATACTTCTATTTTTTTTTATTACAAACCTTTAAGTAGATTCTGATGACACTTTCTGTAATATTCGCTTTAAGATGTTTCCCAGATTATCAAAAAAATTACTGAATAACATAACTATTTGTCCATCTAGGCTATTCCATTCTATAACTATGTTAAAATATTTTAAAAAGTTTAAAGATAGCCCTTATAATTCATATACTTACCAAGCTTTTTTGTAAACATACTTAAGTCACTGCCTTCATGATATCTGAAGGCAACCTGTTCCAAAGGCCAACTAATCTATTAAAAAAATTAAATTGTCTAACTCTGCCAAAAATGTTTATTTATGTCCCTTAGTCCTACTATTCACACTGTTAATCTTGAAAAAAAAAAAGATGATGCATCAAAACCATCAATTTCCTTTACAATCTTAAACACTTCAATCAGATTCCCCAACTCTTTCTTTCAGGAAGAAACAATTTAAGAGATTTCAGCCTTCAGGGAAAGTTTTGATCTTTCAATTTACTTCCTCAGGGATCTAAACATTCACCCACAGGTTTGCTGTGTGTGGTGAATTGTGAAATGGAAGAGAGGATTCTTGCGGTTGAGGGATCAGGCCCTAACACACCACTTTTGCCTTGAATTCCTGAAGATGGGTAGCCTTGGGGTAGCTCCCCTAGGATAATTTGGCAGGTCCACTTGGACTAGAGTCAACCAAGTATCAGTGTTGGATGTTCTCAACAAGTGTTGTGGACATTGTATTTGATGCTAGTGTTTGGGTATAATGCTCACAAAACACTGGCGTTGCTGCAGTGTCCTTGTTTGGTGTTGTTGTGTGTCCTTTCACAGGGCTCCATGGTGGGCAAGGACAGTGGGCACTGAAATTTTCTTTTTTCATCATGAATCTTCCAAACAAAAATTGAAATAAAATAGCAAAAAAGCAATCTTCAATATGTGTAACACCTGTTGTATCTCATTTCTTTATACTATATTCTCTTTCAGACAAACCTTTATGGCAAATGTCTCCCTTTTTCCTTTAGAAGGGACTAGCAGACTCTCCAAAGTCAGTAAAGAAGCTTCACTCTGGTGACATATTGGTGGAAACATCCACATTTCAGCACAGTGAACTCCCCTTGCATTCAAAGGCAATTGAGGATGTATCTATTTAGGTTACACCTTATGCTACTTTGAATTCGTTGAGTTATTGTTGAGAGGGATTTGAAGAACATCACCAAATCAGAGATTTCGCTCGTTTCTCCACCCAAGAAATTTCTTCAGTGAGGCATTCAAAATGAGATATTCAAAACCGACTGGCCCATTTCTCTTTAACATCTACTTCTATCTTGTTTTTCTTGATAGCGGGCCACGTTGGTATTCGTGAGAACGAGCTCTCCTACATCTCAGCTAAATCTATCTGCTCTGGCAATATCACTCCTGTGTTTGTTCCATACGTGAACTATGGTCCTTTATTCAAGGCTACGCACCGTACCCGTTGGCAGTTGACTTGGAGTAAACAATGTAAAAACAAGCTTTTCTAAATAAAATCCTCTATTGAAATTTGGCCGTCTTGCTACCAGAAGGACCAGAAAGAGGAATTTATTTGAACTGGACTACACATTGTTCACAGTTTTTAACTCATTGTTTATTTTATCTGGAACTGCTGAACCAGTGTTTTGTCTGTGTGACACTTAGGTCACAATAAGCCACATTTTACTGTCTTGCTGTCGTTATGACTCTCAACGACGGCACCATTTTAAACATGTGTCCCAAAATTAATCTGTAACGCCAGACAGTGTTATTGACGATGGTGACACTGTCCAACTTAGAAATGTATTTAGTTTTATAAACGTTATTAATTTTTAATGGTATTTAAGTTTTTAATATTTACATTAGACCTTTCTTAATGTAATTCACTTTTAATAATCAAACTACATCTAGTTCGATTTGAAATTGGAAAGTGGCTGTAACATAAAGTAACTTGAAACCAAGACTGGAATGGCCAACTTCAGGTGACTAACGCCACTGTTTTTATCTACCCATTAGTCACTCTAGCGAGTTATAATCAAAATTTTGCTGGATATCTTTTAAAACTTTCATTACTTTACTTTTTTAAAAATAGCTATAACATCTAATAACTAAAAACCAGGGCTGGAAAGGTGACTAACAGTCAGGGGCGCAGATCCTGGGGGTAGGGGTAGGATACATCCCTCTTCATTTTAGGTTGAGGATATAGTGCATACAATCATCCCCCTACAGTTTGGTCTGTTGAATTGTTTTATTGCTTCACAGGCCGACAAACTGTGTTTGTTCTTGTGATTCTCGTGTTCTTACCAATCGAATTTCATAATTAGGCCTATATGTAGGCTTTTTTTCAGTAGCCGAAAGTACATCTTTTATATAGGCGTGCTTCTAAACTTTTGATCTAAGCGATAGTTTGTAAGTATCAGTCAGTAGGCCAAAGTATACATGCGAGGCTTGCAAGCACTATCACAGAATCTACCTACGTCTTGTACGTTGTCCAAAAATGCTTTTGCAACTATTGCACATCAGGAACCACCAGATAGTTGTGAAACAAGTTTGTGCAGCAATGAAAAATCTGACACCCCACAGATGCAGTGTGGAAAGTCATATCATCCAGACGCACAACTAATACCATGACAGAAAGAAGAATTTCAAAATATCAACTTTCAGGGCAAGTGGTGTGATGAGTTTCCATGGCTGCACTTCAACAACCAGACTCAAAACGTCATATGCTTTCATTGTACCAAGGCGAAAAATCAAGGCCTTTTTATAGAGAAATTCGATAGGCCAGTGAAGTATACCTTCATATCCACCGATTTTTCCATATGGAAAAAAGGCAAAAGAGAAATTCAATGAACACCAATCCTCCTCTCTGCACAGATTCGCTATATCTCCAGAAGGTTCACTTGATGTTACTCCAGTGACTGTCCAGCTACATGATGGAAAAAAGAAGCAGAAGGAAGAATGCACAAGAAATCTAGCCAAAATATTAAGAAGTTTAGGTTTTTTACTGCATCAAGGTTTAGCATGGCGTAGACATACTGATCTGGAGGGGAACTTCCTGCAGTTAATGAAGCTCCTGGAAGAGGAAGATCCTGAGTTGACGGCCTACTTCTCAACGAAAACCACATTCACAACACCCCAGGCTCAGAATGAAATAATGGAGATGTTCAGCCACCAAATAGTTAGGAACATAGCACACGAAGTGCAGCAAAGTTAAATTTTTGCATTAATGGTTGATGGCACTCAAGATGTTTCAGGTGGCGAATAGGAAGCAATATGTGTACGAAACGTAGATGAGAACCTTGACGTCCATGAGACATTTCTTGGTTTGTACAGTGTTTCCAGTACAACTGGTGAAACAATATCCTTGACTATACTTGATGTACTGACTAGACTCGATTTACTTCTATTAGGATTAAGAGCACAAACTTATGATGGAGCTGCTAACATGAATGGTGCATACTGTGGATGCCAGGCAAAAATAAAAGAGAAGGAACCGTTAGCTTTGTTTTTTCACTGCGGAGCACACAATACTAATTTAATAATGCAACATGCAAGAAGTTTGTGAATGTGTTTGAGATTCTATCCAGTAGGTACATGAACTTGGTGTCTTGCTTCAGATGTCAGGCAAATACAAAACAATCTTTAAAAATACAGTATTGTAAGACAGCCACAATGGTCCAGTTAAATACATCCGCCCTCTGTGTCCAACACGCTAGTTGTGCCACCTATCTGCAATTACACGTGCAAATGATGACTACAGTGACATTGTTGATTCTTTGGCTGAATTATCAAATGAAAAATCAGATTTAGCAGTGAAAGCACGAGGTATGCTGGACAGAATTGACAAAGAAAAGACAGTTTTAGGATTGTTGATGGCTCAGCATCCATTAGCTGCATTGGAGGAACTAAACCGTGCATTCCAAGCAAAATCAACGACAGTATCTGTCATAATTGAAACATCTACAATGGCAGTTAAGTAATTGCGGGTATTGCGAACAAAGGAAAATTGCAGCAAGATATTTGATGAAGCTGAGAAAAAGGTAACTTCCCGAGATCTGGTGCCCATTAAACGACCACGCATTCGCAGACGCCCCAGAAGGATCACAGGTGATGGCTCAGCACACCATTCTGCAACAGCTAGAGATTACTACAGAAGCCAATATTTTAAATTCGTGGACACAGTCATAAAACATCTGACCAATAGATTTAACGCAGACAACAATGACTTGAGGCTATATCTGGCACTTGAGAACATGATCACATCTGGCAAGATTGACAACTCGGTTATAAACTTCTATCTAGAAATCTCTGCACAACGGCTCGAATTTCAGTTGCCCATGCTCTAAGGAACAACAAAAGCAGTATCTCTGAAAGGTGCGAAGGATATTTACTGTAAAATGCATGAAACAAGCCAGCAGTTGTTTAGTGAAGTGTTTCTTCTCATGAAAATTTTGCTTGTGTGTCCAATATCCAGCTGCGAATGTGAACGCAGCTTTTCTGCATTAAGACGGTTAAAGATGTAGTTAAGGTCAACTATGTCTCAGTGCCACCTCAACCATGTGACAGTTTGTCACACTCACAAAGATGAGGTGGACAAGATAAATATAGAAGAGCTTATGAAATAATTCATAAACAGATCATCACAAAGGAGGTCTACGTTTGGGAACATGTAGACTAGAAGACTAAATGAATCTTACTTCAATGAAAAGTTTGAATAATTATATGCTACATTGTATTGATGTGTAATTTCCAAGAGTTCGCAAAAACATTTTAATTATCTTTATCAAACAACATGAACAGTTTTTCAGTAAATATAAAAGTATCAAGGGTAATTACTTCTTTTATTAGTATTTGAAAACATAATTCATGCAATGAAAGTTATTAGTAACTCTCTTTATTCTATTAACATTTTGAAAATTGTTCACAACACCTCACTTTTACAAACCTACATGAAAACCTCGAAGTGTTGTGGCAAAAAGATTACTTTGTGACTGCATGTTTACAGCTTTCAGGTTCACGTAATTAGAGATTACCAATTTGCAAATTTAACAGTCCACATAAATGGTTGCAAAAATCATTCCATCCATCGAATGTAAAAAAGTCTACGTTCCTGCCGACAGTGTTTTTTCAACTTACTTGTTAGTCTTCCTAACGAGCTATGATAATTACAACTTGTTTGTTTTTGTTTGTTTTGGAATTTCGCACAAAGCTACTCGAGGGCTATCTGCGCTAGCCGTCTCTAATTTAGCAGTGTGAGACTAGAGGGAAGGCAGCTAGTCATCACCACCCACCGCCAACTCTTGGGCTACTCTTTTACCAACGAAAAGTGGGATTGACCGTCACATTATAACGCCCCCACGGTTGGTAGGGCGAGCATGTTTGGCGCGAACCCGCGACCCTCGGATTACGAGTCGCGCGCCTTACGCGCTTGGCCATGCTGGGCCTAATTACAATATGCTCCAGATGGACCTTTACAACTTCTATTGCTGTTGTTTTTATTTTTACTGTTGTAGACTGGATGAAAAATTGATTCTAATGCTATTTATGTTTTTCTAATTCAAAAATTAATCTTTGTTTTGTTTTACCTTAATTTTCGTTTGTGAATTTTACTAATATTACTTTAATTTTAACTTTTTATCGGATGTGTGGCGCAGATAGCCTAGTTGCTTTGCACCATAAAACACCAAACCAGCCAACAATCTTTAGATTTGTATTCAATATTTCTACAGGTACAACCTAAAATTCTATTTTTCTATTACTGTCAACAGCAAACTGCTTGCATGGCTTGGGAGACTGATTGACTCTTTCACCAAACTCCCTTACTTTAATAACACTATTAAAATTATTCCCACCCAAATTATTTTTATAATTCGAATTATGATAACTTTAATGCATTATCTTGCATTTATTATAATTAACTTAAAATCCATCTGCCATACATTTGTCCAACTTACTAGATGATCTTAATCTTTTGTAAACCAACAATACTCTTTTCAAAGCTAGCAACACCCAAGACCTGAATGTCATATGCAAAATTAAGCAGTTTATTGGTTATTCCTTCATTTACGTCATTGATGTAAGTAAAAAAGGGGAAATGTTATACGATTTTGTTCTGAAATAGCCCACTTGTGTTATTAATCCAATTTGATTGAGCTCCATCTGTAACAACCCTATGCTTATTTCCACCCAGTATTTTATGTGGCACCTTGTCAAATTCTTGATGAAAGTCCATTTACATCGATTTTACAACTTTGCCCTCATTTATGTAAGAAGTAACCTTTTCAAAGAATGTCAGAGATTTGTAAAAGAAGATTTTTCTTCAGTGAAATCATGTTGACTATCCACTAAAGTCCTACATTTTGTTGAATTACTTTGCATAACATCTTTTAACAGACTTTCCTAACTTTTCTCACAACTGATGTTAGACTAATGGGTTTATAGTCACTAGGACACTTTTCATCACATTCCTTGAAATGAAAAGCTACATTAGCTATGTTTCAGTCCTTTGGTACTTGTCCACATTCAATAGTAGTAAATGACTCACATTTTGAGTCTATAACCCTTTTCAAAACTCTTGGGAAAATATATTTTGCCACAGGATCCATATTATTTTTAATGCTTTTCATTTCTTCTTAACTAGCTCAGAATTAACCCAGTCATTTTGATTGATTTCGATTTCATTTATCAATGGCTCAAGATGTGGAATACTGTTTAATATTCATGAGTACAAACCGAAGGAAAAGCTAAATGTAATAACTCAGCCATCACACAATCATCAAATGCTAGTCTTCTTTTATCCTTCCTCAAGGATCCAAATTTTACTTTAACATTTTGCCTAATCTTAATGTATTTAAAGAAATACTTACTGTCAATTTTCACATTTTCAGCCCTTTCTTTTCTCCCACATCCCCTTTGCTCTTATGGCTTCACTTGGGTAAAAAAGACGCTGATATGTGCTTTTAAACAAGACATTTTAAATTAAATCGAGTCTGTATCATAAAGGTGAACTTTACATGAGAATACATAATTGTGAAATTATATTGCTGTATATTGTAAAGATAAAAGTACACATAAACAAAATTATACTGTTTAAAAGTACATCTACAATGTGATATTACAGTAATTAAAATCGAACAGTAATGATAAAAAGGTCTATGAAGATTTCTTTGTTTAACTGTGCTTTATTTCTTGAAATTAATAGTTTCTTTGCATTTACTCTCAAAAACTGTGATAGTTTCTCATGGATTATCTAGTGATGCATTGAATCAATAAAGTATCTCAAATTCATTGAACTAATTCATTTTCTTTCTCCAACGGACTGTATCATCTTGTGATCTTTCTCCACTGACAGCATTAATTGGCTGTTACTTTCATTAAACATCAAAACTGAACCATCAATGATATATCAGTTGCATTACATTCAATGCAGATCCCACATACAATACTATAACATCCCTAGGGGCAGAAAAGATATAATTTATTAAAGAAAACATAATGAAATAGCTGCTACTTCGTTTTTCTATAAATGACCGATTGTTTAGGTAAAAAGTAAAACGCTATACTTTTAACGAACGCCAATTATATTGATCAAAATATGCTCCATTTGCTGCAATGGTTTTCTTCCAACGGGATACTAATGAAAGTATTCATTAAAGTATTAAAAGGCTTTGAGAATAGTCTCCTGACTAGTAAATTTTTGTTCTGGAAAAAAAGCTCCAAGTGCTGGAAAAGGTGATAATCAGTTGAAGATAGGTCAGATGAGTATGGTAGATGTTCTAAAATTTCATATTTCAATTCTCTCATTTTTAAAATCGTGATTTGTGAGGAATGGAGTTCATGACTGTTCACCAGTGGTGACTGTTTGGAGGTTATTTTTCGAAGTATTTTATCAATATGTTGGCAGTAAGGGCATGCTGTAATTGTTTAACCTGGCTGTAGAAAGGAGTAATGGATATTCTCTTTGCAGACCATCATACTGTCACCATAACCTTTTTTGGGTGAAAAGGCGATTTCGGCGCATGTCTTTGAGATTCTAAAATTGTCCTAACCTCTTACGGTTGTCGTATTGATCTACTTTTTGTTGTAATTAATGATTCGCTTCAAGTATGTCTTCCTTTTGTTCTTAACTAGTCTCTGCTCTTCTGTCAATTCGTGTGGTGCCCACTTTTCAACTATTAAAAGAAAAGTTGGTCGCCTCTTTTTAATACAAGCTCAAGTAAATGTTCTTACCATGTACATAAATACATACGTATAATCTGTATAATGCCCATGATTACGTTTGTTATAATGACAAAGACTCGGAGATTCATGTTTTCGAAAAACATCTGAATAATTCCGGGAGAGATACCTAGATCTCTATTTAAGCATTTAAAATCAGTATATATAACAAAACTAACTCTTAGTAAATTAATAATATTTTTAACATGCAATAACTGAATCTTAAAATGCATTTAATACCGACTTGTTTCTTTATCTCAAGTTTTCTTTACGTTTCTTCAGTCTGTCTTCTGAATAAAAATACTGCAGAAATCTATTATATGGATGTATTTTTCTTGTATGCTTTGTTACTCCACTTATTAACCAATCGAAATAAATCTTTGATAAGACAGTAATATGTATTAGATTTATTATTTGAATATATAAATGGTTAACATGCCATTCTTGTTTATTCTCAGTTACACTTAAAAGATAAATAATGCATTTTTCATCATGGTTGTAGATATTTACTGATATATTAATTTTATTTTCAAATATTGGAGCACCACAGTGGTACAGCGGTATGTTTGTGGACTCAAGTCGCACGAAACGGATTTTGATACCTTGGTGGACGGACCACAGACATTTCTTTGTGTAGCTTTGTACTTTTTTACAAACAAACAACTCAAATATTTAAATTTTATTTAAAACAACAGGGCTTATACGAAAGTAAAGAAACTAAGAAACTTAAACCAAAGGGCTTTTAAGTGTTTCTTCAATGTCTGTTCTAGTTTATTTAAGTTACTAACTCGTTCTTGAATATTTTTCTTCTCTACTGGATGTAAATAAGCTGATGTACGAAACATAAAACATTCTCAATCTTTATAATATATAACACAGTTTTAACTTTTATTTTTTGGTAATTCGATATATGATGAGCCGCCTGATGACATGTACCTTTTGATTCAAAGTTCTAAAGTATCAACAATTTTTAAAGTCTGTTTGTTTTCTTTGTTTTGGAATTTCGCACAAAGCTACTCGAGGGCTATCTGTGCTAGCCGTCCCTAATTTAGCAGTGTAAGACTAGAGGGAAGGCAGCTAGTCATCACCACCCACCGCCAACTCTTGGGCTACTCTTTTACCAACGAATAGTGGGATTGACCGTCACATTATACACCCCCACGGCTGGGAGGGCGAACATGTTTAGCGCGAACCCGCGACCCTCGGATTACGAGCGCACGCCTTAACGCGCTCGGCCATGCCAGGCCTAGTTTTATAGAAATCATCAGCGATTTCTCTTCCATAAATGCATAGCATTTTTTAAATTTATTTAATATATTCCTATGAAAGGAATTTTCTTGTGTTTTCCAAACTCTCTAACTACCTTTATATTCTACTTTTTTCGCCTTTAGTTGCATAAAAATAATCACTAATAAAGTTTTATATTAAGATCTAAGTCTCTCTTTGGTTTGAATATTTTTATGAAATTCATTAATAGGTTTCGTAACTATTCAGGAATACAATTTTATTAATAAAAAGAAATAAGCAAGAACCTTATTCAATAAAAAGTGTAGACTTGTTAATTTTGATAAATTAGTAAATTATAAGACGTTTCGTCATTTTGTTATCGTATATAAGGGCAAACGTGTACATTTTTGAATTTTTGTTTAAAACATCTGTGATTATTTACAAGATCGAAATAAAATAAAATAAAGTAAATTAGCTGAAAGCAAAAAATATGTTTTCATTGAATATTATGAAAAGTTTAAATCAATATTATGTTATTATGGTTGCAAAAGGTTTTACTCTAAAAAACTATACATTGAGAGTAAATGTTGATTCCTTAATATAAGGGAGCTACCAAAAAAAAAACATCTTTAATATTTTCGTCTTACAAAGAATTAGGATTGTTTTTTGTTATAGTAAAGCCACATCAGGCTCTTTGCTAAGCCCACCGAGGGGAATGGAACCGCTGATTTGAGCGTTGTAAATCCATAGACTTACAACTGTACTAAGAGGGGTCGAAATTTACGGTCCTAAAAGTATGTAAATAATTTGATATTAAAAACTAGTTAAATGTTTAAGGACAGCTTTGTACACTTTATTTTAGATGAAACTCCTCGGCTTAAAGCTAAGGATGTAGACGAGGTATTAGAATTCTGCGCAAGTTAAAAAATTACGAGTTATTTTGAGACTAATCCATTTAACATCCGCAGTAAAACAATGCCCTTAGATAATCTACATTAATGTCCAATATCTATTAATGAATCTGGGTTTATTCATTAATTTTGCAATCAATATTAATCGAGTGTGTGTTTTCTTATGGCAAAGCCACATCGGGCTATCTGCTCAGCCCACCGAGGGGAATCGAACCCCGGATTTTAGCGTTGTAAATGCGGAGAAATTAGTCTAAGCAAAAAGTTTAAAAATTTGGTAACATCAGTGGTTTTGCCATCAGTTAGAAAAAGTGATGAATATAAATTATAACACGAAGTATAAAACTTACACTGTTTATTCAAATAAAGATTTTCTTAGTCAGAATATCATAATTAGAAGTTTATTTAAAAGTAATGATAGAATCGATAATGAAAGAGAAAAAATGAAACCTCATGTAACAGTTACGCCATCTAATTAAAAGGAATCATTTAGATAATTAATATGTTATGAAAACTAAAGCGTGCATTGTTTTTCAAGAGTTACAAGAATATTATACAGAGATTAAAATTATTTTGATAATTCGCTATGAATCTAATACCATCAATGTATACAACAGAATGAGAGATTTATAAAAAGAAGAAATAAGTCTTTCTGGATTTTATTTGCAATCATAGTTTTGTTTATTTGCTTTTTGAATTTTGCGCAAAACTACACACGGAAAATCTGCGCTAGCCGTTTCTAATTTAGTAGTGTAAGAGTAGAGGGAAGGCAGCTAGTCATCACCACCCACTATCAACTTTTGGGACACTCTTTTAAGTATGAATAGTGTGATTGACTGTAACGTTATAAGTACCTCAGAACTAAAAGTGCGAACATATTTGGTGTAACAAGAATTCAAACTCACGAAACTCAGATTAAGAGTCAAGTGCCCTATCTGCCTGCCCCCTAGTGGCTCAGCTGTATGTCTGCGGACTTACACGCTAAAATCTGGGTTTCGATACCCGTGGTGGGCAGAGCACAGATACCCCATTGTGTAGCTTTGTGCTTAATTCAAAACAACAACAACCCTACCCGCCAAGCTGTGCTGGACCTCGCAAAATTATCATAAGAATTAAATTACTATATATATCCTAACCACTATTTTAGAAATACTTTATCACCCTTTCTTCTAGTTATTTATTTCACTCTTATAAACTTCATCTTTATATTTAACTAATTCTATTTGTAGAGGCTTTTTTCAATTTTTCAACACTTATGTCTATAATTTTATAAATTATAGGATTTGTTTGAAAGTTACAGTTATAAAGAATGTCGGTAAAACTTGGAAGATATTCTTTTTTATAATGTTACTTTATGTTTTAAATTCATTACCTTATCACCAACTTTACACGCAACAGTAGGAGTAGTTCTTACTTTATATGGATCATTATATACGTTACTTTCGTTTTCTGTATAGCTAGTAGAGGATTTTAAATTAGAACTTCAAAAACTTCTGGTTTTGTGTAATTTTTAACATTTAGTAATTATTTAAGTATAAGACTGATATACTTTACTATAAACCAAAGTATCTAACTATAAACTGAACTATAAGCCTTGTTACACAATGTATTATCATCCTCTTTGGGTTTCTTTTTTCAGTTTAATAAACAATTCACAAGGTATAATTCAGCTGGATTTTGAACTTTCTATTTTACTAATAATAGCAGCAGTGCTTGACAGAGACAACCATTATAAGCAGTTTCTTTTTTGTTTTGAAATATTTGTATTTGAGAGATATGAGCATATGACGAGTGTACATAATCACATGTTCCACTTCATCATGCAAAGCCGATAGCACTGCTTTAGCTCTTTTATAGCTAGCTTTAGTATCCAGGAAAAACTTACAGTCTTGATGGGTATGGTAATAGTGTACAATGATGTTGTTATTATTGAGAAATCATCTATAATACGATGTGAAGATATATAAACTGTGGCTACTTAGTCAATTCCTTCAAGACTCCATTCTTCGCGACTATGTGCCAAAGAACTATACCTCTGTTTACATGACTAAGAGCTTTCTGATAAACATTTTCAGGTCTGCTTTTCTCAAGCCTTGGAATATCAGCTACATGATCTCAAACGTCACCTCAAGAATATGGAAAAACACCTAAACATCATTCACATAGACGAAGCATCTTTCCCATTACAATGCTTTGAGTGTAAGCTCTATCAACTTCTTGAAGGTGGATGTGAAATTACATAGACTAAATGGAATGATGCTCAAATTATACCAGCCATCTTTTCTAGTAAAATAAATTTTACTTTGTTTTTATCCTCTAGTGTGGGTTGTCAGTATTCAGAGGCCACACTGAAAGTGTTAAGCCATTGGAATCCTTTTAATGCATCCAGAAATTCATTTGTCTTGGCAACGTGAGAGTTCCAATACAATTACCGTATCAATCTGTCAGAATTATACACAGAACCTTGGCATATCTTACTTATTTACAACAATTATACTGGAGACGACCAAGCACTTTCCAAAGGTTCTAAGACGCTTTCTTGCAGTATCTACTGTATTTCAGTGCTTGTAATCTTTCTAGTGCTTCAAAGAACTTGGTGTGGTAGCTGCTTAATGAGCTGTGCCAAGCCTGTGTGTGTCTAAATGGTGCTGAATTATCCTTGTTCAACCTAGTAAGTCATCTGCTTCCATAAACACGTTGACAGCTTCGCTGAAAGACTTATAAGATTGCTAGATCACAAGAACCAGTAGGAACTCCGTTTATTGTTATATCACCTTTATATGCTTACCAAGCTCTTACAGACCTGGGCTTATTAATACATATTTTGGTACGGGCCAGTAGCTGTGTTTCTCCAAACTGGTCACCAAATGTGGTTTGGACTTCATTAGCTTCTTTAAGGCACTGGCTACAGAATTTATTGCTCGACCTTGGCTTTCCAAATCTGTTGATATGACAGGAAGTACTAATATTCTTGTGTACCTTGTTTGGTAAAATGCTGATGTTTTGGGTTGGTGTGTACCTGGTAAATGGTTGGTGGGTGTTGATTACTTTGTCATCCTTTTGGTACTACAAGGTATTGTAGTTCCTTTGCTAATGCCACACAAGACCACAAAAAAGCAGAAGCTTCACTTTTCATTATTTTCATGTCCATGTAACGTCAAAAGTTGTGATTTTCAAAGACATCTGTCGACTGTGTTTCCCAGTGTGGAGGTCTGCACGACTCTGCCCACTCAGTGTAAGTGTCTTGTAATTCAATCTTTCAAAGGCAGATGGTTTAGGTCTCTGTGCTGAACCACTTGCTTTATATCATCTGTCATGGAGTCATCATTACAGCTGCAATTGCAGGCTTTCTTCTCTCCAATGGCCTGCTTGCTGTCACAACTTTAAATTGTGTCACAATGAACACAGAGTCGGTAAAAGTAAACATATATTCCTTTTTCCTCAATGTTGCTTATTAATCAATTGGGCAATTCCTTGATGAATTTATATATGGAATTTCTTCTTGATTTGTAGAGGCTGGATAGGCTTACTTAAAAATTATTTGATATAAGTCATCCCCATTCTTGATCATTCTTTTAGTGCTACCACTTATTTGGACTTAAACTTGGCCCGGTAGATTACTTGATTCTCTTTAGTATCGTAGTTCATTCACGATGCTTTCTTAACCATCTAGCTTCTCTTCCTCTAGTTAGTTAATAGTGTTAAGGACCATACCATCCAAACTCAGGATCAGACATTGTAAGGTTGGATTTTGGCATCTATTCATTCCAGGCTATGACCTATTTGAAACATCTCAAGTACCACTGCAGGTCTTCCTTCACAGTCTCGTTGAACATGAGTATATTATCTGTTTAGTTTCATCCACATAGAACCATGCATGCTGGGCTATAACATTTTCGTCTTGTGATTGGGATATCGGGAGTCAACATTGCCATTGTTTCCAACTCCTGAAGAAGACTATTCACATGGACTCTCTTATCTCAATGAGTGTTTTTATTTCTGTAACAGAATCGTAGTTCAATTATATATGATCTCAGCTTTAATTATCTACCATAAACATGGCAAGGAATCTCCATCCATGATCTATACCACTTACCCATAGTTGCTTTTTGGCATACTGCAGTTTCATTCATCAATGCACCCTCATATCTGAGATCAATCCTTAATGATTCACCAGCTCCAGTGTTCTAGGTGCACTAGATCAAGAAGGTAACTCTGAAGTGAGAGTTGAAGGCTAAACAGTTTCAAGTATTCTCATGGCATTGGCAGAAATTCTATGCTCAAGAGGGGATTCATTCTAAGCACAACATCTCTCAAATACTTTTTCCACAACTCTACTATTCTTCTAAATCAAGAGTATTTACAAATCCAAATAGTGGCATCTGCACCTTGAAAGTCTTTCTTTAAACTTTGCACCCAAGAGATTGAGTGGAGATTGGTGCACTTCTCAGTCAAATAATTCACAGTAACTCCTGATGTCGTAACACTAAATTTTCTATTTCATTTTTATTTGTTGTATTCATAGATGGGACAAATTACTTGAAAAGGGTCAGAAAAATAAACTTCTAATATCAGAAGATTAGACATATCGAGATTGTTCTTGAAATGAAAATAAATGAATGTTTAATCTTTAAGAGTATAATAAAGAAGCCAGATATCTATATTTTTAACACGGCTAAAACTGTTATTGTATTAAAAAGCAACAACAACAGGCAAAAACTGAAATACCATAGGTATTTTCGAAGACAAAGGACACTTTCCTTGGTTTGAATGATTTTAATCAGTTCTCTGTAATACTTGGGCTAGTTATTAATTATATAAGAGTCCAATAGAAATCACCCAAGTAAGTGTCGGGATGTTAAATTTTTCGTGGCCCGGCATGGCCAAGCGCGTAAGGCGCGCGACTCGTAATCCGAGGGTCGCGGGTTCGTGCCCGCGTCACGCCAAACATGCTCGCCCTCCCAGACGTGGAGGCGTTATAATGTTACGGTCAATCCCACTTTTCTTTGGTAAAAGAGTAGCCCAAGAGTTGGCGGTGGGTGGTGATGACTAGCTGCCTTCCCTCTAGTCTTACACTGCAAAATTAGGGACGGCTAGCACAGATAGCCCTCGAGTAGCTTTGTGCGAAATTTCAAAAAACCAAAACAAAATTTTTCGTGCCACCATCACTTCCTTATGTTGTCATCTGCATTTGCCTATGGAAAATAATCATAAATGATCAAATAACAATAGTCTGGGCTTTCTCTAGCCGACTGTCAAAGTCATGATGTTAATGATCAATAAAGAATGTTAAAATATTTCTCACCATGAGCGGTAAAATGAGTAATTTTCATAGTCCTCCCACACTTTCAGATGAAATTCCTACTTGATCTACCAAAAGTTCTCTTTCTTCTTAGAAAGCACCTTTCCATTTGGAGTTAAGTACATTTTACAGAAAGAGGGTCATACAGGAAAGAAATATGTTCCAATTAAAAGACAACAAATTATTTATCGTTGAAACAAAAGTATTACTTAATAACTTGTCTGTGGTTTTCAGGTACCCTTATATTTATATTTACAAGAATGTGGAAAATGAAGACTCGGGAAATTTAATGCAAGGTATTAAAATTAACATGGTTTATAATAAAAGAATAACAGCATCGAACAAGTAAAACACATTTTTAATTTAAAATTACTTTAATCAGTCTTTTACCTCACTTGCACCTGTATTCGTTATAACTGAGATTGTAGGTGATGTTGTAGAATAAATGAAAAAAAAACTAAAAAGTTGTATTGCATTGTATATTTGTATACACAAACATACAATTAGACAACGAAACTCATACTAGCTTGTACAAATTCCAGCGTTACCCCCTTTAAATGAGCATAACTTTATTTCTGAAAATAATTGTCAATACAAACATGGCCAAGTAGATAAAATAATTATTTTAGTTTTTTAAGATAAAGGATTAAGTGTGAAAGCTTTGCCTTTGTATATCATGTGCACCAGGAAGGCAGTAACTACACTTAGTACAAATGCAACAAAAATGTAGAAAAAATATCTTAATACACTTGACTAAAGAGTTATTCTATACTAATTACTAAGAGGTACAGTTGGTAGTTTTCCACTGTAATATTATTTTCTTAGTATGGGAACTGTTTATTAATAACATCTAATCGAAGGGAGTTAAATTAAATGGATAAAAACTAAAAATGGAAACAATAAATAAATTATTACAATTAAATAAATTAAACTAAAAGTACGTACATAACTAATATCAGGTTAAAATCTTGAATGATTAAAATGTATTTAAGTATCAGTCGTGTAGCCTTACCACACTGGTATTCATGGACGAAATTATTTTCTCGACAAGTGTTTAAAAAACAAATCTACAAAACAGTAAGTACCTTCCAGAGTAAGTTCTATCTAATGCGGGTAGGTGCACTAATTTCTTTTTACTGTGAAATTAAATGTTTTTTTCGTTGTTTTTCGCTTATTTAATTTAAGTTGAAGAGAAATATCAATCATATTTTCTGCCTATTTTAAGTTTTCATATGAGAGATAATTCAACTGACACTACTCTTCAATATGAAAATTTCAAAGCTGTATGCTTTGAAAACAATTGAATTGTTTCTAAATTTCACAGTAAAAAGGAATTTAGTTCACACACCAACTTTAGACAGTTTTTAGTTAAGATGTCTTATCTTTTATAAGACTGAGAGTTACAGCACCAAATATTAAGATCTTGAAAACTTAAACAGTTTCTTTTTTTAGATCTACAAACAGAAATTTGAGCTCAGAATGTAAATTCTCTTTATTTCTCCCGTTGACGACAGCATTGTTTAACTTTTACTTTTTTTCAGTGTCATAAATGACTAGACAATAGATGTACCGGCGTTATACCATTCAACCAGGATGTTTCATCTAATTTTGTAGTATCCTTTTGTATAGAGGACACGTCTCCTACTAAAGAGAGCAAAAACACACATACGCACAAATTAAGAGGACTTAAACAACTTTAGAAACTTTTTGGACTCGGTGTACTGATATAACATTATTTAAAATAAATAATAAAGAATTTTGAACATTTCTATATCCTCATAGAAAGCAGGAACACATGTTAGTCCTCCGTATAGTATTTTCCTCCCTTCTCTCACTTACACCTATCCTTAGACTGCAATTAAAATTAGATCTTTAAACTCGCAACATCGTACAGGAGTTTGTTGACTTCATTCATAGAGACACTCACACACGAATATAGTACAAACTTTTTGACTGTGAATTACAATTACCTCAAAAATAAAGCTTTTTAACAATTACTTACTCTTAATTGGAAGAAGACGGAAACTGATTTTTCTATAATCACATTAAAACACAATATTTTACTAAATTTCAAATAATAATAAAGACGAGAAGTGCAACAGAAGATATGTTGAAGGGAAACCATTTTTTATTTTTATTTTTAATTCTAAAAATGAATCAAGATCAAAAATTAAAAGTTCTATAATTCATGTTTATAACTGGTAAGTTCATCATCAAGCAATATGTGAAAATGTACCTTTTAACAATGAATAAATACTAAATTACTATTTAAAACGAACAATACAAAGGATAAGGATGATTTAATGAAGAGTTTAAAAAGTCTGGGTACACACTTACAACTAAGCAAAGTGAGATAAAGAAAAATATAAGAAAAGAAAATAATAAAACACAGAGTTATGCTGCTCCCTCTCATGCTAAAGGATAGTACTGTTAAACAGTTCCTCACATAACAAATATAATTACAAAAAAAAAGAAAATGCTCTTATATACAAGAAAATTAAACTCATTACACCTTTTCAAACAAAGATAACAAAATCATGTCAGGAAATTTTTATTTTATTACAAATGGAAAAGATAAAAAATACTTAAAAGAAAAAACATTTTAAAATCAGATAACTTAACAAACATAAACAATAAATTATTTCTTTAACGTAATGAACATGCCATCAAACATCTTTAAATCTCTACTTCTTCACACGTGTGTGAAAGAGTAAAATTTTATCACGGTGATATATAAGGAATGAAAATAAAATAGTAAGACAAATAATGACAAAGTTGCACCTTGCTGAATTCTCACAGATTTAAAAGATGGTGCCATTTTCACTGACCTGAACCACATCAGCAAAGTTTACATGGCTTTGTTGCCTTCTTATTGGCTTCTTCCAGTGTCATAAAATTATTTTGAGTCTTTCTGAGAGCTTACTTGGTCTCAGAAACCTTGTCACACATGCGCTGCACTTATTTTTATGCTGTATTGGAGAGTTTGCTTTTCATCTATAAAGATCTTCGTTGAACAGTGCCCATGCCCTTCTCAATTCATTTATGATTTTCTAGCAATGGTATTTCAATTGGTGTTTTGGATTGTGATTCAATATTAGATAGTTTGTAATTAACTTTGGTGGCTTGTCTGGGAGGTTCGCCCTTGATCCGTTGGGAAGGGTTTTAATGCCTTTTTGTGTAAGTCTGTTGCTCACGGTGAAAGAATATGTTTTTCACGTGTGCCTGATGATCGAAACATGATTCTTCAAGTGGTGGTTCCATTGTTCAAATGGAAGAATTGATTTAAAAGTCGAGTGGCTTGTCTTGGCAACCACGGTTTCAGCGATCTCATTTTGAGTTATCTTTGCCTTATCAAGACTTGGTAACCACTTGAGATACACTTGCACCAGGAAGACCTTCACTGGCTGATGTTAAACTCGGTTGAATAAACATGTCTGCCAATGTCATCTGGTGTTGCTGATATACTCAGGTCTTGGTTTATTTATGCTTCACGTCTGTTTTCAGAGGTTTCACTATTGACACCAATAAAAACTATGGGTAGCTTCAGAATTGGGTTTTCTTCAAGTCGTAGCTGAGTTTGTTGTTTTCTGTCTCTAATAGTTGGATGCTGTTTTACTAAGTCTACCAGTGCAGTCTTTCGCTGTGTAAGTCATTTATGGAGCCATTAAAACCTACAAGGTCAACCAAACCACAAATCTAGTGAACTATTTCATATCAGATGCAACAGCCAGAAACACAGAAGTAACACTTCCTGTCTGAACATAAGCAAGTTTGGTAAACAACCCATTGTGCTGAAAATCACATTTTATGTCCGTTTCTTCCTGTGGTGGCTCACACCATACAATTCTAACATTAGTATTGTACATCTTGGCTGATTAAAAGCCAAATTAATTTTCATTTTATGACAGCGTTATTTTGAGTTACATTGATGCTCTTCAGCCTGATGTTGTGTAAAAGTCGGAGTATACCTTGTAAGAGAAGTTTTGGGACCAATAGCTGCAGCACTGCCAGAACAGCTCACCATTTTTTTGGTTGTCCATACAAGTGTCAAGGGTTATGCATATTTGTATTACATTTCTCCAAGTCTGTTGGACAGACTTATCCTAGCTAAACTGAAAAGAGTCCCTACACTAGATAAAAACCTTTCTGCTACTAATCTCAGAGCTTGTGAAGCATTAATGTTAGCTTATATCCCTTCAGTAGAATCTTCTATCTTATGATCTATCGTATCTGTGCCTGATACAGTGATAACTTTAATTCACGTAAAGTCTTCAGAATCAAAACATTAAAAAATATCCAAAGTTTCTCTTTCTGATGAAAATATCTAAACACATTTCCATGCAACAGACCTGAGTGATGAGCTATGATATAATTATATTCTCGCATATTTGTTATCATCCCCTTTAGATTTTTGAAGCTTATCAACCACTTCAGATGCAATGCTTCACCCAGATGGTGAATTTTTTACGATGAAAATAATGATGAAAGTACTTTACAAAGATAGTGAACAGTTCTTTCTTCATTGTACAACACATTCATTTATAAACCACGAGTGTATGACTAGCATATGTAATCACATATTTTACTCTTTCCAGCGACTGAAACAAAATTGCTCTGACTCCTTTCTCTCTGATGTCAGTGTTCAGGGGAAACTCACAATCTTTACAAAACTGGATTAGCACTGTGGAATATATTGAAGTAAGATTTAGGTATCCCATTCCTTGATCACATCGACACTAGAATCAAAATAGGTTTCCACTTTCATAATGACAGTGATACTACTATCAACAACAATCGACAAGAACTCGTCCATAGTATTAGATAAATTGTATACTTCTCACCGAGGCTACTTAGTTGGGTCTGTGAAAACTACATTTATTTCAACAATGTGCCCAAATAACTCTATATGCACGAGTAAACATTTTACAGACTTTGGTAGCAAGTCTACCTTTCTCAAACACTAGAATACCATTTTAAGGCTCGCAGGAAGTGCCTTGAAAGTGCAGCCAAACACCAAAACCTTATTGACAAAGACCGGACATTTATCCTTGTAGACCTTTGCGTTTGACCTTCATCAGGCTCTCAGATATAGTTGGGGCATCACACATACAATATAAATCATGCAGAATTCTTACATGTCATTTCTCGTGCGTAAAGTAGTGTTAGTTTTGTTTTAATATACAACTCGACATGTTAGTATCTGTGTGACACATCAAAGGTTTTAAACCAACAGGAGCATTCAAAAACATCCAGACATCCATATAACACGTTGAGAGGAAGCTATTAATGTGAGATACAGTGTTTACCTGTTTGAAGTCCGTGCAAACCTTGGTTTGCCATCTTTCTCTCTGAAAATTATTACTGAAAATGATGAAGCTACCTTCAAAGATTGTACGATGTTTTCCTGCAGAATCCTCTGCATTTGTGACTTTCCTAGTGATTCAGAGAATTTGTACTGTCAGTTGGTTTATCATATTTGTATCACCTGTGTCTACGTGATACTGAGTTATCATTATTTAGGCAAGTTAGACATAAGGGGCCACAAATGCATGAGGAAATTCGCTCCACAAATACAGAGTTGTTTTGAATTCATTGAGTCTAGCTTGTAACACAGGGGTTAAATATTCCCTCAGCCCTAGATTCTCTTTCTTTCCCTCAACAACGAGTACTTCCACTCTTTGATTAACTGGAATGTTTCATCTAATGTTGAAATATTCTTGTATGTATAGGAAATGTCACCTACTAAAGAAAACAAAGTAACTGGAACAAATCAATGTTATCGACTTTCTGAATACTGGATTACTACTATTACAGCGCAGAAACTAAGTAATAAAAGATTTTGAAGATTTCTATATCATTAACAACCATTGGAGGACATTGCTATCGACATCCTTGTGCGCAGCAACTCTCAAATTCCACTAGTTACTATTCGCTCGAGAATAAGAAGGAAACAAAACAAGTAGAACGTAATCATATTAATGGCGTTTCTACCATTTATTTTTTGTGAAACATGTAAATGTACAGAATATGGAATAAATTCGTTATAAATGCTGAAATATTATAAGGTGATAGAAATGCAAATTAAATTCTTCCATATAGACACAAACAAGTGGTGTGATAGAGGTTTACAGAATGTATAGGTTGTTAGATAAAGAGTGAATATAGGCAATTCTTATAATTTATAGAGTAATTGAAGAGGTGTCTTCTCAAACTAAAAATGTAAAAGTATCACAATTCTTCTTATTTTTAAAAAAATCTATCAATATAAAGAACAGCAGCTGACACAGAATATTGGAGAGCAATCCTAATAATATGAAGAAATTAACTGAAAAGATACTGGAAATAAACTCATGTAAATTTAATAGGCAGAAATATTGTTATTAAAACAGAATAAGTAAATAGTAAAAAAGAGCTAATATAGTAAAATATTTACTAAACATTGAGGTATTTTGATATCATTTCAGGATAAGTTTATTTTTTTAATTTACTCCTGGTGGCCAGTGTTTACGTATTGTTTAACGCCTAAGCTTAGGCCTAAATGATTAATATTTTTTTGTTAAGGAAAAGCGTGAGTTCAAAATGGCAGAGTATTTGGCATCAATATTTGGCACAGAGAAAGATAAGTATGTATATTATAATATTAAGCTCAAGAAAGTTATCTTTTGCGAATAATTTTTAAAGCGATTTAAAAGCTATTGTAGTGTTATCAAATATTAGTTTTGAATATATATAATAACTATGCTAACGAAATTGTAATTTGTACTCACTTGAAATGTTTTTGATTTTACAGGGTGGCCCGTAAGTTTTCACCCATCCAAATGTTATAGTGGTATATTCAATTATGCATGCATTTTAAATATGTTTCTTTTTTCATAGAAATATGGCCGATATAAGCCTATTTACATTT
This sequence comes from Carcinoscorpius rotundicauda, assembly GCA_011833715.1. Classification (NCBI taxonomy): domain Eukaryota; kingdom Metazoa; phylum Arthropoda; class Merostomata; order Xiphosura; family Limulidae; genus Carcinoscorpius; species Carcinoscorpius rotundicauda. The sequence continues at coordinate 91,648,375 of CM022395.1, forward strand.
AAAGAGCGTGTTGTGACATGGCGTCGCATAATATTATGCAGCGAGAATGAGGGACAGCACACAGATACACTGGATACATAAGATATATGGATGGGTAGGATATTACGGGCCACCCTGTATACTTCAGTACTTATATTGTTTAAGTTGTGCTGTCATGCTCAGTTAGTGTTAGTTATTACTGTTAGGCCACAGCTTCATTTGTAAATAAAACCATATTAACTAATATCATTGGTGTTGAATATTTATTTATAATAACTCCTTAACGACAGAGTTGTAACTGTGTTTTAAATTCTTGCTTTGTAGTATCACAGTTAGTTGAACTTGGTCTAATATACATTTGCGATTAACATTAAAATTTAAGTGTAAACAGTATTCCATACTTCTAGTGAATGAAACGAATGTTTACTTTAACTTCCAACTAAAGTATTACAACTTCTTGGTTTTGCACTGATACTAAGGCTTAGCAGCATTCCTAACTTTTATTAAGTTTTAAGGATCTGTGCATGACTTGAAAATCAGAGCTCAGAAAGTGCTGTAAGTGCTGAATTCAGTGGCTTTCATTGAAGCGAAAATGGTTTTATGCCCTTGAATGTGATGTTGAATTTGACTTGAATATAGCTGGTCAAATTGATCACAGTTTGTTATAGGAAGCAGATAACTTAACTAAAATGCAATTTATTTATTTATTGATTATTGCATGAGTATGAGAATAGATCAAGATATACTAGTCTCAGAGTTGGTTCCCATGTGATGGTATCTCTGACCAGAGTACTGTAAAAGTTGTATAAACTGCTGGTACTAGGTTAGTTATAAAATCCAATTAATTAAACATCTGTAAGTTTAAGCACCCATTCAGTTATTGTTACCAAATTAGGTGACTTTCAAAATGTTTCTTGTTCTTGAATCTCACTTTCATGTCTCAGAGTGCTATTCATGGTATAATAATTAGTTTTTATAAGTAGGATGCAAGATAAGATTTATGTATATTGTTTTCAGACTAAACATGGAAACCTTAAGAGTGGAAGTTTGGATTTGTTTTTGTTTCTGAAAAACATAAAATTGACTATTACATATTTTTTTAGCAAAACACTGTCCTATTTTGAAGATTTAATTTAAAATGATATTACAAAGTATTTAGTTTTTGGTGTGTTTATTGCTACGTGCTCAACATGTATAACATGATGCTAGGGATATTTCTTTTGGAAACATGCATTTCAAAAGAAATATTCATAAAAATATGGTAGAACTACTTTCCAGTTATGCATAGAGTAAAGATTTACTGGAAGTTTTGTGTTATATTGCATAATTTAGTAATAAAACATGATGGGTGTTTTAACAGTTGTTTATACACTCTAGATACTTTTACTTCAATGTTTATGCTTAATAGCAAATATAAATGAATTAAGGCAAATTTAAGACACTGAACCCAAACTGCATGTTAAACATTAACAATGCTTTTATAGAACTTCAAATGAAATACCATGTAGATAAAATGTGCTTAATTTATTGTATTTTTAGCTCAGTTATTAGTTGAGAAACATAGAAGATAAAGAAATTTTAAACACATTCAATTTTTGAAACATGATACAGATTTACAACTACTGCAATAAGCTATGGATTTGCAAGTTCATAATATATATGTGATATTACATAAGACTCCCTTTTGTCTAAAATTTAGGTCATGAGATCTCATTTTAAACATCTAAACTTTTTTTTGAGGCAAAACTAGAAGTTATTTTCACTGTAAAAGTATTAATACCTCAGTTACTATGGTAATTTGCAGAAGATAACTTGACCTTTAATTATGGAATAGAAGACTATATTTTATGAAATTCAGAATGATGTATCTATATTTTGTTCTTTTTTGCATTAGAATATTTAGGTAAGACAAAAGTGGAAGTACTCTTAATAATTTCATGTTTCAATTGCAGACATATTCCAGATTAACATTTAACAGCTGGTTCTTTGCAAATATGGATCAGTATTTTGATAATTTACTTTGTATACTTCAGAAAACTCCTAAAAACCCTATAAAGTCAGTCTTCAAACTTTTTTTCTATCACAAAAGAACTTGGACAATTCAAAAGAACGGTTCAAATCCATTCCACAGTAAAGAATAACTATAACACTGAAATGGTTAAATCAGTTGTTTAGAATATTGGGAATTGACTGAATGAGGACTTGTTAAAAATATTCATGAAAAAAACCAATTCTACTACAGATAAGTGATGAAGTTTTTGATTGTTTAAATGTAGTGGTTGTTTTGCAAAGATTAATCAAGTAGAGGTACATATTTTACTTGGTTTTGGGGTGCATTTTGACACCACTTATTGGGTATGGTCATTGCTGTTCACTACATCTAAAGGAACCTCATGTATCAAAATTACTTTTTTACAATTTGTTTCATTATTAGTGTAATGAAATTGATAAGTGTTCACTTTACAAGAAGGTTATATATATCACAGTATTTTTGAATGCAAAATATTCATTCAATCAGGTCATAAAGATTTGCTTAATTTAGGGATTTAGAATTTCCAAAATGGAAATATACTTTTTACTTAATGATATTAGGGAGTAAAGAAATATGGACTATTTTGGGGTACAAGGGCCATTTACAAAGAGATGTGCAACAAGTTGTTTCTCAGTTGTAGTAAATACCTCATTTTGTAACGGTAGTAATCAATGAACGGAAAGATTTGACAGAGTCCAAATGCCTCAAGCAAAAGTATGCAATTTAATCAAGAAAGATCTCCATTTGGAGAAAGGACACAAGTTACTTCCATTATATGTCCATTTAATCTTTGTGTACCTATAGCAGCTAGAGGATGAAATGGATATTCATACTAGTCCATATGAAAACATACTAATCAAATCACTGCACATAATGCTTATGGATTTTTGCATTTGGACTTACTAAATGAACACTCAGAAATCATTGTTCTAGTACACTGGTTTATTTAAAGTAAGGAAGATAGGCGTGCTTTTGAAATGAAAACCTGAATTCTTTTTTAATTGAAACTATACTGCAAGATTGTTTTCAAGGTGTATGGTAGCGAAACAGAACATGATTGGGTATGGTAATATGGTTTTTTACTGTCAGATATAGACTCCAAATTCATTTTAATATAACATTTTCAACCTATCTTTATCACATTTTGTTACAATTCACTAAATATCAGTTAATTATTCATTGAGTGAACTTGTTTGAGAAAAAATTATGACTGCATTATTTATATTTTTTAATTATAATACAAGAGTATAAAATTGCAACCTTTTTGTTATAAAGTTGTATGCAGATGAATGTAGCGTTATCCTTGGAGATGAAGCTGGTAATTTCAATTTTTAAATGTGTTAAAAAAATCTACAGTTGAAGGGTGTTGAATATGCAATTTGGAAAAACTTGCCCATTTAGTAATTTCTTGTGATTAAATAATATAATAGATTGTGTGAGCTTGTAATAGTGAAGAATTTGCTACTGTGCATAAAATTATGAATGTAATGTTAGATTGAATTAGGTAGTTGGTATGAATGTATAAGAATATAAAACTAATTTGATCGAAAACCTTTAACCTAATAATGTTAAGTACTAAATATTGATTTCAATAAAAGTTGTAAGTTTCAGAAGAAAAAGAAATGCTATAGTAAAAAAATTCAGGAAACTTCTCCCAAAACATACCATCTGTTAACACCACAGCTATTATTTAATCTCTAGGGTTTCAGGTTTGCTCATTTTTTTCCTGTGGATGTCATCAAATGCTTTTGATGATATCCTCCGCAACTATGTCAGTGCACACATGATCCTGGTGCTGCATTTAAGCACCTCGTTCTGATAATGTTATCACTTTTTATTGATAGAGTGTTTAGATGAGGGTTACTCCACAAATGTAATACTATAACTCTTGTAATTGGCTACTATTTTTTTGTTGTAACTGATTTTTTAAATTATTATTTTATAAAAATAGCAATGCATTATTTTATGGGTATGTATTCACAGGCCATTCTTGCCAGTGTGGAGGCTAATCAGCACTCCTCTATTCCACATCTAATATCTGATTCTCTTAAACATCAGCTGAGACTGTATGTGATATGATCTGTCCAAAGAGGGAAACATAGAGATATACATTAGATTTTTGATTGACTCTCCATGTGGCTTTGAGGCAGTTTTTGGAGGTAATCCAGGACAGCCTGGAGAGAATCTTGACTATTGTTTTCTTCTATTCTGTTCACTTAATAGATTGGTTTCTCATGAGGCTAACTTGGACCAACCACTTATTGCTTTTTTCTTCAGTTAGTCAGTTGAGTTTGTCAGTTTTTTTGGTTTTCTCCAGTCGTATATAAATCTATTTCCTCTTTGATGGCAGATAGGTTTAAGGGTGAATATTTCATTTTTACTAGGGGTTTAATGTTTAGAGTTGCCTTGCTTTAGTCACAGTATATTTGCAGATCCATAGCAGCAGTTTATCAGCAGAATTGGCATACTTGTCACCAATGTTGTCTCACAAGGATATTGAATGGATACCTGAAAGTGTCCACCATTTTAGACTTGACTTTTTGACAGTATTCTAGCTTTTTCTGCTGTTGTTTTATGTAAGGCAGCTTTGTTATTACTTTTTACTTTTATAAATATTTGTTGGTGTTTGAAACTCCTATACTATCCAGGCATCTCAAATAGTTTAGTTTTTCATTCCAAACAGTTTTTTAAATTACTTGATTGGGATTGGGATATTAGATACTTTGTCTCAATGTCAATTTGAGTCTTTATCATCACATATGCATTATTTTTACCTCAGAATGTTTTTTTTTATTACTCTTGACATGTGAGTGCTGTACATCAGAGTTGTTGGCACTTCATACACATCTGACTTTTTATCACTCCAGTTATGTACTGCTGTACCCTGGCAGCCTTCTAACCAATTCATTTGCTAGCTGTTTTTTTGCTTTATGGTCAGCCTAATCCATATTGTTTGTTATGCCCTGTCAGAGCATTTAGGTGTGTGTTATTTCACTCAAACTGACTCAGTTTGAAGGACTTAAAGTTAACTGTTTATTTATTGGAATCCTTCAGTATCTTGAGACATTTCCTCCTTACTTTGAAAAGATGGCTTCACACATTGATCCATATTACCTTTTCCAGACATTTTTTTATAGACAAGGAAATTTTTGATAGTCATATCTCATCAGTTTTGTCACTTTTCTGTGTCTTCAGTCCATGATTAAATTACCCACTAGAGAACATTGTGTGGTTGGTATGTGGACCCTTCCAATTATTTCTTTAACTTTCCCAGTCATTGGGATGGTTGACAGAGGTTTTTCCTCCAGAGTGTTCAAGTGAGTTTCTTCCACTCTTGGAGAAGAGGCCAAAGTTGGGGATTCTTCTAACCAGGTCCTTGGATGTATTTTTCAGAAGTCAGTAGGAGCAGAAGCAGCCTACATGGGAGCTTATTTGTAATACTGGTTAAGATTTGTCACAAAGCTATCTAGTTGGACGCACTTCACCATTTTTTTGCTCAATGTCAGTTTACTAGATTGTTATGGAAGGAGGTCTGCTATTTCCTCATAATTCTAAATGCAAAGTGGTCTGATTCTGGGAGTAAGTAGAATTCTCCTTTCCTGCTCATGATGAAGAGAAAGCTTGTCATTTTTCTCATTGAATTCTGGTGGTTTGGAATCCTTTATTCCAATGCTACAGGTGGGATCTACTAACATATATCTGCATCTAACATTATGATATAGTTACCCTAGCCACCAATGTGGGATATAGGGACCAGTATTCCTAAGTTGTGGAACTTTGTTCATCTGGTTGTGGCTGGTCTATAGTGATGTCACTCATACAATTTCAACTTTAAAGTATAAACTGTGTTCTGAATGATGAACATTCCTGTTATGGATGTAGAATCGTTCCCCACTCAGGTACTACTATCTTTGTATACACTTGATCTGTGCAGAGACTTTATATGGGTAATGCCCTCACCAATCCCTTCACCTTCTCAGTGTAGAATTCTAGCTATATTGTCAGAAGGTTGTGAGTATGGTTTAGAAGTTATCACTTAAATTGAAAATGTATTTGTAGTAGTACTTACCTCTGCTGATGTTTTTCTACCCTTCCTCTTCATTGAGAGTCAGTGTTTATGAATAGGAGGGTGTAAGTTTTGAAGAAAAGTGACAAAATTTTCAGAATGAAGTGCTTATATACTGTACCAAGATAGGGGAAGCAATGATGTAAGTGGAGAGAATATTGCCAGACATTTGAGTGAGATATAAAAAGACTGGAGCTAATAACATATGTTTAGATGGACAAAAATGAAACCCTGGAGGCCAAGAATAGCTATAGTGTCAGCAGAGGTGTTTATTTGAAATACATTTTCAATTTAGGAAAATGTTAATTTTTTTTTAATACTTAGAACTTAAAAAAATGTCCTTTCATAAGGTAGTTGATAGGTAATTAAATAAAAACTATAGAGTCTGGGGTTTGAATTATGGTCTGTTAAATTACTGGAAGCATTAGAAATATTTAAAAGACTAGTCCTATTATAATAGGACAATGAAATTTTAGTGTAATGTTTTAGTTTATCATGCATACTTAGTACTCACAATATGTGAAGAAATGATGAAATGCTGGTTTCTGTAACTGAATGTTTGCTGTAAGATTTTTGTTCTGAAATTTTAAAAAAGAATTTGTGAAAATGAATTGATAGTGATTCTTTTATTTTTTCTTTGTATACTTTTTGTTCATCATATTTTGTGAAAAAAAATTTGTTTTTTTCTAGGGTAAATTGCTCATTCTACTTTAAGATTGGAGCATGTAGGCATGGAGATCGCTGTTCGCGAATTCACAACAAGCCAACCTTTAGTCAGGTAAATATTTGTGTGCATTACTGTTTTGTTTCTTGTTTGAAGGTTTGTGATACTTGAAATACATTCTTGTGGGTTTGTTTGCTTTAGTTGTCTGAAATTTGGAGTACAGTTATATTTTATTCAATTATAGAATAGTATATTATATGAAAGATGATAGTGTAAAATGTGTAAAAAATCTCAACTTATTTAAAATAATCCAGTTTGTGAGATTAAGTAAAGTATCTTCCTTTTTAGGTTCTTTTCAGAAAAATAGTTTTCTATGTATTTCATGAAAGGTGATTTACATGTATTTACATTAAAGTTTTCAATATAGATAGAGCTAAATACTTATGATAAAATTTGATTGTTGTACGTTGATGCAAAGAAATTGTAAAATGGTAGCATTTCCTAGCCTTTCTTTGTAGTCACTTTACATAAAAGAAGCCTGTATCACTATCGGCTAATTTCTATTGCCAGTTTTAGGTGTCTCTGACTTGATGGTGGTAAATGTTAACAATAAATGGACAGCTCATAATCTGCTTCTCTTAAACTAATATATTCAAAACAAGTAAAATATATAAACAAAAAATTGTTACATTATTGGTCATAACAGTTGTATCTATAGCTTAAAATAATTGTCTCCCTTTACCACATAGCTTAACCTAATAATGTGTCTCAGCAGGTTGTAATGGTTTAGCTTAGTAATGTTTTGTGCAGGTGTAATTTTTGATGTATCCTGACCTAGTCTGTACCATTCTGTTATCATGGCATTCACCATTTTTTGTCTTTGACACCAACCTTTCAGAAATATGTTTCTTGCAAGCCCCTGCTTTTTTTGAAATGGGTGAAAGAGGGAGTGAGTAAGAGAGTCCATTATGGTTGAACTGAAAATTACAAAATCTAACTTCATTTTCACTAACTTTTGTATTTCCTCTCTTTATATGCACATATTTATAACATGGGACAGAAAAATTAGAAATATCTATTTATTTAGTGCCAACAGTATTTAAATGATGAGAAACATACAAGCTTCGAGTATGATGATGTTAAAAATATTCCAAAAGCCCAGTACAACAGTAAAACTATAGAAATAGCATACACTGATACAAACTTGTTGTTACTATTGTTTTTTAAATACAAGCAACTTTTATCACTTGTTATGAAAACTAAATAATCATTAAATATTAAATCTTCAAATAAGCTAAATACTAACTATTGAAACTAAATAGTCTTGTAAGCTCTTCTTCAATAAAATATTTACAATATTCTTTTTCTACATACAAAGACTGTTTTCAGTTCATATGCAAATTCTCTTCCTATTGTCTGCCCCTTCGGTTGTATTCCTGTATGTAATGAAGGGACCTCTTCCAAAGAAGGTTCTGTTCTTTCAGTTTACCTCTTCTGGGATCTAAACATCAACATGTTTGCATGGTGACCTCTGAAGGCCTTGAATTCCAATAGAAGGCTGGCCCCCTAGGGTCAATCGGTTAGTCTATTTGGGATAGGGTCAACCAAGTACCAATGTTGGATGTTCTCAACAGGTGTTGTGGACATTGTATCTGATGCTGGTGTTTTGGTATAGTGCCCATGAAACCCTGACATTGCTGCAGTGTCGTTGTTTGTCATTATAGTGTGTGTCCCCTTGTAGAGCTTCATGGTGGGTGGGGACAGTGGGCACTGAAACATTCTTTATTTCTTACGGATCCCCCAAATAGAAACTTAAATAAAGTAGTGAAAAACAGTCTGTAGGTAAACTACCATGTCTTGAAAATTCTGAGCAGCAATCTTGAACATCTGTAACACCTGTTGTTCAGAAGGGACTACCAGACTCTCCAAAGTCAGTAAAGAAGCTTCAATCTGGTGAAATATTGGTGGAAACATCCACATCTAAACATAGTGAACTCCTCTTACGTTCAAAGGCAATTGGGGATGTACCCATTGACGTTATGCTCCATGTTACTTTGAATTTGTCACAAGGAGTTATTTTTGAGAGGGATTTGAAGAACATCCCTGAGCTGAAGATTCTCTCTGGTTTCTTCATCCAAGGAGTTTCTGCAGTGAGATGTATCCCCACTAGCAAAGATGAAATTATGAATTGATCAACATTCTCATTTCAACATTTGCATAACTGCTTCCACCTGCCACAATCTTAATTACAAGGTATGGCCATATATTCCAAACCCTCTCAGATATTTCTAGTGTCAGCAGTTTGGTCACTTGAAAACATCATGTTGTGGTTCCTTGACATGTGCTCGTTGCAGTGGCAAAGACCACAATGCCCATAAGTGTGAAACAGACTCTTACTGCATTAATTGCAACAGCTCTCACATATTCTATTTTCGTTCTTGCCCTAAGTGGTTGGAAGAAAAAGAGGTGCAAAATTTGAAGACGATTCAAAACATTACATACCATGAGGCTCAAAAGTTACTGTCCATTACTTCATCTAGGACATGCACTTTGTTCCACTACTACAGTGAGAGTGCAGATGGATTTTTCTATGCCTCCAAAAGAATCATTCTCAAACCACATAAAAAGTCTTTTGACATCCATGGTTAAAAAAGTTGATAAATCATTGTCAACACCCATCTCTGTTTCTAACAATAATTCCAGCAAACCTCAAGATCCACTTCCTTTGGTTCAAGGTATGGGCATTTCATCTGGTATGTTTTCTCCCACCTGAAGATGGAAAATAATCATTCGTTCATATCCTTGGTTGTTTGAATCCTCTTCTAACAACGGAGATCTGTCTGATCTACCCAGGGCAGGATCCATGGAGATCAACAGATCTTCCTTGAATAAAGAAAATAAAGAAAAAAGATATGGCCAAAAACAGAAAAGCTCTCCACCCAATTCGTCTTCACATAAATAAAAATGACTACTCTGATGTAATGGAACTGTCAAGGTTTACATTCTAATCTGGATGATATTAAAGCACTGATTGTTTCCTCCCATTCTGTATGTCTTTTCTTACAGGAAACATTTCTGAAACTTGCCAATACAGTCACCTTGTGGCAGTTTTCTTTTTATAGAAATGAGAGGTTGTATGATGGATGAGTGCATGGAGGGGTGCACTGTTTGTTGATCAGCATGTGTCCACTCTGTCATTACCACTCCACGGTGTGTTGGAGGCCGTGACTATCTGTGTTTTCTTACGTTGTACTGTTGCTGTTTGTTCTTTCTCTACCTTGAAGAGACCTATGATCCATCAGACGTTAATGCTCTCATTGAACAGTTGCCATTTCCCTTTTTAATCCTGTAGGACATTAATGGACATAATCCCCTCTGGGGAGGTACTGATATTGATGGAAAGGAGTGCTCTATAGAGCATATGCTCTTTTTTCAATAGTGATTCTTCTATTTATTTTCATGCATCTAGTCAGTCTTTCACTGCTATTGATCTCTCACTTTACTCTTATTCACTATTCTCTCACTTTTCATGGAGGGATGACAATAACCCATTAGGTATTGATCAATTTCGTATAATTTTGAGAGAGACTGGCTGTGGTCAATGCAACCCAACCAGCATGCCCTGTTAGAAGCTGGATCAAGCCAACTGGCCCTTTTTCACTACTCTTGAAGAACTTGATCCTGCCATTGTCTGTAATCCATCAGTAGAGGACTGCATGGCAGTAGTAACTGTCTGTATTATACTAGCAGTTGCTCAGTGTATTTCTAAAACCTTGACACATTTTTCATGATACCCTTATTTGTGGTTATATCCTTCCTGCCATGTTGCATGGATGCTCAAGAACAGGCCTGCAATACTTTTTGTAGGTTTCCCTTACTCTTGAACTGTATCGCTTTTCAACAGGTCTGTGCACATGCTCAACGGGTATGATGTCAAAGTCAGAAGGAATCTTGGATTAAGTTTACAACCACTATCTCTTCTACCACCAGTTCCAAAGTCATGTGAGACAAGATTTTAAAGGTCAGTGGGCAATATAATTTGATCCTCTCTTGATTTTGCTCTCTGATGGTCAGGAAGTTGCTGATACCTAGAATATCACTGATACTCTAAGTGAAAGCTTTTGCTGGGTATCTAGCACTTCTGCTTCATCCTCCAACTTTTTACCCATCAAGATTCGGGCAAAACCATCACCTCTTTCCTTTTGAGCTGATTGTCTCTATGACTATAATCGCCCCTTTAGACTGGTTGAACTCAAACTGGCCCTTCATTGGTCTGGCAGTACATCATTCGGACCTGATGATGTACACTATGAAATGCTGCACCATGTATATCCTGCTACTCTTGTTATTCTTCTAATGGTTTTTAACTGAATTTTGCAGGAAAATGTTTTTACTGGTACCAGGCTATTGTCCTGCCTTTTTCTAAGCCTGAGAAGGATCCCAAGATTCCTTCAAACTACCATGAGCTGTCTCTGTAAGACCTGAGAGAGGATGGTTAATGTTGGACCACCTGATTTGATTTGAAACGTCAACCAGAGAAGACTTTCTCAAAAGACAGCATCTTGTATCAATATTCTTTGACATTGAGAAGGAGGGATAGCATTTTGTGAGACCTCCATATATATGGGTTACATGGTCATTTGCCCATTTAGATTTGCCCCTAATGCTATTTATGTTTTTCTAGACTACTAATGTGGTATGTATTTAAGTTTTATTGTCCATTAACTGTAACTGCTATGACCTATCGTGAAAAAAGCCAACATCAGGGAAGTTCTTGCCCAGCTTCATAACTGGCACATGCTTTCTTTTCAATTTAAGTTTTGTGATAACCATTATTACTTTGTGGTGTAAAATGAACCTCTTTCTAATTAATGTACATTTTTGTATGTCATTTGTACATGTAGACTATAGAGCTCAAACAAAGCTGTTGAAGGTGGGTATGTCAGCTGCCAGGGCATGAAATATATTACCTGTTTCAGCTCTGTTTTGTTCAGACAACTTTCAAATGAAAGTCAAAAGATTATCTAAGTATCTCGTCATTTAGATGTATTTCATTGATATTGCTTACCATATTGTTGAAAATTGAAGCTCATTCATAGCTCATTGAACACGTGTCAAAAAATCTGAAATTTTAAGTTTAAAGGTTTAGTTTGAAATGAAGTAATTGAAACTTGGACACACATTATAACATTAAATTAATTCACTAAATTCATTAAATTTAATACACTGGTATTGAAGGTGTCCAATTAAATTTTGAATGTAACAGTTATTTGTGCTGGAAAGCAGTTAAAGGGGCTCCTGTTGCAGTTTATGTTATGTCTTAGGTGGGAAACATCTTTGCAAAATTTCAAAGGCAGATGTTACTTTGTGAAAGGAGGTGTCTGCCAAAAATATGTTTTCAGGTAAGGAAATGTTAACATTCTGTTGAGAAATATTTTCACCAAACAACTGTTTTACACACATTCTGCTGAGTTGTATATTGTATTGTCTTCTTTCCACATATTCTGTATTACTTTGTTTACTCATTTTTCTTTTAGAGGTTCCTTGGGGTGCCTGAGCACAATAAGGCTTCTGAATTGTGAAAGAGATGTGTCATGGGATTGTTAAAGAACATGAACAGGTTTAACCATGATAGCCATTAGGGATGTGGTGCTATCCAATGGCTTTCATTAATTTAATATTTTGTGGTTTTTCATCTTGCTTTATTTAATAATTCATTCAATAAATCTTACAGTAGAATTTATATTTTATTTGTTTGGAAAAATCACTGTTATGTTTTACAAATTTTCATGATTATTTTTTCATTTTTATCCAATAGACTGTTCTGATACAGAACTTGTACCATAATCCTCAGAATTCAGCTCAGTCAGCTGATGGATCACACTGTAAGTTGATAATGTTCATTTAGTAATTTTGATAATTATGATATTTTTGAAATTTTGTAAGTCGAACAATTGTGCCAACAATTATTAGACTTTCAGCTGAATTGTTTTAAGGCTAAAAAATGTGTTGCACATTGTATAGGGAGAAAACATGTTGACTCACTAAAACAGATGTTTTACATTTATTATTAATACTAACTTTGTGAATTTTAATAAATTTTCATCTTGCAACTTAAAACAGATAAGCATTGTTTTATCAAAATGAATCCTATTTTCTCTCCATGTGTATGGCTACCGATGTTTAGGATAAATCCCCTTTCACAAAAATAGTCAGTATCACAGCTTGAAATATAGAAAAATATATTTTTAAGTTGTGCACACCAAGTTAGTTGTGTATTGTAGATGTGTATGTAATAATGTAGTCATAATAAACAACTTTTGTCTAAACTAATTTAGTCTTTGTGGATATCAAGATAATATATGTTTTGTTGTGCATATAGTTAAAACTGTATTGAATTTTGATCAGAAGTTATTTATGAACTAAGCGTAAAAACTTTTATTTTGACAAACTTGGGATAACATTCAGAAGCAATACTAAAATCAACAGTTGGCTTCTCCCACCATCACAGCCATTGACTGTTTCAGTATCAAACTGTTTCCTTCATAATAATTACTGAACTAGTCAGTGGTTATATATAGTTAGTGCCTCCTTCCATCACAGTGGCTCATGTTTTAACAACTTAACTACTGACTGGCTTCATAAGCCAATCCTCCCATTTCATCACAGTGATTCATGTTTTAACACTGTCTGCAAGGATCAGTGACTAGACATTTGTGTTTTTATAGTATAACACTATGTGACAAAAGTTCTACTTTTCCTTGTTCCTGGACACAAAGTGTTATTTTCCAAGCTGCTTATGCCTGAAGTAAATGGAAAATTCCTATTTTTCTCTTCAAACGTTGCTTTTGTGATCTGCGAGCGTATAACGAAAACATGATGGGAGACTTGTATATGCAAAAATGGTTTGTTTGGGTTGAGAAAATTTTTTGCTTATAAATTTCTCTACAAGTGGGTTTTCTCGACACTACTGATTATGATGGGAGACAATATGTGGGGGCTGATACATGAAAGTGATTTACATTACAGTTGCAAATCTCGAAAAATTACACTGGTTTACAAAGAAATTGAGGCAAGCACAAAAATAGCTGTTTTAACCTAATTTGGGGGTGCTGAATTCAGATTTGAAATCCGTTTTTACTCATCATCTCTAGTTTTTTAGATATGCATACTGTACATAAAGGCTTATATGCATTCAGGGTTAATTTCTAATATTGTGTGACTTATGTCTTCTTTTTTAGTTATTATGCAATAAATGCAAATAAATCAGATGAAGAAATGCCTCCAAGGGAAGATTCTGCCAAGTCAATCTCTTCCGAAGATATTGACTCTTCTTATTCAGGAACAAGTGGCAACGAGCCACACTGGAACACACAAGAAGACCTGAATGACCTTGCTCGTGATTTGTATCTGTCAAAACAGCAGTCAGAGCTCTTGGCTTCTCGGCTTAAACAGTGGAACCTAGTCCAGGAAGATGTTAGGATCACCAGTTTCAGGAATCGGTACAAAGACCTTGCTTCATTTTTCGACATGGAAAACAAGTTGTGCCACTGCACAAATGTACCTGGCTTGTTCACTTTCATTGGTTTGCCACATAATCCTTCAGACTGGCATCTTTTCATAGACCCTTCCAAGTGAAGTCTCAAGGCTGTGCTTCTGCACAATGGGAATAAATATCCCAACATTCCCACTGCACAATCTGTCCATCTAAAGGAGTCCTATGACAATATGGAGTTTCTTTTAGAAGTTGTTAAATACAACCAGTACCAGTGGAGTCTATGTGGGGACCTCAAGGTCATTGGTCTTCTTATGGGCATGCAAGCGGGCTTCACAAAGTACTGTTGCTTTCTCTGTCTCTGGGATAGTCGAGCTGTATCCCAGCATTACAAGCAGAAAGACTGGGGGTCAAGAAGCACTTTCGTTCCTGGTGAACACAGCGTGAAGGAGAATCCTCTGGTTGACATGAAGAAGGTGCTTCTTCCTCCTCTTCACATCAAGCTTGGTTTGATGAAGAATTTCGTGAAGGCCATGGACAAAAATGGTGCTGCCTTCCAACACTTGTCTACTGTGTTCCCAGGTCTCAGTGCTGCTAAGCTCAAAGAGGGCATCTTTGTCAGACCTCAAATCTGAGAAGTGCTGAAGGATACTGATTTTGAGGAGTTTCTTACCTTAAAGGAACTGAGAGTATGTGAAGCATTTAAGTCAGTCTGTAGTGGCTTCTTTGGTAACACACGCGTTCCAAATTACGAAGCCTGTATTGAGAAGTTGCTGAAGACTTATGAGGATATGGGATGCCGAATGTCACTCAAAATTCATTTTCTCCATTCCCACCTCAACTTCTTCCCTCCAAACCTTGGAGCAGTGAGTGATGAACACAGAGAAAGATTCCACCAAGACATTACAAAGATGGAGAGCAACTACCAAGGCAAGTGGAACCCCAGCATGATGAGAGACTTCTGCTGGGATGCTCTTGTGTGACATCCCGGAGGCAAAATACACCAGATCATCTCAGAAAACACACTTCTAACTGTCTGCAGTATTATGAATTGTGTAAATTGTGTCATCCAAGTATATTTATTCCATCAATGTTCTTTATCCTGTTTTATCTGTAATAAGCTGCTGCAACTGTTGAAATAAGCACGTATATACTCTGTATATACTAAAATGAGACTATTTAAAAGCCAGAAAACTAGAGGTGATAGAGCAAAACTGTTTATAAATTTGAATTCAGCACACCCAAATTAGTAAAAAACACCTATTCACATTCTTGGCTCAGACAAAAAATATTTTTTTGTAAACTAGTGTTATTCATTTCTAAACATATTTGTTCATTTTTGAATAACTTTTGTAGAAATACATGTAAATCTTGATTCATATGATGTTTTATTCAGACATTACGTATTTGAAAATGTGCAAATTTACCTGTTTTTACATAGAAAATGAGTTAATTTCTAAATTTCGTTGTCCAGTTTTCAAAAGCAAAGTTTGAAAGGAATAATAGCCATTTTCTATTCTTTTACAACAAGCAATTTTAAGCAATTAAGAAATAATGTATGCTATCCAGGAACACAATTTGTGTTACATAGTGTAATTTGTAGTCAATTTTGAATTAACAAAAATATTATGTATATTAATTTCCGAATTTTTTATGATGTTATGAGATTGGTCATATTTACTAATATTGAAAATAATATATAAAATGTAATTAAAAAAACTTGACCACTATCTGAAGGTTATAAAGATTTTACATGTGAAATTTGAAAATATTTTGGTGCATAAAAGTATGCATCAAAAGATCAAAAATTATTTTCATACTGGATACTTAGCATGCAAATAAGAAAAGAAAAACATTAGTTAAAAAAATCTTGAAACTTAAGAAAAAAATCTGATACTTTGTATATGAAAGCCCTGTAATGTTTATTGATAATTTTTCATCATATCCTTACTAATTTTAAAGATATAGCATGAAAACTTTTAACAAGCTCAAAATGGTAATGAGGCTGGTTCTGAGTCTGTGCTCAATATGTAAACATTCTATACATTTTGGCATCTTATGTTTTAACAACACATCCATTGATTGGCCAAGTAGCCAATTGTTCCTTCCATCACAGTGACTATTTTTTTTTAACAACACAACCACTGAACTGTCCGGAAGCTAACTCTCCCCTCCATTACAATGATCTACGTTTCAACAATGTTACCTGTGATTGGAGCGATAGTCAACTGTTCCCTCCATCACAAGTATCCGTGTTTTAACACTGGAATCACTGACTGAACTGTGTTCAAAACAAGTGGTATTTTGTGTTACTTGGGTAGACTGTATTATATGATATGAAGGTCAGTTATATGGAGTATAGTTGTAAGTTATAACCAGGAGTTTGATCATATATAGTTATGGCTGTCAAATGAATTCTGCGAGATTGCTTGTTTGAAAAATAAATTGAGGATTTTATTGTAACTCAGAATGAAACATGCTTTGTTGAGTTAGACTAGAATTAAGACACTGTATTGCTAGATTTAGTTTTGAAAGCTTTACATCTATTCCTTAAACACTGTATGATTTTTCCTCCAAATGTTGTCCAATGTTAAAGAACATAGACCGTCAAAGCCCGACACACGTATTGCTTATGAATTTGTTTGAATAAGTGTGCAGTATTAAGCTGTGTGATCCCAGTTATTAAATTTCAATAGTTGTAAAGCCCCATATTAATGGTACTTCCAACCCTGCAAATTGTTATCATAATGTGTGGGGACACCTGCTTGTCAAATAATTCTAAATGATTAAGATATCTAATAGGTATTGCATTAAGAATTCAAAACAGCTTTCTCCTTCTGTATAACTTTGAAAACTAAACCAAAAATATACTAAATGCTGTAAAGGTACTTGTGAGTCACAAATTTCACTAAGAATTAAATATAACATTTAAATGAAATTAGTTTTAAAATTAAAAGAATAAAATTCAAAATTAGCACAGTGTCTTTCTCATACAATAAGCATCAAATATCTCTTGCTAGTTGAACTGATAAAATTAATTAAAGAAGTACACAATATGCTCACCGTTGGCATTTTTGGTAACTTTGAGTTAAAGCAACTGGGCTACAAAGATAATCTAAGATTAACAAAGCATTGTACAGGGTAGCCCGGGAGTCCCTACCCATCCATATTTCTTTTGTATACAGTGTATCTGTGAGCTGTCCCTCATTTTTGTTGCATAATAAGTATTCATGTACTTGTCACAATACACTCTTCAAGTGTAAATGGGCTTACATTGGCCACATTTCTCTGAAAAACAAAGAAAGATTTATAATACATGCCTAATTGAATATAACATAATAACATATGGATGGGTAGGGACTTGCAGGCCTCCTTATACATAATTAATTTAATATACTGTTTTTACTATAAGAATAGAAAGTTGTGTGTAATAAGAATGTATTTATTTATCATATTTGGTACTCTGGAAACATTAGTTAGCTGCAATTCCAGTAATAACTCTGCTAAGCTGCCTAAGGAGACTTAAGTTACTCCAAATTCCAAATAACAGGATAACTATGAAAAATAACATCTTGTGTATGGTACAAAATGTGTATGCAATCACTGTTTTTGATAGAACTATCACTAAAAGAAAAAACACCTGAAAAGAATACTTATTCATGCAAGTGATTTCTTGTCTCATGAAAAGCATGACATATTCATCAGTCCATCACATCTGATATTTGAAAAATGCATGAGGGCTATAAATGTTCCCTACCAAACAGTACACAGAGGCTGTTAGCAGACTCATGAAGTGTTTTGATTATTTTGTTTACAAAATTAAACAGTAAAGTTAATTTGTACTGACTTAATTGTACTATTTTTGTATAAACAAAATAGAGTTTCATTGGTTAAACTGAAACATGTTCGTGGCATGTTACTGAACTGCAATAACTTTTGATCAGTTTAGCACCCTTTTGGTTTTTTATCATTTAGAAAGTAGTTTGTAAAATCCATCTTAGGTCACAATAAAATTTAATTTCTTCCAAGTCCAGTTTTATAATCAAAGCTCTAAATGTTGACTTAATCCCTTGGTTACAAATATTTGATATCTGTGTAGAACTATATAGTTATAAAATGTCTTATTCCTGTGTAAGTAACATTGCTAGTCTAAGCCAATTAAAATTTATGTATTAGTAACCAACAGGGTCATGCAAAAATGTATCTTAGGATGGATGGTATGGGTATTAACACTTACTAATAAAGCAGAGAACAACATTTTGACCTTCATAGGTCATCTTCAGAAGACTAAAGAAGGTTGAAATGTTGTTCTCTGCTTTATTCATAAAAGTGTTAATACCCATACCATCCATCCTAAGATACATTTCTACTTCAAGTGGGCTATATAGATTTGCCTGCGAGTTTATTTGTGTATATAAACAGCTGCTGATGGTGTGGCCAGTACCATGACAAATAAAAATAGAACTTGAGTTCAAAAGTATTTATTTCTTGGTAAGAAAAAGAGGGCCAGTAGTGAGCACAGAATAGCAGGCATCATGACAGACTTGACAGGGGCTCTAACAAGTCCTTGCAAAAGTTATTTTATTTGATGGGCATTTTTGAATATCAGTGATGATACACATCAAACATGAAAGACTACTGTATCATTAAGTGGCTCCATTATTCTAAGTCTAAAGTAACTTAACACTGGGAATAAAGTACAGCAATTACTTTACTCTGTAATCAAACATCAGGACGAAAGAAGATGAAAAGTAAGTCATAAGTAATTGTGTAGTAAATAGATAAAATATGAATAGTCCAAAGAAAATATTAATATAATTATGACGTCTAGAAAAATGATATACTAAACATACTATGAGGTGCATCTAACACAGCTATTTCAACTTTAACTATCCTATACATACATGGCTAATTTACAAATTAACAAATAGTTATACCGAGTGTAAATATCAATAATAGTAATTAACAAATATACAGAATGTAAATGTTAATAATACAAATAATTATTCAGAATGTAAATATCAATAATACTACTTAACAAATAATTATACAGAATGTAAATATCAATGATACTAATTAACAAATAATTATACAGAATGTAAATATTAATAATACAAATAATTATACAGAATGTAAATATCAATGATACTAATTAACAAATAATTATACAGAATGTAAATATTAATAATACAAATAATTATACAGAATGTAAATATCAATGATATTAATTAACAAATAATTATACAGAATGTAAATATCAATGATACTAATTAACAAATAATTATACAGAATGTAAATATTAATAATACAAATAATTATACAGAATGTAAATATCAATGATACTAATTAACAAATAATTATACAGAATGTAAATATCAATATTACAGTAATACTTCACTGATCCTTCTTGATATCTAAATTTAATATTCTATAGATTTCCCATATATTTGTACCAAGGGCAAATTATGAGGGTTATGCTTGAATGAAGTTACTGATCAAATTAAGAGTCTGAAATGACTGTCATTTTACCACATGCAGTTTCTTAACTACATATATAAAAAAGCTAACATATGGTACTGATATGTGTCAGAAGAAATCAATTTAGTAGCACCTGACAAATAAACCTTGATAAAAAACATTGTTTAACACTATATATAAAGTTTTATTGTCATACCAATGCCCAAAAAGCATAGAGAATCACCTGTAGAACAGAGTTTATACAAGTTTTGCATTATGCTAGTTGGACTCTGACAAATTGTAGCAGACTAGAAATGTTCCCCAAACATTGTCAAGAACATCTTAGATCCTAAGACTGAGACAAGTAAATTTGAAAGTAGGAAAGGAAGAGGCAGACACCTAAATTTCCAATATATTCATATTAAATATCTTCATTTATGCAACCTTTGGTGCAGGAGAAAGACTGCCACTGATCTCAAGCAGGAGATAAATGACCATGTACCGAATGATGGAAACATATCCAGATCTGTGCTGTCAAGAAGACTGAACAAGAATGGGATGTTTGGTCTTATAGCAGTTACAAAACCTTTATTTTAATCTCCACATAATATCAGGAGACCATTAGACTAAGATCTGCCAAAAAGTACAAAAACTGGACTGTTGATGATTGGAATGGGTATTAAGTTTTAAATATTTTGTTCAAAGCATACATTGCATGTCTGGGGAAAGAAAGATGAAAGATATTTATCTTAATGTATAGCACCTACCATGAAGCATAGGTGAGGCAGTTGGATGGTTTTGGAGTGTTTTCTGATAAGGCAGTACTCCTGTTCGTCCAAATACCTTCTGCTATTTATCTGAGGAGTTTTACACTGTAAAATTATGAAAGAAGGACATTTGGACGTTTAGTTTACATTACCTCTGGTTAATGGATTTCAGCCACTTTCTCAGGAAATCACATGTAGGGAATCTGTGTTAGCAAATGGTGACCTGTCAAAGTCAAGATTACCAGGTTGAAATGTCTTGTATTCTCATTGGTTTAATAATTGTAAGTCTAGAGTATTGTATTACTTTTTTGTTTTTGAGTTGCAAATATACTTGATTTCTTGTGTCTGTTGCTGTTGGCACAAAATAACATTAACACTTTTTTGTTTCAGGATTTTAGTAAAAATCAACTTTTTTATTCTGTTGTTGATATGTAAATATTATTGGCATCTTATAAATATGCATTATTCTGGAATTTATAAAAATACTGAATGCCTAATATTTGATACTAAGTTGTTATTGCCAGTTGTGTTATGATTTAACTTGTGTTTTTTTTATTATTCACTAATCATTTAGTAAGATAGAAGTTTGTAGCCAACACCAAGGGCTAGTCCCAAAATATATCTGATTGTTCTTGTGTGTGTATTTCAAGTTACAACTAATAATAATTCCATTACAGTATTGACAACAACTACAGTGGGTGAAGAGGAAATCCAAGAACATTTTGATAATTTTTTTGAGGATGTATTTATAGAATTAGAAGACAAGGTAGGTCACTCATAAAATTTTGTTGGTTTTCATTTACTCTTGGTAACAGTAAATATAGTGCTGTAAATGACCAAACTGTGGATGTTAGGTAACATAAGTATTGGTGTTGATGTGTTACTAGCCATGTGTTAGAATAATATCACTACTATTTTGTATGTTTGTTAGCTGCATGTTTAGGTAACATTAGTATTTTTATCTCATATATGCATTAAGAATATATTAAATTTTTTTTATTGCCAGTGTCTGCTAGGCATGAGTTAGGGTAAGGTCAATAGTATTGTCAATAGTTGCTACCATGAATTATTAATACCCATGTGTGTTAATCGCAAACACTTTTTTACCAAATGCCTGTAGTTATCTCTTGACATTTGCTCCCTGATTATTTATAACCAATAGAAAGAGGAGGGTTTGGAAACTTTAGAATTCATTATGAGGCAGCATTTGCTCTTTCTGTTTTTGGAGCTGTTTTTGCACCAGATTTTTACTAGCCACCAACAAAATGATGTTGATCAATTAAAGATTTTTAGCTTAATTATACAGTTAATAAAATTATAATTCTTCTGGGACATTGTCTTCTTTGCATGTATTGTTGTGTGTTTCAGATATGGAATATTTTTAAATGTTTAAAAATGTATAAAAATAAAAGTGTAGCTGGAAGTAAAAAAACAACAACCCAGTAAGAGATAAAAATCATGAGAAGCATCATAAATTTAAGAAATTTAAATTGACTTGTAGGACTACCCACCCATTTTTAAATATATTTGACTCACCCAATTACTTACTAACCTTAAACTTCTTGATATTAAGGTTATGTAAAGGAAAAAAACAACAACAAACAAAGAAATGTACTAACAAAGATCCCACCAAAAAATAGGGTTAACTTTTGTCAAAACTTCGACACTTTGACAAAAAAAAAATATACAAGATCCAAATGCAAGTACCAAATTTCTTTTTACGTACATTGTTGTTGTTATTATTAAAATTAACTTTAATGTACAAATTTGGAAATTAAGTTGGATAAGGAAAAGTAAAAAATAAAAATAAATAAAATATATAATAGCAAAACCAAACAAAGAATATCTGTTATAAATTTAGTGTTGTTGTAATTTGATCACACATGCTTATAACTTGAAGCAGTATTTACACAAAGCTTTTCTTGTTGAGCTAATTGAGTTTAACAGTAATATAAGGAGTAGTAAAGAAGTAAATATGAATTACATGGAGATCTGAATTGTTCTATTTTGGGGTGAGAGGGGTCAGCCCACTGTATTTGCAATGTTCTCTTTGCTCATATTTTGTAAACAAATGATCTTGCATATAATTACAATGCAATTCTCTCATCTGGCTGCTCTCCATGCAATATTCTACTGCACATGCATTGTGTGATATAGCTATAACATTCTCTGTCATTCCCTGGAACTTGACCAGTTTTGTGTGAGTTATAATGTGGTTATTTACTAACTTAAGAGATACAACTATGTATTGTTCATGGGGAATTAATAGATAAAACTCTTTACTCAGGGGAAACATAAATTTTCACAGGATACAGTGCACCTGAAAATATTTGTATTTTGCACCCTGTACATGCTCAGAATTGCTCTGAGAGCATCTAATTTTCAGAACTTATTTAAGGTTCAATGTGTGTCAGTGTGTTCATAGTCCACTTTGTGAGGTTTCAGAGTTGTTGGTTGTTGTTGTTTTTTTTTATTTTTCCTGCTGACATCTGTGTGTTTTAATTTTGGGCATAAAAATTAAAGTGTGAATGCCTGTTACAGTGTGCCTTCATTCCAGTAAAATAAAAATAACTTAGATTTATTTCATAACGTTATCCAATTACTAACGTGCCTCACACTAAAATAGTTGATAAACATAATGTTTGTATAAATCCAACTATAAAAACTTTTATAATATACTGCTATATTTATTGTGTATTTTGTGTACATTTTAGACCGTTCAGTTCTTTGATTGATGATTTCAGAATACCCCGAGGTTGTCTAGAGGATAATCTGCAAAATCCTTAAACTTAACCATTGTTATATTTGTTAGCCATGAGTTAACATTAGGGTAATATCAGTATTACTGTCTGTGTTTGCAAGCCGTGTATTAGTGTTGTCCGTGTTTTGTGGTCATGTATCATAGTAGCATCAGTGTAATTGTCTGTGTTTGCTCGGTATATGCCAGGGTAACATTATTATTTTCTTGTTTTCTAGCTCTATGTTAGTGTGAGGTTAACATTATTATCTATTATCTATATGCTAAGCATATGTTAGCATATCATTATAATTATAATCCATGTATGCTTGGCATATGATAGTGAAACATATTGTCAGGTTTGCTTGTCAAGTGTTGTGTAATATATCAGTATTATTGTCTGCATTTGCTTGCTGTGTGTTGTGTAAGATTAGTATTACAATCAGTGTTTGCTGGGAATGTGTTAAGGTAGCATCAATATTGTCTAAACTAAACCTGTTTTGTCTGCAAAGCAACCTCCCACTAAGACAGTGATAAGTCTAAGGACTTAAAAAGCTAAAATCATGGATTTGATCCCCCTTGGTGGACACAGCAGATAACCCAATGTGACTTTGCTCTAAGGAAAAATTACTATGTAAAGAAAGCGCATTTTGAAAATGTAGTTGTTTGTTTTGCATAATGTATGGATCTTTGAATGTAAATACAAGTTTTTAGGTTTTTAACTGTTTTAATTTTCAAAATAATAAATTTTTAACTTTAAGTAGTTGAGTAAAGAACATTTTATAAGGCTATTTTTCATTTATGTTTATGTTAAATGCAAAAAAAAGAATTGAAAGGCTGACTAAAAGAAACTTCGATTATGCTTAGGAGGTAGTACTCATTAGTAGGTTTCTTCAATACAGTTTCTGTTTATCTAGTACTCATTAGTAGGTTTCTTCAATACAGTTTCTGTTTATCTAGTACTCATTAGTAGGTTTCTTCAATACAGTTTCTGTTTATCTAGTACTCATTAGGTTTCTTCAATACAGTTTCTGTTTATTTAGTACTCATTAGTAGGTTTCTTCAATACAGTTTCTGTTTATCTAGTACTCATTAGTAGGTTTCTTCAATACAGTTTCTGTTTATCTAGTACTCATTAGTAGGTTTCTTCAATACAGTTTCTGTTTATCTAGTACTCATTAGTAGGTTTCTTCAATACAGTTTCTGTTTATTTAGTACTCATTAGTAGGTTTCTTCAATACAGTTTCTGTTTATCTAGTACTCATTAGTAGGTTTCTTCAATACAGTTTCTGTTTATCTAGTACTCATTAGTAGGTTTCTTCAATACAGTTTCTGTTTATCTAGTACTCAGTAGGTTTCTTCAATACAGTTTCTGTTTATTTAGTACTCATTAGTAGGTTTCTTCAATACAGTTTCTGTTTATCTAGTACTCATTAGTAGGTTTTTTCAATACAGTTTCTGTTTATCTATTTGTGGTATACTCCAGATTTTCTTGTGTGCTTCTGAATTTTCAGTTATCTTAAGACAGATGTGAAGAGAGGTGTTTCATTAATCCCTGAGTTAACTTGTTTTAAAATACTTAAGTATAAACCATTTAAGTTTTATTTGTGCGTGCGTGTGTGTGTGTGTAAACATACACATAAATGACATTTTGATTTTCCTGTATCTTAACTTTTAACCTGAGTAATTTTTAAAGATTATGTACAAGTGCTCAGGGTCAGTAATACATTGCAAATTCATCCCAAACTTTTGGACATGTAGCACGTCATGAAATTGAGGGAATGTCTTTAATTACACTTTGTTTATTTGTTTTTGAGAGCTGATTTAGTAAGGTATACAGTAATAGATGTGTAGAAAGTAAGCATTTATTATTTAAGTATAATTAGGGTAATACTATGTGTAATTTGTTGACATAAATATATTTCAGTATGGGGAGATTGAAGAGATGAATGTATGTGACAATCTTGGAGATCATCTTGTTGGCAATGTTTATGTGAAGGTAAGGTTTGAAGGTATAATTGTAAGAGTCTAACACTTGTAACTTTAATAATAGTTGCAATGTAGTATTCTGTTTAGTCAACCCTGGTTTAAATCTATCAGCTAATAGACTTTTCTTTATTCTTAACTCCTGATCATTACAACTGCACGTATCTTGCTGCTTGAATATAACATTGACCTTAAATTCTCATACTCTCATATCAGTATTGGTAATGTTCTGGTGTACTCGTGAGTTTAAAATGTAATTTAATGTAAAAATCTCTGAGTACATGGTGGATCCATGTTGGTAATAGAAGGTCTAACAGTGATATGTTTGATATGAGAAACCTTTAACAAATAAAATTAACATTGGCTTATTGTACCTCGTATCTTCTACACAGAGCATACACATTTGTGTAGTAAACCAGCAAACACTTGATTTCTAGCTTTAACCTGTGTGATAAACTAGTGACAATAAAACAATAAAATTCTGATGCCTCAGAAAAGGTTTGTGTTATGTTATATTTATTTAGTATGAAAAAAACTGAGTACAATGAAACAGTATTGTGGAAATATTCAGTATCTCATCAAACTTGCATTACATTAAAAGCTTGTTACTTTTCCAGCTCTATTTGGTATAAAAAGAACTGATTACACTGAAAAAATATCATGAAAATGCTTAGTATCTAAACAAGGGTTACATCACATTAAAAGCTTGTTACTTTCCCAGCTCCATTTGGTATAAAAAGAACTGATTACACTGAAACAGTATCATGAAAATGCTTAGTATCTAAACAAGGGTTACATCACATTTAAATCTTGTTACTTTCCCAGATTTATTTTGCATAAAAAAAGTGGTTGTGCTGAAACAATACCACAGAAACATTTCATGTTTCAATAAGATTTTGCAACATTATGTAATAGCTGAAATTTTGTAATCAGTTTGTATTACAACCAAGGATATTTATATTGTCTTGAAAGCCACAAAATATGTAATGTGCTCATGTACACAAGTTTGTGCAGTCTAATGTTTCACCTCCCAAATTTTAGTAGTGAAAGTCAGAAACCTGTGTTGTACTGCTGTACTGAGACATTGGAAATTTTAGTGATATACAACTTTATTGGTATGTTGTAATAATTAAAAGTCAGTATTCCATGGACTAAACTGTATCATCTTTTTGATGTGTAGGCAGGTTTTAGAAAATACAAATTAGCAAGTGACAAGTTTCTCCATTTTATATTGTGTGTTTGTTTGCTATTGTAAATAACAAAAGGCAATCCAAATTGATTGAATGTAATTATATTGATGTATAAATGTTTCTATCATTGAATATTGTGTAAAATTTTCTTTTACTTTATAGTTATTGTTCTTAAATATATATCCTAAATATGTGTTTTTTCACTTCGAAATGCCAGTTCAGCACAGAATTATTTCTCAGAATTTTATAATTTAATTTTATATATTTCATTTGTATTATGCAATATTTCAGCATATATAAAAGAAAATTATATGTAATTTTTGCAAAGTAATTAGTAATTTATGATTTTTAGGTAAAGATCATTTTTATGTGGTAGTCTTTGAAACATATTGTAAGGCAAAAATAAACTTTGCATTGCTTGCACAAATAGTTAACCAAAGCTTTTTTTCTTTTTTCCTGCACAAACAACATATTGTCTTCTTTCAGGTTTGGTCTTTCTCATAGGAGATTCTTCAAAAAAATGATGGCCAGTTAGACGACTTGTGTTTGGAATATATGATGGTCTAACAGCAGTATGGTATTTGTCAGTACTGTCACCATACTTTGCAAATGAAGCTGTAACCAATTTCAATTTGAATTTTATGTCAAGCAAGATTGTTACCAAGTGTCTAGTAAATCACATGAGAATTCAGCACATTAATATTCAAAATTCATAGATATATTTTCTTATAATATTTGTTCAGGTGACTTTTTGTGATATTCGTAGGGGACAAGAACTGATCCATTGTATGCACTCCTGATAGGCTATTTTTGAAGTCTATGCATAATTTGGGCTTTTGCTTCTGCACATTATCTCTTCCTGTTATTGTATCTATTCTTGCATCATGAACAGTACTATGATCAAAATATCTTTATTTTTCCATTTCATAAGCATCAGGTTATTTCAGTACCTAACTGATGTTTCATCTTTCTTTGGCTGTGAAGAAATCACTTCCTTTAGAAGTTCCTTTCTTCTTCTTTTTTTTTTTGAATTGTTCCTATGATTATCAATTCTATGTTAAACCAACTATTTATATAAAAATATGCTGGAATAATGATTATCTATGCTGAAGAAGTTGCCTTTTTTCAATAAATCTTCTCTGAGTGATAGGACTATTTTCATGGCAGGAGTCTCTTCTATTGGGTCTGCATCAAGTAGGTGTACGGGAATTTCTGTTCCCGCGCCTGTATATATTATAAATTACAGTGGAAT
The DNA here is from genome assembly GCA_011833715.1 of Carcinoscorpius rotundicauda. Lineage (NCBI taxonomy): Eukaryota > Metazoa > Arthropoda > Merostomata > Xiphosura > Limulidae > Carcinoscorpius > Carcinoscorpius rotundicauda. Next base: position 91,676,000 of record CM022395.1, read on the forward strand.
TGCATGATACCAAGTAAAATTTCCAGCTTAAGCAGTTTTTCTGGCTTAGATATAGTGAACATGCATTTCCTTAATTATATATAATTTTTGAGTGGAACATTATGCTTGTTTGACTCAAGGGAAGTAAGATGTTTGTGAATAAAGTTAGTATACTATTTATGCTATATTTGAATAAGAACAAAAATAGACATTCAAAATATACACAAGTACACAAAATCTTAATCAAATTTATTTGAAGAAAGTGCCCAATTTCAACCGTTTCATTTTATTAATGGTCTTTCTCATGTGGTTAAAAGAAAACACCTATTTTATGACCTTTTCATGAAGTTCATTTTTGCATACCATTTTATAGCATTAATATAACTTAACACTTGCAATGAAGTAGAAATTTCTGTTTCCTCACTATTTTTTTTCATTTTGTTCATCTTCTAAATCTCTCACATTGTTACCATCTTGCAATTCTATTATAGATTTTAAATCAGTTTCTGTTAAAACATTCTTGTCAATATTCACAAAACACAGAATTATCTGCATCAATCTTCTCAATCACAGTTTGTATTTCACTGGAATCATCATAACAAACGACTTCTCTACAATCTCTGCCATTATCAAGAATGAATGTACAGTTTTGAAAGCACTTTATTATGCATTCAACTTTTTACGCATTTGATTGAATGACTTAGAAATGCAATTGAATGTAACATGTCAATTTTCTTGGTCATTTCAGATGCTCCCTTACAGTCGTCCATGTTTGCAGTAATATGCTGAAGCATCAATTTTCTGTATTTCAATTTTATACACTGTATAATTCCATTATCTAATAGCTGTAGAACTGATGTTGTACATGGAAGTAGAAAGATTAAATGAACATTTAAGAGTTGAACTTTTGGACAACAAGTTGCATTATCTAGGAGAAGAATATTCTATTTTCTTGTTCCATTCTTTTATTTAATTTGTTCAATAATTCCTCAAATATAACACTTGTCATTCACGCTTTATTATTCACTTTCTATTCCACAGGAAGTTGATTCTTCCTTAAATTTTTGAAACAGTGCAGATTTTCACTTTTGCCAATACCCATGGTAAATTTCCCTAAATTTTAATATTAGGAAAGATAAGAATTTATTTTTTTGTGAGAATTATTTAAAGAGTAGAATTTTGCACTTAAAAGGCATATATTTCTTCATATCATTAATCTAATTTAACTGCAAAGAAAAAAGAACAGAATATATTTAACTGATATTTACTGCAACTAAATGTCTGAGAATTTGTTAATAATTAAACAAATTAAAAATTAGATAAATTAATATTTAATCAAAAACATTTTTTCAACCTCACTCAAGTTCTAATCCTACTTGATAGATGAGGTAGGTGAAAGATAGTTTCACATCTGCATTACACAGGTTTCACCATATAGAGGCCCTTTTATAAGAGAATTCTTAAGATAATGATGCAAAATTTTGATATTTCTGGCTTGTACAGGTTTCCACATTATGCATTTTCTGGCTTAGACAGGTTTTGCTGTATATAAACATAGCCTGTTTTGGCTTCATAAAACAAGGAGGATTCAACACCAAGTCTTGCTTATTTGAGATAAATATACATCTTCCAACTCCATCTTTCTTTCCTCAATAAAAGGCTTTTATTAATATTGATGTCACAAGAAGGAACATAGGCAGCTCAAAAAACGTTTTTTTTATAGTTTTAGCAATTATTTATTTTGAATAATTTGTTGCTTGAGTCATTACTACCTGAAAAATGCAAAAATATCAGGATTGACAAAAATTTCTCTTATTCATCACTTCACAAAATATTTGAATATTTATTTCCAACATAGTAGAATGTGAGTTGCATATTTATTCCAACCATGATAAAGAGATATTCAAATGATGGTGAAATTTTTATAGTATTGGAATATGTGGATGTTAGTGATGAATGAAGCTTTCATTTTCCTGATTCAGATTGCGATATCGATAAAATATTGGAATCAATAAATGCCTCTGAACATGATGTGACCGACAGTAGTTTGAGTGTAAATGACTTGTGAACTGCTGGTCCCAAAATTAGTAATGGTGTAGTAACAATTGATGTTTTAGGAATTTTTGAAACAATAATGAATGATGATATCATACAACTTATTTGTAATGGGACAAATAAATATACTACTCTGTTTATTTCTTATACTAGCAAAACCTGTTGGGAATAACAAAACAAAGTAGGCTTCACGATTGGAAAGCCATCTTTGTAGAGGAAATTAGACTGTTTAAAGGCATTCTGTTTTTGATAGAAATTGTAAAAAAAAACTAACTTTGCAATCTTAACTTCTCCAGAAGCCCCTAAATAAATACTCCAGTATTTTATGAAGTGATGAAAAAATCAGGAAACAAAAAAAAAAGTGAAAATGCATGCACTCAGCAATTGATACTCAACTGACATAATATTATAGCTATTTTACGTATTTCAGCATGCTTTGAGCCAATGAGTGAGCCATTTATATCAGTGGAAATAAATTACCAACCAATTAAAATTTAGTAATCAATTGGGTGCATTCCATGGGCTGTTGTTCAGAAGAATGTAAAGTGCACCACATGGTGTGTTCTGCAGTTGCTTGTCAGTTTATAGTTGTACCATGTGGTTCATTCTGCAGCTAAGGGGTTAACAGTGAGAAATTTTGAATCCTTTTGAATCTTAACAGTAAGAAATATCCTCATGAACCTTAACAGTAAGAAATATCCTCATGAACCTTAACAGTGAGAAATATTATATCCCAATGAACCTTAACAATGAGAAATATCTCATTTAATCTTAACAGTGAGAAATCAAATTATCCAGTGAAGTCTAACAGTGAGATATCTTATATCCTCCCCTCAAGGTAGATTTCTGTGCATGGGGAGGGACCTGCCAGAGAAGGTTTTGTACTTTCAGTTTACCTCCTCTAGTATCTGAACATTCACCTATTTGTTTGCCGTGTGCTGTCCTTTCAATGAAGATCCTGGTGGCTGAGTGGTCCAGCCCTAACATATCACTTTGGTCTTGAATTCCTGTAGACAGGTAGCCCCCCCAGGGTCAATTAGTTAGATGACTTGGGCTTGAGTCAACCAAGTATCAATGTTGGATATTTGAATATTGTGTTGTAAACACTGGGTCTGATGTTAGTGTTTGAGTGTAGTGTTCTTATTTGTCATTGCAGTGCATCTCCTTATAGGGCTTTGTTGTGGGTGAGGACAGTGGGCACTGAAATGGTCTTATTTTATTATTAATGTCCCTATTCATGAACAAAAAAATAAAAATGAAAAACAGATAATTGGAAAACGACCACATATGGATGACCATTTAGTCACACCCAACACCTTGATTTCTGATTTAGCATTTATTGTCTAAGAAATCTGGGCATATGTCCCTTTTTTTTTCATTCAGAAGGGATTAGAGGGACTTGCTGGCTCCTCCAAGTCAATAAGGAAACACATCTTGGTGGAAACATCTTCACCACAATACACCAAACTGTTTTTGAGTTCAAAAAGAATTGGGAATATACCCATTGAGGTTACTCCCCATACTATCCTGAATTCCTCATGAAGAGCTGTTGTGAATATGGACTTGAAGAATATTCCTGAGTCAGACATCCTAGCTGATTTTTCCAGCCAAGGTGTTTTGTAGTGCACTGAATCTCCACTTCCAAAGATAGAATTATGGTTGCTTACTAATATTTACATCTCCATATCTTCCTGCCACAGTCAAGACAGGTTATCTGAACTGTAAGGTACAACCATACATTCCAAACCCTCTCAGATGTTTCCAGTGTTAACGATTTGCTCACTCGAAGACATAATTTCATGGTTCTTTAACATGTTGTGGTGGCAAAGACCATGATGCCTACAAATGCGAACTGGAATCATACTGTGTTAACTGTTATGTTTCACACTCATCTTACTCTAGTTTTTGCTCTAAATTGGTGGAGGAGAAAGAAGTGCAATGCTTGAAGACTTCAAACAGTATCTCATACCCAGAGGCTTGTAATTTATTTTCCCCACTCCATCTTGGACATATGGTGATCCATTCTGTTCCACTGCCACAGTGGGAGTACAGACAGATCCCTTCATACCTCCAGCAGCTATTTGCAAAACATCTGAAAAAACTTTTGCTCTACATATTTAGAAGAGTCTGTCTGCACCACTCTTTCTAGTGGCTGCTCGGCTCTAATTTCTTTGGCTTTAGGCGTTTCATTGGGTCCACCTTCTTCTATGGCCCCAAGATGCAAAATGATATTTTGTTCACACTTTCAATTTCTGGAATCTTTGTCCACAGATGGGAACTTGTCTACTTGACCCAGGGCAGGATCCATGAAGGTTGATAGACTTTTGTCCAATAAAGAAGAAAAACATGTTTGAAAACAGAAAGGCTTCCCTCCCCATTTTCCTCCATAGGAATAGAAATGGCCACTTTGATACAGTGGAACTGTCTGAGGTCTCTTCAGAATATAGATGACATTAAAGATTTGACTGATTCTTACCATCCTATGTGTCTTTCCTTACAAGATAATTGTTTTTGATAATTGGAATCTGGCAGGAGAATGATCTTCCTGATACTTGCCATCAGGCTATTATCATCCCTTTTTTTTTTAAAGCCAAGAAAGGATCTCCAAATTCCTTCAAGCTACCATCCAGATCCTTAGAGAGGATGGTTTTGTTTGGTTTATTGAATCAAACAACTTCCTCTCACCAATCCAGTTTAAGTTTTGATGACAGTGCTCCACTATGAACCACCTGATTCGACTTGAAACATCAATAAGAGAAGTGACAACATCTTGTTTCTGTTTGTTTTTAATTTTAAGAAAGCTTATGATGCTACTTGCAGGTATGGCATTTTGCAGGACCTCTACTCATGGATTGAATGGCCATTTGCCCATTTTTATCAAATATTTTTTAATGGACCAGTTATTCTACATTCAGGTGAGTTCAACACTTTCCTGCAGGAACTTGGAGTCCATCAGGGCTGTGTTCTTGGGGCTTATATTTGACCATAAGGTAACTTTCATATCACATCTAAGCAGCTATGCCACTAGTGTACATGATCATTTAAATTCCTTTTTGTTCTCTTTTCAACCATTTGTAAAGCAAATTTACGTTCTATGCTCAAGATCTAATGTGCTCTCATTCAGTTGAAACTGGACTATGGGTCTTTGGTCTATGGCTCTGGCAGAACCAGTTGTTTGGTGCAGATACCCTAGTTGCTTTGCACCATAAAATGCCAAACAACAACTATCATATATCTCAATGAAGCTCAGTAATGATAAATTGTTTTATCCAGTAAAGCCTAACACTGAGATGTCTTGTATCCCAATGAAGCTTGACAATGATAAATCTTTTTATCTAATGAAGCCTAACAGTGAGATATTTTGTATCTCATTGAACCTTAAGAATGATAAATATTTTTATCCTGTGATGCCTAACAGTGATAAATCCTCAGGTTTATCTCTAATATCCCTATAGATATAGTAAATGCCAATTTATATCAAAGATAACAGACACTCAGTAACAGGAATAGTGGGAGTGTTGGGGAGGTTGAGATTGGCCCAGCAACCTAGAAGTAGTTAGATAATGTACAAGCAGATACACAGACTTGTTTTGCTTTTCATATATGTTGATTTAACCAAGTTTTTTTTATTCATGAATGTAGTTAACCACCTACTTAGGAAGGTAGTTTTACTGTAGACTATGTAATTACTAGGTTATGATTATCATGAAGACAGTGAAATCCACGGTTAACCATCTACTTAGGAAGGTAGTTTTACTGTAGACTATGTTATTACTAGGTTATGATTATCATGAAGACAGTGAAATCCACGGTTAACCATCTACTTAGGAAGGTAGTTTTACTGTAGACTATGTAATTACTAGGTTATGATTATCATGAAGACAGTGAAATCCACGGTTAACCACCTACTTAGGAAGGTAGTTTTACTGTAGACTATGTAATTACTAGGTTATGATTATCATGAAGACAGTGAAATCCACGGTTAACCACCTACTTAGGAAGGTAGTTTTACTGTAGACTATGTTATTACTAGGTTATGATTATCATGAAGACAGTGAAATCCACGGTTAACCATCTACTTAGGAAGGTAGTTTTACTGTAGACTATGTAATTACTAGGTTATGATTATCATGAAGACAGTGAAATCCACATTTTTTAATCCTAGAATTACTGGGTGCCCTTTATCTTTGTTTGATTTTTGTGCACATTGTATTAAACTAGTTGTTACAAGACTGTAAACAAAAAATACCATGAATATTATATTTAATTCCACTGACTTATTACTGGATGTAACTAACATGGAAAATGAATGTTTGCACCATTTCAGTTTTCAGTTTTTTTTCACTGAGTATTTGAACATAGATAATTTAATAATGCTAACCAAAACACATGTGCTGAAAATACAGTTTTTGCTGGGGAGCTATAACTCAGTGTTTTTTTAAATAATGAGTGTTAAATCTAAAATTTGTTTGTGATACAGGTTATTGTTTGTTAACCATATTGATATACGTTATATTTCAACTATATAACTTTCTAAAAATTACAAAAATGGTAGCTCTTCATTTGTATGAAACATATCAAGGATTTGCATAGAGCTTTAAACATCACTTTATTTATGATAAGCCTAAAGATTTAAACACCACTACTAAGGATTAGTTTAAAGCTTTATACATCACTATTAAGAATTAGACTAAAAATTAAACATTATTAAGGATTAGACTAAAGCTTTAGACATCACTTTATTAATGATTAACCTAAAGCTTTAAATATGTCTTTATTAAGGATTAACCTAAAGCTTTAAATATGACTTTGGCTTGTTGATTAAACCCAGATGTATTTGTAGTTTCGACGTGAAGAAGATGCTGAGAAGGCAGTAGCAGACTTAAACAACCGTTGGTTTGCTGGAAGACCTGTTTATGCTGAACTTTCTCCGGTTACAGACTTCAGAGAAGCTTGTTGTCGACAGTATGAAATGGGGTAACTTGATTTGTAACTTTATACAAGATTATTAGTGGTTTAAGTTATTTTTGTATGTGTGAGGGGAGGTGGGATACAGTAGAAATTAAAAAGGATAATTGTTTGGTATTGAAGCTTTTCTTAATTTATATCAGAAATGTTTAGATGTTCCTAGAAATAAGTATATCAGATAATAGGCGAGTTTCTTGCATTTAATTTTAAAGCCATCAGAAGAGCTGTGTTGTTATTTTTGGAGTAATTATGATAATAATTTATGCAGATTGTGAAAATCAAAGAGTTATAGATAAAACTTACTGTTATTTGGGCTCAATGTTCAAATTAAGTGTAGTTAAAAATATTCTGAATCTAATATAATTTTATATGAGTAATAGAATAGATTCTAGAATACATTTCAAAGGAAGTAAACCTTCCATTATTTAAAGTTTAAACCATCCTGGTTTCTTTAATTATGTAGGCACAGAAACAGCAACATTCAAGAGTTTTAGCTTCTTATAGCTTTCTGAAATAAAGTTAAAACTGTAGTATATTATGTGTTTTACTTTACTTAATCTACTCCTTATAAATTTTTATAATAAAAATAATTAAAAACTTTTATTGCTTATGTGTGTATCACTCTGCAAGATTTGTTGTTATGTGTGTTAGATTTTGGTAGATATGAACAATAATTTTATTCCAGAGGTTTCTTTCAAGAAACTAAATATTTATTTCATTCTATCGTAGCCCCTTAAAGACGTGAGGGTGTTAAGACTTCCTTTACAATACTGATATGAGGTATTGGTAAAGTTTTTGTTTTTTCTATTGAGACCAGCACCAACAGGTGGTGTTACTGATATCTTGAGAGAGATACAAGTAAGAAAGGAAATCCCTCTAAGGTAGTTGTGATAATATGTTCACAGCTAAAGCTTTCTTTGAAGCAGTATGCATTATTTTAGGGTCCATGAAATTATTTTGTGTTTTAATGGAAGTAGTTTTTTGGTTTTTAGGGTCATCTTCTGATATGGTGATTGATAGAGTATTTAACAAATGATATATAAGAGTATAATTTTTTTACCTTACTGATGATTATATATAAATTAAGAATTACCTAGTTTTTGGAATTAGAAATTGTTTTTAACATACAGGCTTTAATGTAAAGTACTCCCTGTATAAATACTGCTGGTGATTCTGTTCTCATAATGCATGTGTTATTCTAATTTATAAGGCATTTTTGTGTCCTTTCAAACCAAAAACAAGTTTTGTTTCAGTGCTGTTGGCTTAAGGTTTTAAATTATCAGTATTTTGAAACAGTTGAACTTTATAAATAAAGGTTTTATAACTAGTCACTTATTGTTCCAAAAAGTGAATTTTTAGCATTTATTTTCAAAGATAGTTTTCGTTTTTGAGAACATTGGTGTAGACAAATTATTAACTTGATATTAATATATTGCAAATGTGCATTCAATGTTACTTTATTATTATGACTTGGAAAGAGATATTGTAAGCTATATGCGAGAATGGTGTATAGAAATATATTTGTTTATTTCTGTTCATAATGATATTTTCTGTTCACGTCCTGCGAATATAAAACAATAAAAGCCGGTTAAACATTCTTTCACAGCCATTGGCATGTGCGTGGGACACACTATATAACTTTTGTTTTAACCTTGAAAAGTGTGATACTAACCACATGAGTGGAATAGTGTACCATCATGAAGAAATTGTATTCTCCATCAAAGTTTCCTAAGTTTATCAGTTTCAAGTTTCAAAAATTCAGATAAGTAACGAAATATTAAATGTGTATATTCGTTGTTATTGTGTACCTAAAAGTAAGCCAAGCACCAGGAGAATTGTGTTTCTGTGAATGTGGTAGTGAAAGACATAGAGAAGATGTTTGTGTTAAAAAGAACAACTGAAAATTGACATTAATGATATTGTAACTGTAAGTCTTATAGTTACCTAGCTAATAACAACACTGCTTTTTTTGTGGTAAAACTTAAACATGAGAAATAGGAAGAATTGAGCCCTATGAACATCATACTAAAAACATCAGTATTATTTTATAAAAATATAATTTTTAGACAATATTAATTTAGTATAAAAACAAAATTGTATGTTAAAATGGATATATTAAATTGGAAAGGCTTTTAACAGAGGTATCTTTTTCATTTGGAAATGCGACTTGCTGCTTGTTTGTGAATAAAGTGTGTACTATAATATGCTTCAGTGGTATTATATCTGTTCTGTATCTCAGATTTTATGAAATATCTAAAACTTTATTGTCACATAATTAAAAGTTGAGTTAAAGACTTTACAAAGATTATTTTTAGATTTTTTGATGTACTTTAGAAGTTTCACTTATTTTTATTATTTGTATATATGTGTAATAAAAATAACTAAGTAATTAGTGAAAACTGTAAACTTGGTAGATGCTAATTATTTCAATATTTTTAATTTTGATACTTTTTCTTTTGTAAAGAGAGTAATACAATTTTTTTATTTTATACCTCTTAATAAATAATAAACACATTGTCAGTACCACATCTTAATGATTTGATGTAACATTGTCAGTACCGATTTGATGTAACATTACAACAAACTGAACTCCCTTGTATCTTCTCAATCCTCAGATTGAGCAACATGTCCCAAAATTGGTAAGTCTCTGATTTTGTAGACATTTTCTTACATATATGTAATTTTTTGATTAAGTTTTTTTTTTTGGTTAATGTATTTCACTGTGCCTGTTGTACAATAATAAACTTGAGAACATAAACGTTTCACTGATCTGTGGATATTTTTATTTCAGGGAATGTACAAGAAGTGGATTCTGTAATTTTATGCATTTGAAACCCATTTCGAGAGAACTCCGGCGTGAGTTGTATGGACGAAGAAGGAAGAGACTGTAAGATTGTTTAGAGAATTTACTTGAAAATATACAATAAAATAAGATTAATAACATATTAGAGTAAAACACTGTATGGTATAGTAATTTGTTTTTGTTATATGTTAAATTCTAGAAGTGTAGTTTCTTATTAAATCAGAATAATAATTTATCAGTTTTATCAGTAATTTGTTTGCTTGCTTGCAGTTTTTTATTATACCAGTAGAATAATCTGCTTTTTTTTTGTTACTTTTGTGACTAGTTTATATTTGTGTCTTCAGAGGAAAGACCTGATATAACAGTTCAAGTTGTTTAATCCATATTTATCTTTTGATACTAAGGTCCCGTTCCAGATCAAGGTCTAGGAGTTATGACCGTAATCGTCGTTCTCGGAGTAGAGAGCGCAAGCGCCGAAGTCGAAGCAGGGAGAAAAGGGATCGGAGGTCTCGAAGTCGTGAAAAAGATCGTAAGGACAGAGAAGAAAGAGTAGGGCGCTTCTGAAAAAAAATGTATGAATTTGACTTTTCCCCCTCCCCTCAAATTCAGTGTTAACTTTTCAAGACCAGTCATTTGTAAAGTACGGTAGCAGTTATAAACTTCTGATCTCTAATTCTTCTTTTAAATGTAAGTTTCTGAGTGAATAAAATATGCATTTACCATCTTAAAGAAACCTGTAATAATGTTTATTTGTTTTTATAAGGACGTTAAATTCAGCTACAAAATCTAACAGTATTAGGCATTAAAAAAATCTAATTTTTTAAAATAAAAAACACTTCCATCTGCATTTACAACAAAAGAATAGGACAACTGGAATTTTTGTAATTGTAAGAATTAATTTGAAAAAACTATATTTATAGATATCAAAATTTTGTCATGAATTTTACACATGTAACTGAAAGTGTTTGTGTTCAATTTTTTATGTAAAAATTTGTGGTCAACATTGTGCATTTTGTTGATTAAAAGGAAACTAATTTGACCTGTTATTTCAAACATTTAGATTGTTGTAATAATAGCTTAATGTGTTATTACCTGTTTTATTTTTATGTTTATTATCTTGTGAAACTTCTGTAAGCGTAATGAGAAAATAAATGTTTTCTCAACAAAGTCGTGCAAGGTGAATCTTAACTTCCAATTAATTTTAAAATGTTCAATTATTTGATACTATACCACCTGAACTGTTGAGAGTAACATTTTTGTGTTACCTTCTATTGTTATCGGGACATTTGCTGTGATTCCAGAGACTAAAATACTCCGATCTCTTGACTTGATTTACACATTTATAGTTTTATAGAAAGCTATTATAGTTACAATTCCTCAAGTGTTTAAGCAATTATTATTGTTGATATTAAAATCAGTATTTTCTGCTAGATCAATGGTAAGTTTTAAACTGATAATGCTAAAAGTTAGAGTCAAACATAACACAGATTGTGCATTATTTTGTATTTTTCTGGCAAAGGAAATTAGAAATAATTAATGTCAGTGTCTATGTTATAGAAACAGTTGCAAGACTTGATTAATAAAATTTTTATTATAATCATTCATCTGTTTCATTACAACATTGTGTAGGTTATAGAAACAGTCACAAGACTGTTGATTAACAAAATTTTTATTATAATTATTCATCTGTTTCATTACAACATTGTGTAGGTTATAGAAACAGTCACAAGACTGTTGATTAATAAAATTTTTATTATAATCATTCATCTGTTTCATTACAACATTGTGTAGGTTATAGAAACAGTCACAAGACTGTTGATTAATAAAATTTTTATTATAATCATTCATCTTTGTTTGATTTCAACATTGTGTAGGTTATAGATTAAGTCACAATCAAGGTTCTTTACCAGTCTTGTTATACAAAACCATGTAATAAAAGTACAATGCTCTATAAACCTAAAATTACACACTTATTTTCAGTATTGTAAAAAGTTCCATCTGACAATTAAGAAAAAGAATTTGTCATCACCACAGATTTTCATTTCAATTTTCTCTCTTTCATGTTCGTTTTTGTTCATCTACATCATGAAGTCCACACACCATATTGGCTGGGACAGCTTGGTCTAGAAGATAAATAAATTGGTATTAATGTTTTAGAAAATTGTTGGTTTTGTGGTATTTTTTTTTATGTACTGTTGCCACCATCACTAGTGTTATAATGAATCCTCACAACATTTTGATGCCACTCACTGCTGCTATGTTTTGCATATTGCATCACACTGATACGCTCATGTTGTTCTTTTTATAACACACTGTGAAAAACTGACCAAAAATGTGGACAGAGTTACTTGTTTTCATAGGGCACTTCTGTAAATGGTAGTGGGATTATTGAATTGTAGGACACATATGGAACCTCAATGCAATTTAGTGGGATCGCTGAATTGTAGGACACATGTTTCAAGTCACCCCACAGCATTTTAATGGGATTAAGATTTGGGCTTTGACTCAGCCATTCCAGGTCTCTCGTTTTCAGCCAGTCCTTGGTGGATTTACTGGTGTGTTTTGGGTCACTGTCGTGTTGCAGGGTTCAGTTCCGCTTCAGCTTTAATTTTCATACTGTTGGTTTCACATGATCCTCAAGCATTCTCTGATACACCATAGAATTCATGGTCCTGCTGCAGCAAAGCAGCCCCAAATCATGACACTTCCATCTCCATGCTTCACAGTTGGTATGAGGTTCTTTTCCTGGTAATGCTGAATTTGTTTTACACCAAACTTGTCCTCTGTTCTGGTGTCCAAATAATTCAATTTTGGACTCATCTGTTCAAAGAACATTATTCCAGAAGTCCTGGTCTTTGTCTACATTCTCTCTGGCAAACTTCAGTCTGGCCTTGATGTTTTTTTTTTAGAGAGCAAAGGTTTTATCCTTCCACACCTCCCATGCAAGTTAAACTTGTTCAGTCTCCTTCTGATTCCAGAAGCATGCACTTTCACATTAACTGCAGCCAGAACCTGCTGTAGGTCCCGTGATGACATGTTAGGGTGTTTAGAGACCTCTTTTAGCATCTTGCTGTCTGCTCTCGGGATGAACTTGCTTGGACAACCAGAACTGGACATGTTGGCAATTGTTTTGAAAGCTCTCACTTTTTGAGTATTATCCGGACAGCGGAATGGCTGATTTCAAAATCCCTTGGGATCCTTTTAAATCCCATACCAGACTCATAAGCTGCTACAATTTTCTTTCTGAAAGCCTCAGACAGCTCTTTTACTCTCACTTCAACAGTCAGGAGCACACAAAACTAAATGCCCAAGGTTTAAATAGGGCAAGCCTCATTCGAAATGCTGAGTAACGATCTTCTAATTATGTGCACCTGGTGTGATACACCTGTGTCTGAGTTGAGCCATTTTAAATGGGAATAAATGTAGGGATGTCCTAACCTTTTCCTCAGAATATGCATTTTTGTAGAATTACATTTACACAAGATCTTGAAAAGTCTTTTTTTAAGGTTTAATTGTTTAGTTATATTCCTATAATCTCTCAGTATTGTTAAAATTGAGATTAAATATCTATGTATCCAAAAATGTTACAGAAATACACAGGCTTTCATAGGGTGTCCTAACTTTTTCACATGATTGTGTGGAACCTCAATGCAATTTAGGGGGATTACTAAATTTAGGATACATGGGGAGTCTCAGTATTATATAGTAGGATTAGCTTATTGCAGAATACATAGAGCAGAGATGCCAACTATTTCAAGTGACTATGTGTAATGATTGTATCATTTGTGGCTATTTGTCCTGACCAATGTCTTTAAGCTGTTTATTATTATATTTTTATTATTTATTACTGCTATAGATTGCTCATTTATGACTGTTTTGTGTATTTAATAAATAAATTAATTTTTTTTTCAAATTGTCTTATTTAGTTCAGAGTGACAAACATACTGGTAAAACAGCATTGAACATGCACAAACAGTAAGGAGAAAATGCCTTTGAGTAAAGACTAGTTTATATCATGTTTATGTCACTTATTGTAATAGTTTTGCAGCTGTTGCAGCCTTTGTTTTCATGAGAATTTCTCTGGATGGTTGGGAGTTATAACAACATTGTCCATTTGACTGCATACACATCTTGTGCATTATAATACTGCTCAAAACTGAGGTGCTCAAGTTTGGTCTGAATTTGCTTTTGTTTTTAGTCACTAAACTAAATATCCTTTCAGTGTCAGCATTAGAATGGAAGATGTAAGAATTCCAAGATAACCCTACACAGAATGTCATACTTTTGGTTGCCATTTCCATCCTTAACTGTAGACAGCTTAACCCAAAACTTAACATTCAACTAAAGGACAGTTTCTGAGAAAGTATCAATTTGATGGTTCAAATATTGCCCTTCCAACTTGTCTATAGTGTTGTGCTCATGTGTATTGACAAGGACAGGATACCTGTGTGTGATGAAGCGTAGAGAAGAGAAATCTTTGCTGACTTTCAGTTTTGGATCAGCAACCTCTGCGTGAATCAGAAGTTCATCATTTAGAGGGAAATGTTTCATCATGTTACTTGTAGCTGCAATATAGTATTTCTTGACACTGGTGTTGAAGCTGATCAGGTCCAGGTCCTTTTCATATTTAACAATTTATTACTTGGCAGCATTTCCAATAGAAACTGCCTCATCAGATTTGTGTAAGGATTCATTATTGTCATCAAGTTCAGTGATGTTGCCTTCAAGATATTCTGGCTTGATGTATCTCACAAGTATATTTTTAACTTGTGTGATCAGAGTTCTAATGTGTCTGCAAGGGTCTTCTCTTTGCAATATCAAACTGGGTTGCTCAAATAGAGTAATTGCAGACTGAAGAAAAAGACAAAATAAGTTCGTTTTGTTGTCCAAGAAAATTGTTAACTTATCTAACTTGCTCTGTGCATAACTTTTCTTGGTTACTTTCTTGCTAGCTTTTGTCTTCTTCTCTTTTTTTCATTGATTGTCTCTTCTTCAGTTCAAGGTCAGACTGTCTAAACATATATTGAGTTATATCAAATGTTTCTTTGTCTGTTTTTGGAGACTGTTGTCTTGTGTGGCTGGGAGGATATCCTGACTGTTAAAGTCTTGCTGTCTGACTGAGCTGCACATTTAGATCCTTTTGAATCTAGTTTTTCTTTTTCACAGTGAAAATACTTTTTCAATGGCTTTCACATGTCCAATATTCTGTTTGAGGCACATCCCAAATGATAACCATCTTGTGTTGTGGAATTTTTCTTGTTTCTTTGTCATACAATCCTTGAAACTCTTTGAAATGTTGTTTTTTGCTAGCACTTTTGTCCAGAAAATAGTGGATATCTACCAATATATCAGAAACTGGGCAGGGCAGCAATATTCATGAGGTGACAGGCACAGCCCATGAAGTAAATGCTAGGCTGTCATCTTGAGATTTGTCCCATCACACCTTTACCTATACCAGACATAACTGAGGCACTGTCTGAAGAAAAACTAAGACAGTTTTCCCATGGAATTTTCCTTTTTGTCAGTTCATGGTCCAAAAGCTTGAAAATATTCTCTCCCATTGAAGCTTCTTTCCATTTCACCATTGTCGAAAGAGAATAAACAATTTTTCCAAGCAAAGGTTCAAGATATCGTACAACTAGATACAGTTTTGAGTCATCCATCTCTGTGGATCCATTTGTGGCTAAACTGTAAACATTATTAGTAAGTATGCTTGAAATCATTTTGTCATCTTCACAACCCAACATTTGTACAATAGCTGTAGTTGTGGTTCTAGCACAGTGATATTTTTTTGCTATATCAGAGTCTGGGAACATTTTTAATAGATGTCCTGCATGATTGGCTAGAGCTAGGGGTAAATTATGAGCAATGAGGACTTGCCTGAACATTACTTCTGCATTCATGGTTTCATATTCTGAATTCTTACTCATAAATGTCATTATCTGCATAGTTTTTGTCTTCGCCTCAGCCTTTTGTTCATGAGATGCTGATTTTGTATGTCTGGAACAATCATTTGTCCCGCCATGCGCCATAGGAAAATTGATGTAACAAACTGTACAAAACGAACGACTGTCAATGATTTTTGATGCAATGACCAGATATTTTGCACTACACTCTTTCCTAAATTTTTGATTCACAGTTTTAGTCCTTTTAGATTTGCCACAAACAAGACAATCTGGTGAACAAGGCCTCTTTCATGTTGTGAACAATTGCATTGGTGTTTCTATGCCACTTAGATAACGAAAAATACCCATCTACGATTGGCTGACAAGCACTGATGACGTAACTATGGATTCCCCCATGTACCCAGTATGAAGAAGAACCACACTCAAATTATTGGTAGACAGAGATAGAAATATTTTTTATTATTTCAAGCACAAACATGATTATCGCAAGTAGCCATTTGAACTATGTCTTTTATTTATTATCAAAATTTATTTGTATCTCACTAGAAATTTTCTTTTCACCCCATTTCAAGCCCAGGGGGAACAGTTTATCACTTTATTTTATAGGCCTATATAATATATAATAATTTGGAAGTTGCAACAAGTCGTAATATTTTTCTTTATGAGTTTATAGTCGTAATGTATACACCAATATTGTAATGATTACGCTCAAACTCAAACCGTAATGATTGGCATTTCTGCATAGAGTACTACAGCACTGTTTAGTGGGATTAGTTAATTATTGGGTACATTGGTAACCTTAGCATTATATGGTATGGTTAGTTAATTGTGAGATACATAAGAAACTTCAACACTATTGAGTTAGATTAGCTAATTGTTGGATACTTTGAAATTTCAGTGCTAATCAGTGATGTTACTGAATTCTAACATTAAAAATGTTTTTAAAATTTTTTTTGTGTGGCTCATCACCCATGTAATTATGGACCAGAGTCTCAGACTCATTGGGAATATAGTATTTTGTTCAAATGGTGATACTAGTATTAAAAATCTCCATGCATTTTACAAATGTTGCCTTTAAATTCTGAATGAAGAATTTCAGTTAGATGTTTAGGAGCCTATGAAAAGTAAATTAAGATTTTAATGTAGCAAGCTGTTCTGCTTGTCAGACTTGTATGTTATGGTTTAAATCAATACAACTGTTTCTTTTTAGGAACAGTTATAATTATTTACCTGTGGTGGATCAACACAAATCAAGAGATATTGTTCAGTTCATGTTTTATGAAGGGAAATAGAACAAGTAATGAAACAAAATGATAAGTACAACATATCTGCTGCAGGCAACAATTTAATGTCTGAAATAACACTTATCTGTTCATGTCTCCTACAGATATCATACTATTCAACTATATATATAACCATTCTTACAAAATTGCATTCAACTTTATAAAAGCAATAAAAATAGTTTCTTTGAAAATTAGTACTTTCACATTTAAACAACAAATTATTTAAGAGAATGAACCAGAAACATAGGGTAATTCTTTCTCTTAATGCAAAGTTTAGAATGAGATTAAAGCAACTTACCAATCAGTTTGGGCAAATCTAAATTTAAGTTATTCATGATGTCCACAAACTCGGCCTTTGTCTTGGTGAGTCTTGGATTAAACTTTTTTTCCTCCATGACTGTAGTCACTGTCTGTCCTACAGATAATTTCATGTTTACAGTAACAGTCACAGTAGAGGTGAATAGAAATTATTAGATTATCAATATTAACATAGTGATTGGCAGCAATTAGAAATGTTAATGGGAATGTTACTGAGCTGCTGCAATGGAAAATTTTAATCCTTAAGACATCTTAAGATAAAGTTTTTCCAATGACTTTCAGAAATAAATCTTATTGAATCCACAGCATTCCAGCATTTATGAGAACATCTCATCAAGAACCACCAAAATTGTATAATGTAACATTAAAGAACAGGGAACCTTTTGGTGCATCTACGCTGTCTATCCACTAACAGAATAAAACATTAAAAACTTAAGCTAGTCCTTATTATTCATATATTTATCAAGCTTTCTCCTTAACTTTCCTAAATTAACTGCATCTACCACATCTTTAGCAACCCATTTGAAACACTTTAAAGAGAATAAACCTACCTTAAGTGAATGCAAGTCTTACCATGAGAGAATTTATGTTTGTGGGTTCTTGTCTTACCATTCTCATTAATAAATGTGGAAAAATGATACATCAACATTATTAGTTTTCTAA
This sequence comes from Carcinoscorpius rotundicauda, assembly GCA_011833715.1. NCBI lineage: Eukaryota > Metazoa > Arthropoda > Merostomata > Xiphosura > Limulidae > Carcinoscorpius > Carcinoscorpius rotundicauda. The sequence goes on from CM022395.1 coordinate 91,693,975, forward strand.
ATAATTAAAAAATAACCTTTCATTATTCTTTTGTTGAAAGAAAATATTTTAACCTCTCCCTGTCATGTATTCTAGCAGTCTTCCTCTGAACCCTTTCCAATAATTCAGTACCCTCTCTAAGTAAGGAGTACAAGAAAACAAAACAGTACTTCAAATGTGACCTCATAAATGACTGATGCCATGAAGTTATAACATCTTTACTACTACTCTGACTTAAACCTAAAATCCTATTTGCCTTCCCATGAGTGACAACAAATTGTTTAAATTTCTTAATGGATTTAAGAATAAGAACACCAAAATCTTTTATTTTTGTAACACTGTAGGCACTGTTCCTATCAAAATTATACTAATAGTTCAGCTTGTGATGTGCCATGTGCACTACCTTACTTTTATTATAATGGCTATATGCCATTTACTTGCTCTGTCCACCAAATCTAAATTCTGTTGTAAAGCAGTAACATTCTTCTCACAACCAGCAACACCCAAAACTAATATCAGCAAATTTAAATGATCTGTTGACCATATTTTATCTATGCCATTTATGTAAATCAAAGAATAAAAAAAGAGCACTGGTACTAAGGCTGAGCCCTAAGGTACCCTACTTGTGACATTAATCCAGTTTGACTAAATTCCTTTATAACAACCATTTTTTTTCCATCTAGTTACTCTTATATCCAATGAGGTAACTTTTTTCCCATGACTAAAAAGAGAACATTTTGTGGCACTTTTCTTTATATTTAGATACACTAAATTTACATCCATATCCTCATTTACATAGGTAAAGAATTTCAAAAGAATAGTAAAATATAATTTTCCCTAGTAAAGCCGTGTTAGGAATTTAAAAAATTAACTTGGTAAAATGAATTTGCAAGGCAAATATTATCAGACTTTGGGAAAAAAACTTTTCCCATAACTGATGCAAGACTAATAGACCTATAATTGCTGGGACAATTTTTATCACTTTCTGTGAAAATTGTGGTAACATCAACCAAGTTCCAGTCTTCTGACAGGTAGTACCAAGTGACTCACAAATCCAATCCTTAACATCTATCAAAACACTTAGGTAAATACTGCCCCCAGTGGCTCAGCGGTATGTCTGCGGACTTACACGCTAAAATCCGGGTTTCGATACCCGTGGTGGGCAGAGCACAGATAGCCCATTGTGTAGCTTTGTGCTTAATTCAAAACAACAACAAGGTAAATACTATCTGGCACAGGAAATTTATCATTCTTTCAATATCCAAAATTTTTCTTAAGTTCAGAATTAATGCAGTTACCTTTTCTCCCATCTATCAATTGTTCAGGGTGAGGAATATTGCTAAAATGTTCATTAATGAAAGGAATAGAGTATTGGACGCTTTGAAATAAATGACCATAACATCATATAGAGGTGAAACATTTGTTAACTGGAGAAATATACCTTATAAATGGATCGATGTATGTGTTGCCTCCATGTAGTTGGTTGTCACTATATTTTAATCTTCATAACAAAGTAAAAAATTGCCCATTACCTTTATAATCATGTGCTGGATACAACATGAAGTCTTCTGGTAAGGACAGAATCTGGGAATGTACAGATTCGTACAGAACCTCCGGGCTTCCTGTAAAATTATAACTTCTTATGTGTAAAAGGAATGAATACCTGAAGACGAGAAATATACTTGAAGTAAAAATGTTTTCTGAAGACGGCTGGTATGGGTACTGGCACTTTAATTAAAATAAAGTTCAGAACAATGTTTCGACCCTTTTATGTCATCTTCAGGTTAATATCTTTGCTTATACTTATAGCAACCGTCTTGAGAATACAAAAGGAATGATTAAAACCACAAGAAAGAATCGTAAATACCTTTATGACCAGGGTATAACATAAATATACATATCAATTTATATTGTTTTCGGGACGTATTGGTAATAATTTGATATGATCATCCAACGACATCGAAATGAGATAAAAAAAAATACCTTGCTGAAAATCTGTCCGGCCACACCCTCGTACAAATAGAGCATCTCCCGTGAACGCCATTTGCTGTTCATGACAGACGTATGTCAGACAACCTGATTAAACGATTTCATCGATAATATATCACCAACAGGAAACAATCATCACATTAAAGTCAGGAAAATTGATATTAGTAAGTGGAATATGTCACCTTTTCAGAATAACACAAACAGTATCACTATGGGAAGCAAGTTATTTATTTTATATAATGCGTATGAGTGAAGAAAAGACATTTTAATGCTAGACATATAAACGACTTCATTTAAGATAAACCGTTTTTCTGTAATTAAACACTGAATATTTCACTTTATAACTTCTTGAGGAACGTTACGCTTAAACGCAAAACTTTTCTAAAACATTACCGCTGATGTATACCAGAAACAATATCAATATTTGTATGGAACATGTTACCATTAAAAAACTGGCAAGGCCAAGCGCGTAAGGCGTGCGACTCGTAATCCGAGGGTCGCGGGTTCGCGCCCGCGTCGCGCTAAACATGCTCGCCCTCCCAGCCGTGGGGGTATATAATGTGACGGTCAATCCCACTATTCGTTGGTAAAAGAGTAGCCCAAGAGTTGATGGTGGGTGGTGATGACTAGCTGCCTTCCCTCTAGTCTTACGCTGCTAAATTAGGGATGGCTAGCACAGATAGCCCTCGAGTAGCTTTGTGCGAAATTCCAAAAACAAGCAGACATTCTTCGGTTGCTTAGTTAATTTGTCAACGTACTCATTTTGCAAGAAACTTTATTGGTGACCTAGGTACTATTTGTATCGAAGCATTTACTTATTATGTTAGGCCTATGTGTGAAAGTAGTTGTAGCAAACCTTATGGCTCAACTAAATTAATTCGTTTTTCTTTACGTGAATTGAAATTGTCATTAACTTTCACACTTCAACACCCTCTTCTCCCCAAAAAAGTACAACAGAACACGTCACAACTATTTTGATGAAAATAAAAACAGAAGTTTGATTAAATGTTAACCCGATCAAGAAATAAAATTGAAACCTTTTTAGAAATAAAGAAATAATTAAGATATAGCAAGGAAGAAAATTAAAAGAAGACCAAAAAGAGAGGAATGAGTTAAATGAATGAAATATAAAATTAAGATAAAGAAAATGAAACGAAATTGAAAAAAAAAATCAAAGGCTTTGAGGTAGGAATTTAATAGAAAAGTAAATGTAAGAGATAAGATATTTAAAGAAAAAATTAAGAACAAAAACTAATCTGATTGTCGAAGCTGTTGGGTATGTGGAGAAGGATTACACCAATAAGACTGAAGAAGTAAATAAAGACTATAACAAAAAGAAGTAAATGAAGCAGAATATAATACCAGTGACAGAAAAAGAAACGATATTTACAATGAATAAACCAATCTTGCTTCTTCCTGCATTCGCCCAAGAATTCCAACTAATTTGGGTTCGAATCCCGGTCATACCACACATGCTTGCCCTTTTAGCCGTAGAGGCGTTATAATGTAACAGCTAATCCCATTATATGATGGTGAAAGAGTAACCCAACAGTTGACGGTGGGTGGTAATGACTAGTTGCCTTCCCTCTAGTTTTACACTCTTAAATTAGGGACGGCTGGCACAGATAGCCCTCGTGTAGTTTTACGCGAAATTCAGAAAAAACAAACGTACAGAGAATTTAACTTATTTGGCTTACACCTTTAACTGCTTTTACTTTGCTGATAGTGGGTGTAGGACCTTCCAATTATATTACTAGTAAATCTAGCTCCAGAATTTAACTGGTCAGTTCAACAACAACACTCATCAAAAAATATATGATAGAGTGGTGTCATAAGAGGTATAACAGGCCCAGCTTGAAATAGTTTCCAGAGTGAACAGATTGTGTAGTGAACAACAAGCTATTCACTTTACTACTCATTTAAGATAACTAACTTTAACAACATTACGTAACCTTCCACCTGAAAGCCATAACAACTATCAAGCACTGGTAGCTGTTTTATCTAAAAGAGTGACCCGCAGAAGGAAGGATCCAAAGTAGTTTCAGAGAAAAAAAAAGGAATAAGGAGGTATTAGTTAAACATACAGAAAATTTGCCCAATTATTTAAGTCAAAAGTTTCATGTAAAATGATTTGTTAATTAGTACATTACCAATTTAGATGTTAAAACAGACAAAGATATGTGAATTGCATCTAGATCCTTACAGGAATCTCTCCAATTTAATCCATTAAAATTGTTGATAAAACTAAAGGCGTCATTTAAAAATTATATTGGATTGTATTGGATTGTATTGAAACGTTAAATCAAGTTGATGATAGTCTAAAAGACCAAAAATGATAAGTTAGACTAGTTATATAATATGGAAAAAATATACCATAATACGCTGGTATTTAAGGTGTAACTTGAAAGGACATGCTTTTAAGAACTGTGGATAAAAGAATGTAGGGAATAACAACCCAGGTTCTAGTAAAAACGAGCTGTAGCAAATGAAGAAGACTTGATCATTATAGGCGAGCATGTGAAGACTTAATAGCTGTTAATACATATTAGAGACAATAAATTAAGGATGGATCTTCAAACATACTAAGACTAAAGGAACAATAATGGGCCAACTATATATCAAGAAACAGGAATTAGCAGGACTTGTAGGACAAAGTGTAGCTGGGAATACCTCATCTGCTTCAAATGAGATAAGAAATTCGTTATTTAAAGAAGCCAGTCCACACATTCAAAGATTTATTGATACGAAACCTTACACTGATCAATCCTGATTCTGCAGCTTCAAAAATTCAACCCTATTTGATTAAAGAAAGATGGGTAATTGCTTCCAGTAAGTACAAGAGAGCATGAATCGATGAAAAGAGGAAATGGACATAAAGTATCAAGAAGAGGTAAGTTAGGAGTCACCCCTTAACCTTTCAACATTTCATGTTATCTGGGTAATTAGCATTGAGAAAGAGTGCATACCAGGAAATGACTTTATGCAAACACATGGATGCAAAGTTAGGCTAGGTTCCAATAACTTCACAACCTAGGACTAAGAAATTCCTGTACATATAAAGGACTACAACAGAGACGTAACTTCTAATGGTAAATAGTTGGGTAGTTATTGTACTACTACTAAATGAAACACACATATCGCACTAATAAAAGTAAATTTATATTTAATGATCTGGATTGTGAGAAGTGTCACATATCTGAATAAAAAGTGTCATCTTTATGGCCATGAACGCAATGAACAGGAGAAGTTGAGTTTTCTAGTTGGGACAAAAGAAGATGTGAAGGTAGTATTTTCACATCAGAAACAGTCATGTTTGAGATAAGATGTAAAACGTCTGATGTCAAATCTTGACAGAATGACAACTTTCCACCGCATTACAAAAGTTGTGTGACCAGAGCTGTGGAGTGTTTTACAACCAATCAATGCCAGAAACGTCTTGCGTTGCTCGTGGAATACCAAGATACATTATCTAGAGCATATACAAAACTTGCATCATGATTTATCACATATATGCGTAAAACGTGAGCGTGTTCGAGAGTGTAAATATCCATGTGAACATGCATACATATTTAATACATGAAACTATGTGAAACACCACATGGACTATAGCAAAAACATAAATAAAACTACGGACCAGTCACAGTAACAATTCTATTATAGGTCAAGTGTGTTTTTCGGTTGGACTGATTTCTGAGAGTCAAAAATAAGTTTTGAAAAGCTATTGCTCGACGAATTAGTATTAAACAGAGAGTGTCATAAGAAGAGCTCACTATTAACATTCATTTAATATTTGCCAAATTGCATGCTATTAGCTTTTTGCATACCATTTCCTCCTGATCTGTATAGTCATCTACACATATTTATAAATATTATTTTGTTTGAAAAAAATTGAAAAACTATCAATTATACGAAATAGAATGGCCACAAGTACGGACTTTTGAGATACACTCGATATCAATTTCCTATTCACAACCTTAGAACGGTGACAGGAAATTAACAAGCATTTTGATGTGTAGTAAAAATAACTCACAATTTACTGACTTCTATTTTCAACAGACTGTTTGATAGACCATACCATGAGTGTGTCCCGGAGTACTTCTGACTTCCAACTCATGTCTTCCTATCTTTATCTTTTGACCATGCTCTACGTGAATGTCAGCCTTAGCATTGGTTACCTTGGAGATCACACTTTGACAGAAAGGAATTATCTGTTTTATCTTCCCAGTACCAGTAATATGGTCAGCATGTACATGAGTATTAGCTGTTCGAATAAAGAAATATATTGTTAAGAAACAGTCGTTTTAGAAGAGTAAACTGAAAATTCTATGTTAAAAAATACAACACTTTTTATTTAACTGGAATTAAAAAGAAAGTTTTAATCAGGAAAATAAGTTTAAGTCCTAGTTTTCAGATTCAGAATATGAGAGATTAATTGGAACTACTCACCAGCATAGACAAGTTTAAGTCCTAGTTTTCAGATTCAGAATATGAGAGATTAATTGGAACTATTCACCAGCATAGACAAGTTTAAGTCCTAGTTTTCAGATTCAGAATATGAGAGATTAATTGGAACTATTCACCAGCATAGACAAGTTTAAGTCCTAGTTTTTAGATTTAGAATATGAGAGATTAATTGGAACTACTCACCAGCATAGACAAGTTTAAGTCCTAGTTTTTAGATTCAGAATATGAGAGATTAATTGGAACTACTCACCAGCATAGACAAGTTTAAGTCCTAGTTTTCAGATTCAGAATATGAGAGATTAATTGGAACTACTCACCAGCATAGACAAGTTTAAGTCCGAGTTCCTCCACCAATTTGACGTCTCTTTCAACTAGTTCCAGAACTGGATCGATTAAAATAGCCTCTTTGGTCGTCTTGTCAGCCAACAGGTAAGTGTATGTACAGCTGGTTCGATCGAACAGCTGAGAAGATACTAACACGTTTCATAGACGTCTTTTATTCTCTTGATAGAGATTTGAATATTATGTTAAACTTAAATTCTTGTGATATGAAATACTGGAACGATCACCTTTTCTACTTTTACTGGCCTACAATTTTTATGTGGTTAAATTTAAACATTTTTCACATTTTTAGTTAACATTATTACTGGTAATGAACGTATTTTTCACTTGATTTTTATAAATTTAATATTTTGCTTCATGACATTTGAAAATTCTCCTGTTTATTGTAAAGACTAGTATGATTTTTATGGAAATCGCAACGTTACTTTGCTAAATCCTCTCAAAAATAACTGTATATTAAACCATAACATAGTGCTTATTATTCAAAATTCATACCAGTTTCTAACTGATTTGTTTTATCTGAATTGTTGTAAATCTGTAAGTCTGCTAAAGTTAAACATGCTGAGATTTAACAGAGTTACGACCGAAAACATTCTAGTCGTTACAAGGTTTTCTTCGTGACATTGTATGCAACTACTGACATTACTTACTGGGTAAATGTTTGTTTTATTCTGTGTAGATAGTCTGTATTGATAAGAGATTACTGCTGCAATAATAGGCAAGCACACAATAATGTAGTATGTAACATGTTCAACCATCAATAAAATTATTCCTTATGCTTGTAAATCATTGTTTATCTTCCTTTTATTATGGTTTCGACATGGCCTTTTTTTATCTTCTGGAGATAATATATTTCCACCCATGGGTGGGAGGGTGTGACTATTGCGTAAGAATGTGAACAGCTAGTGTCCTTCAACGGTAAGCCAAATAATATTTCTAAACAATAACCTAATTTATGTCAAATAAAAATGATTAGTCATGCGGGTAAATTTGGAATGTTATATATAAACATTCTGTAATAGATCATGGATAAGTACATGTTCTTGTTTCTGAGGGAAGAAATCCAGTTAATTAATACATGGATCAGGTGAACAGTGACCATCATAGTATCAAGAAAGCAAGTACACAAACATTATTCTTGTTCTTGATTTGATAATAGAAGACTTTTATTTTATATTGAAAATTGTGCCCAATCTGCTTAGTCTCTTCTCAATGACAAATATTTTAATTAAATTAAATAATTATTTGGTAATTTATCTGCCGATTCTCCTGTTATAATGGTAATCTACCTAATACTTTTTAAGAAAATCATTTTAACTTGACAATACCACAGCTCCATGCAGGGGCGGTGTTAAGCACCTTCGACAGTTATACTTAGCTACATACCAGCGAGGGGACCTTTTGCTGTGGTGACTCATTTAGCTTCCTCCAATAACAAAATGAAAGCCAAAACAGAAGTGTAGTGCCTACCTTACGGTGACATTAGTAAGCTGGTTTAATGTTCATAGAAATAGTGAAAAATAGTCACAAGTTATTTAGTATGATTAAGTTGTGTCGTATTGAGCAGAGAATACCTCGTGATCCTGTTGGTAATTGGATTAACCGTAATCTTTTACGTGTAATTACAAGTTATACTTAACCCAAGCTACCCTAGATTGAAGTAATCTTCAAACCCCTGTCTCGCCCCAGCAAATGTTAAATTGATTACTTCATGACTTGTATGCAGAGTTTACACGATAAAAACTAAATATTTTCGAAATAAGCCTCAAAGTCTTGTACTAGTTTGTATAAACATATTTTTGGGAAATTGTGGCTCAGAACTTTCTATTAAATACAGCAAGAGTGAAATATTTTAAATAATACGTTTAACATTAAATTTAAATCATTTTAATCTCATTGATTTTCAGCGTTAGAGTGACGACTTTTTTTAGTCACTTGTTTCTATAGTTTTAAAACTTGAAACTGTTTCAAATGCATTTAGGAAGCTTCTCACCTTTCCTTTCAGTAGTCACTTTATGGCAAATGATAAAATAATAATCATCACAGTTTTGTCAGAGTACACAACAATTCTAATGAAATGCTTGCCCGTGATAAATATAATATGAGCACGTGTTTCATTTTCCGTTGTTTGGATTTGCAATACTTGAAAGGATATATTTTGGAAGAAACCTACGTACACGTGAGTTGCGTTAATTTTTTAGCTGAACATCGATATTAATTGCGTTGTGTGCTGTTGCTTGGAGAAAATGGGCAGCCTTTGTAATTGTTCTTTATGTTTGTGGACTCTCAGCTTTTACAAGACACCACACTTCGTGCTTATGACTGGGTTGTTACAAGACACTATCTGGATGGTTCTCGAGTCATCATTACTATATTTAGTTTATGTCGATTATAATTTTCTAATATTGTGCATCTTTTTCTTCTCCTGTTTATTTTTGATGTGTCTGAGCTTTACTCAAAGGATCATTACGATATAACTTTTGATGTGTCTGAGTTTTACTCAAAGGATCATTACGATATAACTTTTGATGTGTCTGAGTTTTACTCAAAGGATCATTACGATATAACTTTTGATGTGTCTGAGCTTTACTCAAAGGATCATTACGATATAACTTTTGATGTGTCTGAGTTTTACTCAAAGGATCATTACGATATAACTTTTGATGTGTCTGAGCTTTACTCATAGGATCATTACGATATAACTTTTGATGTGTCTGAGTTTTACTCATAGGATCATTGCGATATAGCTGAAGTTATTGAATTTAGTTTATTTTACTCAAACTTAGCACACTATTTTACCAATAAATATTTCTCGCAAGTTGATGTCAGACTTTTGGTCCTCAGTGTTCAGTCAGAGCCACCCCTTACAATCTGCGACAAAGAAATATCAACAAGAAGTAAAGCAGTCAGTCAGAACCAGTCATTTTGTACAAATTAGAATCAAATATCACGACAGACTTCCCTTTTATAATACAGTAACAACTCCTCAGCATCATAGTGTCATAGTCAGAACCAGTCATTTTGTACACATTCGAATCAAACATAACGACAGACTTCCCTTTTATAATACAGTAACAATTCCTCAGCATCATAGTGTCATAGTCAGAACCAGTCATTTTGTACACATTCGAATCAAATATCACGACAGACTTCCCTCTTATAATACAGTAACAACTCCTCAGCATCATAGTGTCATAGTCAGAACCAGTCATTTTGTACACATTCGAATCAAACATAACGACAGACTTCCCTTTTATAATACAGTAACAACTCCTCAGCATCATAGTGTCATAGTCAGAACCAGTCATTTTGTACACATTCGAATCAAATATCACGACAGACTTCCCTTTTATAATACAGTAACAACTCCTAAGCATCATAGTGTCATAAAATCTTTCAATCGACAACACCGATCAGTGAGCTATTAGATGATTGCCCAATCCAACGAACTGCTACTAGAAACTTATAAAATCACATTTGGAAGTCTAATAATATCAAAGTTTTTTTTAAAATTTCAACATTAATATGAATAAAGATATCTGCATGTACGTTTTTCTGACTTCAAACACACGTCTCTGAATGGATAGAAGTCTAAAGTGGCTACTAGTAGATTTGCTAATAAGTTATGGAATACAAACTAAGATTGTGTGATTCAAAAAAAATTGTATTGAGATCCTATAGTGTCTGTAAAGGTGAAAGGCTCATTTGAAATAAAGACTGCTGTAATGTAAGGGTATATTTTGTCACCATGTATGTTGAACACTGTTCTTGTATGTGTGCTTTACATGGTGATATGCAGACAGTGTAGATTGTCTTGTTACTAGGCTTAGTTTGATTTGAGATATTTTGACTAAAAGTAAATTGTCAGATACGAAAAAAAATATGAAAGGGTACGAGGAATAGTTTGTACTTATACGGATAAGAGAGAGACTAGAAGTTGGAAATGATATTACTGAGGAAATTAACAGTTTTGTGTGCTTTGGAAATGAAACAGAAGACAAAGATGGTAACAAGAAAGATAGAAAATGACAGCAAAAGTGAGGCTTAACAGCTTGAGTCAAGTAATGAGGAAGCAAAGAGATGTCAGCGTAAAGATCAAGGTCAGAATGTTGCAGTAACACCAGAGGTACTGTATGAGGTGAAAGCTGGATGAACCAGCAGGAACAGTAACTGATAAAGTAAAAGTTTATTTACATTATCTGTGTGAATTTAAGCTATTTAGGTAGCTTGTTTGAAGCATAATAAGGCCTACCTTCCAATGGTAAGTGTTCAATACTTATTTTAGAAATAAGTTGGCAACAGAGCACAGCAAAATATGAGGTACAAAGAATGACTAGAGGAAGACTGGCAGTGCAACGGAATTTGACTCAAGTGATATTTATGGAAGAGCAAATGTCGATGAAAAAATGTGCAAGAAAATGACAATGACACGAAAAAAGACCAAGAAGAAGGCCATGAAAGAAGATGGAAGGATGGTATGAGGTAGATGGCGAGGAGAAAAATAATTCGAAGAAATCAAGAAGACCAGCTAGAAGACAGTACAGTGGAGGGTGCGGTGTCGAAACGGTGGACTTGTATGCTTTATTGACTAGTGGAATACCATTAAACAATACAGGAGGATTGTTAACAAAGTTTAGTGGTTCAGTGCATCATATCTCACGAACATCATGACACAGGAAAGTGAAATCCCACAGGGGTGCAAAAGGTGTCGTATTGATGTGCCACAATGATTTAATGTCTGATAATTTGCAATAACTGTTCAAAATATGTTTCTCTGTTAGCTGGAATGCATTGCATCTACACGGAACTGGACTTGCAGAAACAGTGTATATCTTCTCTGATGTCTGGAACAGTGCAAAGATTATCAGAATATATACGTGACTTCAGATCTGGTTAACTTGTCGGCCATTTATAAGAAACGTGACGAGAAATTATGCTGTCCTGAAAGTGGTCTACAAAGACATGTTTTATCTGGTTACTATTATGTGAAAAACTCCTGTATGAAAACCATAGTGTTTATTACACTTTGTTTCTGTAACATGGAAATCACATTGGATGTGAGTAGGCCAACGACTTTCAGCCTTTTTCCACAACTGCAGTACAAAATAAATGGTTATGTCCATCTTTTTGAGAACTTGATGAAGATAAAGCTTCTGAGGAAACATTCACAAAATTGACCAAAGATGTTTGTTTTGTGCTAGACGTCCCTAATTTAGGTAGCTAATCATTACCACCTACCGCCAATTCTTTCATCAACGAAAAATAGGATTGACTGTCACATTATAGCATTCCCACGGTTAAAAGGGGAGCATGTTTGGTGAACGGAGATTTGAACTTGTGATCATGAGATCGCGAGTCGGGAGCCCTAATCATTTGCCAATTCTGGACTTGATTAAAAGCCTTGTGAACAGTTAAAATAGGCAAATACACACAAAAAGTGACACAAAGTGCACTGATGCACTAAAGTACAGTTGTGATGGCCTGTTCTGCTACAGCATAGCTAACGTGGGTTTCATAATATGCTTGTGCTTTGTTTATATTTGGCTTACTACAAGTGCAATCTTTTTCTTGCAACATTTTCAGGAACAACTTTGGAAAACATCCATCTGTGAAAGTAATTTCGCAAGTTAATTTTTCTACATACTTTGTTTATGTTGATCGAATGAACTGTACTGGGGTCAACAGGTACATTTATACTCGTGGAAAATATGAGGTGCCTTTGTTTGTAACATTTGACAAATGATGGAATTGACATCTGCATGACACTCACTACTCATGTGCAATTTCATGTGTAAGTTATGCTATACAGTTTGTGAGATATGAATGAATTTGAACATTTCGCGCAAAGCTACACAAGGGCTATCTGCGCTTGCCGCTCCTAATTTAGCAGTGTGACACTAGAGGGAAGGCATCTAATAATCACCACCCACCGTCAACTCTTGGGCTATTCTTTAATCAACGAATAGTGAGTTTGACCGTCACATTATAATACCTCCATGGCTGAAAGGGCGAATATGTTTGGTGTGACGGGGATTCGAACCCGCGACTCTTAGATTACGAGTCCAAATGCTTTAATCACCTGGACATGCCGGGCTTTTATAAAGTGCTAATCTGTGCAGTTTTCTTTATAATCACTTTATATAAAAACCTCACCTAGCCATAGGATTCTTTACATCTGAAGTTGAATGTTTCTAGCGTTTTTTATCATCCTACCTAAATTTTGGTTATACAAGGGATTTATTACATTAGTTTGTATTTACATTTTTACTTCTTATTTTTTAATTTAAGTTAATTTTAAAGATATTCTAAACAAGTTTTGTTTTGCAAAGCGCAAAATGGGTTATCTGTGGTGTACCCACCACATGTATCGAAACTCGAGTTTTAGTGTCATAAGCCTACCGTTATCTGCTGGGCTAGTAAAAGAGAGAGGGAAGAATTTAAATGCGAATAAACTGTTGATGTAGCGCTAAACCAGCTGATTTCACATCGAATGTATTGTTACTTGTCTGCAATGCTTCACAATCCACGTAGTTTTGTAGATTAGATCAAGGTTATGATATCGAAGTTCCTATCTTAAAACATATCGCACTAAAATATATGCAGGTTATATCACTGGATACAGTAATCAGTTTTATAAATAAGTACAGTTCATACACAGAACTCGGTTTTATATATAAAAAAAAACTACCTTTCTTCAGGTCTCACGTTTATCATCATGACGCAGCAAAATTCTTTCACGTACCTGAGTGCAGGTGTGACACCTAATTTGAGAGGCTGTTATGACGTACATGTTAAACGATCAACATCATTTGTCAGTTTCTGAGAGTTAATTACGGGATTTGTTTTTACAAAATGCAGTTACTGTTGCGAAAAAAAATATAAGAAACTATAAATATATTAAATGAAAAATATGTGTATTTAGTGTCAAGGACAACACGTACTTAAATTGCCAAGAAATTTGATAGTTATCTAGCCGTTTTCAGCAGTGAGACTGTCACGTACACCAGCATGATTCAGCGAAAGTTTCACGAAACTAATTATTTTTATTATTATTAAACAACATCCCTTAAAATCGTTACGATTATATGTTAAACAGCTAATATTACTTATCTGTTTTCGATAGTTTGTACGATAACTAGGAATTTATGAGTACGATAACTCATTAATGTTCGTATTTTCTGATCTAAATAGCGTAATGGTAAAACATAGTTCTACCTGTTGTATGTAAGATAATTATTAACCGTTGGAAACGTTACTGTATGACGTTTCTCATTCCTACATTTTCACGATACAGTCAAGCAGAGGAGAAACAAAACTAGGGCGACGCGATGTTAGTAATGTACTTCCTGAAACTAATATAACAAACTTGAATACGTTTGGTGAAGAGGAACTTTTTTAACACAAAGACAAGGAAAACTTTCCTTTAAAAATATTACGTTCGAAAGTATCAAGAAAGCTCCTTTTGATGTCTCTCTTTTCTTTGTGAAAGGCCTGGCATGGCCGAGCGCGTTAAGGCGTGCAATCGTAATCCGAGGGTCGCGGGTTCGCGCCCGAGTCGCGCTAAAACATGCTCGCCCTCCCAGCCGTGGGGGTGTATAATGTGACGGTCAATCCCACTATTCGTTGGTAAAAGAGTAGCCCAATAGTTGGCGGTGGGTGGTGATGACTAGCTGCCTTCCCTCTAGTCTTACACTGCTAAATTAGGGACGGCTAGCACAGATAGCCCTCGAGTAGCTTTGTGCGAAATTCCAAAAAAACAAACAAACATTCTTTGTGAAATCATCTTATAATGCTTATACGACATGAAAACACAAGAGGCAACGAAAGGAGATGTCTGCTACACACACGCGTGACTAAGTGGTTAAGACGTTCGACTCGTAATCCAAGGATCGCAGGTTCGAATCCCCGTAGCACTAAACATGTTCGCCCTTTCAGCCGTGAAGGAGTTATAATGTTACTGTCAATTTCACTATTAGTTAGTAAATGAGAAGTCCAAGAGTGCCTTCCCTCTTGTCTAACACTGCTAAATTAGAGACGGCTATCACAGACAGTTCTCCTGGAGTTTTGCGTGAAATTCAAGTCAGACATGAGAAGGGTATAGTGGAGTGTGACAAGTGTTTCATTGTTAAATTCCTGGTAAACGGTACATGTATACAGACGCGCGAGCTGATAAAAGCCAGAATAGAAGTATAAACTTTACGATAAACAAAATATCGTGTTTAACATCTTTTAATTGTTTGAACTGAAGTAAGTAAATTTTTGAAATATATATTAAATGCGCCACGAGTTGATTCTTCTCTGAAGCAGATCTTTAAATTAGTGTAACAATGAAATAATTTTAAATAGTGTATTAATCCCACAGGCTATTACAAAAACCCTAAACCAGAGTTGTGGCTTTCTTTCAATTGCTCGACACTTAATTAAAGTTTGTTTAAGTAAAGCAATATCTGTATATTATTGTTATTGTAGGAAGTCCATGTTCTTAGAACTACTATATGGCAATGACCGCTCTGGCTTACGCATGCTAACCGCAAAATTGTTTTAAGTACTTGAAGTAATAAATTATGTTTGTTTGCTTGTTTTAATTTCGCGCAAAGCTACTCGAGGGCTAGCTGCGCGAGCCATTCCTATTTAAATGTAGTTATTTTTACCATAACATTTGTCGAATTCAAATTTTAAATGATTTCGAAATAATATTAACTATCATATCAGTTAGATACATAAAATTAAAATATTGTAGGTGACGCTCTTTTTGAACGACAATATCCCGTTTTATGAAGGCTGGACGGACTGCATGTTGTACATTGTAAATAATTTGTTGAATGATTGTCTTGTAAACAATGTTTGTTTTTGTATGTATTGCGCGCAAAGCTACACGAGCGTTATCTGCGCTAGCTGTCCCTAATTTTGCAGTGTAAGATTAGAGGGAAGGCAGCAACTGTTGGGCTACTCTTTTATCCACGAATAGTGGAATTGACCTTCACATATAACGCCCCAAAAACTGAAAAGGCGAGCATGTTTGGTACGACGGGGATTCGAACTCGCAACCCTCGGATTACGAGTCCAACGTCTTAACCCACATGGCCATACTGGACCCTTATATACACCCTACAAATAAAACAAAAACAAACTTCATCCTATTAATAAAACTAATATATATATTTTGTCACTACCTCGGTTACAGCTGGGCTTAATGCTATGATTGTCCGATTAAAAACCTGCTCTGAATGTACACCTTTTAAGTTTAAATTAACCAGTTACATTTTATTTGTTAATCTCCCACCTGACATGATTTTTTTTTCATAAAATAAATAAATAAATAAATTTTAAACATTTATGATGTGCAAATTCTCTTAACTTATGTCGTGAACTTGACTATCAGAAGTGTCTTTCCTACCTGACGAAACAAAAAATCTTCAGTCCTCATCAGAGAAGTTGTAGTTAGAGCTCTCAATGACGATGTTGTCCAACGAGAGGTTGAATGTTTGACCCAGTAATCTGGAGTTTTTAAAGCCTGTAACGAGCGATAAATAAACCTAGTGACGAGTGTCATGTTTTCCCAGTCAGAACGGCGATAGAAGAGTAACCTGAAACTTCGTGGGAATGGCAATGTATATGTGGCGTTTTATTACAAACGTAGATAAAGTCCTTAATTACACACGACTAAAGGAGCAACGAATAATCCACAATGAAACACTGAAACTTATTTTTTATACTAACACCAAGCGGGTTTTTAGAAATGTTTCCAACTTTTGGCTGCTAGCCAGATAAAATTTAATACTGTGATTAATAAGTTATTCAAAAATAATTGATGGCCCGTCATGGACAGGTGTGTTAAAGCGTGCGGCTCGTAATCTGAGGGTCGCGGGTTCGAATCCCGTCACACCAAACATGCTCACCCTTTCAGCCGTGTGGACGTTATAATGTAACGGTCAATCTCACTATTTTTTGGTAAAAGAGTAGTCCCAGCATTGGCGGTGGATGGTGATGACTAGCTGCCTTCCCTCTGGTCTTACACTGCTAAATTAGGGACGGCTACGTATTACTATGATCATATGTGACTAGTCGTGTAATTCAGTGAATTAAATACTAACACGGCGTACTAGAAAAAACATGTAACTTATGTTTATCAATATTGTAGCCTACCAATGAACTTGTAAAACTTCAAGTTCAAAAAATAAAACGCTTTCGATATCATTAGTTGAAAGGGAACTTAGATTCTTCGTTTTATCAAATGAGTTAACCCACTCAGTGATAAAAACTTTTGCAATAGTACATTCGCCTTTTTACCGAGTTAACCAAAATAACCCTTTACTAATAGAAAGGGTTAAAACAATGAAGAACAGAACATTATATCACTAATTTCACCGGCGTTTACTGTGGGTTTCTAATTTGTTTATTCGTTTTACGCGTTTTTTTACGTAAGTGCTTTTTATAATGAGGAAATTTGGAATCTTAAGTACTACATAACCAAAACAAAACGGTTGATAAACTGAAAGATAAAAAAACACAATGTTTAGAAATATGCGGCTTAAACAGTACTACATTCAAGGCATTAAGAAGAGAAACCTGAGAGGTTAGTAGGTCTGAAACAACAACAATAAAGACACTAGAAGTGTATAGCAGTGATTTATTCAGAATACCACGTGGATCTATAAGAAATGTGTAGTTACGATCAATACAGAAACTTAAGAGGATCTACAAGAAGCGCGAAGACGTGACCAATATAAAAACATACGAGGGTCTATAAGAAGTCTATATCCATAATAATGGTATTTTAGAAAAGTAGAGTATTTATAAGGATCTCACTTCAGATAGTACAAATTAAAACTCTGCAGTAGGGACTAAGAACGTATATTTTTGTGGTATCTTCAGGTTCAGAACTGATTCACAGACAACTATCAGACCAACTCAGCATTCTCTGAACATTCGCTTGGAAAATAATAAAATAATCCAGAATGTGACGGCTTAATTGAACTTTTTGAATGTGTGGAATAATGAGAATATAGAAGTTTAATAAAAAAAATGTTTAGTTGGTATCAAATAAATGAAAAGAAAAAAAGCACAAAACATATCAGGGAACATGAAAGAACAGTCGGTTCTACTGCTTATTGCCGTATTTTTTAGGTTGATCTCGCTAGAATTAAACTCTAAGATGCTACTCGAAATGAAGTCAGAAAAACGCATCTGATTTCAACAAGTAAAATCGGTACCTTTATCCAGTTGAGAGTTTCCTATCGTGACCTTTGTTCTTTCATAACATTGATTAGTATTGAATTTAAATACCGTTAAGCCGACCAGCTAAGAATATGCCGGTGCTATTTCTATTAACCAGAGTGGTGTAGGCTACTGCAATATCCATTTGAATAGAATAAACATTGTATATTATATTTTGTTTGTTTGGAATTCTGTCTAAAGCTACACGATGGCTATCTGCACTAGCTGTCCCTAATTTTGAAGTGATATATTAGAAAGATGACAGCGAGTCAGCTCCACTATTCAACAACTTTTTAGCTGCTCTTTACCCTTGAATAGTGGAAACACACTCTAATTTACTTCCTCAACATGTTCGATGACGGGAATCGAGTTTACGACCCTTCAATTGTGAGTTGAATGCTCTAACAGCTACTTACTATAGAGTACAAGAAAACAGAAGGCAATCTCCAATACATTTTGAACAAGTTATTTATGTCGAGACTATGTAAAAGTCAAATAAACAAAAATATATTCGTGAACTTTCTATATAACCTCTATGAAAACAAAGAAACGAACAAGGCTAGTAAATGAAGTAAAATAGAAGAAAAGAAAAATGTAATAAAACACTAATAAAGCAACGATTTTGCTTTCATAATGTTTTTAAGCTGCTTCTTGCAAAAGATAGTTTAACACCAAGAAAATACAAAGAAAGTAAATTTATAAATGAAAACACACAGTGCAGTACCTAACACCATTTAACTAAAACATAAAAATGGTGGGTGGTGTTGACTAACTGCCTTCCCTCTAGTCTTACACTGATAAATTAGGGACACCTAGCGCAGATAGCCTGCAAGTAGCTTTGCGCGAAATTCAAACGATACTTACATAATCTTACTATAAGGATGATTCATTATGTAAGTTGTTCTAGCATCCATCCCCTAGTGTTGGCTGGCTTGATTACCGTAGTTTTTGGTATGGTAATTAACATTGTCCAATGGTGTATAATGGCTATTTTGTTTTGGGATGTATATGCAAAAAAGGGAACAAAATGTCCTTAAAAGAGGGTAATATTTATATTTCTTTTTTTATAGACCTTTGACTTGCATCGCTTAGAATTGACTAGATGAGTGGGGAAAAACAGTGGTCGAGTGTTTGGCCAAAAACTCACGAGTTCTGAGGCACAAATTTCGCAGCAACGCGGTGCATCTTCAATTTTTCGGTCAAAATCTCGTAACAAGATCCAACTGATATCCCAAACTCTTCAGCAAGCTTCTTGACAGTCAGATGTCGATTTGCCCGCACCAGGGTGTTGATTTTGTCGACGTGTGGGTCGTCAGTTGACGTGGAAGGACGACCAGAACGATCATCATCTTCAATGGACTGTCGACCATTCTTAAAACGTTCATGCCACTTGAAACACGCCGTACGCTTCATAGCAACATCACCGTAAGCCGTGTTAAGCATAGCAGAGTTTTCAAGTTTAACACAAAATTTTACAGTAAGTCGTTGCTCCTTCAGGTCATTCATTCTGAAATCGGCCAAACGAAAAAATCGCACTTCACTTAAAACCGCAGCTAATACACAAATAAACATATCTGCAATTGGGAAATGGCATTGTAATTAGCTGATCTGTGCGAACCTAGCGACACCAAGCGGATTCCCCTGGAACCAACTGGAGCCGCGTAATTCAAACAGTTCACGTATTTTTTGAACAGACGTCGTACACAGATTGGAATTGGAACAGGTCATGTTTCATCCATTTTTGACAGAGCTAGGTTAACAACTAAACTGTCCACTAGACTCTCTTTAGCTGGTATCGAAGCCTGATGTGGGATCCACCAGATTTTCATAGGATTTGCCACATGGACCACTGCTTGTTGTTCGTTACTTCAGACAGTCGATATCAACATCATTGTTTGTTTGACTACTCAGTAAAATGTTGATGTCATAGTTTGGCTGGCATCTGCTGAGCTTTTCCCTGGAACTCATAGCTTTGTCGTCTTTGTTGTATTAGTTTGGAAGTAAAACAAATGTGGTGCTTTTTCTAGCCTAGAAAATGTCCAAGTAGAGGAATCAACCATGATTATGGTAAGTTTACTATAATCAGACTTCATTGTATAAAAACTCTTTGGATCAATTTTGTTATAGTCCTTCTCAATTGCAGGAAACCAGTACGGCTGTATCACGCTTCTGTATAATAAAAGCTGCTGGCTGTCAGTTTTCCACTTTAATCTAGTCCAGTGCAATGGAGATATCTAGGTCATGTAGATCATGCCATATGCCAGTAGAGTTGTTTCTACAGTTTCTAATGCAGACTTCTCTCTCATTGAGTTGACTATTTCAAATTTTTCTATTATGAACGCTGTCTCCATGATAATTAAGATATCTTTCATTTCTAGGTACTCTCACACAAACTCAGTGGAAATTCCATCAAAGAACATATCGACCTGCACGTTCCACCTAGCTGCCAAGACCATTGCCAGGAATGTATTTCCATGCTACTAGCGCCAGACGTCTGTGCAAATGGCCAGTCTTGTTGCCGACTTTCTTCTGAGCTTTGTATTCACCTTGATAGACCATCCAATTCTCCATTGGATCGTATCACTAATGAAGCTTTTGCAGAGTTGCTTTACAGTTGTTCTACTGCATTGTGTTTAAATGCTCGACATTAAAGAAAATGACAGATTGTGAAGACTCAGGACCGGCCATTGCACAACGAACGTGTTTCTGAATTCATTCATTCCATACAGTCACCTGTTCTAAACATTTTAGAAATCTGTTTGATCCTCTTTTATCATCTTCTTGAACATAAAGGAACATCAACTTGACCTTACTCACAGAACTTTGTATTCCAGGCCAAAATATCGCTATCTATTTTAAATTTACGATAGATGCCAGGAAAAGATGTTGCCAATGTAATCGATTCTGGGCTGAAGCCACTTACAGGGACTCCGAAACCTAGCTGAATTGTTGCTTTATGGTGCAGGCCTACTCAAGCTACTCGGGTTGGCACTTCGTAAAGTTGTAAATGACACTTGATTTTGTGAATTATCATCAATGTTGAAGAAAATCTTTCAGTCTTGAAAAGTATCTCAACCATGGGTTTCCCACTGTCTTATCTGCCAGAAAGATAACTCTGACTGTATTAATTCATCCAGCCTCTTTTGCATGGCCGAGCGCGTTAAGGCGTGAACTCGTAATCCGAGGGTCGCGGGTTCGCGCCCGCGTCGCGCTAAACATCCTCGCCTTCCCAGCCGTGGGGGTATATAATGTGAGGGTCAATCCCACTATTCGTTGGTAAAAGAGTAGCCCAAGAGTTAGCGGTGGGTGGTGATGACTAGTTGCCTTCCCTCTAGTCTTACACTGCAAAATTAGGGACGGCTAGCACAGATAGCCCTCGAGTAGCTTTGTGCGAAATTCCAAAACAAACAAACAAACCAGCCTCTTTTCAATAGTTTTAAATAGTCTTGACCAGAGCTTTGGTTGCTGGGCTCTGAGTATCAGCAAAAAATGAACACATTAGAGACCTCTTCACATGGTCTGGAACGCGTCAGACGTCAATATACAGGTAAACATCGATATAAGACGCATCGATGATGCGCGATAATCAGTTGGGCGCGATGGGGTCTTAGGCCCCAAATTTTTTTGGGTTTCTCCAGAGGCTGCCGCTTAAAATTACCTCTGCTTAATGTAATCAAAAATCAAAAACCAAATCCACTTCAATCTTTTTGTATGGTTTTTACGCCGCATATTGTGATCAGGCCGCTGGTTAATATGATCAAACCCTGGTCTGCATGTAATAATTCCTGGCGCTGTCAACTGCAGTAAAGTACACAATCTGCCAGTCATAGGATAGCTTTCAGTGCGTAGGCAAGAAGTATGAAAACTTTATTTTCATTAAAACCACAAGTCAACCTTGATCGACCGATGGATGACGAGGGATGAGTCATATACACCTATACACCAGTGGCACGAAGTGCTGCAAGCGATAGCGTCAATACTCAGGCCATATGTATATATGTACATATATGTATTTCTAAGAAAGAACTTTCGGCGCCTGTCGTGTGAAAGTGGGTTTTCTCGGGGCACTCCCGTTTCCCCCCACTTCAAAATCTTCAGGCATTGGATTTCTAGATCCCAGCCTAGGCAACCTTTTTGCCAGACCCAGAATCGGGCCGTTTGATTTGATCTGAATTTTAATGAATTACATTCATGTTCACATCTGCCGAACTTTTTTCTTTCGGGACAGGTCCCGGCCTTTCTTTCCACTGCCGCCTTCGCCTCCACCCAAAAGAACATTTGGCGAGACTTTCTCCACCCAAAAAGTCAAGAATAATAACGATAATTAATTTATTAAAAAAAACAAAAACAAAACAAAACAAAAAACAACACTTAATCTTAATAACAATCCACGAAAGGGGACGAAGAGGAACTACAAAGTTCCTGAACACCCCAGTTGGAGAGAGAACTCTTCTGATTTCTCTCTCTCTAAACTGAACCCCTGCCACGTTAGTTTAGTTTAGTTAGTTTTTCTAAGAAAGAGCTCGCTCCCCAGAAGCTTTCAGACGAAGGGGAAATCTGTGACGTCAGCTATTCCCTTTTATTCTAACACCACCGAATAACTGAAAGGTCTTGTAACACCGGCTCGTAGGCAGAATTTCGTCGACCGCATCAATTTTGTCGTGTGTATATGGGATAGTGACCATCCGGTGGCGACAGACTGCGATTTTCATATTTTTTCAACATACAGCGTATTTATACCCATGGAGAAGAGAGGCCCCAAGAGGAAAGCTTACACAGTACAAGAGAAGATACAGATTGTGCAGCGAATCTGGAACGGGGAAACAAGGACCAAGATTATGAAAGAAATAGGAGTTCCAGAGTCTACACTTCGAGGTTGGCTAAAGGATGAAGATCAACTGAGAGAATTCTGCAACCAGGTGGACAGAAAGACAGGACTACAGAGGAAGACAACCAAGACAGCAGCAGACCCAGCAGTGGACAAGCAAGTTTATGATTGGCGCAATCAGATTCAACGCGGTCGAATTTTTTGGACCCAAACTAGCGCCTTATATCGATGTTTGACTGTGTTCTATTAGACCTCAACCATTCGCATTTCCTTTTTATTAAGGCTGGTTCTCAAGAAAAGAATTTAGCCAAGTCTTGAGCAATACCTTAGGATTTTGTTTTTTTTTTTTGTCTTGTTGTGTTTTAATCGACACAGTCCTGTGAGTGTTTAGCCATAAAATAATGAAAACATTCTAAACCGGTATCATTACAAAACTGACAACAGTTTTGAACAAATAATTTTCATGAAGGTTACTCAAAACGGTGAAAAAATATGTTTTTAAACCAATCTTTTAGATCTCTAACAGAAAAAAATTATATGAAATTATCCTCTCAAATTTCAAATAAAATTAACTTGGAACTGTTATACAAAGATCCTTGTAATATAAATATTAACAAATTACTTCAATGCAGATGTTTAAATTTAAAGACTTCTATAAAGCAAGCTAACAAAAGAAAAATAATAAATAATTTTCAAAATAAACTGTATACACTGAAATACCCCAAAACATTATATAAAGAATTGTTTGTTTGTTGTGGAATTTCGCACAAAGCTACTCGAGGGATATCTGTGCTAGCCGTCCCTAATTTAGAAGTGTAAGACTAGAGGAAAGGCAGCTAGTCATCACCACCCACTGCCAACTTTTGGGCTATTCTTTTACCAACGAAAAGTGGGATTGACCGTCACATTATAACGCCCCCACGGTTGGGAGGTCGAGCATGTTTAGCACGACGCGGGCGCGAACTCGCGACCCTCGGGTTACGAGTCGCACGCCTTACTCGCTTGGCCATACCGGGCCCTAGAAGGAATTGGAAGAAGAAATAAGTATAGAATAGTCCTTTGAAGCCATATGTTTTTGTGAAAATACTGAGACTTTCATTCAAAGATGTGAATAAATAAATGAACAAGGAACAATCATGTCAAACCTACATTGAAATAACAGAAAGCTGTCTTATAATAAACTAACAAAAGAAATATAGTCATCATTTCAATCTAATTTTTCTCTGCTTCATATCAAAGCCTCATTAGGCTAACTGCTGTTTCCACTTCGGGGAATCAAACCCTACATTTTATAGCTGTAAATTCAAAAACGTTACTAGTGTCCTATGGGGGGACAAAATTCAATCCTTTGTACGAAGATTTATTAAACTTGTCCCAAAGTAACTGGAGTAAAAAGTAAAATAATTATTTTATGTAGAATAACTATTAATTTAAAGGTAGTTTATTGTAGAATAATAGTAATAATAATAGTAAAAACACAAACTAAGATAGTTATTTATTGATAAATTCTTGTAAGATGTACAGTAAATTGATGTGAATTTAAAAGAAGACACTGTAAATTAGTTCTGAAGTTAGGTCTGGCAATAGGCTATCAGTATTTTTACATTAAATTAACAGTAAAATGTTTAGTGTAGAATCACCAGTTCAAACCAATCTCCGTTATGTGTAAATAAAGGCATAAACATTTAACAATCACTTATTTGGAGTAACTCAAAGCTGTGGTTTGAAGAGTTGACAAAGAAAAATAGAAATAGAACCAATTTTTCGAACCAGTTGTTTAGTTTTTTTATTAAAATACCTTTGAGATAAATAACTGGCAAAAGAAACTAAAGCAGAACCATTCGAACTTATTGTTTACACGAAAAGCTCCGTGAAGTGTCACGCAAAGAATCGACAGAAGAAATGTAGGAAGTTTGTTTCACACCATTTATTTAAGTTAAAATGCTGTAGATTATCATATAAAGACTTGGCAGAAGAAGTAGATATAAAATAACCTTATAAAACCATTTGTTTACATTAAAGTAACATTCAATTGTTATATAAAGAACTTGTAAAAAAATATGCATAAAACTCTTCTTTTATATCAATCATTCACACGAGAAGAGTCCGAGTCTATAGTATTATCGAATGAAACCAAGAAATTCTATATGCATGTAACTATAACCACCGTACACACAGCCATAACTTCTGTATCAACATAACCTGATCCAATATATCAACAAAGCGAGAACTTCTGTAGAAATTAGCTAGAATATCTGTGTCAACATAACAAGAACCTCTATATAAACAGTCAGAATCTTTGTAACCTCACAGATGAATCCTCTGCACGACGACGTTCAGAGTCTCTCCATCAACACTGTTTGATCCAAGACACGAGTATGATCCCTGCATCAGTATAACAAAAAACCACCATATTAAAATGTCCCAAACTTCTGCGTTAGCATATTTAGAATGTCCGTAATAATGAAACCAAAACCTCTGTATTACTAAACCTCCAACTTCTGTTCTAACACTGCCAGAAGCTTTTTGTTGACATAGTTGGTATCAAGATAGTCAAAGTACATAAACACAACTAGGTCGTCCGTATCAACACTGCCAGAACTTTATCAAAACAATTAGATCTTTTGTATTTTTAAGTCATTTCTTTATATTACAGTCTTAGGTTTTTCATGTATTAAGCTAGTTTGAATTTATCGTCTATATTTGTTTTTGTATGACATATTTGGTTTTTTTCATGTAAAAATTTGTTGAAAAGGGTGGTTTCATAGGTGTTTCTTTCGTTTGTTCTTATGTGATAGTTTTAGTTTTTCTTACACGAAATAAATTAGTTTGAAATAAGGGTTCTATGTTTATTTTTTCGTTAGTTCGTTATAAGACAGTTTTAAGGTCTCTTCATATAAAAGCTTGAACAGAAAAAATCTTATATTGCTATTTTTTCTAACGGATCTTTAAATGGTAGTTTTAATTTCCTTTCATATAAATCATTGATGTTAAAAAATGGTTTTATCTTGTTAGTTCTTTATATGAAAGTTTAGATTTTAATCATATAAACGATTCGTTTAAAGAAATGAAATCATTCTACAGTTTTCCTTCACCTTGTTGTCTGTATATGAAGTTTAAAGTGTTTTCATGTAAACAATAGGCAAGGATAATCCCATGTGAGTTCCTTCTCCCATTTCTTTATTAATGACAATGTTAAGTGCTTTTCATGTAAGAAATTGTTTTCAAGAGATCATTCTACGTACATTTCTAGCATGTTTGTAAATTATTTTGCTGCAAAGAATTGGTGTGAAAAAGAGAGAGAGGTTAATTTAAGATATTTTCGTGGAAACAATTAATTGAAGAGATTATTTAATATTCATATCCTAAACGTGTTCTTTATTTGACATTTTCAAATACAAGATTGGTTTCAATATAACATTATCTGTTTCTTTGTTATTTTATTTATTGAAATCATACGTTTCTTGTTTTTAATCTGAGTTACTGATATCCAAGAATCCTTTTCAACTTCCTTTGCCAATTCTTTATAATTTAGGTTTTTGCCACAGAAGTTTAAACCATCGGTTTGAAAGGATGGTTTTCTATTCTTTTTCTGTCTCTGACATCTTGAGATTCTTTATATGTAAAGTAAGTTCCATATTAATTTTTTCCAATAATTCCTTATATTACAGTGTCAAATTCTTTTCGTGTTATCAATTGATCTTTAGAAATTGTCCTGTTTACATTTATTATTGTAGTTTTCATACGGAAGTTTTAAGTTACTTTCATTTAAAAGTTTTTTTTAACGGATGATTCTGTATTTATTTCTTCTGCCAGGTTTTATATGACAGTTACATGGCATTTACTTTATGCTATTTATTGAAAAGTCAAGTTCTACATTCACTTCAGTTTTTAGTCATATAAACGATTGGTGTGAAAGGATGACTGTATATTTGTAGTTATTTTAAATTAAACGACTGCTTTGAAAAACAGGGTCGGTATAAAGTTGACTAATTGCTTAGTTGTATTACAATTTTAAGGTATTTTTAGATGAACGATTTGTTTGAAAAGACGATTGTATAGTTATTTCTTCATACTAACCAGATGGTTTTATAGTTGTTTATCCATACTGACCAGATGGTTGTAAAGTAATTTCTTCATACTAACCAGATGGTTGTATAGTTATTTTTTTATACTAAAAAGATGGTTGTATAGTTGTTTCTTTATACTGAAAAGATGGTTGTATAATTATTTCTTCATACTAAAAAGATGGGGTGTAGTTATTTTTTCATACTAAGAAATGGTTGTGTAGTTATGTCTTCATACTAAAGAGATGGTTGTATAGTTATTTCTTCATTCACTTCTGTATTTGGGAGTTTCAGGTGGTATCTTTCAAACAGTTGGTATGAAATGATGGTTCTTTACTTATTTCTTTTGTCAGTTCATTAAATGATCGCTATTCAAAAGTTTGATGTAAACTGTTGGTCTGGAAGAATGGTTCTATATTTATTTGTGCTGCAAGTTATTTATATGACAGTTGTATAGTCTATTCATAAGGAAGAAATGGTTCCAACTGGTTTGATACAGATATTCTGGTTATGTTGGAACAGAGATTTGGTAAGTAAACTCTGAATACAGTATACGTATACACGGAAGTTCTGGGTATATTGATACAGAGGTTGTGAGTGTATTGATACAGCCTGTGTGTGTTGTGTGTGTTTTCTTATAGCAAAGCCACATCGGACTATCTGCTGAGCTCACCGAGGGGAATCGAACCCCTGAGTGTAGCGTTGCAAATCCGTAAACTTATCGCTGTACTAGCGGGTGACTGTTTTGATATATAGGTTTTCAACATGTTGTTACATGGACTTCAGCTACGTTGTTGCAGAGCTTACGAGTGTATTGTGTATAGATTCTGGCCTTGTTGTTACACAAACTGTGAAGGTATTATTACAAAGTTATTTTGGCAAAGTTGGTATTTATATTTTATGTAAAAACTTTAAATTGAGTTAAGATAATGTTTATAGGATATTCAAGATATTTGATGAAAAAATTATAAAATTGGTGCAGGTCAAGACGAACTTATCAGTGTTAACGAGAATTTAAACTTTGCTAAAAATACTGAGTGCAAGAAAACTGTATTATTTTCATTTTTTTATTATTGTTATCATCAATTAAAAACTTATTAAGTGCAAAAGTTAGCACTAGATGGTAGCACAATACAGTTTACCCATATATTTGCTGCCGCAGAACCTGTTTGTAAAGCCATTTTTTAAGAAAAATAAAGTATTATATGATTTTAAGTTAAACTGCGTTTTTCTTTTAAATTAGCATTATGAAAGACGATTATGAAAACAGAATGTCTGTATGAAATATATGGTACTTTTATGGAGCTGAAAAAGGTCCATAATATGAAAGCATGAACATGTTTAATATAAGAAAAAACTTCTCCACAAAATAACACATCATTGTTATTTATAAGTACAAAATGAAATTAAAGTAATATGTTATATAAGTTATAAAGGAATGTCTAAGAAATAAAGTTTTATATTGCATTGAACGTCTTCATAAAATAAAACTACAGGGTGTTTGGAAAGCCACTGTGAACTTATATATTTATTAACAGAAATGTTTCAATATAGAATGCAGGAGGTAAATATGAATAACAGTTATAAACAATGTTGAAAGTGACCTCCGTCGGCATCAATACAGGCCTGGATCCTTCTTATTCTGTTTCAAAACACCGCTATCAGTTGCTGGCTTGAAATAGACTGAGTGAATACTGTTATCGCTGTTATCAAGTCATCCAGTGGGCGCGGACGATCTCGATACACTGCAGGTTTTGCTGCTCCCCATAGATAAAAATCTGGTGGATTAAGATCTGGTGAGCGTGGGGGCCACACGTCTTTGGAAATAATGCGGTCTCCAAAACATTCCTTTAATAACCGCATAGATCTGTGAAATGTGTGGGAAGTAGCGACATCCTGATGAAACAATTAGTAATTGACCGATGAAGGTGTGAAGAATCTCCAAACAATAGCGCTCGTTGCTTATTGTGTTTATAAAGAAAATAGGGCCAACAATTCGACGTCTGGAAATCTCAACCCACACACCAACCTTGGAATCATGTAGGGGTGTTTCGTGCAAACTGTGAGGATTATCGGATGAATAGAATCTTTAATTTTGTGAATTAACGTAACCCAGAGATGGAACCATGCTTCGTCTGTGAAAAATGTCACATCCAACACATTAGCTGTATTATCTTCGATAAATCGGATAAACCATCTGGAATAGCATATTCATTTTTCATTATCAGTTGCTTTCAGTTCTTGTGCCGCCATTATTTTGTATGGAAAGAGCCTTAATTTCTTTCTGATAGCCTTATGAGCAGTTCCAAGACCAATATCGTGCTGCTGAGTTAACTTTCGTAATGATTTTGATGGACTCTGCATCAAACTGTCAGAAATATCCAACAGTTTCTCCTCCGATAGCTTTGCTGACCTTCCACAACGTTTGGCACCATCCACTGATCCTGTTTCCCGAAACTTATCAACAAGGTTACGAACTGCATTGCGATGTGGAACAGGTGTATCTGGGAATGTTTCAGCAAATCGCTGTCGCACCACATCTGTGTATTTACCAACTTCTCGGAACACGTGTTCGACGATCCATGCACATTCTTCAGTTGTTAAAACCATATTGGGATCAAAATCTGAAATATAATAACATATGATTACAAAACTGCACAATGACTTTCCGAGCACTCTGTAGTTTATTGTGTCTAACGTCTTCATGAAATAACTCATGTATATTGTACGATGAAACCTTTATGAAATAAAGCTGGTATAAACCAGTGGTATGTTGCTTTGGAAAGAGGCTTTGAAATTGAGCCCGGCGTGGTTGTAAACCCGTAGGTTAAAGGCTCGTGCTGTAATTCTCTTGAAAAATTTTAACGTGAGTGTATCATAAGAGTGAAAGTCAATTCCATAGATGTGAGGTATGCTTGTAATTTGCTAAGTTGTGAATTCGTAGGTTTAAGGTTTGAGCTGTAATTCCCTTGAAATCTTTTAGTGTTGGTGTATCATAAGAGTGAAAGTCAGTTCCATCGTGACGAGGGGTGATGGTAATAAATGATGAGTGGCTCAAATTTGAGATAAACTACACCAGGGCTTAACTGAAATACATTTAACTTATTCAAGAATATTGTTAGAAAATAAAACTAGATTGATATCAGTAAATGATTCAGTAACTGTTGTTGTAGTGTTTAAAATTTTCGCTCAAACTAACGTTAAGGTTTAGTTGAACGGGTAGATTATAAGAAAGGTAGATAGATACTGACAACCAGTGACAACCTGAACTTAAATTAGTTGGATCTGAATATTACTATTATAGTTTTCACACTGCACAAAGTGCGTAGCGCGTGTTTCAGGCAGAGGAACTCGAAACAAGACAGTCTTCACGGAAATCAGTACGCGACGCCAGGTTGGGCTTGGGTATATTAAAACTAATGTTATACGAAAATATCTTTATGAATTAAAACTAAAATATCGAAAATTATTTTTCTTAGTTTTTTTTATGGAATGATTCCCCAAGATTATCCATATTTCTCTGTCTTCTAAAACCATTAAACACAGAAGATATATTTAGCTTGCTAGTTCTAATTATCGGGTCAGAAAATATATTATGATTTTACTGTATGAATATTTCACTTTTATAGAGGGTGCTGCACAACTTAAAAAAAACGATTAATTTTCTGTGGCATTACATTATTACGTAAGAATGTCGAAATGACTTTCTAGTAATGTCGTGCTGTGGCTGTCACGTGATGCGCTAGTTTGTGTATCAAAAACTGTTTTAATACAGCGTACTGAACAATGTAATTTATAAGCTCAAAATTAATTTCTCGTCTGCGAGAAAATCCAGAAAAAACGTTTATTTGTGGAATTGACGTGTGCGAGTTTTTCTTATAGGAAAACCACATCGGATTATTTGCTGAGCCCATCAAGGAGAATCGAACCGCTGATTTTTGCATTGCAAATCCGTAGACTGACGGCTGTACTAGCGGGGAGCAGTTGTGGAATGTAATTTTATAGTTAGTAGAAGAATATTAAAATAATACAACTTCGCATCGCTGGAGAAGGGGGTTCAAATGTGTCTCATGATTCACAGCGGGCTCAATTTACCAATAAATTTTATCATTATAACTAATTACTTTTATAGTTAGCCTCTAACCATAGGTAATCCAACCTGAGAACAGATCTGTTAGGAACCCAGCGGAGCACGTGTGGAACGTTAGGACGCACTAGCTTGTGGGTAAGGATCAGAAATACAAATACCAGATTATAGTTGTCTAAATTTACTCCTAGACTTCCATAATGCCTGGGCGACTTTCTAAATACGTATTGGTGATTATCAGTTGGTGTTGCTCCAGAACTGAGAAAAGAAGTTCATAAACGAACAATTTCACACAAACCTCTGTTGATATTGGATGTTGTTAAATTCTGTGGCAGACAGATACTGTGAATAGTGTGAAACGTGATTCTCTTCACCAATACGTATTGTTCCTGCAGAGTTATGTTTTACCTTGGTGTAACAATGTTCTATAAGTCAAATTTTGGGCACATTCATTTTAAATAACCTTACACTTCACATGCTTCCCTTGTTGTTTTAACAGCAGGATTAACTCGACTTTCTGATGCTTTGACAGTCACTCATTTGAAATTAAGAAAAGCTTTGTTTTTGTTTGTTTGTTTTTTAATTTCGCGTAGAGCTACACGAGGGTTATCTGCGCTAGTCTTTCCCAACTGAGCAGTGTAAGACTAGAGGGAAGGCAACTAGTCACCACTACTCACCGCCAACTCTTGGATTACTCTTTTACCAACGAATAGTGGGACTGACTGTCACATTATAACGACCCCACGACTAAAAAGGCTAGCTTGTTTGGTGTGACAGGGATTCGAACCCCACGATCTTCGGATAGCGAGTCGAGTGCCTTAAATACCTGGCCATGCCGGGTCTTAAGAAAAGCAGCAAGTTACCTGTGAATTAAGACGTTTTGTGCATTCTGTATGCTAATGGGCGGTACACGTTCTGAAGGTAAAGTGTTTGGAACACTTAGTTTAGTTGTGTTATATTACAAAGTGTAACAGCAATCTGAAGGTAAAGTGTTTGGAACACTTAGTTTAGTTATGTTATATTACAAAGTGTAACAGCAATCTGAAGGTAAAGTGTTTGGAACACTTAGTTTAGTTATGTTATATTACAAAGTGTAACACACATTCTGAAAGTAAGGAGTTTGGAAAACGTATTCTTAGTTGTGTTATATAACAAGGTGTAACACATATTCTGGAAGTAAGGAGTTTGGAACACGTATTCTTAGTTGTGTTATACAACAAGGTGTAACACACATTCTGGAAGTAAGGTGTTTGGAACACGTATGCTAAGTTGTGTTATATAACAAATGTAGCACACATGTTGTAAATAACGTTCTTGATAAGTTTGTTATAGTTATGTTCTACATTGATATGTAAGACACATTCTACAAGTAAAGTGCTTGGAACGCTTATTTTTACAAGCCAGTCCTCATATGTATTAGAAGCAGTTAACCAGCAGTATTTCGAACAGTTGCGATACGTATTGTACTCATAGTAAGAGGTAGAAGTGTTGGATGTGTTTAACCCTTAAGAATTGCGTGCTTTTTTTTATATAGTAAAGTAACATTAAGGTATCTGCTGAGTCTACCGAGGGGAATCGAATCCTTGATTTTAGCGTTGTAAATCCGTAGACTTACCGCTGTATGGTAGCCATTATCAACTGATGCTGCAACCTACAACATTCCCGTTGTTTAAGGGTTAAAGAACGAAATAAAATAACCAATAGAGTGGTTTATAGAGCTCCAAGTAAGCGAAGAAGAAAAAAACGTGATCTGAATTTAGATAAAGGAAATAAGATAAGAAAACTGTTACTTATAAGATAATAATTATTAATAATTATAATAATTAATAAGATAGGAAAACTGTTACCGACAATATATTATAAGATAATAATAATAATAATTAATAAGATAGGAAAACTATTATTTATAAGATATTATAAGATAATAATAATAATAATTAATAAGATAGGAAAACTATTATTTATAAGATATTATAAGATAATAATTTTTAATATTTAATAATATAGGAAAACTGTTACTTATAAGACGCTTATTTCTGTTGTTGACATATTAATAAACAAACAAACAGAAGATGAAGCAGACACAACGTACATTGTGTCGATATCGTTGTATAAGATTTTATTGGGTAGGTTCGCTCATGGTAGGTATTGAAGAAGAAAGACCCAGCGTACCGGTTATCGCTGTACAAAAAAATAAAAAAATAAATAAATATGGAATTGATTTTGCTTCAGTATTTCACACCAATGAAACCTCCCGTACAATATCGTGTTATCCGTTATGACAGAGCTTTGGTGATGAAACGGTGGAGAAGATAAACATTATTAGTATTCTAAACTTTCTGGCAAGAATTCGATCAAGATAGGCCGCACTATGTCCACCAATACAAGAAGCGTCTCTTCAAATATCAAGTATTCGAACTTTCAAAACTAATACTGTCTACCTAAAAAGATAAGTAGCGACTGTATGTTATGTTTTGCTAGCTGTAGGGAACATGGGAAGAACAGAATGTTGTATTTCATTCTCTTTCTGGTCCAATACTTTAACTGCAGAAATACTCCTCAAACTTGACTGGTTTTTTACACCAACAGTTTGAAAATGCTTAGCGATATGAAAGGAAACCGACCACAACTATAAACTTCCTCTTAAGAAACTTTAATTTTCAGTTTTCAGATTAAAGACTGCAATAACCATAAGTTAAGCCTAGTATGAAGTTTTAGTAGTAATAAAACGCGCGATAAAAACTCGACTTTTCTAGGGTGTAGGGTTGTTTTGTGAAGTAAAATCTGTAAAGCTATTGGAAAGCGAAGTAAAGGAAATGCTGATGTTATGATGTTTATGAGTTATCTATGAAACCAAACTAATAAGTGAGTCACAACACCCTAACTCATTGACTCATGTGTATAAATACATGAGGCGAGACACCTCTAGAGTTATAATACTGATACGCAAAGGCCCAGTTTTAGATTACAAACAAACATAGTTTTTGAAAAAAGAAAACGTTTTTATTCTATCTTGATGAATAAAGAAACAAAAATATCTCAAGAAAAGAACAAAAACGTTCACACATGTGACAGTGAGGATTTCAAAACCTTATCTACGTGAGATAGGGTAAAAAAACAACACAAACAAACTCTCTTAGAAATTCAATAGTTGTGAAAGTGACAGATGATGGAAGAAGTAAAAACACTTATGTATAGTTTAAGCAAGTAAAAAAGTGTAAATAGAATATGCAGGAATAAGTGGGAGAATGTGCCCAACTAAAAGGATGTTATAGTTTTAGTAAAATAGACATTTGGTTGAGGTCTCTTAAAGGAAATTCAATAATATCCTTGGAAAAAATTCTATAGTTAAAAGTTGTACAAAACACAATGATGATTTCAAAACTTTACGGGTGTTTGCAAACGGTCAAACTGTTGTTAACTTGTTCACAAACCTTTAAATCAGCGATAATAATTGAAGTCAAATGATGTTAGGCCCGGCATGGCTAGATGGTTAGGGTGCTCGACTCGTAATCGCGGGTTCGAATCCCCATCATACCAAACATACTTGCCCCTTCATCCGTGGGGCGTTATAATGTAATGATCAATACCACTATTCATTAGTAAAAAGAGTAATCCAAGACTTGGAAGTGGGTGGTAGTGACTAGCTACCTTCACTCTAGTCTATTACACTTTTAAATTAGGGACAGGGCCTGGCATGGCCCGCGTCGCGCCAAACATGCTGGCCCTCCCAGCCGTGGGGGCGTTATAATGTGACGGTCAATCCCACTATTCGTTGGTTATAGAGTAGCCCAAGAGTTGGCGGTGGGTGGTGATGACTAGCTGCCTTCCCTCTAGTCTTACACTACTAAATTAGGGACGGCTAGCACAGATAGCCCTCGAGTAGCTTTATGCGAAATTCCAAATAAACAAATTAGGGACAGACAGCTCTCGTGCACCATTACGCGACTTCAAAAACAAACAAACAAACAATTGATATTTTTGTAATATGTAATTAAGTTATACTATATTCTGCCTTTAAAACTACTTTCACTGGTTTGAATATTTATAATTTATATTTTTATCTCACTATGTTTTTAGTAAATATGTAGTTTTGAATTATTGATTTAGTACCTAGATTGAGAACCATCCACAATGTTATAAGTTGGCTAGATCTCAAGAGATATTACTGGGCTTACGGCCAAAAATATCGCTAATAGCGAAAGCAATTAATTAATAAAAACAAATTCTAATCTTTATATACAACAACGTAACAAAAATTATAGTTAATTAACTATATTTATTACAGGTTTGACCTACGTAGGTAGCTTGTTCTGATTGGAAATTCATAGCAATATCTTAAGTTATTGTATACCATTAATGTCAGTGAAAGGTATGTTTTTAATTTCGCGCAAAGCTATACGAGGGCTGTTTGCGCTAGCCGTCCCTAATTTAACAGTGTAAAACTTGAAGGAAGGCAGCGAGTCATCACTACTCAGCGTCAACTCTTGGGTTATTCTTTTATCAACGAATTGTGGGATTGACCGTTACATTATAACGCACCCACGGCTGAAAGGGCGATCATGTTTGGTGTGACGGGATTCGAACTTGCGACCCTCAGATTACGAGACGAGTGCCTTAAACACCTGGCCATGCCGGGCCTAATGTTAGTGAAACTAACTAAAGTTGAAAGCAAAATTGAGTCTGTAGTTACTAAGAAAGAGAATGAAGAACAGCTGTTTTGTTTTTTATTCTAATACTTAGTACCTGATTTGATTTTGGTTCGTTTCGAATTTCGCGCAAATATACACGAGGGCTATCTGTGCTAGCCCTCCCTAATTTAGCAGTGTAAGACTAGAGGAAAGGCAGCTAGTCATCGCCACCCATCGCCAACTCTTTAGCTACTCTTTTACCAATGAATAATGAGTTTGACCATCATATTATAACACCGTCATGGCTGAAAGGGTAACTGTATTTGGTGTGACGGGGATTCAAACCCACGGCCTTCTGATTACGAGTCAAACGTCTTAACCACCTGGTCATGCCGGGTCTTTAATATCTGGAGAGGAATGACACTAGTGTAAAAAGATATAATTCTAACCCTTTCAAACAACAGTGATTAACCAATGAAAGACAAATTACAGACCACTTTAATGAAATTTTAATTACACATGTAACTGATGAGGCGTTATATAATGAGAAAGCACAGAAAGCATACATGATATAATAAAATAAAAATAAATCTACTGGTGTAATGAACCGCCAAATATAATTCCCATAATTAAATTAAACAAATTAATAAAGGAAAGATAAGTCATAGAACTTTCTATGAATAGATATTTTCTACAGTTTATTCAGTGATAACACATTTTCTTTCCCACACAGTGAAATTTAGGTGAAGAATAAATTAAAAAAAAAATAATAAACACCAACGTTTACGATTACAACAACTAATAGTATTACCAAATATTAATCTAGTTAAGCTGACGAAGGCGTTGTGTGCTGTATAAAGATTTTTAGATAAATTACTCTAGCTAATAGAAGTCATATTTCTTGCCACAAATCTAGAATCATTATATATTCATTAAGTTAAAATATGTAGACGTGACAATTTGACAAACGTTTTCTCTGTTTGTTTGTAATTAATCGCAAAGCTACATATATTAGGATTATCTGTACTCTACTCTCCACGGATATCGAAACCCGGTTTCTATCGCAAACATACCGTTGTGCCATCTAGAGGCATTTTGAAAAGGTAGTATTATTTTGTAAAATACTTAATCTCATAAGGAAGATAATTTTTTTTAAAAAAAATTCGGCGTTTAAAACACGGTAGGAGAAATAATAAGGTATGGACAATATTTGTTACAAGAAATAAAAGAAATTGTAATTTTAAATTTAAAAGGTTTATGTTTTATTACAAATTACAAACCTTTCTTTAATTATGATAATATCCAAGTCTCCAATCAGTGTGTATTTTTGTATTGAAAGATAATCTATTTACAGGGTGAAATATGGTGGATGGTTAAGTTTGATGGTGTCAAGAAAATCTAGAATATTTGATAAAACAATGCTGTCAATATGCTTAACTAATATTCAGAACTTTATTTACAAACTTTGTAACTCAGCTTGGTTCTGAATGAAAATTGCAGCCAGTATACAAACCGGTAAACAACTTGTGGGATGAAGTTACCTATAATGATATTCTGTGTATTTGCTGAATGATATGTTGGCTGATTGTACGCCTGTGTTGTAAGGTAAAGAACACACACCTTGTAAGAATTTCTTGGGTGTAAAACAAAAATTCATGGTCATTAACACAAAGTATTAATTAGGAAAATTATTAACACATATTACACGTGCCAACACAACATCTTGGAGAAGTAGGCCTATGGTGGTCATTCCGGAAACCGGTTATATAGGATTATTTCGATAGATGTCGATGAACGAAGTTCGCTATTAGTTACAAAACAACAACAACTAACTATTAATGAAATCATGGCATGATGAAATCTGTATGAAATGATTTTATTAATTTGAGAATCGTTTTGAAAATCACGTTATAACGTAACTTTAAGGCGTATGGTTAAGGCGTTAGTCTCATAATCTGAGAGTCACGGATTTGAATCCTCGTCACAACAAACATACTCGCTTTTTCAGTCTCACTATTCGTTTGTAAAGAGTAGTCCAATAGTTGGCAGTGGGAAGTGATAAATAGCTGCTTTCCCTCTAGTCTTACACTGCCAAATTAGAGACAAATATCTCAGATAGCTCTCGTGTAGCTTCTCGAGAAAATTCGAAACAAAAAGAAACAAACAAACCAATCTCTCTGTTAGAAAATATCGATACCACGATTTCCGTTGTCAATACAGTATTCAATCAACAAATCTTTGATTCATCTGGTATGCCAAATAATTTGAGATATCTATTCGAATAAGTTCTTCTCTCATCCGACTTAGACCCATAAAGTAGCTTAATTGCTACACTTTAACTATCACATTCACAACTACATCTAGAACATTTCAAGTCTGTTCTTTGCTACATCACGTTACTTTAGACTTATAAGATGAATTTTCCATATTGGCTCTCACGGTAAGAGCGACCTAGACTTCGAACATAGTACCAAACCTTTTCTTTTCGTCGAGTTAATACAACTCGAACATGCTTTGAATGACGTGTTTTGGACTTACATTAAGATGCAACGGTGGCTCGTGTGGCAGATGTTAAAAATGTTTTTACATTTCTGATGAAACCCTTATTTTATTTGTATTAATAGAAAAACTGATATTAAGAATTATTAAAATATATTTTGTTATTTTTTAAAGTTGAAATTTTCCATTTAATTTCCTCTTCTTTGACAATCTACGTTTAAATTTTCTCCAGTGTACGTGAAATATTTTTTCCTGTAGTCTCATTTCTTGTAGGACCAGTTATAACCATGGCGTTTTAACGTAATTTTATGTACAATATGTATTCAGAGTGACATACCACTTTATTAACTTTTGTACATAACACTCTTAATACGTTTCTTGTCATTGATTTTAATATATTTATACGTATCATGACCTCTAGGTGTTTTTCTGTCGAACTGTAGTTTTTATACACAGTTATTGGTAAGTTTTTATTAGTTTATCCATTCTTCATGCTGAATTCAACTATGTTTATCCATTCTTTTGGTTACATTTGTCTTTTCTTAAACATCATTTAAGTTAAATTAAATTCTATTTATACTTTAATAATTTTTTATTTATACCACTTTTATAAACCTTTTGCGAGATATTTATTGATAACCTGTTTTGAATAATTCCAGTTAATTTCAGTACATTATATAAATTTTAGGCCTTTTTCTCTTAAAGAGTTATAAAATATGATTTTTGTGATATCTCGATGATGATTTATAACATAAAAGTTTATCTTATCGCCATTAGCTGTCTTATCTAAGACTGCTTTTGAGGTAAATATTCTATTGGTGCTGATTTTTGCTTCCAGGTGGCCCAATGTTAAGTCCGTGGATTTAAAACGTTAAAGATAAGGCTTTGACACCTATGATGAGTAAACCACAAATAACTCATTTGTTAATTTGTGCTTAACAAAAACAAACAAACTTTTGGTCAACCTGCAAAAATGGATGATTATTGGTTATCTAGGTTTTAAAGTTTTGGCAATAATTGCTGCACAGAGCTGTTTCTTACTGTAGACGTTTAATTAGTTTGGTACTTTAGTGAATAAACCAAATTATAGAGGGGTGAGCATTTGTCGTTACGGTACTTGTGGCCACATTCGGTGATGACAACAATGTATCTTTACAATAGACCTGCAGTGAAGTTTCCATTGTAAAAGGCTCCTCGCAAAGCTGTTATGTCCGAATCACATCACTCCTCCTTGCAAACTTTCAACAGTACACTTAATGTATGAGGTGAAAGGTTCTCAGTGCGATAAATCAAAAATCTGTAAGTTACTTCACTGATATTATTCATACGGAATAGCACAAATGTCTATTTTATTCTCTATTTACTTGTTCTATACAAAGTTCGAACCAAAGTTATGACTGGAAGTTGTCTATATCTTGGTCAACTTATATTTTGTTAAGGTCATTTGATAATGGAGATTATTTTTGAGTATTCTGCGCATTGATACCTGGAGTAAGTGAATGGCTTTTTCTTCTGATCTTGCCCCCCAGTGGCTCAGCGGTATGTCTGCGGACTTACACGCTAAAATTCGGGTTTCGATACCCGTGGTGGGCAGATCACAGTTAGCCCATTGTGTAGCTTTGTGCTTAATTCAAAACAATAAACAACAACAACTTCTGATCTTTGTGTTCATGGATTTTCTCCTGTTAAGAGACGCCGTGGTTTGATTACAACGGTTGTAATTCCATTATGTCAGGCCTTCTTTTCTAGAAATTTTTGGT
The DNA here is from genome assembly GCA_011833715.1 of Carcinoscorpius rotundicauda. Lineage (NCBI taxonomy): Eukaryota > Metazoa > Arthropoda > Merostomata > Xiphosura > Limulidae > Carcinoscorpius > Carcinoscorpius rotundicauda. The sequence goes on from CM022395.1 coordinate 91,733,838, forward strand.
ACTTCAAAGTTATAAATTTATTTATATATTTCTTTTGTATAATTCTATTAAAAACAAGGACACAATTCACTTATAAATTATAAACACTTTATTTGAAGAACACAACTAACTTATAAATTATAAACACTTTATTTGAAGATTTGTTTGTTTTTTGGAATTTCGCACAAAGCTACTCGAGGGCTATCTGTGCTAGCCGTCCCTAATTTAGCAGTGTAAGACTAGAGGGAAGGTAGCTTGTCATCACCACCCACCGCCAACTCTTGGGCTACTCTTTCACCAACGAATAGTGGGATTGACCGTAATATTATACACCCCCACGGCTGAGAGGGCGAGCATGTTTAGCGCGACGCGGGCGCGAACCCGCGACCCTCGGATTACGAGCGCACGCCTTAACGCGCTCGGCCATGCCAGGCGCTTATTTGAAGAACACAACTAACTTATAAATTATAAACACTTTATTTAAACGCATCTTTATGACCTAAGTCTGTAAATGTTTTGTATCGAAAATGGCTTTTGGATACCTTTTTCAAAACAGATCTATTTTCAGTGTTACACACGTTATTTATACCGCGTCGAATAATGTTTAATATAGTTTTTATACTTTATATCGTCTGTGGACGTCATGAGATTTGAAATAAATGACTCCTTCAGTAACTGTAAACCTTTTCCTTACGCTCCTTAGTAGTTATTGCTTCAACTTTTATTCTTTCACTATTACACTTATAGACATGAAAGCTGATCCAGTTCGGGGCTTATTTTCAGATACACTTGATGGTGTATAATTACTTATATCTTGCTAATTACTTGTTTTCAGAGGTAACTGCTTAAAATGTTCCACAGATGATTATGTTCTCAGATTGTAAGAAATACCAAGTAAAATAACTATAATAGCATTTAGTTACCAAATTTCCAAAATTATTGATTTTATTGTACACCTATTAATGATAAAATTCTACTTAATATCCATTATTCAAAGCTGAAGTAATTTTAGGCAGCGTGTCTGATATGTTTACACGGAACAGCACTTTGTAGGTGGGACATATATTTGCGGCTCATTAATTTGATGTTATAGTAGCATCCGTGTTGATCAGCTGATGCTGCACTAGCATCCAGAGTGTCAATAATTTCATGTTGTAGCATCTTGAGCTTGTCAATAATTTCGTGCTGTATTAGCATCTATGTTGTCAATAATTTCGTGTTGTAGTAGTGCATCCAGTTTGTTAATAATTTCATGTTGCAGTAGCATCCAGTTTGTTAATAATTTCGTGTTGCACTATCCTCAGGTTTGTCAATAATTTCGTGTTGTAGTAGTGCATCCAGTTTGTTAATAATTTCATGTTGCAGTAGCATCCAGTTTGTTAATAATTTCGTGTTGCACTATCCTCAGGTTTGTCAATAATTTTATATTGTAGTAGCATCCAGGGTTGGTTTGTTTTGAATTTCGCGCAAAGGTGTACGAGGGATATCTGTGTTAGCCGTCCCTAATTTAGCAGTGTAAGCTAGTCATCACTACCCACCGCCAGCTGTTGGGTTACTCTTTTACCAACAAATAATGAGATTGACCATCACGTTATAACGCCCCCCACGGCTTAAAGAGCGAGCATGTTTGGTGTTAAGGGGATTCGAGCCCGCGACTCTCGGATTACGAGTCGAGGGCCTTAATCCTGGCCATGCCTGGCCGAGAGCATCCAAGTTGTTAATAACTTCATGTTGTGGTATATTCCAGGTTGTCAATAATTTCATATTGTACTAGCATCCAGGTTGTTAATAATATGAACACCTCTGTGTTTATAATCGACTGGTAGAGTTTGCGTTGGTGAAAGTGTTTGTGTTATGATTGTTTCTTACAAAATAAAAAAAAAGGCTTTATTCTTGTTCATATCGTTATCATTTCGAACATATGCGCTGTAATTATCTCAACATTTCCAGTACTGTTACGTGTGCTATTAAAATTTTGTCCTTATGTTGTCATGAGCGGTTTTAAGGGGTTCAGAGCTCTGTCGTAATTAGAAGTGTAATAATTTGTGTAGGTGTTTATTGCAAACTGTGTTGTTATGTGCGTTGGTGTATAAATAATGTGTATTTTCTTCATTAAATGCACGAACTTGTACCTGAATTGTATTTCACCTTTCACTTATTTCTGGATTTTTTTCTTTCTTTTGGGTTAAGAATATTTTCGCTTTAATATTTGCGTTTAGGTGAATGTTCGTGTTTCATATTAAATAAACAAACATCACTTTTGCAATTGATAAATTAAAAACTTAAAGCCAGAAAGAAAAGATGTTGTTGTTGTTTTGAATTAAGCACAAAGCTACAAAATGGGCTATCTGTGCTCTGCCCACCACGGGTATCGAAACCCGGATTTTAGCGTGTAAGTCCGCAAACATACCGCTGAGCCACTGGGGGGGGGGCTGAAAAAGAAAAAAGAAGAAGCAGAGAAGTTATTTAACAGTAAACGTCAGAACTGCAAATCGTGCTATAAAAACCAAATAAATTAAACAAATATGAACGGTACCTTGACATTTTAAGTAAAATATAAATAGATAAACTCTTAAAATCGAAACACATTTCACAACAAAGAGTTTAACATGAAAACAGCAAGAGAAACTTGAACATACGATAAAGAAATTTCAGCAACACTTGAAACCGAAAACAACAAACAAAGCAGAACATTTGGAAGAGAGAAAGTTCTCATAACTTTGCTTATCGTTCGACTTTACCATTGTAAATAAATATTTATCTTTTGTTGTTATGACATGTTCTTGATCACTGAGAGATGTAATGTGTAATTCTAGGAAAAAAAAAACGCGTTATACCGCGATGGTTCGACGAACATGGGTTATAAAACATAATTTTAATATTCTTCTGTTTAACTACTTTAAAGAAAATAAATATCAATCAGCTGAGTGTCTACTAGTTGTATTTATAACGTTTGTAGTAAAACGAATATCAGGTAACAATGTGCTCTAGTAGTAACACTTTTGGCAAAATAAACATCACTTTACGGATTTAAAATTACGATCTGTTGAATAAAATACATATCAGTTGGCCTTTTACTATAATTATAACACATCTGTCAGAGAAAAATCATTTACCCAGTTGCTCTAATTCTAACACGTCTAGCTCACATCAGACAAGGCCCGCTGTAGCCAGGTGATTTGGACGCTCGACTCGTAATCGTGGGTTTGAATATCCGTAGGGCGGCATGGCGTCGCGCCAAACATGTTCGCCCTCCCAGCCGTGGGGGCGTTATAATGTTACGGTAAATCCCACTTTTCGTTGGTAAAAGAGTAGACCAAGAGTTGGCGGTGGGTGGTGATGAATAGCTGCCTTCCCTCTAGTCTTACACTGCTAAATTAGGGACGCTTAGTACAGATAGCCCTCGAGTAACTTTGTGCAAAATTCAAAAACAAACAAACAATCGAATATCCATCACACCAAACCGTGGGGGGTTATAATGAGACGGTCAATCCCACTATTCTGTAATAAAAGAATAGCCCAAGAATTGGCACTGGGTGGCAATGACTAACTACCTTTCCTCTAGTCTTACACTGCTAAATTATTGAAAGCTAGCACAGATAGCCCTCGAGTAGCTTTGCGTAAGATGAAAATATAAACAAGAACATCAGACAAAAGCTTAAAATAATTAGGAAACAGACACTCATAAACTTTTTGAGGTTCTGTTTATGTACAGTATTTACTAATTTCTATTATCCTACTGGTTAAAAGCAATCTGTAATAATGATCACAGAAAGGAAGAAGAAAAAGCAGCAAGAAATGCACTTTCATTATCTTAAATCTTGATGTGTGAAAGTTGAAAACATGTCTTGAATATATATCTTTGTACCAGCATCTCTCGTGGGCACGTTACCACACATATTGCTACAGAAGATCCTGGTGTGAAGAAAAGCCGAAAGTCACGTGAGCAGAGAACTGCGGAATTCTATCAAGAAAATCGCACTCCGGGGCACAGTTTCCTGTTGTTCTACTTAAGTTTGTCAGTTTCCTTTTGAAACGTAGCTCAAGATACCTCAAGAGTGAAGACAAAATGACAATAAAGATAAGGATTCTTTGGATCATGTCCAAAAATATTGTCTCATATCAAGTTTCCTGAAGAGTTGTATATTTTCTGGTGATTTTGTAGATCCTGCAAGTGTTATAAATACTTATATAAGATTTCTTGTAAACATAAGTTTTGCTAAGTTTTTCTTATCTTTCATAGTTGGTACCGAATATACAATAATATGGAGGCCTATACCAATAACAGGTAAAAGTAATGTAGTTTTCATGCTCCCAAATCGTCAACGATTTTGCAATTTAGCCCCTAAACCTCCGGTCATTGGTGAGAACACTTCAGTAATCTGTGAAACTCACATCTTGGAAGTTTGTAAAAATACAAACAACTTTGTGCTGGTTGACAAAGTTGAACGGAAATTTTGAGAACGACGAATTAATACATGATAATAGTTCTAAAATTATATATAGAATAAAAGTACAAACGATAGACGGTAAAATTATCATTATAAAAAAAAATCATACAGGGAGTAGAAAATTGGATGATATGAATTAACGTAGACAGAAGTTGTAAGACTATTGGATAGGAAGAGGTCACTTGTGGTTTCAGAAATGAAAAATAAAACAGAAGAACAGATAAATGATCCTTTAGGAAGTTAAGAAAAAAATAAAACGTAATTGTGAGGGTAAAAAGATTGATGGAGGTTGTTTAGTGTATAGAGTGTGCGTTTGTTTTCTTTTTGAATTTCGCGCAAAGCTACAAAAAGTCTAGCTGCGCTAGATTTCCCTAATTTAGCAGTGTAAGACAGCTAGTCATCGCTACCCACCGTCACCTGTTGGGCTACTCTTTTACCAACGAATAGTGGGATTGACCGAAACATTATAACGCCTCCACGGCTGAAAGGGTGAGCATGTTTAGTGTGACGAAAATTCGAACTCGGGAATTTCAAATTACGAGTCAAGCGCGGCCTTATTTATGTAGTATATAGGAAGACAGAAGAATGAAACTTGTGCAGTGAAGATTTCATAACGAGATTGTGAAGATAAGTGAGGAAAGAAGAGTAGATGGTTGTTGTAAAGCACAAAGCTGCACATAGCGGGAATCGAAACCCGAATTTCAGTATCGTAACCTTGCAGACTTACCACGTAAATTTAACTTTAGTTAAATATTGCAGAAAAAATAACCTAGAAAACTAAAAAAATAAAAAAAGGAAATAAAAGTAAAGAACCTGTAAAAGTCACGAGACAAAATACGTTAGGAAAGCAAACATATTCATGAAAAACATGATAAAGATGGAAAATTATTTGCATTTTTATTGTGATGTTATCCCACAATTTCTTGTCTCAAGGAAGTTTGAACATTCATGTTCTTTTAAATATCGATGAGACTTTTGTAGTACGTCCTTACTTTATGGAACAAAACTAAATAATCTTTAGTGTGGATGATGTTTAGCATTGGTTTAATAATAACATCGTTTTTACGTATTAACTTAATATGTATAACTTAAGTGGTTAATATTTTATAACTATTAACATACTATGGCGAAGTCTTTGCCAAATGAAACCTTTCTATTCTATCTTATGTACCAAGAATTTTTTAAAAAGAAAAAAAAACCCTGAAAAATACAAAACTAAGTTTGTTTTCTTATAGCAAAGCCACATCGGGTTATCTGCTGAGCCCACTTAGGGAAATCGAACCTCTGATTTCAGCGTTCTAAATCCGCTGTACTAGCGACGTGTACTAAACTCACTCATATACCAAAGAAAAAAATAAGTTTTTTAGTATGATTTATGCATTTTATAATGTAAAGATTTAAATGGTAGGAAAATATTTCTCTTAGGTCTTTATGCAAAACAAATCATAAAGTTTCTAGAAAAATACTCTATTTTAAACTGTCACAATTATAAAAAATGCAAACCTATTATATTGCATAATAATTTCTATTTCTACATCTTACGTACTATGTACTGTAATATTGTTCTGTGTTTAGTTGTTAAGCAGTTTTAAAAATTGTTAACAATTTTTTATGTTTGAATTGTGAAATAATTGGCATGCCAATAACACAATGGTTTACATACTTTGATTAGCTTTAGTTTCAGTTGCATTATATAACAAATGATGAACTAAAATCCCTTTTATTAAAACACTTTAAAAATATTTTTTGTCTTATTTTGATCGAGTTACAAATTATTGATAATATAAAAATACAATGAGAAAATGATTCATTTTTCTTTTAGCTTTAGTTTAGTGGTGAAACAATGAAGACGTTTAGTTTGGTTATTTACTTGTATGAAATTCTTGAGTAACTATAAAGCAACTGGAGTTTTGTGACACATTGATTTGACATTACTGCTAACCTGTGGAAAAAAATCATTTAAAAAAGAACAGTTTTTATTAACAAGAAATATTTTTTATTATTTGCTAGAACAATCCAAAAATAAAAGTATCTGGCAGCAGAACTGGACCGAACTTTATTGACGTTCTAGGTGAAGTTATAATTTTTCTATGGTTATCTTTACTGGTCTCTGGGGGTTCTCAGAATTTCTTCATCAGCTGAGCTGCACATCTTTTCAAAATGTTTCAAACAAAGCAGGTTCAATAGACCAGCAAGAAGAACCTTGTAAACCTTTGTGTGCATTCACCAGCTTGCAGACTGAGGTATCGAAGACTTGTAAACATAAAGTACTCCTTATAAATTAAATGTTTAACAATAAGTATGCTGACTAATCCATAACGTAATTCATTTTTATTCAAGAACCATATTTATTCAATATACAGTAAAGTTCAAATTACAGAATTATAACTTATTTCGTTAGGTAAAAGAAAAATTCGTGTTGCACACCAAAAAGTTATACTCTATGATACTTCCAAAAATAATGTTAATTTTTAATATTCACAATTTTTCTTTTATGGAAATATTAGTAAATATCTTTATTAAAGGGTCCATTACCTTCCTTACAACTATATGTCACAATTAAAATATTAATAACTACACTTTTTATTTCCTAGTCTGAAATTCACAATACGTTAATAATTCTATTATAAAGGTTACTTGAGACTGTTTTTTCCAATAATTTAATTAATAAGTAGACTCATTTTCAGACTTAGAGAAAAAACTAAATGATAAAAAGACTGATTTGATATCGATAATTAGGGTAATTTAAAAATTTCATATCTATAGGATTCATTCAAATTGCAGTAACAATCCTTTTTTACTGTATAATGTGTTATAAAATTTATAATTACTCATATATTTGAAAACTGTGAATGTTTTACTATGAATATTTTATTTAGAAGACGAACATAATTAGTTTTATCAAAGTAACATAATGAATTTTTTTCTAATTGTTTTAAACGGTTATTTACTATAACTATCAGTAAAACATTACGTGACAATTTTAAACTATCGAAACCTGGTTTATTACATTCATAATCTTTAACTATTCTCACTTCCATTTATTTAAACATGTTATGTAGTCATAGAGCTGACGTTATTTAAAATCATAGCACAGAATTAAAACTGTTGTTATAATTCTGTGTTAATACACGTATAAGGGGATCAATAATAATAAGTCTATTAATTCTGTTAATGGAGATTTAAGGAGATTTTTAATAATGAATTAATCAATTATCTTAATGCAAGTAAAAAACAACTCTAATAATGAGTTTATCTATTTTCTTAATACAGGTTTAACAGAATCTTCAATAATGAATTAATTGATTTTTGTTAAGAGAAGTATAAAATTATTTTTATAAAGAGCTTATTGATTCTGTTACTACAGGTATAACAGTGTTTTTATAACGAGCTTATTGATTCTGTTACTACAGGTATAACAGTGTTTTTATAATGAGCTTATTGATTCTGTTACTACAGGTATAACAGTGTTTTTATAATGAGCTTATTGATTCTGTTAATACAGGTATAACAGTGTTTTTATAATGAGCTTATTGATTCTGTTACTACAGGTATAACAGTGTTTTTATAACGAGTTTATTGATTCTGTTAATACAGGTATAACAGTGTTTTTATAACGAGTTTATTGATTCTGTTAATACAAATATAACAGTGTTTTTATAATGAGTTTATTGATTCTGTTAATACAGGTATAACAGTGTTTTTATAATGAGTTTATTGATTCTGTTAATACAGGTATAACAGTGCTTTTATAATGAGCTTATTGATTCTGTTACTACAGGTATAACAGTGTTTTCATAATGAGCTTATTGATTCTGTTAATACAGGTATAACAGTGTTTTTATAATGAGCTTATTGATTCTGTTACTACAGGTATAACAGTGTTTTTATAACGAGTTTATTGATTCTGTTAATACAGGTATAACAGTGTTTTTATAACGAGTTTATTGATTCTGTTAATACAAATATAACAGTGTTTTTATAATGAGTTTATTGATTCTGTTAATACAGGTATAACAGTGCTTTTATAAAGAGCTTATTGATTCTGTTACTACAGGTATAACACTGTTTTTAAAATGAGCTTATTGATTCTGTTACTACAGGTATAACAGTGTTTTTATAATGAGCTTATTGATTCTGTTACTACAGGTATAACAGTGTTTTTATAATGAGCTTATTGATTCTGTTACTACAGGTATAACAGTGTTTTTATAACGAGTTTATTGATTCTGTTAATACAGGTATAACAGTGTTTTTATAATGAGTTTATTGATTCTGTTAATACAGGTATAACAGTGCTTTTATAATGAGCTTATTGATTCTGTTACTACACGTATAACAGTGTTTTTATAATGAGCTTATTGATTCTGTTACTACAGGTATAACAGTGTTTTTATAATGAGCTTATTGATTCTGTTACTACAGGTATAACAGTGTTTTCATAATGAGCTTATTGATTCTGTTAATACAGGTATAACAGTGTTTTTATAATGAGCTTATTGATTCTGTTACTACAGGTATAACAGTGTTTTATAATGAGTTTATTGATTCTGTTAATACAGGTATAACAGTGCTTTTATAATGAGCTTATTGATTCTGTTACTACACGTATAACAGTGTTTTTATAATGAGCTTATTGATTCTGTTACTACAGGTATAACAGTGTTTTATAACGAGTTTATTGATTCTGTTAATACAGGTATAACAGTGTTTTATAATGAGTTTATTGATTCTGTTAATACAGGTATAACAGTGCTTTTATAATGAGCTTATTGATTCTGTTACTACACGTATAACAGTGTTTTTATAATGAGCTTATTGATTCTGTTACTACAGGTATAACAGTGTTTTTATAATGAGCTTATTGATTCTGTTACTACAGGTATAACAGTGTTTTCATAATGAGCTTATTGATTCTGTTAATACAGGTATAACAGTGTTTTTATAATGAGCTTATTGATTCTGTTACTACAGGTATAACAGTGTTTTTATAATGAGTTTATTGATTCTGTTAATACAGGTATAACAGTGCTTTTATAATGAGCTTATTGATTCTGTTACTACACGTATAACAGTGTTTTTATAATGAGCTTATTGATTCTGTTACTACAGGTATAACAGTGTTTTTAAAATGAGCTTATTGATTCTGTTACTACAGGTATAACAGTGTTTTATAATGAGCTTATTGATTCTGTAATACAGGTATAACAGTGTTTTATAATGAGCTTATTGATTCTGTTACTACAGGTATAACAGTGTTTTTATAACGAGTTTATTGATTCTGTTAATACAGGTATAACAGTGTTTTTATAACGAGTTTATTGATTCTGTTAATAAATATAACAGTGTTTTTATATGAGAGTATTGATTCTGTTAATACAGGTAAACAGTGCTTTTATAATGAGCTTATTGATTCTGTTACTACACGTATAAACAGTGTTTTTTATAATGAGCTTATTGATTCTGTTACTACAGGTATAACAGTGTTTATAATGAGCTTATTGATTCTGTTACTACAGGTATAACAGTGTTTTCATAATGAGCTTATTGATTCTGTTAATACAGGTATAACAGTGTTTTTATAATGAGCTTATTGATTCTGTTACTACAGGTATAACAGTGTTTTTATAATGAGTTTATTGATTCTGTTAATACAGGTATAACAGTGCTTTTATAATGAGCTTATTGATTCTGTTACTACACGTATAACAGTGTTTTTATAATGAGCTTATTGATTCTGTTACTACAGGTATAACAGTGTTTTTATAACGAGTTTATTGATTCTGTTAATACAGGTATAACAGTGTTTTTATAATGAGTTTATTGATTCTGTTAATACAGGTATAACAGTGCTTTTATAATGAGCTTATTGATTCTGTACTACACGTATAACAGTGTTTTTATAATGAGCTTATTGATTCTGTTACTACAGGTATAACAGTGTTTTTATAATGAGCTTATTGATTCTGTTACTACAGGTATAACAGTGTTTTCATAATGAGCTTATTGATTCTGTTAATACAGGTATAACAGTGTTTTTATAATGAGCTTATTGATTCTGTTACTACAGGTATAACAGTGTTTTTATAATGAGTTTATTGATTCTGTTAATACAGGTATAACAGTGCTTTTATAATGAGCTTATTGATTCTGTTACTACACGTATAACAGTGTTTTTATAATGAGCTTATTGATTCTGTTACTACAGGTATAACAGTGTTTTTAAAATGAGCTTATTGATTCTGTTACTACAGGTATAACAGTGTTTTTATAATGAGCTTATTGATTCTGTTAATACAGGTATAACAGTGTTTTTATAATGAGCTTATTGATTCTGTTACTACAGGTATAACAGTGTTTTTATAACGAGTTTATTGATTCTGTTAATACAGGTATAACAGTGTTTTTATAACGAGTTTATTGATTCTGTTAATACAAATATAACAGTGTTTTTATAATGAGTTTATTGATTCTGTTAATACAGGTATAACAGTGCTTTTATAATGAGCTTATTGATTCTGTTACTACACGTATAACAGTGTTTTTATAATGAGCTTATTGATTCTGTTACTACAGGTATAACAGTGTTTTTATAATGAGCTTATTGATTCTGTTACTACAGGTATAACAGTGTTTTTATAATGAGCTTATTGATTCTGTTACTACAGGTATAACAGTGTTTTTATAACGAGTTTATTGATTCTGTTAATACAGGTATAACAGTGTTTTTATAATGAGTTTATTGATTCTGTTAATACAGGTATAACAGTGCTTTTATAATGAGCTTATTGATTCTGTTACTACACGTATAACAGTGTTTTTATAATGAGCTTATTGATTCTGTTACTACAGGTATAACAGTGTTTTTATAATGAGCTTATTGATTCTGTTACTACAGGTATAACAGTGTTTTCATAATGAGCTTATTGATTCTGTTAATACAGGTATAACAGTGTTTTTATAATGAGCTTATTGATTCTGTTACTACAGGTATAACAGTGTTTTTATAACGAGTTTATTGATTCTGTTAATACAGGTATAAACAGTGTTTTTATAACGAGTTATTGATTCTGTTAATACAAATATAACAGTGTTTTTATAATGAGTTTATTGATTCTGTTAATACAGGTATAACAGTGCTTTTATAATGAGCTTATTGATTCTGTTACTACACGTATAACAGTGTTTTTATAATGAGCTTATTGATTCTGTTACTACAGGTATAACAGTGTTTTTAAAATGAGCTTATTGATTCTGTTACTACAGGTATAACAGTGTTTTTATAATGAGCTTATTGATTCTGTTAATACAGGTATAACAGTGTTTTTATAATGAGCTTATTGATTCTGTTACTACAGGTATAACAGTGTTTTTATAACGAGTTTATTGATTCTGTTAATACAGGTATAACAGTGTTTTTATAACGAGTTTATTGATTCTGTTAATACAAATATAACAGTGTTTTTATAATGAGTTTATTGATTCTGTTAATACAGGTATAACAGTGCTTTTATAATGAGCTTATTGATTCTGTTACTACACGTATAACAGTGTTTTTATAATGAGCTTATTGATTCTGTTACTACAGGTATAACAGTGTTTTTAAAATGAGCTTATTGATTCTGTTACTACAGGTATAACAGTGTTTTATAATGAGCTTATTTATTCTGTTACTACAGGTATAACAGTGTTTTTATAAAGAGTTTATTGATTCTGTTAATACAGGTATAACAGTGTTTTTATAACGAGTTTATTGATTCTGTTAATACAGGTATAACAGTGCTTTTATAATGAGCTTATTGATTCTGTTACTACACGTATAACAGTGTTTTTATAATGAGCTTATTGATTCTGTTACTACAGGTATAACAGTGTTTTTAAAATGAGTTTATTGATTCTGTTAATACAAATATAACAGTGTTTTTATAATGAGTTTATTGATTCTGTTAATACAGGTATAACAGTGTTTTTATAATGAGCTTATTGATTCTGTTACTACAGGTATAACAGTGTTTTTATAATGAGCTTATTGATTCTGTTAATACAGGTATAACAGTGTTTTTATAATGAGCTTATTGATTCTGTTACTACAGGTATAACAGTGTTTTTATAACGAGTTTATTGATTTTGTTAATACAGGTATAACAGTGTTTTTATAACGAGTTTATTGATTCTGTTAATACAAATATAACAGTGTTTTTATAATGAGTTTATTGATTCTGTTAATACAGGTATAACAGTGCTTTTATAATGAGCTTATTGATTCTGTTACTACACGTATAACAGTGTTTTTATAATGAGCTTATTGATTCTGTTACTACAGGTATAACAGTGTTTTTAAAATGAGCTTATTGATTTTGTTACTACAGGTATAACAGTGTTTTATAATGAGCTTATTGATTCTGTTACTACAGGTATAACAGTGTTTTATAAAGAGTTTATGATTCTGTTAATACAGGTATAAGAGTGTTTTTATAACGAGTTTATTGATTCTGTTAATACAGGTATAACAGTGTTTTTATAATGAGCTTATTGATTCTGTTAATACAGGTGTAACAGTGTTTTTATAACGAGCTTATTGATTCTGTTAATACAGGTATAACAGTGTTTTATAATGAGCTTATTGATTCTGTTAATACAAATATAACAGTGTTTTTATAATGAGCTTATTGATTCTGTTACTACAGGTATAACAGTGCTTTTATAATGAGCTTATTGATTCTGTTACTACAGGTATAACAGTGTTTTTATAATGAGCTTATTGATTCTGTTACTACAGGTATAACAGTGTTTTCATAACGAGTTTATTGATTCTGTTAATACAGGTATAACAGTGTTTTTATAACGAGTTTATTGATTCTGTTAATACAAATATAACAGTGTTTTATAATGAGTTTATTGATTCTGTTAATACAGGTATAACAGTGTTTTTATAATGAGCTTATTGATTCTGTTACTACAGGTATAACAGTGTTTTATAATGAGCTTATTGATTCTGTTAATACAGGTATAACAGTGTTTTTATAATGAGCTTATTGATTCTGTTACTACAGGTATAACAGTGTTTTTAAAATGAGCTTATTGATTCTGTTAATACAGGTATAACAGTGTTTTTATAATGAGCTTATTGATTCTGTTACTACAGGTATAACAGTGTTTTTATAATGAGCTTTTTGATTCTGTTAATACAGGTATAACAGTGTTTTTATAACGAGTTTATTGATTCTGTTAATACAGGTATAACAGTGTTTTTATAACGAGTTTATTGATTCTGTTACTACAGGTATAACTGTTTTTATAATGAGTTTATTGATTCTGTTACTACAGGTATAACAGTGTTTTTATAATGAGCTTATTGATTCTGTTACTACAGGTATAACAGTGTTTTTATAATGAGCTTATTGATTCTGTTAATACAGGTATAACAGTGTTTTTATAACGAGTTTATTGATTTTGTTAATACAGGTATAACAGTGTTTTTATAACGAGTTTATTGATTCTGTTAATACAGGTATAACAGTGTTTTTATAATGAGCTTATTGATTCTGTTAATACAGGTATAACAGTGTTTTTATAATGAGCTTATTGATTCTGTTAATACAGGTATAACAGTGTTTTTATAATGAGCTTATTGATTCTGTTAATACAGGTATAACAGTGTTTTTATAATGAGCTTATTGATTCTGTTAATACAGGTATAACAGTGTTTTTATAATGAGCTTATTGATTCTGTTAATACAAATATAACAGTGTTTTTATAATGAGCTTATTGATTCTGTTACTACAGGTATAAGAGTGCTTTTATAATGAGCTTATTGATTCTGTTAATACAAATATAACAGTGTTTTTATATTGAGCTTATTGATTCTGTTACTACACGTATAACAGTGTTTTTATAATGAGCTTATTGATTCTGTTACTACAGGTATAACAGTGTTTTTAAAATGAGCTTATTGATTTTGTTACTACAGGTATAACAGTGTTTTATAATGAGCTTATTGATTCTGTTACTACAGGTATAACAGTGTTTTTATAAAGAGTTTATTGATTCTGTTAATACAGGTATAACAGTGTTTTTATAACGAGTTTATTGATTCTGTTAATACAGGTATAACAGTGTTTTTATAATGAGCTTATTGATTCTGTTACTACAGGTATAACAGTGTTTTTAAAATGAGTTTATTGATTCTGTTAATACAAATATAACAGTGTTTTTATAATGAGTTTATTGATTCTGTTAATACAGGTATAACAGTGTTTTTATAATGAGCTTATTGATTCTGTTACTACAGGTATAACAGTGTTTTTATAATGAGCTTATTGATTCTGTTAATACAGGTATAACAGTGTTTTTATAATGAGCTTATTGATTCTGTTACTACAGGTATAACAGTGTTTTTATAACGAGTTTATTGATTTTGTTAATACAGGTATAACAGTGTTTTTATAACGAGTTTATTGATTCTGTTAATACAAATATAACAGTGTTTTTATAATGAGTTTATTGATTCTGTTAATACAGGTATAACAGTGCTTTTATAATGAGCTTATTGATTCTGTTACTACACGTATAACAGTGTTTTTATAATGAGCTTATTGATTCTGTTACTACAGGTATAACAGTGTTTTTAAAATGAGCTTATTGATTTTGTTACTACAGGTATAACAGTGTTTTATAATGAGCTTATTGATTCTGTTACTACAGGTATAACAGTGTTTTTATAAAGAGTTTATTGATTCTGTTAATACAGGTATAAGAGTGTTTTTATAACGAGTTTATTGATTCTGTTAATACAGGTATAACAGTGTTTTTATAATGAGCTTATTGATTCTGTTAATACAGGTGTAACAGTGTTTTTATAACGAGCTTATTGATTCTGTTAATACAGGTATAACAGTGTTTTTATAATGAGCTTATTGATTCTGTTAATACAAATATAACAGTGTTTTTATAATGAGCTTATTGATTCTGTTACTACAGGTATAACAGTGCTTTTATAATGAGCTTATTGATTCTGTTACTACAGGTATAACAGTGTTTTTATAATGAGCTTATTGATTCTGTTACTACAGGTATAACAGTGTTTTCATAACGAGTTTATTGATTCTGTTAATACAGGTATAACAGTGTTTTTATAACGAGTTTATTGATTCTGTTAATACAAATATAACAGTGTTTTTATAATGAGTTTATTGATTCTGTTAATACAGGTATAACAGTGTTTTTATAATGAGCTTATTGATTCTGTTACTACAGGTATAACAGTGTTTTTATAATGAGCTTATTGATTCTGTTAATACAGGTATAACAGTGTTTTTATAATGAGCTTATTGATTCTGTTACTACAGGTATAACAGTGTTTTTAAAATGAGCTTATTGATTCTGTTAATACAGGTATAACAGTGTTTTTATAATGAGCTTATTGATTCTGTTACTACAGGTATAACAGTGTTTTTATAATGAGCTTTTTGATTCTGTTAATACAGGTATAACAGTGTTTTTATAACGAGTTTATTGATTCTGTTAATACAGGTATAACAGTGTTTTTATAACGAGTTTATTGATTCTGTTACTACAGGTATAACTGTTTTATAATGAGTTTATTGATTCTGTTACTACAGGTATAACAGTGTTTTTATAATGAGCTTATTGATTCTGTTACTACAGGTATAACAGTGTTTTTATAATGAGCTTATTGATTCTGTTAATACAGGTATAACAGTGTTTTTATAACGAGTTATTGATTTTGTTAATACAGGTATAACAGTGTTTTTATAACGAGTTTATTGATTCTGTTAATACAGGTATAACAGTGTTTTTATAATGAGCTTATTGATTCTGTTAATACAGGTATAACAGTGTTTTTATAATGAGCTTATTGATTCTGTTAATACAGGTATAACAGTGTTTTTATAATGAGCTTATTGATTCTGTTAATACAGGTATAACAGTGTTTTTATAATGAGCTTATTGATTCTGTTAATACAAATATAACAGTGTTTTTATAATGAGCTTATTGATTCTGTTACTACAGGTATAAGAGTGCTTTTATAATGAGCTTATTGATTCTGTTAATACAAATATAACAGTGTTTTTATATTGAGCTTATTGATTCTGTTACTACACGTATAACAGTGTTTTTATAATGAGCTTATTGATTCTGTTACTACAGGTATAACAGTGTTTTTTAAAATGAGCTTATTGATTTTGTTACTACAGGTATAACAGTGTTTTATAATGAGCTTATTGATTCTGTTACTACAGGTATAACAGTGTTTTTATAAAGAGTTATTGATTCTGTTAATACGAGGTATACCAGTGTTTTATAACGAGTTTATTGATTCTGTTAATACAGGTATAACAGTGTTTTTATAATGAGCTTATTGATTCTGTTAATACAGGTGTAACAGTGTTTTTATAACGAGCTTATTGATTCTGTTAATACAGGTATAACAGTGTTTTATAATGAGCTTATTGATTCTGTTAATACAAATATAACAGTGTTTTTATAATGAGCTTATTGATTCTGTTACTACAGGTATAACAGTGTTTTTATAATGAGCTTATTGATTCTGTTTAATACAGGTATAACAGTGTTTTATAATGAGCTTATTGATTCTGTTACTACAGGTATAACAGTGTTTTTCATACGAGTTTATTGATTCTGTAATACAGGTATAACAGTGTTTTTATAACGAGTTTATTGATTCTGTTAATACAATATAACAGTGTTTTTATAATGAGTTTATTGATTCTGTTAATACAGGTATAACAGTGTTTTTATAATGAGCTTATTGATTCTGTTACTACAGGTATAACAGGTGTTTTTATAATGAGCTTATTGATTCTGTTAATACAGGTATAACAGTGTTTTTATAATGAGCTTATTGATTCTGTTACTACAGGTATAACAGTGTTTTTAAAAGGAGCTTATTGATTCTGTTAATACAGGTATAACAGTGTTTTTATAACGAGTTTATTGATTCTGTTAATACAGGTATAACAGTGTTTTTATAATGAGCTTATTGATTCTGTTAATACAGGTATAACAGTGTTTTTATAATGAGCTTATTGATTCTGTTAATACAGGTATAACAGTGTTTTTATAATGAGCTTATTGATTCTGTTACTACAGGTATAACAGTGTTTTTATAATGAGCTTATTGATTCTGTTAATACAGGTATAACAGTGTTTTTATAACGAGTTTATTGATTCTGTTAATACAGGTATAACAGTGTTTTTATAACGAGTTTATTGATTCTGTTACTACAGGTATAACTGTTTTTATAATGAGTTTATTGATTCTGTTACTATAGGTATAACAGTGTTTTTATAATGAGCTTATTGATTCTGTTACTACAGGTATAACAGTGTTTTTATAATGAGCTTATTGATTCTGTTAATACAGGTATAACAGTGTTTTTATAACGAGTTTATTGATTTTGTTAATACAGGTATAACAGTGTTTTTATAACGAGTTTATTGATTCTGTTAATACAGGTATAACAGTGTTTTTATAATGAGCTTATTGATTCTGTTAATACAGGTATAACAGTGTTTTTATAATGAGCTTATTGATTCTGTTAATACAGGTATAACAGTGTTTTTATAATGAGCTTATTGATTCTGTTAATACAGGTATAACAGTGTTTTTATAATGAGCTTATTGATTCTGTTAATACAGGTATAACAGTGTTTTTATAATGAGCTTATTGATTCTGTTAATACAGGTATAACAGTGTTTTTATAACGAGTTTATTGATTCTGTTAATACAGGTATAACAGTGTTTTTATAACGAGTTTATTGATTCTGTTACTACAGGTATAACTGTTTTTATAATGAGTTTATTGATTCTGTTACTACAGGTATAACAGTGTTTTTATAATGAGCTTATTGATTCTGTTACTACAGGTATAACAGTGTTTTTATAATGAGCTTATTGATTCTGTTAATACAGGTATAACAGTGTTTTTATAACGAGTTTATTGATTTTGTTAATACAGGTATAACAGTGTTTTTATAACGAGTTTATTGATTCTGTTAATACAGGTATAACAGTGTTTTATAATGAGCTTATTGATTCTGTTAATACAGGTATAACAGTGTTTTTATAATGAGCTTATTGATTCTGTTAATACAGGTATAACAGTGTTTTTATAATGAGCTTATTGATTCTGTTAATACAGGTATAACAGTGTTTTTATAATGAGCTTATTGATTCTGTTAATACAGGTATAACAGTGTTTTTATAATGAGCTTATTGATTCTGTTAATACAAATATAACAGTGTTTTTATAATGAGCTTATTGATTCTGTTACTACAGGTATAAGAGTGCTTTTATAATGAGCTTATTGATTCTGTTAATACAAATATAACAGTGTTTTTATATTGAGCTTATTGATTCTGTTACTACACGTATAACAGTGTTTTTATAATGAGCTTATTGATTCTGTTACTACAGGTATAACAGTGTTTTTAAAATGAGCTTATTGATTTTGTTACTACAGGTATAACAGTGTTTTATAATGAGCTTATTGATTCTGTTACTACAGGTATAACAGTGTTTTTATAAAGAGTTTATTGATTCTGTTAATACAGGTATAACAGTGTTTTTATAACGAGTTTATTGATTCTGTTAATACAGGTATAACAGTGTTTTTATAATGAGCTTATTGATTCTGTTAATACAGGTGTAACAGTGTTTTTATAACGAGCTTATTGATTCTGTTAATACAGGTATAACAGTGTTTTTATAATGAGCTTATTGATTCTGTTAATACAAATATAACAGTGTTTTTATAATGAGCTTATTGATTCTGTTACTACAGGTATAACAGTGCTTTTATAATGAGCTTATTGATTCTGTTACTACAGGTATAACAGTGTTTTTATAATGAGCTTATTGATTCTGTTACTACAGGTATAACAGTGTTTTCATAACGAGTTTATTGATTCTGTTAATACAGGTATAACAGTGTTTTTATAACAAGTTTATTGATTCTGTTAATACAAATATAACAGTGTTTTTATAATGAGTTTATTGATTCTGTTAATACAGGTATAACAGTGTTTTTATAATGAGCTTATTGATTCTGTTACTACAGGTATAACAGTGTTTTTATAATGAGCTTATTGATTCTGTTAATACAGGTATAACAGTGTTTTTATAATGAGCTTATTGATTCTGTTACTACAGGTATAACAGTGTTTTTAAAATGAGCTTATTGATTCTGTTAATACAGGTATAACAGTGTTTTTATAATGAGCTTATTGATTCTGTTACTACAGGTATAACAGTGTTTTTATAATAAGCTTATTGATTCTGTTAATACAGGTATAACAGTGTTTTTATAACGAGTTTATTGATTCTGTTAATACAGGTATAACAGTGTTTTTATAACGAGTTTATTGATTCTGTTACTACAGGTATAACTGTTTTTATAATGAGTTTATTGATTCTGTTACTACAGGTATAACAGTGTTTTTATAATGAGCTTATTGATTCTGTTACTACAGGTATAACAGTGTTTTTATAATGAGCTTATTGATTCTGTTAATACAGGTATAACAGTGTTTTTATAACGAGTTTATTGATTTTGTTAATACAGGTATAACAGTGTTTTTATAACGAGTTTATTGATTCTGTTAATACAGGTATAACAGTGTTTTTATAATGAGCTTATTGATTCTGTTAATACAGGTATAACAGTGTTTTTATAATGAGCTTATTGATTCTGTTACTACAGGTATAACAGTGTTTTTATAATGAGCTTATTGATTCTGTTAATACAGGTATAACAGTGTTTTTATAATGAGCTTATTGATTCTGTTAATACAGGTATAACAGTGTTTTTATAATGAGCTTATTGATTCTGTTAATACAAATATAACAGTGTTTTTATAATGAGCTTATTGATTCTGTTACTACAGGTATAAGAGTGCTTTTATAATGAGCTTATTGATTCTGTTAATACAAATATAACAGTGTTTTTATATTGAGTTTATTGATTCTGTTAATACAAATATAACAGTGTTTTTATATTGAGTTTATTGATTTTGTTAATACAGGTTAAACTTGAATCTTAAACCAACAAGCTAATCGACCACATTCATAAAGGTATGTTGACGTCTTTAAACAATGAATGTATCAAATATATTAATAAAATGATTAGGGCATCTTTATCAGTAAGTTTATGGACTATGTTATTAAAGGTATGTGGGAATTTTTAAATAATGACTTTATCCAGTTTGCTGATAAAGATATCTTGGCAACTGTAGCTGTGTGTTCATCAAACCATCTCCTCCAATTAAGTAGCCTGTAATTAAGTCATTTCATGTGGAGTAAAAACAATACATTGTTAAACTTCAGGCACTGAATACACATAACTTAGGTTAACACATAATAAGTGATAACAAGTCTTCGTTTGTTTTAATCTTGTATCGTACGAATGTATCAAATGTATCTTAATTTTAATATTCACCCAATTCATGCTGAAGGTGCTGAGTAGGAGTTTGTATTGTTGTATTACATATCATACACACTGATAGCACTGTTCTAACATGTAGTTAACTTTGCTAAAGGTGCTGAGTATGTGTTAGTACTAATCAGTGATGTCCAGAAAACCCACTTGTAGAGAAATATATATGTAAAAACGGCTCCTTTGAGTTAAGGAAGGATTTTACGTAGGGGAGTGAACAAAGTTTCGACCTTCTTCGGTCATCGTCAGGTTCACAAATCTAGGGTTTGATAGAAAGTCATGTTAAACCTGACGATGACCGAAGAAGGTCGAAACGTTGCTCACTCCTCTACGTAATATATTTTTTCAACCCAAACGAGTCATTTTTACATATATATGTGTTAGTACTGTTGTTTTACATATCATAGGTATTAGCAACATCATATCAAGATGTATATAACGCGACCTTTTTTTTGGTAATAAAACTATTAACCAGAAGCAAAGTAAAAATTTACACTAACAATTCCAGTTTACAAAACCTTTATGAAAATAATTAAGTGTACGAGACAATCTACGGGTAACCAAGTCTAAAATCTAGGGTTTGATAGAAAGTTATGGACGCAGCAGATAGCCCAGTGTCATTTGCTCTAGCGTTTCTTTATCCGGAACCGGGAATGTCTGGTTTGATGTTTTTACCTTTTCCACCATCTTTAATTGTGTTATGTTGCACTGTTGATTGTTGAACATCATATAAATGAGGGTTTTGTTATAACTTAATGCCATTGTTGTGCTTATAATACCCTTACCAAGGCCTTATCCATTCATGTTTAACTTTCATTATTTGCAATGGTGCTTATTTTGTTACATTTGTTATGTTAGTCTTCTATATTACTAAACGTCCCATATAATTCGGTGCTCATTTATCCTGTTGCATATTTTATATGTATTAATATAAATAAATCCTTTTAATGCATAATATATGTATTGTGTGCTTCAGCACCCACACCTCGCTTTCCTATTTTATATTTGTAATTTTATATCTATTGCTATCCTTTGATACTTATGTGAGACTAGCGAATGGAGGCTAAGACTGATAGATGGTGTTCCCCCACCACTGTGTAGGTCCTACTTCCATAATCACCTCCAAAACCTAGGGTACATTTTATAATCTCATATTGTAGCTTGTATCTTGGGATTTTTTTTAGTTGATGCAGTGTTTTTTGTTTAATTTCTTTTTATTTCGATTTGTTTTTGAGTTAATATAACAAACTATATATATACACATATACATATATGTATACCACATAAATGATATGCCATGTAAATATAATACTAGGTTACTGATTGCTATACTAATAACATATATTTAGGCTTTAGAGTTACATTTTAATATAACGATCCAGTGAGTGTAGTAATTCATTTTTAGTTGAATTTTTTCAGAAGTATTTGAGTGATTTGTTTTTAAGTCCATCATAGAGTAGTTGTATAAGTTATGTAAGAGGTGGGAACTTGTTATGCGTGCAACTTTGTATGCACGTGTGAGAATTGAGTTTTGTAGAGCTCACTTATATCTGGTGCAATGTTAATCCATGTTGGACAGAAGCACTCGATTACTGGCCGTATGTACTGTTTGCTGATTGTCAATATAATTTTGGTTGATGTTCCTATATTCTTCCCAAAGAGGTCTCTAGCCTGTTTCACTCGTCTCCAGATTTTGTTTCTAATGTCAGTTGTGTGCTTATGTCACGTTAATTTTGAGTCGCAGTTGAGACCTAAGAAAGGGTTTCATGGAGATATATTTCGGCATTTTGGTGAAAGGGTTATTTAATTTTATAAGCACTAGTTCTTGCGATATTCTTATACCAACTTTTATTTTCTTCTTTTGATATTATTCAATAATCTCACGTAATGCGGATTGTAAGTTTGTGGAGGATATATTGGAACTCTTCCAAATTGCTACATCATGATCGGATTAAAAGATGTAACAGAATTTTTGACCGGTTAGTGGCATGTCGCTTACATAAATGATGAAGATTATAGTGCTAACTACCCCTATATGAGGTGCACCGGCCTCGGGAATAAAATACTCTGAGTAGGAACCCTTTGCATTTACAAGGCAGTTTCTACTATCTAGGAAGTTTGATAACCAGCGAATAATAATACCTCGTGGCAGTTCCATCTCCACCATTCGGAATGTAGGCCTAAGTGCCAGACTTTATCTAATATCTTTTCTAGATCCAGTAAGTCAGACGACCGTACATTGTTTTTTTTTAAAAAAACTGTCTCTTACAGTTTTAGTTCATCTAACTATCTGATCAGTTGTTTATCGAAAGTTCTCGAAATCGTTTTGTATGTTTGTTAATTTTGAATTGCTTTATATGTATATATATAATATGCTACCTACTGTTCTGTCTAAAAACTTTTTCTACGCAATGGTCAGGATGATCTGTCTTTAACTCTGTGATTTAGCTCTTGGTTTTCCTTTCTTCAAAACATGAAAATATTCGCTTGCTTCCATGAGACGAAATTCTGTAGGAGAGTTGTTCAAGTAATAGCTTCGTGCTTTTATGGGGGGTAAAATGGCTTGTATGTCATTTTCCCCAGGACTTTAGCTTTTAAGTTTGTTTCTATTACTTTTGAGATTTGGTTCGTTTTTATTTCGTTTGTAATGTGTTCGTCTAGTATTATTGTTGTTGTTGATTCGGTTATTTGGCTTAATATTGTTACTAGAAATGTTGATGTGAACATTTTTTTTTGTTTTATTCAACAAACTTATTTATCAGATATTGATTTTGATCATTTATAAAGGGGAGGTTTTGTGTTTACAGTTTTTATGTAGGTGTTCTTTGAAAACTACTTGTTTCGGTGTTATGTATGTGGTTTTTGGACACTTCTGTTTTGAAAGATGTTATGTAGATGTTATTTGAAAACTTTTGGTTTTAAAATGTTACATAAATGTTTGTTGAAAATTTTGCTTTTTAAAGATGATATGTCTGTTTGTTTTGTTTTTAGAATTTCGCGCAAAGCTACTCGAGGGTTATCTGCACTAGCCATCCCTAATTTAGCAGTGTAAGAGTAGAGAGATGGCAGCTAGTCACCACCACCCACCGCCAACTCTTGAGCTACTCTTTTATCAACGAATAATGGGATTAACTGTTACATTATAACACCCTCACGGCTGAAAGGGCGAGCATGTTTGGTGCAACGGGGATTCGAACCCACGGCCCTCGGATTACGAGTCGAACGCTTTAACCCACCTGGTCATGCCAGGCCTCAAGATGTTATGCAAGAAGTGTTCATTCAACATTTTAGTGTTAAAGATATTACGTAGGTGTTGAAACTTTTGACTTTAAAGATGTTAAGAAGGTGTTCTTCGAAAACTTCTGGTTTCTGAATATTTGTTCACGCGCTTTTGTTGTTTGATATTATCGTTTGAAATGTTTTGAATGGTTTACGGTTTTGTGCGTATCTTTTAAAGTGTTTCCAGAAGTGTTTCGGGTTGTCTTGTGCATTTAGTTTGTAATACAAAGAGTTCCCGGTTTTTGTGTTTAACTGTTTGATTTACTTTGTAACACAAAGAGTCCCCAGTTTTTGTGTAACTGTTTGATTTAGTCTGTAACACAAAGAGTCGACCAGTTTTTGTGTAACTGTTTGATTTACTTTGTAACACAAAGAGTCCCCAGTTTTTGTATTGAACTGTTTGATCTAATTTTGTTGTTGGTTACTAAGTTCGTTTATTTCTTGTTTTAAATTTAAGTTTTTTGTGTTAATGTATAATACTTTTCATTGATCGTATCCATTATACCTGTACGTTATTTCCATGTATATGTTCCAATGTTTTGTTCGCATTTTGGTGTGACGGATATTGCCGTTTTTTAATACGCTCAGTTATGATTTATCATTATTCGTCCCTTTATATGCTCAAGAGACACTTGTCTTCATTTAATTTGGTAATAGTTCGTCTAATCGTATTTGCTGGGTTTTTTTGGCTGGTCTATTATATTGTAGATATAACTTATTTATTTCAACGAAATGCGAGATCTAAAGAACAACAAAAATCTTAAATATTTAAGATCCTCTCATGAATCAGGGACACAGATAACGACTTGTTACTTTAAAATTTAAGTTTAGATTCCTGTAATGAACACGCCAAAGCCGCTTGGCAGGTCTTGTCGAGGTAAAACTATGTAATGTCATAAGCTTGATTTTCACATTAAGATAAAAGAAATCGATATTAAAGTCATGTAACCCGTGAATAGTTTTACATACAAATGTCTGCTGTTTTTGCTTATTTTTTTTGGAGGGGGAAAGAATGCTAGTAAAATGTACCTTTTTGGAGGGGGAAAGAATGCTAGTAAAATGTACCTACTTATAATTAGAGAAGCACACTTTGCGATGCAACTGTTTCTGTTGTGAAGCCACATAATTTTTTTTATAAATCTAATACGATCGTTATGGATAAAACGTTTGGCAAGAAGCCAAGAAATGAACAAATTGTGCAGAGCGAAAGAAGTGATAGCATGTAACCAGGGGACGACAAGTTTCCACAAAGTGTTGATTTCTATTGTACGATATAATTGTTTTACTGTTATAAAAACCCCATTTCGAGAGTTCTGGAAGACTTGTGTATTAAAAGTTAAAATTAATTATAAAATTATTATTATGTTATTACTTTTATCACGTGATTAAAAATTTAGGATTTTTAAAGTGCGAGACATATTTGTTTTTAATCTTTAGCGAAATTTTAATAAGAAAACAAATAACTTTCAATTGAGAAAAATATGCACTTTGAACAGCCAGTTTATAATGTTTCAATATTTTGAATGTAGGAGGCTTGAAATAAGGAGTTACACTTATGTATAAAAGGCGCGTACAAGCATTCGTAGTGTAATTTTTCAGTTCCACAAACTACAAAATACTTTCTACTATTTTACTTTTTACCGTCTCGGTTGGGTCTGGCATTGCCAAGTAGTTAGAGAGCTTGATTCGCAATCTGAGAGTCACGAGTTCCAAACCATGTTACACCAAATATGCTCGCGCTTTCAGGCGTGGTGGCGTTATAATGATAGGGTCAAATCTCAAATCCCACTATTTGTTGGTAAAAGAGTAGCCTAAAAACTGTCAGTGGGAGGTGATGACTAGCTGTCTTCCCTTTATTTTACACTGCCGAACTAGGGACGGGAAACTCGGATAGCTCTTGTGTAGTTTTGCGCGAAACTGAAAAGGAAAAAGTCTCGCTAGTGTTTACAATTGTAGTTTTAAACATGGGAAAACAATTTTCCAATTTTAAATTGTAGAGATTCCAAATGTATCGCTCCCTTTACGCACAATACGTATCCTGCGCCCCCCAGTGGCTCAGCGGTATGTCTGCGGACTTACACGCTAAAATCCGGGTTTCGATACCCGTGGTGGGCAGAGCACAGATAGCCCATTGTGTAGCTTTGTGCTTAATTCAAAACAACAACAACCCTTTACGCACAATACGTATCCTGCCGCCCCCCAGTGGCTCAGCGGTATGTCTGCGGACTTACACGCTAAAATCCGGGTTTCGATACCCGTGGTGGGCAGAAGCACAGATAGCCCATTGTGTAGCTTTGTGCTTAATTCAAAACA
The DNA here is from genome assembly GCA_011833715.1 of Carcinoscorpius rotundicauda. Taxonomy (NCBI): domain Eukaryota; kingdom Metazoa; phylum Arthropoda; class Merostomata; order Xiphosura; family Limulidae; genus Carcinoscorpius; species Carcinoscorpius rotundicauda. Next base: position 91,760,342 of record CM022395.1, read on the forward strand.
ACAACAACAACAACGTATCTAGCCAATTCCGTACTTCCCACCACTTACAGAAAAAATTTCAAACAGAAATTAGGAAAAAAAACCCACAAAAAATCATATATATAACAGCATTGTATCTGTATCCGAAAAACTGTCCCCAAACTCTCTCCAGGGTTAACACCATTCAAAATATTCCTGGCGAAGCAACACATTACATCATCATAATTTAATTGTTTGTAAAATAAAAATGTCGTTTTTCACAGCAAGTGAAGCATTTCTTTTTATAACTAGAGTGTTACCTCTTCCAAATTTCCAAAGAATATGCTGAATTGGGCTGTTGTGTAACACAAAAGTATCAAAGGAATCCAAAAACCTTGAATAATATTTAGTTCAGTTCCTTACTTTTAACGCACAGTTTCACATCGAATAAGGTGGTCGGTCGTTCGAGTTCTCGGAAACAATATTTCTAAACCTCATGGAAAGTTCTCGGAAACAATATTACTAAACCTCATGGAAAGCATCAACACAGTAAAGTAGCAATTTTTCATCCACGAGACTTACTGAAGTTGTGGCTCGGTTCTAGAGCTGATTGTCTTCTAGAAAGATCGATCCATTCTCGCCAGGTCTGGTTATTACTATACAGAAACAATATTGTTTGATGTGGGGGTTAGCTCTTTGTTTTCAGCGGAATACTGAAAGATTTTTAAGTTGGACTTTGAACATATATCATTTTCGGGATAGAAGAAACGTTTTCACAGTGATGTTATTGTACGATATCAGAAAGGAAAAGAATATTTTAAACATTTATTTTGAATATTTATTTGAAGACTGTGTTTATCATATCTTTAGCGGTCATACGAGCTGAATGGTTACTGGTTTAATCTTGTATTTTTGATAACACAATAACAGCGGGACAGTTCAGTGACTTTCTGATGAAATTTATGTTTTCTTGAGATGTGTTATCAGTTAGTAAATATTTCGTGGAGTCATATAAGAATAAAGTTAAAGTTGATCGTTAACAAAATCGATAAAGAGAAAATAACACTACGCTGTTTAAAGATTCTCTGTTTCTACCACCGTCATTAATCACAACATTTCCGATTTCCATCTTATTTTAACGAATGCGAGCAGTAAATATTTTTCTTATAAGACGCAATTACTGCAGCAGGCACGTGCGTACGCGACTGATATCATCAAAGTATATTTTTCTGTCCTTATTCTGCCTTCAGATTTCATTGGGGGATTCTAAGCAACTGAAAGGCTAAATATGGATAAATTATTTCCGAAATCAGCGTTTGCAAAAATAAAGTGTAAACATAAAAATATTTACTCTCCGTTCGACTAACCGAAAGTCCACTAAAGTTTCTATTGTTACGTTATTACAATTACGTAATGACTACCTGGATAATGTCTTAGAAATAATAATAACAAAATGAACGCCGCCAGGGGAATAAACGTGACAGGTTTGTTCAGAATTAAGCACAACCGGCCACCTGTGTTCTGCCCGCCATGGGTATAGAAATTAAATAAAATTAATATAAGGTAAACAGATAATAAACCATTGGAGAAAAATATATTATTATTAAAGTTCTATTCTCTCCACAAAACTCGAGGTTCATAGGTTTATTTGTGAGTATAATAGATAAATATTCTTATTCTAGTTATGTCATATAAAAGTGGGTCGACTTGTTTGAGTCGTGAACCAACTTTATACCACTATTCCACGACAGCAAAGTGGTTGGTTGGCTTTTATAAATACAAAATTACACAATGGACTAAACAAAAGTAGAAAAGTGTATTGTTAATCATCTTTTTCAAAGCAGAAATAAAATCGCAGTCATTTTCTTTATCTGCTCTCTAGCCATCGTTAGGAATCGAACCAAGTATTTTAGCATTCTAAGCGCGTGAACTTACCGCTAATCCACCGGGAAGAACTAAACGATTGAGAACTAGTTTAAACTGGTTATGGTGCTGGTTCGTCCATTTGTTTTGTTTTTAGCTGTTGCTTTAATTGAGGAGTTCCTGGAAGAGCTAGTTGTTCTTCTGAAATTTCTCCAAACACGTAAATTTTTGAAGAATAGAAGACAAGACTGTGTGTGTCCGTATGTATTGTTTCTTGCACCGGCTAAGGTTAGATTGAATTATGTGGAAAGATCAAGGCTTAGCTTTTCGCCGTGAAAGAAACAATTTCCTCTTCTTTCTACAATTGGTTTACTCTAATTCTGTTGTTCGAGAAACAAATTCACTTTAGTTTCTACAGATCATGGTTTTCAACACGACACTGTTCGTCTCTGTTGTACGGGTCATTCTCAACGACTAAATCCGAGCGCTTGTATTCCCCGGGCATATTTCTAAGTTAATGCATTAAACATGAAGAAGACAGGTGCGGAATCAGACTCGAAGAACATTAGTATTAACTCTACTGGTTACCCAAACCTCTGAATTATGTTACGAAGTCTAGGCGACAACATTCAAGCAAGTTACAGTAACCTTCAATACATGTGTTCGAATTACTAGTTTTATAGAAACTGATGAAACAATTGAAAACACGATAATTTCTTATTTCACTTAATTCAGAATTTCCGAAGTACTTTTCGAAACGTTGCACGTTGTTCTGTGTAGAGAAACTGTTAGATTACCGGTAGTCTGAGTAAATTTTACAGTAGCGGTGAAGACATTTAGATTTGATAACAAGAACGTGCCAGTATTTCCCTGAGACGCATCTAATAACGTCTTAGCTTAGAGATGCAAGTGTGTAACTCTTTTTGCGCCGTGTGAGACTGTCGTTCTATACACAACCAGTATCTAAGAGATCGACATTTTTTATATATGCTCAGTGTCTAATGTTGTTAAAAGTGTACTGGAGTAGTTAAACAATACACAACCGAGTTTTAAATCACTCATAAAATTGTCTTTATTATTCAATCACTTAACATAAAATAAACGTTAAAATAAATTAATGTAAGGCTAGTTAAGAAACACAGAACCATATTAAACTATTAATATTACCTGTTAACACAACACAGATCAGTCCCATAGTCTTCCTTTATGACTACTGATAAAGAAAATAACAACATAAATGATAAAATATGTACCTTTTGTACTCTTCGATTAAACCATCGTGATGCTCTTTTGTTCCGAAATTGAAGGACAGTGGCTGTCCAAAATAATTTACTTCTTGTTTCTTGCACTGTTTTTCTTAATTCTAGCTTGAAGACCAGCTCCATTCAGAGTAGAAACACATAGCTACTAAAATGTACAACGCAATCAAACATAAACAAAATGCAAGCTGAGTTAAGAAACTGCAGACAATTAGGTAAAGTAAACATGGTTCAAAAGCTCAGAACTGGTGATTTAAAGACAAAAATAAAACTCTCCCATTATGGCACAAAGAGCTACCGAAAGAGATGTGGTGGAATTAATAAGTAAGTAAATGTATATAATTATAATAATGTATACAGTTAATAAAATAAATAATTATAGGCTTTGTTATTAATGAATCCGATACGTTAAATCAAGAACAAATAATCGCTAAAGTAAATTATTCTTTAAAAAGCAAATATTCAAATTACGTAACATGATTTAAACAAGAAATAAAGTAATGAAGAGTAAATTGAAAATCTGAGTAATAAATACTTGAATAGAAGATGGTTTTCTGCAGGTACCAAACATTGGTGTTTTTGAATATTCCACTCAGAGAAAAATTTGTAGTTAGTTCTAAAAAAAAAGAAGTCTACTAAAAAGTTTACATACAATTATTGTGTTGATAAGTAATAGAAATTTAAACTAAGAAAACATACATTTTATAGTTTTCCAAACTATAAAAAAATAAAGCTATTTCTTTTTGCTAAACTTTTCTTCAAAACGTAATATTTGTTGATGTTTTGTTTTAAATTAGATAGCTGTACAATGTACTATTTGTGTCGTACCTACCAGACGTATCGAACCTCGAATTTTTAGTATTATATGTTTATTGCTGAATCAGCGCTTGCTCTAACGTAATAAAGAGGATTCAGGGAACCATAATAAATGTCAAGAGATTTATAGTGATCCAGTTGAATATGGATTAGAAACATAAACTCAACTCTAGGAAAAAGGTTAATGTAGATTATTCTGGACAGCTACTCTTACAAAATAATATTGTGCAATTGTACATCAGTGAGTGTATTTTAATAAATCTGTGATAAAAATATCTGGAAACTGTTTCCAGGAAAAAAAAGAGATAGAACTTTATTAACTTGTGCCCAAAATAAAAATATATACTTTATATTAAAACGCATACATGTTTGTACAACATGCTTGTACAAAGACAAATTTTCATTTCAGAAATCTGTGTTAGCGAGCTTAGAAACTCTTGGAAAACAGTATATTGATTTTTGTAACGCCTGATTAAAAGTGTTGAGTATAGAGATCATAGTTATATATATGCAAACAAACTTTATAATCAAGAAACAACGAATTTACATCTAGATAAATGTGTAAACATTATCCTATATTAGATACCGAATTAAACGTAGTGTATTGTTTTGTATTAGATGCCGAATTAAACGTTGTGTATTATTTTGTATTAGATGCCGAATTAAACGTTGTGTATTATTTTGTATTAGATGCCGAATTAAACGTTGTGTATTATCTTGTATTGGATGCCGAATTAAACGTTGTGTATTATCTTGCATTAGATACCAACTTAAATGCATATATTTTATCTTTTTTTATTGTACTATACATCAACTTAAATGTGTATATTTTATCTTTTTTTATTGTACTATACATCAACTTAAATGTGTATATATACTTTTTTATTGTATTGGACACTAATTTAAATGCATATATAATATATTAGTGTGTATTAGACATAAACTTAAACGCGTATATATTACGCCCTATCAAATACCAATTTATTTGCGTTTTATTCTATTCTTATGTTTAAATACTAACTTGTGTACACGCGTATTTCCTTGTGTTAAGTACCAGTTTAAGTGTTTACAAGTGTTCTGTCTTGGATATAAATTTAAATATGTGTGCATTATTTTTCTTATTTCGACTGGAAACAAAATCTTTCTTTATATTCAAAAGTGTGAAATTTCAAATCTTTTCTTTTAACACAATCAACATAAATTTGAAATATCACTTCAATATTTGGAGAACAGATAACTCTTACTAGTCATTTATCTTCTGGAAATAAAACTCATTTATCACGTATTTCATCGTAGCGTGCATTCAGTTCAAATTTTATACCTCGATTCTTGTCAGCAAAATAAGTTTCTCTTCACAGATCCTGCGAAATCTTTAATGATAGGAAACAGGACAGAAACAAAAATCTCGATTCACGAAAAGAACGTTGAGTGAACGTTTTTTTCTTTTTTCCATTTGGTCCTACATTTCCCATATTTTTGTAGATGCTTGTTTGGAGTTCTCTGTTTTAGACGTAAAGAAGAGAAGATAGTTATTACACGGAACTGTTTTAGTGGAGAAAAATATTTTCTGAGCTTAAACACCAGAGTTCAAATGGTCAGATAGCTCTAAAAAATTCTGGTTGTTGTAAATTATATTAAACACAATCACCAAATCTGGACTGATTTTCGTGACTTTTATAGGAACATTTTTGTATTATCTCACTACCTAGAGACGTCAGTACATTGTATTAAATATAACCTGTAGAAGTCACTACAATACCTGATAAACTACTTGTAGAAGCTATTGTATTACATCATAGCGTTGTAAGGTGTAATTTCAATGGTTTGATTTAGATATTAGCTCGGGTAAAGATGTCGTTAGTTCGAAAAAATTACAAAATTACGTCTAAAATACTTTAATATTCTAAATTTGAAGTGAAAAATGTAGTAACTTTTGAAAACATGAAGAAGTGAGGCATTACGTATAAACACTTGTGGTCAGTCAACTGGTAACCTAGCAGTGTGTTTGTTTTGTTTTCTATAAAAGAGTGCCATTGATGTATTTAGTTTCAGTGATATATTTGGATCAGTATTGCTTATCTGGCAGATTCAGTTACTCGATCGATTAGCAATGAAATTGTGTTAATGAGATTATTTTTCATTAGTCCGAGTTAAATTCTGGAGGTATTTCCGTTGGAACATCATTGGTGAACTTGAGCCCATAAGTTACAACAGTATACAAGTGAAAACAGTTTGTTGTATGTTAAAAAAGGAATTAAAAATTAAAAACTTGGATTTATTTACAACAAATAATTAAAAAAACAGGCGAATAAAAGAAGAATGTTTCAGTCACTCTGAGTGAAGACAATACTTAAAAATTGCAAAAATGCCATAATGAAAAAAAACGGTACAGAAAAACATAAATGGTAAAGAAAGGATGTGATGAGAAAATTGAGGTACAAAAGGGCACAGACGAAGTCGAAAATGGATTACAGAATACATTTATGAAATGAGATGATAAGACCATATAAGTACAACAGAATATCGACGTCAAAACGAACCATTTGGAAAACAAAATGGTAAATGCAAAGGAGTAAACCAACCACTATTTTGTCTTCGCCTTCACAATTGATTCAATTTCAATTATAATGTATAGCAAATTATAAAGTATAAGATTATATTTCTTAATAAGCCATTTGTGCTTGCAATTGCTCCGTTCCTGGAGCAATCCAGCCACGACATTAACAAATCAGTTTCAAGAATGTAGCTGATCACTACAACACTGGCCAATCATAAGCTAACTGATAAGATGAAGAATACCAAAAGAGACATATCAAGCTCATTTCGAACTTCTTTCCAAAGTAAACAGGTTAAATAGTGAACAAAAAGCGATTACTTTTGCTATTTATATAAAAGGACAAGCTTTGACGTCTGAGTAATCTTAGAGTTGAAAGCTCTAACAATCACCTGATGCTGATAACTGCTATTCAAACTGGTTTCAAATGACATACCAGAAGGAATTATTCAGGAGAAAACTTTGGAACAGAATAAGAAGGAAAGAAGAGGGCTTAGCCAAAATTGCAAAATATTGAAAAAGGTTTGCCCACCTATTTTACTCAGATTTATTGACAGATCATTAAGTCGTAGAAGACATATTTGTACCTCAGCCAGCTTCTCATATCTTAAGGAAGCTCTCCAGTTAATGGTTGGACCTAGGATCCATTAAAGTCACGAATAAACAACTAAAGACATCATCTGAAAGTATTGGGGTAGTCAGAACGAGTTGTATTAAAACATCAATTTCTGCTTAGGATAGTCCAGAAAAAAGATTGGTTACACAGAATGAAAGTAACAAAAGATGACGATAATTTCAAGTGTAAAGTGAAAGGAAATAATTAAAGTTTATAAAATTTGTAGGGATTGGTTGTTTTGGAATTTCGCACAAAGGTACTCCAGGGCTATTTGTGCTAGCCGTCCCTAATTTAGCAGTGTAAGACTATAGGGAAGGCAGCTAGTCATCAACTTTTGAGCCTCTCTTTTACCAACGAATAGTGGGATTGACCGTCACATTATAACGCCCCCACGGCTGAAAGGGCGAGCATGTTTGGCGCAATCGGGATGGGAACCCGTTACCCTCATATTACGAGTCGCACGCCTTAACACGCTTGACCATTCCAGGTCAATTTGTAGGGAATAAGAAGTCCTACTAAGGGATACCAAAAAGAGGGAGCTATTATAGAAAGAGGGTACTATTATAGATGTAGGACACCTGGCTATTACACTATATATTCTGAGGAATAAAAACCTGGTAATTTATCAAGTAGACAATATCTCAATAATAAGTCTTTGAACTCAATCAGAACAATAAAGGGTCAATAAGACATCATAAAACAGTAGTTACCTAAAATTTTTTTAAACTGAAAACATGTCATTTGTAACAAATAAAAGAAGGAATTTATTACATAAAGAAATGTTTGTTTTTTGCACAGAGCTACTCAAGGGCTATCTGTGCTAACCGTCCCTAATTTAGCAGTGTAGGAGGAGAGGGAAGGCAGCTAGTCATCACCTCCCACCGCCAACACTCGGGCTACTCTTTTACCAATGAAAAGTGGGATTGACCGTCATTTATAACGCCCCCACGGCTGGGAGGGCGAGCATATTTGGCGCGACTCGGGCGCAAACCTCAGATTACGAAGCGCCCGCCTTAACGCGCTAGGCCATGCCAGGCCTTACATAAAGAAATCAGTTTACGAATTAGCAGACTTATTTATTTGAAGACACTGACACTGACAGACACTGGTTCTACTGGTATGGTAATAAAGGGTAGTAAATTGCATCTGAAGGTAAAGAGAGAAGTGGGAGTGATGTTAATACCAGGTGGATAAAGAGCTTACGAAACAGAGAAAACTTTTTTTCTCTTACTGGAAAAAAAACTTATCTATTTCGTATGATGTACAGGTGATTAGCATTGGAAAACAGTGCATATTGGGAACTGACTCCGTGCAGACAAATGGATGTCAGGTCAGGATAGTCTTAAATAGTTTTACATTGGATAACCAGGAAATCTTTGTGTACTTTAAAAAAAATTAGTACATTAGACATTGGACTTTGCATGACAACAAGGAGAGGCCCGGCATGGCCACGTTGGTTAAGGTGTTCGACTCGTAATCTGAGAGTGGCGGGTTCGAATCACTGTTACACAAAACGTGCTTGCAATTTCGGCCATTGGGGTGTTATAATGCGATCAATCCCACTATTTGTTGGTAATAGAGTAGCCCAAGTGTTAGCGCTGGGTGGTGATGACTAGCTGCCTTCCCTTTAGCCTTACATTGCTAAATTAGGGACGGCTGACACAGATAGCCCTCGCGTAGCTTTGCCCGAAATTAGAAAAACAAACAAACAAAAAGGAGAGCGGGCACTGTTCCATGATAACAATACTCTTTGTTAAAAGTGTCATGACTGAGCCTGCAAGCACAACAAACTATAAAATTCAAGTCGAATCTGGATGGGACATTGTAAGATACTAGGTTCTACAGATTGGGACATTGTAAGATACTAGGTTCTACAGATGGTACTTCCACATCCTGGGACGCATAATCAGAAAAGAGTGAGAATGTCTGCAGATCCATTGAATATCCTGACCAGTATTAGTCAACACGTGCTCTCATTATTATTGTTTTTAAAACCATTCTCTGACATATATTGTTTCCTACAGAAACCACGTAAAATGCTAAATAATTGTTACTGAACTTTTGGTAGAAAAAAGCATTCAACAAACCAGAAAAAAAAACGATTGACTTCTACCGCGGTATGAACATACCAAACTCTAGAAGATTCATTAATTTTAAATAGAGGTGAGAGCGGGAATAGTTATTTCACAAGGACAGAAAAATTAACTGCATAGAAGGAAGGAAGTATTCTACAAGTGACAGAGAGTTATTAATTGTTGTTCGAACATTAATAATTTTTATTATCATCCATCGAATAAATGTTTACACTTTGAACATATTGTGCAGTATAGAAATGTTCAGTGAATTTTCGCAATCCAGAACAACTTGCAAGATGTTTTCAAAACATCCAGGTGCACAACTTTAAAATCATGCATTCTCTTGAAAAAAAAAGCTCATACGTTATTCTGAGGATCATGTGTTTTCCAGGATGTGACAATCACAATTTATGATGAAGAGCAGATGTGAACAATACCAAACTGGAAGTTCCTCAGGCAAAAGATATGAATTTGAAACCAGATATTCAGTGGTATAAGAAGAGTACAGAAAAACTCTCATGGCAAACAGTTTCTCATGCAGCCCAAAGATAACAATGCACTGCGCACAGTGAAATTCACTCTGCTTACGAGAAGACTTACCATTTTAAAATTAAAAAGATACTGTTGGGAAGAAGTGACATCTACTGCTGGTATTTCCACAATTAACACATTTTGCATCATGCTGTCACCTGCTCAACCATCCATTGGCTCGAGAATAAAGTGTTAAAAATGTATTGAAGAAACTATGAAAACATTTTTATTGGGTTATTTGTAAAGATTATATGTTACCCATGTGAGAGAAAAGATAAAAAACTCATTATGGGTAGTTACAGTATTACTCTGTCGTGAAACCACTTCAAACAGTTGCTGTCACTATATCTGATCCACTGCCATATGGCACTAGTAGCAGTAAGAATAGATAAGCCACAGTTGTTGAGGAGTATTTCACGAAATGGCGAGAAGGATATGCTGTTCCTAAACAGGATACCCCTTCAGTGGCTCAGCGGTATGTCTGCGGACTTAAAACGCTAAAAACCGGGTTTCCATACCCGTGGTGGGCAGAGCACAGATAGCCCTTTGTGTAGCTTTGCGCTAAATTAAAAAAACAAACAAAAAACAGCAACCTAAACAGGACACATGTTCATTTGCGAGGAAATCGTTAATTAATTTGTTTCTAGATTTGTCTTATCTCTGGAACGTTTAGTAGCTTAGGAACAGAATTTATGATCAGGCTTGTTTATGGACCTTTGTCAGATCCTTAGTTTGAAAAATACAACAAGAATGAGCACTAGAAAACTGGGTATAAAAACTTTCTATTGCCACTGATAAGTTTTTATGTAACAATATTTGAAGTTATGAACAACAAATCATCATCACGGATATTAAGAAAGGGAAAAAATCAAAACGTTATTAAACATTTTTCATTCTTGTGTGCAGAACAATCACTTAGAATAATCTTACACGAAATACATAGAAAGACTACACAACATTATTGACGTCGTACATGATTTTACTCATGAAGGATTTGAATTAGCTATTGTTAAAATTAAAGCCGACATGATTTTAGTACGACTAAGACTGGATTCCTTCAAAGTGGCATGATGTGGCTGTACACTGTCTGTTGCAAGATAGGATAAACTCCGTAGTTAAGCAGGTACTGGGTTGTTCCCCCCTATTTTTTGAGAACCAAAGATGTAGTTTACAGAAGCCAGAAGGATAAATGATCTAAGCCTAAGTCATTTACCTCGAGTTTCTATGGTAACACATCAGCGAAAGAGTTTTCAACTGGATAACTTTAGGGAAGAACTTGTGACTAGAAACTCGACCTGCTGACAAACTTGGACTCTCTATCGACTCTACTTGCAGAGAATCAACAAGGACGGTGACATCACTTGACAGCTACAGGACATTCAGTAACAAGATGATACAAGAGTTCATCTCATCTGTATACCATGAACATTGATTGAGAAAACAACAGAAAATACTTGTTAAACATGCAGTTTAGTATAGTTTGTTTTGTATCAAGATCGTTCAAGGGACTTCACAATCCAGGAAGATGAAAATATTACAAGGTATGTTTTCAATGTTTTAATTTAAATTTTAATTAGAGAATAGAAGGTTTACAAAAGTTGGTCCATAATACTCAGAATGTTCCAAATAAATTTGACATCAAAATTTTCATAATTCTAATAAATATCTAGAAGAGAAATATTAGATATAAGTACTAGTGGACCAGTAATTAGTAAGATAACAGTGAATCAGTTACTTTGTTTTTGGATGGTGGAGTGACAGTGTTAGCTATCGCATATCTTCATTCATTCGTGCGAATAGCCATGAAATTGTACTTGTAAGTTTATTATTACGTTATTCAAATTACAATTAACAAAGTATTTCCGTTTGAGCATCATTTGTAATGTCAGAAATTCGTTTGTTTGTTTTGGAATTTCGCACCAAGCTACTAGAGGGCTATCTGTGCTAGCCGTCCCTAATTTAACAGTGTAAGACTAGAGGAAAGGCAGCTAGTCATCAATACCCACCGCCAACTCTGAGGCTATTCTTTTACCAACGAATAGTGAGATTGACCGTTACTTTATAACGCCCCAACGGCTGAAAGGGCGAGCATGTGTGGCGCGACGGGGATGCGAACCCGCGACCCTCAGATTACAAGTCGTACGCTTTAACGCGCTTGGTCATGCCGGGCCGTCATGAATTTGATTTACAAAGATAGAATCCTAATAAAATAACTCGTTACATCCATGACGTGTCTTTTCCCATTATTATTAATCTGTAACAGCAAATCAAGCTGGTGCTCCAACACAGTACTGTTTTAACTATGTATATTATTTCTTTTGTGGCTATCACACATCTTCTGTGAACGTCACTGTCTAAGCTAACTATAACATCTTTTTAGTTAGCTGAACCCCGTCGTACCATATATGCTCGCCCTTTCAGCCGTGGGTACGTTATAATGTTACGGTCAATCCCACTATTCGTTGGTAAAAGAGTAGCCCGAGAGTTGGCGGTGGGTGATGATGACTAGTTGTCTTTCCTCTAGTCTTACACTGCTAAATTAGGGACGGCTAGCACAGATAACCCTCGAGTAGCTTTGTGCGAAATTCAAAAATCAAATAAACAAACAGCTGAGTGAAACTCGTTAGCTATGTTAATTAACTGACATTTTTTCTATTAGCTCAATCCTATTCGATGATTAGTTGTTCGGAGAGGAATGAACTTTAGGATTAACGTATTTAATGGAAATTAAAAAAACACTTTAATAATAAGGTACGCGATGGATTTGTAGGGTCTTTAGTAGAAAGTGACTAAATAAAATAAAGACACATTTTACTGATAAATACAGTTTATTTAATTAACAGTTCCTTAAAATATAGTTACGAATAATTATTAAAACAGAGGTTGATATTTTTGTTTAAAATCATAAACTTTCGCAATTACGAAAGAAACTCAACGTATTATACGTTGCTACGAATTAAGCAGTAAGGACAAGGAAGAGATATAGAAATTTAGAGATTGTGAGGACAAGGGAAGAGATCCAGGGTCTTATTGATAGTAAGGGCAGGGGAAGAGATCTAGAGACTTAAGATAAAAACACGAGCTCAGGTAATTTCTAGCTCCGTTTAATTTGGACTAAAGATAACACTGGTAGATGACTGATTGTTTTTTCTAGTCCAGAATTACAGAACTATCCATGTTTGCTAACTTCTGGTGACCTGATGGGCCAACATCCCTAGGGAATGAGCCCTAGAGATAGTGAATCTCCATTCTATTTTGATGAATTAAACAGCTCCGCACAGAGCGTGGTTTGCAATGAAATCCTACTGACGTTCTCTCTGTATTATTCAGGAAAATAGACCAAGTAGTCTTCTACTTAGATTGGCAAAACTACTTTCAGATATAGAGATGCGTTTTGTGAGGCCAGAGTTTTCGTGTTCGGAACAAAATGTTATAGCTAAAAGAAAGATAGATTAATCTAAGTTCTTAACTCGAGCCAGACGCTTCAGGCGTGTTTCTTCAGTATGTTTTTTTTGTGAAAATGAGAAATTCGTGAAGGGATTTTTATAAGGAATTTAACTGTGAATGATTAGAATTTATTCTCACACATTTAATTACGTTTTAAAAATGAGGAAGAAAGTTTTTGTTGTACAGTTTGCTATCAATTAATTTGTTGTTCATCGTATCACATCATATTTTTCTGTCAGATTCAAAGGCTAATACACAAATATTCAAGCTAATTATAATACAATAATCACCGCTTCGTAAGTAATATAGATCGTATCTCTTTTGAACAAATTAAGCGTATGATACAAATCAGACAAGTAAGACTCGACAAATACTTATCGTCTCCTTATCTTTTACGTAATGTTCTGTTTCGTTCTGATGCCTGAGCAAGCAATGCTACCATTGTTTAAAAGCTGGCTGAGATTCTATGCTGGCTCTTTGAGGTATATTTAGCCAGCTAAAAAACGTTTATGTAACCGGTTATCTTCAATTCGTCCAACAGCTCTCCACATGAGAGCATTTTTTCTTCAATTAATTTCAAGGTGACAGTCTCACAATATTATTATGTAAGATCTCTAGGAAAACAGTTGAAATTTCTTGGCACATAAATGATCTTTATGTATGTCTTGGGTGCTTATCAACAAATTGAGAGGCGATTGACACTATTGTATTTGTTACAGTAGGTTTAATGTGTGATAACTGAGGTATTACAAAAGCAATTTAATATTCGACTTTTTTTCTACTGGTATACGATGTGACAATTGAATATATTAATTTAATTGTTCATCTACCAGTTAGCAGCTGGATCGGAACTTAAATGTCCTTCACTCACTGCAGAAACTGATTTTAAAGTAAAATTTGTGGAGAGCACGTAATGGTGTTATCTGACGGCTGAAATTGAACCTAATATTTGTGACTAGAGAACGTAACACTTGAGCAACAGAACCTGGATCTGACGTATGTGATCAGAGGGGGTAATATATATTTCTTTCTGGTAACTGAATCTCATTTTTGATGATGTAGGTTTAAGCTGAGTACGTTCCCATTTTAAGGTTTTATATTTTTTAACGTTTTACTACATCGTAAAATCGTTCAGCATTTCTAAACTTCCACGCGTTGTTCACAACATAAAGTCATGCGACCTTAACATCTTACTAAAATGGTCATCTCATTGAATACAGAAGAGTTACAGAGGATCTGGTTGAGGTGTTGAATATTGTAAAGAGAGTGGATTATGTTGATGCTTAAATTTTTCGCACTTAACACTGATAATAGTTAGATTAGAAGACAGAAGTATAAATTTTAATAAGATAGGAGTCATATTCAGTTAAGACAGTTTTGTTAGCCGTACAAATGGGTTGTCTTCGGATTTTATAAAGGAAGTAAATTTAAGCAAGTTTAACAAAAAGCTTGACAACTATACGAATGACATGAGCTAGTTTTAAGATTCTTTAACATTTTTTTATTAATAGTTTGATTTATTTTAGAGGATGGGAGAGCGGAGATGGACCAAGAGGTTCCATATTGTCCCAAAAAATATCATGCTATGTTAAATTGTTTGTAATAACTCTAGATAAAATGGCAGTGTTTGAACTTTATACACACATGATAACCTTCATTGTGTTGGAAGTCAGTTTTCAAAATGGTAGTGTAGAGATCTTACTATAAGCTGTTAATCTTATTTCAAATGATAGTTTCAGTATTTTAATAAATGGCGATAATCCAGACTTAAATGTTAGTCTGATGTCATTACTAAAGACCTTTTATATTCTTTGAAAGCCAGTTTAAGGATCTTATTAAAAAATAAAACGTTCATTAGAATGACAGGTTAATAACTATCGTACTGATGAATGATAGCCTTTATTAAAATGTTAGTCCAAAAACTTTCTAAAGCCTCATAATTCTCAGTGAAATAACAGGCTAATAAATATCACTCTGAAGAATGATAGCCTTTATTAAAATGTTAGTTCACAGATCATATTGTAGTTATCAACTCAAGGCTGATAACCTTTGTTCAAATGGAGGTCTAAAGCTCTAACCAAAGGCAGTTAACTTTCATTAAAAAATAATAGAAGAAACTTAAGAATGCTCTTAAACCTCAATTAAAATGATTGTTTAAGAATATGGTTAAAGGATAATAACCTTTGGTTGATGGTGTTCTAAGGATGTTAGCGATAACTCTCAATTAAATGAAGGTCTGAGGATCATACTAGAGGTGGACAATTGTCTTTAACATTGGGATCTAATACTTTTATGCACCTTTAAAGAGTGAAATGTTGCCAGAAGTTGTTAAGCCAGTACTATAAAAAAATGTTTCATCCATTCAAGCGGTCATCTTGTGCTTAAAAATAAATAAAATATTCATTTTTTTAACCGTCCGATTTAAGTATAGTGTTCCTGTATATAGATGTATATACTAACGTCAGCGAAGGTGCTACTGACAATGTCAAACTGTTAAGAGTTTATCCGCTGCATATGGCGTAACGTAGGGTAAATCCAGCGTGAAATTATCAACTGTAGGTAGGTCCAGCAGTTGCGGAACAGGATATCTGGTCTATTCTCTATGACTGCTTTAAGCTTCCCTGAAGTATAATCAACAGTCTGTGGGTAGTGTTTCCTAGTGTTCAGCTTAGACGAATTCACATAGGAAATCGCTGTGGAAACGTATTATTGTGTAAAATATTCCTTGCACATTGTTACGTGAACACAGTGAGACAGCGGTAAATCTTCGGAATTATAACGCTAAAATCAAGGGTTTGATTCCCCTCATTCGACACAACAGATAGCCAGGTGTGGTTTCACGATAAGAAAAACACAAAAACATGTACTGTGTAATAAAAACAAATAATAGAATATTTTGAACTTACTCGTTTTTCGATGAACTTATGATTTAAATTAGACACTTAAGTTTAAAGTTTAATTGTTAATCACAATATTTTACTTGAAAATATTAAAAATCTATAATAATTGTATCAGATATAGATAGTTTTGATATGATAACTAACAAATGGAAGCAGCCAAACATTTACACCAATTATATCTTGATATATTTTAAGCCTAAAATACTTCGTTGAATAAAGTTTTTATACCAGTTATTTTTTCAGTTCGTTATGTTGTCATTAGTTGTTTACTTTAATTAATTAATATTAATCGATTTCTTCCGTTAATTTGTTTTTTTTTAAATAAATAAAACAAGTTTAGTGACAAAATGTACAGAATTTTTGTTTGGACGATGATATAATAACATTATCAACTGAGACGTTTTCACTATATACTAAAGATGTTGACATTACCTACTGTAAGTTTCAGACTGTTTACTAAAGATGTTGACATTACCTACTGTAAGTTTCAGACTGTTTACTAAAGATGTTGACATTACCTACTGTAAGTTTCAGACTGTTTACTAAAGATGTTGACATTACCTACTGTAAGTTTCAGACTGTTTACTAAAGATGTTGACATTACCTACTGTAAGTTTCTCACTGTATACCAAAGATGGTAACATAATGTACTGTAAGTTTCTCATTGTATACTCAAGATGTTGACATTATCTACTGTAAGTTTCTCACTGTTTACCAAAGATATTGACATTATCTAATGTAAGTTTCTCACTGTTAACTAAAGATGTTGACATTATCTAATGTAAGTTTCTCACTGTATACTAAAGATGTTGACATTATCTTCTGTAAGTTTCTCACTGTATACCAAATATGTTGACATTACCTACTGTAAGTTTCAGACTGTTTACTAAAGATGTTGACATTACCTACTGTAAGTTTCTCACTGTATACCAAAGATGGTAACATAATGTACTGTAAGTTTCTCATTGTATACTCAAGATGTTGACATTATCTACTGTAAGTTTCTCACTGTTTACCAAAGATATTGACATTATCTAATGTAAGTTTCTCACTGTTAACTAAAGATGTTGACATTATCTAATGTAAGTTTCTCACTGTATACTAAAGATGTTGACATTATCTTCTGTAAGTTTCTCACTGTATACCAAAGATGTTGACATTACCTACTGTAAGTTTCTCACTGTATACCAAACATGTTCACATTATCTACTGTAAGTTTCTCACTGTATACTAAAGATGTTGACATTATCTACTGCAAGTTTCTTACTGTATACCGAAGATGTTGACATTATCTACTGCAAGTTTTTCACTGTATACTAAAGATGTTGACATTATCTACTGCAAGTTTCTCACTGTATACTAAAGATGTTGACATTACCTACTGTAAGTTTCTCACTGTATACCAAAGATGGTGACATAATGTACTGTAAGTTTCTCACTGTATACTCAAGATGTTGACATTATCTACTGTAAGTTTCTCACTGTATACCAAAGATGTTGACATTATCTAATGTAAGTTTCTCACTGTATACAAAAGATGTTGACATTATCTACTGCAAGTTTTTTACTGTATACCCAAGATGTTGATATCATCTAATGTAAGTTTCTCACTGTATACTAAAGATGTTGACATTATATACTGCAAGTTTCTCACTCTATACCAAAGATGTTGACATTATCTAATGTAAGTTTCTCACTGTATACCCAAGATGTTGACATTATCTACTGTAAGTTTCTCACTGTATACCAAAGATGTTGACATTATGTACTGCAAGTTTCTTACTGTATACCAAAGATGTTGACATTATCTTCTGTAAGTTTCTCACTGTATACCAAAGATGTTGACATTATTTAATGTAAGTTTCTCACTGTATACTAAGGATGTTGGCATTATCTAGTGTAAAATTTTCATTGTGTTCTACTGATGTTAATATTATTTACTGTTAGTGTTGTGTTATATATCAATCATTTCTTCATTTATATTTGGTAGAGTTTTCCACTTTTTTTTTCTTTATTTATGTTATTTATTTGTTCTGTTGATTTCTGATCAGACCTGTTTATTGAGCATGTTATGTAAGTATTTGATGCAATGTTTTCTTTTATTTGATAAATCACATGTATTTTTAATATGTTGATTTATATCTGCTTAAGTTTAGAAATTGTTGATAAGTTTATTTCTTTATACTTACACTTACGTTCAAACACACACAAACGCATACGCATTTAATTCTGAAAAGTCAGGTCGCACGATTTTTTTTTTGGAAACTATAATTTCGAAACCTAAAATTTCACTTTGTCAATAGTAACATAGCTACAAAGACTTACCAATTCTCCACTTAGGTAGTAGCGATTAATAAATAGAAGAATAGCCGATTAAATTGTTACCAAAACACAATTCTTCATTTTGATTGGGACTTGTTTTTACAACATCAGAAGGATCTCATATTAATCCCCTTATTCCCTGCTCCCCAGGGGCACAGTGGTGCGTCTTTGGACTTACAATGCTAGAAACCGGGTTTCGGTACCCTTGGTGGGACGAGCACAGATAGCGCATTGTGTAGCATTGTGCTTAATATAAAAGGAAAGAAACAAACAAACCCTTTTTCCCCAGCACACACTTCGAGCTCATTCATGAATGTTCTAGTCGTACATTTTTTAGCTGTAAAACTGCCTACATTGGTAAAAGCAAACTTTTAACTTCAAATGTACACACAGAGGAATCACCTGAAACACTGACCAACCACTTCTCTCTTCCTTATATTTGGCTTGGCGTGGCCAGGTGGTTGAGGCACTCGACTCGCAATCCAAGGGTCACGGGTTCGAATACCCGTAACACCAAACAAGCTTTCCCTTTCACCCGTGGTGACGTTATAATGTGACGGTCAATCCCATTTTTCGTTGGTAATAGAGTAGCCCAAAAGTTGGCAGTGGGTGGTGATGGCTAGCTGCTTTCCATTTAGCCTTACACTGCTAAATTAAGAATGGCTCGCGCAGACAGCCCTCGTGTGGCTTTGCGAGAAATTCAAAACAAACAAACAATCCCGCATTTTTACTGTCCACTCAATCGATCTGCTAGTTGGGCATTATGATCACTAGGGTTTAAAGTTCCAGTTTTAATCCACATGGACTGAGAACTTTAAATAAAGTATATCTTTCTTACTTAAATAAGAATTGTAGCTTTGCTAGAATGCGTTTGTTTTAAAAAGTTTCTTACTATCTGGTAAGATATAGTCTTGAATTGTCGGACGATGAGTCTTTTTTGTTTTTTTTATACTTTTCAATATATATTTGTTCGTCGATTATTGTTCTTGACATTTTTTAATTTTCTTATTCTGTAAAAAAAATGTTCGTAATCTTTTATGAATTCCTCTGCAACTTTTATTAACGTTTTCTATTATTTAGAACGAAATTTTTCTGAATATAAAACGAGGTTGTTCTTCAACGTGCAGTAAGCGTGTGATCGTGATGTTTACCACGAGTCTGGGGCCGAGACGAGTGAGCGACTATCAACAGAGAGTTGATTTTTACTTTCTGTTATTACATACGATTTGATAACTTGCAAATTTTAAAATATCGTTCTTGTAACTGAAAGTGTCCGTTAAAAACGTATTATACATCCTTGTGCAGATTAATTGAAAGAAATGGTCATTTTACAATATTTTCAGCATGGCGCCCAATGTATGTTCGCTGGACCCGTTTATTTCCTTTTATAGTCATTTTTTTTACACAGATGGTGTCATTAGTTGTGCTTTACACTAAGGTCAATCTATTTTTGAAATATATAACAAAATTTTGAGAATATTACGTCATTCGAAATTACGTTAGAAGGTTAGGAGACCAGTCAAAAACACACTTCCTACCAACTCAATGAAGAAGAAACTGTATCAATGGCGTCTTAAATACACGAACTGGACGCAAGAACAATGGAGGAAGATGTTATTTAGTGACGAGACTCATTTCTTCGTACAGGGTCAAAGAAGTCTGCATGTTCGCAGATCTCCAGGTGTGAAACTTCGAGAATCTCACATCAATCAGTTCGTAAAACATTCCTTGAAGACGTTTTGGGGATTTTCAGTTACTATGTCGTCGGAGGCTTACTTAACCTAAAAGGTATGATGTGAGGACCACAGTACATCGAAGTTTTGCAGAGAAGAGTCGTTTCAGAATTGAAAAAGAGGTTTCCAGATGGATCTGGCATTTTTCAGCAAGATCTGGCTCCGTGCCACACATGAAACTTGTGAAGAATTTTATAACTACAACGTGAATAAAGGTGCTGGACTGGCCCGGAAACCCTCGTCAAATCCTATTGAAAACCTTTGGACAATTTGTAAAGAAAGACTTCGGAGAAAAGACTATACTACGAAAGATAAGCTAATTGAGGTATGGTACCGTGATCCAAAAATTAGTAAAAATTGCAGTCAACTCGTGGACTCAATGCCAAAGTGGATTAATGATTTTCTGAAGAATAAAAACACTCATATCATGTATTAATTTGTGAGTAACTTTTGGATTCTCAGAAATAAAACACAAAAAAAATGAAAAAAATCGTAATTTTCTGTCTTGTTTCAATTAATTTGCACAAGGGTGTATAAAGTATTATTTGATAATATGCACAATTAGTAAATTTACCTCTTTTAAATAAACTTACTAATTAAGTTTGAGTATACATACAGTTGAAAGCCCCTTGGAATAATTACTTCTGTAACTTGTGAAGCACAAAACCATTCAGTATTTATTTAAAAGAGTGTCAATACGTCTTATTTACAGGGCTCACCTTTTGTCTTTGACATCTGAATATTTGAACTCGTCATATGACAAATTGAAGTTGAATATCGTGTGGACCAGAAACACTGAGATTAGGACTGGGGACTTGTTTTGATTAAGAGAGAGGAGGAATGTGGTAATACAATAGTTTAGAATGCTAAAGAAATGCCTTAAGTCCAGCAGATGGTGCTGTGAGACAACAAAGACATAAATGTTCACACTGAGACCTCAGAATTCTCACTTGTTGACTGTTAACGATCGTTCAAAATTTAATGTATTGAAATACTTCATCTTTGTAAATATTTGAAGCAATAATAAAACTTAGTAGTGAATTTTCCTTGGTATGACGTGATATTTAATCATGACGACACCATGACTGTATTAAAAAGTATTAGTACAGAAATCTTGTTTGTTGAAAAGAAAAACATAACTAGTTTATTATTTTAAATCAATAGAAAAATTTACTCAGACAAATGTGTGTTCTACAAACCTTTTTAAAAACAAACAAGAGTAATCACATGTCATCACTTTTATTAGTTAGTGGGTTTTCTGTGAATCATGACAGATAATGAGTTTCTATATGTGCATTATGGAGACAAAATAAAAGGTAAACAGTTGTTCAAAAATTTTGCCAGTTGTTTTTGTGCACTTCACCTCTTATTAGGAATTCATGATTTTCGCATTGAGAGAGAACCTAAAGTATCTAGCAAGGCACGTAAGAATATTTTATAATGTGACGTGATTACTGTTTGAGCTTTCTAGAAAATATTAACTGCTTTAGGAAGTAAGAAATAATTTATTTTAGTGGGAGTTTTCAAACTAAACCTAAATCTTGTGCCCGTTCGAAAACTTCACTGTTTTTCTTCAGAAGAATAAAAGGCTATGCTTAATGAGTCTGATGAAATTCATAGGCACAGGATTCGACGTCACGCAAACTAAACGCTCAATACGAGTTGGCCGTCAGAACTAGACAATCATAACTTACACGTTCTTTGTGTAAGCTTTAGTTTGTTCCAAAGAGAGGTTACAATACAACTTAAGTGGGGTAGTAGTTAAATGAATAGTTAACAAATTTCTGTAAAACGAAGTAAACAATAAAAATAAAATAACGGCGAAAGATGGTAGGAAGTAGTAAAAATATTTAACACAGTAAATAGCGAATAAACAAAGATAATTTTCAATAAAAATAATTGGAACAAATTAGTTTAGTTTTGAAAATCTTTTCAGAAACATGCGAAGGTCATTAAACCCTGGATAGAGATTGGTGTTACAATATTTAACAATGCTATCCAATAAACTTTTTTAAATTTCCCTGTTCCTGTTAGGTGTAAAATTTGTTTCTACACCCGTAAGTATGATGTCTCAAAGAATGTGTCCAGGGATATAAATATTAAAGTTTTTTTTCGAAAGGATGTTTTTGATTGTTGATTTGTGATTATTTAAACGTTACTCTATAGGTTTTTCCGTTTGCACGTTGTTAGTTTTATTTTAAGGAGAATTAAGATAAATGAATTAAAAACAAAATGTTTTCTTTTAAAGTGAAAATTAATTTGAATTTTACTACTTTTTGTTTGCCTTTTTACTTACCAAACATCCTGTTTTACTGTTACTCTCTCTATAGTGATTTATTTTCTTTTTGAACAACTATTCAAACACTCTATTTTACTGTTACAATCTCTATAGTGATTCGTTTTTTTTTTAGTCAGCTGTACAAACATCGTGTTGTACTGCTACTATCACTGTAATGATTAGATTTCTTTTTAGTCAGCTGTACAAACATCGTGTTGTACTGCTACTATCACTGTAATGATTAGATTTCTTTTTAGTCAGCTGTACAAACATCGTGTTGTACTGCTACTATCACTGTAATGATTAGATTTATTTTTAGTCAACTGTACAAACATCGTGTTGTACTGCTACTATCACTGTAATGATTAGATTTATTTTTAGTCAGCTGTACAAACATCGTGTTGTACTGCTACTATCACTGTAATGATTAGATTTATTTTTAGTCAACTGTACAAACATCGTGTTGTACTGCTACTATCACTGTAATGATTAGAGTTATTTTTAGTCAACTGCACAAACGCATTTTTTCTGATACAATCTCTACAGTGATTCACTTTTTTCTAGTCAACTTCTATGATGTGAATAGAATGTTGAAGTGGTTTAATTTCTTCAAAACACGGGTTTACAGGTTACATAATTAGTGTTGCGAGCTCACATACTGTTACAAAGGTTTACAGGTTACATAATTAGTGTTGCGAGCTCACATACTGTTACACAGGCTTACAGGTTACATAATTAGTGATGCGAGCTCACATACTGTTACACAGGTTTACAGGTTACATAATTAGTGTTACGAGCTCACATACTGTTTCTGAACTCAGTCTTGCTAGATAATTTTCTCTACTCTATAACTTTAAAATTAAGAAGTAATGTCGCAGGTAGACCTTCAGTAGCTTTACACTAAAATCAAGTGTAAATAAACAAAATGTTTCCCAATGACTCAGGGAAGGTAGTAGGAATAACTGTTTCAGACTGATTGTCTACTCATATAAAAGAATGGTTGAAATGTGAAGATTGGGAAACACTTGGGTGAGAATTATTATTGCTTAATTAGGATTGGTGTTTTTCTGCATTTAACAATATTAACCCAAAATTTTAAAAAAATTAAGTTAGAGAAAAATATATATCAAGATATAACTGATATAAATTTTGTATCTGTGTTAAATGGAGATCCTGAACATGTGTGTATGTGTGCTTTTTTATAGCAAAGCCACATCGGGCTATCTGCTGAGCCCACCGAAGGGAACTGAACCCC
This sequence comes from Carcinoscorpius rotundicauda, assembly GCA_011833715.1. Taxonomy (NCBI): domain Eukaryota; kingdom Metazoa; phylum Arthropoda; class Merostomata; order Xiphosura; family Limulidae; genus Carcinoscorpius; species Carcinoscorpius rotundicauda. The sequence continues at coordinate 91,783,949 of CM022395.1, forward strand.
ATTGTAAATCCGTAGAGATACCGCTGTACTAGTGGGGGAAGAGCCTGCACATATGTGAAAAATTTTTAAACACAATGATTACATACTGAAGAGAGGAATATCCATGCAAACAAAGAAATGTGGCTTTAAGTAAAAATATTAGGTTTACTCACAATTTAAGAAGAGCATAATGAATTCAACCGTAAACTCATTGTTAATGTTATGATCAGGGATTTGGAGGTTTATAGAAGATCAAGAGAGTTGTTCAAACGGAAATTAGGAAATCGAAAAAAAATTGATAAAAGTGTTGCAGAAAATCTAACAATTAATATCAAGGATGTCTTTAGACACATTAAGGGTAATAAAAATGTTAGGGCTTTTTATGGATGATAGAGGAAGGCTTATAAATGGTGATTAGGCGATGGATGGGCTATTAAATTCCTTTTTTATTCATTTACTTTTTATTAATAGGATTATAGGATCATTTTATTCATTAATATAACAATGTTTCTAATCCTTCTTGGACCTGTTATTATTTTGTTATTTAGCAAAAACTGCACAGTTGGTTGTCTGTGCTGTGCCCATAATGGGTAACGAAACCGACTTTCATCATATGGACTTGCAACTGTGCCACTGAGGCTACCTATTATTTTCAATTATAAGATTATTTTGTTTAAATACAGCAATGCCTGTAGCAATTCCATTTGCCATGCCATCTTAACTACAAAGCTAGTTTGTATGGATTTAACAGATTATGTAATTCTCGTTGAATCTGCAAGTTTATTTAATTTAAACAGAACCGTAAAAGTTGTGGTGAAAGATGTCCAGTCTGACAGTGGGTATCACTGACATATGTTTATTTTGTTTAAATATAACAATAGAAGTTGTGATGAAAGATGTCCAGTCTGACAGTGGGTATCACTGACATATGTTTATTTTGTTTAAATATAACAATAGAAGTTGTGATGAAAGATGCTCATTCCTTCACCGACTGAAATTTGTATATATTTTTAATAGATTCGTGTTTGCTGGTAGATATGTATATAAACATTTATAACAACTGAGTCGGGAAAGACTTAGTGTATCCGGGTGTTCACTATTCACATTCCGTTGCTACATATATGTGCTTCACACAAAACGTAGATGATATAGGAATAGTAACAGTTAAATTCCACTGTTTGGTCAGATAAGCTCGGCCCAAAGATTGTTCACTAGCTGTTATTTTTCCAGATTCGTTTATAATCCCTGTGTTACTTTGCACGATAAACTCTACACAAACAATCAGATTCTAACACTATCTTTATTGAAAGTTTCTGAAACAATTAAAGAAAAAATATAATGATCGTAAATATTTGTCGATCTTTTGCTCAAAGTCAATTTATACCACGAGTCTATTCATAGGAAAGGAATTTCTTTGTGTTCTATTATCATATAATATTCAACAGAAACGGCTGAAAGCTGCACGTTAAACTCTCTCATTTCCTTAACTCTTTCCAAGAATGTTGAAATCCTAAGGATGAGATGTACATTAATACCACAACCAACATTATACATTCCATTTTAGGCTGCTTCTAATATCATTATGTCCTCAGATAGCTTCCAGCGTTACACAAAAAATTTACGTTGCGAGCTGGCACGCATTTAGGAAATTAAACGCGTTTTACAAAAATATTCCATAATTAAATACTAAAGACAACCGTAGCATGAAACTCAGTGAGGCGTGAAATAAACCACAGCCTATCGTTCTGGTTTAGTATTCTTGTCAGTTAATTTTCATGTCTTAAGTAATTTGGAATACGCTTGTCAGAAATGAGACGTTCTACTTGTTTGTGAATACAACAATCCAGCTGTTATACTGAACCAGTTTTAAAAGCAACATAGTTTTCCATAACCTAAGGAGGCTTAGTGCTTGTTTTGTTTGTTTTGGTTACGAATGACAAGTTGAAAATAGAACGTCTATATCTTTTCGTCTTGCTTCTTCTTTTTCAAAAGTGATTTTATTATGTTTGGTATCGTGGAAAATAGAAATCTTACATATTCCATACAAATTAATTGTGCGTTAGATTTAGCAATTAATATTCTATTGTTTCGTTTAAAGAGATTTAATTTTTACATTCTGTTTTCAATTTAAGCAAACCATTGAATTTTAGTGCGAAATAAAGAATTTCATTAAAAGCTGATATCACTAATTGCTTACTTGGTCAGTGAGACAATTTAGGTAAAGGGAATATATGGTAAATTTATATTAATATGGATATAAAATGATATGTTTAGTTTATATTAATATGAAGAATGGGAGTATTTGTCTGATTTATATTAAGAAGGATAACGGAAGTGTCTTTATCTGGTTAATATCAGGAGGGATATTAAGAGTGTCTATCTAGTTTATTTTTAGATTGCTAATGTTAGATAATATTTGTTAAATATTAAGACGGATAACAGCGTGTCATTTGGGTTGATAATGATATGAATAAGAGAAATGTGTGTTTGGAATATATTAAGAGAAGAAAATGGAGTGTTTGTCTTGTATTTAGTAAGAGAGAGAGAATGGGAGTGTTTGTTTGTTTTCATTAATATGGAAGGCGAAAGCTTTCGCTTGCGATGTACTTATATGAATACCAGGATTGTTTATATCAACATTAAGATAAAAATTGGTATATTACGTTCAGCTAGTATTAATAGAGATAACTGGAGTGTCTGTTTGTTTTATATTAAGAGTCTTAACATAAGTGTTTCTTTGGTTAATATTAAGATAGGTAAGGGGAGTGTCTGTTTCGTTTAAAATTGATAACGTGTTTGTTTGTGTTGAATTTCTTGAAAGCTACAGGAGGGCTATCCATGGTAGCCGTCCCTTAGTTTACCAATGTAAGACTGGAGAAAAAGACAGCTAGACATCACCACCCTCCCCAAATGATGGACTACATTTTTACCAACTAATAATAGGAATGACAGAGCATGTTTGGTGGGACAGGGATTCGAATCAGCGACCGTAAGATTTCGAGTAAAAGTGGCCATTTTTACTTAGATGGAGACGAACTGGGCGAAGAGTCATTCTACTTTCGATCATGTATTTTTCTTCAGTAGACAAATCGAGATTCATCGATTCTGCTCTGGTTCGATTGGGCAGGTATTTGTCAATATATTTGGATTCCAGTGTCCGAGAGCAATAATGAATAATCGTTCGACATTTTGAGGCCAAAGAAGATGGATTCAAGTAGTCACTGGAAGAATTTTTTTTTTAGATTAACGATAAAGCTACAAAATGGGCTATCTGTGCTCTGCCCACCATGGGTATCGAAACCCGTTTTCTAACGGTGTGAGTCCGCAGACATACCACTGTACCATCGGAAGGTATGGTAGAAACAGAGACAGGGAAAGGCAAGTAATTGCCAACATCTTTATCCAACAAGGGTAAAAGACTCTACACATAGCGTAAAAACTATTCTGTTGGGGACACGGAAAGATCTGTTTACCCTTCCACTGAAGCAGTGAAACATAATATAGCAGTATATGTCCGAGATGGAGGTTGGAATAATGACTTTGGAACCTTGGGGTAAGAAATGTTGTGAACTTTCTCAGACATTGTAACCACTTCTCTTACACCCTCCCAGTGCAAGAATGGAAGTAAGAGGGATGATAGCTACTAGAATCAACACAGTGAGGGTCCAGTTTACACTCGTAGACATCATGACCTTGCCACTGCAATAATCACATATCAAAGAACCACGACGTGATGTTTTTGAGTGACCAAATCACTGACACTGGAAACATCTGAGAGGACTGGGAGTATATGCTGTACCTTACAGTTTAGATAATCTCCCTTGACGTGGTGATGTTAACGCCAAAATTAAAACATTGGTAGGCAATTTAGTTCCTTCCTTCCGATTGGAGATACCTTTCACTGCAGAAACTCATTGAGTGGAGAAGCCAGTGAGAATCTCAGACTCTGCGATGTTCTTCATAGTCACAGTAGCATGGGGATTAACCTCGATGGGTATCTCTCCAATGACCTTCGAATGCAAGAGGAGATCCCCGTATTTTGAGATAGATATTTTTGCCAAGATGTTCCCAGGACGAAGTGTTTTGACTGACTTAGGAGCCAGCAAGTCCATATTGGAGAGCCAGTAAGCCCCTGTAGGAGAGCCAGCAAGTCCCTCTAGAAGAGACAAGAAGTCTCTTATGAATAAAAAGGGAGAAATTTGTCCTAAAGATTTATATGAAAAAGGACGTAGCATGAAAAAGTGGGGTGCAGATGTGGAAGAAGGTGAAGACTACTTATCAGAATCTTCAAGAAGTGGTCGTTTACCAATGAGCTGTCTTTTATTATTTTATTTTTATTTGGACTTGGGGGATCCCTAATAAAAGAAGAAAGATTCAGAGCCTACTAGTTACACCCACCACGGAGCCCTACGATGGGTCGTACTGCAATGCCAAACAAGGACACTGCAGCAAAGCAAGGATTTTGTGAGCACTATCTCCAAACACTAGTGTCAGACACAATGTCCACAACACCTGTTTCTAACGTCCAACACTGATACTCAGTTCACTATAGCCCAATAGGACCATCGGATAGACGCTGGGGGCACCTAAGGTCACCCGTTTACAGGAATTCAAGGTCAAAGTGGTGTGTTAGGGTTGGACTCCTCAACCACCAAGTCCTCTCTTCCCTTTCTCGAGACTCCACGCATGGCAAACACATGGGTGGATGTTTAGATCCCAAAAAAGGTAAATTGAACCTTCTCTATACAAGAAACCACTTCAAGGGGAGTTTTCGTTTAGTTTGTATTAAGAGGGATAATGGAAATTTCTGTTTGATATATATCCAGATGGATAATGAGAGTATCTTTCTGTCGTATATTAAGATTCAAAATGAGAATTTTTGCTTTGTATTGATATGGTTAAATGGAGTATCTGTTGGATATGTATTAAGGTAGGTAACAGGAAAGTTTATTGGGTTTATATTAATATAGATAAAAGAAGTTTTTGTAATATGTTAAGACTGATTGACAACGAGAAAATTTGCTTGGTAATATTAAGATGGATAAAGGGAATATTTGTTTTGTTTATATTAAGAGGGATGATTTGATTTTCTGTTTGATGTTTAATAAGATGGACAACAGGAGTGTCTGTTTGATATATAGTCTGATGGCCAATAGGAGTGTCTGGTTTGTATTAAGAAAGGTGACGGGAATGTATGTTTTGTTTGTTTAAGGATGGATTATGGGAGTGTTGTTTGTATTAATATTGTTAGTGAGAGTGTCTGTTTGCGATACATAAATATCGAGATCGAGAGTTTCTGTTTGGTTTACGTCTGGATAAATAGCTTGAACGAATGTTTCGTTTATGTTAAAAGGACTGACGGGAATGTTTGTTCGCTATATATTACGATAGATAACGGGAGTGTTTGTTTGTTATATATTACGATAGATAACCGGAGTGTTTGTTTGTTATATATTACGATAGATAACGGGAATGTTTGTTCGGTATATATTAAGATAGATAACGGGAGGGTTTGTTAGTTTTGTATCTACACGGATAAAGAAAGTGTTTGTTTGCTTATGAATTTCGCGCAAAACTACACGAGAGCTATTTACGGTAGCCGTCCCTAAGTTAGTGGTGAAAGACTAAAGGGAAGGCAACTCCAGGGCTACTTTTGTAGTAACAAATGGTAGGGTTGATCGTTACGTATAAAACTCTCACAGCTCAAAGGCCGAAGATGTTTGATGGGGGATTCTAACCTGTGACGCTCATATTTCGAGTTGAGCGCCCTAGCAACCTGGCCATGTCGGGCCTAAAGACAGTATCTGTTCAGTACATGTTAAGATTGATAAAGGGTGATTGGGTTTAGTTAAATTAATACGAACAAAAGGAGTTTCTTTTTTATCATATATTAAGATGGATAAAGGGAATATCATATTAATAGGGTTAACTGGAGAGCCAGTTTGGTTTATTTTAATTTGGATATCGTAGGCGTTTGTTTTTTGTATATTATGATAGATAACATATTAATTTATATTAAGATGGGTATCGAGAGTGTTTGTTTATTATATATTAAGTAGGAAAACAAAAGTGTTTGTTGCTTACATGTCATTGGAAAAAGGAATTTTCTGCATGGTTTATATTAATATACTTATTGAGACTGTCTGCCTGAAAAATCATCTGGTTTATATTAACAGGGACACAGGAAGTGCATGCTTAGTTTACGTTAAAATTAATTACAGAATATTTGTTTGGTTTATGTTAAGAGGGACACAGGAAGTGCATGCTTAGTTTACGTTAAAATTAATTACAGAATGTTTGTTTGGTTTATGTTAAGAGGGACACAGGAAGTGCATGCTTAGTTTACGTTAAAATTAATTACAGAATGTTTGTTTGGTTTATGTTAAGAGGGACACAGGAAGTGCATGCTTAGTTTACGTTAAAATTAATTACAGAATGTTTGTTTGGTTTATGTTAAGAGGGACACAGGAAGTGCATGCTTAGTTTACGTTAAAATTAATTACAGAATGTTTGTTTTGTTTATGTCAAGAGGGACACAGGAAGTGTATGTTTGGTTTATTTCAAGATAGCGAGAATATTTGGTTTATATTTAGGGATAACTAGATTGTCTGTTTCGTACATATTAAAACGGATAACTTTAATGTTTTTCTTGCTTATATTAATATGGATAACTGAAATGTCTGTTTTGTTTTTATTAAGAGAAACAACGAAAGTCTCTGTATAGTTCATATTAAAATTAGTAAAAGGAGTGTATGTTTAGTTTACATTAAGATGGATAAGAGGGTTGTCTATTTGTTTTATGTTAAGACAGATAAGGGAGTGTCTGTTTTATTTATACTGAATAATAGTAAGTGAAACAAAATAACTCAAAGCAAAACCTCGTGCATGGTGTTGGTCCTCGTGTTAAAAACGTGTTTGGTGTAATTGCTAGGAACGTGACTAGTTAAAACAGATATATAAAATTTCTTTTAACTTTCATTAAATAGATTCACTTTTATGTTGGTACATTAAATTTTCAAAATATGTCAGTATCAAAAAGGAAGAAGAAAATGGATGGTCAAATAACATCTTCTATGATGTTCTTCAAATGCTGATTTGGTTTTTCTCAGACATTTTTTTATATTATAGTGGATGTTTATTGTTATAAAATTCTGGTTTTATGTATTTCCAAGTTCCTTTATAATAAATGATACGGAATATTAAATTACAATATCGTAAAACGTATGATTTTCCGTGTTTTGTTTGATAGGAGTAAACAATTTTAGTCCTTGTTTTAAGTTCGTTGATAAATCATTTGATTCTAACAACTAAATATTCCTTTCTTATCTCCAAAACAAGCAACTAAGTCAAATGTATTTAAACGTCACATGTACTCAAAATGAACATTGCTTTTGACAAAGCAATTTATATTATATGAAACAATATATGAAATAGGGCTACTTTTAACTATTAAATCTGAATAGGCCTTTTTTTAAAACTATATGTCTTGAACACAAAAAAATCATTTACTTCTGCGAGTTACAGTGTATGCTAATGGAACATAAAAACAGTCAAACACTGATAAAGTTTCATGTTACTTATAACATCATCTATATATTTTAACTAAAACAGACTACTGGGATTACAATTCCCAGTATTAGTTTCTTACCAAGAATCCACCCTTAACCTGAGAAAGTCCGTAATTTGTCATCCATATGGCGGCATCTTTCCTTCCAAAATAAAGAATATTGAATCCATCGATCACGTAGCATCGACACTCCCTAAAATAATAATAGGTCTGGTTATTAAATAGTATAATCTATACATTTAACCCATCGTCTATGTTTCGTTCCGCCCTTCCTTGTAGTAATATGTATAGGTTTTGTTCTGTGGACGATTTTATATGAAAAAGTGAAAAGAAAATTTTTATAACACTTCAGAAGTCCTTCAATACTGTTTTTGTATAACATGAATTAATTTATGAAGTTTATTTTCTTAAAGAAGATAATTTAAATTATTAATTTTAACTTTTCTATTTTTTGAATAATTTGAAGAACACTGTATGGTATTAGTCAAGGGCTGTAAGTATGTTTCTTACTTAAATACTTAAGTTAAAACATCTAGTAATCAGAAACAGTTACCAATTCTTGGGCTACGTTAATCGAATGATGGGATTGGCCAGTCACTGTTATAGCATACTCATGGTCTCAAGGTACAGAGCAAGATTTTTATGAAACAGGTCTCGAACTTTAAATCTTCAAATTTAGAGTCTGGGTATGTTATTCATAACAAGTCACACTTGGCTTCATGATATATATTGTTGAAATTATAAACATAATGTTGATATTTGAAGCAAATTAGTAAATAAACTAACTGAATTACTGCATCATTTTCTTGAATAAATTTAAAAATATTACTGAAACCTTGAGACCTAACTTTTATTTTAAGTTATGTAGTACTAAATATATCAACTGTTTGTAACGCAGACAGCACTATATCATCATTGTTTTGCCACTTTTCGTTACAATAGTACTGATATTTCACCAAAGATTTACAAAGCTGTGTTATGGTATTGCGATTACTTTTTACCATTCTTCATTCACTTTGTCACCATCACTGGTGTATGTATTATCACTCTGTTACTCAGTACCATTAATGTGTTTCCACTAATTGTACATTATCTTTATTGGTTTTACCATTGTGTGACATGATTGTTATCAGATGTCACTGTCGTACCATTGTGTTATATATATTATCAGCTGCCTATGTCGTTGAAATCAGCATCGTAATTATTTTATGTAAGTTTGACTAGTTTTATTGTTTAAAGCAAATTTATTCAACTTAATAACATTCACTTCCCTCCTTTTAGTTTCATTTATTAAAATAGGAAAACCCGTTCACCTCACCTTAACAATTTTCAGTACTTCGTCTACAGATAAATATAAAAACTTGTATTAGAACATGTTACGATAGTTACTTATCTTATTTCTATAACACATAGGTCACAGCTTATAATCCTGTTGAATCAAAGGTTAGAAATATAAAGCAAAGAAAAGTGTTAAAATATTCACAAATAAAAAATTGCCAATACTTCCTACCCTACGAAACTGCATAAACAAACGGAAGAAAAGCGCTAAACTAACCATTAAAACCATGGACGTAATCTGAATTTACAAAATCTAAGAAATATTAGGATTGGTACACGTGTTTATAAAATTAGCACTGTTTAACATTTATACACATTATGAACTATCAGAATAAAGCATTCAGTTAGGGTAATTTATACGTTTATTTTAGTTCCACAGTTTAACTGATTCCTGGATTCATGGAATTGTGTATATTTAATAACACTGGTAGGAAGTGCTCCTAGTTGCGGTACGAATCCAATAAATGCAACACATTGTCATCAATTCTATGTATATATTTTCTGTCAACAACGAACAAAGTGAAAAAAATGCATTATAATTATCATAGCTAGTACAATATGTTTGATTAGTTAGGCTCTTCACTCAAGATGCATATTTTTAGTTCTGATTTATGTAAATCAGGAATTATTAATTATATCATACAGTTTCTGAGATATTCTTGCATTATTTAAGTTTGAGTATTTTATTTGAGAAGTTTTTAGTTGAATAAGGAGCTAACTTGTTTATTAATGTAGCATAACGTTTTGAGACAACATGGGTTTTATTAGTCCATATCGGCTACTCATATCTTTTTCGGATAACATGGGTCTTATTAGTCCATATCAGCTACTCATAAGGTTTTGGGACAACACGGGTCTTATTAGTCCAAATCGGCTACTCATAACGTTTTGAGACAACATGGGTCTTATTAGTCCATATCGGCTACTCATAAGGTTTTGGGACAACATGGGTCTTATTAGTCCAAATCGGCTACTCATAACGTTTTGAGACAACATGGGTCTTATTAGTCCATATCGGCTACTCATAAGGTTTTGGGACAACATGGGTCTTATTAGTCCAAATCGGCTACTCATAACGTTTTGAGACAACATGGGTCTTATTAGTCCATATCGGCTACTTCATCCTATACACTAAACTGAAACCAGTAATGAACAAATTAGTAATAAAAACGAATCTTAAATTCAGCTTTTATCATTCATGTGCTTATCAAGCTTACTCTTAAACTCACTTAAATTTACTGTTTCTACAACATCCAAGGTAATAGGTAATCCATTTCAGAGGTTAACTACCCTGTAAGAAAATAAAACTGTTTTAGCAGAAGATTACTTCTACCCTGCCTAAACTAATATCTGTGTCATTTGATCTAACTATTCTTACTGCGAAGTATGAAAATAAAAAATATGATATATGAACACTGTAAGTTCCCTTTACAATTTTAAACACCTCAAACAAACCCTTCCTCTCCATTTACCTCTTTGTTTTTCAAGAAGAAGCAACTTGAAAGTTTTCAACTTCTCTTCGTACAACAGCTCTTACATCCCAGAAACCAATGCAGTAACTCTCCACCGAAATCTTTTCAATAATTTAATATCCTTTCTGAGGGAAGACCAAACAAAATATTCCAAATGTGGCCTAACCAGTTATCTATACAATGAAATTATGACCGTTTTAGACTTGTATTCAGTATTTCTGGAAGTATAATCTAAAGTTCTAATTGTCCTATCTTAGCAACAGCGTAGTGTTTAGATGGCTTAAGAGACAAATCAACTCTTACACCTTTTACTTCATGACACAGTTAAAGTTATTCACATCCGGATTATAATTCAAACTATGATAACCCACATGCATTATCCTGCATTATTTGTAATTGAAATTCACTTGCCATTTAATTACCCAACTCACTAAATGATTTAAATTCCTCGTAAATCAGCAACATTCTCTTTACACCTAGCAACACTCAAGACCTTAATATCATTTGCAAATTGAAATAATTTATTTATTGATTACTCTTCTATCTATATTACTGATGTAAATCACAAAGAGCAAAGGTTCTAAGACTGAGCCCTGAAGTATCCCACTTGTGACACTAATTGATTTGACTGAACTCCATTTGCAACAACCCTCTGCTTTCTTCTATCCAGCTGTTCTTCTGTCGAATATGCTAACTTATACTCTACATTTAAAGAGAGAGAATGTTTTACAAGCCTTTCATGTGGCGCCTTGTCAGATGCTTTCAGAAAACCCAGATACAACAAATCTACGTTTTTAAATTCATTTGCATGAGCAGTGACCTGTTCAAAGAAAGTCAAAAGATGTTAATGAAGCCATGTTGACTATCTAATAAAATTGTAAAGTTTGCTAGATAACTTTGCGAAGTATCTTTTAATAATTTTTTTTCCAAAACGTTTCCCATAACTGATATAAGACTAATAGGTCTATAACTACCGAAATAATTTTTATCCCCTCACTTAAAAAAAATAGGAGCTACATTAGCTGTCTTCCAATCCCCTGGTACCTATCCACTATTCAAGGACTGATTAAACATAGTAGTAAGTTGTTCAAATATCCAATCTTTTACCTCCTTCAATTCTTTCAGTTACACAGCAGTACGTCTGTGGAGCTACTAGCTATAAGTTGGGTGGGCAGAAAACACAAACCCGATGTGTTGTTTTGTGCTTAACTATAAACGAACAAGAAACTCACCTCCTTAAAACCTTTGTGAAAATATGATTTGGTCCAAGAGCCTTATCATTTTTTAAGCCTCCCAAATCTTTCCTCGCCAGCTCAGAATGTTTTTTTTAATTTCGCGCAAAGCTACACAAAGACTATCAACATTAGCCGTCCCTAATTTTGCAGTGTAAGTCTAGAATGAAGGCAGTAAGTCATCATCACCCATCGCCGACTCTTGTGCTACTCTTTTACCAACGAATAGTGGGATTGACCGTCACATTATAGCGCCCCCACGTCTGAAAGGGCGAGCATGTTTGGTGCGACCCATGGATTACGACTTGAACCCTTTAACCCACCTGGCTATGCCAGGCAAGCTCAGAATTAATGCAATTGTTGATGAAAACTGTTTAAACTTTCGTTAGTAAAAACCAAAGAAAAAGTAAAATTTAATAACCCAGGTTTTTCATAACCACCAGATAAAGCTTTCCTTTAACGTACCTAAAGAATCCTACCCCCATATTAACACTTGTATGCTATTCATACATTTAAAGAAATTCCTACTATTAATTATTAAATTTTCAACCAACATTTTCTTACACATCATTTTTGATACCCGATTTCCTGTTATTAACTTTCTCTACTTTTTATAATCTTTTAATTATCCTCTCATACCAGTCAGTTTAAATGTTTTAAGCTTTTCTTCAATTTTATATCTTAAAATCTTTGTGACCCAACCAACAAATAATCTAATTGAAAACAGATAATTCTTGTCTCACTCCTTCATAATTTGATTTTTTGAAATTTGTAACCAAAATATATCATTGTATTTTATCTCCATTTGCAGCAACACATTGAGCTTAATACAACAATTATCACTCGCACCCAGATATTCCTTATTTTTCACCCTCCCAATCATTTCTACATTTGAATTTAACAATAAAACTAAAATATCATTGTTTTTAGAAGGTTGCTTGTCTAATTGATGAAAAAGTCCATCTGAACAATTTACAAAAACTTTTTGTCTTCATGAATTGACTATAACATTTCCTAATCTATATGCCTGAATTTCAGTCAGTCGTACTTATGACTTTATTAACAGCTGAAATTTAATATCATTATAAATTTTCTCACTAATTTCACCAATATCATTTAGTGATCTGTAGCAAATTTCTTCTAATATCCTTTCTGTTATTTTTGATATCCTTAACTTCAACAGGATATAACTCACAATCACATTTTACACATAAAGCCACTCCTATTGAAGAGCCTGTAATCCTGTATCAAAAAATGAAACTATTTATCATAAAATTTATATACGTTTTAACGTGTTTCAGTTATTCTACTCTGTCAAAATTCTCCATTTCTTCTTTCCTTGCCATCGCAACGGTCCTTTTGCCCCCTAGTGGAACACCGGTTGTCTACATGAACAAATCATTTTTACCAGCGCATCTACTTTATTTCTTATACCTCTAACATAACCAGTAACAGTTAAGCCTATAATTATAACTTCTTCTATACTCGTTTCCTACGCTAAACTTTTCTGTGACTCTTAATCTTTGGCATTTAGTTTTCCTGGCCTTCACCACTGTCAGATCCTACTTTAAAACGTATCTTACAACTGAGTTAATAGGCTTAGCGAACAAGCCAGCCTCTGTCACATTTAAACATAAACCATCTTCTCCAAAACGCTCGTTTCAATTGGACTGATTCCACAATTCCAAACAGCCAACCTGCTCATACTTACATATTAACCCTCTTAACATTTAGCAATACTGACCTACTTATAACTTCATCCACACATTTAATTATGGATAGTATCTCTGACAAAATTAATTTATGTTCTTTTTCTTTAAATACCTTTACCAACTCCTTGTTCACATTAATTAGCTTCTTTTGCCTTTCTTTCCCAACTTCATTAGCTCGTACGTGTATCACAAAAATTGTGTTTCATCTAGTCCTCTTTATTATATATTCTACTCTGCCAGTTATATCCTGAACCTACAATCCAACAGTATAAAACACAATGTGTATCTATTTACCCTTTTCTCAGTCTCACATTGATGTCATAGCAACTTATTATGTAACTTAAGTGGTTTGTCTTTGTTATGTAAATGTCATGTAAATGTTTTGTAAAGGACAACATGTCGTGTTGTGTTTGGATTTCCATATCATTTATTGTTGTTGTTGTTGTTTTGAATTAAGCAAAAAGCTACACAATGGGCTATCTGTGCTCTGCCCACCACGGGTATCGAAACCCGGATTTTAGCGTGTAAGTCCGCAGACATACCGCTGAGCCACTGGGGGGCCCATATCATTTCTATTTCCATATTTATATTATTGTTTCAAAGTTTAAACAATAAAATACGTTGTTATTCATTTAAACAACATTTAGAAATTTCTGGAATTAAGTAGATTGATCATTTGACTGTAAACGGAAATGTATGGCGGCCTAGTGCTTAGACGTCGAGTCTCGTGCAAGAACGGACATGCGCGGATTGCTCTGGAGTTCTGTGGAAGTTACGCGATTGTTCAAGAAAAGTAGGCCTACTAATATATATAAACAGACGGCGATGCAAGAAGGAAGGAGTTAGTCATTAGTTTTTATTTCGATTCAAGAGATATTGTCTTTGTTCGAGAAATTTTCAACATTTGCTGTGTGTTTATTCAATTTGGATTTGTGACTAGAGCTAGATCTACAAAAGCTGTGATTTTATTTCGTCAATCTTTACGATTCATCTGAATTACTGGTTGTACTGAAAGTCAACACGTGTAGAACTGTTTAGGGGAGACCAGGAAAATTGGAAGGCGATAAGTTTGAGACGTTCATCGGAGGCATCGTGAAGGGAACTTCGTCGAATTTATTGGACTGTGAATTGTTTCTGGACTTCTCCATTCAAACTTCGGAATTTCTTCGTGGGACCCAAATCACACTCTAGACCGGAATTTTGTATTTCTGATCTGAACTTTTGGACTTTCATTCTAGATCATTATATTGGACACAGGCCTGTACCATTTTGTATTGTAATTAACTTTGAAGATTGAAACCAGTACTATTTTGTATTGTAATTAACTTTGAAGATTGAAACCAGTACTATTTTGTATTGTAATTAATTTTGAATGTTGAAACTGAATATCTGTCATTGTTATTATATAATTTATGTTATATCTGTTACATATATAATAGTTTACTGTAATAAATTATACAAGCTGTTATCTGTGTCTTTCTGTTGCGTTCAGTCTATATAAAACATAAAAAAAACATAAAAAACGTAACAGTCTTGCTGTTAATTAGAAGCGAGTAGTCTTTGAATGATCGAAATTTAAAACTGTTTTTGGAGTACAATGTAAAAACTTGCGACATTATGAAAACAAGAAGTTACTATTCGAGTTTAGTCTACATTTTATAAAAACGGAACTCTTATTTTAACAGGATAAATTTTAAGCTCTCTTCTGTTCTTGTTATTTTTATCATAATACGTTCAAGAAAATATGTTATACGTGTTAACATCTAAATAGTAATATTCAATTACTTTATTTTCTCCTACAGGCAAATCGACAGAGAGACAAACAGAAACACACGTGCGTGTGGTGCGTGCACACTTTTCTAATGAGATACCTTGTAATATATATAGAAAAGATAAGTTAAAACAACAGAAATCATTTCTCAACAAACTTTTCAAAAATGCTAAAAAAGTCAAAATCAAGCTCACAAATAATAAAATAAAAATATACCTCTCAGCCAAGTTTTTTGGCATTACTTTCGACAACTGTCTTACGTGGACTGAACACTTCAAACTCATAAAGAAATCCATCACTAAACGAATTAAACACGTAAGTATTATGGAAAGAAAAAATAAAGGTTGTAAAACAAATACATTTATCAAAACTATTCAACAAAATATTCGTCCTTTAATAGAATATTGCTAACAAGACACCTTCAACAGTACAAATAGAATTAAAAACAAGACTGAGATACGACAGAACAGAGTTCTTAAACTTGCACTGATAATTCCAAAATTTGCCTCATTAGGTTATCTACATAGAATATGTAACTTTGAAACAATAAATGAAAGATTAATCACCTTAACGCTTAAATAATATAATAAAGTGAAAAATGAAACCCCCTAACTGCTGCCCTCCACATACACTGACAAGCGCATCTTACAATATCCTTTTATAATTCATACCTAGCTACAAAAGAAACCTAAACATACGGAGGTTATTTGGTATATAGTATGTATGTATGTTTTGTTTTTGAATTTCGCAGTGTAAGACTAGAGGGAAGGAAACTAGTCTTCACCACCTATCTTCAGCTCTTGATCTACTCTTTTAGCAACGAATAGTGGGATTGACCGTCACATTATAACACCCCCACGGCATGTTTGGTGTGATGGGGATTCGAAACCACGACCCTCGGATTACGAGTTGAGAGCCTTAACCACCTGCCGGGCCTCAAAAAATAGTACTAATCCAACTATGTGTTTTACTTTCCAGCTTTGGGCACAGGAAAGGTAGAATATTTGGCCCCTACCCTGTGACAGTGGGTTTTCTAGGGATTCTTCTTTCTCACCCCTATCTACTTTCCGTAATCTCCTAGATTTTATGATCCCAGCTATGGTATCAGATTTATAGTTCCAGGCCGCCAGGTGGCTCTGTTAAAAGCTCCATTGAGGCGTATTTTGTCCGAACACTACCATCTACCATCTTCTCATCATTAATGACAAAACACGAAAGTCATAATCACCAGTATTCTTTGTTTTCTCCCTGCATCTGCATCCATCGGACGTTCACCAAATTCCTCAATTAACAGACACTGATAACCACTGTAATCATCAAATTTCTTGAACCTTCCACAGCATCTACTGTGTCTGTGTTTTTCTTATAGCAAAACCACATTAGGCTATCTGCTGAGTCCACAGCGTTTATGCATAAGGGCGAAGGAGGATAATTTTATCCCTGAAGACCTTTGTTTTGGAAAGTAAGAAATCTTTCCACCAAAAACTAAATATGTGCCACGAATTTTTGTTTGTTTTGTTTAGAAAAGACGGTGCGTTTTGGTAACAACGAGTTAATCTAATATTGTTTCTAAGAGTCTACGTACTGAATGTATAAAATTAAATGTATAAAGTACAAAAATTTAAAATATATTGTTTTCTAATTTAGAGGCTCTTTAGATTAGAGAGGTGTGTTTTTATAAGTTAATTTTAAAATATAAGAACAAGCCAGAGGGACGGTTTGGTTTGAATTTCGCGCAAAGCTACACGAGCCGTTCCTATCCACCACCAATTCTTGTGCTACTCCTTTACTAACAAATAGAGGGATTTACCATGTAATGATAACGTCTCTTACAGCTGACAGGACAAGCATGATTGGTAATTCCGAGCTCAGAGTGGAGTTTACCTTTATTTATATATAAACAGGTCACATCGTGTAACGGAGTAGCATGAAATATATAGTTTATAATTTTATGTTACAATAGGTTCCGAATACACACACTGACGTATCATCGAGAATAAATTAACCTAATTACTCGAGCTAAACTGTGAACTTTCGCTATATTATAATATAAAATCAATTGTACGTGTTCTCCTAAATTGGACGTTAGAAAGCAAGAGTCCATTAGAAACAGCCAGTAAAACTACCTCATCTATAAACGTGCATCGTGTCAGGTTGGAGCAGAAATAAATATACAGGGTAAAACTTCTCATTGTTTCTGAAGAGTCTAGGACTAGTTGTAAGGACTTGATACTGGTAACGCTTCATATTTTTCAACTGTTGGTATATTGTAAGAGTGACAGTAAATCTCCTCGGGTTAACATTAGGGACGATTATATTTGACCTGACTGTTTATTCCACGAAATAACATGAAGTTTATACTGAGATAATAACGACTAGTAGAGGTTAAATATAAAATAGTAATGGCCTTTAGAAGATGAACATAAAATGAATTGTAGAAATTCTATATAAACCAATAATGAACTTTAAAGGTTAAATGCGTGTGTGTGAGTGTGTTTTCTTATAGCAAAGTCATATCGTATTGTCTGCTGTGTCTACCTTGGGGAATCTAATCCCTGATTTTAGTCTTATAAATTCGTGGACTTAACGCTGTCCCAGCGGGGATCTTAAAGGTTAAACAGAAATTAAGAATGACCTTTAGAGGTTTAGATATAAACTTTCTATTATGAACTTCAGAAAACAGTTAGAAACTGAAATAAATTCTAGACTAATAACGACCTTTAAAGGCTAGATATAAGTTAATAATGAAGGTTATAGTTTAGATACAGACTGATGTAAATCTTTAGAGATTCAATCTAAACTGCTAACGATCGTTTATAGGTTAGACGTAAAGTAATAAACAAGTTTAGAGTTTAGAGATAAACTAATAATAATTGTATAAAGGAAGATATAACTTAATACAGAGAGAAGCTGTAAAAATCAAATGTATTTTTCCAGATACAGTAGTTTGATTACTATTTCCTATTACGATTTTAGTAACGGGGTGACGGGGAAATGTGAAATCTCTTGTGTGTTTTATTTGAGTAAGCCTAAATTAAAGACGTAGTGTCGAATCACCTGATCTAAAGCCAAGTATATAAAATTGAACACGAAAATAAAAATATCAATTCAGTATTGAACTTACGTTGTTTCTGAATTAAACTATTTTCTGTTATATCACCAACGTTTTTAATAAAACAAAGAAACCTCTTTAATCAACGGAGGTACTATATTTAAAATCAATAAATATTTTACCAGTTTTGTTGTCTAGATGTGTTATATCATACTTACAGTACCTAGACTAACAACAATATTTGATTATCCTTTTGTTGCTAAGCGACATGGCACAAAAGTCATTTTAGGAAAGTAGTGTTACCATAACTCACCGTCTTTCATTTATGTTAGAAGTTGTTAATCTAACTGATTTTTGCCAATAATTAGTCTACCAAAACGCCACAGTTTTTTGATGTACAATCTTCAGTTTGATTGGCACACAAAGGAATTTACCGAATTTACTAAAAATATGTATATTTTTACATATATGTATGTAGTTATCTTCGTGCTTTATCTGTCGACATTTTTATTTAATCTCTTCAACAATCACGCCGAGTAATTTTTCATACTGTTTTATATGCACTTTTCTGTTTCTTTGTTGGCTAAGCTTTATTTTGTATATGCATGTATGTGAGATCAGGAGGCCCGGCATGGCCAAGCGCGTAAGGCGGGCGATTCGTAATCCGAGGGTCGCGGGTTCGCGCCAAACATGCTTGTACTCCCAGCCGTGGAGGCGCTATAATGTGACGGTCAATCCCACTTTTCGTTGGTAAAAGAGTAGCCCAAGAGTTGGCGGTGGGTGGTGATGACCAGCTGCCTTCCTCTAGTCTTACACTGTTAAATTAGGGACGCTTAGCACAGATAGCCCTCGAGTATCTTTGTGCGAAATTCCAAAAAATCAAACCAGTGAGGGCATATTGTAGGGTAGAGGTGATATTTTGGTAATATACGAGAACCGAGCACATCACCACTGTTATAGATATAACTTTACCCTAATACTTTGTCGTTATTGTCGATATATGATAACTACATATACAGTCGCTGTTATCGATATCCACTCGTATTGCTAACAAGTTGTATCACCAATATCGCTGCACCCGATATAAACGATCGTGCTATATTATCCAAGTCATGAATATCAAAACCTTCTCAGTAACAACCATCGAGCCCAGTCTTGAGTTTATAACGAAATTACGTTCATGATATGAGAGGATGTGACCATTTCTCGTGGCCGAAAATTTTCAAGTCATAAAGAAACACACGTGGCAGAACACCGTTTAAGTTGCAAAGTGGGTGTACGATATTCGAAGTGTTCTACATAAAAGTTACTAACATTACGCAGTGGGTGTACGATATTCGAAGTGTCCTACATAAAAGTTACTAACATTACACGGTGGGTGTACGATATTCGAAGTGTTCTACATAAAAGTTACTAACATTACGCAGTGGGTGAACGATATTCGAAGTGTTCTACATAAAAGTCACTAACATTACACAGTGGGTTTACGATATTCGAAGTGTTCTACATAAAAGTTACTAACATTACGCAGTGGGTGTACGATATTCGAAGTGTTCTACATAAAAGTTACTAACATTACACAGTGGGTTTACGATATTCGAAGTGTCCTACATAAAAGCTACGAACATTACACAGTGGGTGTACGATATTCGAAGTGTCCTACATAAAAGCTACGAACATCACTCGCGGGTGTCAAGTACCCTGTACACCATACAACTGAACTGCAGTTCAATATTTCTACTTGGTCTTGTGCTGTGGTTTCAAGTGTACAGATGAGGAATAGAACTGAACTAAAACTTCGTAACTTAGTGACAAACCAGTGATACACAAGAACTCACATTTCTTTTTTTAATTTTCACCAAACTTCATATTTTGCATGTCTGTCAGTTCTTAGCTTTAAGCTTCACCTGTCTTGAAAGTTAACAACATAGCGTAAAAACACGAGTTAACAAAGTCATAGTTGAACAAATATAAGAGAAAATTGTAAAATGAATGTCAAATTAAAATAGAAATTTGAAATTCGATGCTAAAAGGCTAAACAACTGTAAGTCACAACAAGTAAGAAGCTTTGACTATTTTTAAGGTTTTGGTAGTGAAATAAGTTAAATTATTATTAGATAAACCTAAAATATCAGTTATAAAATATTTTTGAACAAATAAACCACTGGAATAGTAAATTACTTGTATCGTTTTAATAAATCCTGAAATACGAGTGAAAATGTAATGAGTCACCTAATGAATGAGATTATATGTATTTATAACACGTGTGAATGTAAACATCCATTGAAGTAGAGAGTGTAAACTACGTTCTATAGATAACTGTAATAATTCACTAATTGCGAGACTTTATGGACTTAATTTATGTGGGTCTGTAAACTCATTTTAAAGTGACAATTAAAAAATTCCCTCTGTAGAATTAGAAAAACTGATTAATATTGAGCACCATATTATACATGACAATTGGGATATATCCCTTATGGAAGTTTAATAATTTATTTAAGATGAAAGTGTAAAGATCTAATAAAAATGAATCTATAAAATGTATTTAAAATGACAGGGTAAAGATTAACCAAAATGACAGTGTAAAGTTCTGTTAAAATGACAGTGTAAATATCATTAAAAAATGGAAGTGTATAAATTTATACAAATGAAAGTATGAAAGGTCCCTTATTTTGTGATATTACAAAAAAAAAACACACAAAAATATTCATAGTAAGATTATAGAGCTGTGGAATTGTAAAGATCCAATTTGTGGTTAAATTCTCAGTACCTCTCTTTTTATAAATTATACGAATCTTGGTTTCAAGGATCAATCTAGTGTAAGTCCGTTCTACTAAGGTCTAACCCTAAAGAAACTACCAAGAATCATTTTACGTAAAACTATAAAAAAGTAACGCGTGCAAAGATATTTAAAGTTAAAGGTAAATAAATTACTGAATTTTACTTCAGGCAAAGCTGTAAAAATTAACACGTAAAAATTTATGAATTTTAACAATAACAGAGTTGTTAAGACTAAACCTTAAAAATCATAAAAAATCTCTACAGGTGTAACTGAAGAATAACTCTCGTGAATCTATTAGGAGTTATTCTTAAAGCAATGATTAAAATCCATTCATCGTGAAACAGGGAGGATTAATACCATGAAAACATGAATAATAACAAGTCTGAAGTTGTTGAGACTTAACCTTGGCTGAAATAATGACATTCACTTTAGGCGAAACTATGAAGACTGACAATGTGTACCAAACTGTCCAAGGAGAGATAATGTGGTGAGAACACGAGTCCCCAGTTTACGTGGAACTATAAAACTATTTCAGGTGAAACTTTTGAAGTTATCCATGAGGTTCTATCCAAATCAACTTCAGCAAAAGACGGTTCGAGAATAAATCAAAGTGAGTATTTTATTAATGTTATCAGCCTTATATGATTAAAAATGTTATAGAGATAAACAGCAACTAAAAACATAGTGTCAAGAATTAAAAACGGCTTTCTATTGACTTTGTTTAATTACATAAATAATTGTGTAAGTGACGATATAACAAAATGAAAGCGTACTATAAAACAGTGATAAAAATTTCGCCAAATTAAAACAATTTTATTAGTAAAATAAAACAAAAAAAAAACAGCCTTTCAATAGGTTTCAATTGCCACTGGTAACCTGACAAAGGGCTATTATCCAAAACGTCATTTTCTTGTTTCGTAAATAAAGTTATTTTAATTTGGCGGTTTTCCTTAACCTGTTTAAGCATTTATCTAGTAGAATAGTCGTGAACGGTCTTATAACAATATACAATATATATAATATACAATGATTTTTATCTACGTTCAACACTTTGATTTTAAAGTTTTTCAACTCTATCTCAGGGCCAACTGAACACTTTGAGAAATAACAGCTTTAAACAATACATTACAACACTGAGTATCGCCACCTGGAGACATACACGCATATAATTGGAAATATACTAAAAGCAATGAACACATGTAAAAACTTGTCACTTGTTAAAGAAGGAGACTACAGTTAATTAAACATAAGAATAATACACACGAATTGAAACGTCTGATAACATGTTCACCTGTTATGATTAGAATATTCAAAATAAATTAATTACACAAAGAACTAATTTCCAACCCCTAATTTGTATGACTTCAAATCCTTGTCCATATCTGATTTGACCCTGTTCATTATTACGAACTTGTTACATAAACGTCGATACTCAAACATTCCGGAGGCTGATCAGAAGTTTGTTTTTTTTTGTTTATCTAATAGAACTTCCTGCCTTCCCAGGAAATTATTACATCCACGTGGATAGCAGGTATAATTGTTAACCACACCTTTCTGCTTGGATAGCAAATATAAATGTTAATTACACTTTCTCTCGTTATAGCAACTTCACTGTTAACCATGGTTTTCTATCCTGATAGTAGATAGGACTGTTAATAATGCTTTTTTGCCTGGACAATAGAAACGATTGTTAATAGCGCTTTTCTACCTTGATAACGCATATGATTAGATATCGTTTTCCTGATGAACGCCTCAGTGTCCTCCTGTATTATATTAATATGGATTTTAAACTTCAGCCGTACTGTAGCTGACGTGGAAATCCAAATGCCACCTTCTAACTGCTAATAACCCTTTTTTTCACATATGTATAGTAATTTTCCTTACTTTGTGTGTTTTTGTAGAGTATTTCGTGTCATAACAATTATGGACATTATTATACACATCACTTCATGCACTCTTCGTCTGTATAACTGGTTCTGATATATTTATCAGTTAAGTACACTGCAAATTATGTACTTCATTATTATTTTTACATACTTACAAACTACTATGAGTTGGTTATATTTATAAAGAAAATATTATACAACATTGTTACGCTTGTCTCTTGCCAAGTGAGTACAACAGTTGATTCAGAAGCATTTTTATAAATATAACTACTGTCTCTGGTGTAGTGTACGGACATATAATTACAGAGCAGGGTGTGGGTGAAGCTTACCCAAAATTGTTGTGGATGGTCATTAACTCAACAGAAAGATACGAAATAATTTTTACGTTTGCATGTTACGCTTTTTATAGGAATTTTGCTTTTTTATAATACCACTTCGTTCGCTATTAATGAATTTTCATAAAATTTGGCACAAAAGTTTATTGGGTTCATGCAGTTTATGTTTTGCAATTTTTATGAGCGTCTCTGCGTTTTTTACAGTTACGTATAAGGTTAGCAACTTATTGTTTCCTAAGATAACCTTTTATCATCACAAATTTACATAACTTCAGTCTAGGTAACGAGTGTTCCATTTAGTGGTTTAACGTTTTATAAGCTGTTATTATTATTACTTTTCATGTATTGTTGTTGTTGTTTTGAATTAAGCACAAAGCTACACAATGGGCTATCTGTGCTCTGCCCACCACGGGTATCGAAACCCGGATTTTAGCGTGTAAGTCCGCAGACATACCGCTGAGCCACTGGGGGGCCTTTTCATGTGTATAGTTGACCTGATAAAGTCTCTAAGCTGGACTTTATAATTTTGAATGTGAAGAAAACTCATTGAATATGCACAATTTGTGACTAGTAAAATAATTTGGAAAGAATAAAAGCACACGTTTTGTTAATGTAATCAATTTGAATATTTAAAAGTAAATCCAAGTGTCTGTAGGAACCGTTAAAACATTTAATATAGAAGATGTTATATTATTTGTTTTCAGGTTAAGTGGACCAAAAATAACTCAGCTTGAAATAAAATTATTTTTATGTTTATTTAATGTGTTCTTGGTGCTGAAAGAAGATGGCGAACTTTTTCTTATCTTGTTTTCTGTTTAACTAACCTTTAAACACTTACTTTGATCACAGCTCTCAGGCATCGTACAATTATTTAGAAACTGGGCTGACACAAACGTATTCACACTAGTAAAATATTTAGTGTGGTTCTGCTTTTAAATAGTAAGTTTTTGTTCCTAATAAAGAAAACTCTACTTTTCGAAAGCCCGTGGGATATTTAATTACTTTTCTTGATGTATTCCTTAATGTTAAAATTTATTTCTTAGGCTGTGAGAGCTGCAGGTTTTAATAATAAGGTTAATGTTGTTGTTGTTGTTTTCGAATTAAGCACAAAGCTATCTGTGCTCTGCCCACCACTGATATCGAAACCCGGATTTTAGCGGTGTCAGTCTACAGACATACCGCTGAGCCACTGGGGGGCAATGATAATGTTAAGAAAGGCCTAGAAAATTCTAATTGTTGTATCTTTGAAGATAAATACGAGACAGTTGTTCAATGAGTTTTATTAAAAACAACAACAAAACATAATAGAGTGTATCAGTCAGTATGGTAGCCATCGTGGTTACTATGGCATATATGTTTATTTTATTTTACCTTAGTCTTAAACTGTTAAAGAAGTTTGGATTTTATTTATAATGTAGGCCTGCAACAATTTACGACGATGTACAAGTGATCTAGCTTTTAAGTTCTAGAAAAGTTAAAGGAATCAATAAACTAATTTTTTTATAGTTTGAGTCGGTTGGACTCTAAATTATTTCCAAAAGATAATTAAACAAAAAAATACCAACAAAAGAACAAAGATACCACAATATGTTTAATGTTTTAAACATTTAAATTTTGTTTTTGTGCCGCAACTTTTGTAATTTTTTTTAAAATCTTGTTCAAAATATAAATTCTTAAACAAAGATCTAAACTGGAACTACTTTAAATTGTATATGGAGAACGAATATTAAAACCAGAGTAAAAAATTAAATGTCATAACTTCATGTTATTCAACTTGCTTTGCATGGATTCTGCTTCAATTGAAAACTATTATTTTCTCAAAAAATAAAAGAAGTAGAAATCAACAGCAGTTTTAACTATTAAACCAATACTTAAGAAGAACTGTGTGGAAGATAATGGATATTTGATATCCCTCGTCGTTTCTTTTTGCAGTCTGCGCACAATAAATGAATTTAATCTTTTTCTAAAGACGCTGACACGAAAAGTTATTATAATGAAGGTTATTCTCTGAAGACAATCTTGTTTTTATCGGGTAGCAAGTGTCCCCTCTTTACGATTACATCTAGTTTTAGTTCTGAAAGTATTTCATTTCTTTCAACAAGCTGTAGATGTCTTGAATAATTTCCATTAATCTCATAGTGCCTAAACGCGAACATTAAATAAGCACAAACGTATCTAATGTTACTAGAAATAATTCTAACGGAACGCCAGCTTCGAGGTTAAGTTACGTCACTGATGATTTTCTTCAGTCCATAAAGTTAGATAATCGAGGTATCTCTCCGTGATATCCGATGTTAAACTGTCGTTTTCGATGTAGCATTAAAGGCTTGTCACTAAAGCGATTTTTGATTCGTTCATATAGGGAACAAGCTATTTGCTGAAATAAAAATAAATCATTCTGCTTAAACATTGAGTTTACGATCTGATGATAAAAAACAACAACGTTAAATTCATTAAAAGTATGTTTAATTAGAAGTATGAGTATGTTTATTTAAACAAACAATTATTTAGAAGTAGCACAACTAAATTATAGGTGTCACGCTGAATTAAAGAAAGGACGTGTAAATTCATTCATTAAACCATTGGTAATACCATACCAAACTATGTGATTATTACTGAATTTAAACATTGGTAATACCATACCAAACTATACGTTTATTACTGAATTCAAACATAGGTAATACCATACCAAACTATATGATTATTACTGAATTTTAACATTGGTAATACCATACCAAACTATACGTTTATTACAGAATTCAAACATAGGTAATACCATACCAAACTATATGATTATTACTGAATTTAAACATTGGTAATACCATACCAAACTATGTGATTATTACTGAATTCAAGCTTTGGTAATACCATACCAAACTATATGATTATTGCTGAATTCAAACATTGGTAATACTATACCAAACTATATGATTATTACTGAATTCAAGCCTTGGTAATACCATACCAAACTGTATGATTATTACTGAATTCAAGGCTTGGTAATACCATGCCAAATTATGTGATTATTATTGAATTCAAGCTTTGGTAATACCATACCCGACCAGGACTGATCACTGAATTGAAGAGCCGGTAATATCTTACTTGACGATATAATTTATTACTGAGTTGTAATGTTGATAATACTTTACTTGACTACATGATTTATTACTGTGTTGTAAAGTTTGTAATACTTTATCACATTACATGGCTAACTTCCAATACCATGTCAGATGATATGATTTACTTCTAAATCCAGTGTTCGTAATACCCTATTAAACTACCATTGAAAAACATTTTTTAAAATAGAGAGCTTCTTTGGCCATTTAGGATTATATTTTTTATGTTGTTATTTTAAGATTTATATTAAACTGTTCTATGACTGCTATTGGTAAATTATTTTCTTTATTTGGCTGTTTTGAATTTCGCGCAAATCTGCACTAGCTGTTCTTAATTTAGTAGTGTAAAACTAGAGGTAAGATAACCATCATCCACTGCCATTTCTTGAGCTACTCTTTACCAATGACTGGTGGGATTGACCGTTACATTATAACGCCCCCCACGGCTGAAAGGGCGAGTGTGCTTGGAGTGACGGAGACTCGAAACTGCGACCCGCAGATTACAAGGCGAGCGCCCTGAACACATGCCCAAGTTGGGCTTTTCTTTATCAGTAGAAATGTACACAATATTCATCAATAATTGTTAGTGTTCATAGAACATATTAACCCAACTGAACGCGGGTAAAAAATTAAATTTTCAGTGGCTGAGGTTTGAAATGTTATCTGCATAGTGAAATGTATGGTATCCTAGCAATGAAATTTAATAACAGCTGAGTGAGTTTATGTACCATTGTCATGGCTAGAAGTATAATATTCGATAATATAACCACCATAATAACCGATATCCAATCGACATAACCTAATCGTAAGTAGTGCATTTCTTTAGTTTAATGTAGAAGAAACGATTGAAGATTTTAAAATTTTTCTGATTGAACGACTAACTCATTGGTTAAATGTATTTCCAGCAGTTTACTGTATACTGCAGTAAATGTCATAAATGCATTTGAACTATTTCTAGAGTTTTCTAAATCATGTGCCACCTATAAGATGTAACGAGTTTTAAGCTGCTAAAATCAAAAATATTCTTTGCTCTAGAGTTAGCGTGAAAAAAATATGTAACTTTTGATTGGCTGAAAACAACGACAGCTGAGTAATATTTTCTATAATTATATGCAGAGTTTGTGATCTACTGGGATTGGTTAAGAAAAATGTTCTAGAAATAATCTGATTTTGAAAATATACTTATAGTAAGATTTTATGCAAACATTTGGTTATGTAAACAAATTAAGACTTAAGCTTCAATTGGGATATAACTGCTAAAACAGCTGTAACTCCATAGACTACGTAGATTACTTTTATTAATTTTACCGGAGTTGTAAAACGAAACGACAGAATGATCTGAGTTATGAAAATTAAAACGAATTCGTGCAAAATATTTAGTTCTTTTTCTAACCACTCTTTGGTTTAAGAAGGTTGTTTCTAGTAATAACGATCTTCTAGTTAGATTCATTCGTTTGTTATATTTTTACAAATCGATTTGCTTGCGATATTTATAATTTATTTAAATTCAATCTTAAGACTTTCTACAATAGCCTAGGAACCTTTGGTAATTGATAGGACCTGATACAGTTTTTTCATAAACTTCATTTTCTACGAATATCCTGAAGCGTCCAAGGTATTCTGGAAACGTAGAGATAAAGGATCCAATATTGCCAAGGGATTGGTCCCCTTAGGCTCTAATATAAATGGGACATAGGAAACATTTTAGCCAAATGTTTTCTGCTTTAGGAATAAATGCATCTGAGATATAGATAGATTAAATTACGTATTACAGTGACGTATCATGAATTAAAATTAAAGTCAAAATTATGTAATTTTTACCAGAGTCATAAAGAAGGAATTTAAATGTGTTAAACTGTAATAAAAACACGTGTAAGAATGTCTTTCACTTTGTAATACAGCCATACTTAAAAAATAGATATGTTAAACTATAATAAAGACACGTGTAAGAATGTCTTTCACTTTGTAATACAGTCATAATTAAACAAATTAAATGTGTTAATAATAAAGACATTTGCAAGACTGTTTTAGACTTTGTAATAAAGTCATAATTAAAAAGTTTAAATGTATTAAACCATAATAAAGACGTGTTAAAATGTGTTTAACTCTGTAATAAAGTAACAATTAAAGAATTTAAATGTGCTGAAGTGTAATGCAGATACAAAATAATGTAGTACACTCCATGCTACAGTCATATGTAAGAAATTTGAATGTGTTGAATTATAAAACTGACATGAGTCAAAATGCAAAGATTTGAAACCTGTCATATGTTAGGAGCTTAATACCTTAAATTCTATAATATAATATTATATTAAGGATCTAAATGTCTTAAAATCTATAGTAAAAAATACAGACTCAATAGCACAGGATAAATACTAGGAATTTTAAACGTCAAATAATGTAGTATAGTCATGCGTTATGAATGTAAAAATACACGTGTTATGGTGACTTAAAATACACAATACAGGACGCTTGTGAGGTCTTCATCTTAAAAATAATGTTACGGTCTTATGTTCAGAATGTAAATATTGTAAGAGACACTCGTTAGGATTGTTAATTACGTAGTAAAGATCGCGTGTCAGGACATTTAAATCCAACGGAAATATATACCCGAAATAGTTTAAATGTCAAACTAATATTTCATTTCGTGTAAACTCACATTTTATTGAACGTACTTAAATCTGACTTGAAGTAGTGTGCGTTTACTGAATATAGTTAAACCAGACTTACAGCAATGCTTGTTTACAGAACACAGCTAAACCAGACTTGTAGAAATGTTATATTACTGAACATTGTTGAATTATTACTCAGACTTGGAGTAATATTAGTTTATTGAATATAGTTAAACCAAACTTGGAGTAATGGTAATTTACTGAACATAGTGAAACCCAACTTGAAGTAATCCTTATTTACTAAACTTACTTCAACTTAATTTGCACAAACACTAATGTAAAACAGTGTTTTAACAGTGCTGCTTTTACTGACGGTATTTTAAATCCCAGTATAAAAAACTTCCAATCTCAACTTGGAGCATCACACATTTAATGACCAACAGAAATTACTAATCCAAGTTAAAGCAATACCGTATTTTAACGATAATTAAACCTAATGTAAGGAGTTACTCGTTTGGTGTGGATATTTGAATCCAAACTACCAGTGCTGCTGTTTACTGACTTGTTTATTGAGAATATTCCAAACTCAGTTGTTAGCGTGACAAGTTTATTGATAATAATTTAAACTTAGTTATAAGCTTAACAAGTGTATTTAAGATATTAAAAGCTCATTTGTCAGCTTGACTACTTTATTTACAATATTTCAAACTCAGTTATCAGCATGACTAGTTTTTTGACAGTATTTCAAACTTCGCTCTCAACATGACCAGTTTAATAACATTATTATAAACACAGTTTTCAACGTGAAGAGTTGATCCAAACCAAATTCATGGCTATAATGAAGCTTTCAAATCTAACTAATCGTATTGTTAGTTTATAAACAGTATTCTATTTCTATTTGTAGATCTGGTTATATGAAAATACTCTAGTCATGTTTGGAGCATCATTGAATTTCTAACTATACTAGAAATCTTTATTAATAATAATAATTATTAATAATAAATAATAGTTTGATACTTCACTGAAAATGTTTCACATTCTAGTTATAGCATGAATAGCTTTCCGCAATTGCTTCAAACCCAAATACTAATACTTATAGTTTAATAAAATACTAGTTTAGTTGGAATATTTAAAACCCATAAGTCAGCCCTCCTAGTTTATTGACAATACTATACATCTAAATTATTTCATTATTAGTCTCCTGACGACACTTGAAACTCAGTTTATTGAACAGATTCAATGCTGTTGAGTAAGATTGGGTTTTGGTAGATAAGTAGGCATCAATGTATCTTTCATCTGCTGGACGTACAACTTATGCTATGAGCCAAATCTTTCAGTCTTGGACTCATGCATCCATAACGTATTTTTGGCAGATTATAGTCTCTTGACAATATTCGGAGATTAAAGTTAGTTTTCTTAACTGATACATAACAAAATTTTCCATTCTCATTTAGTATTCTTGACACTAAATCTGGACACTTTTCTGCCATTTGATCATTTATCTCATGCTTGTGATCAGTGGCAGTCTTCCTTTTGTCCGGAAGGCTGCATAAACGAAGATACTTAACATCAGTATCATTGATTTTAGGTGTTGTGCCTACCTCTTACTTTCCTATTTTCCAACTTATCTGCCTTGGTCCCACGATCTGGGTTATACAAGACAGTATTTGAGGAGCATTTCATGTCTGCAGCAATTTTTGGGAGAGTCCAACCAACGTTAAGTAAAGCCTCCATGCGAACCTTTTTCTCTTCTGATAATTTTCTACACGTTTTTGGGCAATGGCATAATAACAAAACTTAATATATGGTGTTAAACACTGTTTTGATTAAGGTTTATTCATGGAGTGTTATTAAAGAGATTTCTTCTATCTTATACTGATACCGTATGCTAGCTCTTTCTGTATGGTTAAGATACTTCATGGAGTAGCATGACAGTTATTTCAGACACTAAATTTGATCAGTATGTTCATTTAGTCAGAATCCTTATGAAATGCTTTTGGTACAAGTGTGTTGGTATTCTAAAGAATGATAAGTATTCTCATCCTGGCTCATTCATTTGACAACAGTAATCAGTGAAGCATTACTATAGTGTTGTAATTTACATTATATAATGGAATGAAAGAATGAGCACCATAAAATGGAAAGAACGAAAAAATATTCTTTAGTCCTAACACTTTTGTACAGTACTGTATAAACGGGAATTATTTGAGGTTATGTATTCTATGTTGTCTGGTTCATTGCATGAAGTCTTTGAAGAGTGTCTCTGTGTGTTTCATTTTTTATTAATCATGACAGGAAACGTTTGAAGAATGAATTCTTTATTATACGGATAATATTATAGAATCTTTAGTGTACGTATATTTCATGTTGTATTGACCATATAAGGAAATATTTTGTGGACAGATGTTAATCTTATGCTAATTTTTATTTTTTTATAATAAATAATTTGCCAACTGACTTCACGATAGTCTTTCTGTCACTAAGTTGCTATTTGTTAGCAAGGTTTACAAAATATCTACACAAATCGTGTTTTACCGTAACAAAGAAACATGGACTACACTTAAAACGACCTATTTATCTATTATTCTGAAGTCAATATTTAAATCGTCCTACTAGGAAACGATAAACGAGGATTATGAATCTCTTTTATGCTAAGTTAACTAGATATTCACTTGTAGTAACTATACGTCTCCATATTATAGGTAATTCGATACAGAGCGTATTAAGACGTTCTAATGAGTTTTAATTTGCATCTTAGCTTAACATTTTGTTTATTTCGTTGACCTGAAGCTATTGATTGTGTTAAATATTATAAATCCTTCTTTTAAAACGTTGCATTAAAATATGATATCAACAAGCCTTGAAATTAATAAACTAAACCTTAGGAAACGAATTTCATTTCAGATTCACCTGAATTTTTATTGCCTATAGCTTATTAAGAATTACTTTCTATTGTCATTTATTTGATATAACTTCTCTTACAATAATAAACGTTGTTTTTACTATAGATCTTTAGTGTGTTTTTTAAATATTTATTTAGGATATATTATGAAAAATATTATGAAAAAGAATCTGAATTTGATTTTGTTGACTTTTTGACTACTAACATTATTACGAACTTTGCTGGTACTGTTCACATTAATGTGTGAGCTTTGTATCCTTGAAAAGCACCGTGTACAAATTATTCATTTTAAAGTCAATATTCTAAGTCTAATAAATTAAAACGCATAGTGAATATTGATGTTAGCGGTATTATGTGTTTGATGTTAGAGATATTTTTTTTTCGTATTATTTATTATACAACATTGAAGGTGATAGTCTCAGAAAACAGAATTTCAGATTTTAATTTTTAAGAGCACCTTATTTGACATGAGTTAAATGGCCAGGTCAGAGACCAGCATCTCAAGTGACACGAGTTGAATGACCGGGTTAGAGACAAGCACCTTATGTGATACGAGTTTAATGTGCAAGTCAGACACCGGCACCTCATGTGACATGAGTTAAGTGACTGGATCAGAGACAAGCACTTTATGTGGTATGAGTTAAGCGGCCAGGTGAAAGACCAACAATTTAAGTGACACGAGTTATAAGACTAGCATCTTATATGATATGAGTTAAATGATTAGGTCAGAGACTAAATTTTATCAAGTAAATCTGAACATAATTTTGAACTACAGACAAGGAGAGAAGACAGTAAATTAGTTTCGCTAATTTTAAAAAAGATCTTTGTCCTGTTCTTCGAACTAAATAACATTGATGACTGTTACTTTTATAACGCACCCATAACTGGAAGTGTATAGCGTGTTCATCGACTCTTAAACAAAAGTAAAAACAGGGCTAGCTAGCTGTAAATGAGTATTCTCCAAATGAAATCTTTTAACATTTTGCTTATGACTATCAAAATTTATCAAAAAATCTTAAATAATTTGGATAAATTTTACATGTTAATTATTGATTAATTGATTTTCTCTTATCCTTACTTTTCAGTAAAGCACTTTATAAATTTTCTTTACTTCGTAGGAAGAAATATTCTTTTTTCTCTGTAAAATCATATTTAATCCGTCTTTTTACGAGCTTTGGAAATTCTCAATGGATTCACAAATGTAAGCTTTACAGTTTAAGAATATTACGTGCATCTTACTCTTACTTTGAACTCTCACAGTCGAAACTCAAGTTACGGGCCTTGTAGTGATTGAATATAAAAGCCCACTAAATTGAAATCTACTCCTATTGGGCCGTCAAAGCCACAAAAAAAAACAACCTCAAGGTGGCTTAGAATTGATTTCCCTTCCATATCTTGACATGGAAGAAAGCTAAACTCTGCCGTGACAACGTCACTGGTAAAAACCAACCGTCTCATCTCATTATATACAGGTTTGAATGAAAAACATATTTTATCAGTATTATCAGGATCCATCCAGTGGTTTTACTTCAATTTCATTTTTAAAATTGGAAGGATCAATTACTCTTTTTCCGTCCATTCTTGGCTTCAGATGAGGATCATCTTCTCTTTAGCGGTTTTTCAGGACCTACAATCTTAAAAATCGGGATTAGATTTTTGCACGAGCATAATACATTTTCCAGTTTTCCTTCTTAACAACAACAACGAAGCAAACAAAGATTTACAAGGTTGAAGGGTTTATCTTACTGATTTCTAGCTCGTCATCACGATTACGTTAGTTTTCTCTTACTAGTCGTTAACTCATAACCAGAATTAAAGAATTACGTTAGTTTTGTCTCACTGGTCTTTAACTCATTATCAGAATCAAAGAAGTCGGTTAGTTTTGTCTTAATAGTCTTTAACTCATAATCAAGATTAAATAACTTGTTAAATTTTGTGTTAATAGTCTTTAACTCATGATCAAGATTAAATAATTAGGTTGATTTTGTGTTAATAGTCTTTAACTCGTAATTAAGATTAAAGAATCAAGTTAATTTCATCTTAATGTCTTTAATCCATAATAATATAAGAAAAGAAGAAAAAAAACACAGTAAATGAAACAAACTTTTGCATACAAAAGTTTAGCTATTCCTGTGTTCACTTCAGTCTCACTTCGTCTGCTTCTAAACCGTAACCAAAAGTGGGCTAATCTTAATTTGAAACTAACACCAAAAATAAAATCTTATTGATAATAATTATATGATTTGTGAAACTAAAACAAATACCTCCTTGAAACTTTACTTTTATCAATTCAAAACTCAACAGCTATTCAGAAAATTAAAAGTTTGAAAAGAAAGTGTGTCTTTTATTTGTTAGCACCCCAGTGGCTCAGTGGTATGTCTGCGGACTTACACACTAAAATCGGGGTTTCGATATCCGTGGTGGGCAGAGCACAGATTGCCCATTGTGTAGCTTTAAGCTTAATTAAAAAAAAACAACTTTTATTTGTTATATGTTTGAACTTCACCTTTACGAACAAAAATTCGCAGTGTAGACGAAAGAAGCCACAGGTATGAGGATTCCATAGTGATAGTTATCTATTCTAAATAAGCTTCGAAGATTTATGTCTTTCATTTTAGCTGGTGTTGGTAGTAAAGTTAAGACTTGAGTGTTGAATCACATTTTTAAGCCTACATGAATCACAATTTGTAATATGTTCCTGTCGACATGATTACAGGGATTATTTAAGATTTTTCTCACTAGTCATTAAAGTCTTGTTGATTTCAATAGCATGTCCGAAATTTTGTTATTGACTTTTAATGGAAAAGCCTTACTACTGTTATAAATCATTGTGCTCTGGTATTGACAGCCATAGAAAATGAACGTTATTAGCACAAAATATAATACTTGTATTTTGTTATTGACAGTTACAGATGAGGAATGTCATTAGCACAAAATATTATATTTTGTTATTGACAGTCACAGATGAGAATCGCCATTAGCACAAAATAATGCATTTTATTATTGGCAGTCACAGAGAAGAAACCTTATTGGCACGAAATATTTTGTAACTGACATTCTCAAAGAAGTAGCATTATTAGTACGAAATTCATTATTTTCTGATTACAGTTTCAGGAAGAGAGTGTGTGTGTGTTTCTTATAGTAGAACCACATCCAGCTATCTGATGAGCCCACAGAGGGAATCGAACACCTTATTCTAGCGTTGTAAATCCTTAGACTTATCGCTGGACTAGCGGGGGACGGTATCAGGAAAGAAACGTCAATAACACAAAATATGGTATTTTGTTATTGACAGTCAAGGAGAAAAATTAACAGGCACGAAAGATAGAAATTTGTTTCAGACAGTCATGAAGAAAAGAAGTCCTTTCAGGAAAACATCATTATTAAAAGGTGATGTCTCGCTTACGGCCAGGTTAGAGAACAAGTAATCACTATGCGTCTTCTGTAGTCGTTTCCTTTGAAGACGAGATTCATTTCAAACTATAAAAAGAGGATAATCAACAAATTTGTTTTTTGTATTGATTTGATAGAAGCGAAATAAATATAAAATTATTATATGACACTCTTGGTTCCCTTTGTTACCGGCTGTTTTTTACTCTTCGAAACTACCTTCTGTTTATATAACCCCTTTGTGTGTAATTCAACAATTTATTGAGAAGCAATTGAATTATGCATGTATACGTTTACTGAGTTTCACGTTCAATATTTTTCTTTATATTAACCAAATGTAGCGACTCGGATAGAGATTAATAAACAATATCAAAAAATTAATGTTTAACAATATCAAGAAGTATAAGTTTATTTAAAACAATGTTCCGAGCTGATTTGAGATTTTGAATTTCGTACATTTCCCGCTTCCTCTTTGTTGGCTATTACAAACATGTTAATTAGCTGGGCATGTAGACAGTTAATATTTTTTTTTTCTGCAGGTTGCTGTACTCGGTTGTTTAGTCTGTTATGTGACCTTACTATTAACATGAGCTTCCAACAATTGAATTTAAACAAATCTATTGTAACAATATTCAGTTTTTTTCTGTCCTGAAAATGCGCCCATATCTCAAAATTTAAATATCCACGTTCTCGTTCAAGTTTGTTCTTTTTTAATGTCTTACGTTAGGTTGCAGTATAATATTAAAAGTATTAAATTAATAGCATTATTTATAATAAAGTTTACCAGTAACTAAACTAAACAAAAACATACACGTTATATTATTAATACATCTCTTTATTGAATTTAAGCTATGCATCATAAAGGCTTAACTAATGTTAGGCTTAACTATTGTTTTGTTTGTTTGTTTTCTGGAATTTCGCACAAAGTAGCTCGAGGGCTATTTGTGCTACCCGTCCCTACTTTAGCAGTGGGACTAGAGGGAAGGCAGCTAGTCATCACCACCCACCGCCAACTCTTGGGCTACTCTTTTACCTACGAATAGTGGGATTCACCGTCACATTATAACGCACCCACGGCTGAAAGGGCGAGCATGTTTGGCGCGATCCCGCAAACCTCGGATTACGAAGCGCACTCTTTAATGCGTTAGGCCATGCCAGCCCTAGGCTTAACTAAGACAAGTAAACTTAACAGGTTTCTGCGTTTGCGACGACACAACTTTTGTATTTTTCTAGAAATCCCATATTTAAAGAAGTAATATTATAGTAAAGATACTAATTTGACCTCATATAGTTTACAGATCTATCCAGTCTACGATAAAAGCAATTTCATAACCCTTGAAAATTAACTTGTGTAATGATTTATTTTTCTAATAACATAAATGCCAGTTAGCCTAATCGAATTTTTTGGTTTAGCTGGGATTCACACAGTTTATTGACGTATTTCTTAAAAACTGGTGAAAACAGGCTGGGGTTATCGCTCACATCTTATGTATTTTTAAATGTATCGGACTCTTAAGGGCGGTATTTCATTAGTTCAATTTAGTTGCAAAATATTAAGTCTTTATTAATCAGCTATATATCTTTCTAGTTTTGACACTTAAAGGATACTTTTATGGAATGCTGTTTTTGTTAATAATCGCTTTATATTAGATAATTTTTTTTTACGATCGTTAATACTTTACGTTTGATTACCTTTTCGTAACATTAAAATATTGCACGTGCTCACATGCATTAATATGCTATAACTTATGAAGAAAAGTGGATGTTTTGTAGTTAGCTGGTCAAAGTAAAGAATAAAAAGATTTTGTTTCCTTAACCTAAGTAGAAAAAATATTGCATCAAAGTAGCTGTAAATCAATAAAAAATAACATTATTTTAAAAAAAAATATAATACTAGCATTGATATAAGTTTCAGAAAAAGATATTCGTTGCATCAGCTTCCAAAAATAACTTATTATTACACGTAATAATTTTATGTCAGCGACGTAAGAGGGTAAAACACATCAGTCACAGCTTTATCCGATCTTGCTGGGATAAGATTTGCTAATATTTTTGGAGCTGGTGTCAGGTGTTCGTAATGCTCGGTTACTTTCATATAGAAAACTATGGTTGAGTACTTGTAGTTTTCAAATGGAAATCACGAAATTTGCAACAATTATTTAAAGTGTGTAAAATTCAAAACCAATTTCACATAGAACATTTATCTAGTTAAGTGCTTGCTATCAACGGTCGTGTTTCCTGCTGATTCATATATACCAGCAGGAAAACTGGGATCGAATTATATATTTCATGCTTAAAAACGATGGATTCAGTTTTTAAGAAGTCTTATATTTCACAGTTTGAATAATTGTGGCAAAGTAAGGAAGGATGAATTCAACAGAGAAAAAGGTTAAATTATCAACGGTAAAAGACGTATTTTGTTACATGTAAGAAAACACAAACCAACAAGAACCGAAAGGTACACATTTTGATTAATACTTATAACTCTAATTGTCAGTTAAATAATTTGCCATAGTGTTTCTTTTGTTGAATCTCATTTTAAAATCTACTTCATCGAATCAGGTATAATCGTGTATCTTACTTATTTGATTATTAAATATAGTCATCGTGTGCTAAAATTAGCAGTCGTTAAATTATCAATAAGAAGAATAGTAAAACTTGTAACTGAGTGATCACCAGCGAACCTGAAAGATAAGAAGAAAAATCTATTTGACATCAGCTTAGGTTATTCGTTAAAGAAAGAAAAAAATGAATAACGAACGATATCAAATAATGTTTCCCTTCCTTCTTCCTTTTGTTACTAAATCTATAATGACCTCATGAGATGCTAACTGTATATTGTGAGAAATTGTTTATAATTTATTGTTAATGAAGATATTTGTAGAGTTTTTATTTGTGCGTTAAGCACATGTACAATTGTCTATTAGTATCTGTTGAAAACATTAAAGAAGAAATAATCTAGTTTTTTTTTGCAACATGGACTTGATTTCACATGATATTTATCAGAAAATATAAAATAATCCGTCCAACGAAAAAAACACGTTATAACAACTGGTCCGAGAAGTGTTTATTTGTTTGAGAAAATAAAACAGACATTTAACTAAACATCAACTTTCGAAATGATCCAAAGGTGAGATATCGGAAATTCACTGTTGTAATTAACTAGTTAAAAGGAGATGAAGGAGAAAAAAGAACGACATAGAAAATTCAAATATCAAAAAAGAACGACATCGAACATTGAGATAACCATACAGAAAACTAAAGGAAGAATGGGGAAAAAAGAGAACCAAGGAGATTATAAAAAAAAAAACTGTAAAAATATCAAGAGGCAGGAGATGGGTTACTAAGAAAAGAGTCAAATAAAAGGTATCAGCAAACAGGATCGCTCTTTCAGCCGTGAGGGCGTTATAACGTGACGGTGAATCCTACTGTTCGTTGGTGAAAGAGTAGCCTAAGAATTAGCCGTGAGTGATGGTGACTATCTGTTTTCCCGCTACTCGCTCACTGCTAAATTTGTGACGGCTAACGCAGTTTGCTCTCGTGTAGCTTTCCTCGAAATTCATTAAAAATCAAATTAATCTAATGAAAGAGATACTATTTAAAGAAGACTTAAAAACAGGGATAAATATGATTGTAAACACTTTGAACAAGCTATCAGAGATGTTCTGAGAGAGTTCAGAAAGGTGAAGGAAATACAGAAAGATTATAACGACATTTTAGTAAAATACAAAAATACAATAACAAAGTACAGAAATACGTTAATAAAGTATGGAAATGATTTAACGACAAATCAGTGACAAAATAAAACATTTGGAAAACTAACTGATAATTTCAAAGATTAAAAAACACAAAGATTCTGTATTTATCCAAGACTGAAGCAACACTGGTATGCTTCTTAAAAGCTAGCTTTATAGTCAAGAAATGCATTAAAGTTCTAGATAAAATACTAAATGTACCATCTCTAATACTCAAGCATGAATTTTCTCTGACAATAGTTAAAAAAAAAAAATTGAAAGAATTAATCAGACAACTAGTTACACAGGATGATGGAAATAAACCTCAAGAAAACAACTAGTTACACAGGATGATGGAAATAAACCTCAAGAAAACAACTAGTTTCACAAAATTATGAAAACAAACCTCAAGAAAACAACTAGTTACACAGAATTATGGAAACAAACCTCAAGAAGACAACTAGTTACACAGGATGATGGAAATAAACCTCAAGAAAACAACTAGTTACGCAGGATGATGG
The DNA here is from genome assembly GCA_011833715.1 of Carcinoscorpius rotundicauda. Lineage (NCBI taxonomy): Eukaryota > Metazoa > Arthropoda > Merostomata > Xiphosura > Limulidae > Carcinoscorpius > Carcinoscorpius rotundicauda. The sequence goes on from CM022395.1 coordinate 91,823,350, forward strand.
AAATAAACCTCAAGAAAACAACTAGTTTCACAAAATTATGAAAACAAACCTCAAGAAAACAACTAGTTACACAGAATTATGGAAACAAACCTCAAGAAGACAACTCGTTACACAGAATGATGGAAACAAACATCAAGAAGACTACTCGTTACACAGAATTATGGAAACAAACCTCAAGAAAACAACTAGTTACACAAAATGATGGAAACAAACCTCAAGAAAACAATTAGTTACACAGAATTATGGAAACAAACCTCAAGAAAATAAATATTTCAAGAATAACTTGAAAGGAAATATTTCTTGTAGCTATAGATTGAAGCCTATGTGGAATGAGAACTACTCCCAGAGGATACAAGTAAGAGAGAACTGTTATTATTGTGGACAATACATTACAGCCAAGAATGTTAGAAATCACAGCTCTTAATAAAGCGAAGGACACGATACCAAAAGAGCTCAAACAAATCAAAGGAACAACAAAGAACTAACCAGTCATCTAGAAAACAAGAATTAGTTGGATTTGTTGGAGGAAACTCGACCGGGAATATCCTTTCCATTCCAAATAAGATAAGAAGTTCAATATTTGTGTCCATGAGCTTATTGACGAAAACCTTACTGTGAGTAATAGATCGACACTGGTTTTACAACTACAAGATGTGGTAATGAAAGATGAAGAACTGATTCGAAAGATGAAAAGGAAACGATGACTGAGAACATCATGTGATCATAAAGTTACAGAAAAAGATAAACTGGAAGCTTTTTTACATCTTACGATGTGTGAATGATTGAAATCGAGAAAGATTTCGTATTGAAAGCTGATTTCACGAGGACAGAGGGACGTGGAGTTTGATGGCTTCAAATAACTTCACAGCATATAACCAGGAAAAACCTATGACCTAAATGGCAAAATCTACACTTAAGCATTAGTTAACCAGGCCTAGAAATGTTGAAACGTTGTTTTCTGCTTTATTAGTAAAAGTATTAATACCCAGGCCAGCTATTCTGAGATATATTTTTATTTCAAGTGGGCTTCTCGTCATCAAAATTTAAACCAAACATTGCAGCATGATATGAGATGTTAACGATCAGCAGAATTTTTCTACATCTGAAGAGTAAAGTTCTCATTCATGACTTTACCTTGAAAATACTTAAATAAACTTTTCCAGAAGTGCAAAGTTATTATGATGTTAATATTGTTACACTAGGTTATATCAAGGTGTGATTGAAACAATTCTCGTTGTGAAGAAGAACGAACTCCAAAATCAATCAGGTGTTGGGAAGAACAACATGTTTATTGAGAAACAAAACAAAAAGGTGTTTACAGAATCCAGAAAGGTGGATAAACTCAAGTAAGAAGTTGTCAACCAAGATCGTCCACAAAATCATGGTTGGTAATAAAATATCTCACTGGGTAACCCAACCCTAGAGAAGAATTCACGAGGGAAAATTCTAGTTGCTGAAGAGATTAAGGATAGTATGATTACTTGATTAGTTACCTTTCTTTTGTTACTTACTAATTTAACTTTTTTTTTTCTTTTTACTTTTTTAAAGTCCTGGAATTATATAGTGGTTAGAGCAGTAGACTGCAAATCACGGGTTTGAATTTCTTCATCGACCACGCTCACACTTTCAGCCGTGAGAACATTATAATGTGATGTCAAATTTGGGTTGGTGAAGAGGTACCCAAAAATTGGCGATTGGTAATACTTACCATCTGTCTTTCCTCTACTTTGTCAATTCTAAATCAGGTAAAGTTAATGCGAATAGTGATTTACGAGAAATTCAAAAAAACAAACAAACTATTAGAGATTTCAATTTTTCTTTTAGCGGTTGGATAAAAATTTATTTTTTATTAGGAGGGGACAACAAAACGAAGATTAAGTCTAACCCAACCTTTAACCATAAGAGGAAACTAATCGATACTTGAAAAAAACACATCAGAAATAATACGGAACAGAAATATTCAAATAGCTAATAGCTCACCACAGTACCACCACACTTATCTATGGTTTACCTGAAATACACAAAACAACCAAAGTCGTCAACTGTAGAGATTCGTCACTTCTGAGTTATACATCATTAGGAGGAAAAAGTCCTCGATTTTTATGTACCGAGTTCACTTTGTGAGGAATATACATACAAACAACCACAATAACTTCATAATAGACGACTGTATATATCCAGCCTCTTCACTAACGTTCTACCATTGACACATTAGCACTTGAAAATGATAGTCTTAAAGAACGAAGCCAGTTGACCATATCCACTTTGATTGACCCACAATCACCTGTCTGTGTCAACACGACCTACTTCTAACATGAAGATAATTACTTCCAACAACAAAAATATCTTGCTAAGGTCTCACTGCTATGACCGGTAATCAGTAGTTTCTATGCAAACCTTTCACTTCATAATCGTCAGAACACCTGACACCACAATATTTGGCTTATATATACATAAAAATATACGTTAACGACACATTCATAAAACTGCCACGCACTACAGACAAGATCCAAGAACGTATGTGCCACCTGAAAAACCTAGTCAACAGTCAACAGTCCTATTATTAGTTGCAATTGTTGACAACAAACATGGGCCGTAAACCAGAGAAGTTCGAGTATGTGTACGTATGTACAGTAACTACTTCGAGTATAAGTAACATATAAAGAAGGGCATTCTATAAGGCCTAGTCTTCAGTGATAACAAGGTTATAATAACAGGCGATGCTAAGAAAAATAATATATCACTACAACATTTCTTGTAACTGAATACCCTGAACACTGGATAAAGAAAATATATTCCAAGAAGCAACAAGAAGAAAATTACAGACAGGTGTATCTGAAAATATGTAGAAGATATGATAACATTAAGATAACAGAAGCCTTTAGCATACAGAAGACAACAAAACCTCGAAATTCTCCCTGAAAAAAAACTGAACTACGTTAGTTCATTAACGTCCTAACGAAGAGAGATACCAAACCAGTGGAGAACAAATCAGTTCCCTTCTTACTATAAAGAAGACCCAGGATAGAATCCCAACTATTATCACCATAGAAAAAGTTCCTCTCAGGATCTCCGTGATTCCGTATTTCACTTCTTTATTTTTACTTATTTTCCTGTTTGCTTCGAAAGAAAAATATTTAGTGTCTGTATATGTACACTTTTGCAATAATTTTAATTTGCTCAGCGTCTTTGTAAAACGCATGTATAATTAATTTTAAATTAATTTCTACCTTCAGTTACTACATAATTAGCACTCTTTTTCTTGATTCATTTTTAGAAACTTTGAAATTGATTTAACTTTCCTTCTTATTTCGTGTAAGATATCACTTAGAAAATGAAAATGTAATCACAAGATCTCGCGATGCAACCGAAACTTGTCGGATCAAACAACTAAAAAATGTGTTACTTTTTACTGTGCAATGAAAAACAATAACAAACTCGTTTGTGTATTGAACATTTCAAAATAAATTATTTCTCTTCGTCCTTTGTCTGTAGTTCCACAGTGGCTCAGCGGCTTATAATTCTAAACCTGGTATCAGTATTCGTGACAGGCACAGTGCAGCCGGCCAGCTCATAAACAAATCATATTATTCTAGATTACTGGCGTTATTTCAGGTTACGTTATTTTGCAATCCCTAATTTTAGGTCTCCACTTTACTGACGAAGTCTCGGAATAGAAATTTCATAATTGCAAGTCTTTACTTTTGTATTAAAATTATACACATTGTGAAATAGGGAAAGATCCAATAAAATATCTCTCAATTTGTAATAAATAGTTGGTTTGTTTAAGCGAAAAGTTGCACAATGGCTTATCAGCGTAATAAACAAAACTAACCACATATATGTATTTAATATAGAATAAAGGAACGAATAAGAATGCTTATTGGTCCTCCGTCAGAAAATCTGTTTTAATTAAACTAGAAACAAATAAAGAAATAACAAGATAGCTGGTTGTATTTATTCAATATAAATGTATATTTTCTAAACGTTCACGTGATAAAGTGATGTCAGTCTGGAAGCAGAAGATTTTTTTGTCTTGAAGATTCTGATGAACATTTCAGTAAAACTATTTTTGTTTAACTTCAAGAAGTTTTAGGAAACTGGCTTAGCATAGGCTTTCAATTCACCCATTTTATATACAGAGTTTAATATCAGATACTTAATGCACTTTTGATCCAGTGAATTTCAAAAAGTGTTACACTGTAATTTTGAGAGTTTCTGAGATTAGTTTTTCAGCTTCACAGGGTTACAGGCTAATATTAGACAGCCAGTATTAAAAAAAAGCATGGGGGCTCTAATCTTGCGAGTTACCTAAACAGGAAATAAGAACGTGTGAATGACACTGCTGCTTTCATTATAATTCAGCGTTTGGTTATACTAGTGAGAGTAAAAGTTTCTTATAAACATTTTTTTACAATCCAAAACATTATATATCACGTTAATAACATTAGGTGTTACGAAGAAAGAAAGCTGAGAATAAGGTATATCACGTGAAAATGTAGTCAGTTTTATTCATGTAATACATTAATTAGACAGGGAGTTCTTAAAGAAGAAAGGAAACAAACATGACTGCGTTGTAGTGCAGAAATCAATTTACTCGGAGAATATTAAATTAAAAAGTTTTATTTTTTTACGAACGTCAGTAAAACAAATATAACGAGAATAAAATAGTTGTTTTACAGGAAAGAGACTGATATGAAATATAATCTTTTTTTTGGTTAACCGTACAATCCTGTTTAAAAAGAAGGCCTGGCATGGCCGAGCGCGTTAAGGCGTGCACTCGTAATCCGAGGGTCGCGGGTTCGCGCCCGCGTCGCGCTAAACATGCTCGCCCTCCCAGCCGTGGGGGTGTATAATGTACGGTCAATCCCACTATTGGTTGGTAAAAGAGTAGCCCAAGAGTTGGCGGTGGGTGGTGATGACTAGCTGCCTTCCCTCTAGTCTTACACTCCAAAATTAGGGACGGCTAGCACAGATAGCCCTCGAGTAGCTTTGTGCGAAATTACAAAACAAACAAACTGTTTAAAAAGAATTTTGAACTTTACAGCCAGTCTAAGCTTATAACAGTATGACTTAAAGTCTGTTCTGACTTATGTATACAACTGTGATAAAGTTACTAAGTGAAGTTCCAGCACGCTTGTCAAGGATCTACCACACAGCAATAGTATTCACATCAGAAGTCTTGGTTCTCTACCCATCTATACAAACAAAAACGGACGTCAGTGCATGTATGAATTCAAGACAAATCACAAAAACAATTTGTAATGGACTTAAAATGTCAGAAAAAGTCTACGTTTCATGCTTTCTTAATTTTGGCAACAAATTTTGCCTTAAACGTAGTAGTATTTCAATAATCACTATTATTTATGCACGTCTTTGAAAGAACGCCACTTCACAAGTGGCGACAAGGTATCGATACTGACTGGCTTTGTTCTATGGTTTAAATACAGTAATAACGTGTTCGGAAGGTGGAACCACGATCTTCTTTCTTGAAGTTTTAGACTTTCTAAATTTCACAGACCTCAACATCCAGTTCAAACCTGAATCACTCAAGGATTGAGAACAACATACAATCTACCTTGTTTCACAAACCAATTAGCAACTGTTCTTCCTTAACTTCAAGTCCCAACATCCCAAAACTTCCAAGAAAAAGATGGTTATTGGAGAATTAAATAGAATTGATCGCAACTGCAGTAAAAAAAAAAACATTCACAATACGATTTGAAGTAATACACTCCTTTCGATAAAATCATATCCACCTTATTTATATGTCGAGAAAATTTTCAAGAACTACAAAATGACATCACACTTCTGAAATGAAAAAAAAAACACGACACACATTAACAGGGAAGAAAATACAATTATTCAAATATAACAAAAATATTATACCTTTAACTGATGAAACAATATCCAAGAAAATAATACCATTCAACGGAATAATCAACTTGGATAAATCATAATAAGGAATAAATGAAACATTTTCAAGTCTATTTTGTGTGCCGCTTTAAGCAGACGACCTTCGTGAGCATTAGACATGGTATGACAATGGAATTAGGCTATAAATAATCGTTAAAATATAAAATAATACAAATCTTCTAGTTACATACTTTCACCGTGGAGAAGAGTAGCTGACAAAAATACTGATGAAAAAATTGTTGAATTTATTACGTAAACATTCTGGAAATTAGCAAAAATGTAAACAAATAGACCAAGTGAAACTGTATTTACAAAAATTAAACGTAAATACGCAGATTAATAAAATGATAGTTTAATACAATAAAATAATTGTTACGTTTTTTTATGTTTTATGTTTTTCGTAGACTAAACGCAAGAGAAAGACACAGATAACAGCTTGTATAATTTATTACAACAAACTCTTATATATGTAACAGATATAACATAAATTACATAACAACAATGACAGATATTAAGTTTAAACCTTCAAAATTAATTACAATACAAAATAGTACTGGTTTCAACCTTCAAAGTTAATTACAGAACAAAATGGTACTGGCCTGAGTCCAATATAATGATTTAGAATGAAAGTCCAAAAGTTCAGATCAGAAATCCAAAATACTAGTCTAGGAGGTGAATTTGGTCCCACGAAGAAATTTCGAAGTTTGAATGGAGAATGACGAAGTTCTTTTTACGGTGTTTTCGACGAACGTCTCAAACTTATCGCCTTCCAATTTTCCCGGTTTCCCGTAAATAGTTCCACACGTGTTGACTTTCAGTATAACCACTAATTCGAATGAATCGTAGAGATTGACGAAGTAAAATCACAGCTTCTGTAGATCTAGCTCTAGTCACAAATCACAGCAAACACTTAAACTTTCTCAAACGAATGACTGACTCTCTTCTTTTAAATAAAACTAATGTCTGACTCTTCCTTTCTTCGAATAAAAACTAATGACTCTCTCTTTCTCGCATCTTCGTCTGTTTATATATTTGTAGACCTCTTTTCTTGAACCATCGCGTAACTTCGATAGAACTCCAGAGCAATCCGCGCATGTCCGTTCTTTGCACGAGACTCAACGTCTATACACGAGGCCGCCAACATTTCATTTACATACATATGATTGGTCTACTTAATTTTAGAAAATTCTAAATGTTATTTTAAATGAATAACAACATATTTTATTTATTTAAACTTTGAAACAATAATATAAATATGGAAATAGAAATAACAGAAATGAAAATTTAAACACAACACGACATGTTGTCGCTTACAAAACATTTACATAGCAATAATAAGATATGGTCTTAATTATGTGAAAGAGAATACATACACATAGGTAAGGTTAAATATGAAAATTTAACCTGGAATAAGTGGTTAGATAAACGTGTCTAAAGTAAAGGTGTAATATGATGAAATTAAAGAAATGACGGAATCATTTGAAAGTAAATATTTCGTTTATGCTACAAAGGGACTTAGTATTGAATTAGAAACGTACACAGAAACATGGCTTTCTCGATTCAGTGTATTGAATGGCGCATTTCTCATGACTAAGACAGCCACGTCACAAATACCATTAATGTTTCTAGAAACTAGAAGGTCAATAGAGCCTTCTCTTCAAGACATAAGGTGTTAATGAAACGATAACCCAGTTTTCTGGCTACTCCTCCAATATATAGTTTGTGGCACCTGCTACACTGGATGTACTAAGTGGTACAAGCTAACACACAGGTATAATATCCTCTGACGTGGAAAGTGTAACTAGGACCAGTTATTGTGTTTAAGATACCATCGAGGTCTTAAAACATCACACAAAACCTGCAACTTACATTATTGCTGTGGAAACTGACGTGTAAATCTATTGTTTATTATAATTTATTTAGATATTTTCTACTCATCTAAGTTTTTTTATAATTCACCGTAAATTTCTCGCGCCATCTATCAAATCCGTGTAAACAATCTCAGAAAACACATATACCAGTGGCCAAACTGCGATTCGCGAGCCACATGTGATCCTTTGACTTATAATGTGCGGCTCGCGGAAATATGTTGTCGAGAACTTTTTTGCATCACAATTAATATTAGAGGGAAATAAAAAAAATTCAAGCTTTATAATTATTTAACGGGAATAAACTGAAAGTCCGCTGGATTAAAAGGTAAATTTAATGTTCATGGTGAGTAAATATATTTAAGAATTTAAATCCTAATTTTAATGCCAGATTTGAATTAGGTATTAAAGAAATTTCAGGTCAGTAAGGATTACAGAGGCATTTTTCTGGAGAATTAATAATATTGTACAAGCCGGTGCTGACAATGTTAGATTTAGTGGGCGTGGCTTATGATTACGTGAATGTGGCGTGTGTGGATGATTTGTGGATAGTGAATTTAGTGTGATATTGGGCGCTGTAGAGTTTGGTTGCGTTGCGCGTGTTGGAGCTTATTGTTTATTTTCACTCATAATTTTTAGAAGTGTCATCAAATTGTAGGAAGCTAAAGTATGAAGATGAAAACAGAAAAATTAAGCCAGAGTGAGTGACAAATTTTGCACTTAGTAACGTGAAACAAATCACAAAAACGTTTCTTTGACTATCTACTTAAATCATAATTAGAGAAAAAGAAATTAACTGTGTTAAAACCATCCCTAAATAAACAACAGACGCTGTTGAGAACGTTCAGTAAGGAAGTTGATACAGCAACTGAAGCTAGTTTTGCTATATCATAGAATATTGCTCGTGCTAAACGCTTATATTCTAATGGTAAATTTGTTAAGAAGAATATAGTTCAAGTTTTTGCAGTGTTATATCCAAATAACAAAAAACCTCAGCGACTAATAGCCAAAACACATGTGCTACGCCACACTACAGAGATACATATCTCCCAGATCAGTGCTGATGTTGCAAGCAAAACGCAAAATCATCTAAATAATTCCTTTGCATTCATCTTAGCCCTCAATGAACCCACAGATATACAAGACAATTCACAACTGGCGGTATTTGTTTGTTATATTTCCTCTGATGTAGCTGTAAAAAAAAGAGATAGTAGACTTCTGTCTCTCTAACCTAAGCCCGTGTTAAGTTCATTTGCATTTGCGTTTAGTGGCACTAAAAGAAACAACTCGTGGTGTTGGCATTAAAATGCGCTTGACAGAGCCTTGACAAATGCTGATATTCCACTGGATAAACTCGTCAGTTGCAACAGATGGGGCACCTGTAATAGTGGGGAAAATGCAGGATTATTTCCACTTATAAAAAGTGATTCAAGCTTTCTAGAGTTTCTCCCTGTTCATTGCATTATTCATGATGAACAACTGGCAGCCACAAATTTAAAGTATGAAAATGTTATGAAATTTGTTTTTGGAATTGTTAATTTCATATGCTTGAATGGGAAGACCCACCAACAGTTCCAAAATTTTATTGAAGAACTGAAGCTTGAAGGAAAACCCAATGATGTCTCTTTCTACTCCTTGTGAGGTGCATATCAACTTGCAATGTCTTAAGTAGGTTTGTAGATCTGTTGGATCATATTATTGCTTTTTTTGAAGAAAATAAAAGATTCTATCCTCAACTGAGAAATGGTGAATAATGGATGCAAGATGTAATGTTCTTTACTGATATAATGAATCATATACAAATTTTCAACTTGGCACTCCAGGGGAAGAATAAGATTGTTTCTGATCTTACTCAGACAAGTTTCAGCTTTCGGAATAAAATACGACTTTTTCAAAGAGACATATCGTCAAGAAGCTCAAGTTACTTTCCAAATCTCAAAAGGAGAGTAAATATATTTTCTGATATTGAAATAAAAAACCACAAACAGGAAAAATACAAAGATAAATTACAAGGACTGCTTGATAATTTCATAGACAGGTTTGAAAACTTACAGAGGCTGAAGCCCTACTTCGGCTTTCTTGTAAATCCATTCATGGTTGATGTGATCAATAATGGTTGTCCAATTCCTGAACCTCTGGTTACAGAATCATCAACTGGAGAAATGGAATCAATAGAACTACAGGAGGACCTGGATCTAAAGATGATCCATAAATCCCATTCTGCAATTGAGTTCTGGAAGCAAGTGCCAGAAATAAAATATCCTGAACTGAAGAAGGCCAGTGAGTAACTCATCTCAATTTTCAGCACAATATACTGCTGTTAATCACTGTACTCTGTAAAGAAGTTTGTGAAGTCGAAGTGTTTTGCACTCCTTACAAATCAACACCTGATGGAACTAATTCGTATAACTTTGAGAACGTATCAGCCGGAATTTCAACGACCCACAACCAAGATAGAAACTCACAAGACCTCTACTGGCAGTAAACAGCCTAGTAATTCTATCAATGTCTGTTTGTATCAGAAGCATATTATGATAACACTAAAATTTTGTAAGGTGGTATCTGATAAAAATATTTCTAATTTTATTGCTTTGCACAGTTCCCTCCGTGTTTTGACCAGATATTCACTAAAACAAATAAATATCATTAAAAATATCTGTTTGTACACCTTTTGGCAGTCTCATTTAATGTTAATGAAATATAAATTTGTGTATTTTTCTCAGATGTTTCCGTATTTCATTACAGTATTAAATACGCTCAATATAGTTAAAATAATAATCAGAGAGGATTTTGAAAACATTTGTTATACACTTGTGTACTTTATGATTGTTAAAACTAATACAGATTAACAGTTTCAAACTAGATACATGAATACAAATTATGCACATGTATTTATTGATATTTATATAAAATTTATGTAATAAAACGCGCATGTAGCAACAAAGATGTGTGTGTAATATTTGTTTATGTTCTCAAACATGATTTCGCCATGAAAAAGAACCATAAACATAATAAATTGAATAAACGGAACTAGAACCTCGTGAAGCGTGTTTTAACTAATGATAATTTTCCGATACTGAACGAAGCGTCTTTTCTAAAGGAACGATTTTGCGCTTTGTCGAACTCATACAGATGGATACACTCTTCTAGTTAATAGAGAAATATTTTCAATATAAACTACAGTCGATACAACATCAACCAACACCAAGAGCGAAACATTCAACCATACAGCTGCCAATAACCCATCCCGCTAGTGCTGCCGATACCACGATAAAAAAATAAGAGATAATACCTTTCAGGCATTCACTATTATTAAGAACATACATATTACTTACCTAAGTGGCCCGGCATGTTCAGGTGGTTAAGGCACTCGACTCGTAATCCGAGGGTCGCTAGTTCGAATTCCCGTTGTAAGTCCGCAGGCATACCGTTCCGCCACTGGGGGACGTCTCTGAATATCATAATAACTTGTGTACTTTAGGAAACTCCCACATGATGCGGAAAACCTAATAAAAACAAAAATTATAGAGAGGGGTTTTCTACTTATTCTCCAAGATCTACAAATCTGGCTATGCTGACCGTCTCATAATTACAGCTTGTAATTACCCCAAGGAACAATATCTTGTCTCTTCTGGTCGTATCTCGCTTCTCCGACATTTAAAACAGCACTGTTTTAAACCATATCAAACACTTTAATAACACAAAACATGTAACCAAAACGTTTACCGTGGATATACAATAAGGATGTCGAAAAACCTTTGCTTTTAAATTTAATTTCCAATAGTGTGGAGAAATTGCCTAATGTGACTTCTACTAATTAAGTATATAAAATGTCATTGAAACTGAAAATTATTGTTATTTTATTGTGCAACAATATCATTTAATATTGCAGCATTTACAGTACAGATTTCCCCTAGAAATTCAGAGGATAAATTGTCTAACAAAATACTAATTAATTCCGTCATAATTAGTTGATATATACCATGTATACTCGTATTGGTTTCTCTTCAATCCTACTTCATAGCGGTTATTTTTACATCTTAGAAAAATACAATACACGCGTAAACAATATAAACTAAATACAATACAAATAAAAAAACAAATTATTTCAAAAAAGTATAAACAAAACAAACTAAATATAAAAAAGTTTTAAACGAAAGAAACAAAGTGCAATACAAGTTTAAATAAAACAAACTAAATATAATAAAATCTAAACAAACAAACGTAAATACAAGTTTAAATAAAACAAACTAAATATAATAAAATCCAAACAAACAAACGTAAATACAAGTTTAAATAAAACAAACTAAATATAATAAAATCTAAACAAACAAACGTAAATACAAGTTTAAACAAAAAATATTTTAATAATAGTTTAAACAAAAGAAATTAATTACAATACAAATTTCAGTAAAACAAAATATTTCAACACAAATTTAAAGCAATACAAATTAAACACAATACAATTTTAAAATAAACTACTTCATTATAAGTTTAAACAAAGCAGACTATTTCAATACATATAAAAAAATAAAGTAGATACATTACGAATATAAACAAAACAAACTAATTCAATGAAAGGTTAAAGAAAATAAATTAAATAAAAAAATATTAAAAGAAAAATATCTTACAACACAAGTTTAAAGTAATACCAGTCAAACACAATACAAATTCAAACAAAACAAACTACTTAATTACAACTTGAAAAGCAACAAGCTATATCATTATAAGGTTAAAGCAATACAAGCCGAATACAATACAAATTTAAATAAAACAAAGTACATCAATACAAGTGTATATAAACAAAACAAACTATTTTAATAGAAGGACAAACAAAACAAATTTAAACAAAATCAACTTATTCAATAATAATTTCAAGCAATAAAAGCTAAATACAGTAGAAATTTAAAACTAAACAAACGATTTCAATAGCAGATTTGAAAAACAAACTAAATACAATAAAATTTAAACAGAATAAACTATTCAAACAAAAGTTTAAACATGCCATAGCAAATACAAAGCAAATTTGAACAAAACAATTTCAATAGAAGTTAGAAAACAAATTTAATCAAAACAAAGTGTTTGAACACAAGTTCAAACAAAACAAACTATTTCGAAAGAAGTTTGAATAAAACAATTAAATAAAGAAAAAATCTAAACAAAAACTATTTCAATAAAAGTATAAATAAAACACACTAAATACTGTACAAGTTTAGACATCTTGTTCAAAACATCTTGAAAAAATAAACTATTTCGATAGAAGTTTAAATAAACATCTGAATACAATAAAAACAATTTACAAAACAAACTATTTCAATACTAGTATATACAAAACACTAAATACAATACAAGTTTAAAAAACAATATTTCAATACAAGTTTATATAAGAAAAAACAAATACAATAAAATATAACAGCAATACAAGCTAACTACAATACAAATCTAAACAAAATAAACTAAATCGATGAAAGGTTAAAGAAAACAAATTAAATTAAATAAATATGCAAAAAAAACAAACTCTTTCAATACAAATTTAAGGTAATACTAATCAAACACAATAAAAATTCAAACACATCAAAGTACTTCATTACAAATTTAAACACAATAAACTATTTCATTATAAAGTTAAAGCAATACAACCTGAATATTATACAAATTTAAATAAAACAAGATACATCAATAGAAGTGTATGCAAAACAATTTCAACATAATTCAAAAAACAAACTAAATAAAGTAAAAATTTTAACAAATTAAACGACTAAATACAAGTTTAAACAAAAAAAACTATTTAACTACAAGTTTAAACAAAAAAGATAGCTACAATAATGTTTTGAAAAACTATTTAACTACAAATTTAAACAAAAGAAGCGAAATACAATATTTTTTGAAATAAACTATTTCAATGTAAGTTTAAACAAAATAAACTAAATATAACACAAGTTTAAACCAAACAAACTACTCCAATCCTAGTTTAGACAATACAACCTAAATTCAATAGAAATTAAACAAACCAAACTAGTTTGATATAGTTAAAAACAAGTTAATACAGAACAAATTATTTAGTACAAGTTTAAATAAAACAAACTGAATACAAGTTTAAACAAACCAAACTAAATCAATACAAGTTTAAAAACGAAATTTAACACGATTCAAATTTCAATAATAACTATTTCAATACAAGTTTAAACAATTACAAGGTAAATACATAACAAATTTCAATAAAACAAACAACATCAATCCAACTGTATACGAAAATACTATTTCAATACATTTTAAAAACACACTAAATGCAGTACAAATTAAACAAAACAAAAAACTTTAATAGAATTTTAAATTAAATAAAACAAACAACTTTTATAAAATATAAACAAAACAAATTATTTAACACAAATTTAAACAAAATAAACTGAAAGCAATACTGGTTTAAACAATACAAACTAAATTCAATACAACTTTAAACAATACAAACTAAATACAATACAACTTTAAACAATACAAACTAAATACAATACAACTTTAAACAATACAAACTAAATACAATACAACTTTAAACAATACAAACTAAATACAATACAACTTTAAACAATACAAGCGATTTCAATACAATTTTGATCAAAGGAACTAAATACAGTGAGAATTTAAACAGAATAAATTATTTAATACAACTTAAAGAAAACAAATTAAATGCAATACAGGTTTAAACAAAACCAACTATTTCGATAGAAGTTTAAACAAACCAAATTAAGTACAATATAAATTTAAACAAAACAAATTAATACAATACAATTTAAAGCAATGAAAGCTAAACACAGTACAAATTTAAACAAAACAAAGTATATAGAAAACAAAATTGAAAAACAAACTATTTCAATACAAATATAAAAACACAATAAATACAATACAAATTTAAACCAAAAAAGTATTTAAAAAGAAGTTCAAACAAAACAAACGAAATACAATACATACTTAAACAAATCAAACTAAAAAATAAAAAATTAAACAAAACAAACTATTCCATACAAGTTTAAACAAAACAAATTAAATACAATATAAATTCAATTAAACTGAATAATTTCAATCAAATTTAAATGAAACAAACTAATTACAATAACAATAGAACAAAACAAATATTTCAATACACGTTTAAAGCAACACAAACAAAATAGAATAGAAATTTAAACAAAACAAACTATATCAATACAAGTTTTGTGTGTGTTTTCTTATAACAAAGCCATGTCGGGCTATCTGCTGAGCTCTCCGAGGGGAATCGAACCTCTGATTTTGCGTTGTAAATCCGAAGACATCCCGCTGTACTAGCCGGGGGTGATATAAGTTTACAGAAAACGAAATATTTCGATACAAAATTAAGAGCAAACTAAATACAGTACAAATTTAAACAAAACAAACTATTTCGATAGAAGTGTAAACTAAACAACTAAATAAACTACAAATTTAAACAAAACAAACTATTTTACTAGAAGTTCAAACAAATCAAACTGAATGCAATACAAATTTAAACAAACCAAACAAACGAGTCAATACAACTTTAAAGGAATTCAAACTATATACAATTCAAATGTTGAACAAAACACACTCTTTCAACACATCTTTAGACAAAACAAAATAAAGTACAATTAAAGTTTAAAACATTACAATAGCAGTTTAAAAAATAAAAACTAAATAAATAAACCTTTAAAGTAATATAATCTAAATACAATACAAGTTTAATGCAATACAATCTAAATACAAGTTTAAAAATATAAACTAAGTACAATAAATGGTTAAAGCAATACAATTTAAATTCAATACCAGCTTAAATCAATACATTTTAATTACAATACAACTTTTAAGAAATACAATCCATATAAAAAGTTTATTTTTTCAGCACTTAAAAAGAATTCGATTCAGTCCATTATTTTAATTAATTCATTGTATTGTTTCTCAAATTCTTACTTAGTTCTATAGTCATGTTATATGTTACTAGATGTTATTTTTTACCTGAAGTAACAGTGGTTATATTTACTGAATATTGATTGTGATTGAATACTGATTTGAAGTGACACTAGATTTTTAAATTCATATTGTTGAAATAGCAGTGATATTAATACTGTGGATTATAGCAGTAATATTAATACTGTGGATTAATTCTGTAGTTCTAACACTATATGGCTCAGGAAATGAGAACACGAAGCAAAACAACGTATCTCATTACTGGTACATTTAAAAATCAAGCTGTCACATGTTTCCAGCCTATCAACATATGAAGCAGTAATATCTCTTAGCCAGTCTCAACATAAAGTCAAAGAATGACACAAAAGAACCCTCTGATAAATGAATATCATAGACAGTTTCTCTAGATGTAGAGAAGGTGTTGGTGACAGCTTCATTGCCTGTTCATAGTCATAATCAGGTTTTGGAAAGGATAAGAAGCTATCACGATAAACACAGAATAGTTAAGGAACAATGAAAGGAAGGAAAAGTGACATTTACAAAGTAAAAATTGTGAATAAAAAGCAGAAAAAGGTGTTTTCGACATTTTTTACTGTGAGTACCAAAGAGAGAACAAGCTTACCTATTAGATTACAGATGTGACAGAAACATGTTTATGGTCTCAGTCAACAAATCTACCACTAAAAGTTCCAAGAAAGGGACGAAAAGAAAATATATATCAGTACTTTACTCCGTACAAAGTGAAAAAGCGGCTGGACGAAACACAGAAGATACAACCGAGACAAAATTTGATGATAATGAAACTCTCCGAGAACCTTTTTCTGATAATCATTATATTTCACCCATGTTTTTGAAGAGAGCTGTGGAAACTGATGAGGTAAAAAGGTGTCATGCTTCTCCATATATTAAAGACCCGGCATGACCAGTTGGTTAAAACGTTTGACTCGTAATCAGAAGGTCATGAGTTTAAATCCAAACATAGTTACCATTTCACCCGTATGGACGTTATAATGTAACGGCCAATTCCATTATTCTTTGGTAAAAGAGAAGCCCAAAAGTTGGTGATGACTAGTTGCCTTTCCTCTATTCCAGTTTTATTTGGTCTATTTTTTATATTTTTGCTAATTTTAAGAATGTTTACGTAGTAAATCCAACAATGTTTTCATCAGTATTTTTGTCAGCTACTCTTCTCCACGGTGAAAGTATGTAACTAAAGATTTGTATTATTTTATATTTTAACGACTATTTCTAGCTTAATTCCATAGTCATACCGTGTTTAATGCTGACGAAGGTCGTCTGCTTGAAGCGAAACACAAAATAGCCTGGAAAAAAATTTAATTTGGACATGTCATTTATTTCTCATTATATACTCTTCAAAAAAGAAACGCAAAAGGCAAAATTTGAGACAAATTCTAAACAAGTTTACTCCGGGTAGTTCTGTATGACATATGTGAAACTTTGCACATTCACTTCTGAACATCCAAAGTCTGCAAAGGCAAGTCCACGCTCACTAGTTGAAGTTTAACGTCGCTCAACGTCAATAACGAGTATGCCCCCGTAAGCAGCAATAACTGCTTGTCATCTCCTGTCCATGGAAGAAATGAAATGCCGAATCACATCCTTTGAAATGGCTGTCCACTCAGTCTACAAAGCTGCTGCAAGCTGAGGTAGAGACCGAGGTTGAGATTGTCGCCGTCGCAGACGTCGGTCCAACTTGTCCCAAAGATGTTCGATGGGGTTTAAATCTGGTGGGCCTGGGAAGAACGTTGATGTTGTGGTGTCTCAAGAAGACAGTGGTGAGTCGAGCTGTGTAAAGACAAGCGTTGCCATGTTGAAAAATGTCGTTGACGTTCACCATGATGGGTTGCACATGGGGCCTAAGAATCTCGTCGACGTATCGTTGAGCCGTAAGATTCCCTCGAATGTGTATGTTCTGGCAATGTAGGCGATGACAGCCCACATCATGACGCTGCCACCACCAAATCTGTCAGCTTCCTGCACACAGTTTGCTGCAAAACTTTCATCTCGGCGACGGTAAACACGGGTCCTTCCATCCTGCCTACGAAGCATAAAACGTGATTCATCGCTGAACCAAACATGCCTCCATCGTCGATGAAGCCATACCCAATGTGCCCGAGTCCACTGCAGCCGTGCTTGACGATGTTGCTGAGTGAGGATGATGTTTCTGACTGGACGTCGAGATCGGATTCCTGCATCTCGTAGACGGTCGTGTACGGTCTGGTCGGAAATCTTACGCAGCCCTGGTATGGTTGAGGCAGTAGACGTCGCATAGGTGGTCCTATCACGAAGGTGACGTAACCGGATGTAGTGATCTTGTGCGGGTGTTGTCACACGAGGTCTGCCAGATCGTAGATGGTCACGAGTTGATCCATGTTGTTGGTGACGATTCTAATGGCGTTGTTGCGTTGTGCTTTAGTGAGTCTTGGCGTAACTGTATTGCGTGTCGGTGGCTTAACACTGAGCTATGGAAACCAAGAACTCGTCACTTTTATAGGAATTTTGCACATGTTGCACTTTCAGAACATGCAGATCTCTCAAACAAGTTTATTAGACACAAAAAATATCCCTTTTGCGTTTCTTTTTTTTTGAAGAGTATAATTTATTTAAGGTTTTCGTTCTTACGAAATTACATTCATCGAACAATAGCCAACTGTCTTAGAAAACCATGTTTGCAGTGTAAGCATGCGTATCTGGTATCTAATGTTGTTTACCAGCTTACGTGTAACATCTGTCATTTTATGTACTTAGTCAAAAGTGGAATAATTCTACATACAAAAAAGGATAATATACTGACTATTTTTTTTATAAACAACATGAAAGTTGTGCAGTTACAAATGTTTTTAACTAGTCATGGACAAGTAACATCTGACTTGAAATGACCATACTCTTTATCAAAAATCTTTACCAAAGCCATCAACAGTACTGACAGAAATTACAAAGTTCTAATCAAACAACTATAACCATAGATGTAAAATGACCAAAGTTGGTGCCCATAATTGTTTTATTCTTTCATTCTATCTTATATTTTTAACTTGTTACTTCAATATAACTTTTGTTTGTTAATTATTTTAACAATACCTTTCTTTTGCAGTTACTTTCCTTAAATCAACACGTGTCACAGTTTCAGGACAGGAGGAGCCATTTGCAAAGTGTTAAGGTATGACGTTGCTTGCACCATAAACTGAGCTGATCACAGTGTTTCTGTATTACGTAAAGAAGGAAATGTTAATGACAACTTTCCTAATTATCACTGCTTTTAGTTACGTGAAATAATACAGCATTAATACGAACTTTCCTGTTGTCTTTATTAGTCATGCATGAAGCTAGAGTAGTATTAAGTTGCTTAAGAAAGAACTGTTTCTTTCTTTCGGGCCAAGCGCGTAAGCCGTGCGACTCGTAATCCGAGGGCAGCGGGTTCGCGCCCCCGTCGCGCTAAACATGCTCGCCCTCCCAACCGTGGGAGCGTATAATATGACGGTCAATCCCACTATTCGTTGGTAAAAGAGTAGCCCTAGAGTTGGCGGTGGGTGGTGATGACTAGCTGCCTTCCCTCTAGTCTTAAACTGCTAAATTAGGGACGGCTAGCACAGATAGCCCTCGAGTAGCTTTGTGTGAAATTCCAAAAACAAACAAACACATTCTTTCTTTCGAGGATGAACGCATCAAGTACCTCACATTTTATAGGGATTTTCACACTTTAACCAGCGGAATTTTCTGTCTTCCATATTTTCTAAGTATTGCTACAACATGGTGAATTCACACGTTATTTGGGTTTTCTTGATAAGCTTGAATGGTAACTTAATTATCATTGTCTTTATAAACAGAATTTCGTATACAACTACTGTAATCGTATTAAACCGAATTAACCTCTAACAATTGTTGTAGTATCCAAAGTTACACGACACAATGTTAGGCCTAATTTCACTCATCTATACAACAAACTCCGCTCGAGTTGCAAAACAAGCAATACTATTTCAGCGTGAACGTAAATAAATTAAGAGTACTAGGCATAACATATCTATTTGGTTGCCAGCTGATGGGCGGCGTTATTATCTAATGATCACATTACCTGCTTCAGCAGTGATTTTATTAAATAGCTTTAAGCAATGAACCTTATATAAGTTTATATATTTCGGTTGGTTTGCTATTCATCAGAACTGCGTGGGTGATTTACGTTGTAAGATCCCTAAGCAATGTAACAACAGAGCATGTCTTTAAGCTGGCTTGCCGGTGTTAAGTGGTTCTATGTGTAATTTCATTCTTTGTAAGACAATATACACAGTAGCCTACTGTTGTCATTGTATACCGTTGTTGCTGCATTAACTTTGTTACGTAAGTAAGTATGATGAAAATTAGATATTTTAATTTGATTTGTACCAATTCAACTGGAATGCTTCGTCCAAAAATACTCTAATTTTGTTAATGATAATTTAATAATTTAAAGTAAATTTAATGTTAATAATATCAGTAAGAATCGTAACGCTGAAGATAAAAGGATCCGTAGAAGATAATACAAAAAAAAATGATTAAAATTATATAAGACAGTAAAAAAACTGAAAAAAGGGAAGATAGACTTTGGATCTGTTTGTAAACCAATTAAACAATTTGTAATTAAACACAACCAAGAGTACAAATACAAAGTGAGAGAAATATATTGAATAAAAAGTATGGGGCCTTTGAACCTGCGAAGCATACATTCGTTCAATTGTTCGATGATACTTTTGATAATATCCAGGCATTTTGTCTTTCATTAAAGGTTCAAGACTGTGCCCTGCAAGTCACTAGAGACGATATTATCATAACAGAATGTGATTTAAGATAAGCCTTGTGAGCTATTTCGTATGATTTGCTAGACCTTATTAGGTATCCTGTGTGATATAGGATATACCTTGTAGGGTGTTCTGTGTATTTTAGAATAGACCTTGTTAGGTATTTAGTGTCATTTAGTATAGACCTTGTTATAGTCTGAAAAGATATTTACTGTTTTCCTTCAAGAGACCCGAATTCACCATCAAATATGTTTCCAAACTAAAACTTTTAACAGTTTATAACATCGTAAACTATTTTATTGTCACAAATTAATACATAAAAAATTAAAAAAATTAACCAATTAATGTTATGTAAATGTCGTGTAAATATTTTGTAAACGACAACAGGTCGTGTTGTGTTTAAATTTTCATTTCTATTATTTATATTTCCATATTTATATTACTGTTTCAAGGTTTAAACAATAAAATACGTTGTTCTTCATTTAAAATAACATTTAGAATTTTCTAGAATTAGGTAGATCAAATATATGACTATAAATGTAAATGTTTGGTGGCCTAGCGTCTAGACGTAGAGTCTCGTGCAAAAACATACATGCGCAGATTACTCTGTCGAAGTTCCGATGAATGTTCGAGAAAAGAGGCCTACAAATATATAAACAGACGAAGATGCGAGAAAGAAGTTAGAAAGGAGTCAGACATTAGTTTTATTCAAAAGAAGAAGAGTCAGCCATTAGTTTATATTTAATTCAAGAAATAGTGTCTTTGTTCGAGAAGTTTTCAACGTTCACTGTGTGGTTATTCAACTTAACTTTGACTAGAGCTAGATCTACAGAAACTGTGATTTTGTTTCATCAATCTTTGCGATTCATTTGAATTAGTGGTTGTGCTGAGTGTCGACACGTACGGAACTGTTTAAGAGAAACCGAGGCAAATTGAAAAACAACAAATTTGGGACATTCATCCTAAAAGGAACGTCATCAAAATTATTGAACTGTGAATTGTTTCTGGACTTTCATTCTAGATCATTATATTAGATATAGGCCAGTACCATTTTGTGTTGTAATTGGTTTTGAATGTTAAAACTGAATCTCTGTTATTGTTAATATATAATTTACGTTATATCTGTTACATATATATTAGTTTACTGTAATAAATTATACAAGCTGTTATCTGTGACTTTCTGTTGCGTTCATAAAACATAAAAAAACACGTAACAATCAACAAGAAGCGAATCAACGAATTGCAGGTTAAAAATACATAGATAGGATTGCTGTCTTTTTTTAGTAAAAGTAGCTCGAACTATTTCTCTAAAACAGCTTGAAATCTAACAATACTACGCATGAAATGTGTAGAAAGCGTTAAAATGTATTCAGGTGTTCCAGACTATACAATAAGCATTCTGAATTTCTTTGATGCATATTACCAGGCAATGAAACTAAATAGCTAATGGTGTAGTACTTTAATGCTTACGTTTCAAACGAGTGACATTAGAATGAGCAAACAAAAACTAAACAAACATTTCGTATAGCATACAATTAACATTCTGTGTATTAAATCTGCCTAACATGATCCAATGGTAAGGGCGTTTGACTCGTAATCTGAAGATCGCAGGTTCGCATCCCAGTCTCGCCAAACATGCTCGCCTTTTCAGCAGTGAGGCGTTATAATTTGATGGCCAACCCCACTATTCGTTGGTAAAAGAGTAGCCCCAAAGTTGGCTGTGGGTGGTGATGACTACCTGCCTTCCCTCCAGTCTTATACTGCTAAATTAGGGATAACAGGAACAGATAGCCCTGGTATAGCTTTACGCTAAAATTCAAAATAAAGAAACAAACAATAATCTACACTTCGTGCGTGGCTCTAAAGGGTGTAACAAATGTTAAATGATTCGAAGTAAACATGGTTCGTTATTAAGCACAAAACAACAAAATGAGCTAACTGCTGTCTGTCAACCATGGTTATCAAAATAAGATTTTTCAAATATAAAAACACTTAAATTTACCTCTGAGTCATCGTAAATTTTTAGCTGGATTTAGGTTGGAGTTAAAAGAAATCGTAATATAATTGTAATAATCTGCATAAGTGAGCAGTTTAAAATATTGGTTGGATCAAAGAAATGAGCTGAAGAAAATATATTTGTTTCTTATAAAGAAATGAAATTGGTATAACTGTATAATTAAAAGTTAAATGAGACAAAATAACATTTAGTATTAATTTTTATAAGCGAATGAGGCTGTATAAGTAGAAATTGAAAAGATGAAAAGACATCTGGAGTTCAGTTTTGTCAGGAAACAAAACGCAAGGACTGTATCATTTGAGTTATACGAAAACATCTAGTACCTAACAACGATTTGCAAACTAAAAGTAGGACTGTACAAGTTATTTATTTGGTTAGAATTAACCACAAAATTGCACAATGGGCTACATGTACTGTACTCTCCTCTGGTACAAAAAATGATTTGTATCGTTGTAAGCCTACAGACTTACCTCTGTGTAACTGGAAAGTCGTATAAGTTGTGTTAGATGATATGACAAGTAATAGTCAGTAGACAGAAGCAGAGACTTCATTAGTTAAGTTGGGTGAAGAGATTTTTAGTACTATATTTTTGTAAACAAACTAAACGCAGGGACTGTAAAATTTGAGTTCGTTGAAAAGACAATAGTGCATAGTGTTGGACGAATCTAGAAAAAATTAAATCTCGTGCATTATCCTGATTAAATTTTCATTTGTGGAAATTACACAGAAAAAATAGTTGTACTGTTAATTCAATGTTTCACTTACTTACTTGGCACTTTGGTACTGTTAGAACCTGATTTACAACTTAGTGCACTTTGGTACTGTTAGAACCTGATTTACAACTTAGTGCACTTTGGTACTGTTAGAACCTGATTTACAACTTAGTGCACTTTGGTACTGTTAGAACCTGATTTACAACTTAGTAGTGGTGTTATTTGCTGAACCAGGTTCGACTTCAAACAAAGTCGACATATAGTTAATGTGCTGTCTTCTCAGAATAAAATTGATCCATAGTTAGTGTGCTGTTTCCTCATGATAAGATTGATCCATAGTTAATGTGCTGTTTACTCATGTTAAGACTGAGAATAAGTTTTCTCACATCTTTCTTAACAGGTTTTAAGCGAGAAGTAACTGATTGATAACTCTTCCAATCATGCCTTTTTGTGAATTTCGAAAGGTGTTCTTTTTGATGAAGCGTAGAGCTCTCCAAGGTTCACCTGCTACATAATAAATCATTTAAGAGCATCAACATTTCTGCGGACTCACACGCTAAAATCCGGGTTTCGATACCCGTGGTGGGCAGAGCACAGATAGCCCATTGTGTAGCTTTGTGCTTAATTCAGAACAACAAGCATCAACATTTAGGTTACATAGCGTTTAAACTGGCAATGTGTGGGCTTTACTTTGGTGTAATAACTACTGTTATTAACTGCTCACTATAAAACATAATAAATATTGCTGGTAACTTCTAACTATGAAACATAACAAGTATTACTAATAACTGCTATCCATAATACTTAAGAAGTATTATTAATAATAGTTTTAAACTCAATATTACTAGAAAACAAAACTTATTCGTGTTGATCCTGTGTTTAACATGGGGTTAACAGTTTTTTTATTTATAAAGACTGTGTTCAGCAACTCAACAGATCGTAGTTTAGTGTTGTTAGTAACTGATAAACACTGTTGAACAACTCGATAGACTGTAGTGATGAAAAATGTGTTGAACAACTCAACAGATCGTAATTTGGTGTTCTTAGTAGCTGTTGAAGACTGAATTGAACAACTCAACAGATGGTATTTTGGTGTTGTTAGTAAATAGTAAAAACTGTTAATTAACTCAAAAGATGGTATTTTTGTGTTTTTAGAAACTGATTAAGACTTGGTTGATTAACTCGACAGATCGTAGTTTGGTATTATTAGTAACTAATAAACACTTTTTTGAACAACTCAGTAGACTGTAGTCTGGTGTTATTACTAAGTGATGAAGAATGTGTTGAACAACTCAACAGATCGTAACTTGGTGTTCTTAGTAACTGTTGAAGACTGAGTTGAACAACTCAACAGATCGTATATTGGTGTTGTAAGTAACTGGAGTAGACTGTGTTGAGCAACTCAACAGATGGTATTTTGGTTTTGTTAGTAAATAGTGAAGACTTTGTTGATCAACTCAACAGAACGCAGTCCAATGTTATTAGTAATTAAAGGAGACTGTTTTAAAAAACGGAACAGATCGTAGTTTGATGTTATTAGTAAATGATGAAGACTGTGTTGAACAGCTCTACAGATTGAAGTTTGGTGTTGTTAGTAACTGATGAAGAAAGACTATGTTAACAACGAAAAATATCGTAGTTTGGTGATGTTAATAACTGACGAAGCCCGTGTTGAACAGCTTATCAGTTCGCACTTTGGTGTTGTTAATATTTGATGAAGACTGTGTTTAACAACTGAACACATCGTAGTTTAGTGTTTATAGTGATTGTTGAAGACAATTTTGATGTGCTAAATATATCTTAGATTTGTGTTGTTTCTAACTTATGAAGACTGTGTTGAACGCTAAAGACATCGAAGTTTAATTTTATTGGTAAAGTGAAGACGAATGTGTTGAAAAACTCAACAGATTGCAGTTTGTTTTTGTTAATAACTGGTGAAGACTGTGTTGGACAACTAAGCAGATCGTAGTTTGGTATTATTAATAACTGATGAGAACAGTATTTAACAGCTAAATAGATAGTAGTTTGGTGTTATTAGTAAGTGATGAAGACTTTGTTGAACAACTCAACAGATCGGAGCTTGATGTTGTTACTAACTGGTGAAAACTGTAATAAACAAGCAATGTCATCGTAGTTTGGTGTTGTTGGAAAGTGATGAAGACTGTGTTAAGAAAATTCATCAGGTTGTTCTTTGGTGTTGTTAGTAACTGATAAAGACTGTTTTGAACAACTAAATAGAGTGTAGTATTGTGTTAATAGTAAGTGGTAAACACTGTGTTCAAAAACTCTAAAGATGGTAGTTTGGTGTTGTTAGTAAAGGATAAAGATTGTGTTGGACAGTTAAACAAATCGTGGTACAGTGTTAGCAATACCAAATGAAGACTGTGTGAAAAAAGGGATTAGATCGTAGTTTGGTGCAGTTAGTAACGGATGAAGTTTGTGTTGAAGAACACAACAGTTCGTAGTTTTATATTATCAGAAACTGATAAAGACTGTGTGTTGAAGAACTCAACAGATGAAAGTATCGTGTTGTTAGTAATTTATGAAAACTGTGTTAAACAACTCAAGAGATCATAGTTTTGTGTTATTAGTAAATAGAGAAAAATATGTTAAACAACTCAACATATTGTATTTTGGTGTTATTAATAAATGACGTAGGCTGTTGAACAACTGAACAGATTGTAGTTTGGTGTTGTTAATAACTGTTGAAAACTCTTTTATAATACTCCTCAACAGATCGTAGTTTCATATTATTTGTAACTGTCTGTTTTTTCTTATAGCAAAACTACATCTGTTCAGCTCACCAAGGGGAATCAAACACCTGATTTTAGCGTCGTAAATCTGTAGACATTCCGCTGTAGTAGCAGGGGCTACTAGTAACTGATAAAGTTTGTTTGTTTGTTTTGAATTTTGCACAAACCTACTCGAGGGATATCCGCGCTGGCCGTCCCTAATTTAGCAGTGTAAGACTGAAAGCACCTAGTCATCACCACCCACCACCAAGTTTTGGGCTACTATTTTACCAACAAATAGTGGGACTGACAGTAACATTATAACGTTCCCACGGCAGAAAGGTGCGATCGGGATTCAAACCTGCAACCCTCTGATTACGAGCCAAATGCCTTAGCGCATTTGGCCATGCCGGGTCAACTGATAAATACCAGAGATTGATGTTGTTAGTAAAAGGTAAAGACTGTGTTGAACAACTCAACATATTGTATTTTTTATTATTAGTAATTGGCGAAGACTGTATTTAAGAACCCAACAGATCGTAGTTTAATATTATTAGTAACTGATGAAAACTGAGCTAAACAACTAAATGCATAGTAGTTTGGTTTTGTTCGTTACTGATGAAGACTGTGTTTAGAAACTGAACACACCGTTGTTTGAATTTGTTAGTAACTGATGAAAACTGTTTCGAACAACTCAACTGATCATAGTTTGGTGTCATTATTAACTGATGAAAATGTGTTGAACAACTGAACAAATCCTAGTTTGGTATTGATTGTAACTGGTGAAGACTGTGACGAACAAGTAAAGACATCGTAGTTTGGTGTTGTTGAAAAGTGATGAAGACTGTATTAATAACTCGTTTGGTAGTTTTTTGAAGTTGTTAGTAACTAATGAAGGCTGTGCTGAACACCTCAAAAGATCGTAGTTTGGTGTTGCTAGTAACTGATGAAGACTTGACTGATCAACAAAAGGGATCCAAGTTTGGATTGTTAGTAACAGATGAAGACTATGTAACATAATTCAAAAGATCCTAATTTGTTATTATTTGTAATTGAAAGAGACTGTGTTTAACAACTCAACAGATCCTAGTTTGGTATTGCTGATAAAAGATGAAGATTGTGTTGAACAACTCAAGAGATCGTAGTTTGACATTATTAGTAACTGATAAAAACTGTGATGAACAAATTAACATATTATAGTTTGGTGTTGTTAGTACCTGATGAAAACTGTGTTAAACAACTCAACAGATCATAGTTTGTTATATTATTAGTAAGTGATGAAGACTCAACACACTCTAGTTTGGTGTTGTTAGTAAAAGATTAAGAGTGTGTTGAACATCTAAACCTATCTCAGTTTGGTGCTTTTAGTAATTGATGAAAACTGTGTTTAAAAACTAAACACATGGTAGTTTTGTGTTGTTACTAACTAGGAAAGATCTGTGTTGAACAACTCATCATATCTTAGTTTGGCATTAGTTGTAACTGATAAAGAATGTGTTGAAACACTGAACAGATCGTAGTTTGTTGTTGTTACGAACTGTTGAAGACCATGTTGAACAACTCAGCAGATAGTAGTTTGGTATTATTAGTAACTGATAAGGACTTTGTTGAACAACCCAATAGATTTTAGTTTAGGTGTTATTAGTAAATGATGAAGGTTGTGTCGCAGAACTACACAGGTCATAGTTTGGTATTGTTAGTAACAGGTGAAGATTATGTTGATCAACTAAATATATGGTACTTTGGTGTTGTTAGTAATTGATGAAGACAGTGTTGAACAGCTAAAACATCGTAGTTTGGTGTTATTAGTAACCGATGAAGACTACGTTTAGCAACTGAAGACATCATAGTTTGGTGTTGTTAGTAACTGGTGAAGATTGTGTTGAACAACTGAAAACATCGTAGTCTGGTGTTGTTAGTGACTGTTGAAGACGTTTTTGAACAATGTAACAGATCTTAGATTGGTGATGTTATTAGTCTATGTTGAACAACTTAAAAGTTTTCAGTTTGGTGTTGTTAGTATCTGATGAAGCCTGTGTTGAATATCTGAATATATCGTGTTTGGTGCTGTTAATGTGTAGTGAAGAACGTGTTGAACATCTAAACAGATGTCAGTTTTACGTTATTAGTAACTGATGAAGACTTTGCTGTATCACTGAACACATCGTAGTTGAGTGTTGTTAGTAACTGGTGAGCATTATTTTGAGCAAATCAACACATCGTAGTTTTATTTTGTTAGTTACTAACAACTGTTGAAGACGATGTTGAATGAAAATCTGAACAGATTGTATTTGGTATTTTTAGTAAGGGATGAAGAGTGTGTTGAACGTCTCAACAGATCTCAATTTGGTGTTTTCAGTAACTGGTGAAAACTTTGTCGAACACCTCAACAGATGGTAGTTTTGTATGATTTGTGAATGGTGAATACTGTATTGAACAACTTAACAGATCTTAGTTTGTTGTTCTTAGTAACTGACGAAAATTGCGCTGAACAGTTAAATAGATCATAGTTTGGTGTTTTTAGTAGCTTATGAAGGCTATCTTTAAAAATGAAAACATCGTAGTTTGGTGTTGTTAATAACTTGTGAAGACTGTATTTATCAACTAAACACATCCTAGTTTGGTGTTGTTAGTAATTGATGAAGACTTGTTTGATCAACTAACTATAAAGATCGTAGTTTGGATTTGTTAGTAACTGGCTAAGAATGTGTTGAAGATCTCATCAGATCGTAGTTTGGTATTGTGTATAACTGATGAAGACTATGTTGAAACACAGAACAGGTCGTAGTTTGTTGTTGTTAGTGAATGTTGAATACTGTGTTGAACAGCCCATTGGATTGTAGTTTGATATTATTAGTAACTGATAAAGATTGTCCTGAGGAACTCAGCAGATGGTAATATGGTGTTGTTAGCAATATATGAAAACTGTTTTCAACAGCTTAATGAACTTTATTTTTTATTTGTAAGTGATGAAGACTGTGTTGAACACTTCAACAGATCGTAGATTGCTATTATTAGTAGGTGAAAAGACTATGTTGAAGAACTGAACAGATCGTAGTTTGGTGTTGTTAGTTACTAATCAAGACAATGTTTAGAAACTGAACACATCCTTGTTTGGATTTGCTAGTAACTGATGAAAACTGTTTTGTACAACTCAAGTAATCGTAGTTTGGTGTTGGTTGTAAATTATGAAGATTTTGTTGAACAACTAAAAAATCGCGATCTACTGTTAGTAATAATAACTAGTGAAGATTTTGAGGAAAACTAAACAGATGTTAAAGACTATTTTGAACAACTTCAGAGAACGTAGATTGGTATTATTAGTAACTGATAATGTCTGTGTTGAAAAACTCCACAAATCGTAGTTTGGTGTTGTTAGTGAATGATAAAGTGATAAAAATACCGGTACTTTTACCTGCTTACGATGTCATAATGATATTCGGTATAAGTTGGAAATGTCATAATTTTCATTGTTGTTCTATCGAGAAGCTTGTGATATACGTTATTTTTTTGTTCGAGAAGAGCCCTTATATATATATATATATATTTATATTTAAAATCGAGAGTTACTTCCTATGAATGTCACTAATGGAAGTCTTGTATTGATTCACTTTTGTAAATAAAATTTTCTGTCATTTTAGGGGAAACTATATATATAATATATATATATATATTCTTTACTTTTTCTCACGTAGTCCCTACTATTCGAGGTTGATTAGGCTACATAATCATTTGAATTTCATTAGTTTTCTCACATTTCTAAAACTGGATTTAAATTGTTTATCGTTAAATTGCGGCGAACAGTTTTGATTTCCTATTTAATCACATTTCGACATCAACATCTGAATATTTTTATATTTAAAATCGAGAGTTACTTCCTATGAATGTCACTGATGGAAGTCTTGTATTGATTCACTTTTGTAAATAAAATTTTCGGGCATTTTAAGGGAAACTATTCTTATAATTATATTTTTAGTAAAGAATTATTAAAATTGTAACACATGTATTTGCTACATTTATGTTGTTATTAGGGTGAAACCACGAGGCACGTTATTTAAAGTTTATTAATTTTTGCGATTATGGATAAATATAATAAGGACAACAAAAAAAGTTAATTTTAAAGTAAACAAAAATTAATGCAAGAGTTTAAGAAAGTCTTTCTTTAAAAGTTATTTGAGATATATATTGAAGCAAACGGAATACTGGTCTTTCACCAAAGAAAGATCGTGCTATCTGTAAACTTCTGTATTTTATTAGCTCTAAGTTTCGATAGTAAATTATTAGTTTATAATGAACTGAGAATTTCATATTTCTCGTTTTGAGA
This sequence comes from Carcinoscorpius rotundicauda, assembly GCA_011833715.1. Taxonomy (NCBI): domain Eukaryota; kingdom Metazoa; phylum Arthropoda; class Merostomata; order Xiphosura; family Limulidae; genus Carcinoscorpius; species Carcinoscorpius rotundicauda. The sequence continues at coordinate 91,853,660 of CM022395.1, forward strand.
TGGCGTTTGTGCACGAGGTTGAAGTACGAGATACTACCCGATATTAATAGTTTTATTCTGAAAATAAAATATCGATACACTTTAGGCTTAGATGTGCAATAATATCAGCCAATCAGTTATCGTATCGTCGTAGTGTATCATTCTTAATTAACGTTCAAAAAAGCTTATTTTATCAATACCGAAGGAGTGTTTAGTTGTAGTTTCTATATTGCGAGCAATATTTTGGGAATAGGTGTATTATTTATTATTAACACACAAATAACGACTGAGGGAAAAGTACATAGTTATAAAAACTGAAAATAATTTCAACATGACTTTGGAACTTTTCACCTGAAGTTGGTTTGATATAAAGTCCTGTTTGTATCTTACAACAAAACTATACATTAGGATATCTTCGGATTACTGTAAGCTGTTGAATCGTATATTTTAACGCTGTTTGTTCGTGAACATTTTCCGACACACCGAGAATCTGATTTGTTTGTTTTTGAGCAGAAAGCTACATAAATGGCTGTCTGTCTGTGCCCAATACCAGCACTGAAACCTGATTTTTTTGCGATATGAGTCCAGACACACGATTAAGCCACCAGGGGCGCAAAGAAAATTTAATAAATGATATCGGAATAATGTGAGCTAAAAGTTAGTCTGACAAAATTGTAACATAATATTGGCACGTTACACGTAAAACGTAGTTGGGTACAAACTTATATATTTAAAGCATGAATCGGAATATTTATTCAAACTACATTTTTGATTTAATGAGCGATAATTAGATAATTAAACATGCCTTAGAATCATCTTCATAACTAAAAATTGTATGCTATGGTTTTGTTAATTAATTTAGTCACAAGGGTGTAAAGTGTCCATACTTCTCACAGTGTTATTATGGTATCTAACTTTAACAGCATAAGTTGTTATTTAGAAACCGAGACGCGATGTGTGAACAACTCATTTCACGACCCTAATAGTGCTTAGAGCTAGCTGTGTGTGGACAGTGAATGTCTCCTTTATCTACTGTGAGGAGATACAAAGTATTTTTTGTTTTTTTTTTACTTTTGTAAAGTTTTATCATTACAGCCTAACAATTGCAGTTCTTCGTATCGCAAAGAAGTACAAGTTTGTTGACGCTGTTTCAAAATCCTTTGTTCAGATATTGTCGAGATATTTTTTTAAACAAAAGAAACTTTGTGACAGAATTAAAATGTAAATGTATAACAAAATATAAATTTAAACAAAACTATAATAAAACTCCAAAAATATAGTTTATACGGTTTCAGGCATCTAAGATACTTGTCATTTGTAGAACGACTTGTAATTTGTAAACAAAATCAACACATTTATAATTCCATTGAATGTCTTGCAAAATATCAATAAAACTTATTATACTGGAAGTAATGTGTATTTACATAACTATGTATGTGACTGAAACTGTAAATACAATGTGGCGCCGTCTGTTGAGTGGACTCAAAAACAAACATTCATTAAAAAATGTCACACTTTGAATATTGTAGAATTAGATAATTATAAAAATAACCACAGTATGTACAACAACCATTTCTTTATAACAGAACTCAATCTTAAGTGCTTTCATTATAACAAGAATGTGATTTGTACTAGGACTGTACATGAGGGTTTGATTATATATTTGTTCATATGTAATCTGTAAATAAACTACTAAAAATATAGAGTTCTTAAAAAGTGTTGTTTTTTCAGTAAAGGATACCATTTTTAATAGATAAAAACATCACAGTTTATATAAGAACAATCTTAACACTTTCCATCCAGTCTTTGTCAGAAAAAATCATTTTTAAGAAAAATGTTTATTTAATTTTTTTTCAGTTAAGTATCAGTACTATACTTAATTACTATCATAAACATCAGCCTACAGGGAGCTGTTTCTTTTAGTATATATAACTAACTGCTTTCAGTTATAATTGAGTTTATTGCTGAAGACCAAATTTTAGAACACAGATTACTTTGCCAAAAAAATAAACACCGAAAACGATAGGTATCTTGATATGAAGGTCTCCGAGAAGGAATGGTATTCACCGAGTGTTTAGGATTCTTGCAGAAGAGTTTGAAAACTAAGAAAGTTATTATTGGAGTAAATGTTATTACCTTAATGTTCTTAGTAAGACTCTTCTAAAAGCAATGGAGGCAATATAATTCTTGGTAATTTTCTAGTAATAGGCAATTTTTACACAATGGTTTTCTAGCAACAACATTTTTGCTAATCATCTACGTAACAGCAACCTTAATAACTTTTCACTAACACTGACTATTCAAGTCTCTGTTTGTTCACAAAACATTAACGTGTTTGGAAGTAAATATTAGGGATATGAGAACTCGGTGAAATTTTCTTCTTTCTCACATTTCAGTATGATACCAAAATGTTTTTCAAAAATTGCTTAAGTGTCTCTTGAGAAATATTACATCTGAATTGTTATCAATAATTCACTCATATATTTCAGGAACTTCTCGAGTATTGAAGCGTCTACAGAATCGAAGTAACTCTGGCAAAAAGCTTATATTATTACAAATCATTCGATACAGAAAAGTATCAAAACCATTGTCTTTTTACTATTTTTTCGAGGTATAAGGATATTGTGACCTCATAAGCTGGAAGACAGTCCCAGTGTCATATTGTGGATTTAAATTCTCATTAAAATCAAATAACATTACCCTTGGACTTTTCAACAGATGAGTCTCAACCCCAAGGGCTCAATATAAGAATAAACTTTTTATAACCCGTAAATAAAATAGTGTAGTTTTTTATTTTTATATCAAAGTTTTTATAGACAAGAGTACAACTTAGAAATAAAATAAAATGAAAGATAAAAAAAACAGAGAATTCGAACCTATGAATTTTAAATTTTGGAAGCAATATAAATTGATGAAGCAAATCCTGAAAGTAAAAACTGTGGTTAAGGTATTGAAAACAAATTTGTATCTAATTCTACGAGGTCTCAGTTTTCTTTTTTTTAATGTCCATTAGTACAGGACAATGTACCTTCATTAACCATTAGCACAAACCTCTTATTTTGACTTGATATATATAATATTGACAATACCAGTTTACTTTATAATTTATTTCGCTGTATAATGCAATCCTGATGTTTTCGATGATTATGTATTTAAATTCTAGAGGAGTTTTCCTCTCTTTTCTCCATTTATTGAGAACCGTTTATCAATACACAATTCGATAAGTTTTGTGCCGTTCTGAATTACCTATTATTGATCACAGTGTGGAAACCGACCCACAGCAACCACCTTGTCATAGTACCTAATTACTATTAATTACTGTGAACCGTGTTTTTTATAATCATCTTAGTATTTTCAGTTTCAGGATGTATATACAATTATTTTTAAAATAAATAATTATATTGATATTTTGCGTTTAAGGAGATAAGCAAAGGCTATCCTGCTTATAATAATATCTTGAAGATCTTTTAGTAATAGTTCGAAAATGATTTAAGCAGTATATGTCCTATCCATGTATTTTTGTGCTCTTTACACTCTATTTCTTTCAGCCTTCCTCCATGACATCTTCTCCATCCTTTATTGTACTCTCGTTTTAGTACTATTTCATTGACGACATTTTTCAAAGATTTTACTTCGTGGATCATAGGCTGTGCCTTATCAGACAGCTAGTTAGTCCAATTGTTGAATCACTTGATGCTATGACCTGATGAGATACAAGTAAAAACCATTGTGGAGAGGCTTAATGTCTTTCATGAGTGTGATTCAGTCATGGTCTTTACTGTTATTGATCAACCGAACAAATGTGTGCTTCACATTTGTATCTGAATGAAGAGGATTGTTCAATTATTGCCAGCAACGGCTTAAACATTAGACTTCCTTAACTCTACTAGCTCCTTCCCATGTAGTATTGTATTTACTCACTGAGCCATTCATTGCTATGATTAGTGTCAGTTTGTGTTCGTAAATTCATATTTTCTGCATTATTCTGCCAGTTGTCACTCTATTTAACTTAATAGCATATACCTTTACCTACTCAATATTCTTAATGTTCTTTACTGGGTATATCTCTTTTACAATTTTCTTGAACTCATTGGTTGATCACTTGACCAGTTTTGGTCCCTGTATTTCTAATTTATTTGTCATCTCTCTCAATTATTGTTATAGTGGGTAAGATACGACTGTAATTGTTGCCCCGAATCGTGCCTGGATGTCCAGAATATTTTGTATTTAAGTAATGATGCTCAAACCAAGCCAAAAACTATTCTTATGGCTGCATTCATCACCTTCTGTAAGTTCATCATGGTTGACTGCTAATAAAGACATGTGAATTCCATATTATGTTTTTATCATTGATGGTGTCATTACATTGATAAAGGTCCTTTACTGTACTTTCTTTATGTCTATTACATGTTTAGCATCTAAAGAAAATGTCATTCTATAGGCCATCACAATACAGAGGGTTCGTGTGAGATACAGTAAACAACATTTCATGGGTTTCACTGAATTGGATGAACATTTTGCTACCTATAATCCGCTGGCAGGGGTCTCTGCTAGCTCCTGGGATGTCATTCATCACTTCGACTGGTTTGTGCAAAATGCTTGAAACAGTAACAGCTTCAATATATGTACGTGTTGTCACTCTTGGGTCTTCGAAAGCATTGAATGTATGTATCACTTGTCTATACATTGAAAACATTATGATATGCGAATCGTTGGAAAAATTAGAGCTGTTTCAAATCATTTGATTCCTAATTTTGGTGAATTTCACCTAACGTTGCCTGGTGTCCAACACGACCAATATTCATCGTATGATAACTTGTGAATTTCAAATGCCTCCAGTTTTACTAGCAAACTTTAAATATTCACCGAATTATAGACGTTTTAAAGATCAAATAGCTCATCTTAACAATGTCTGAATTCACTGCTTGAAAGAGAAACAACCTCAATCATTAATATGGTACATCTTTTAAATCTTGTTCCTGATCCTCGATAGGCAGACAGTCTCTTTCTTCTCTCACTTTCTTTTATGATGCCTTTTCCACACATTTTCCTCTTCTTTCTCTCTTCTTTTACTTACATCATTGTTTTTTCCTCTTCTTCTCCTTTTTGTCCCTTCTCTAAATATGTGTCTGTATTGAGTTAGGGCCAGGCATGGCCAAGCATGTTAAGGCGTGCGACTCGTAATCTGGTGGTCGCGGGTTCGCATCCGCGTCGCGCCAAATATGCTCGCCCTCCCATCCGTGGGGGCGTTATAATATGACGGTCAATCCCACTATTCGTTGGTAAAACAGTAGCCCAAGAGTTGACTGTGGGTGGTGATGACTAGCTGCTTTCCCTCTAGTATTACACTGTTAAATTAGGGACGGCTAGCACAGGTAGCCCTCGAGTAGCTTTGTGCGAAAATTCAAAACAAACAAGCAAACAAGTATTGAGCTATTCCTGTCATTAAAAAATCTAAATTATTTTAGTTTAACGTTTGTATTGCTGCCGGCGGCTCTGTAAGCAGCTGCTAGGATTGGAACTGGCGGGACCTTTCACTGTCAACACATTCTTCTCACACCCACTGTGGCTATTAGGTTAGAGTTATAACTGGCTCACACACAGCCAGTGTGATTGTTGTTCTCTAAAACTGGGTAAACAGCTCATATCTGTTGGAATTATTATTTTTGGGAATTTAACACCATCCGTTTTCCAGTTGATGTGACGTGGCACGTATTATTAATAATTAGGTGCTTGACTCACAATCTAAGGGTCGTGATTTCGAACAAGTACATCCTGTCAAACGTTATTTGCCACTTCTAGTTGTTTAAGTGTATCCAAAGAGCTGGAGGCGGATTGGGTGTCTTCTTTCTACTGTTTAACTTTAAGACTAGGGATAGCTGATGCAGAGAGCTGTCGAGAAGCTTTGTTCCGAAATTTTATAAAAACAAGAAAAACAAAACATAATGGACAGCCCACAAATATCTTATGTATATGCATATGTTATTTACTTATTTAAATACTTTATTAGTGTTATATTAATAGTAATATTTTCTGTTTTTTTATTCCTTCTTCCTTCTCTTTTTTACTTTTGTCTATTGTATTTGCCCATTGTAAATAAAACAATATAAAAATCCAAAGAACGTAAGCCTAATTTAATATCGAAACTTTACGATATACTTACACAAAATAAAATTATCTAATATAATTTAATTTATTATAGTAAAATAACGTATTCTTGTTGTTGTTCTCTTGTTGAAGACGGATTTTTGTTTAACAATAATTAGGTGTAACACTATTATAATAGTTATTAGAAGGGGCGCTGCTGCTCCTGGTTCTCTTTCTTTTTGCACGTGTTAACAGTTGCCAACAGGCCCACTCATTTATAATTTAACATATCAGCAAAGAAACGTAAGCCTAATTTAGTCTTAACAGCCATTAGATAGGAAATTGCACATTGAAAGTAAATTACTTCTAAATAATTACTGTATTCCCAAAATTTGAAACTAATTAGTGCTCCCAACATTGTCAAGGTTCTTGTCAAATTCTTTACCATGTTTGGGATTCCAAAAGTTGTGATTGCAAAACTCAAATTTTATGTCCAAGCTATTTCAACAAGCCATGCATGAACTAAACATCCATCAAGTTTCATCCAGTGCATACCATCCTGAGTCACAAGGTGTTCTTGAACGTTTCCACCAAACTCTAAAAGCCATGCTTAGAAATTATTGCCACGAGCATTCAAAGGACTGGGATGAGGGTGTTCCCTTGTTGTTGTTTGCAGTTCGTGAGGTTGTTCAAGAATCTACTGGATTTAGCCCTTTTGAGTTGGTTTATGGTCACTCAGTTCGCGGTCCATTGAAGTTGGTTAAGGAGAAATGGTTGGAGGACAATAACTCACAAATTAACTTGTTGAACTATATCTCTGATTTCAAAACCAGATTGCAAAATGCTTTTAATGTTGCCAGGGAAAACCTGAAGTCTTCTCAGGAAGAGATGAAAACCTGGTATGACAAAAGGGCCAAGAAGTGATCTTTTAGTGTTGGTGACCAAATACTAGTTTTGTTGCCCACATCAAGCTCTTCACTTGAAGCTAAATATTTTAGACCTTATTCAGTTAGAAAACAAAAGTTTTCACAAGTTCAAACTTTTTTTTGCTTTTAAGGGGGAGAGTGTTATGTATGAAGCGTTTGGAATGCCATGTTGTTGTTTGTGTTATTGTTTTGGAGTTTGAACCAGTAAAATATGTTGTTGTTCATGTGGAAATTTCTAGAATTAGGTAGATCAATTATATATGTTTATAAATAATTTGTATGTCGGCCTGGTGTCTAGACGACGAGTCTCGTGCAAAAACAGACATGCGCGGATTGCTCTGGAATTCTGTGAAAGTTACGCGATTGTTCGAAAAAGCAATAGGCCTACTGGTATAAAAACAGACGGTGACGCGAGAAAGAAAGAAGAAGAGTCAGTCATTTGCTTTTATTTCGATTCAAGAGATATTGTCTTTGTTCGAGAAATTTTCAACGTTTGCTGTGTGTTTATACAACTTGGATTTGTGACTAGAGTTAGATCTACAGAAGCTGTGATTTTATTTCGTCAATCTTTACGATTCATTCGGATTAGTGGTTATACTGAAGGTCAACACGTACAGGACTATTTAGGGGAGACCGAAAAAGTGGGAGAGCGACAAATTTGAGACATTAATCGAAAACATCGTAAAAAGAACTTCGTCAAATTTATTGAACTGTGAATTGTTTCTCGACTTCTCCATTCAAACTTCGGAATTTCTTCGTGGGACAAACTTCACACCCTAGACTGGAATTTTGGATATCTGATCTAGACTTTTGGACTTTCATTCTAGATCATTATATTGGACACAGGCCAGTACCATTTTGTATTGTAATTAAGTTTAAACTAAATATCTGTCATTGTTGTTATATAATTTATGTTTTATCTGTTACATATATAATAGTTTATTGTAATAAATTATATAAGCTGTTATCTGTGTCTTTCTGTTGCGTTCAGTCAACATACATAAAAATCGTAACATACACTTATGGTGTATTAGGAAGAATAATAACTGGGCCTTAACTAATTTTCTAGAACTGTACATTTTCCTCATCTTGAAATTGTATATTGATTTATTAAACAAATTACATAATAATTCAATAATACGACATTGCATTATGTCAGTTTTATAAATATTAGTATCATGTAAGTTTAATAAATATTGTATGATACAGCATTATATCAATAAATACGACATTGTGCGATGTTTCTTCAATACATAATTGTATTAAAGTGTGATATTGTATTTGGTATAACATTAGGGTTATTTTAGTTTGACAAACATGAGGTTTTTGTTTGCCAGCCAACAATACATAATCCGTTGTTCACTTGTGTACTCATATGTATAGTGTTAATGTTACTTATCTAATTTTCGCATTACATAAACGAAATATAAGTTCATAAAGAAGTAACAGTGTTGAGATGCTTGGTTTCGTTTTGTTTCAGAGTATTCTAAGCTTGTTTATATATTTCAATTTTTAATTTATTTTCCTTCGATTACATGCAGTTTACTAGAACTTTAGTTACAGATACTAGAATCCCGAAAACTCTTCTTTGTTTTCAATTTAATAATTCAAACTTTTAATATTTAACGTAGGTTTAAGAGTAAAAGAAGAAAGAAAATAATAAATTTCTTCGTCGTAAAGAGATAACAACGAAGAAAATTAGATATGAATATATTGATGAATATAAAAATAAATAGAAACAATAGAGGCGTGGTCTTGTGGAATGGTCAGAGGTTCAAGACGTGATTTCTCTAAACATGACCCGTACTTTCATATGAGGGTTTATTAAAAAGTGACAGTGAAGTCTGTGTGCACCATGGCCAGGAGATTAAGGCACACGACTCGTAATCTAAGGGTCATGTGTTCGAATCCCAGTCACACCAAAAATGCTGCCATTTTTAGCCATAGAGGAGTTAAAATTTGACAGCCAATCTCATTATTCGTTGTTAAAAAGGATAGCCCCACAGCTGGCCGTGGATGGTTATAACTAACTACCTTCTCTCATATGATATGGGCAGGCTGATTCAGTAGGTAGGCTTAGCCGCTGTAGTTTTGACCAATTCTACCAGTCCATACTTTATTTATATCAGCTGAAGCATGTTGTGGCCAGTGGAGCACAGAAGCACTAACTCGAGGTATTTACAGTTAAACTTATCGATCGCTCAGCTAATTTCATCTTAGGGATAACTTTCTTTGAGTTTGGAAGAACTTATCCCGAGTTTAAGAGAACTTACTTTTCAGCTTCGAACACGAGGTTTCATACAAACTCGTTCTGGTATTCTTACGATCTTCCAAATAGTATATACAACTACCCGATAGTAGTTTTGACACTTAATTGGCTATTTTTACTTGATTGTTTCACAACATTCAACAACAAAAACAAAACTGCTTGTTCATTAGTTGCATATAAAGTCGCTAACTTGAAAGCCTTCTCATTTGAATCTGTACACATACTTTTCACATAGATATTACTTCAAAATCCTGACTTACATTCGTTTTGGGCAGTTTTGTGTGTGATAATGTAAATAGTTATTCACCGTAGTTTTTCCTATGCTGTAATGAGGCTTTCGTAATTCTTTTCATGGTTTCGATAGTATCGCTTGTAGTTAGCATAAACAGGCAAGCAAGAACATTTCTCAATACGTATCTTTTCTTACGCATTCGCCGTTAAATAAAAAAAATTTACACTTCCACAAATATGCATCACACTTCTCCTTAATACACATAAGTGCTAAATACTTGAAGCATTTGAAATGTCCAAAATGCCTCAAAATTCTTTAGTCTTACGCTGCTAAATTAGGGATGGCTAGCGCAGATATTCCTCCTGTCGCTTTGTGCGAAATTCGAAACAAACAAGCATTACCTCTGGTCATTTGTTCAGAATTGGCGATGTCCGTATTTGGTGACTCTGTTTTGGCTGTTTAGTCCATCCGGTACACACTTGATGTTCCTCAGGTACAATGATGTAGTTTCGGGTCTGCAGACGTGTGAAACTTGTTAAAAAGAAAGTTCTTCCTATTCCTGTCATTGACCCCAGTGACACAGCGGTATGCCTGCAAACTTACACCCCTAAAGTCCAGGTTTCGATATCCGTGGCAGGCAGAGCAGAGATAGCAAATTTGTGCCAGATTGCAGAAGTAGAAGTTTTGATGTTATCATACTCCAAAAGTAGAAGTTATAATGTTATCAGATTGTAGAAATAGAAGGTTTTGAATGGTATTTCTTGACTATTGAAAGATGTCTTCAGACGCTGTTCAATATGTGATTTCCAATGCTAAAGAAAGGACACCAAAATTCTCTGTACAACTTGTATTTCTTAGGTTATTGTTTAATATTACCGTTTTATGTGGCCTAATTCAATATTACCGTATTGTTTTGGGGTAATTCTTTATGCAACTTCAATTTATTGGGGCATTTTCGGCATGACACTACTTTACTGGTCTAACGGATTTATCAGACCGATCGTTATACATTTATTATAATAGTTACGCGTTATATCATTTTCTCCAAAGGCCTTTAGGGAAAGTTCTAGAGACTAGTGTGATTTGTATGAAAGTAACACATGAAGAAGATAATATTGCTGGACAGCTACAGTCAGTGTACTTTAGGCCTAGGAAGCTATAATTGTGATTGAAAACTCTTAACAGGAAATTATAGAATTCGACTAAGAACGTTTATAAATTTTGAACATTACAAACCGTTTAATTTCAGTGATTTTTTTCGGACGATATCATTTCTACATCTCTCTCAGTAAGAAGTGAGCTTCAACCAGTGTAAAGCCAACCGAACTAGCTTGCTCAAGCGACGTACCAAATAAACTCAGAATTTATTTGCTCGTCGTAGACTACTTGTAGCATCGATAAAATATGTGGTGCTAGACAGGATATGTCGTCTGTAAATTTGTAAAAAAACTTGTATATAAATTGTCATTTCTAATAGCTGTTAGTAATAACCGTTATTATAACTTTTATTGTTTTCATGTTTGCGTATTAAAATATATTTGCGTTAAAAATAGGAAATTATGCGTATCAATCAATTTGGCAAATAAACATAAATTTAGTAAATGTTAACATCTAATTAGCTATTAAGTTCACAGAACATAATAAATAAAAGACTTGTCCGAAAATAATAATAATATGCACAACCGAAAATTTTGTTTAATAATAGACTTTTATACGGCTTTTCTATAAGTATTTGTTTACTTGTTTGTCGATGAGCACAACGCTAGATAATGGTTTACCTATGAGGTATCCACTATGACTGTCGAAACCCAGTTTTTAACATTATAAATCATCAAACGTACCACTGAAAGGTAGCTTTCTTTAAGTAACCATATTTCTTGTTGATGCAATAAGAAATACGTTACCTTCACATGATATAGAATATAACCTTAACATGTTGCTCCTATGTTTAAGAGTAAAAATAAGCAGTTTTTACGTAGCGTGATAATCTGTAACTAACAAAAGTATAATGTGATGACAGCTATAAACGTTGTCGTAATCAACGTCACCTTCACAACAGCTAAAGTTGTTTGATCTATATTTTTAATGTGAGATTGTAAAGTATATTAAATATCTTAAAGACAATATAAAAACTATGTTATGGGCTCGTTCCTGCCCTTGAAGCTATTCCTGTATCATAGAGGGAGCTCAGTTTGGCGGCCTTGGCTATGGCACAACAACTGCCGATGAAATACACTTTTGTGAAATATGGCAATCTCAGTTTCAAGTCACATATCCTGAGAACCTTTCCACAGAGCACTCACTGTTCAATGAATTAAGTCACATATCTTGAGAACCTTTCCACAGAGCACTCACTGTTCAATGAATTAAGTCACATATCTTGAGAACCTTTCCACAGAGCACTCACTGTTCAATGAATTGGTTTCCAAGAATGCAATTTCCCCTCGAAATTTCATCATCAAATATGAAGGTTTATAATGTAAAAATTAGGGGTTCGATTGCTACTTTGAGTACAATAAAAGTATCTCATTGTGTAACTTTGTGTTTGTCAAGATGAAACAAATCGTGACCATGATTAACCAGACCGAAGGCACCCAGAAAACGTAATTAGTTCGCTTGTTTTTGAATTTCGCGCAAAGTTAAACGAAAGTTGTCTGTGCTAGACGTCTCTAAAGACTAGAGGGAAGCTAGCTAGTCATCACCACCTTCCGCCAACTTTTGAGTTACTCTTTTACTAACAAGTAGTCGAATTGACCGTCACATTTTTGTGCCACCAGAGTTGTAAGGGCTAGCGTGTTTGGTATGACGGGATTCAAACCCGCGACCCTCAGATTATGAGGTCATAGGTTATTGGAAATGCATCAGGAGACATGACAGGAATGTATGTGGTAAAATGTGGTTCTTAAGTTACATATTTGAATTTTTGAAGACGAAAAGCTTTTTTTCAATGACTTTTGAGGTCGAATGAATCACTTTGTTCATAAAAGTGGTTTCTGGGATCATATGTGATGTGGTTTTTAATTCAATTGCTGTCGCACACGCTCTACTGTAAGAGTTTTTACTATTTCCTGGGTTAAAATTGGTTTTACATCATTTATCAGTTTTCCCAAAGGAGTACATTGATTCGGAAGAGTTACTAATCTGTCGAACCTTAAATCTACTCGTGGTTTCATTGCGCTTCGAATAAACGGGAATGTAACAAGAACCAAATATGTAGTCCTTAAACATGTTTCTCATCATACCATGACGATAAAACTCTGGAATAGAATGTGCAATTTGTTCTTAGTGGTAAACATACATAAGTATTCAAATTTAGATACTTCCACAAAGACTATTTTGAACATGTACAAAAGAGATTATTATTGGTATATAATCCTATAGATGATAATAGATGTAGTTATTTAGCTACACAATAAAACACATCTTTCAGACAGTATATGTATCCATGGAAAACATCTGATTTTTTGTTGATAAAATAAATAAACCTATAATATTAACAATGTGGAGTTAGAGGTAAAAAGTCTGTCTTTTTTGATGATCTAGTTCATTGTAACTATATTGGTAATATTATTTTATTAAACCTATCAGGTTCTCTTGACACTAAAATAGTCAAATACAATTTTGTTTTCCTACAAAGGATGCACATTATTTTAAGTGAAGGATAACTTGTTAAACTTTTGCATATCAACTTATAAATTTTTCATTTCTTAAAACTACAAATACATCACTCTGTAATGTTTTCTTCTCTCAGCTCATTACACTACAAAATAATTTGATTAATAATATACGACTTTGTAAACAGAGTTTACAACAGCACCACAAACAAGGTTTAACCTGTCGTATCGATTCCCAGTTGCTTAGTGTTACTTCTAAAGAGTTATAGCTCATAAAGGCGGGCTTTGATATCCGTAGTGGGCACAGCACAAGTAACTCATTCTGTAACTTTGAGCTCAACAAGAAACAAACAAATTTATCGTATTCCTATCACTAGGTTTATTGAATATTATGATAAAATCAGTAAATTCGTTCTTATATCATAAAATTCAATAACATTTTTTAATATATATGGCACATATGATTAATGACTTTCAAGAATACACGAATATTTCAAAACTATCTTGGCCGCAACTTATTTGTTTAATTTAGAAAAGGAACAGTAACACTTTCATTATAGTATACTAATGACTTTTATTACATTAGTACAGCAGATAGCCTGATGTGGTTTACTATAATAAAACATGCTACATTAGTTACCTATTGTAAGTTCAGAACGTGTTTTGCACGAATTCGGTAATAATGATTCATCAGTATATTTTAATAAATACTGATAGCTCGTGTTTTCTATTGTTGGTGTTAAATCGACATATTAGTGTGGTCAGTTATACATGTATGTATATAAATAACCCTTATATAAGTATCCCATTTCAACCTAATTATCGCAGGTTTTGGTTATCTTGAGCATTTATTTACATCATTAAATGCTTCTAGTCAGGTTATTATGTGGTTTACATATAAATGACTTATCATAAAAGTTCTTAAGCTCTGTTGTCTTGAATGGAATTACATTTTATTAGATTTTGTTGTTATTATGTAACTAAAAAGTACCCTTCGTTTTATTAAATTATTGCGAGTAAAGACTGACGTTTCCTTTGTTAAACTGTAGAATAAAACATGTCTAATACAGATTTCAAAGAATAAATTATTTTGGATAGATATAGGTCTTGAAGAATGTTGTTTACTTTGTTAAGTACAAGGAAGAAATCATCTTTGGTAAATTTAAGTCCTGAAAAATATCGTTTACTTTGTTATCTACAGGGTAAAATCATCTTTGGTAAATGTAGGTCTTGAAGGATATCGTTTACTTTGTTGATAAATTATACAATTTAGCCCCTTTTGTATACTTGTAACTCTTACAATAATCATTCCGTTGGTTGAATTATTAACAACACATCAATGTTAATACATATAACTCTGGAAGGAAATCGGTAATATAATTAAAATATTCCTATAAGTCATCTTGATCATGTGTAACTCTGGAAAAATATTGTTTCATTCAATACAGTATAAAAAAAACCATGTTGAGTACATATAAATCTGGATAAACAGATTTTAAAAATTTAATAAATTCCACCTGGTGTACACATATTTCTACATTTATGACATGACTTTTACCAGAACAACTGCCAAACATTTACTGTAACAGTTAATAATAAATAAAAAAAAATCGCCATCTTTTTAAGTTAGAGAGAAAATTTCTGCTTTTGAATTTGCTGCTTTAGAAAACTCTGTTGGCTTTGTTAAATTAAACAAAAATAAGACACTGAGTAAGTCATGAGTGCTGTCTTTTTAAATGTGTAGCTCCGAACAAAATACATAGGTGAGGATTTAACTTAACGTAAAAAGACATTTGAAATATTATTAATTTGCGACAAGAAACTTTAAGGGAGAATAGATGCTGGTTTCCAAAATCTAGTTATTTAATAATTATTTAATTGTTTCAGTAACATCGGACGTTATGAGATTTTATTTTCATTAAAAATGTTTAATGCTCTTTTGGGAACAAACATTTGAAGGTGATTTCTAATTCAGTATAACAGAGAAGGAGAGAAAAGTTTGCAGTTGAGTTTTGTAAGTACAAACAAATCACGGAAGCAATTACTTGTAAAACGTATTAAGTTACATTCTGTGTATAAAATGAACGCATGCGATTTAAAAAATATTTCATATTATATTCGAGGCATACGCTTTATTAGAGTATAGCAGAAGTAATTGGTGCTAATTATGCATTCCGTATTCCATTGTTTCCTCTGTCGTTGTTGTTGTTGTTGTTTAGAATTAAGCAGAAAGCTGCACAATGGGCTATGTGTGCTCTGCCCACCACGGGTATCGAAACCCGGATTTTAGCGTGTAAGTCCGCAGACATACCGCTGAGCCACTGAGGGGCTTTCCTCTATCACTTAGAACGCTGCCTCACCATTTAACTTTAGTGCTAAATTTGAAAAAAAACGACTCATTTTTTGATAACGTAAGGAAATGTCTTTACGAGATACAATAAGTTTTTCACTGTGTTTATTATAACTGTCACAACAGAGAATTAATAACCTCCAATGAATTTTTTTTAGTATCTAGCGAGAAAAAGATGAACTCTCACTAAATTTGAATTGATCTTTAACGTGAAGCAGCTGCGATATTTCAACCAAAATTTAAGAAATTTATTGTTATTAGCCTTAATTACAATTCACTGTTATGCATAATGAGGCGTTTGCGTCATTAGGCTACGTGAAAATAAGAAAAACGATGTTTAGAGTTATAACGATATTTTTTGAGATATTCTTACCTGAATCTGTAAGAAAACATTGTTTTAATATCATGTTTATGCAGTAATCAGACACTGACAGACACACTGAAAATGGTTATGTTAAAAATGATTCAAAGTATCAAAATTGCCATCATTTACTACCAAAGAAAAGTCTTTAGTAAAACAACTGTATGTCGTATTTTCTGACTTTTAAAATGAATGCACTTTCAAATTTTATTACGATGTTTCTGAGCTCAGGAATGGGTTAATCCGCCGATTGTGTTAAACTCACTAATACGTGTCATTAAATTTTACGAAGTAAGGGTATCTGTTTAGTTAGCAAGAATGATAAACAAATGCGGCTACAATAAGGTTAGATAGATGGGTGAGCTTAGTGTGATGGAGAAGCAGTTATCTGGTCAATGTTATGAACAAACAGTCTTCACGTGGATATTCTTAATGTCTTTACATGATAATGTAGAGGACAGTCTTTGCTTTTTCCTTGAAATGATACACACATATATCGTATTCTTATGGAATTACAGTAAAGATTACATCGCTGGAGGTTTCAAAGCGAATTTCAACACCTGAGCAACTGTCTCATTTGCTGAAAACATTAAAAACTTTGATAACACAGCAGTTCACAGTTCGTTTTCAGTTTGTATTGATTGGATATCTTATTTTTTTATAAATGATTTTAATTAAGTCTTGACGTTTAGGAATAATCTAAATTTCGGGTAAGATGATATAATGGCTGTTTATACATAGCCGGTTTAATTTCGAGCCTACTTACCAGAAGGTAAGTAGCTTGATAACAGAGTTCACCAGCGACTGCTAACTATTGGATTACTCTTACCTCATCGAATCCTTAGATTTGCGTGTTTCTCTTATAGAACGCTCAAGGCCTCAAAGTGTGGAGGAAGATTGTTGGGAATAATGGGTCCTAAATCGAAAATATCCAAATTCACATTTCGGGCATGCTAAATACTAGGCAAAGTCTGGCCCTGGAATAACAAGAGATCGTTCTCAACTAACTCTTTGGTGAATTACTTCAAAAAATTACTTTTATTATTAGCGACAATATCGCTGGAAGTTACTGCACTTTTCATTGTAATCTGTAAACCGGAAAAAGCAAAGAACGATTTTAAACAACCGAGTTTAAATTCATTTGAAATTCCCTAATGACTGGTATAGTTATTGTTATTGTTGTTTTTTTCGGTATGTTTGTTTTTGTTTTTGAATTAAGCACAAAGCTACACAATGGGCTATCTGTGCTCTGCCCACCACGGGTATCGAAACCCGGATTTTAGCGTGCAAGTCCGCAGACATACCGCTGAGCCACTGGGGGGCTTTTCGGTATGAAGTATTCAAGTAAAATTTTCACAAACACAACGAATACTTTGGTAATAGATACGTAAATGCTCCACATTTATTCTGTAAACATGTGACATGCAACAAATTCAATATAACACTGATTGGAAAATGCGTCACAGATATTTTTTCTTTTTTTTGAGCCATTAAACTCTAGCCAATTTAAAATTTTTCTCACAAGCTGATTAATCTTATCAGTTAATCCAAAGAGCGCTAGAAGTAGATAATTTTATATTTCAACAGTGACTAGGGTTAATAGTTTTCCAATGTATTATTATATGAACCATTTTCTTTTTCGTATAGAGGACTACAATGTCTACGTAAAACGGATCTAGCGAAACGGAATCACATCGTTACATTTACAGCTGGAATATCACACGGTCACGGTGGTAATTCCAACCACGCTGCTCATTTTCTAGCTTCACATTGATCACCTGCAGTATTAGCAGTGGTGTAGAAATGACTCATCAGTTGAAGTTATTTCTAGGCTGGCAAATATGTCAGAGACTGGCGCAGTCAGCAGTCAATAGAGCTTAGGTTAGCCTAAGGGAGATGCGTGCTAAAGAAGTCCAGTTGTCAAGAATAAGGTATCTAAGGGGAAACTGTTCTGTTGAAATGAACCGTACCGTCAGTTATGCTCTACTGAACTTAATATCTCCGTGTGGAAAACGTATAATAGGCCATAAAGTTTCACCACATGTAGTCTCATTGAAGCAGCCAAGTGTCTTTTCCATAAATCATGTCGCATGTTTAAATAGCATCTTTTAATTTATTTCTGAACTTTTTCTAGAGTAGCTGACTGTGACAGATTGAGAAACAAGCGAATGGGTTTAGCATGGTTAATCTTCTAATTATGAAGCGTAATACTGAGACTACAACACAATTTATACAAAACGTTGTTCTATGCCAAGAGATTTCCTTGTATCAAGTCTAATTATATGCCCATCTGCTATTCTTTAACTGTGATGGTCATGACTTGTTATTCCCTGACACTGGAGACCATGACTGTGTGTTATTAATCTACTCAGATTAACATCATTGTGTGTTATTTCTCAAATTCCCTCATTGTTTAGCCTTATTACGCAACACAATGATAATAATTTTAGATTTTCATCGACTTTAACCACGATGTATTATTATTGTACGTTGTTAACAATGACTATGTGATACTCTTTGATCCTGATAACCACGTCTACGTATTGTCTGTCGTTTCTGACAGCTATTCTCGCTTTTCTTTCTTAAGTCCGTCAACTTCATTTGGCTTCTGCTTATTTTTATAGGAATTTACTCGAACCAGGGTAAAAATAATATGGATTGAGAAATAGGTTTTGTTTCTTACAGTCAGCCTACTATTCTCTTCCTTCGCTTCTTTCTTGTGTTGTTGTTCTCTCATTTTTTTCCTTTTTTTGAGCGTCTGTTTGTCACATCCCTCAGCCTGACTCATGCCGAACAGGTTCCCGTCTTTCTGACTTTGCACCTGTTTTCCGTATATTTGATTATAACGTCCATAAGCACAATAGTCTCCATACATAGACTGCCGCTCACTTCACTGACTATTCTAATCCATTAATTCTTCAGAGCTTGGAAGAGACGGGCAGCTTTTTTAACTCTATCAACTTCAACAATGTTCCTTGCACCTAAATCCATAACAATGTTGATTGTAGTTAGTCTCACCTGTATATTTTCTTATCTAGATGTTATCCCAGGCTTTGTAATTCTAGTGAGCCATCAAATCTTAGATCGTTTTACCATTTCCATTCTTGTGTAGAACATTGATAATTCACAGCCTTTGTTAATGTATTCTAAAACATCACAGTCATTTATATACATATCACTGCAACATTTCAAAAACTCACTGTAGAACAATAACTGTATCATAGTCAGCATCTGTAGAACAACAACTGTATCATAGTCAGTATCTGTAAAACAACAACTATATCATAGTCAGCATCTGTAGAACAACAACTGTATCATAGTCAGCATCTGTAAAACAACAACTATATCATAGTCAGCACCTGTAGAACAATAACTATATCATAGTCAGCACCTGTAGAACAATAACTATATCATAGTCCGCATCTGTAGAACAACAACTGTATCATAGTCAGCACCTTTAGAACAACAACTATATCATAGTCAGCATCTGTAGAACAACAACTATATCATAGTCAGCACCTGTAGAACAATAACTGAATCATAGTCCGCATCTGTAGAACAATAACTATATCATAGTCAGCACCTGTAGAACAATAACTGTATCATAGTCCGCATCTGTAGAACAATAACTATATCATAGTCAGCACCTGTAGAACAATAACTGTATCATAGTCCGCATCTGTAGAACAATAACTATATCATAGTCAGCACCTGTAGAACAATAACTGTATCATAGTCCGCATCTGTAGAACAATAACTATATCATAGTCAGCACCTGTAGAACAATAACTGTATCATAGTCCGCATCTGTAGAACAATAACTATATCATAGTCAGCACCTGTAGAACAATAACTGTATCATAGTCAGCACCTTTAGAACAATAACTGTATCATAGTCAGCACCTTTAGAACAATAACTATATCATAGTCAGCATCTGTAGAACAACTTTATCATAGTCAGCATATGTAAAACAACAACTATATCATAGTCAGCATCTGTAAAACAACAACTATATCATAGTCAGCACTTGTAGAACAACAACTATATCATAGTCAGCACTTGTAGAACAACAACTTTATCACAATCAGGATCTGTAAAACAACAACTTTATCATAGACAACAGCTGTAGAATAACAGTTTGATCATAACAATAACTGTATCATAGTCCGCATCTGTAGAACAATAACTATATCATAGTCAGCACCTGTAGAACAATAACTGTATCATAGTCCGCATCTGTAGAACAATAACTATATCATAGTCAGCACCTGTAGAACAATAACTGTATCATAGTCAGCACCTTTAGAACAATAACTGTATCATAGTCAGCACCTTTAGAACAATAACTATATCATAGTCAGCATCTGTAGAACAACTTTATCATAGTCAGCATATGTAAAACAACAACTATATCATAGTCAGCATCTGTAAAACAACAACTATATCATAGTCAGCACTTGTAGAACAACAACTATATCATAGTCAGCACTTGTAGAACAACAACTTTATCACAATCAGGATCTGTAAAACAACAACTTTATCATAGACAACAGCTGTAGAATAACAATTTGATCATAGTCAGCATCTGTAGAACAACAACATTATCATAGTCAGCACTTGTAGAACAACTTTATCATCGCCAGCAGGTGTAGAACAACAACTTTATCATAGTAAGCATCTGTAGAAAAACAACTTGATCACAGACAACAGCTCTAGAACAATTTTATGATAGTCAGCAGCTGTAGAATAATAAATTTATCATAGTTATCACTTATAAAACAACAACTTTATCATATTCAGCATCTGTAGAAAAACCAAGTTACACAAATGTGCTCTTCTTACCCGGTTTCTAGCTTTGTAAGTTCGCAGACATATGGGATTACTATAGAATACTTTGTCATAATTAGAATAACAACCTTTTGACGGTAAGTACAGACGAACGGCCTTTTAATATTCAGTACGTTTAGGGAAATAATACTACCATGTGACTACGTACACAGGAAGAGCTTTGTGATAGTGACTACGTATATAGGAAGAGCTTTGTGATAGTGACTACGTATATAGGAAGAGCTTTGTGATAGTGACCATGTACAGAGAAACAACTCGGTCACAGTATAATGTTTGTGACAGGTATTGAATCGAGACGAAACACTTTCAAATGTGTATCCTATTGCAGTAATAAATATTTTTGTTTCTTTTGATGTAGAATTTGAATTTAAACAAGTTAGTCGTTAAGTCACTACAGTTGCAGGTTAAGGGAACTTTAAATAGTAGTTGTTTTCCGATTCTTCAATGTTTCTTTTGTGCCGAGGAAAATCCTCAAAATACGCATTTCATTTTAGAAGATGTTTGTTTGTTTATTGTTATGGACAAAGTTATACAATAAAATAACTGGGCTATAATAACTTCGAGTATCTATATTCGGTTTTTAGGGTTAGAAGTTTTCCGAATTACGTCTGGGTCACTGGGAGACTTTACAAGTGTTCCAAAGATACATTTCCTAATTTGAACGTAAATAAAATAATAACAAACGGAGTACAATAATGCACTTTGTGGGATTTTGTAGCCCTCTTTTAATGTTTTTCATTTTTAATATTTACATTTGAAAAAGGAGAAATAATTTTGTCACACCCTGTAGTTAGTTGTATTCTCAAACAGTACACTTGAATGCTCATTAAGACACATAGAATCTGGTTCATGTCATGCAATGCTGGAATTTTTATACGAGTATTAAAGTAACAAAAGTGCTCAAATATTCCACGGACAAAACAGGCCACTTTGTACCTTGCAACATCTAACCTTCATCAAAAATGTATTCGTTGAATCTACCGTATTCGTCTCAATAGCTTAAATTATAAGTAAACAACGAGGACGACAAAAATCAGTAAAATCAACTCTTTATTACCGGCTATGTATTAGACTTACTTGTGTACATTGTATTAACGTAACAAACAAACTGAAAAAACGTGCAGCCAATCGTTTTCTTTCCAGGGAAAATAATGATTACATTTAATTACCTAATTGTTATACACACACACATATATGATTAACTTTGTCATGTGAGTAAGAATATTTGTCAACTATTACCTCAAGGTAAATGAGCGCTACTAAAAGGTATTTACAGTCATGTGAAAAAGTTAGGACATCCTATGAACGCCTGTGTATTTTTGTAACATTTTTGGATATATAGACATTTAATCTCAATTTCAACAATACTGAGATATTATAGGAATATAACTAAACAATTAAAACTGAAGAAAAGACTTTTCAAGATCTTCTGTAAATGTAATTCTACAAAAATACATATTCTAATTGAGGAAAAAATTAGGACACCCTACCCCCTAAATAGTTAGTGTTACCCCTTTGGCTGAAATAACTGCAGTGAGATGCTTCTTGTAGCTATCTACCAGTCTCTGACATCGGTCTGAAGAAAGTTTGCCCCACTCCTCTATGCAGAATTCTATCAGCTGTGAGATGTTTGAGAGGTTTCTTGCATGTACAGCCCATTTCAAGTCACCCCACAGCATCTCAATGAGATTAAGATCTGGGCTTTGACTCGGCCATTCCAGGACTCCCCATTTCTTAGTTTTCAGCCAGTCCTTCGTGGATTTACTGGTATGTTTTGGGTCATTGTCATGTTGCAGAGTCAAGTTCCGCTTCATCTTTAATTTTCGTACAGATTGTCTTACATGATTCTCAATCACCCTCTGATACACAGCAGAATTCATGGTGGATTCCATGATTGTGAGCTGTCCAGGTCCTGCTGCAGCAAAGCAGCCCCAAATCATGACACTTCCACCTCTATGCTTCACAGTTAGTATGAGCTCCTCTTCCTGGAATGCTGTATTTGGTTTACGCCAAACATGTTCTCTGTTCTGGTGTCCAAATAATTCAATTTTGTACTAATCTGTTCAAAGAACATTATTCCAGAAGTCCTGGTCTTTGTCTACATTCTCTCTGGCAAACTTAAGTCTGGCCTTGATGTTTCTCTTAGTGAGCAAAGTTTCCTCCTTGCACACCTCCCATGCAAGTTAAATTTGTACAGTCTCTTTCTGATTGTAGAAGCATGTACTTTCACATCAACAGCAGGCTCTGGAGACCTCTTTTAGCATCTTGCGGTCTATTCTCGGGGTGAACGTGTTTGGACGACCAGACCTGAGCATGTTGGCAGTTGTTTTGAAAGCCCTCCACTTGCTGACTATTTTTCGGACAGTGGAATGGCTGATTTCAAAATCTTTTGGGATCTGTTTAAATCCCTTATCAGACTTATAAGCTGCTACAATTTTCTTTCTGAAGGCCTCAGACAGCTCTTTTTCTTTCATCATGGTGCTCACTCTCTCTTCAACAGCACACCAAACTCAGACACTCAGACATTTGTCTGAGGTTTAAATAGGGCAAGTCTTATTCAAAATGCTGAGTAACGATCTTCTAATCATGTGCATGTGGTGTGATACACCTGTGTGTGAGTTGAGCCATTTTAAGTGGGAATAAATGTGGGGGTGTCCTAACTTTTTCTTCAATTAGAATACGTATTTTTGTAGAATTACATTTACAGAAGATCTTGAAAAGTCTTTTCTTCAGTTTTAATTGTTTAGTTATATTTCTATAATCTCTCAGTGTTGTTAAAATTGAGATTAAATATCTATATATCCAAAAATGTTACGAAAATACACAGGCTTTCACAGATTGTCCTAACTTTTTCACGTGACTGTATGTAGCTCAGTGTTAATATATCATAAATTTGTTTACGATAGGAATGAACCATAAGTAATTCACACTATTTGAACACGTTTAATCATTGTTGTGTATCGGAACTGTTGCACTTCATCCTGATCATAGTTTTATTGATTTTGCTATTTTACAAAAAAAAGTAAATAAATAAATAAATTAGGAAATGTAGTCGAGAACAGGAGTTGAGCCCGAAGATCACGTGTCTGGGGTACTTATTAGAAATGTAGATGACAATTTTCACAGATTTATCTTTTTATCTTCACGGGACATTTTGATAAACAGCAGCTGTGTTGGAAACGGAACAATATTTTTGCCAACCAGCATGCTCAAATAGATATCTTATATGTAATGACGGATGCCATGGTGACCACGTGCTGACTAGAACTCATGTATACGTGCACGTGGGAATATATAGATTTTTACAATGGGCCCAATGCTACCGGTTACCGTGGTGATCTGACACGTGCTAGTTATTGTTTGAGCTCTTCGATTAGACAACAAACCTAAGCTATAGAAAGATATATAAAAATTAGTCATGCGTGATTTTTTTCCATATGCACGCTCATTGTTCGTACGCACACGTACAACTTTATGGTCTCTCTACAAAGAAACGCTTGTACGTTCAGTTGTATTTTATTTATTGACAAATACAAATTTTGTGTTTACGATAAACATCAAATACGCCGTAAGAAAGAAACCTTTACCACTGTCATAAAATGATTTTTACCCCAGCGTAAACGTTTACTGCCGTTCTGGGGTATTTGCGTTATTTTACGAATTGTTTTGAATTTCGCGCAAAGCTACTCAAGGGCTATCTGCGATAGCTGTCCCTAATTTGGCAGTGTAAGATTAGATGGAAGGCAGCTAGTCATCACTACCCACTGCCAACTCTTGGGCTGCTCTTTTCCAACAAATAGCGGGATTGACCCTCATATTATAACGCTATCAAGGCTGAAAGGGCGAGCATGTTTTGTGCGACGGAGATTCGAACCCGTGACCCTCAGATTATGAGTCGAACGATTACAAATAGAAGAAGGTATGAAAAAATCGAAAGAATTATCCACTGAATTGATTGGTAATCAATCAATTCTAAAAATTTCTAATTTTAACAAAGTTAATTTATTTTATATTTCGGGAAAAAGAAATACTAAAATCAAATCAAATCTCAAGCTAACTGTAAGATTAAAAACTCGGAGAACTTAACCTAAACTGATGTTGAAATGGGTTTTGACAGTATAATGATCATTTTAATCACAAACGAAATACAAGAAAAACCAGTTATTAGGTCAGTAAAAAAGATTATGTAAACTAGTAATCCTCCTTTTACTTCATAATTATGATTAACTTCTGTCCAAAGCACATTATCTATATAGATTAGAAGTAAAATATTAAAAGTAGGTTGAATGATAAAATTGCATAAAAAGTTTTAGCCATTTTGATTAAATATTTTTCTGATGATAAATATTTAAGAGTAAATGTAACTAAAATATTAATCCATATAACTATCGGAAAAATATCTCTAATATTTAGAGAAACAGATACAACTTTTCCTCTGCAGAATATATTAGGACTGGATAATACAGAAGCCACAAGAAAACCAGACGTCTGATGGTACTCTAACTATTTCAAAATGTGGAAATCTCTTGAATAAAAACTCACCAGAACATTTACACAACAATATATTGTATAAAGATAAAATCGTATGTGTGTGTACGGGATAGTAAAAAAAACAAAAAACATTGCATGTTTTGAGAATAAAGCAAAAGAAAATAAGAATTCGACTCCAGAAATAACGAATATGACCAACATTTTTGAAAAACGTATTAATTAATTGAAGAACTAAATAGAATTAAGGCTTAGCTATGGGTTCTCCTGTACCTCCGGTATTATGAAATTTATTCATGGACAGCTCTGAAACTGATTTTAAGAAAGCAGTAACTTACCAAAAACGTGGTTAAGGTATGTTGTGGACAGATTTCTGACAATGCGACATGGTAAATAATATATTGTTATTTTAATGGTAAAGATAATTTAACTGATTTTGCTAGTTACCTTAATAATATTGTGAATTCTATTAAATTTATCAATGATGTTAAGGAAAATGACTGCTTATTTTTTCATGTTTCAGTAAGTAAAAATAAAAGTATGTTGGAAATAGTTTTGTTATCGAAAACCAATCTGTGTAATTATGTTCCAGTATCAAAAATAATGCCATTATAAAACTCAAATAATAATGTTTTTCAATATAATCATATACATAAAACACTGAGAGTATGTAGCAATAGAAGGAAGTTTTTATGATAATCTGGTATGAAGCAGCAGAAGGAGATTATAAACATGAAATTGTTTAAAAAGGTGTCTGGAAATTAAGAAAAATAACGGATACAAATACTATGTTAAACAACTGACTGATGAGCTTGTGTTATCATTTATACTTGGCTTATCTTGTCAAATAACACAACACTTCAGAAAAGAACAAGAAATATATTTCCAATTTACAGACGGACGAATAAATTTAACGAGGTTCTGATATGACTAAAAACAACACTGGTTTAATGGAAAATAAAAACAACTACCGATACATAGAAAATAACAGGTGAACAAAACAGTATCTATTTAACATGCTATTAGAAATTTGAAACATAAATTGAATAAACACATAGATAAGGTAAATATGAGAAACTAAAAATATCATCAATACTAAACACAATAATGTGCTAAACACACGATTCAATTGGAAAAGAACGGTTATTTTGATACTGTCTGTAAATGGACTGAATTATAATGAATATAATTTTGAGGTTTTAAATAAAAATAAAGGACAAAATTAACAATGTGCTCATAGATGGCGTAAAGTTATTTGAGGTAAATCCGTACATAAATTTGATCATGTCGTTTTACGTAAAATATACGAGTGAGACTTAATTCACGTAAAATATTCTGTTTCGAAACAATTCAAATTTATAAGATTGTTCCTACGCTTTATCTTATACAGTAAATTATTAAGTAAATGTTTCGTTATATATTGACACAGTCTCGTTTATAAATATTCGTTGTGTACCATTAAAGGTTGGATTCTATTTTAACATCTGTTGTATTTAAAATTTACACAAGAGCTGTCTTAACCTTCACAACATGTTGATCTCATTCAGCAGTTAATTTTAGTCTCTTAGTTGAATTGGAAGGGAATTTCAATCCTTTATGTTGACTAAACGTAACATTTTTATTAACCTTCGTTTTTCATGCATTGAAGGAAGAGATACAGATAACTTTTGATCACAACTCTACACACCTGAATCAAGCATCAAGTTATAAACTAAGTCAATTCTATATAAGAAATTGGCTAGAAGCTCATATATCATGCTTAACACTCAAAAATAGCAACATAATGAATAATACACATTGGTTCATGAAGTGGGTATCTTTGCTATAACTCTAATAATACTTGACTAGTATTAAGCATAAGGAAACATTCAAATACTACTTTTAAAATGAACCTAAATTAACACATGTTTTCGAAATGTGTAAACATATAATGTATTTTTGTATAAAGTAACTATGTTAGAATAGGTTTACAAATAAATGGAATTGGTTAAAATTTATTCGCTATACTTTTGTTTTAATAACATTTTATTTTTGCTATACTTTTCCTGTTACCGTAGAAATGCAGTTTATTACGTTATGTTTCATAATTTATTGCTTTTTTTAAAACAATTATTAGTAATAGTTTCCATGATTTGAGAATTCCAGCTGTCCTTACATAAAATGTATAGTTTCTGGCTTCCTGGTTCTATCTCGTTAAAGTGGCACAAAAAAAACCCAACAAAAAACACATTTCGGAAAATGATATCTTATGTTTTACATTAAATCCGGCCCAGCATGGCCAGGTGTTTAAGGCGCTCGACTTTTCATCTGACTGTCGCTGGTTTGAATCCCAGTTGTACCAAACGGGCTCGCCCTATCAGCCGTGGGGGCGTTGTAACGTGACGAACAATTCACGCTATTCATTACTCTGGGGGGTGTGATGAGTAGCTGCTTTCCCTCTAGTTTAACACTGCAAAATTAGGGACGGCTTGTGCAGATAGCTCTCGTGTAGCTTTGCGTAAAATTCACAAACAAGCAAACATTAAATTTCCCCAACAGACGACTGAAAATTTTACCTTTCTCCAAAATATATTTGTTAAAATGCTTTCTTGGATATAGTAAACGTTTTAACTTTCTTCGGGATATCCAACCAGGAATTTATATAAATTTATTTAAAATCTTAAATTATCTGCTCCACTAAAATGGAATTCACCAAAATATGTAGATTTGAATAGAGATGTTAAAAATTTTGAATTACAATTATATGGGTTATTAATTAAAAACATTGTTTTGTTTCTTATTATTTTTGTCACTTTGTTAAGGCACTCGACTCATAATCTGAGGGTTTCGGGTTCGAATCCCGGTCACACCAAACATGCTTGCTCTTTCAGTCAGGGGGGCATTATAATTTAACGGTCAATCCTGCTATTCATTTGTAAAAGAGTAGCCCATGAGTTGGCGGTGGGTGGTAATGACTAGTCTTACATTGCTAAATTAGGGTCAGCTAGCGCAGATAGCCCTAGTGTAGCTTCGCGCAAATTCAAAACAAACTAAACCATTTATTGTTTTTTACAGTTTTCACGTAATGCAAATTATATAAAGCACACATTTTGTATTACAGTTAAATGGGATATTAATTAAAATCAAAGTATTTTTGTTCTTTATTTTTTGTCACGTAATTTAAATTATTTGAAGAACAGATCTTTCTTTAAAAATTGAAAACCACCGTCTTCAGAAAAATTTTTCTTGTTAAATATATTTAATAATCGACGCAAATTTTTCAGTTGCTTCCTTTATAAAATAAATTTAATTATCTTTGAATCGATATTTCATTTTTTAAATCTACAATTTCTTTTAACTGACTGTTAATAAATGAAATATTAATTGTATATTTGGACAGTCTTTCACTCTCTATAAACGGAACAATTTTCTTGTTCGGTTCGCTAATCTCAGAAGAAAGAGGTTTTATTAATAATGTCTCTGTTTTTTATTAGAAACGTTACTCTTATCGCGTTGAAAACATCTTAATATAACAATTTTCCGACAGTAATTCTAAACTAATTTTTTTAAAAATTCTAACGATCCCTTCTTCATTGAAAACTAAACAATATAATATAGTTACAAGATTTCCAAGATGATTACTAAACATATCTTCATAGAGATATGAGCTTGTAGGTTTCTATAAAATATCAGTTAAAGCTTTCCTTTCTGGTAGAAGATTTATTGGTACGTTCAAAAGAAGGCAAAGATTCTTTATTTGCTATTTATTTTAAAGGAAAACTTAAATTTCTTGTTAATCAAAGTTAAAATCCCCAAGAAAAGTTGTATTATTGATATTTTGGGTATCTTTCCACATTACCAAACAATAGCGGCCTGGCATGGCCTAACGCGTTAAGGCGTGAGCTTCGGAATCTGAGGGTCGCGCCAAACATGTTCGCCCTTTCAGCCGTGGGGGCGTTGAAATGTGACGGTCTATTTTTTCGTAAAAGAGTAGCCCAGAGTTGGCGGTTGGTGGTGATGACTAGCTGCCTTCCCCCTAGTCTTACACTGCTAAATTAGGGACGGCTAGCACAGATAGCCCTCGAGTAGCTTTGTGCGAAATTCCAAAACAAACAAACCAAACAATCGCTTAAAAATATTCTTCAGAAAAATGTTACGTGAAAATTGGAGATAATTGTATTTAAAAAAAATCCCATAATGATATCAATATAACTTGAAGCAACATTTGTTCCGATGACACTTTTAGAAATTTAATGAAAATATGTACTCGTAAGTAAAAAAAAAGCAAGAACGTAAGACTGCATCTAATTATTTTAATTAGCGTCCAAGGTGGTTCTGTTGTTAATAATCTAAGATAGTTCTGTTGTTAGTAGTCTCAGGTAGTTCTGTTGTCATCAGTCTAAGAAAGTTCTGTTGTTAGTAGGATGTATACTGTATGATGACTGTTATATATGCCCTATTAGTTTGAATTTCAAAACTTACTATGAATTTAGTTACAACTTAGTTTCTTATAGAAAATGTCATCACTAGAGGGTTAACATAATAAATAGTTGTATTTGCACATTATTTGTATGTTTCCTGTCAACAACAACAAAAAAGAAAATCTTTGTTGCTCCAAATTCTTCTTCTTACTGTGTTAAATAGAAACACTTATATTACTTTTTATGGCCCCGGCATAGCCCGGTGGTTGAGGTACTCGACACATAATCTGAGGTTCCCGGGTTCGAATCCAGTCGCATCAAACATGCTTGCCCTTTCAGTCAGGGGGAGCATTATTATTTAACGGTCAATCCCGCTATTCGTTGGTAAAAGAGTAGACCATGAGTTGGCGGTAAGTTGTAATGACTAGCTGACTTCTCTCTAGTCTTACACTGCTAAATTAGGGGTGGATAGCGCAGATAACCCTAGAGTAATTTTGCGCGAAATTCAAAACAAACCAAATTAATTTTTATCACGTGTAAGATTATTAAAAATCATTTTTATAACATTTACTCTTACTAAGAAATGGATACTCAATTACCCAGTTTTAATACAAGATTTTTTGCTTCATGGTTCCAACAGTTTTCTCGTTCTTCCACTTAAAATATCTGTTTTCATTGAGGTCGATTTGTTTTCCATTTCTCTCTGAAAGAGTGGTTGTCCATGCGATGACTGACAGTAGAGCTGATGTAATCCAACACTTGTCGTTTCTTATGCTTCGTTTAACGTAGACGTACAAAAACGTGGTGACATCTAAACTCAAGAGTGCTATGATAAACTCTCTTCTTAAAGGCAAATCTCCAGATGTCGCATTCTTTATTCTAAAATATGGCATTTACATTGCCCATATATTCATGTTCAGAATAAACATTTCACCACTGTTAATATTTAACAAAATTAACCGAAAAAAACAAGCAGAAATCAGATTAGTGAAAAAGTTTTCTGCATTAACGTTTGAAGTGAAGTTAGAAAGTTCCGTGCTCGTCTACCTGTGTTCTGGATTTACTGGACTCACATTAACTGAAGAATATCCTGAAGTCGTTCAGTCGTCATATTGTTTCATGTCTTGTGGCGCAACGTTCAGTCATGGTATTGATTATTCGCTTCACGTCGAGACATGTCTTGTAGGTATAACGTTTAATGTTTATATTGTGCCTACATTTCACGAAGATACACGTTTTAAGCACAACGTTCAGTTATTGTGCTGTTTCTTTGTTTCACGTAGACACGTGTTTTAGGTTTAACTTTCAGTTGTGGTATTGTTTATCTACGAACGTAGATACATATGTTTTACATGGGGTTACATGGGGCTGTATTTCGTATTCACAGAACCCCCAGGTTGCTCGCCAATACGGCGATTCAGTTTGTGCTAATTTGCATTTTACGTTAAGGAAATAGTTCGTCGACGTCACGCGAAATGTAATAAGAGCAACAGAGATATTCAAATGCTGTTTTGATGTAGTTGTTCGAATGGTTCATACTGCCACCTTTGGGGTATCATAAACTTTCAGGCTGCAGACAAAGCTCGAGAAATGACAGACCGCAGTGTAAAATGCATGCTTTATAGCTTATCATTCGTGCTCAATGAAACTGCTATGTCTTTGTGAAGAAATTCATAAGAGAATTTAACCATCCCTGTTAATGGAGTAACTTCAAGGACAAACAAAACTAAAATCCAAAGCTCGATTCTTAGCAGGGAAACACAGTGCGGATTCATGATAAAGAAGACTCCATAACTAATACAAATCATCTTGGTGACATGAATAAATTATTATAACTCGTTCTGTGTGTGTGTTTCTTTTTTCTAGCAAAGCCACATTGGTCTATCTACTGATCCCACAAAGGGGAATCGAATACCTGATCTTCACGCTGTAACTCCGTAAACTTACCGCTGTGCTAGCGAGGGGTATAGCTTGTCCTGTCCATAGTGTAAACTTCAATAAATGATTAGTTATGTATAGACTTGCATATCATGTAACAAGTAGTAAATAAATAACAAGCCGCTTTATCAATGGTGTGAGACCAGGAGGAACAATCTGAGAAGGATTAATGTTCACACAAACACAATATGATATTCAGACACATACAGTATCAACAGAAAAAGAGTCAGCACCAGAAAAAAAAGCCCAGTAAATCGAGGGTTTTCGGAAAGTGGACTCATTTTCTTTCTTTAGGAGTTTGTTTATTTGTTTTAGAATTTCGCACAAAGCTACTCGAGGGCTATCTGTGCTAGCTGTCCCTAATTTAGCAGAGTAAGACTAGAGGGAAGGCAGCTAGTCATCACCACCCACCGCCAACTCTTGGGCTACCCTTTTGCCAACGAATAGTAGAATTGACCGTGACTTTATAACGCGCCCCCACGGCTGAAAGGACGAGCATGGTTGGTGCGACCAGGATTTGAACCCGTGACCCTCAGATTACGAATCAGACGCCTTAACTACCTGGCCATGCCGGGGAAAACAAAGGACGTGAATGTTGACATACATCTTTAAATCTCTTTCGTTGTAAGCAAACGATTGAGTTCGCTTCTGAGACTACTTTTTAAGAAGCCAAAGGCACAAAATATCATTGAAACAACAGCGAATGACATAACACAGATAAGTGAGGTTTGCTGTTATTCAAGCTCTTTCGGCCATTACTCTCAAGAAACGGCCGTTGATCGGAATCTGGAATTTTGCGAACTATAACTTCTTGTTCGTTATTTTGTTAGTGGCAGTAGAAATATTGGAACGCTTCGCTATAATCGTTGAAACGTTTCACTGTAGGAATAGAACGCTTCGCTATAATCGTTGAAACGTTTCACTGTAGGAATATATTTATGTTGTCACATAATCTTGCAGCTGCAACTCGTGATGTACGACTGCTTGCGTTTATTGTTGTTGTTGTTTTGAATTAAGCACAAAGCTATGGGCTGCCTGTGCTCTGCCCACCACGGGTATCTAAACCCGGATTTTAGCGTGTAAGTCCGCAGACATACCGCTGAGCCACTGGGGGGGGGGCATTTGCGTTTAAGTTTAATAAGTGTAATAATTTAAATAGTTATATAGCGCGAGTTATAAATTTGGATAAATTAAACACAAGAACTAAACCCTTTACCTAAATTAAACATGAGAAAAAAACCTTTTCTTAAAATCACACACAAGAAATAAGCCCTTTACCTAAGTTATATACAAGAAATAAAGCTTTTACTAAAATTACACAGAAAAATAACACTTGTCCGAAATCTACACGAGTTTCTACATTTTGTTGAAAAGATTATAAAGGTGTAGAATGTATCAACAAAGATGTGATGTAATAGAAGGAATGTCAAATACATATGTACTAATAGTATTCTATAGCTTCATTACCCATAATTCCCCTTTCTTCAGTTGATATCATATTGGTTTTCCATTTCGTGTAAAGTTACATGAAGGCTGTCAGGAATAACCGTCTATAATTTAGTAGGGAGAAAGGATATTACACATCATCACCCACCGCCAATCGTGCTCGTGGACTACTCTTTTTAACAACGAATTGTGAGATTTATCGTAACGTTGTAACGTTCTCACGACTTAAAGGGCGAGCTTGTGTATTGGAGCGTGGATTGTAATCCCGATTCTCAGATTGAGAATCAAGTGTGACCTTTAGTTTGGTTAGAGTAGATTAAACGTGTTGGTCTTAATATTTAGTGTTAATTGTATATATCTAAGCACCAAGTAGATAGAGTGCATACACCGATAGTTATTCCTTAACGCTGAAAATGAGATTTTAAATTCCTGATTCATGATTGATCTAAGTCACACGTTTTTATGCTTCGAATGCACTTCATCAACCTGCTTCGTATTTGAAGCATCACTTACTATTATAGTTGGTTCAATGTTTTATTCAACGAATGATTAATGGTAGAAGAAAGAAAGGCTTAAATAATTTAATTTTAGTTTATAAAACTAAAAAGTTAGATTGTGCCTATAAGTTTCTTTTCAGTATGTTTAGTGTGATTAAAAAAAGAAAGTAAGCCTTTCTTACTTCCCAACAAACAGTTTAAAAACATTACTCTGAAGGTCACGACAAAAACATGTGTTGGTATGTGACCCGAAAAAGTAAAACATCTTAAAATGTTACTTTTTCAAACTAGATGATTTTCTTTTCCTGTTCCATTTGTTTGTTTGTTTTTTTTGGAAATTCGCACACAGCTACTCGAGGGCTATCTGTGCTAGCCGTCCCTAATTTTGCAGTGTAAGACTAGAGGGAAGGCAGCTAGTCATCACCACCCACCGCCAACTCTTGGGCTACTCTTTTACCAACGAATAGTGGGATTGACCGTCACATTATACACCCCCACGGCTGGGAGGGCGAGCATGTTTAGCGCGACGCGGGCGCGAACCCGCGACCCTCGGATTACGAGTGCACGCCTTAACGCGCTCGGCCATGCCAGGCCTTTTTCCTGTTCCAAGTTAATTGTCAAACACGATACTTTACAAGTTAGTCGTCTGTTCATATTTTATTAAATATTTGAAACAGTAACCTGATAAGAATTTTATTATAAAGTCGACTTTTTATTAACGTCAAAATATATTATTATTTTTTTTAATTTTGCGCAAAGCTACATGAGGGTTATCTGCGCTAACCGTCCCTAATTTAGCAGTGTAAAATTAAAGGGAAGACAGCTAGTCATCACCACCCACTGCCAACTCTTGAGTTACTCTTTTAACAACGAATAGCGAGATTTACCGTCACATTATAATGCCCACAAGGCTCAAAAAGCGAGTATGTTTAGTATGACGGGGATTCAAACCTGTGACCCTTATATTACAAGTGTAATTTTGTAAACCTGGTCACAACGTATTCTTGGACTCTCTCTTTTTTTTCTCTGGGTCAATTTTTTTCTAATGTTCACGGTATTTATTATTTACAATATTGAATGATACATTGACTGAGACCCATGTACAGCTATAAATGAATTAGGACAAGAGACTATACAGAGACTAATAATTCAGTCGCACCAGTCGCTTTCATGCCTGCAGAAAACTGAACATTTGAATTGAGTGTCACAGTTATACGCTTCAACAGTTACAAAATTCGAAGGCTAATTAGCAGTATATTGCGGCTAAAACTTTGTTCTGTGCTGTATTTAATCCGGCAGTCTACCCCTTAATAACGAGTAGGCACTTTAAGTATGTTTTATTACTCTTTGGCTTGAGGAATACTTACGGTTTATCGATGAATTATAATAGTTGCATATATATTAATGCACAAAGTAAAAACAACCACATAAACGAAATGAATGTAAGCAAAGGCAATATGATTGCGAAACCTTCAGATTATCAGCTCAGCTGTTTATATTATGAAGTATTTGTTGTGTGATATTAGTATTTACTTTCTGCTAAGACTCTCAGGAGTAACTTATTTTAATAAAGGGTTGAAGAATTTATATTATAGGAATCAGGAAAAATTAAGTAACTATAAGTTTGGAGTGGAACGTTATGCACTGGACGTACATTTTGAGATTGTTTTGGTGTATAGTATGTTGTGTGATGCCTCCTAAAACTGACCGATTTTAGGAATGGTATGTAAAAGTTGATTACAACCGAAAATATTATCCATTCAGATCATAAAAATCTGTTCAGATCAGAGATTTAGAAATTCGATGAAACGATATCTCTTTTTACTTAATGGCATTGAAAAAATAAAGCAATACAGATTAATATGGGGCACGAATACCATAGAGAATGTGACTTGTAACAAGTCAGGCCATGGCTGTGGTAAATAAATTGCAGCGTCTTTCGCCAAATGACAATCCCCAATCACAAACGCCTAAAACATTCTATCTTTCCTAAACAATACTATGCAATGATTTCTTCTGGACAGGTCTCGAAAAGGGTAAGGTTCACTAAAACAACTTTCCAATCATACTGATCAACTGTATATAGCAGTATGTCGGTCAACTGCATCTGGTACTACGTTCATCAATATCAGTGTGAAATTGGTCATCTGTACTTGGTATTAAGAGGCTCATCTGTGTTGGTGTGAAGATGGTTGATTGTCTCTGATGTTCAGGTGTATCTGTGTGAACATAGTCAACTGTACCTAGTGAGAAAATGGTCAACTATACTTGGTGTTAAGCTTCTCTGTGTAGGTGTGAAGATGGTTCACTGTGTCTGATATTCATAAGTTTAGCTATACTGGTGTTAAGATGATGAACTATGTTAAGAAGCTCAGCTGTGTCGGTGTAAAGACGGCTGATTGTGTCTGATGTTCAGGTGTACCAGGTCAACTGTACCTGGTGCGAAAACGGTCAACTGTACTTGGTGTTAAGATAATCAGTCCACCAGGTATTTAAAAGGTTTATTTTGCCCAGCAATAAGATGCTCAAATGAATTTAAATGATCGTTGGTGGTTGTTTGAAAATCCAGAATTAAACATTATGTGCATCACACAGAAAATGAAGACAAAGCATTGTTAATATTCGGTTTTAAGTAGTCACGAAGTGAACACAAAGTTTGAACGAACACATTGACTTACAAGTATTGTATAGTACTTCTACGTACATCTGTATATGAACAATCTATAAGCATTGTAATCACAGCTAGTAACATCTGCCTGTTCACAACATCTTTTAGATTTATACTTCTTTGTGTGTCTTTCTTGAAGCGAGTGAGAAAACAGTCAATATGGTGAATATTTGTACCTGAAGTATTGAGAAGTACTTGTTGAATTGATTTTTATTGAAGTGGAGAAACTGGGGATAAATTTAATCAAATCAGTCACGAACTGAATTGGAGTAGTTGGGGAAAGCTTTGGTCAAACCAGTCACGGGTTTCGTTTCACTGCTGAAGAACTTGGGTTTGAAACATTCACTAACTGTTCGGTTTGGTTTCAGAACGATTTAAAGTGATTATCTGAAACAGGTTCAACTGATTCAAAATTATTTTATTTGCGTTGCCTGTAATGATTACACTTATATATTAGCATCATAGAAGAAACCAGGCATGAAGTCTCCAATATTCATTATGGTCGTAGCTCGAGTGCAGCTTACAGTACCCAACTTACAATATGCAGTTTATAACGTACAATGTAAAATATATAATTTACCATACATAGTTTATAATATATAGTGCATGGTACATAGATTAAAAACTTACAATACATAGTTTACAATACACAATGTATAGCTTACAATACATGGATTGAAACAACTTACAATACGTGCTTTAAAATTCATAGTTTAGATTACACTATGTTCCTATATAGCGTACCATACGAATTGTAAAGTATACAGTTTATAATAAGCAATACATAGTTTACAATTCCCGGTGTACGGTATCCAGTTTATGATACATTAAATACAGAATATAATTTACAATACACAAAGAACAGTACACAGTTTATAACAGACAATATACAATACACAGTATATGGTATCTAGTTTACGATACATAATATTACAACAGAGTATAGTTTACAATACACAATGTACAGTTTATAGTTTATAATATACAATACATAGTTTACAATGAACGGTATAAGTTATCTAGTTCGCGATATATAATGTGATATGTGGTAAAAGTTTACAATACACTATGGATAGTATATAGTTTACAATACACAATGTACAGTATATAGTTTATAACATACAATGTGTATACAATACATAATTTACAATACACAGTATATTTTGTCTGGTTTACGATACATAATGTGATGTATGGTACGTGGTTTACGACACACAGTGTGCTGTATTTAGTTTAAAATACACATCTACGGGTTAATAAAAAAAAAAAAAACGGATATTATAGGGTTTCCAAACGACAAGAAAATAGTACACAGAAACCAGCCCAGTGGTCAACAGGTTTTACTAACAACGTAAAAAATAAACAAATCTGATGGAAATGTGTATAGAGGTTGTTCGTATGCTTGTGAAGTTAATTTAAAAATCGTTCGGTGAAAGACAATAACTAGCCTCTCTTGATATTCCAGTTATCTCTTTTCATACACATCCCATATTCTCCTCCTATTACTATACTGCACTTTGATTAATTACAATCACAATGTTATAAAAGAATACCATAATAATGTTAAATTTACATTTTAATTACGTGTATAGAATAGTTAATGATATAGAAATTGCTTCACATTTTGACAAACGAAACTTTATTAACGGAATGATTTAGGTTGATTATGAACCAGAAACCAGCTAGCTTGCTAGTAATGTAATGTCTTATTCACGTTTCGTAACACTCACGAAACCTCTGAAACTATTCCAATCAAAGTCAGTTATTAAACAGCTATCTTTACTGTTATTATATTCTACATATCATTCAGTAAACCGCTGAGCCTATTCTTAGTACAAAAGGTTATTTATTAAAGTTTTCTTACTACTATTACATTCAAGATGACAGTCAGAAAACCTATGAAACTATTCTAGTTACAAAGAGCTATTTATTAAACAGTTTTCCTTACTCTTATTACATTCAAGATAACAGTCAGTAAACATCTAAAACTGTACCAGTTTAAAAGTTTATTTATTAAATAGTTTTCCTTGCTTTTATTATATTCTAAGCAGCAGTAAGTAAACATTTGAAACTATTCTAATCACAAAATGTTTAATTTTTTAAACAGACTTCCTTTATATTGTTATATTCTAGATAACAGTCACTAAACCTCTGAAACTATTGTAATTGCAAAAAGGTTATTTTGCTAAACAGTTTTCCTTACTGTCATTATATTTCAAATAACAAACAGTCAGTTAAGTTTTGAAACAATTCTAATTACAAAATGATATCTTTAAACCGTTCTCCTTATTTTTATTATATTCCAGTTAACAATCGGTAAACCTCTAAGACTATTCTCACAGTAAAAGGTTATTCAGTAAACATTTTTTTCTTAATATTATTATAATCTAGATAACAGCCAGTAAACCTCTGAGAATATTCTAATTAATAAAATATTTATTAAGGAGTTTTTCTTACTGTTAATATATTTTAGACAACAGTCAGTAAACCTCTGATACTATTCTATGAATAAAATATTATTTACTAAACAGTTTTCCTTTGTGTTATTATACCTCTGAAACTATTCTAATCATAAAAGGTTATTTATTTAACAATTGTCTTTACTCTTGTTATATTCGAGATAACAATCAGCAAACGTATGAAATTATACTACTAAAAAAGGTTATTCAGTAAACAGTTTTTCTTAATATGGTTATTTTTTAGATTACAGTATAAAATAATAATTACTAAACAGTTTTCCTGACTGTTATTATATTCTAGTTAAAAATCAAATAACAAAGTTATTTATTAAATAGTTTTCTATACTCTTATTATATTCTAAGAAACAGTTAGTAAACCTTTGACTATTCTAGTTAAAAAGGTTATTTATTAAATAGTTTTCCATAATATTATTTTCTTGTAGATAAAAGTTAATAAGTTGCTGAGATTATTCTAAATGTAAAATATTATTTGATAAACAGTTTTCCTTATTGTTATTTTACTCTAGTTAATACTCAGAAAATCTCTGAAACTATTTTATTTGTAAAAAGTTTATTTATTAAGCAGTTTTTCATACTGTTATTATATTCTAAATAACAGTCAGTAAATCTCTGAAACTATTTTAATTATAAAACTTTATTTTATTAAATAGTTTTCCTTAATATTATCATGTTCTGGATAACAGCCAGTAAATCGCTGGAACTATTTCAATTATAAAATGTTATTCATTAAATAGTTTTGCTTACTGTTATTAAATTGTAGTTTTTAGCCAGTAAACATTTTAAAGTACTCAAATAAGAAAAAGCTATTTTAAACTGTTTTTCTTAATATTATTACATTCTAAATAACAGTCAGTAAATCTCTGAAACTTTTCTAATTACAAAAGGTTATTTAATAAACTGTTTTCCTTACTGTTATTATATTCTTGATAAAAGCAGCTAAGCCTCTAAAACTATTCTAATTCCAAAAGGTTATTTAGTAAACAGTTTTTTTACTCTTAATATATTGTAGTTAAAAATCAGTAAACCCCTGACTCTATTCTAATTATAAAAAGTTTATTTATTAACCAATTTGTCTTACTATTATTACATTCTAGATAACAGTCAGCACATCTCTGAAACTATTTTAATTCCAAAAGGTTATTTATTAAATAGTTATTTTATTGTTATTATATTCTAAATAACAGTGTTTAATTTTTGAAACTATTTTTATTTCAAAAGCATATGTATTAAGCTGTTTTCTTTACTGTTATTATATTCTAGATAACCGTCACGAAACCTGTAAAACTATTCCACTTGCAAAAGGTTATTTTTTAAAAACAGTTTTTGCTACTATTATTATATTCTAGTTAATAGTCAGAAAACCTCTGAAACTATTGCAAGTACAAAAGGGATACCTATTAAACATACTACTTACTATTATTATATTCTAGATAACAGTCATTAAACTCTCAAGCTATTCTAGTTACAAAAGGTTATTTATTAAATAGTTTTCCTCACTGCTATTATATTCAAAATAACAAAAACAGTAAGTAAAGTTTTGAAACTATTCTATTTACAAAAGTTTATTTGTTAAAGAATTTGTCTTATTGTTATTATATTCTATAAAACAGTCAGTACACCTCTGAAACTATTTTAATTACAAAAGGTTATTTATTAAATAATTTCCTTACTGCTATTATATTCGAAATATGAAACAGTCAGTAAAGTTCTGAAACTATTTTAATTTCAAAAGTTTATTTACTAAACAATTTGTCTTTTTGTTATAATATTCTAGATAACAGTCAATACACATCTGTTAAATAGTTTTCGTTACTGCTATTATATTCAAAATAATAAACAGTATTTCATGTTTTGAAATGTTTCTAGTTACAAAAGTTTATTTATTAAACAGTTTTTCATACTGTTATTATATTCTAAATAACAGTCAGTAATCCCGGAAATTATTCCAATAAGAAAAGTTTATTTTTAAACTTTTACTTAATATTATTATATTATAGATAACAGTCAATAAATCTCTGAGACTACTCTAATTACAAAAGGTTATTTTGTTAGAGTTTGCTGTTATTAAATACTAGATAACAACCTATTTTTCTTTTCTATAGTTTCGGCCTTTATATGCTGCAGTATTGAGTTTTACGCGAACTACAAAGTAACGTTAGTTTTTTATGGGAAACATAAAGCTATTGTTTGTAAAACAAGTCTAATTTGTCTTCGTAGAAATTCACTTCTTTTTATTAGGTTATTTGCTTCTTTAGCAACGCGAAATATTTACCACAACTGTATTAGTTTTCTTTTTAGCTGTTAATAATATTGTTGTTTTGTTTCTTTCTCAGTTTTAAATAAATCAACAATTTTGATTTTTAACTGTCCTAAAGGTAAAGAGCTCGGAAGGTTTTATAAATAAAATATTCAGGTAATTTACGTTACTCCGAGGTTATTTGTTATAAATAGACATTTTGAAAATAGCTGTTTGCTTCGGTATTAATCACGCTCAAAATTTCTTGAAGGCTATCTGGGTTAGCGATCCCTAATTTAATAATTATAGACAAGTATTTAGAGAGAAAACAGCTAGTCAACTCTAACTACAATTAACTCCTGGGCTACTTTTTTATTAATAAATAAAGGGATTGACCGTTACTTTATAATGTCTCCGAGATTGATAAGGCGAGAATTTCTGGTGACTAGTATTCGAACTAGCGACACGTGGATATTTATAAAATACAAACAAAGTCAAGGTTTGCAATAAGAAGAGGAACATAAATGCAGCCAAAGTAAGTAATTTATAAAACAAAATGTATAAGCAGTTTTAGTAAAACTTTTTATTCAGGAGATCTCATTAGATTCAGAGTACTTTTAAAGTTAAAATGGTTAATCGTAGAAATATTGTTGTTTGTATTAAAACATTAGATTGTACAATTTTCAACAATTGTTTTTAACGTAAAATACTTAATTGCACTAATCCTATTGTTTGTATTAGAACTTTCCATTGCACGATTTTCAACAACTGTTTACAACATTCTTAAGACAAGAAGCGTCATAACATTTCAATATATTTCCTTGTCCCTGCACTCGACATTAATATAAGTAAAAACTCTGAGTAAAAGTGTGATAAAATATATATATGTCCTTCTTTATATGCTACATGACTAAAGCCCTGAGTGTGAGATCCATTTGCACTGTTCACCAGATATTACTGTCAGTTTCTAGATTGTAAAATTCAGACTTTTGAAAGAGATGTTTATTGCTGTTGGCTATTAGTTTGTGAATACCTTTAGAAACAGCCTCATATAAAACACATGAAACGTTTGAAGACATTTAAATATCGTAAAACTTCTCCTCTGTCCTGTGTTCCAGGATCTTTAGAATGAACCGTGAAACAAAACTTGTGTAATAGAAGACGCAGTAAATTACTAGTAGTGGAGCAACTGTCATCGTGGTCTTCTTTAAGCTATTGTGAGATACGCCACTCTGTAATGGATTCTGGCAGCAGTCTTTAGCTTCGAGTTCCTAACCATACCTACTGATCAGAGTAATCTAAACAAAGGTAATTTTTAATCTGTTTTTACGTTCTTTTTCCTAATTACTTGAATCCTAGAACGATGCCGATTCTAGTTGAGTTATTCAATCCCTTGATTTGGTATTAGCTTTTGGACCTTAGATTCGTCATAGCATAAAGTGTATCTCACATTGGTAAACAGTAAAAATATGAATTATAAGTTTCTTTCTAGCAGAGAGAAATATCGCCTTTCCTTGAAAGTATATGTATACGTATTACCTAATATTTCAGACTTCTGTTCGTTATAATATGACGCTGGCCTGGTATGGTCAAGCGCGTTAAGGCGTGCGACTCGTAATCTGAGGGGCGTGGGTTCGCATCCCCGTTGCGCCAAACATGCTCACCCTTTCAGCCGTGGGGGCATTATAATTTGACGGTCAATTCCACTATTCGTTAGTAAAAGAGTAGCCCAAGAGTTGGCGGTGGGTGATGATGACTAGTTGCATTCCCTCTAGTCTTACACTGCTAAATTAGGGACGGCTAGCCCAGATAGCCCTCGAGTAGCTTCGTGCAAAATTCAAAAACAAACAAATAAACAATATGAAGCTATGGCTTTTTTATCTTTTCGATGGTTGTTTTGAGTAATTTCTTAAGTTTTTAACTTTATTTTCCTAAGCATTGACAAGAAAAAGAAATTAATTATTTTGTTTCATAAAGAAACGTTTTGAGGCAAACTAGAGACAAATAAAAACATTTCGATGTAAAATTAAAACTTTTATCAGGAAATGTTTTGTGAAAAATCAGTTGTAACAAGACTGTAAGAGTAAAATATGAGATATGGTTTTAAGAAACTGAAAAAGAAACTTAAAATATCATTTAGCATCAATTTCTAAACACTTGATTTACAGGAAAAAAACATTCAGTCACTAAATATGACTGTCTAAATGATTTAAATAGATAATCTAAAAATTTTATAATGACTCTTATTTTTGGGAGTTATTTTGACTGATTAAAATCCAGGTCAGGATAAGTAAAACATGCCGTTCTACAAGCTACAAGCACATGGACTAAGTTAGTTAAAGTTTTCATCTTCCACCCAGTACTTTTTTTAAACAATGGCTTTAAAATCTGTAGGTTTGTTTGTTTGTTTGTTTTTTGGAATTTCGCACAAAGCTACTCGAGGGCTATCTGTGCTAGCCGTCCCTAATTTAGCAGTGTAAGACTAGAGGGAAGGCAGCTAGTCATCCCCACCTACCGCCAACTCTTGGGCTACTCTTGTACCAACGAATAGTGGGATTGACCGTTACATTATAACGCCCCCACGGCTAGGAGGACGAGCACGTTTGGCGTGACTCGGGTGCGAAACCGCGACCCTCAGATTACAAAGCGCACGCCTTAACGCGCTAAGCCATGACGGGCCCCTCGAAATCTGTAGGTCCTAGTATTCTTTCCAAGTGCAATTAGTCATGAGAATTATAATATAAAAGTCATGAAATAACATGGATAACGTTTCGCCTTCTTGTATTCGACCGTATTGGAGTCTTCTTTTTCTTTCATGAAAAAAATAGAAGCTTCTGATTTCGATTGTATCCACTGAAGAAAGGATATCGTTGTCTGAATGTTTAAACATTTAAAGCTTGATCTGTGAAGAAAATAGCAGTAAAGTTCCCATCTTCAGCTTGAGTAATTGTAAGTGAACCACAGCATCATGAAAACTACATCTAAAAGAGGTGCCAAAGAAACAAGATGATCCGACGAGAAGAGACAAGATTTTTTGTTAAAAAATCCTGTCTTTCGAAAAACTTAACCACTGATCTCTGTTCCAGTTCTATTCGTATTTTTTTTATATTTTATGACTTTTCAGCAGCAGTGGGGAAAGTGATTCACTCTTTTTCAGACAGAACAGCTGAATATTTACGACGTTAAGAAGCCTCTGGCTTACGATAAGAATGGTTTGCAATATATAATTTAATAATTCACAATAAGTAGCTGTGATTAATTTAGGAAAATTAGTTTTGTTGAAATTTTCTCTGCTCTCTAGGACAGCAGCTCTTTTAAAATATTATTCATATCCATAAAGATCAAACTATATACAAATAAAATAAATCCTTGATCCCATCGATATAATGCAATATTAAACATTAATGTTTGGTGAAAATATTGAAATAC
This sequence comes from Carcinoscorpius rotundicauda, assembly GCA_011833715.1. Taxonomy (NCBI): domain Eukaryota; kingdom Metazoa; phylum Arthropoda; class Merostomata; order Xiphosura; family Limulidae; genus Carcinoscorpius; species Carcinoscorpius rotundicauda. The sequence continues at coordinate 91,897,909 of CM022395.1, forward strand.
ATTCTTCTTTCTAATTCCTATATTCTGCTTTTACTTTAGTTTTCTTCCTTTTTAGTACTTGCTCAACTGTTCTGTCTTTCCATGTACTGCTACGTACGTCTCCTATGTGGATTTACTTTAAGTACAGAAATAATAATTCGTGTTTTACCGTTAGTGTGATTCATTCAATATGTACAGTAAAACAGACCCCTATTGGTTCTCATCGTTAACACTTTGACACACCAGAAGGAGCTAAACCTTCACGTCTATATAATAATAATAATGATAATAATACAACTCCAGCCTTGGAGCTAAACCTTCACGTCTATATAATAATAATAATGATAATAATACAACTCCAGCCTTGGAGCTAAACCTTCACGTCTGTATATAATAATAATAATTCAACTCCAGCCTTGGAGCTAAACCTTCACGTATATATAATAATAATAATACAACTCCAGCCTTGGAGCTAAACCTTCACGAATATGTAATAATGGCGATTCAACTACAGCCTTAGTGCTGAATTTCTACGAATATAAGGAAAATAAAAAGTTCTACCTTTATTTCACAGTAGATATACAGAAGTACCCCAAAAAGAGAAGGAGTTTTTACCTTTACTTCAGTAAAAATTCCAGGGATTTTTAAAAATACTCAAAATTGAAGGTTATAACCAGACACTATTGAAATACCAAAACGAGAAGACTCGAAATGAAACATAGAGTCAAACTTTCCTGAGATATTTATATAAAAAAAAGACTTTTTCTCGAACCTTAGATGCAGTCTTTTCTGTGGAACTGTAGATCCAAACCTTTCTTAGAAAAAAGAGAAAAAGAGAAAATCTCGAGCACACGATGCTCATCACAACCAAAGCCAGCAACATTTTTCTCTCTTTCCAGAGCTCATCAGGCCAACTGGGACACAACAAAGAATTGCAGTAGGAATACTACGTGATTTATACCAGTAATTTGTTACAATGATAATTATTATGCATGAAAGTATTTTACAAAACGATGAAGAATTATTATAATGAATTATACTTGTCATAAGACTTCAACATTATGTCTATTATATTTTAAAACTACATTCAATGGATTGGTAAACATATCATAATAGAAATAGTATTATTCTACACTATTTTAATTATTCAAAACCTCTAATGAAAATTTAGTAATGAACAGAACTAATATGTTAATATAAATGTTACTTACAATGCGGAGATATTTCAGCTACGTTAAGTAAGTATGGAATTCAAATTAAAATTTTTAAATACGTTCGGCATTTGTATGAATAATTTTATTCGTGGTTTTCTTTACACTCAACAATAGTGGATTACGTACTGACCCACATCAGTAATACGAATGTATTCGTGAGACGAAAACTGCCTGAAACATTTGTAATGCATATTAAAAATTACAATATGGGAATAAGATAACATTAGATGGCAAGAAACATATCCCAGTTCTAATAAAACATTAAATTACTGGAAACACACAGCAGTAATGAAACATTATATGAAAAAAAACGTATTACAGCATTAATAAAATATTAGATGATTGGAAACATACCACTAATTAGGTGGCTGAACAAATACTCGTATAAATAATAAAACTTTAGAAAACAGGAAACATGTCACAGCACTAATAAAAGATTAGATTATTAGAAACATATCACTAATTAGCTGACTGAACAAATACTCGTAGAAATAATAAAACATTAGGTGACAGGAAACATGTCATAGCACTAACACAACATTATATGACTGGAGGATTACAAAGAATGCAAATAACACATTAGATCATTCTAAAAATTAACATGGTACTAATGAAATATTTAATCACTGTAAAAATTAACTTGGTGCGAGTGAAACATCAGATCACGGTAAAAATTCCTCTTTCACTAATAATAATTTAGATCACTGGAAAAATTACCCTAATACTAACCAAAGATTAGATCACTTGAAGAATAATACAAATGAAACATTATATGAGTGGAAACACACACATTGCAGTAAACAAACATTAGATGACTGGCAACAGATGTATAACACAATAAGGCATTAGTTGTGTAGGAATTTAACCCTGCCATTAAAAATCACTGAAAGAAATGTTACTTGCAAAGGACAGACTTATTTTCCATTGAATTGTAATGCACTTGTCGTATATATTTAGGCTGAACTTAAATGCCGAGAAACAATGGGATGGTATCCCAGCCAGTCTCAGCACAACCACATCTTGCTTAGTTCACACCAATTTACTGATGGAGACATCACAAGGAAAGCACCACGTGTGTGTTTTCTCATCATTCTAGCAGGCCAATGTTCTGTTCATGTATCTTTCATTTGAATTCTCTGTTCTACTGGTTTGATTGAAAGTACAGCAGAGACGCAAAATAATAAAAACAAAGAGAAAGAATATAGTCCGAATTGGAATTCCACAGTAAAAGCTAGTTGAGGGTTATAAGTTCGTCAAAGCTGGAGGTATAGTTAACACTTTCTTTCAGAAGCTAGTAAAGTAAAGTAACACAGTATTTCATCGCAAGGCGACTGGCTTTCGAACCAGTAAAACAGTTTCAAATTACATGTTTTGAAGAATTGCGTGAAGCGCATTAATTTACAAAAGTTTCATTGAGAACATAGGTAAGGCAAGAAATTTCATTGTGAATGGCATGAAACGAACAGAATGTATTACCTTTCAACTTCATGTCTTAACGAACTCTCGTTTACAGGGCGTTAGCAAAAGAAAAAATAACGAATTCAAACAAGACGCAAGGTCAAACCACCATCAAAAAGTGTCAGGTGGTGATATAATTGTTTTCACAATAGATGACAGTTAAAACGGTGGTGACATAATTATTTTTACAATAGATAATAGTTAAAACGGTGGTGACATAATTGTTTTCACAATAGATGATACTTAAAACACAAGATTTGATTATCATAATAATGTCTTTTATTTATTCATACTATTAAGTTGGCTTTTCAAGAAGTGGAACGAGGTTTTTGATGAAGTGATGTCATCCGGGGCCGATCTTCTGGCATGAAATATTACATCTGAAACGATGCAGTCTCAAGACAAGGATGAAAGCAACGCTTAGCTCTCATAGGCAATATAAATGCTAATGCAATAATTCTCCACTATTACGTTGAAGGAATATCAGAAGAAATTTTATTATTATAAGCTTTTCATATTCTAGAATATTGTAAAAATAGCTTATGTTGCTTTGCCACACCCTCAATTGTATACTTGATTGAATCGCAGCTAAAACATTTAGGATGTAAGATAAAAATTGAAGGATTCTTACCAACCTAATGTTTCGAAGTATTTGTACATTTTTCCATAAGTACCTTCATTAATGTAAGGTTTCCCTGTTGTTTTACGTCTCGGGATTAGTATCTTTACCATTCTAAGGTTTACAAGTTATTGTAAGTTTCAGCGTTAGTATCTTTACTAACCTGAGATAATTTACCAATGTGTGACATTAACATTTATTCAGTACAAGCTTTTGGTTATTTGACGATAGCCCTCGTCAGACTAAACTGAATAGAAACTTAAAGTATTAGATATTAATCTATATCCCAAGCTTATTTTCAGTTAGTGTTCGAGTAAGCCTAACAACAGATAGATTAGAGTATTTAAAATACTGCATTGAATATATTTACGTTTCATGATGGAGTAATGCTTGTGTATTGTTTTTGTTGAGAATATTGTTTAATTTGTACCTCAAGGGTAATTGTCACTTTATTGTTATGTAGCAATGCTTTAATTTTTACAACTAATTATCAACTTTTAGCATTTCTTATTTCCAAACAAAAAGGGAAAAGCTTTTTTTGATATGAATTTAAATCTTTCTCCCGAAAAATAAAATCTGCTCCTTAACGGCGACAATTATCTGCCTTCACTGTTAACTGTAAAACAGAGCGAAAGGTTAGGTGGGTCTAATAACTCTGATTCTACACTGACTGTATACTTCATATAGTTGTTACACCTTTTTGTACTTCCCTTGACGGCATGAACTGACCTGTGACTGTCTTCAAACTTTTGCTCTTATAATTACTTCTTTATTAAGAATAAAACATGGCTTTTGTATATTTTTTACTCCTGACTCTTACCCTTAGTTTAACACAAAACATTTGATTATGAATTGTAAAAAATATAATAGCTAAAGCTTCTAACTGTAAAATTAGAACTTTGGAGTAACATGATTGTAATGGTGTCACAGTTAAACATGATTGTAAGAGTAAGAAAGATGTTATTATTTATTGTAAAAATTCCATGTTTATAATTTTGTAGAGCCTTGAACCTTTACTATCTCTATTTGTTTGTATCGAAACCTGGTTTCTAGCGGCGCGAGTTCGCAGACATCCCGCTGTGCTCCTGGGAGGCATCCATCTCGATTTTCTGTGTGAAAACATTGTTATTTCTAAATATCTATTTCATACACGTGTTCCTCTACTCCTTATTACCTATATCATAAATCTGTTCCCTATTATAGCCTGTCAATATCATACATTTGTTCCCTATTCTTGACTGCTTATAACATACATTTGCTCAATATTCTTGACTGCTTATATCATACAATTGTTCAAATGATTGTTTCAAATGCTTAAGAATTTTGCAACAATTATTAATTTTCTTTGTAGTGTTATTTCTTAGGAATCGTTCTGTATACGAGGGTAATCGAACTCGAGACTTTAATGTTATAAGTCTAAAAATTTACCACTAACACAATACGTGACTCCTAAATAGTGTTGATCCAGAATATACTGATATTTTATATCCAATCTATTTCTATTCTATAGAGTGTAATATACAAACAGTACAATTTATATTAGTGTAAAGGAATCCATTGTTATGAACCAAGAAACAAATCAACCATGTAATAATGATATCAAGTTTTAAAATTCTATAGAGTTCTTCGTTTTCATATTTAATTGAAGCAACCTATCAACCTATCAACCTATCAACCTATCTCTTTCGATTCCAAGAAACCATGGAAAAAAAAAACACATTAGGGCTATAATTATACAATTAGTAAAGTGTTTAATTTATTCAACTTTTGTTGCAAGTAAAATAACAGGACATACTAAATGGAACTCCTACTATATCAGGAATTGTTGTATGTCGTGAGCGGAGATGTGACGCTAGGCATCAACTTTGACAACTGAACACAACAAATAAGATCTCGATGGATTAACGCCGTTTAGAGAAGTCAATCAGTGTGCGTGAATATTGTTCCGCGATCGGGAAATCATCACAGACCACTTGTACGTTTTAGCCGGAACCCACAACCGGGATGAAAGGTACCACTTTGAACGAAGTTTTCCTCTCTTTTTTTTCCCCTACAGGCAATAAATACTAATCTAACGCAAACATTCCTTTTCAGTGTTGAAGAAATAAAATCGTAGTTCAGCTACATAGGAAATCTTTTGATTTCTAAAAATTACAAAAAGAAATTGTATATGTGGCATTTAAAGTTACAAAACATTTCCAACAAAGGATGAACTGGAATCTATTGATTTATATTACGAACGTCGAGTTGAAAATTCCAGTATCCTAGGAGAAACACTCACAGGAACGGCAGTCACAGTAATCAATAAAGTTTCGATCATTAAATCCCGGTTTCTAACGCTTCAGGGATTTTTCTTATTCCGTTTATTTTCTTCTTTTTTTGTGATCAAAACTGGATAACAGTTACTGTATTACATACCCGCTCAGAAGTTTACAAATAACAATCTATATAACACCTTAACTGGATTCTCTAAAGTATAAAATATGAAATTTTTAGGAAGTGTAATTTTTATCATTTTTTTAGCTTCACTAAAGACCATTACAGTCACCACTATTACACGTAATGTTATTTATGTATAGTTTAATAAAAACATTCCTAACTTATTTATTTCTTTCACTGTAAAAAAAAGAAACAGTTTTCATTATTTACTCATGTCTTATTTTGGTCGTTATCTTGGTGTGTTGGCGATACATTTATTACATTAAAATCTGGGGCTCGATTCCCCTAGGTGAATAGTGGTCATCTTGTAGTCAACTCTGGCACCGTTTAGTGTTACTTCGTAATTCATGTCGTAACTTTTAATATCTGTTATAACTATGCACTAAATAACGACACTCTATAATACACGTCCCTACGTTGTAGCCGTGCATAAAAACTCTCTTTGTTTCTTTCAGTCTTCAACAACTATCAATGTTGGAGAATTATCACTGAATAAGACCTATCCCCTCACAACCACTAATGTAGGAAAACTATTACTGATGTGAGACTCTGATAAATGTATTATCAATTCATAACTGCTCTCAGTGAACACTAATTACGTATCTTTCGTGAACACACATTGATACTGGGCTATTATTGATACCAGACCAATTTCAAGAACATCAGTGACAAAAAGGTATCACGTTTACTAAGTCTATCCTTCCAAAAACAACAGTAATAGAATGTTATTATATAGTTTGGTTTGTTTTAAATTTTGCGCAAAGCTACACGAGGACTATCTGTGCTAGACGTCCCTAATTTAACAGTGTAAGACTAGAGGGGGGCAGCTAGTCATCACCACCCCCGCCAACTTTTGGGCTACTTTTTTACCCACAAATAATGGGATTGATCGTCACATTATAACGCCAACCGTTGAAAGGGAGGATATTTGGTAGGACAGTGATTCGAACCCGCCACCTTCAGATTAGGAGTCGAGTGCCTTAACCACCCGACCATGCTTGGCTGTTATTATATAGCACTGAAGGGATGCTATAGGATATATTAGTGATGTGAACCCCCCTCATCAACAGTTACATTGGAATTGTATTATTGTTATCAAACCTACTAACACTAATGTCTTTAAATTGTTATTGATATCAGGGTGAGCTCAACGAACAGTACAGTTGTAAACCCATTACTGATATGAAACCTACCCATAATATCTATGCTCAACAAACGCTACTTTTCGAAGTTAAACTTGATATTAGACTTATCCTCAACGAATGTAAATGTAGAATAGCTATTACGGATACTAAAATTATCTTTAAAGAAAACTATAGCATTGAAAGGATATCATTAATATCAGAACTGTCTTGAATGAGACTTATAGTGTTGGTTTGTTTTGAATTTCGCACAAAGCTACTTGAAGGCTATCTGCGCTAGCAGTCCCTAATTTAGCAGTGTAAGACTAGAGGGAAGGCAGCTAGTCATCATCACCCACCGCCAATTCTTCAGCTACTCTTTTTACCAACGAATAGTGGAATTGACCGTCACATTATAACGCCCCCTCGGCTGGAATAGTGAGCATGTTTGGCGCGACGCGGGCGCGAACCCGCGACCCTCGGATTATGAGTCGCACGCCTTACGCGTTAGGCCATGCAAGGCTGTTACAATAACGAGAGTTTAAGTATTGTTACTAATATCACATAACAACACTAACAGTAGAGTGATATTATTTAGAAGGTTTAGAAGGTTTGTGTTGAATTTTCGTTATTAATATCAAGAAACACCAGAGCTAGAAGGAGAATATGTCAGTAAATACTGCAACTTGATGTTATTACTGACATCAGAATTATCTTCTATCCATAAGAAAACTTCTTACTTATATCACACCTATCCTGAACGCCCATTTCTGTTAACAAATTATTAGTAGAGACTCATACTTACCCTCAATAGACACTTCTATTGGGGATATGTTTTTATTGTTGGTAAACTCTTAAAACCACTCGTGTGAGAAAGTTATTGTTAGAAGTACAACCAGTTTTTAACAAATATTGATATTGGAAAAAACATTTTTATAGATTCAGATATGCATATTCACAGTGGACCCTTCGTGGTGAAAAGAAATCCACTTGAAGTAAAAATGTATCTCAGGGAGGTTGGTATGAGTATTAACACTTACTAACAAAGCAGAGAAGGTTGAAGCATTGTTCTCTGCTTCATTGGTAAATGTTAATAGCGATACCAGCCGTTCTGAGAGACAGTGAACCCTTATATCGTGAAAACATTTTTATAGAATCAGACCTACTCATAGTGTACCATGGTAACGGGAAAACATTTTTATAGGATCATACTTCCTCATGGTGTACCATAGTAACGGAAAAACATTTTTATAGATTAAGACCTACTCACAGTGACCCCTAGTATTTGGAAAACGTTTTTATAAATCATACCTACTCATTGTGTACCATAGTAACGGGAAAACATTTTTATAGATTAAGACCTACTCACAGTGACCCCTAGTATCTGGAAAACGTTTTTATAAATCATACCTACTCATTGTGTACCATAGTAACGGGAAAACATTTTTTATAGATCCGTACCTGCTAACAGTGAACCACAGTATCAGGAAATTATTGATATTAAACCTACCTTCAATGAACAGTAATGCCCGAAACCTATTTTAGACATTATCTACACTGATAATGAATAAACTACACTGAATAAACATATTGGGAAGTCATTATGTTTCATCTATATTATTGGCGTACTATAAAGCCTACACTTGAAAAAAACACAAACTTTATAGGGACTGAAATTCTAATCTTATAATGCTATTCTGGTTGTATTACACGAAACACAAATTTTTCATGAACTAGAAATGAGAGTAGCTTGTTATCAAACGTTATAAAACATTTGAAACCTTTTTTTTAAGTATGGGTTGATTCTGATCAGATTTAAGACTAGGAAGTTAAGGGTTGTTCATATCTGATAACGTCTGAAATGTAATTTAAGATTAAATATTTAATTTGCTTTTTATTGTTCTGTAGAATGGATTACATTTCTCTGTGGAGAAAAGTAAACGAACCAGTGTGAACCAGTTAAAAAAAACAACAATAACTGTAATAGTTATGAAACCTTAGCGTGCTTTATCAGCTCGAGGAACTATGCTCCAAGGTTTCATGGGAAATCTGTAGGTTCGCTTATGATGAGTTTACTTTCATAAGCTGTCATACAATTTTCCAGTAGCACGCAACGAGCTTTAATCAATTTGCTTTAATGTTCTGTTATCTATGTTTCACAAGTTTTCGAAGAGGCCTCGTGACATTTATAATATTGTCAATTCACCAACGTAATCAAACGTTTTTTCTTAGAGACTGATTCATTCTTTATAGTAAAATAAATTGCATGTTTTAAAATTGTTTTCAATACTGTCAATGAGTGAGTGTACTAGCTATCAAGTCAAACACATTACGTGTATTTTCATCTTTTTTTTTTCTATATTGAATATTTTCAGCGTCTAATCTATTAAATGGATTTGAGCATATGTTTTGAGCGCTTTAAAAGTAAATATTGAAGAGGTAATATTAAATTATGATTTTAACACTGGCTTAACACACACATATATATATAACATATTTATTATATAAAACAAGCATTAAACAGGGACAAGTGTCCTAGTTCCATATACGTACTTTGTATGAGTGTGACGGCCACATTGTGCAAAGAGCCTGGGCGTAACTTATGGGATAATATTTATGTTTGCATTACGTATATACATTCAAAATGTGCATTGATTCGTTTCTGAAACAAACATATGTTCAATATGAAGATAGCCCTCAAGTTCATAAACAAATGCCTGGCATGGCCTGGTGTATAAGGCACTCGACTAAGGGTCTCGGGTTCGAATTCCTATCATACCAAACATCTTCACCCTTTAAGCAATGGGGGCATTATAAAGTTACAGTCAATCCCACTATTCCTTGGTAAAAAAAGTAGCCTAAAAGCTGGCGGTGGGTGGTGATGACTAGGTGCCTTCTCCCTAGTATTAAATTGCTAAATTAGGAATGACTTGCGCAAAAAGCTCTCGTGTAGATTTGCGTGGAATTCAAAAACAAACAAACAAACACAGATTCAACATGAAGATAACCCTCAAGCTTAAAATATATGTAACCTTCTTTTGTGGGAAAAAACTAACATAAGTCAACTTCATCGATAGCACGTGAATAATAAGAAGTTTGAGTAGTTATTTCGATCCCCTTATTGGAAATGTTAGAGATATGCAATTAGATTAATAGTAACGTCTGATTAAAGCAAGCTACCTACAAAGATAATAGCTACAAATCTAACTGTGGTAACAATAACATGTAGGTATTCTGTTTTTATATTATTACATATAGTGATTCGAATGCTTTGTTTCTCTGGTCAGGCGTTTTCATTGTTAGCACATTCTTGGATATAGAACCAATAACATCACACGAGGTTCAGTCAGAATAAGGAATTTAGCCAAGTGTTGATTCATATTCTCAGTCAATGATACAGATTAACTTTGTAATAATAATAAATAAATATTATCTACTATTCTAATAAAAATGATAATAGTAGAATAGATTTCACCTATAGGAAAGTGCTTGATTTTATTGAATATAACCAGAATAGGTTCTAAACATAAATGCATTATTACTTTTATAACAGTTAACAATATGTATAATACAAGAGATATATTAATAAATACAATATAACAGAAATGTATTTAATATTAGATAAAAAGTAGATGTGACAGTTATTATAAAACACGAGAAAAGGGTATGAATGGATAAAAGAGTAAATAGAAAAAGCAAAAATATGGGATCCTAATGAGGTTTGTGTAGGGAAAGGTTTGTTTGTGTATGTATCGAGAAGAAGACAGGTATATAGCGTTCAATGTAATTCAGAAGGACTGCAGCCATTGTCAGACTCAAAAATGTTTGAAACCAGTTACGGACAGTGTCAGACTTTACAATGTGTGAAACCAGTCTGAAGAGTGTCAGAATTAGAAATGTGTGAGAGCAGTACGAACAGTGTGAGACTCTACAATGTGTGAGAGCAGTACGGACAGTGTCAGACTTTACAGTACTTTGAGAACAATGTAACGAGTGTCATATTGTATAACTGCATGAGAGTCATGCCACAATGATATGATTTTGGTGTAAGAACAGAAGAAACAGCAAGTGTGCGTCAGGAGTTGTTACTATTACGCTGGTATTGCTCAGTGTTGTCAGATACGTAAGAAGTATGGTGCACTACTGAACATACAAACAATAAACGATATGCAACTTAACATGTAATTATTCAATGTCTAGAAATACACAAAAAAAATTATGAACATTATCATTTTCTTAAACTTTTAATAACCATAAGAAATTAACTTAATAAAATTTTATTATTGTAAAATAGTTTTCCTTCTCAATAAAAGCAGACATATTACCGTTTATTCGTAGAGATGTGAGATTTCAGGATCATTAAAGGTCGCATATTGTAATTACAACACAACTGTATTCGTTTCATCATTCTATATGAACAAGAAAGAACCTGGTCACAGCATGAAGAAAGTCCTTATCTAAGTGTTATGAACAACTACAAGTGTTGTTGAGTTTGGTGTTTTGAACATCAATGAACTAAAACGATTATATATTAAAATCAACATTCTAACCTTTAAAAATACACAAAATTATTACAAAATTTGTTACATTCATTTAGAGTTTGAAAAAGTAATATAGACTTTAATAAAACTGATTCAATTGTGATTTAGAATTGGTTTGTTTCCTAAAATAACTTTTTGTATAACACATGTTCTAGCATCATATTGCGAGAAAAAACTTAAACTAACGTCACTTTAAAATATCTAAGAAAAAGGATGCGTGTTTTCGTGTAGCAAAGCCACATCGGGCTATCTGCTGAGCCAACCGAGGGGAATCAAAGACCTAATTTTAGCATTGTAAATGCGTATACTTACCGCTGTACTAGCGGGGGTCGTTAACATATTGATTTTTTTTAAGTTTTACCCTCAAGCATCATATACGTTTTTTTCCATTGATGTATAGTATTGTGCAAAAGTATTCGTACAAGAAAATATTTTGTTATTCTTCCCATTTTACAATGCTCATTCTTTCATTCCATTATATAATGTAAATTACAACACTATAGTAATGCTTCACTGATTACTGTTGACAAATGAATGAGCCAGGATGAGAATACTTATCATTCTTTAGAATATCCACACACTTGTACCAAGAGCATGTCATAAGGATTCTGACTGAATGAACATACTGATCAAATTTATTGTCTGAAATAACTGTCATGCTGCTCAATGAAGTGTCTTAATTATACAGAAAGAAGCTAGCAAAAAGCTAACGTATGGTATCAGTATATGGTAGAATAAATCAAGTTAATAGCACTCCACCAATAAACCTAGATTAAAATAGTGTTTAACACTCTATATGAAGTTTTGGTGTCATACCAGGGCCCAAAAAGTAGAGAGAATTGTCCCTAGATCAGAGAGTTCGCACAAAGTAGTTATTTTGTGCTGGATGGATTTTCCAACAAGTACCTGCCGAATTGAAATGCTTCCCAAACACTTTCAAGTGCATCACACATCGTGAGATTGAAACAAGTAAATTTGTAAATATGAAAGTAAAAGACAGAACACCTACAGTCAATGATATCGATGTTAAAAGTCTTCGTTTATGCTTTCTTCGAAACAGAAGGAAGACTGTCACTGATCTTAAGCATGAGATAAAATCCCCGTTCTTGGTAAAAGAGTAGCCCAAGAGAAAGCGGTGGATGATGATGACTAGCTGCCTTTCCTCTAGTTTTTCACTGATAGACAGATAGACAGAGTGTTCTCTTGTAGCTATCCACGAAATTGAAACCAAAGGAAAACCTTAAAAAAAAACTAGAAATTTTTGTTTTCTGTAATTCTCGTGGATGAATTTGTTGTTTTGAATTAAGCACAAAGCTACAGAATGGGCTATCGGTGCTTTGCCCACCACGGGTGTCGAAACCCGTATTTTAGAGTGTAAGTCCGCAGACATACCGCTGAGCCACTGGGGGGCGTCGTGGATGAAGAAATCCAAGGCTATGATGTCTGTATTAAAATAATGCGTGCCTTTAAATAATACTCAGCGAGATGTGTCAGATCATGTTACTTGTTTGTGTCATAACATAGTTATTTTTATTATTTATTCACTAGTAATACAAAAGTTGGATCAGATCAAGTTACTTGCTTCTATGTGAAGGTTTCTATTCAGTATGTGGGTGTATGTTTTCTTACAGTAAAGTCACAGCGGGCTATCTGTTGAGCCTACCGATGGAAATCGAACCCCCGATTTTAGCGTTGGAAAAAGTCTGTAGACTTACCGCTGTACCAGCGGGGGGGGGAGGCTTCTTTTCGCTAAATCGCAAGTAATTCAGACGATGCAATAGATTAAGTGTTTTTAGATTACTGCTAAGAAGTTAAGATTTTCTATCGCTCTCTAAATGAAGATGCTATAGAAATACTGAGTAACTTTGGGTTGCACAGCCGTAAGTTGAAGGCTTATAAAACTGGAATTCAGTGCTAGATCTTCCAGACGGGCGAAGCGCATTGTGCAACTTTGAACTTAAGCAACACAATTGGTCGCCAGCTATGCTTGTTGTTCGTTTCTACCGAATGCATTCACCACATATTCCACGGTTTAAGTACGAAAAGCAGGTATGATATGCAATGAAGTTTCAGACTCACGCTAGGTTTTGATTCTAACAAGAGGCTACCTGCGTCATTTAAGGAAAAAGAAATTTGTTCACAGGCGAAATATTCATCTTTCAATTAAAACCATAATTTTATGAATTCGACTACCTTAATCTAGGCTTACATCAAACTAATGTTTTCATTTTACATTTGCTTGTCAGGTAGACTTGGGAGCTCATTAATTACGCATGAATGGTAGAAATAATTAGTTTTCTGCACGTGATGTGCGCTAGTCATCAGCTTGGAGTTCTAGGTGTCAATATGTATATCTACTGTTGAATTTTAAATACTAAGAAATTATTACAAACACAAAATATAAATAAAAGAAAGATAAGTTAGAATCACTTTGGTTTCCAGAATTTATTTTATTTTCAATCTGGTAGGAAATAATTGTTGTGCTTCTTACTTATCACGTCATAATCAGGACTGAAAAATAATTACAAACTTACAGGTAATAGAAAGTGTTTGTTAATTATAATTAGCGAGATTACCGTTGTAGAAAATTACATTACAAAGTATGTTTGTTATGGACGAAAAATTAAAATTTGGTAAGAAAGTAATGACCATCATGATACCGTGTTCTTTAATTTCCTAAAATAATTCGTTATCACTATGCCAGTATATTTTTTTAATTTCCTGAGCATATCAGGGTGTAATGTCATTATATGATGTATGTGAAAAAAACAAAAATGGTTTTAATTTTATATAAAAATGTATGATTGTCCGAGTGATTCCCCTTAATACTGCCGTCCCACGCTGTTACAACGGTTAGTATACGGATTTTAAACACTCAAACCCCTAGGCCGACACAGCTGATAGCCCGATGTTATTTTGGTTTAAAAAAACAATAACACACACATATTTAACATTACCTAGCTTTTCCGCAGCACTTTCAAACTTTTTAAGCATGATAGTAAATTAATCTATGAGACCTTGGGCATGATCAAATGCACGAATGAAATGTTTGACCTTCTGTGTCTAGTAATAAACACATTCCATAATTTCCACTGTGAGAGAGCTTTAATTGTTTGCTTTTTCAAAAAGCATAACAGTGAAGGTGGCGGGTGATACTGACTGATTGCCCTTTTTCTGGTCGCCATTTCTAAATTAGGGATGCTGAGCATATATCTAAGTGTTTATTTAAAGATGTATTTTCATCTATGTGTTTTTTAAGGTAGTTTTTAGGTTGAAAACACGAATATCAAATTCCGTCTTCTGTTAGTTTTCATGCGCCCAGGAACCATTTTATCAAAGTGCAGTTGTCTTTAGCGTAACGCTTCACATATGACTTAGCTTCACACGCGAAATATTCATCTTTTTATTTCGTTTAAATACTAAACGGCTCTTTCTTAACTTTTATCTCTTCAGTGATACCAGTTAACCATATGACTAAAGCTAAATAAATGTGATAATTAAAACTGAACAAATCAAATAATATTTGATTATTTATTTTTATACCTAGAATAAATAAAAATTTGGTTTGGATGAGATAATGCATTTCCATAATATTTTCTTATTTCTAAAAAGAAAATACCTTGCTATTTAAGCTGGTAATAAGAATCTTATATACTTATAAAGATTAAATTACTATAATCAGATAAAAAAAAAGAGTTTTAAGGAATAATATACTCAATACATTCCCATGGGACGTTATAAATAACGGTCAATCCCACTATTCGTTGGTTAAATTGTAGCCGAAGAGTTGGTGGGTAGTGTTAATGAGTAAATGGCTTATACTGTTAAAATAGAGACGGCATACATAGATAACCACCGAGTATCTTTGCGCGATATTCTAAAACAACATTATTGTGTTTAACCTTAAGCTTTCTTTCTAAGATAAAAGTTTTTACTTCGTTGAACTTTGAATTTATCCATCATGCTTGACTCCACCAAGATGCTTTCGACTTACTTCGATTGCTCATATTTTCTCTGCATTTAGTTGTCAAATATTAGGTCATTTAAAATCAAATGCCATATTAATTACTGATGAACTGTTAGCAAATGGAATAAACTGACATAAGACAAACAAGAAAAAAGTGAAACTATTCCAAAACGAAGGCAAAACATAGAAACTGAAGATAACAGCGGTTAAAAATATGTTTCTAAAATATTTTTAATAAACAACCCTCACCTCTAAGTGTTAACTATGGAATTATCATTTAATATGCAATGTTAGTCCTAACAGATAAGCTAATATAAAAATTTACCAGTTTCGTGCGGAAATGAAAAACCACTTTATTAGAAACATCATGGAAACAAGAAGATAGAACGTGTGCAAGGATTATAAAAAGTTTAAATGAAAACAGCAACAACAAGAAACTGTTTTTTTAGATTAGTTTAGATTGAGAATTGAAGAATAAACATTTTAAATTCAATGAATAACATTAGGACTAATCGATGATGCGAAAGAAATATATATAAGTCTACTAAAATGGATAAGTTTGGATTAATAGCTGATGTTACAGAAATATCCTAAGTCTACCAAAATGGGTGATGTGACAGAAATACCTCATATCAGCTGTAATGTATAACATTTCAATTGAATGGTCATTTACAGAAACGCCTTAAGTTGGCTATAGTGGATAACACTTGTATCGGTCGGTTTCTGTTGCTCGTTATTAAGCACAAGGCTGTACAAAGGGCTATTCGTGCTCTCCCACCACAGTATATTGTTCGGTGATATTACGGTTTTTAATTTCTTGGCTGAAAAAAGTTAACGTTATCCAACATCGCGGCTTTTCGTCTCTTATTTAAAGAACTCTTTCTTAGATTAGTGCATTAAGTATATTAATCTGCCACCAGGTGGAACAAAGACAAGAAAGAAATTTGCACATTTATCAATAACAGGTGCTAACACGTTATTTGAAAGAAAAGGGTAATATATTTGTATATGTTTTGAGTGGGAAGTTTCACAGTTTAATCACTTCTGTTTATTTTGTAATTAAAATAATTTAATCTACACTGAAATTAAAAATAAAGAAGTAACACGATCGAAGCTCAGTCTGTTTATCGGGAATATTTTGTTTTATGTTTACCGTGAATATTAACTCTAAAACAAAAGTTAATAACATTCCAACAGCCGTATTCCTACAAATATGTACTTTATTAAATAAACAATTGCTAACCTTATAATCTAAAATGTGTTCTGCTTCCTATGAAACAAGAACATACATTTTAACAGAGATAATTCTCTGTAAAAATTCTACACTTTAAAGTAGCGTATTTAATTGGAGAGCCTGGAATTATCTCAGGAGATCAGATAACTGGAGCTCATTACACCTAGAGTATTTTCATGTTAAGATGTACCCATTGTTAGTACAGTTATTTAGGAAAGTGCCCACACTTAGCCAAAATGGTGTCAGATCTCAGTTTTTTTTACTTCATGCCGACAAAAGTAACAACCTCATTTTCTTTAAAGTACTCGCAATTATCGAATTCTTGTACGGCTTAAAATATCTCACTTTCCACATTTTTTTAAATTCCGATTTCGGTTACACTCGGTTTTTCGTTGTTTTGTGTCGTAATTGTTAAACCAAAAGAAGCATAAAAACTTCTGTGAAGTAGTATCTCCAGAACAGGTTAAAGCCCGCAACAAAAATCAAAATAGCTGTAGTAGGTTATTATTATTGTGTATGTTCTTAAAGTTCTGTCTTTATGCTGTTTATATAATAGATGAATTACATGATTATCACCAACTGTTAAAAATCTACGCAAAATACATGGCTTCTTGATTACTTCCATTAATCAATTTATCGGAGCACTATGCTGGCAATTAGTGTGATTTTATTAACTATGTAATATCTATCTATTAAGAACTCTTCTGATATTCAGTATGATTTCACTGTCTCTATAATGATTTTCTTGCTAAAGTATATTATTTGTCATGACAGATAAACATTTGGATCTTGCAATCCATAAACGTTCCTTGCTCATCAGAAAATAATATTAAATTTGAAATTATGTTAAAACCCTAAAAATTCAAACGTTTGAGGAAAACAACAGCAGTTAAGACAAGATGTATGTACTTGTTGTAAACCCAAGCAATTTGTAAAACGAATTAAAAACGAAAATCCATTAAATAAACAGTCGTCGTTACGACAAATAAAAGTAACAATCATTAGATTTATAAATCACTGTCATCTAAAAGTCACCAGATTAAAATATTTAGTAATTTAATTTATATTGCTGTGATTAAAATACTTGTTATATTACACCAAGTACCCACTGGACGATGACTGAGATTTATTCCAGCGAAGAAGTGATATCGTTTTAAATGAAAGCTTGAAGTTTCTTTTCTAAGACCAAGACTAGCCCTTTGAGACTCTAGCCGCTAACAGGCTAAAACTTTTCTATATTTCAAAAGAAATATCGTAGCATAGAAATATTTGTTTTTCAGCAATATATTCCAACACTATTTTTTCATGATTACGCAATAATTCTTTCTCCTATATCGAGGTTGCAAGAAGATAACGTTATTATATTTGTTACTTTAAGTTTCCAAAATAAATTTATTGGCGACAAAGCTCTTAAATAGAAAAGACGTGATCAACGTAAGATAAGTAAATTGTACAACGAAGTAGAAATAGGCTGAATAATAAATTTTCATTTTGTTTTGCTAAGTTATGAACAATAATTATTCAACTTTTGTTTCTTGTCTCACGTCTCTTTAATCATATCATACCGTGGCTAGCGATATATTTCAGAATTCATAGGTAGAAACTGGTTAATTAAAAACAGACATGGTCTAATTATTACACACTTTTCAATAAAAAGAGGATAACGCTATATTTGTTTCTCCCATTTCTCAGACCAGACTTTGAACATTATCGTATGTTATCAGGCTTGTTAAATTACATAAGTTTAGGATGAAACGTAATACATAGAGATTTACTACCTTTAAAGTTGACCAAGGGTGACCTATTTATTAGAGAACGTTATGGGACATAGCTTTCTAGTAAATGTTCATATAAGTTACACTGTTCATATATAGAGCAGTATGTTAGGCCTAATCTCGTAAATTTCGGTTTACGCTTCATTGTTGAAACGCTACATTAGCTTAAACTACACATCAGAGTTTATTACATACGGTTTAAATTTCAAGTAATATTTCACTACATATATACCATCTTAAGGAAAAGATTATGTTTTTCAAAATAATCATGTCAGCGAACAAAATATATGAATTATCATTTCCCCAGATACAGTTAAACAGGTATCATAACTATAGACATCTAGTTTGTTTGTTTGTTTGTTTTAATTTCGCGCAAAGCTACACGAGAGCTATTTGTGCTAGTTATCCCTTATTCAGCAGTTTAAGATTAGAGGGAAGGCAGCTAGTCATCACCACCCACTGCTAATTTGGGGCTACTCTTTTACTAACGAATAGGAGGATTGACCGTCACATTATAATGCGCCCACGGTTGAAAGGGCAATCATGTTTGGTGGGACGGGGATTTGAACCCAGCGAATTACGAGTCGAGTGCGTTAACCACCTGGTCATGCCGGGCCTAGTAAAAAAAAAGAGAAATATTTTAATTTTGAACTTAATTAAAAATATATTTAATTAACTTATCAACTCTTCTTTGTTTAATAACGTCTTGTAAAAGCAGAATATAAGGAAGTTAAAAAAATACACCGATATCAACTGTATGGCTTTCTTTCGTCAAAACTGTTTTCACTGTGTAACCAACGAAAAGTGAGCAGACTAAATATGTATAACGAAACTAAGAAAACAAATTTCATTTTGCATAACTTCGTAAATAGAGTGTAAATAGAGTATGTTAACATAGATAGTTTATTGCACAAGAAAAGGCGGATAATTTCTTGTATATTGTGATTTACAATCATTTCAGGATTATTAACTAACTACAAACATGACAATTTATTAAAGTTAGGAACTTTAATTAAAAGCTCACTATGTCTCTGGTACTATATATTTTATGCTGAAAAACAAGAACAAAATAGTTGGACTATTATGTTTCAAAATTAGGCCTAGAAATGCCATACTTACAAGTGATGGCAACCTGTTTAAACTATCACTCTCTAAAGGTCTTAAAGGTATTCTAGTATTATCCAACCTTTTCTTACAGCAGAAGGACTGCGATGGCCAGGTGATTAAGGCACCCTACTCGTAATTGGAGGGTCGTGGGTTCAAATCCCTGTCACACCAAACATGCTTTCACCTTCAGCCATGGAGGTGTTGTAATGTGACGGTCAATCCCATTGTTCATTAGTAAAAGTGTAGCCCAAGAGTCGGCGGTGCGTGGTGATGACTAGTTGCATTCCCTCTAGTCTTACATTGCAAAATTAGGGGCGGCTAGCGCAGATAGTTCTCTTGAAACTTTGAGCGAAATATAAAATTAAACAAACAAACACGTTTTTATAACAGAGAGGTATGTAGGAGAACTGACTTGCCGAGGCTCAATTTGTCGGTGACGTTAAAAATACATGCTCATGGAATATGTAAAACCCAAGCACTTCTACTGGGTAATAGTAAATCAAACCACTTAATTAAACTGACTGTATCTTGAAACATGTTTTGGCTGAGGAAAGAAAAGTATCTGTCCCTTTCGTGTTTGCAATTACAAATTTTATTGGGGACAGAACAGGTTGGAAATAGCATTTTTGAAAACTGTAATATACCCCACATTTATAATAATTCATCTTTCTTACTTGACGGTGAAGTTAAGGTGCTGTTTGATGTGAGAAGATATGACAGTGACCACAAACTTCATGAACTAAATGAAAATTGGAAAATAACAAGATTGTGCTTTTAACACAATCTTTTAGTGATAAGATTGATGTCAGAAAGTTATAAAAATAAATCATGCTTTTATTAGATTCTGACAGGGAGAAAATTGCTGTATCAAAACATTTTAAAATGACACACATTCGTCGTGCTTTTATTAGCTTATTTTAGTGACAAACTCGTTGTATCAAAACATTTTAAAATGACATACATTCATCGTGCTTTTATTAGCTTATTTTAGTGACAAACTCGTTGTATCAAAACATTTTAAAATGACACACATTCGTCGTGCTTTTATTAGCTTATTTTAGTGACAAACTCGTTGTATCAAAACATTTTAAAATGACACACATTCATCGTGCTTTTATTAGCTTATTTTAGTGACAAACTCGTTGTATCAAAACATTTGACAATGACACACGTTGTTCTCGCTCTTATTAGTTTATTTCAGTTATAAACCTGTAGTATCAGAACATTTGAAAGTGACATAAATAGATCGTGCTTTTCTTAGCTTTGTTTAGTGACAAATATGTTTTATCTGAACATTTCAGAGTGACAGAAATAGATCGTGGTTTCATTAGCTCGTTTAGTAACACATCTTTTGTATCAGAACATTTGAAAGTGACATTAATAGATCGTGCTTTTCTTAGCTTTGTTTAGTGACAAATATGTTTTATCTGAACATTTCAGAGTGACAGAAATAGATCGTGGTTTCATTAGCTCGTTTAGTAACACATCTGTTGTATCAGAACATTTGAAAGTGACATAAATAGATGGTGCTCTTATTAGCTTATTTTGGTGACAAACGTGCTGTATCAAAACATTTGAAAGTGACATAAACAGATCATGCTTGAAAAAACTTTATTCAGATATAAAGCTATATAATTTGATTAACAAAGTTGGAAATCCCATCCGTCAAATTAAGCGAGAAAATTTGAAACGCCCTTTTACAATCTCACATTTTTATGACTTAAAATTATGATTCTGAATCTGTGTCAGATTAAATTGAGGATAATTAGTTTTCATTATAATTTCTAATTATGTATTTCTTACTAGTCACTCTTTATTCCAGAGGGAATATCTCAAGTCTTTTCACGTTCATTTTCTGAGTCGGAATTCACAAACATATCAGAAACACTGTCATCTTATCATCTTCATGTTCTTAATATTTATTCTTGAGCTTCCTTTCTCAACAAACTGTAGACTGGACTTCGAATCTTGTTGTTTAAGTCCGTAAAAATGACCGTTGACTCGTTGCTGGACTTTAACAAAATGAGTCACTGTTTAATAAATTATGATATATATTTTTAAAGGACATTTCGTTTACTTTCATAAATTGTGGTCTGAAAATGTTTGTTGTACTTCCGAACAGAAACCTACAAAAATACGCTGGTAAGACTAAGTCCTCCTACGTTAATTGTTTTCTTTAAATGGTTGGAGAGTTTGTGGTGTAGAAACAATACTTTTGTAATTGTCGCGAAAAATCCATTAACGACCCAGTTATTAAGAGACTGCTATTGGTAAGTTACTGGTTTATTGACAGTTAAGTTAATATATATCTACATAAATCTTTGTTTACCATATTAAATTTAAAACTAGTATTTTAGGTACTTTAAAATGTTTGCATTATATTTATTTGCGAAAATATAAATAGAAAGATCCAAACAGTACAAATATATATTTTCTTATAAATAGAGATTCACTTGTTCAGTTTCTTTAGTGCGTTAACAATAATTATTACAGACTTAAACTCTAGCTTCCGGAGTTTGATTTTCCTTGGTGAAAAAAAAACAACGTATATGAGCTAAAAATAACGAACAATTATTATTTTCTAATACTGCGCACAGCTACATAAGAGTTATTTGTAACAAGTCGTCTTCCACTTGAAATGTATACTTTAGAGTGAACTCAGCTAGTCAATCACCATCTACACTTGGTGTGTGTACTCTTATAGCACATCCAATAAGGGTCGCGCTGTGAAACCTGGTATTCAGTCAGAGCACGCAAACTACTAAACCACGCACCGTCATTATAAAAAAAAGGGATTAAAGGTGTTGAAATGATATAAACAACTCTGCGAGAGTCTACTTTTGTAACCATAGGTATCGTTCAGGAAATTCTTGCTGACAAGGTCAGCAGAGGTATGTAGGAAACACCTGAAGTTCTCTTCCATTCAACTAATTAACAATTACTCGTTAACTCACGAGGTACTTGAAGCCACTCGACTGTATTCTTGATGAGTCTCTTGTTCTTGTCAGTGAATTCTGTCTTGTTTGTGTGCAGTCGTTAAGTATTTGTGAAAATCCTTCAGTATGAAAGAAAGACTCTCAAACACAGGGTTATCTGGTTCAATGTTTGTGATATTCCCGTTGAATGTAACTTAAAATCCCTGAAAAAACACACGTTTATCTTGCTTTTGATGAACATATCAAACAGAATATATAATCACTATTAAATAAGATTTTTAAACAAATAAACGTAATTTCCTTGGTGTATTTATTAACTATAGATCAGGAATAACTTTACAAGGTTAAAGTCCACAATCCAGGGCTCAAACCTCGAGGTGCACAGAGCAAAGATAACCATTAGAATAGTTTTGAGATGAAACAATAGCATTAATTGTTCTCCTATCGGATAAATGCTCTTTTATTTCGGTTCGTTGTGGTAATGTAGTAAACAATTTACTGTCTTGTGGTTATTTGTGGTAATGTAGAAACTTACTCACTTGAGGTTTTTTAAGGTAATATAACACTTTATTGAAATGTGGTTCTTTGAAGTAATGTGACACTTTAAAGCCTTTTATATGCAAAAACGGCTCGTTTGGGTTGATAACATATTTTACGTAGAAAAGCGAACAACGTTTCGACCTTCTTCGGTCATCGTCATAACTACTACGAATGAAAAAAGCCAACACAATTACACAAAAACTTTATTCCTACCTACGTAAAACCGACTTACGCACACCGCAAATATACGGCATCCCAAACCTTATAAACCAGATTGTCCATTACATCCAATAATGTTCACATATGAATCGTTTAATTACAATCTTGGTAAATACATAGCTTGGGCATTCTCCAAATATGTAACATTAGCCAGCACATTCATCAAAGACTCTTTTAATTTCAAGTCTAATCTAAATCAACTCAATCATAAAGCTTTAATGGCCAGTTTCGATGTTATATCCCTCTTTACAGACGTTCCTACCACTGAAGCCTGCAAGATAGCCTTAGAACTCTATATCCGAGACCCTAACCCAACCATAGACATTCCCAGTAACCAGTTAGCAACCCTTATAGAATTAACTACGATAAAGACAAAATTCATGTTCAACAACCAAAACTATATACAAACAAATGGTCTAAGCATGGGCAACCCAATATCACCAGTTCTAGCCAATATTTTTATGACACAAGTTGAAACACAAACAATTAACACAGCATTACATCCACCACTATACTGGTACAGATATGTAGATGACACGGCTGCAGGATTCAGATCTACAGAACACATACTTAATTTTTTCAATTACATTAACTCTACATATCACAACATTAACTTCACATGTGAACAGGAAGAAAGCAATGAAATATCATTTCTTAACCTCAAAATTACAACAACCGACACACAATTCAAAACAGAAATCCACCGAAAAATCACCCATACTGGACCATGCATTCCTTGGGAGTCAGCACATGAAACAAAACAAAAACTTAACATACTAAGAAATCAAATAAACACAGCCCTAAGACTGTGCTCACCAGATAAAATTAACGATGAATTAGACAAAATAAAACAATACTTCATCAACATCAATAAGTTTCATCCACAAACTGTAAAAAACATTATACTCACACACCCAGACAGAAAGAAAAATTAACCTGCTGAAGTAAATATATCTCACGAATCAAAAAATCACGAAACCATGTACTGCTGTATACCATATATTCCCTACATCAGCAGACAAGTAACCAACATTTGGCAAAAGCTAGTAACAAAATACGACATTCCAGTTAATACCAAATTTATTCAAAAACCAGGCACAAAACTGAGGTCTATGCTATGTAAAAACTACACTGACAAACACCACACCAACATTATTTACAAAATACAATGTGATAACTGCCACGACTTCTATGTTGGAGAAACAAGTAGAAAAATGGAAACCAGATTCAAAGAACATAAAAAGTCACCTTCACACGTTTTCGAACACTGCAAGTCAAATACACACAACATAACCATAGAAAACGCCCAAATACTAAATAAAGAAACAAACATAAACAAACGCAAAATTAAGGAAGCCCTACTTATACAACGAAATAAACAAATACAAAGGAATACCTTTATACCTATATTAAAAATAATAAAATAAATAATATAAAATTATATATCCAAACATCTAACATTGCCCTCTACATTCCGACACTCAATTACACAACCCTTTTCAAACATGTGGTCAGCTTTCGGTCAGTTACGTCTTTCTTTGTGAACCTGACGTTGACCGAAGAAGGTCGAAACATTGTTCGCTCTTCTATGTAAAATATTTTCTCAACCAAAACGAGCCGTTTTTACATATAAATTTCTCAACAAGTTGGTTTCTCGACATCACTTTACTGCCTTGTGGAGTAGCAATGTAGCACTTAATTATTTTGTGGTCCTTTGCTTCAATTCAGCACTTTACTGCCTTGTGGAGTAGCAATGTAGCACTTAATTATTTTGTGGTCCTTTGCTTCAATTCAGCACTTTACTGCCTTGTGGAGTAGCAATGTAGCACTTAATTATTTTGTGGTCCTTTGCTTCAATTCAGCACTTTACTGACTTGCAGAGAACTCATCAAATTGTTTAAAGTGGTTTTGATATAAAACTACAAATAAAGTTTGTTTTTCTGAAGTTTTCATTCTACTTAATTTCCTACGATATGAATGCAGGTTTCAAGACGTGTAATTTTTTTCTTGAGGATTTCTCCTTTTGCTACATTTAAGAATTCACGTTGACTGTATCAAACATTATTTTATTGATTTGGATGTATTCGTTAACTATATTCTACAATAGCTGTTGAAGCAATATGGTTCTTTCAAATACATTAATGTATTTTACTAGGCTTACTTATCAATTCTCGAGTAGAATTATTGTGAAACAAATAATTTTCCTGTCGGGAGTGCATTTATTAAGCCTCTCAATAAAAAAATAAATTTTGCATGTTAGACACAAGAATATCTTATTATAAGTGCATTTGTTAGTCATTTTCTAAAATTTCTTTTGATTAGTTAAATATTTTGTGGACTTCTGATGTTTCTTTGTATTTGTTTAATATTTGTCAACTGCTTTAGGCAGTTCTTGGTCATAAATGCAATGGTTTAGATACAAGCTTCTATTTTTCCGAGATTAGGTGAATTTTTATTGTTCTGAAATCTAGGTTGTTATTGCTCTGACGTAGCAGTTCTATTGTTTTGAAATATAACTTTTGTTATTTTAAGATAGATGTTTTTATTGTTCTGAAACACAGGTTTATTTGCTCTGAGATAGAAGTTTATTGTTTAGAGGTAAATATTTTTATTTTTCTGAGGTTGAGGTTTTTATTATTATTCACAAATAGACGTATTTTATTTTTTTGGTTTGAATTTCGCCCAAAACCACACGTGAGCTATATACTTTTGCCGTCTCTAATTTAGCAGTGTAAGACTAGAGGGAATGCAGCTGAATATAGGTCTCTTATACACGATTAGTATCTATATATCTCAGAACGGCTGGTATGTGTATCAACACTTTTACTGATAAGGAAAAAACAACGTTTTGACCTTCCTTAACTTAAAGATGACCTAGGACTTGTTTTGAATTATGCACAAAGCTACACAATGGGCTATCTGTGCTCTGCCCACCACGGATATCGAAACCCGGATTTTAGCGTGTAAGTCCACAGACATACCGTTGAGCCACTGGGGGGCTTGACCTAGGAAAATCGAAACGTTGTTCTCTTCTTATCAGTAAAAGTGTTAATATCCATACCAACCGTTCTGAGATATATATTTATTTCAAGTGGGTTTCTTGTCATCAAGAATTACTTCACCACAGCTATTGATATCTGATATATATATATATATTATAGCTACTCTGAAATTCATGTTAAAACAACAAACGAACATTGCTTTCCATTTTTTGTTGCTTTATTTGTTATTTCCCTTCTGGCATTTCTGTGAAACAAATAGTTATCAATTTTCTTCTAGATATTAGAACAAAAAGTTTCTGAAGCACGTGATCGTGTTGTCCTGAAAACCTTCTTGGTTCGTACCGATATACAGATATTTGTAAAATACATTGTTTTCAGATAATAAATATTTACTAGTTGTAGTTTAGGTTTCTTTAGAAAAAATATAACTTTCTGAAGTGAGTATTTAATTAGTTTTAAGTGTATTAATAGTTTTTGTTCTGGTGTTCATACGAGTATATCGATAGAATACAATCCACTGAAATGTGTGTTTATCTTTTTGGGTTATTCTTTAATTTCCGAACTTATTTAACTGGAATGAATACACGTAATTGTCGTTTTATGGTTCCATCTGTTAATTATTCTTGATTTAATATAACTCTCTGAAACATTTTATTCTGCGTGAATTTTTACGAGTTATAACATAAAATTCATCTATAATGAATACAGATGTCTGAAATACACGATTGTCTTGTTTTAGGTGCGCTTCTAACTTTTTTAAAAGTATGTGTGTGCGTTTGTGCTTTTTGTATAGCAAAGCCACAAAGAGCTATCTGCAAAGTTTACCGCGGGAAATCGAACCCCTGATTTTAGCGTTGTAAATCCGGAGATATAGCGGAGAGCTTTCAAAAAGCACCTTTCTATTGAAGTAATAATAATAATAAGTCAAAATATATAGTCCTAAAAGTTATTTTTTCCTATTTAGAACGTATTTATTGATTGTATTACAATTCCTAGCACAAGAAACGAGGTCAGTCTTAAAGATGAATAACATGATATACCGCTCTATTTGAATGTCTGGTCTACCTAATGTGTTACAGCTCTTTAGAAGTCGACCAAAAGGATAGAATTTCTTTCATGTGTCCACCACAGAGCATAATATTTCCTCTGATTGCTACCAGGAAGTGTGATATACTTTTTTAAAAGTCAACCAGAGGATACAATAGTAATCACGTATTGTAAATATAATATTAATTGTCTTATTCAGTTCTTAAGACAGTGGCTCTCAATCAGGGATGCTCGCACCCCCAAAGGGTGCGAGATTTTATTTCATGCATGGATGAAAATTTATTTTTTTGTAGGCCATATAGAGTTTATGCAACTTTTAATTTTGTGTAATATTTTTTCTTTTCCAAATGTTTCGTTTTTGTTTATATATCATTAAAATCTAATTTTAAAAATTTGTTTTGGCTACCTTCAACTTTATTTATTCTTAAATAAATAATTACTATGAGGGGTGCGAGAACATATATTTCAGGGGTGCAGGACATATAAAAGGTTGGGAACCATTGCCTTAAGGTGACATAAATATGTATAGTTTTATATGGTTACCAATTTAAGTTACGAGATAATCTACGTAACCGTTAAAAGGAGTACTTTTCCACTGTTAACTCATGTCGTAATAATAATGTAGTACGTTTAACTACAAATAGGTTTTGTTTGTTTTGGAATTTCAGACAAAGCTACTCGAGGGCTATCTGTGCTAGCCGTCCCTAATTTAGCAGTGTAAGACTAGAGGGAAGGCAGCTAGTCATCACCACCCACCGCCAACTCTTGGGCTACCCTTTTAACAACGAATAGTGGGATTGACCGTCACATTTTACGCCCCCACGGCTGGGAGGGCGAGCATGTTTAGCGCGACCTTCGGATTACAAGTCGCACGCCTTAAGCGCTTGGCCATTAACTACAACTAGTTTTATATTCAGTATATCGGTTTCAACTTGTATTCCATATATCTGAATGGCTCTTTACAAGGTTATATTGTATCTTATTGTGAAGTCCTATTAAAACTAGTTTCTATCTTTATGTTACGCATCAAACAGTTTATAAAGACTAAAGTTGTAACTTAAAATTTTCACACTGTTTTTAAAACAGTTTTCCTAACACATTAATCATATTAATTAAATATAGTGAGTGTGCACACGTACTATTTCATACTTCCCCTATAAGTATCATTTGATCGGGTGTCAAATTTTCTATGTTTCATTTCCGTAGGAATGATTCACTTAATAATATAAATGGAAACCAACACGCTTTTATTGGTTTGTTCATACATCTGTTCAGTATATTCAAGCTCTAAGTTATGAAGAGCTCACATAACATATTTATAATTTATAAATATCTGTATCTTCCAAGAGAACTTTTAATGTCAAATTAATTCATCTGCTCAAAGAACATCACCCACAGACATGATCCTTAAATGTTACACAGCGACATTTGATCTATAGAGTTTGAGTTCAAAGAACGTTAGGACACTACTTGTAGTTATAATTTTTTTCAAAACAATTTTAAATATACACGGCCCATGAGATTATTGCTTTACACATACAGTAAATATTAATGACTTTTAATATCATATATTATTTTACCGATATTTTTCTGATGTTTAATACTTTACACTTATTTTATTTTAATACGGACTTTAGAGTGTGTGTGTGTGTTTTTAATAACAAAGCTACATAGGGCTATCTGCTGAGTCCACTGAGGGATAATGAACTCTTGATTTTAGCGTTGTAAATCCATGGACTCATTGCCGTTCAACTGGGGGACTCGATGTTTGTTTCAGTTAAAAATATATTTAGAAATTCATGCAACTTATATTGTTAATTGTGTATGGCGAAATTACCGCGCATTCCCTAAATTTGTAGAAGATTCTCGAGTGTAAGAGTCAACGATATACGTTTTATAAAAACACGAGCGTGTCGTCAGTGTTGTGGGCGAGCAGAAATATTTAAAATCTCGCCTATTGCTTATAAACCAACGTGACGCGCGAAGTGTTTGTTTGTTTTTAACCGTCACATTAATACGCCCCAACGGCTGAAATGGCGGGCATGTTTGGCACAACGGAGATGCGAACCCGCAACCCTCAGATTACGAGTCGCACACCTTAATACGTTTGGCCATGCCAGGCCTATGTGACGGAAAAAAACTACTTAAACTTGTTCCTAATTTTCCAATTACAGACTAGTGAGAAGCAGTTAGTAAATACCACTGACCGTCAACTCTTAGATACTCTAACAGCATATTGCAACTGGGATATTACTCTCATAAAACACCTACGGCCCGAAATTGCTCAGCGAAAATTTATAATTGGGACGCGAATCATGACTCCTAGAATTTACCGTTTGGAAGAGTAACAACTCGACCACGTTCAGACCAAACGTTCACACATCTGTTGATATAACTGTGGTGACTGAAATATGTACATATGTAAAAGATCTCTGCATATGAAAAAGTATTCCAGCAAATAATACGTACCTCATATATGGGTGGTTCATATCAGTTTGTTCGTATCAGACGTGGTGTTTCGTACAATTGATGATCTGAAAGGATTTTTTTGCTTCAGTTAAAGAACAGTTTCAAAAAGTGTAAGTTGTTCTCCTGGTGTAATTTATTACTCTACTTCCTGATTAGATAAAAAAAAAAGATGTTTTTAGAAAACACCATTCTTGTTCACAATCATTACACACGTTTGTGTTGAAATATCACGTGACTTGTATAAATCCTAGTTTCCTGTCTTCGTTGTAAATCAAGGAAAACAAATAGTTCTATTGAATAAAAATATATATATTTCGCCTGTAAATATGACTACTGATTTATGATTTCGCAAAATAGTAATAGAAAACACAAAATTACACATTGTCCCTTTGGCCAGTTTAATTTATCACCATACGTTCTTCAACCTTTTTTCTTCTAATTAATGCTAAATTCCTCAGAAGCTTCAACATAGAATGGTAAATTTTCTAACGTTAGGGAATAGACTGAAACCAATAAGATACTAATTGTACAATTAATCAACGATCTTTAAAAAACAAACTGGGAGAGAAGCCAGACCATCAGAACTTCATCCTACAGGTTAACTAATCAGATAATTCTATACATTAGATGGATCATTAGGTCTTTATATACGGCAAAGTTAAGTCTTTTCCGATAATAGTTGCATTTGCCTTAAGTGCAACGATTTGAGAAATTTCTTAATTATAATGTACTTTCGACATTTTAAAAAAAATACATCTTCATATATATGTGTGTTCATATCTTTTTATTTTATAGAAAGTTCTCTTAAAAAGACGTCTCTTTCTCCTCTTTAAATTCTTGTAGCTACTTTTGGCATGTGTAATCAAGTTTCAAATATTTTCATACATTAGTCTATTCAGAGTTAAAACATATTTTTTTTTGTTTTAATACTTAGTGATTAGCCCCCCAGTGGCACAGCGGTATGTCTGCGGACTTACACACTAAAAAACCGGGTTTCGATACCCGTGGTGGGCAGAGCACAGATAGCCCATTGAGTAGCTTTGTGCTTAATTCTAAACAAAATTAGTGATTAGATACGAATAGCAAAACTTTCACAGCAAATTAGGAACAAAAGATAAATTACTTTGTAAGAGCGTTGGTTGAAATGTAAATTTAAATTGGCCCGGAATGGTCAGGTGGTTAAATCACGCGACTCGTAAACTGAAGGTCATGGGTTCGAATTCCCGTCCCATCAAAACATTTTCGCCCTTTCAGCTGTGGGGTTGTTATAACGTGACGTTCAATCTTACTATTATTTGGTAAAAGAATAGTCTAAGAGTTGGCGGTTGGTGGTGATGACTAGCTGCCTTTTCTCTAGTCTTACATTGCTAAATTATGGAAGGCTAGCGCAGATAGCCCTCGTGTAGCTTTGCGCGAAATTCAAAACAAACTAAACCAAATTTCAACTTTTAAATCACATGATTAAATATATTTATTACGAGTTTCTGATAATTATTTAATTGTTATCAGTCGTGTCAGTTTATGTTATTCAACAGCTGATTATCAGTTGGAAAGCTTGTGAAAGCAAACAAACTGTTGTCGGCTGGTAAGATTCAAGTTATCATTCAGTGAAAATTTGTCGTTTCCTACAAAAAAAAGCGAAAGTTTTCGAAGTCTATTGATATTAATAAATGCTGAAATGTCCAGAAAACTGCCAAAAATAAAACACCATCTTGTTCTTTGCAGAACACGCCACTCCCCGTATTTAGTAGACCTGGCGACCAAGTTCGTCTGTTTATAAAACAGATCAATGAAGTTTATTTTAATAAAAAAAAAAACATTCACGTATTTGATAATTTTGCTTGGAAATCGTAGATATAAAGAGAACCACAAGGCTGTTTTCTGAAGAGGAAATACTTCTGTTCTGTGGAACATACTCGCTGTTTTATGTACCAGGTACAAGCCTTTTTACTGCCTACTTTCTTAAAGGAACAAACGCTGTACGAGTTTTGATTTGATTTGAGCGTCATATTTTATGGCAGATTAAACACTTCGGATTGATTTCTTTTTCATTTTCCGTGTTTAGGAATGATAAAAGCGAAAACATATGTCCTATTACCGTTATCAAAGTCCACAGACATAGCGAGTCTCGCAGCGAGACCTAGTCAGGCCAGAATAATACGTTGAAAGTACTGATCTGGAATTCAGTGGTTGTAAATATTCATCCGTATATACGACATTTAGAGTTCATCAAAGCGTATTCTAATTGGTACTGCTAAGTTGATTTATCAGTAATATGTGTTAACAGGATGTGCTTGCTAACAATGTAAGAGTGAACGAATTCACTTCGACAGCCGTGGAGCGCTCTCCTTGTTAAAACTCACCAGTTGTTTGCGGTGAGCGTGTAAGATGGAAATAATCTGTGTAACTCTGTGTGTATCTACTTTATGTATCAAATAAATGATTTATTATAAAATCAACTTTGTTAACTATATCACGTACTTTTTGCATGAAACCATTTCTTGTACTTGGAATTAATAATTTGTAGAATGAATAATATCATTGCATTTGGATTTTAATAGCTGAAAATACAGGTTTGTCCAAGCGCAAAGCTACACAATGGGTTTTCTGCACTTTGCTCGCCACGGAACACCGAAATCTGGTTTTCAGTGTTTAAGCCACAGAGGTTAATTAACCCTGAGCTACTTGGGTATATGTGTATGGTTAAACGTAACCTTGATCCACTGTGGTGGAGTGGGGGACTTGAAAATAGTAATTTATAATAGCAACTTTAGGTAGAAATCGTAATTTGTTGAATTAAAAATACAATTCCTTATTTAAATGGTATCAGATAAAAGTAGCAGTTTGTAGATATAAGAATATTGTTACAGTTATACATTGGAAAAAGTAAACTTCAGGAAGAATAAAATCACTAATTTTGATTTAAGCAAAAACAGTAATCAGTAAGATTAAGACTATTATTATGTTTTGATCGCTTCTGATAGAAATAATAAATGGAAAAATTAAATATTTGGTTTCGATTTTGAAAACAGTATGAAACTGCATTTAGCAGTATATTTAAATATCTGTATCAGTTTATAAGAGTTATTAATATACGCTAAATAGCACATTAATATATTAAATAACAATTCTAAATGTCTTTAACTGTAAAAACACGTTACATTAACTTGACCAATACACACAAATATTGGGTACGATTATGAAAATATTTACCTCAGTAGCTAATAAATATAAATTTGAAGCCCCGTTCTAACCCATCAAGTCATTTGTTGTTTCATTTAATAAATATTGTATTTAATTGTACTTTGAGCTACAACGTAAAGAAGAATGTGTCTTAGATATTTTTGTTCTGATCTCTTTGTGGAAAAGTTTTATCTCATTCAACTGCTGACAAAAAGAGCACTGTTCTGATATATCTTCGATTTTTTTTCGCCACTTACATAGAGGAGCAGAGAAATGTACAATGTAATACTTACACGAGAAGACTTATATATATATATATACACATACACAGACACACACAAACATATATATATATATATATATTTGTGTTTTTTTTGTTTTTTGTTTTTAAAGAAGAATCAGGAACGTCACGCAAGTACCCTGTTCAGCTGAGCTGGCTGCAGGAAAACCCGATTCACTGAACACTTGTAACTATAGAAATCAGCACGTGACTTGAGGCCTCTAACGGTCTTCAATGGCTTACTGCGCCATGTTAAAACAGCAGCAGTTATTAGTGACGTACGTGTATAAAATCCTAATGCCAAGCTTGCTACAGCCATTAAACTGTGCCTATGTTTCACATTCTTGGCTAATTCACGTTATACGTGAATTGATGAAGCCTGATGTTTTAAAAGATGGCGAAATGGTTTAAGAAATGGCAGTGGAGATTCTAGATTAATTCCTTTAGTGCTGAAAAACATCACGAAAATAAGGCTTGAACCATTTACGTAAAAGGATTTAGAGATGAAGGAAATAGAACTTCGAAAATGTCATAAAGTTTTTCTTGTAAAGTAAAAACAGTGGTAATGACGTTTAATGTCCTGTACTGCCCATTAAAACCACGAAACGTCGCTTTAGTTTCGCAAGTGGACTTAACACATTTAAAAGATATGTAAAATTTAACCAAAAAAGTTTAAATTGTATGCTGTTTAATATAAGATGTTTCAGATTAAAAACGTGAATTCAATGGCTCACTTTTAGAATTGTGCTCTGCTCTGCCTCTTGAAAAATATAGCAAATAGATTGGAAATTATTGTAGAAAGCAGAGTATTTACTGAACGAACATAATACGTAGGCACTTATAGCACAGACCAAGCTTAGATACATTACCTCGTCATCTCTTTACAGGCTTAGGTGTTATTCATACTGATTGGTGTATAATGTACATTGGGTTGCTATGGGAGCACAAACGTTGCTTATAAGACCTATGTGATTCGTTTATTCTAAGATGTGAATAACTTCAATGGTTTCAGAGCAGGGTCATAATACTTTAAAACTTCTAAAAATATTTAAAAATAACAGCACAGTTGGACAAATACATGAATTAATTATTGAGTCGACATCTCTAACAAAAACACTAAATTTAAAACCTCTAAAAATGTTTACATCGTCATTTGGAAAAAATATATATAAAATCAAACGAAACATTACACCTTTAATTTAAAAAAATGTTTATATTATAAGTTCACAGTTGTGATATGTATTCTTAACCTGAAGATGACCTCAGAAGGACGAAGCGTTGTTCTGTACTTTATTATAATTAAAGTTTTAATCCTCATACCAGCCGTCTTAAGAAATCATTTTTACTTCAAGTGTGTTTCTCTTCATCATGGACAGTTGTGACACATCATTAAGTCGTTTTAGTTGCTTCGTTGTCTACTTCATGTATTAATTCTTATGATTAAGTAATTATTTTATCTTGTATTGCTTTATCGTGTAATCGCACGTTTTACCATATTATTCCGTCTGTATTTTAATTTTCAGTCTAACATAATTTTACATTAGTTTGACTGTTACTTCATGTCTTTATTGTACTTACCAGTTTAACATGGATTTACATTAGTTTGACTGTTACTCCACGTCTGTGCTGTGCTCATCAGTTTAACATGGATTTAGATTAGTTTGATTGTTACTCCACGTCTTTATTGTACTTACTAGTTTAACATGGATTTACATTAGTTTGACTGTTACTCCACGTCTGTATTGTACTTACCAGTTTAACATGGATTTACATTAGTTTGACTGTTACTCCATGTCTGCGTTGTGCTCATCAGTTCAACATGAATTTATCGTAGTTTAACTATTATTCATTGTCTGTGTTATACAAAGCAAAAAGTTTCACATTTTTAACGGAACAACTAAAAGTTAATTAATACAGAAGCACCACTATAGACCTACAGTATCAAATATGTGGCTGAATAAAGTTTATCGTATAGAGAACGTCAGAGTTTGGCAAATACCATCCGCCTGGCTGACCAAGATCAAATATTCCATATAAGACTAATGCAGAGTGTCAAATTATTATACATAATTCGTAAGACTAGAACGGATTTTATTGTAAAACTAAATATATAAGGTATATCAATTAGAGATGAATAAATATTCCAGTATTACATGTATGCCGACACAATGATAGTTTTTACATGATCCAAAGTTTTCTGAATTATTTATTTACTGGGTATATAAGAGTTTTAGCAACAATAAATAATAACATTTTGATTGCACACTTTGGTTACGTAATAAAACTGCGTTGATTTAGCTGATATTTATAATGTTCTTCTGAGAGGAAAGCCGGGCCTGGCATGGCCGAGCGCGTTAAGGCGTGCACTCGTAATCCGAGGGTCGCGGGTTCGCGCCCGCGTCGCGCTAAACATGCTCACCCTCCCAGCCGTGGGGTGTATAATGTGACGGTCAATCCCACTATTCGTTGGTAAAAGAGCAGCCCAATAGTTGGCGGTGGGTGGTGATGACTAGCTGCCTTCCCTCTAGTCTTACACTGCTAAATTAGGGACGGCTAGCACAGATAGCCCTCGAGTAGCTTTGTGCGAAATTCCAAAACAAACAAACAAACAAACAGAGGAAAGCCATTTATAGCGCAAAAAGAAACAAAAATTATAGATTCTGCAAGCATAAGAATTTATTTAGATAATAGTTTATATTTGTTCTAATTAGCATAATTTAATATTATATTCTCTTTTTCCTGTCCTGTGATATATATATATATTAAGTAATGAGTCAATGGTTGCTCTGTTAATATTTGATGTCCACTTTTATGAATAAAGATGATGACTGAAATGTACTTTTATTTTCCATATTTCATTTAAACACAATATATTTACAAAGTACATCCGAAGTAGCAAAAACATCTCAAATAATAATGGTATAGTTTTGCTTCGGCTAGAAACTCCAATGTTATGTCTGCGAACACACGACGCTAGAAGGCGGGTTTCGATACCTGTGGCGGGCAGAACAAAGATAGCCTACTGTGTAGGTTTGTGCTTAGCTATAAACAAATATATCAGACCAGAAAACCAGATACGCCGGAGGATGGATGTTTCATATAATTTTGTCAATTGAAAACTTAGTTCCTTTCTTCCTTCTTAACCAATAAATCCTGTTTATTCTGAATACATCTGTATTTTATCATTTGTTTCTGCTGTTAAATAAATTCTTATAATAATATAATTCTTACACGGCTTCTTGTTATGTCTCATATTTATATCTATTTAATTCTGACTATCAATGTGAAAACTTTGTGTTTCTGTAACATTTATAGATATTTTATATATTCAGTAAGTTTCAACTATTATTCAAGAAAACGTTCCATGCAAGCCAAGAAAATATAGTAATGTTTGTAAGACTAAAAGCATATAATTATCTTTATAACACAATACATGCTCTCCCTTAATTATACATGATCAAAATATGCGAACAACTTGCAAAATGATTTGAATCTCTTTAACTCTTCTGACGAGAAAATTATAATGACCTGTCAGTATTTGAATACATTTGAATGATACATTTTGTTTTTAAATAACACAAACAGTTTGTTTCAGATTTTAAACAAATTTCTTCTAATTTGTTCTCACTGACTGCGTGAGAAAACCTATTAATTTCGATGCCCAGAGTTGGCACAGAACAAACATCCTAGATGTGCAGCTTTGTGCTTAACAAACAATCATCTATCCAACTCAGCAGCTCAGTTACTAAATCTGTAGGTTTATAATACTAAAACACGGAGTTCATTACTGGTAGTTGGCACAGAACAGATACCTTGAGATACAGATGTGTGTTTAACAAACAAATATAGATGTAAATTGTGCATTTAAATACGGCTAGTATGAGTAGAGAAAGTGCTAGTAGAGGAGCGAACAACGTTTCGACTTTCTTCGGTCACCGTTATTCACATTTTGGTTTAAAGGGCGTGCTTAGTTGTTGGATATATTTATTAATATAGGTATAAATGTGTTCCTTTGTATTAGTTTATTTTGGGTTTGAGTTCTTGTATAAGAAAAGCTTCTTTAATTTTGCCTTTTTTTACGTTTGTTTCTTTATTTATTGTTTATATGTTTTTATGGTTATTTTGTGTTTATTTGATTTATAGTGTTCGAAAACGTGTGAAGGTGACTATGTTCTTTGAATCTGGTTTCCATTTTTCTACTTGTTTCTCTAATATAGAAGTTGTGGCAGTTATCACGTTGTATTTTATAAATAATGTTGGTGTGGTGTTTGTCAGTGTAGTTTTTACATTGTATAAACCTCAGTTTTGTGCCTGGTTTTTAAATAAATTTGGTATTAATTGGAATGTCATATTTTGTTGCTATGTTTTGTCAAATGTTGGTTATTTTTCTGCTGATGTCAGGAATATATGGTATGCAGCCGTATGTGGTTTTGTGTTTTTTTTTTAATTTAGCTTTCTGTCTAGGTGTGTACGTATAATGTTTTTTACGGTTTGTGGAAGAAACTTGTTGATGTTGATGAAGTATTGTTTAATTTAGTCTAATTCGTCGTTAATTTTATCTGGTGAGCACAGTCTTAGGGCTGTGTTTATTTGATTTCTTAGTATGTTAAGTTTTTGTTTTGTTTCATGTGCTGAGTCCAAAGGAATGCATGGTCCAGTATGGATGATTTTTTGGTGGATTCCTGTTTTAAATTATGTGTCGGTTCTTGTAATTTTTAGGTTAAGAAATGACATTT
Organism: Carcinoscorpius rotundicauda; assembly: GCA_011833715.1. NCBI lineage: Eukaryota > Metazoa > Arthropoda > Merostomata > Xiphosura > Limulidae > Carcinoscorpius > Carcinoscorpius rotundicauda. The sequence goes on from CM022395.1 coordinate 91,935,775, forward strand.
GATTGCTTTCTTACTTTTCGTATGTAAAGCTTATGTTAGAATGTATAGGGTTAATGTGATTGAAAAACCAAGTGTGTGTTCTGTAGATGTGAATCTCGCAATCGTATCGTCATCTACATATCTGTACCAGTATAGTGGTGGATGTAATGCTGTGTTAATTGCTTGCGTTTCAACTTGTGTCATAAAAATATTGGCTAGAACTGGTGATACTGGATTGCCCATGCTTAGGCCATTTGTTTGTATATAGTTTTGGTTGTTGAACATGAAGTTTGTCTTCATCGTAGTGAATTCTATGAGGGTTGCTAATTGGTTGCTGAGAATATCTTTTGATAGGTTGAAGTCTCGGATATAGAGTTTTAAGGCTATCTTGCAGGCTTCAGTGGTTGGAACTTTGGAGAAAAGGATATAACATCGAAACTGGTCATTAAGGTTTCATGATTAAGTTGATAAAGGTTAGATTTCAAATTAAAGGAGTTTTTGATGAAACAGCTGGCTAATGTTACAGATTTGGAGAATGTCCATTCGATGTATTTACGAAGATTTTAATTACACGATTCATATGTGGACATTATTGGTTGTAGTGAACGATTTAGTTTATGAGGTTTGGGGATACCGTATATTTGTGGTGTGCGTGAGGCGGTCTTGCGTAGGTAGGAATAAAACGTTTGTGAAATTGTGTTGGCTTTCACCATTTTTAGTAGTATTTTGTTTACTTGCATTTCATGTGTCTTTGCTGTTTAAATACATTTGTGTCTGATAGGATGCTCTTTATTTTTTGATGTATTTATTCGTATTCATTATAACTATAGCGTTTTTTTTATCTGCTTTTAGAATTTTTATGTTTTATGTCTTGTTTTAGATTTTTAATGGAATTAATGTCTCTTTTTGTAAGATTGTTTTTTAGTTTTCTGTTTTGTGAAATTATGTTGACGGTTTTGTGAGAAAATTCTTTAAAAATTGTTTAAGATGTTGTTTTTAGGTGTTTCTGAAAAATATAAAATTTTTAATTTTTTTCTGAGAAGTTTGGCTGTTGGATGTCAATAAAATTGTCAAAGTTTTCTTCTTTCTGTTGGTTGTTTTCGGTTGTTTTTGTTTTCTCTGGAAAGCATCACAAATCCCCTGGCTGGGGACATGTTTTAATTTTTAAGGCTGTTGTGAAGTTGAGTCCTTTGTTAAGTAAATGTATCTCGTCTGTGTTTAATTGTCGATCGGATATGTTTATTGTGAGGTTAGTCAACAGTTTGTTGTGTTGGTGTCTTTTCTGTTGCTTCCATCTTTCCGTCTCTAGTGTTGATTTGGTTGATGTTTCGTTAGTTTCTCTAGTTTTTTTTGTTGTGGCAGATCGTTTTGTTCCTGTCGTCTCCAGTGTTGATTTGGTTGATATTTCGTTGTTTTAGTCAGTAAATCTCTGGTTTAATGCAACATACCAGTCGATGGACTAGGTTCACTTTTCGTTTCTGTAAGTCATGTAGTTCTTTATGTTTAGTGTTCAACATGGCTTTAAGTAGTTTTTTTCTGTAAATTTTGGATAATATTTGTGTATTGATTAATTTTCTTTGATACTTTTACCTTTACAAAGTTAGGGGTGAGTTGTTACTTTTTACATTGTTGAATGAAATAGATGTCATTTCTTCTGTTCATAATTTTTTGGTTCAAGTTTCTTAGTTTTTTTTTACAATAGTATGAGCGTATACTGTTAATAGAAGTGTACTGTATGTTAGTTCAGACATAATGGTTACATAGATAAGTTCAAAAATACAAAGACTTGCACTTCTCGTATAATTGCCGTGATGAAATAATCCGTGATTTCGAGAAAACCCACTTGTAGAGAAAATTATATATTTAAAAACGGCTGGTATGGACAGAGAAATCACTAGTAGAGGAGCAAACAACGTTTCGACCTTCTTTGATCATCATCACGAAATAAAGAATTAACTTAATATATGACTAGTGACTCCACTGAGATCAGACATAAAAATATTAACCGTGTTTCATTATTCTATATCTTGGAATCGAATTTACCCATATCTTTACATAAGCTTAAAATATTGAAATGGCTGTATTTTATTCTTTTGCGAGAATTATAGCATGATGTTTGCCTTTGTATATATAACAACATATCGTTAGAAACATGATCTCGAGTTCGAGTAAGGATTCGAAAATATTGTGTCTAAGAAATAACTACTCCTTTGAAATATTACCTTGAGCTCAATAAACAATTCTCAGATGACCAATCCATGAAACAGCTACTTCTCAAAAACACTTTTTTGAGTTCAAAGAAGAATTCCAGAACGTTATATCCAAGAAACAGCTACCACTTAGAAACATTACCATGAGTTCACAAAATTAAAGAGTAGCCTATCGAAGAAATAGTTACTACTTCTAAAGGTGTCCTTGAGCTCAAATGATAATCTGAGGGTGAAATATTTATGAATCAGACATCTTTAGAAATATTACTTTAAGTCAGGAAAAAAAGTCTAAGATGACCAATCCAAAAACACAATTTCTACTTTGAAATATTCCATTCAGTTCAAAGGAAGATTCCATGATATCTTATCCAAGAAAAACTACTTTTAGAAAAATTAACTTCAATTCAAAAAAGGATTTCGAGGTTATATTCCATGAAACTAACGTTCATTCTGAATCATTATTGGTTTAAATAATGACCAGGTAGTGACTTTCTTATAATTTAATATTGATTCTGATACATCACCTTGAGGTTTCATGTGTTCAGTATTTAGAGCAGCACAGTAGCAATATGTAATAATAACTTTGTAAGTTTTTAATTTTGGCACTCCTGTAAAGAACTGTTTTAATTAAGGCTTCAGTATTTCAAAACCTGCATACCAGTAACCGTAATGAGATGGTGTTTGTTTTGTAGATAAAAGAAAGTATATAAGATAAATTTGCCCGGCATGGCCACGCGTGTTAAGGCAAGCAATTCGTAATATGAGAGTCGCGGGTTGCATTCCCGTCGCCCCAAACATGCTCGCTCTTTCAGCCGTGGGGGCGTTATAATGTTACGGTCAATCCCACTATTCGTTGGTAAAAGAATAGCCCAAGAGTTGGCGGTGGGTGGTGATGACTAGCCGCCTTCCCTCTAGTCTTACACTGCTAAATTAGGGACAGCTAGCACATATAGTCCTCGAGTAGCTTTATGTGAAATTCAAAAACAAACAAACAAACAATATAAGATAAATCATGGATATATAATGAAGGACATGTGTATAAATTATCAGCTTCAACAGGAGAAAACATTTGCTAATTAGTAATTTATACATTAAAATTCTATACAACATAAGGTAAACAAATGTAAAAAATGAGGAATTTTAGAAACACAAAATAGGTTAGAACATTACAGAATAACCAAAAATCACCAAAAACACCAGAAAGTAGCCAAAAATCGATTTGTTTCTTTGTTACTTTGCTCTTAAAGCCTATAAATGTTGCCTTCTCATCAGGGACATGGGTTTCTATTGTTTCAGTTAGTAGTATGCAAAGATTATGATGATATTATGTCAAAAATGGCATCAAATGCTTGTAATAAAAATGTGATATTATTAATAAACAATTGAGAATTAGGATAAAGTGAATGGAATGTATCTAGCATTTTATGGAGGCATCATATACATTAGATTTCTTGATTTTTCTACGGACGATGGGAAATAACTCAATCTCTTCATTTTTAGAAGTATTAACAAAAATAAGTTTAAAACCTTTTGAACATTAAATTCAATTTTATAGTGTTTTTTAATGAAACAAAATGCACACTCCTGAAATGGCAGAATTAGAACCAAACATGGCACAATCATTTTAAAATAAAAGACCTTGCAAAGTTGGATTGAATATATAAACTGTCTCTTCAGGATGAACGAGTTGAGATACCAAAAACATTCAAAGAGACTTGGAAAGTTGAAAAATCTTCAGTTTGATGTGAGGTCAGTAGTGAACACACTTAAAAAAGCAAGTGAATCACGTGATATATAGCTGAGGAGCTAAAGCAAAACATAAGAAGTTTGGAGTTTTCAAATTTACTAAGATGGTAATAAAATATATGAGAGAATATAATTCCAATGTAAGTCAATTTTATCGCACTGGGAAAGAAATCTGACGCGTTTAAAAGTGACCTACAACAAACAATAAATGTTTTGTGTCATTTCACCAAATGAACATCAGGATAATTATGACAAGACCAAGGAAACAGATGAGACTTGGAATTGGAGAGGAACAATGCAGCTTTGTAGCAAATAAAGGCAAAATGGAATTATAATGCTAAAAATAACCAACTGGAGCAATTCAAGTGCACCATGTTCTATTTGTCTGCTGTATTGATCATGTAAGAGCTTTCAATATGGTAAAATATGAAAAATGTTTTGAAATGTTATAAATGGGAAAGACATCCAAATAATTATAAACCTATGTTGATAATAAACAACAATCATGACAGTAGAAGATCTAATAGACCGAAATACATGTCGGAGTTACACAGGGATGCCTTTTATTACCAGAGGTATTCCACATCTATAGCGTGAAGTGATAATCTGTGAAATGAGACATACATGGGGTCATAGTTAGCACGAAGAAATAAACAATCTAAACTGTGAATATTATATTGTATTTATGGTAGATATGAAAGAATATCTGAAGCACACCCTAAATAATGTTGTAACGAAAAGCATGAGAAACGGATTGATAATAATGTGCAAGAAGACTGAATGTTTGGTGATCACTAAGAAGAAAGAAATGTCAGTATGTAGATTAACCATTGGGATTGAAACAATCGAACAGGTAAATAACTTTAAATATCCTGGAAGTTAGATGTCATCAGATGGAAAACATGATCACAAAATCAAAAGGCGAATAGGAATGACAAAAGAAGTATTTCTAAACATGAAGCCCATATATTCACCAACGACAAACTGACAATTGAAACACGACTGAGAGTTATACAGTGCTAAGTTAATGCAATCAGTTCCAAATGTAAGGCAATATAACCTACAAAGAAGAAACACATCGATGCAGTAGATATGTGGTTCTTTAGAAGAACGTTTAAAATTTCATGGAACACGTGTACAAGTAAGAAAGTCGTTCTAAAGAAGTCCAATACAAAACAGATGTTGTGGGAAAATTTAACAAAGAGACAACAGAGTTTTATAGGGCATATCATGAGGAAAAAAAGAGATTAGAAACATCATTACAACAGGAAAGAAAAGTAAATTAAGACAAAGACAGATGTTGCTATCATCAATTAGAAAGGAACTGGGAAAAACAATAAGAACAGTAGAGGAGAGGGATCAGTGGAGATCATTTTCACCAGCGCCCGATATGGACATGCTGCACACAGAGGGAGTTTTAATGAATTTATAATTTTTTATCTTTTCCATTGATCATTTATTTATAGTTCCCCTTTAGTAAAATGTATTTTGTTTAGCTGAGCTATGCTACTGTTTTAAATCAGATCATATCATATAAAACAGCTATTACTAAATCTAAAAATGCGATGATATTTGAGCTGTTTCATTATTTGTACAGTTTTTATCCCGTTTAAAAGTTTAATATATTTTATATTATTCATCACTTTAATATCTTTGTTAGTTATTTTTATTAATATTTCAAGTAAAAATATTTCGTTTGGTTTAAATTGAAGCTACACGAGGGCTGTCTGCGCCAGTCGTCCCTAATTTAGCAGTGTAAGACTAGAGGGAAGGCAGGTAGTCATCACCACCCACCGCCAACTCTTGGGTATCTCTTTCACTAAGGAATAGTGGGATGACCATCAGATTATAACGCCCCCATGGTTAAAAGGGCGAGTATATTTTGGTGTGACTGGAATTTGAACCTGCGACCCTTGGATTACGAGTCGAGTGCCGGGCCTAAAAATATTTGGAATTCGGCTCATTTGACATCCACTATCACACCTGTAATTCTAAAATCAAACTGAGTTTTAACTGTTTTTATTTGAGAGACAAAATTATCTTATGGTTGAGCTCACTCAGCTTACGAGTTTTAGTATATTGAAGTATTCCAATGGCACCAACGTTTTAACTCCTTCCATTTACGTAGAAGAAAGTTAAACCTACTTTGAAGTATCAAAACCACTTCTTAATATAGATATTTTGTCAGGATTCAAGCTTAATGCATCCCTTTTAACTTAAGAAGAATACACTTCACATGTTCCTTATCAGATTCATACATTTATGCATTTATTTATGTTCAAATAAATATAATTTACATTCATCAAATGTAATTCTATTTTAAACAACACATTTTTTAAAACTTTATGGCTTAGACTTAAGCGATACAAATTCAGCCATTTTTTTCCATTGTTGTCGTCTTTTTTTTAACCCAAATATTTTTATTTACTAACGAAACTTCATAAAAACTATATTTTGGTTAGTATGAAGTATCAAACAAATTAATATTTTCTTTTATATTCTTATAGAAATCGTCTGCTTTTATTTATAAATGTAAGAACCATTATACTGACATCGTAATTTCCGAGTAATCAGAATACTTTGGTGGAACGAATCAATAATGGAAAATAATACATTAATGTTTTGAAAAGATCCATAATGCTCACATCAACGTAAATTGGTATATTGAATATTTTTTTTGTTCTATTCGAATGAATAGCAAATAACTTTTCTGTAGGTAATGCTCTCTCTTTGAAGCGGTTACCTTCCTTAAAGTAATAAATTACAGACAGCTAGCGCAGATACCCTCATGAAGCTTTGCGCGAAATTCCAAACAAACCAAACTTCTTTAAAGTTTGGTAAAATATTCATTTTTTCCACTTTCTATTCATCAAAACAGAGTTTTATATGAATTTGTCTTCTCTTTTTGTTTCACAAACTTTCCTAAAACGTAATCTTTTTAACTATTTGTAAAAAATAATTCATGGCTTTAGTTCTCGTTCGCATATTTAACTCTATGTATTTTTAAGTCAATCAAAATTTTTTTTTTACTTTAATTATCTTTGTATTTTTGTTTAGTTTCTTTCCTAAAAATAAATACCGTTAAATACTTTTGTAGTGAAACACGTCAAGGTTCTTCACCATGTAAAGTTATCATTCATCGTATTTCTTTGGTCGCCGTTCGATTTTGTGGCGCCAGTGGTATATCTGAGTGATATTCATGTAGTTATTTTGAATCGTCCATATCTACTTTTGGAGTATAAAAATATTTTCAGGATCATTGGGTGTTTTCGTTACATCGATATTCATATCAATCCATATAAAATATTGTACATAAAAAACATTTGGGCCCCCCAGTGGCTCAGCGGTATGTCTGCGGACTTGCACGCTAAAATCCGGGTTTCGATACCCGTGGTGGGCGGAGCACAGATAGCCCTTTGTGTAGCTTTGTTCTTAATTCAAAAAACAAAACAAACAGAAAACATTTGGAATCTAGAAAAGGAAATTAGTTAGATTATTTATTATGATCTAACCTTTAACGAATTTATTATTTACTTTTCTATACGGATACCTCAACAAATACTTTTCTCAAGCACTAAGATCGTGTCATGCTCAGTAAATATTTCTAATTTAACGCCATTCGTTTTTCAACATGATATCGCATTATGGATCAGTCCTCTGAAATATCTGTTAATAATAAAATATTCGTATTTACATATAAATAAGAGTATTCTCCAATGTTTTGTGTATTAAACTATTTCCAAATATTTGGAGCATGTTTGGATTCTTCATCTAAAATATCACACTGTAGAATGAAGTTTTTAGTGTTAATTGTATTTAATTGCATTTATCAAACGAATTCATATAATAACATGGATAAACTCGTTTTCTGTTTGAAGTAGGAGCTTATCTTTTGCAAAATATTGCTTTGCATTTTTCCATATTTTGTCTTAAGGGCACTTGGACGTTTATTCAAACTAATAGCCTTAAACATAAACTAATCTCTGAACCTTATTTTCAGGTTATCGATTTTTTTGTTCGATTAAATTTCTTTTACGTTCTTAGAATTACATCAATTTCTTTATCATATCTGCCTAATTATTTGATAAATAAATTACTACCATGTTTGCTGATATTATGAATAAACTATGGTACGAATGAAGAACTGCTATGCAGTAGATTATAACTGTACCCTAGTGACCCAGAGGTATGTTTGCGGGACTTAAAGCGCTATAAACCGGGTGTTAATACCCACGGTGGACGGATTACAGATAGCCTATTCTGTAGCTTTGTGCTTAACTAGAAGATGTCAAAACTTTCATACATAGATCTTCTATATTTTCCAGTGAAGATCATGAACTCTCTTTCCAACGCCTATTGGTTTGTTTCCGCTTTTCTTGTTACTTAATTTGTTATGATTATCTTATCACAAATATGATAAATATCATTCTTTATAAATTTTTCTTCCTTAATTAACTATTCTATTTTCGTTCTAACGTTACACTATTCTTCTAGCTGTTTAGCTTCTCCTTTATGCATTTGACTGTCTATAAATTATAGGATTTTATTATACTTAGTCAACAAAAATTTCTCTATTTCTTTTTGTATTCAATCCAATTTAATGTTTACTTTTAATTCGTTTTGCTTATTAACGCGTCTACGTTAGAAAATAAAAAATAATTTACATGGTGGACCAAAGTTGTTGGACATTGATTGATTATTAAATAAATTTTCAAATGTCTTTTGCAAGCTGTGTTAATTTCTTGAATATCCTCATTTTTCTGTAATGCTTTCGTGTGCTCTTATAAGATAGTTTGTAACATGTTCAACACAAATCATATTTTCTTTCTTTCTTTATTAACATTTAAAGTTTAGCAAATAATTCTTTGTCAAATACTTAATATCTGGTAAATATTTTCCACTGAATGTCAAAGATAGTAATATATTTCTGAAACATCTTATGTAAGCTTAGAATAATTACTATATTTCCTATAAGCTCTTAAAATTCTATTAAACTCTTGGAACGAAGTGCTCCATCCACTTATTATAGATTAAATTTATAAGGAAATAAGCTTATATATAGAAATATAACTATCTTCTGATATATGCAAAAAGCTTCTTGTGTTTACTATTTATATCCACTTTTTAATACATTTAATTTTTGTTTATATTATATTAATCATTAACACATTTTTACATTCGAAGCAAAAGCTATAAAATTATTGCATTACTATTTCAATTTTTATGAAATTCAATTTTATTTTCTTGTTTGTACACCTATTGAATTTTATTCAATGTATTTCTAAATGTACTTTAACGAATTTTCACCACTTTCAATTTATCCCTTTTCATATATTTCGTTTTTAATTCTGTTATAGTGATAGCTAAAACATTTTACAATAAGATCTGGAACATATTCGGTATTATTATTTTCAATAATTTGTTGAGATCTTTTCAACTTAACAAATAATATAATTTTGGCTTTCTTTCATTTACTTATATATATATTTGTATTGATAAAATGAATACTTTGGATGTGTTTCAACAATTTTGTGAAATATTAAAAGTATTAAGAGAATACATCAGTTATGTTGCATATGTTCATTATTGGAAGTTAGTGATAATGATGTTATTGAATAACATAAGCGAGAAAACTTATTTTGATAATGTAATAGAAATACTATTGGTCCTGGCATGGCCTAGCGCGTTAAGGCGTGCGCTTTGTAATCTGAGGGTCGCGCCAATCATGCTCGCCCTCCCAGCCGTGAGGGCGTTATAATGTGACGGTCAGTCTCATTTTTCGTTGGTAAAAGAGTAGCCCAAGAGTTGGCGGCGAGTAGTGATGACTAGCTGCCTTCCCTCTAGTCTTACATTGCTAAATTAGGGACGGCTAGCACAGATAGCCCTCGAGTAGCTTTGTGCAAGATTCCAAAACAAACAAAAATACTATCGATGGCAAACATGTTTTGTTATCTTATGTCTTAGAAAGGAAAACAAATATATTACTTATATTTTGCTAACAACATCTCTGGCAATTTACAAGTTGAAAATATCGATTCACCCATTAATTAATGTCCGGTTTTAAGTTAAGAAAAAAGAAAAAAAAAGATTTCAAACGCTTTAAATGTTATTTAATTAATAATGCATGTTACATTATTATTAATTAATTCCTGCCAGCGATTCACAAGCTTCTGAATGACAATTCTTAAATTATTGGGGTTTGTAGGAAATGAATGTAGAGAGGGTAGTTTTGACATCTTTATGTGTTTCAAGTTCTTTCCATCAAGATAGTTCTGCAAACTTAGAAATAGATGATAATTAGATAGGGCAAGGTATGGAGAATAAGGAGAATGTGGAATTTTTTTCTAGTCTAGCTCTTATCCTAGTGTAATACAACACCTTTACGACTGACCAAAGGAAGCTTATTTTCCTTCAATGCAACATTCAAGCGCTCTAACTGTTGGCCATAGAAAACTGATGTAATGTTACATTAAATAAAAGCAACTGAAAGTATATCACACCAACAATATCTCACAAAATGCTTAACAAGACTTTCCTACGATGGAAGTCTATTATGGGCTGTGCTTTAACCTGTTTACATGCGCTGAACCATTTTTTTGCGGCGTGTAATACTTTTATAAAATATAGTGGTGCCTCGGTTCTCAAACTTAATCCGTTCCAGAAAGCTGTTCAAAAACCGAATCCATTTTCCCATAAGAAATACTTTAACTTAAATTAATCCATTACACGCCTTCAAAACTAGTGCATTATGAAGCATTTTAAGTAAAAATATTGCTTATTTATACCTATAAAATAATACATGCATTAAGCCAACCACAAAAACTATAAACACAACAAAAAAAATGAAACTTTAACTGCACTTTATCTGTGCTGAGGAGAGCTGATGACGTAAGTGAAAGGTAGTGAGGAACGTGGAGGGTTATTAGTGTTTGGAAGGGGAGTCACCTTCCATAAAAACATCAGGCAACTCTCCTTCTGGGGTTCTCTCTCTTTTCTGTCTCTTTGCATTGCTACAACCTGCTTGAGACTCACTGAACCTATTTCTCACAAAAAACTTGTCTAATGAGGTTTGTTTCTGCCTGCATTTTAAAATGTTTCTGAAGTAAAACGTGGCATTGTCATTAAAAAGGTTTATTCTGCGGTTTGATACAGCTTTGTCAGGGTGGAATTTTTCCACAGAACTTTGTAACTCTCTCCATTTTCCACACATTTCCTTGATTAGTGAACTAGAAACATCCTCTTTTCCCTCCTCCTCATCTGAAGACATTTCTTCAGTTGCCTTCGTTGCTGCTTCTTCTGAAGGTCTTGGTGTTTTTCCGTGGTGAGCTCAGTATTGTGGTCTTCCACCAATTTGTCCACATCATCACCACTTACATTCAAGCCCATACACTTGCCTAGTGAGATAATATTCTTGACAACAGGCTTAACCTCAAAGCCTTCAAAGTTTGTATATGCTATTGAGTCTGGCCACATTTTCTTTTAGGCTGAGATCAAGGTCCTCAAAGACATTTACCCCCAGGCTTTGTCTATGATCCTCAAGCAATAGAGGATATTAAAGTGATTTTTCCAAAACTCTCTGACGGTTAACTCTGTGTCAGAAGTTACTTCAAAGCACCTTTCAAACAGTGCTTTGGTGTAGAGTTTCTTAAATTTCGATATGATCTGCTGCTTCATGGGCTGAATGAGAGGAGTCGTGTTAAGGAACAAAAGCTTCACCGTAATAAAACTACTCCTTTGCCAACCCGTCCTCCAAGCCTGGTGGGTGAGCAGGTACATTGTCCATTACAAGAAGGGTGACATTACAAGTGACAATTGTTTTTACGTGAGGTAATTCTTTACACTTAGGGCAAACGCTTTATGGACCCACTCCATAAAAAATTGCCTGGTTACCCATGCTTTAATACTAGCCCTCCACATGAAATTTAGTTTACTTTTCAGTAAACATTATTTTTCTTTAAAATCCCCGGGTTCTCAGAATGGTTCACAAGCAAAGGCTTAAGTTTTAAGTCCCCACTTGCATTACTACATAACAATAGAGTTACCCTGTCCTTCATTGGCTTGTGTCCTAACAGAGTCTTCTTCTCCTTGGTGATGTAGGTCCTCTTTGGCATTTTCTTCCAAAAGAGGTCTGTCTCATCACAGTTGAACACTTGTTGGAGAATAAAACCCTCAGCTTCTACATAATCCTTAAATCCCCTAACAAATTTATCAGCAGCGTCTTTGTTAGAACTGGCACCCTCCTCATGTCTCACCATGTGTGCCACTTTTTTTCTAAATTTTTCAAACCACCCCTACTAAACTTAAAGACATCCTTTGTATCAGCACTCTTTTCAGGGGTGTTTTTCAGGAGGTCAGCATGCAACTGCCTTGCTTTCTCACAAATGATGGTCTTAGAAATGCTATCATCAGCTAACTGTTTTTCGTTTACCCAAATCAATAACAGTTTCTCTACCTCTTCCATTGTTTGTGATCTTTGTTTCGTAAGCACTGTCACTCCTTTTGCAACATCAGCTCCTTTGACGACCTCTTTATTTTTCAGTATGGTGCAGACTGTAGACTTCGCCACACCAAACTGTGTAACAAAGTCAGACACGCGAACACCACTCTCATACTTCGCTATGAGATCTTTTGTCACATCTATTGTGGCTCTTACAACTTTTATTTTTGGTTTGCTGCTTGCATTATGCTTCTTTGATCCCATGGTGACTTATTCAATCAGAATATATAGAAAAAGCAACGTTTACAGCAGATTTTAGCGGGGTGTGAACTGAGCAATAGGTGCGGGTAAAATGTTTGAGCAAGCTTGGCGTGGGCCGAAAATGGTCGAAGGGTCGTTCGGGTCATCAGTCGGGTTATTTCAGTGGTTCGGTAACCGAATTTATGTTTGAGAACCGAGATATTTTTCCCTCAAACAATATGTTTGAATACTGAATTGTTCGAGAAGGGAGTCGTTCCAAAACCGAGGTACCACTGCATCTGTTTTTCATCTCTTGTCACTAACCTGTCCAAAAAAGATGAGTTACGTTCACGAAAGCGCATAGAAATGCAAATATCTACTCTTGCTCTAAGGTCTCTGACAAATTATGAAGGACCCATTTTCCAAGTTTTCACATCTTTCCAAGCTGTTGCAGATGATGGTGAACTGTTGAATGAGTTGAATTAAGCTTCTGTGCTAGTTGTTCAACTGTTACAGCACAATCTTCATCAATTGCAGCCAGCAACAAGTCATCATTAAACTCAACAAAACGACATGAACGTGGTGCATCATTTAAGCTGCAGTCACCTGATCTGAGCTTCTGAAACCACCTTCGACATTTTCTTTCATTGAAAGACTCCGCACCATAAACACCGTGAATATTGCGTGTAGTTTCTGCTACATTATTGCCTTATTTAAACTCATAAAGCATTATATGCCTAATGCCTATATATCCATCTTTATAGGGGTTTATTTGATTAACAATCTGAAAAATGGAGTTGGGTTGGTTTCTTTTATTTGACTGAACATTTTCTTCGGATCCCATTACATATTTTAACCACAAAGGCCTTCTATATACACAGAAATGATGATGGACTTTATGTACTAAGTTTCAGGCATTATTTATAGAATGGCCTGATAAATGCCACAGAAAAAAATCAAGAACAAAATTTGAAAAATAAACATTTATTAAATAATAATAAATTAAAATATTAAAAATATCTTGATAAAAGTTTGTTTACTTTGTTTTTAAATTTCGCGCAAAGCTACATGAAGGATATCTCCACTAGCCGTCTCTAATTCAGCAGTGTAAGACTAGATGGAAGGTATCGCCACCCACCTCTAACTCTTTTACCAATGAATAGTGTGATTGGCTGCCACTTTATAACACCCTCATTGCCTTAAAAGGAAGCATGTTTGTTGTGACAGGATTTGAACCGGCCACACTCAGATTACGAGTCAAGCATCTTAACCATTCTTATTGGATACCTTAATCGAAAACATCATAAACTCTTACAGTGTTTACAGTAACATTTTAAATATATATAAGTGATCCACATATATCATACAAAAAATACTAGGCCGTTATTAACAAACCAGTTTCTAAGTCACTGGATAACAAAAATAATAACGTAATGTTAAATAACAAGCTTGTATACTTCATCTTAGATGAAAATAATCCTTTGTTTAAAGCTAACGAAGTTGTATTACAACATGAGAAGCCTTCTTAAGTTATTTATGACAATGTTGTTTGCAAAGATAAACAAATAATAAAAACATTTAAGGGCTTACTCCTTTAACGTACCACGTCACACTATTTCCTTTAAGGAATGTGGGTTGTACAAATTAAAATTTATATCAGAAATGAACTTAACAGAGAAATTTACTGAGGATTGTGTAACATCTGCGTTGTTACCGTCAATTCGTAAGAAATTTTTGTAAACTAAAATAAGGCCTGGCATGGCCGAGCGCGTTAAGGCATGCGCTCGCAATCCGAGGGTCGCGCTAAACATGCTCGCCCTCCCAGCCGTGGGGGTGTATAAAGTGACGGTCAATCCCACTATTCGTTGGTAAAAGAGTAGCCCAAGAGTTGGCGGTGGGTGGTGATGACTAGCTGCCTTCCCTCTAGTCTTACACTGCTAAATTAGGGACGGCTAGCACAGATAGCCCTCGAGTAGCTTTGTGCGAAATTCCAAAACAAACAAACAAAACTAAAATAAGACTATAAATATAAGAGTGACCACTTAAATTAACAATCTCTTGATAAGGATATCACAATTAGCATCATGAAGAACAGTAATCGTATGATGTTTAGCGCAGAAATACAAATGGAACACAATCTTTGGGTTAAGTAAGATATGAAGAACGATCATCAGGGTTTTATAAAAGTGTGATTCAAAAAATTGAATCGCATGATATTCTTTTAAAAGAAATATAAGAAATGAGAAACAACTGATAGCAAAATAAAAATTGAAATTGAAACAACCAGCAAAAACATCAAGAAGTGTGTGTTCTCTTTAAGCAAAGCCACATCGGGCTATTTGCTGTGTCCACCGAGAGGAATAGAATCCATGATTTTAGCAATGTAAATCCGTAAATTACTGCTGTCTCAGTGGGGTACAACATAGAGAGAATAGAGGATCATTCGACAGAGAGAAAAATACATTAAAATGTGGTTGGTTGATTGGCGTTTATTCGCGCAAAGCAACTTGGCTATCTATGTCAAACAGCGGTAAAAAGCCCCCCGCTAGTACAGCGTTATGTCTACGGAATTACAACGCTAAAATCAGGGGTTCAATTTCCCTTGATGGGTTCAGCAGATAGCCCGATGTGGCTTTGCTATAAGAAAACACGCACATAGCGGTAAAAATGTAAAAGTGAAATTATAATATACCTTAAAAATAAATAGAGTTAAATTAAACAATGTCAAAATTTGTATAAAATATTTAAATAGAACTAAAAAGCCAATGGCTCATAAAAAGTTTAAAACAAATTGAAGTTAAACAGTGTCACCATCACCAATGACACTGTTCAACGTCAAAGGTAAACGCATAGAAAAGACATACTTAAAATGTTGCTTTCGCTCATGGTTGTAACGACGACACGACAGTAAAACGTGGGCTGTTGTAATTTGAGTTTCACAAAAGCTACACATTAGTGAATCAGTTCCAGATAAAAAAAAATATGGTTTAAGGAAGTGTAACCAATACATACACCAGTTACGAAATTTTCCTCTCTTCGATCCGTACGGAAACAAGAAAATCAAAGGACAGCAGATGGTTTGAATTGGAAAAGCTTGATACATTATTGGTCACTCCAAATCTACTGCAAACTGAACAGAAGCAGAGCCTTTAATACAGGACTGTAGCCCTTATACAAGATAGGCACGGCTGTGATGGCACCAGAGCAGAGAGATTTAACAGCGTTCTCTGTGAGCTCGCTTCCCTTGAATACCAATGTGACCATGTATACAGAAGAAATTGGACACGAATAGAGGATGGTAAATAATGGGCCAGCCATTGCTGAATATCAACGAGAACAAGGTGAAAACTGATGCTAAATGATTTCAGAGCCAGTGTAAATAGCACAATCTGTGTAGTTCATAACTTATTTTATTAGAAGATATTTCAACCTCCATGGATCCTTCAGATGATCTAATTGGTCAGTAGACATAGATTTCAGAGATTGAGCGTGAAAATGAATAATTGTTCTACATCTCGGGAATGAAGAAGGTGGACCCGGAAATTAATGAAAAGGAATGATCAGGGCAAAGACAGAAGTAGAGGTTGACTTGTCCATAGAGAGTAAAGGGCATTCTCATAGTTGGAAAATGACTTTGATGGAAGCACTGAATGACTTGTTTGCACTTCTAGTCTAATAGTGACACGAACTGCAGCAGTATATACCCGCGATGGAGTTGGGAACAATAACTTATGAGCCTCGGGGTAAAAAATGTTGTTAATGGTTTTTAAAAGGCTGTACACCCCTTTCTCCTCCACCCACTTAAGGCAAGACTAAACTAAGAGGGATGACAACAACTGCACTTAACGCAGTGAGGATTCAGTTTGCAGTCGTAGGCATCGCAGTTTTTGCTATCACAAAGAGTACTTGACAAAGAACCATGACATGCTGTCACTGGAAGAATTTAAGAGCAATACGAATGTATGGTCACCTTACAATTCGGATAATTTGCGTTGACAGAGGCAGTCGGACATGGTGATACAAACGTCAAAATTAAAACATTGGTCAGCAGTATAATTCCGTCCTTGTGAGTAGAGATACGGTACACAGCAGAAACGTCTTAACTGGAGAAACCAGCGAAGACCGCCAGCTAGGGATGTTTCACAAATCCTCCTCAACAATGACTTCTCGTGGGTAATTGAAAGTAGTGTAGGGAGTAACCTCCGTGGGCATATGCAGAATGGTCTTTTAATTTACGAGTGGTGACGCTTCCACCAAAAAAGTCTCCAGTGCACAGGTCGTCACGCATAGGAAACACGTAAGCGGACATTTAACTCCCAGAGAAGGTAAACTGAAAGAACATAACCTTCTCTGGGAGGTCCCCTCATCAGGTACAGACATCTACACCAAGGAAATATTAAATAAATTAGTAAATTTAAATGAATATGCAATATACCATACTAAATTGTATATAGTCTTGATAAATATGTCTAAAGTTCTGTACATAAGAGGTGAGAGATCAGCCAATGATTTAGAGAAATTAACTTAAGAAATAATACAGGAAACAAACTTCCAGGATTACATAATCAGGTGAGAGATTTGTTACAGATATTATTACAAAAAGAAAGATAACAAATAATGAAGTGAAAGAATATTACAAAAGCTTTTACTGCATTATAAATGAGTTATATTAAAAGAAACATGCATCTAAGAGATGACGAGAAAGATGAAAGCATCATACAAAAGCAAGAAGCCGCTCGTCTTCAATTAGATACATGTGAAGAAACAGAATCAAATGTTTTTTAAATAAAAATACAAACAAATAAATTAATGAAAGAGGTTCACAGTATGTGAAACACAAAATGTAGATTTTTTTTATTATTATTAATTGCATCTAGTAAAGTGATTGCAGCTGGTGAATTGTGGGCCCTTTCGGCGTGATAAAGGTAAAAGAAATGGAATTTAGTCATAAAATTGGAACGCGAGTACTTTGAAATTGAGAAATATTGCGTTAAATTAAGAAGATATGAGGAAAATAATGAAAGATGAAAAAAGGTTTTAAGAGTTTCTTATTATTTTGATTTATTTCTAACAAGATGAAATAAATTGAAAGTAGAACTGTTAATTTAAATTAAAGACTAGGACTTGGTAATCATTGAATTCGTTATTACATTAATTCAAAATAAAATATCTTTGAATCTGCCAGTCTTTACGTATAAAATATATATGAAAAAATTACTAAAGATATAATACTGAGAGAAATACTAAACAAACTTTTAAGATAAAGTGAAAAAGAAATTAAACAAGAATTAAATCTTTTTACACAAAAATTGTAACCAGCAAATGTTGATATGTCGTATAAAATACTCATTGTAACAACAAAATGTTGATATTTTTGCATGAAATACTTATGAAAAAAAATTATTATTTTTCATGGAGAATTATATACATTTACTTGAGCATATGGTGATTTCAACAATAATTATGTATGAATTAACGACAAGACTAATAGTTTTAGATTCTTGTTGCTGTTGTTTTAATTAAGCACAAAGCTACACAATGCCACGTTACCCACCACGGGTAACGAAACCCGAATTTTAGCGTGCAAGTCCGCAGACATACCACTGAGACACTGGGGGGCTATTTTAAATTCTAAGAATATCGAACGTTTGGAGTACATTACAGTGGAATTTAAAATTCATGTTAATATAAGTAACGGAAATTATAACGTTAGTACTATAATCTGTCATTGTGGGTATCGCAGAACGATATTGATGGAAAAAAATTAATAAAATTGCTTTCAACTAATGTGGTAGAAATAACTTGTAAAGAGTAACAATTTAAAATGAAAATTATGTTCTACGTTAAGGAAAAATTCTTTAGTTAAATCATTTAATGAAGATGATCCTTCTGCAAAATACGGTATTCAGTTTACAGCTTCTAGTTTACAGTTAAATCCAGTTAGCTACAAATTATCAAAATGACTTACTTGAATAAAAAATATTAGAACTATTAGGATTTCAATCAGATGTATTCATATCAACAACATTGAGGAAAATGTTTAGCTAACATGTCTGAAAGTTTAGACAGCATTTATACTGATATTTTAAATAAACCAAAAGAAAAAATCTTAAGATTTAGATGATAAATTAAAACATATTATTGTAGATAAATTCACGGAAAGTACGTTAAGTAATGTATTAAATTAATATTTACTGTATCAGATAAAAGAAACGTGAAGTACATTATGGAAGTAGACTTGAAATTTCAATTCTAAGCAAACTGAAATAATTTGTGACCTACCGAATAGACCTGATAATTATCAAGACACTCATCAACTCAGTAAAATAGAAAATACTAAATATAAATTATACATCAAAAATATAAAAGATGACATATTGTATTATAATAGTTACATTTATTCAAAATTGTGACAGATGATGTAACAGCTTTTAATATAGAGAAAGTAATTTTCAAGAACTCAATTACGTATTGGTAAAATGTTGGTTTCAAAATCTGAATTACCGTATTTTCCGCCTAAGAAACCGGATTTCTGGACCTAAATTTTGGACGTGATTTTTGGGGGTCGGCTTATTGGCCGACCATAAGCTTTGGACCAAAAAATACCGAAGACCAAAATCAGCCCCAAAATCATACCTTTGATCTCACAGTTACGGCAGAGTTATTTCAGTTGAATAAACTTTATTTATTAATAGAAAAAGGTCTATACATTACGAATGACATGTATTCATAGAAATAACAAAATTCATAAAAAATACACACTTTAATCTCAGAAATTTATTAAAATCCATCATCTTCATCGTCAGAAGCACCAAATAATAGATTCCAATCCTCGACAGAAACCTGGTCGTTGTACGGGTCATTCTCTGATGTTATTAGCTGAGTGAGTGGAATGTTGTCTTCCTCGTCGTCGTCCAACCACAACATATCATCTTCCGTTCCATCCATTGCATTTGAGATGCTGCATTTCTTAAATGACTTCTCTACAGTTTCAACACTAATATCGGTTTATTGGGCGATAATAAGCAAAAACCCTCATTTTCAGAATTGAAAATTGGCCTCGGCTTATTAACCGAAAAATACGGTACCTTGTCTCGCTAACATCTTCAAAGATTAACACATTTTACAAACAATAATAGCACAAACGAATCATTTAACATGTTATTCCACATCAACACCTTTGAAACTACTTGTAAATAGATTTTAACAACAGCGTTAAGTGGTGTTAAGGACAAAATTAATAAAGTAGTGCCAACATTTAAAACTAATACCTCTTGTAACAAAGACTGTACCAAATGACGAAATAATAACAAAATGAAATACTTTAACAAAACATTGGAATTATTGTTGATCTCAGAAAAATAATTTTAGATATTAAAGTGACATTTATTATCTAGATGTGGAAGTAATGACTTATATACAATTATGTACATTGTAAAAATGACAGTGATTTTAAAAGTAATATTGCGTTATGGTTACTTCATATTAATCTCTACCCCATGGAGTAAAATTAATATTAGTACTTTTGCTCCAGATCCTCGAATAGATGTGAAAATCAATTGGAATGTTGCAAGAGTTATTAAAAGTAATATTCAGAATGGATCCAATAATACATACATGGAACATAAGTGATGAAATCATAAACACTAATGTTGTTCCCCAAAGTATATATATGGTTGTTAGTAACTTGATATATCAAGAACGATAAGAATAAATAATGTTGAATATCTCTTTGAAGAATACAATGTTTTGTTCAAAGATGGAAATTATTTGTTATACGAGTCAGATTTGTTAGCGACTGAGTTAAATAATACCATTACAGAAAGTGAATGTTTAGTAAGCTATACCAATTAACGAAGAATCTATGCGATAATGTTTGCAACGTTTCGAATCACAAACTTATTAAAATGTGACGAATTTGAAGACTGGGTTGTTCTGGTAACACAGTAATTTAGAATTTATTTTTTATTATTTGAAAAGAGAAAAACAATGAATGTTTATAATAAAAGTTTTTGAAATTATTAAAACTCTTTGATAATATTTTTAAAATAAATGAAGTTTTGTTTTCCACACGATAATCTATAAAAAGAAACATCTCAAGGTCCTGTAGGTACGACTGGTAATTATGATACTGATAATAAACCACTAAATACTTTGAAGAAGCAATTGATAATAATAATGCAATTAATCCTATCGTTAATTAAATAAAATGTTCGTAGTAAAACCAAAATCGATAACAAATACCTGAATAATATTGTGAACAGGTATAAAAATGCTTCATCATTAAGAAAAAGCTGGTTATTAGTCAATGACAATTTTGATGCTGACAACAAAAGCATAACACAATAAAATCTGAACAAAATTAACACAGATAAAACATTATAAACTTTTAAAGATATATTGACAAAACCGAAGAATTTCCTGGACTCTCGAAAAAGACGTAAGTCGAAATGTCGGACAGAATAAATAAACATTTATAAGAAGTTGTTAGACGTCTTCATTAAAAATGATTTTCAATATATTATTAACTAATTATAGAAAATTTGAAAAAGGCTGATGATAATATTAGTTTAAATATAAATGCTTTCAATGCTAAAACTGCGAGAAAAATACGACAGTTGAAAAATAATTCATAATTCATTTTGCAGAAAACAATCAATTTCAGTATTAAATGTTATGCGGATAACATAACTGGAAAATTTACAAGACATGCCATTCGACATTTAACAAACATATGTTTTATTAATGAAACGACTAATTCGGATTTATTAGATGTGGATACCATGGGAAAAAAAATGTAGATTTAAATTATCTTAGGACTTGGAATACAAAAGTTATTTTTTTCTTTAAAATTAAAATTAAGAAAATACATAATAAAATATAAAATTAATAAAAATTGTTATTTTTCAAAATGCTTATTCATGCTTATAAAAAATATAACACTGAATTAGCTACCATCAATAATTATCTATTCGCGAAATCTAGCACACGTGTTTAAAAAGAAAAATATATCGTAATACGCTATAAGATGATGAAGCATTAACAGATCCTTTCATTTTACCTACGAACATTTTCTAGTAATTATCACGTTTTCACGTCGTTATTTAATATCTTTAGTCAATTCTTAATTCACTGGTAGGTTGGAGTGCCGAGATCTTCCACTACATTAAATAACTATTTTACGTTATGCTTCCATAAATGAATATGTTCATGTATCTATAACAGAAAATGTTCTGATGTAAAAACAATTAAAATATGTTGAATTGAAAGGTTAATATCTTTAACACGTTTTCAATACATTCTAATTTATTTTAACAATTTTGATCCACCAAAGGGGCATAACCCTTTGCAGTATGCATGTTTGTGGGGTTTCTGTTACACTTTGCTCAACTGATTCCAATGTTGCAAAATATTAAAGAAAAAACACCAAATGATAACCCATGTTTCCATACCCTTAACAGTCTGGCTAAGGCACTCGACTTGTAATTTGATGGTCGCGGGATCCAATCCCCATGACCCCAAGACATGCTCGCCCTTTCAATGGTGGAGGCGTTATAATGCGCGGTCAATCCTACTATACGTTGTTAAAAGAGTAGCCCATTAGTTAGCGGTGGGTGGTGATGACTAGCTACCTTCTCTCTAGCCATACACTGCTAAATTAGGGACAGCTAGTGCAGATAGCCATCGTGTAGCTTTGCGCGAAATTCAAAACGAAGCAAACCAATTCATGCCTTTAAAATACTTAGGAAACAGAGAAGCAAAATATTTTATAATTTTTATCTTTGACTTTTTGCATCATTCTGTAACTATTTGAAACGAGTTTTGGCTATTGTTTTGCTGTTATTAATGATTTTTAGCTATTTTGATAATTTAGTTTTATTCTTGGTGTTTAGAGTTAATTTGGTATTTTTAAAATGTTCGATTTTTTAAAATTCACTTGCCCTTAAATGGGACAGATACACACTATATACACAACTTTTCAGATAATTTAGACTTCCATCATCAGACGAGTTAGACTTGGCTGTCACTCGAAGTGAAGTACTTTCGTTCGGATCATGAAATTCATCCATTTTTAACAAACTTTTGAAGACACTGTTTTGATTGTTATCGCGATAGTTCTTTGTGTGAGATGATTTGTTTAACTGTAGAATCTATAACTTGATTGTAAGTATTAAAATATTATTGCCTTTGTAAGATCCAAAAACATAAATGATTAATGAAATATTTGTTAAAGTTTTATGACAATTTAGTCAATAATATTCTTTCAAAAATATGAAATCGAAAAAAAATCAACACTTATATATGTTTACCTGCCGATATAATAGTATTTATATTAAACAAAACTAAAAAAAATCTTACTTCGGAAGATAAATTTTTCTTCTTCAAGGAATTTGAGAATAAACATTAAAAGTAAAGGAAATTTTACTCATTTTCAGCTCATGTTACTTGATTAACACCAAATACAAAGCTCATCTTTCAGCGATTTTAATATTCAGCAAACAAAAACTGAGCGTCGGCTTTGCGAATAGGTTATCGAGTTTCTTAATTATATATTTTCAAAAATTTTTCTGAGCATTTCGTCCGTACATATAATATAACACCTAAAATATAAGAGAATATATGAACGAACGAAAAGCTAGTAACAATATTTTGAAAATTTCATTATTTTATTCAATTTTCACAAACAAATACTATTGAGTTTATACATATATATACAATATATATATATATATATATATACAGACGATGTTTGTTGCATTTTACATCAGAACATCATACGAAAAACATTTATGAATTGGTTCAAATTATTTGTACTTTTTTCTCTTTCCACAACAACACTGATAAAGTACCGTTACGTATTTTTATGTTTTATGTTTTCGTAGACTAAACGCAACAGAAAGACACAGATAACTGCTTGTATAATTTATTACACTAAACTATTATATATGTAACAGATATAACATAAATTATATAATAACAATGACAGATATTAAGTTTAAACCTTCAAAATTAATTACAAAACAAAATGGTACTGGCCTGTATCTAATATAATGATCTAAAATGAAAGTGTCAAATTCCAGTCTAGGGTGTGAATTTTGTCCCGCGAAGAAATTCCGAAGTTTAAATGAAGAAGTTCAGAAACAATTCACAGTCAATAAATTCGATGAAATTATTTTCACTATGCTTCCGATGAACGTCACAAACTTGTCGCCCTCAATTTTTCCGATCTCCCGTAAATAGTTCCAGACGTGTTGACTTTCAGTATAACCACTAATTCGAAAGAATCGTAGAGATTGACGAAATAAAATCACAGCAAATACTTAAACCTTCTCAAATGACTGACTCTCTTCTTTTGAATAAAACTAATGTCTGACTCTCCTTTTTTCCTCGCATCTTCGTCTGTTTATATATTGTAGGCCTAGACTCCTCGAACCACCGCGAAACTTCTACAGAAGTCCAGAGCAATCCGCGCATGTCCGTTCTTGCACGAGACTAAACGTCTAGACACGAGGTCGCCAGCATTTCATTTAAATACATATGATTGGTCTACCTAATTCTAGAAAATTCTAAATGTTATTTTAAATGAAAAACAACGTATTTTATTAGTTTAAACTTTGAAACAATAATATAAATATGGAAATATGAATAATAGAAATGAAAATTTAAACACAGCACGACATGTTGCCGTTTACAAAATATTTACACGACATTTACATAACAAGTACGCTGTAGAATAGAACATATTTTCAGTGTACAAGAGCTATAAAATTAACATAAACTTACGTTCAAAGCTAGATATCTAATTAAATTGAAATCATAAAATAATCCACCAACAAGTTCAGCTGTTCAAGTAAACTGTTTTTACGCTTCTATTGATAATGATAATAGTACTTGCCTTCATCAGTTGGGTACCTTCACCTTAAATGATACATTGGGCCCTCGACCCAGTAATTTGTTTTTAGAATGTTTTAAACAACATAGTGCTCTTTTAACGCTGCTTAAGGAAATATTCAAAGAACATTTCATATAAACTTAATATACTTTATTATCCTAGAAAACATCACAAGTAAAAGATGGAAACTACAATGAGTTTCAGCGTTAGATCAACATCAGGTGCTATTTAATTAATCCATATAGATAGGATTTAACACTATCTTCATATCTGAAAAAATATACAAGTATAAGGAAAAATTTAAGTCTGGCTGAAGAACTTCAGAAAAAAACCAAGCAAGAGAAAGATAGAAGTGGATAAATTATTCGATTGGCTGATGATCATGTAATAAACTCGATTTTACATGGAAAATAAAGTTACAACATTACTTGCTTATCATTTTTGTCTATCAAAAACCTAATGGTAAAATTAAATTGTAAATTTTATCGTTACACTTTTCCTTTAATTAACTTTAGAATACTATGTTTATGACCATTTTACAAAAAGAGTAATATTGCAAAATATGAAATTATGTTTCTTTTTGTTCTACCAGTGAGAAAGACAGTAATGTGGGGATTTTATTAACCGTGAAAAGTCGAGACAACTTAATCTGCTATGTGATTATTGGTCGATCAAGTGACACGCTCACTTCCTTCCCGTCTTGTTTGAGTCCTATTATCAGGTTCCGCAACCAGCCTTACATAGCCATTCTATTGGGGATAATGTTTTTTCTTAACACTTGTTTACTTTTTTATAAGATAGCGTACTTGGGCTGTTAGGTTATAAAATATATTCTTTAGCTTTATAAACATTTTATACAATAATAATAAAATAGGTTGTTACAGATCGTTAAGACTGTTTTATTCTATCAATTATGATACAACAACTACAGTTACTGCTAGAACTAGATAGACACTAGGTTTATTGAAGAAGGATGATAATGAAAGAAAACAATGAATCTCGTGTTTGGCCATTCATCAGTTTTTAACTTTGGGACGCTCTTGATAACTGAAAAGCGGCATATACACCTCAGATAAAACGACTATGCTATATATCCTGAAATGGAACAACTGAAATACTTGAAATAGCTTTTAAATGTTTAAACTTATCAAACGTTAAAGAAATAGTGAGTTTGTATTTTTAAACATTTACATAAACAATTTTTCAACCCAAACCAGCCGTTTTTAAATCTATATTTTTCAAATATTTGTTTCATTCAGTATACAGTTCTCACCTTCAGCAAAGAATAGCGTTTGCTATACTTTTCGTGCACTTTTTCAAACAGTTTTTGTCCCTTCTTTCTGAAAGCTCCGCCACTCAAGGATAGAGTGGAAACTCTGTACTTATAAAAGACAGAACAGATAGCTTATTTTATAGGTTCGTGTTGAACTAGAAACAAAACATTCAACAATGGACATCTGATCGTAGTATATATTTCGTCTTAACTTACGGTCAGTTGACTATTACTGAATGTTTTTTTTTTTCATTAGCGAATTTGCACAAATGTTTATTATGAATATCTGAGGAGAAACAGAACAACTGGAGTTTCTGGATATTCAGTTCACGTTAATCTCTGATGGTTTCCTTACATGCAGCAAACCCTCAAACACTGGCATTCTTTGAACCTGGGAATATTCAGCTTCGGACTCAACAAAACAGTCGATTGTTGTGGACTGATTGTAGTATTTAGAATAAAATTACAGAAGAAATAATTATACATAAAACAACAGCTTCAACAAAATTGAGACAGCTTGCACCACGACCAACCACAGCGAAAAAATAAACTTAGAAACAAAACTTTTCCCTTAAACACTGATCTCACTTTATTATTACAGTTTGTAAATAACAACCTAAGTTGTACAGTTAAAAAAAACACTAAAAAAACAGTTTTAATATCATGCTTGTGGAAAAACAACAACTTTTTCCACGATAGTTTGCAACAACATATACCATCCAGGCCTAACGACCAAGCCATAAAGTTTTTTTATACAGACATAGACAGAATGAATCGCTTTACGACTTGGTCTTTAGGCCTGGATGGTAAATGTTGTTAGTAGACTGTCGTGCACATCGTACGGACAAAGTTTTATCTTAAAAACGTTTATACCTGTACCAGAAAAGACCTGAGAACAGGTTACAAAGTAAAGGATCAATATCTTGTTTACATTATACTTCTTACGATTAAAATGTTACTTTCTCTAAGTTTTAACGTATTTGCATTAGGGTTAAAAATCACTCCATCTTGTGAACTCTGTTATATTTTTTGCTTTTAGTAAATATCAGTATTATAGGTCAGATATCATATATTTTATAATGTGTGTTGAAAAAAGAGTTAAATTTAATCATTTTTTTTACTGTGTGTCGTGTTTGTTTTAGCAAAAAGCTACACAATGGGTTCTCGTCACGTTGAGGGATCGAATTCTAGATTTAGGATTTCCATCAAAGGCTTTGTATGTGTGTGTGTGTGTGCGTTTCTTATAACAAAGTTACATCAGGCTATTTATTAAAGAATACATTTCTTTAGAACAGCGAAGAGACTTATTAACGTAACACCTGTTGTAAATCTGACTTAAAATTGATATGGATTTCAAATATTTTGTTGTGAAGTTTTTAGTTTAACAGAGCTTATTATAAAAACTTAATTAAAATATGTTAGTTTCAAACTATGTATACTAAACCAGCAATTCAAAGTTTATGCAATTAAAAGAAAAATGACAGTTTGTCCATGTATACTTGCTAATTTACACAGTAACTCAATAATCCTATCGGCTAATTGCACAGTGTTCACATAAGTATAAAAATGAGCGACTTTCAACTTGCTTTGTTTTGTACAACAGCAAAACTAGGACGTTTATAACACTACTTTTGAAGAAAACTACTCATTTTACGTTAACAAATACGCCAAGAAACACATTAAATTTATTTTTTGCTTGCAAACAACAAACTACGACAGGTATCTAAAGTTTGACACTTTACGTCTAAAGTTTAAACATACTTCGCTTCGAACGCGAATAATGAGATTATCATTTATTGGAACAAAATATTAAACCAATTGCGATATTTATGATAGAGGGCTCGACATTTTGTTAATACTTTAGAGGAAAGTAAAAGAAATATATATATATTTGATATTATTATAACATGAAAAACAAAAATGAGTGAAATAACAACATACAATGATATTTTATTTTTACATTTCTGGATATCATGATTTAAAAACTTCCTTATTATATAACGTCGATCTGTGATAAGTTCGATAAAAAAAATCCAAAAAAATTAAAGTCTCAAAAATAGCGATTAGGGACGACGTCATGGGCATTACAAATGGTCAAGTATATTATATAAAAATATTCCTATAAGGAACAAAGTAATGTAATAAGTACAGGCGACGTAAATTCGCAGTGGAATGGGGTGTGTCGTACTAAATTTACACATTTTTGACACTTTGATTGTAATATAATAGTGTTGAATATTGGTTGGTTTATGAAGAATATATAACACATATTTTTATACCAGGTAATTATATAAAATTATCATAACGTTGAGTTTAAAACGAGAAATTAGAATTTTGAGGTTTGAGTATAACTGCTACTTAATAATCATTGGAAAAATAATAATATGGATTGTCTCGGGAAGCCATGACCATCTAAAAAGTCATACACCAAGAGTAGTAGACGAAATTAACCATCGTTTAACAGGTGAGGACATCGAGGACTTAATTAAATGGCAAAAACTGTCCACACTTCTGAGGACATTATAAAATCTTATAAAGAAAAATGTTCATTTACAAACGAGGGCAACAAGGAATGGTTTCACCAAGATAATCCGTGATAACTCACATTCAACTGTTCCATACCTCAAACAACTCATGACATTCTGACGAAGAAAGTAAATGTAGTACATTTATATTTCTTTACGATCTGACTGTTAAAATGAGCGCTGCGAGTGAAACTGCTATCCTCTTGTACTGAATGGCTGTGAGAGACCCACCGAAGAGTGTAGTGTACTTTGACCTTGTAACCAGTGCTAGAGAGTAGGGGCCTTTTGCAAAATAAATTATGCCAAATGGTTATCTTCAAGATGTATGGTTGGCAGATAGAGCATTTATGAACGTGAAGACACATAATCTAACGACTTGGTGAAGCTTCAAACTCATTTTAATGTACCATACTAACTCTGCGATTAGTGAAGTAATAAACTGGTAGATAAATAAAGAAATGCACTTACAAAGAAAGAGTAGTCAGAAAAAAGTGTCACAAATATAGAAATATTGTTACAAAACTGCTTCACAGGTTTAATAGCTAATTTATAAGAGTGATTTTGAAGACGTGTTACAGACCTAGAAACACGCTTCTAAAAGATGTTTTAAAGTAGTAACACAAACATAATTAGGGAATCACTAAAATAATGCTTTTGTATAGCTATTGAAGGTTTAGTAATACTGATATAAACGTTTGTTTTAAAGAAGTGCTACGAATTATAAATTAGAAAAACAAAATATACGTTTTATAATATAAAATAAGTTAAAAATAGGCTTAAAATGTTGTAAGAGTAGAAACAGATTGTTATTGGAATACAGTTTTAGTTGGATTTCAGGCATACCTTTAGGTAATTTCTCTTTGTCCCATTTACAGCAATGATAGTATATAACTAACGAAGGACAGATGAGGATCTTGTTGTAACTTACCTGTTCAAATTCGAAAAACTATGAACTGATTCACACTATTCAGACCACCGACACGATTAATCACTGCACGACTGACGAAAATTCTCAGTATTACGACAGTACGTTCTTAATGTTGTACCTAATAGTAGTTATATTTGTATATCCACTCTGCGCAGCCAAGAGACGTGGTCAGAGTTCCGTACGTAAAACGTATCTTGATTATCAAGAAAAAAACTAACAACCACTACCGCCTATGAGAAGATAAAGAAAGTTGTTATTTGCTTGTCTTAAATTATTATATATATTTTTTATGTTAGGCCTAATTTAATTAATTACCATAAGCCTACGTTTGAAACTATCAGTTAAAGTGTACATATAAATTCTCTGAATAAGCTCGGGTTGGCAAACAATCTCAGACATTCAAATGTTTGACAATAGAACTAGACTGTTCTTTTGGTTCAACAGACTTTCCTTCATTCACTGCTATTATTCAGTTGAATTTATTTAGGATTTTAATCAATCATTTTTATATATATATAAGCTTATTACATAAATTAATCTTTCCAAACAATGAACAAACAGGTCATAATAATTAGAACACAGTTAACGTATTTGTTAACCTGAAGATGATCTTGGAAGGTCGAAATGTTGTTTTCTGCTTTCCAATAAAAGTGTTAATACCCATATCAGCCGTTCTGAGATACAGAACACATGTATGTAAGATATGAAAACGAGCATATCTTTTAACTAGAGTTGAGGCGTGTCTTTAAGCCTGTTTGAAGATAACTTTATTTTTTCTTGTATGAAGGTCGTAACTGTACCTACCTTAAAAACACCTATTCTTGTATATGAATATAAATATACTGTGTTTTAGGTTATATTAGTTTCGCTATTGAGTTGTTAACAATTTGCATACAAGAACATAAAGATTTAAAAACTGCGTCGTTTTCAAGCATTAGGAAACAAGAACTGTTCGTTATGAGTCTATAGCTAGATGAGAATTTAATATCCTTGTTACTGTCAACACACAGTGAACAATATTTAAAAAACTAAAGAAAGTACACTTTAATTAATACACTAAACCCGAACTTCAACCAGCAAATCAGAACTGTGTGTTGTTTTGTTGTTATTGGGTGTTTAAGTGTTAGCATAGTGCTAATTTCACGAGTTTAACTCACCTGATTGTGTTCTACCAGAAAACGGAGTTAAGTCCCAAAGCTCTTAGATAAGCTTTAAAACATTTCTCGGATATCGGGTTAAAGTATCTCTGATACTGATATTAATTAAGCTATAACAGTTTTGTAAAAACATTATATGCTTTAACCTTGATCTAAATTAGAAAAAAATCCTTATTGGCATGACTCCAGCCTGTGTCTTTACAACCCTTTCGTCAACCCTATCGTCGACATACTTAACGCTTTGTTGCAACACAAACCTCACAGGTATGTTTCTAGCTAACGTCTACAGAACCATGTTGTTAAAATACCACTCTCACTCTATAGCAAAACAAACCTGTCAGGTTAAAGTTTGAAAAAGAGATGAATGAATAATAAAGCAAACTTTATTACAAATGTACCACATCATAAAGCTGCTCATTCATGCTGTCTCCTGATTTTTTTATTCCCTGAAAACTGAGTTTCTCGTCATTAATTTTAAAACACGTGTCTGGTACAACTATTTCCTACGCCTGTATATCGTTGTTTTTAACATGACAGAGGAGCTATGTAAAATAACATTCCTAAGAGGTTAGATTCTGTCTAGCCCCTGTAGATTAATGTTCATTTCCTTACATTGCTGTGGGGCACAAAAACGTACTTGACAGGCTCTTCAATTATTCGGTATTCTTCTCGTCAGAAGTAACATACTCTTTTGATACCGGGAGATAATTATAAAAAGAATGCCTTTTTAGATTATTGTTTCCCTATTTCAGATAATTATTTTTATACTTATTTATGTACAACTTTCTGAACATGGTGGCTAATAGTTTTATTTTAAATGTTTAAGTTGTTATCACAGGTTCTCCGACGAAACCTGTCATCACCTATCTATGTAACTAACGAATACTGTAAAATCACTGCTTCCAGATTATTACGCACATTCAAAACGTGTAAACTGGTACAAAACGCCATCTGGGTATTTCAGTTTTCTTTAATTTTCCACCATTTTTATCATAGGATTTAAATAAACATTTTGCTAATTCTCTATATTTTTCTTTCTCTCTATAGAAATATATATATATCTGTCCAGGGTCTCAACTTATTGTCGTAATGGATATTGTCTGTGATAATAACACCTAAATGCATTGAGGATATCCCACCTATTAGACAATATCCAAACGTTAATATTAAACTAAGTCAGCCGTAATGGAAAATTAAATACGTGTACGAAGTTGAATGCTTAAATCCACAATGTCTCAGTTTCGACTGCCCTTCATTGTCTATAGGCAGCTGTATTTCTTAAATTAGAAACCGAACCACCCTAACATTTCTACTAATCAAACTCCTAATGTCCACCTTTACAAAAAAAAAATATTAAATAAAATTATGAAATATTAAATGGAACTGAACAGAATCATAAGATATTAAATATATCTGAACAGAATCATAAGATATTAAATAGAACTGAACGGAATCATAAGGTATTAAATAGAGTTATAACATATTGACTAGTGCTACAAGATATTAAATTGAACTAATTCATGATGACGGAAAACTCATCTGAAGTAAGAATGTATCTCAAGACGGCTGATGTGGGTATTGAAACTTTTATTAAAATAAAGTAGAGAACAACATCTCCAGGTTTCTACATTGAACTAAATAGGACAATAATTCCTACCTCAAATGTTCTTACTCCACGCTTCGTCCTTTCTCCTAAATATTTATTCAAGCCTAGCACGGTGTGTGCCGAGACGAGCAAAGCTATTTCAGGTTACTCATTCCGTTCTCATACACCGAATAGAATTGTTTAAAAATTGTTATTAGCTATTTATAAATCAAAGTAACTCAATCTTTATTTTATTTTTATAAGGGTTTTTTCCTGATCTATAATTTAGTTTCAAAAATATTTTTGTATACATTAAAATAGCCTGATATATTTTAAAATTGCCTGTCCTTATAATGGTTATCTATATTTAATTAGTAGAAATGTGTGGGTGGCTTATTTATGGTTTAGCGTATTTAATGGGGAAGCATGAAATATAGACAATGAAAGACATTAGAAGCCGAGACGTTGTGGATGTAAGCAATCAGTTTCGTACTCTAATTTCATTTCTCATGACGGCTGACTAGATAAACATCAGCATTTAAATATTGTTAAACAGATGAAATATCCCCAGCATATTTAGGTTCCACTGCCCACCACAATGACAATAACTTGATGAAGTTGACCGATAACAGAAATACAATATTTAATTCAGTATTGTTTTTTTAATGCTAATTCAGTTGCTTATCAACAATTAAAGTAATTCGTGGTTTGAAAGCTATTATTTGTTTATTTATTCATATACATATAGAAGCACAAAGCTACACAAAGGGCTATCTGTGCTTTGCTAACTACGGATATCGAGACACTGCTTAAAGCGGTGTGAGTCCTAAGACATGCCACTTTGTCACGCGGGGGCATACTATAATCAGTGAAGGTGTTCGATTTCTAATATTTAAAATAGCCACGCACCGTCTATTACAACAGTCTATTAAAAGAAAGAGATATTGAAATGAAATTCAAAGTACATTTTTAAATAACTGGGTTTGATGAATAAAGGTATCTTTTGAAATGAACATTCTTGCCCTAATTATAATCACATACCCGTGTCTTAAAATGACATAGAATCTAAAACGTCTAGTTCAATAACTTCTATTTTAAGAAGAATTCAATAAACATGAATTTTGTAACACACCATTAATTCTCAACATACTGTTAAAGTGGATGTTTAGTTTTATAAATGACCCTAATACTTATAAACTAATTTACTATTAAGTATTCAAAAATTTATAATGCAGTTCATGGCAGCTTTTAACTTTTAGACCAGTTTATTGCAAATTCTTCAATGTTTAAGTGTAAAATTTTTACATAAAGATGAACACGCAAAAAACCTCTCAAAGGTTTGGGAATAGAATTCCCGACGCTTATCGAAACTAGCTACGTAAGTCTGAGCGCCTCTCGGTTTTATCTCTATGTTTTAATATAGAATGTTCTGGTTTGTTCTCTATTCAATAGAGCATGATATGAGTTAGTATAATATGTGTTTATACTTCAGTTGTGGTTAAATAACTGTGTTTATATTATAAGGTAAATAAATTCCGAATTTAATACTTGTTTTCCAAACAACTTTTGCGATACATCAAATGTATTTACCAAAAACGTACTTGTAGTTTGTTTAAATGTTAAAGACTCTTAACGTAATTGCAAAACGAACGTTCAAAGAAGTTTGTTCGTTTGAATTTTGTACAAAACTTGTTGTTGTTTTAAATTAAGCACAAAGCTACACAATGGGCTATCTGTGCTCTGCCCACCACGGGTATCAAAACCCGGATTTTAGCGTGTAAGTCCGCAGACATACTGCTGAGACACTGGGGGGCGTGTACAAAACTACACAAGGGCTGTCTGCGGTAGCCGACTCCAATTTATCAATGTAAGATTAGAAAGGAGGCAGTTAGTCATCACTATCAACCGTAGATTCCTGGTCTACTTTTGTAAAAAACGAATAATGGGATTGACTGTTACATTATAATGTCTGAACGGCTAAAAGTGCCAGCATGTTTAGTGATTCGGAGATTTTTAGTCGATTGCAAGTCGAGCGCCCGAACAAAATGACCAAGCTGGACTTTTATTAAAAATAATTATATTATTAAAACTTAATAACAGATGATCCGAAAATGGACTTAAAACTTTGAGATCACATCGCTCTAGCTACTTTTTGTTATGAGATAAGAAAACTTAAAAGGATACGTCGAAACAAAATTTTTGTATTGTTTACCGTTTTTAGATCAAATAAACTTATTTCATTCTTATTTAATTTTCAAAAACTAAAAAAGACTCAATGATTGTTTCATGATACTGTTTAATGAATTAATAAGAAACCTCATGTTAATTGGATTTTTATATTTTGTTATTCGGAAAATGCAAATAAATACGATACTTTCGCTAAGCTTAGAAATCGATTAAAAGTTAAAACGGGCTACAGCTGTAGTGCTTGGAACAGAGGGAAGGCAGCTAGTCATCACCACCCAGCGCCAACTCTTGGGCTACTTTTTTGCCAACGAATAGTGGGATTGACCGTCACAATATAACGCCCCCACGACTGAAACGGCAAGCATGTTTGGTGCGACCGGGATTCGAACCCGCAACCCTCGAATTACGAGTCGCACGCCTTAACCACCTGATTATGCCGGACTTGAAAGAGATGATAAATTAAACACAATTCCAGGACTGTACGCGACCTCCGAATCTTCCTTTCTAGCAAGAAAAGTTCCTTAAACTGAGAGAGTCCATTTTCTTACCTCTTTATCATCTCGAGATTTTAAACCTTCACCTCACTTTTCGCTTATAAAAGCCACCCAGTGGCTCAGCGGTATGTCTGCGGACTTCCACGCTAAAATCCGGGTTTCGATACCCGTGGTGGGCAGAGCACGGATAGCCCATTGTGTAGCTTTGTGCTTAATTCAGAAAACAAAAAAAACATCGTTTATAAAGCTTTTATATTATAAATATGATAATTTTATTACCTTATTAAAGGCATAATGTAGAAACCGTAAAAAGTCTTTCTGTCACTGACATACATTCACTTTAAAATTGCAGTAGTCAAAAATGAAAAATTTTGAGATTAAAATTTAAGAGAAGTAGAGCATAAGTAAAATAGAGCTTTCTGGACTTGAACTCGTGACCTCTGGTTAATAAGATTAGACCTTACATTGACGTATTCGAAGCACGTTATCGAAAAATCAAAAGCCCAAAAAATTTTTAAGTGCAAAACTAAAAACGGAAATTTTGTGTTCTACTGACCACAGGTTTCAAAACACAATGTTTAACGTCAGACTTACTGACGAGCTGCTGGATAGCTATTTTTTGTATAGACAGATGTACCACAACTGATTATATCGAAATGTTCAATAATAATTTATTTACTTGTTCTTATGTATAACGTTATACTATACATAATACTACGGGTATCGAAACCCGGTTTTTATTGTTATAAGTATTCAAACTGAATACTGGATGGCTACAAAAATAACGCATATAAATTAATGTGTAGGACTACACATGCCACTTTCTCTGAGTTGAAGACCCACGCTAGCACAGCGGTAAGTCGACAGACTTACAACGCTACAATCAGGGGTTCGATTCCCTTCATTGGGCTCAACAGATAGCTCGATGTGGTTTTGCTATAACAAAAACACACACACACTCCACGTTGAAATACTGTACTTTTATTTGCGGAATTTCGGTTTTCTTACCGGAGAAATGGGTACGCAAAAAAAAAAAATTAAAGTAGAGATAAATCCGTGTATAAGTCTACATGTACACGTATTGTTTAACAAATTACATTTCGTAGCTTATTAAAAGAGTAGCCCAAGAATTGGCCGTGGGTAGTAATGACTAGCTGCCTTCCCTCTAATCTTAAACTCCAAAATTAGGGATGACTAGCGCAGATAGTCCAGGTGTAACTTTGCGCGAAATTCAAAACAAACAAACACTATTTTAATTACTACTCAAAGAAATAGTAATAATATGTAGGATCTTCGTTTTGGGTACATGGGTTTAAACTTGTAGACAACAAAATATAAAACTTACTTGGAAGTCAGTCACCTCCGTAATCAAAATCTCTTACATCTTGTTCTTTGACTGTGTTAATAAAAGTAATTTTCAAAGGGTGCACCATTTAAAACATTTCACAATGTTATTCTTATCTCGTAGCCTATATATTAAAGGGGTGGAAATTTGTTCACATTTTTTGTATAACAGTAATTACAATTTAGGAAATAAATTACAGTTCTTCCATGATATTCACAAATATTAAACCTGGTCATTTCTGTCTTTTTTAAGTTAGTACAATATATTTTGGTTGTAATAACTGAGCTAAAATCGGTAATTAACTTATAACTGACAGAAGACAGTATTTCTAAATCAATAACATTTTTTCGTTGTCAGGTTACTCACCTGTCTGAAAGAGCATGCTAAGAGTTATTGAATGGATGTGAAAATCATCGCAGTATTACAATTGATATAAGATATCAGTGATGTCGAAAAAACCAACTTGTAGAGAAATATATATGAAAAAACGTCATGTTCACGATGACCGAAAAAGGTCGAAATGTTGTTCGCTCTTCTATGTAAAATATTTTCTCAGCCCAAACGAGCCGTTTTTCCACAGATACAAGATGTGTAAGATATTCCACAACATTTATATTTAAACATTGAAGGAACGACAGTGTCACGCATCAATAAACATTGGCTCACGTAATTATGTAAACAAATAAAAAAACAGACTACACTTCAGTAAGCTGAACTTAAAGTATCGTGTTAAACAACGATAGAAACATACTAATTAAACTAAGGCACAAACTACAACGAAGAAAGTGTTAAATACTCCATATTAAGAGTGACAGAAATTTATCTCGCACGGAATTGATGATTTTCGCCTTTAGGGTTAAGTTCCTTTCTATACGTACATAATATTATGAGGAAGCGCAATATAAATCGATTTTCCTTGTGTGTCTTTTTAAGTTACCGCTGAGATTATTAATTAGGCTACACATAGTGACCGAAAAGTAAGGCTTAAGACATGATGAGACTTAATATATCCTTGTTTGATGATTTCTGTTTATTACAATAATCAGATCAGTGATGTCGAAAAAACCCACTTGTAGAGAAATATACATGCAAAAACGGCTCGTTTGGGTTGAGAAAATATTTTACGTAGAAGAGCGAACAAGTTTCGACCTCCTTCGGTCATCGTCATGTTCACAAAGAAAGAAAAAGGTAACTGACCGGAAGCTGACCACATGTTTGGAAGGGGTTGTGTAACTGAGTGTCGCAATGTAGAGGGCGGGGTTAGATGTTTGAATATATAATTTTATCTATAATATTAATATAGGTATAATGACGTTCCTTTATATTGGTTTATTTTAGGTTTAAGTTGTTGTATAAGTAAGGCTTCTTTAATTTTGCGTTTGTTTATGTTTGTTTCTTTATTTAGTATTTGAGTGCTTTTTATTGTTAAGTTGTGTTTATTTGATTTGCAGTGTTCGAAAACGTGTGAAGGTGACTTTTTACGTTCTTTGAATCTGATTTCCATTTTTCTATTTGTTTCTCCAACACAGAAGTCGTGGCAGTTATCACATCGTATTTTATAAATAATGTTGGTGTTGTGTTTGTCAGTGTGGTTTTTACATAGTATAGACCTCAGATTTGTGCCTGGCTTTTGAATAAATTTGGTATTAACTGGAATATCATATTTTGTTACTAGTTTTTGCCAAATGTTGGTTATTTTTCTGTCGATGTCAGGAATATATGGTATGCAGCAGTATATGGTTTCGTGATTTTTTGATTCGTGAGATATATTTACTTTTGTTGGTTGATTTTGCTTTCTGTCTAGGTGTGTGCTCTTAATGTTTTCTACGGTTTGTGGAGGAAACTTATTGATGTTGATGAAGTATTGTTTTATTTTGTCTAATTCATTGTTAATTTTATCTAGTGAGCATAGTTTTATGGCTGTGTTTATTTGGTTTTTTAGTATGTTGAGTTTTTGTTTTGTTTCATGTGCTGAGTCCCAAGGAATGTATAGTTCAGTATGGGTGATTTTTCGGTGGATTTCTGTTTTGAACTGCGTGTCGGTTCTTGTAATTTTGAGGTTAAGAAATTATATTTCATTGCTTTCTTCCTGTTCACATGTGAAGTTAATGTTGGGATGTATAGAGTTAATGTGATTGAAAAAAATAAGTATGTGTTCTGTAGATCTGAATCCTGCAGCCGTGTCATCTACATATCTGTACCAGTATAGTGGTGGATGTAATGTTGTGTTAATTGCTTGTGTTTCAAATTGTGTCATAAAAATATTGGCTAGAACTGGTGATACTGGGTTGCCCATGCTTAGGTCATTTGTTTGTGTACAGTTATGGTTGTTGAACATGAAGTTTGTCTTTATCGTGGTGACTTCTATAAGGGTTGCTAATTGGTTGCTGGGAATGTCTATAGTTGGGTTAGGGTCTCGGATATAGAGTTCTAAGGGTACTTTGTAGGCTTCAGTGGTAGGAACTTCTGTAAAGAGGGATATAACATCAAAACTACCCGTTAAGGCTTTATGATTAAAATTGATTTAGATTAAACTTGAAATTAAAAGAGTCTTTGTTGAATGAGCTGACTGATGTTACATATTTGGAGAGTGTCCATGTTATGTATTTACCAAGATTGTAATTCTTCTCCTTCTTCTTCATGTGTCAAATCTGCGGGAGACATCGACGACCATGGCATGCCAGACTTCTCTGTTGTCAATCCTCCTTATCAATTCGGTGTTCCTTATTGAGTTCTTTGTGACATAATTATTGAGGCTGTCGATATATTTAGTTCTTTGACACCCTCTGCTTTTCCTCCTTCTATTTTTCCACATAGCATCTGTTTCTCTATCCCATTCTTCCCGCAGATGTATCCTAGAAATTCCATTTGTCTCTTTCTCATAGTTTTCATGAGGGACCTTTTGTATCCTCCCAGTTCCATGACTTCCACATTTGTTTTTCTTTCAGTCCATGATATTTTTAGCATCCTTCTGAGGAACCACATTTCAGCAGCTTCTTATCTCTTCTCTGTATCTTTGTTCAGTGTCCAGCTCTCACAGCCATATAAGAGAACAAACCATACATATGATTTCAAGGTGTTAATTTTAGAGACATTTGTTATGTTTCTGTTTGTGAATATGGACTTCATTTTATTGAAACTATCCTTGGACATTGCAATTCTTTTCTTTATTTCTGTGTCACTCTTTACATTTGATGTTATGGTATATCCAAGATATTTGAAGCTTTTGACTTGTTTTATTCTCACGTCCTTGCCGGTAATGCTGCATGTGGGTGTAATTGATTGTTTTGAGATGACCATGCACTCAGTTTTCTTTGCATTTAACTGCAAGCCTTTTTCTTTACTCTCGTCTACTGTTGTTGAGAGGAGAGTCTGTAGATTTCGTTCGGAGTCTGCAATGAGGACTGTGTCATCAGCGTAGCGCAAGTTGCTGATATTGCATCCGCCTACTTTGAATACCTGATGTTCATTGATGTTTCGTAGGATTATTTCACTATATAAGTTAAAAAGATTTGGTGAGAATATACATTCCTGCCTCACCCCTCTTTCAGTTGGTCTATAATCACTCAATTCATTTTCAATTTTGATAGCTGTCATTTGCTGCCAGTAAAGGTTTCTAAGGATTTTTAGATCTTTAGCATTGAAGTTCAGGTCTGTCAACATGTCGAATAGGTCACCATGTCTCACTTTGTCAAAGGCTTTAGAATAATCGATAAAACATAGATATAAATCCTTTTGTACTTCCAGTGATCTTTCCATGAGCATGTTTAGAGAAAAAAATGCATTTCGAGTGCTTTTATCGGCTAAAGATTGTAATTAAACGATTCATATGTGGACATTATTGGTCGTAATGGACAATCTGGTTTATGAGATTAGGGGATGCCGTATATTTGTGGTGTGCGTGAATCGGTTTTACGTAGGTAGGAATAAAGTGTTTGTAAAACTGTGTTGGCTTTTTTCATTTTTAATAGTAATTTGTTTAGTTACTTTTCGTGTGTCTTTGTTGGATTTGTGTGTATTGGTTTAAATTTGTTCGTGTCTGATGTAATCAAACATCTAACACCGTCCTCTACATTCTGACACTAAGTTACACAACCTCTTCCAAACATGTGGTCAGTTTCCGGTCAGTTACCTCTTTCTTTCTTTGTGAACCTGACGATGACCGAAGAAGGTCGAAACGTTGGTCGCTCTTCTACGTAAAATATTTTTCAACCTAAACGAGCCGTTTTTGCATATAATAATTAAATAAACACGGTGAGTGGAGGTTTCACGTTCAATATGTCAGCTTCTTTCTTGAAATCAGAAATAAAACATGATACTTTGGATTAGTATTTTTAATAAGCTAGCAGTTATTAAATATATTCCGTGGATTTATTTTCCTCAGAATCTCAGCTACTATTAAACATGATTTTAGTAATTTTTTTCCACAAAATATTAACAACTATTAAATATATTCCATTGATTTATTTTTCACAAAAATTTAACTACCATTAAACATGATTCCGTGAATTTATTCCACTTAGAATATTAAATACTATTAAACATGGTTCCATTGTTTTATTACTCTCATAAGTCTGTCTGTTATTGAACATATGTCTATGTATTTATTTTCCTCAGAAGTCTGCTATTAAAGATAATTTACTAACTGTAAGCAAATTATCATTTTCGGGTTCAACTTGCCTGCGTGATATTTTCTCTCAACACATCAACTATGGTATAAGAATCAAAACAAACCAAAACACATCCGCTGCTGTATATGAATCAAAATAAATAACTGCTGATTACTAGTGGCTAAACAGTTTATTTCCTCGAGAGTTTAACGAGGGTTAATATTGTTTGAGCTAATACAAAACAAACATGAGGTATTAGCAATCTTTCGCCTATAGGTAGCTTCAAAGACGTAAAGAAGGTCCAGGTAAGACAGTTGAAAAATTGTGCAAGTAAAGAAATCTAAGAATGAACCGCTTCTGACCCGTAATTCTTCAACTTTCCAAATAAAATGGACTGCGAATGTCGGGAATAATCCTGTATAAATAGATCAGCAAATCAATCATACGTTCTTTATCTCGTGCCAGCGTCACACTTGACGGTATTTTGAACCTTAACTTAACCAGATGGATCAAGCAGCATTTATTATTAAGAAAATTGTTAGCTGGGATCTAAACACGTTGAAAATCCGCGATCAGAGATTGTAACGAAAGTAAACATAGAAGAACAGATGTTATGTAAGATTAACAGAGCTAATGAAATACACTTGATGTAATAAAGTAGTTTGACTTACCGAAGAGCTGACAAGAAATAATAACGAAGATACGCTTATCTTTAAAAGAAAACACCGTAATTGTATCCAGAAAACTCATCAGACGTGATCTTCTCTTATAAATCGTATACAATTGTGTGATCCTTAGATCAAAAGTGATTGGTTTTACCAACCTGTTAACAAGTGTATGATAAAAGCTTGGTTTTATTCTTTGAAAAAATATTCATAGACAATATTTTATTATAACTATTTTAAGCATTTCATGGAATAGGGATCTTAATCGTTTTGATTTTAAACATTTTGTGCAACGATGATCTTAATCGTTTCGATTTTAAACGTTTTAAAGACCCCTGATTCTAATAATTTTTATTTGAACATTTTATGGAATCCTGATTCTAGTCGTACTGATTTAAAATTTTTTATAGAACACTAATTTTAATCATTTTGGTTTCAAACATTTTATGAAACTTTGATTCTAAGCGTTTCTGATTTTAAACATTACTTGTAACTATGGTTTAAAACGTTTTAAAGATAAGCAATGATCATTGATTTCAAGTTTATAACACAATTTTCTTGTTTCGATTCGAGCTCTTACCATCTTACTCAAACATTTTATATGCAAAAACGGCTCGTTTTGGGTTCAGGAAATACCTTAAATAGAAGAGCGAACAACGTTTCGACCTTCTTCGGTCATCGTCAGGTCGAAACGTTGTTCGCTCTTCTATTTAAGGTATTTCCTGAACCCAAAACGAGCCGTTTTTGCATATAAAATTCTCAACAAGTGGGTTTCTTGACATCACTGATTACTCAGACACTCCTCAGAATCTAATTTTAATATTTCTGCGTACGTGATCCTTAGTTGTCTCTTTTTATCTTCTCTTTAGATACGATTTTTATAGATGTTCGGAATATTTGACCAATTTTATTAATTTTTAACTTAAACACCTTTCGTCCCTTTGAGCTGCATTTTTTGTCTTTAAGGATTCTTTTCTAGGTCGGAACCTATATTTCGGGTTTTAAACTTTTTCCCCCTTAAATTCTATCCTAGTAAATCTGTGATTTTCATTATTCTATAATCATTATAAGAATAATTAGTTTTCATCATCCTGCAGTAGCCATGATTCGTATTTTTGCTTTTTTTCCTTTGATGGTATTTCTATAGATATATTTTTCTACTTTTCTGACATTTAACGTTATTTGACTTCACAGACCTGATTTTTGGCATCATTTTAAAATTATATTAAGTATACTTTTTACTAATCTTATTCATCGCTTTATAGTTTTCATTTATCCTGACTTTTATGAGATTAGGCAATATTAATGAATATATAATTTACGAATATCTCTAAATATTTTTCACTGGGGCAGGTCTTTAGTCTCAAACCCGACACTGATAAAACTGAAATATTAGAGAGTTTGTTCATGGGGTAAAATAATACTATTTCTTAGAGTAAACATATACTAATATGGAAAAATAAAACTCTCAGCTTTATACATTTTTAAGTTAAATAATATCTCAAGTGTTGAAACTTATTAAGTAAAAATAATAGCACGTTATGATTCACAAATTGCCAATGTTAAAAACGTTGCTATTGACTATAGAAAATAATAATATAAGAAATAGCATAACAAAAACTAAAAAGGTCGAAGAGGAATATCCTAATTTGAATAAAAAACAGATAAAGTAAAAAATATAACTGCAAATTGTAAAAAAAATTCAAAAGTAAAATAATATCACATTATATATTGCGGTCTACACCTGTATAATCTACATTGTCATGTCTACTCGTGTTCTATCTAACGATTGTGTATCTTAAATATAAGCTCTGCAGCTTAATTTCTTGCGTGAAAGCTCTGTGTTAATGCTGCAATGCCCAAACTGAGGACTCCTCCCTGTTTGGTTTTTATATCCAACTAATTTACGAAAGAAAGTGTATTCCCAATACCTATTTCAACAACCCCATCGTAAAGTGGTCCATAGACGCTGCTGCTCTGGTTTGAGAGTATAGAAAGTGGCATAAATACCTGTCTCATCTTACAGCTGATTGATGTACACAACAGTTTAACTGATATTCCGAAGAGAAAGCATATATATGTACACGTGACGTTTTGCTTTTCGAGACGAAGATCCTACTTGACTATTTCACGTTCTGTTGCAAGGGCATTAGAGCGACTATTGTCACTAATCATTGTATTCGTAAATTATTGTTTATTACAAGGCTGCCTTGCTTATCATAGTTAGGGTATGAATTGTTGAAGGTTTCTTTTTGTATGATCTTGGCACCCCATGTTGATCGATATTTAACAATACCATTAAACCTCTTTTCTTAAATTGCTAAATTCTCAATCTGAACACATTTGTATCAATTGAATGAATACAATATTTTGCGTCGGAAAGAATTGCGTCATACCATTTCCATCAGTGATCATTTTCAGTAGCATCAAGCACCAAATAGTTTTGAAATGTAGTTCTGATACATCCCGTTCCACCACAACTTCATATCGTCTGTCATTGTTACATTATTTTCCCACTTGAAGGATTAAAATAGTTTTTAAATGTAACTTGATCATTCTTGTGTTATATTACGTTTAGTGGAACACAAGTATACATGTACAGCTTCAATAAAGAAATATTTGCTGAAAAATATATAGATAATGTTGCGGTGTAACGTCACAAAATACGTAGATTGTTAAATATGAATGATTGAAACTGTAGAAATAAATTGATGTGACATAATAATTAGTTTACATTAATTATTATCAAAAGAATAACATTTTAATTTGTAAAACATACTAAGTTTTTAGAATAATAGTACAATCTGTTGAAACAAGCAAAATAAAATCAAAATCAACCTAACTGAAGTCACAGAGTTGTAGAAACTGTTTAGGTAAATAAACGATAAAAATAATCTCTCCAAATGTAATAATAATTAAACCCCCTTCAGAAAAGAAAAGAGAGCATCTCCAGATCACAGACAGTGGGTACTGATCGGCTACTGTGGGTACTGGTTACTCATCTAAACATAGCTGTAGCTAAGACCATTTATTCTGTGTAAGTTGTGACTCAAATAAGCATGAAGCCAATAGCTATGACTAATTTATTGTTTGGTAGCTGGGACTCAAGTAAACATAAAAACAACAGCTACGAATCACTTATTATTTGGTAGCCATGACTCAAGTAAACATAAAGACAATAGCTATGAATGTCTATATAAAAATATTTTAAATTTTAGACTAAGGAATTAAACCTGAAAAGAA
Organism: Carcinoscorpius rotundicauda; assembly: GCA_011833715.1. Taxonomy (NCBI): domain Eukaryota; kingdom Metazoa; phylum Arthropoda; class Merostomata; order Xiphosura; family Limulidae; genus Carcinoscorpius; species Carcinoscorpius rotundicauda. Next base: position 91,980,292 of record CM022395.1, read on the forward strand.
AACGATCATGTTTATTAAAAATTAATAAGACAATAATTTCGTTAAGTGCTTTTTTGACAGGCTCTAGACGTACCTTGAAGTTAAGTGCAATATAAACCTTTGAGTGATGTGTAAATTGCACTGCAACCAGTACGTTAACCTAACCTAAGAAAAATATAAGTAAACTCAGCAAACAAAAAACAAACATATATTTAACTTTATATTTATTTTAAAGTTATATACACGTTAAAATTTGATCTCTCTTTATATATATATGTATGTATGTATGCTTATGTTATCCATATCTGTTCCACCTGGCAATAGCATGTTGTTGTTTTTTTTTCTTTATAGCACGAAGCAGTACTCCCTGTAACGTGACATCGGATAAAGTGGACTGACTGTTATCAACATACTGAGGTGTTTGCAGTGATAAGGCCTACTTTCACTTTCCTAGAGATATTGTTAAGATGAAAGCAAAGAAAAGAGCTCGTGAGAAACCTTGACTGTGAGTGACACGAAGCTGGAGATAAATGCATTATTAGGTCGTTCTTTTCTGGTTTGGTTTGGAAAGTCTGTAAGATGTTAGTGTGTGTGTGTCTGTGTATGTATATATATATATATATATAGGAAGATAGTAGACGTCAATTATTGCTGACACAGTATTTTCTAAAGTTGAATTGTTTATGAGAACAAAAGAGTCAGTTTCCCTAAAACAAAAAAACCGTCGTAGATGTTACTTCTAATTAAAGTAAATTAACACGAAATAGTTATATGTTAAAATAACAAAGGAACGATTCTTAAGACTGCAAAGAAGCAAAAGTTAATTGAAAAGTTGTCATCTGACAAAGAAAAGAAAATATTCATGAAATTTCAAGATGTTACACAATGTAGAAAAATATAAAACAGAATAACAGCATTTAATTTATAATACTTTAAATTACTGGTTTAGAAGTAAACTTTATCTTAAAATGATTTTAATTTCCATCAGTAAGTAGTTTACTTCACTCAAACGATAAATGATTCATGACTATTTTCTTTATATTTACTTGAGCCATGGACACCAAATAATAAGTGATTCATAACATTTGTATTTATGTTTACTTGAGTCCCAGCTACCAAACAATAAATTAGTCATAGCTATTGGCTTCATGCTTATTTGAGTCACAACTTACACAGAATAAATGGTCTTAGCTACAGCTATGTTTAGATGAGTAACCAGTACCACACAGATACAATTTTCTGTTGAATAAGAATTAATAATTTTTATTATCGAAATAGATATGACTACAAGTTTATATTAAACAATTCAGTTCCATCACAAAGTGACTGACTAATCAGTAAAATAGGTTTTGTTTGTTTTGGAATTTCGCACAAAGCTACTCGAGGGCTATCTGTGCTAGCCGTCCCTAATTTAGCAGTGTAAGACTAGAGGGAAGGCAGCTAGTCATCACCACCTACCGCCAACTCTTGGGCTACTCTTTTACCAACGAATAGTGGGATTGACCGTCACATTATACACCCCCACGGCTGGGAGGGCGAGCATGTTTAGCGCGAACCTGCGACCCTCGGATTACGTACGAGTCACACTCCTTACGAACTTGGCCATGCCGGGCTCAGTAAAATAGGACTTTTGGTAAGGTTTCCATTAATGAAAATTCATATATCCTACAGTTAGTGTGAGAACGAAACTAACGCTTGAAAATAGATTATAATTAGTAAAACTTAAAGTGAATTTCATTGAGTCCTAGAAATATTTCAGAACTAAACAACCAGTGTCTTTATCTTTATTAGTAAACAAAAGGTTTATTTATGAAATTTTAAAGTTTCGTATTGTCAAACTTTATAGACTTAAGGGTTCTTGAGTTTATTCTATTCTAAGTTTCAAAACTTAACGCATTTTTTTTCAAATATCCTTATCGACCCACTGGAATTTTAATTTACGACATTGAGGTAAAGCAACAACAAAGTTCGTGTTTAGTAATTCGAAGTAGGAGAGAAAATAGTTCGTATTAACAATAATATGCAAGAAGAAATAATTTAGTCAGTGGAAATCAAAAGTAAAGAAAAAATAGTAAAGGTTTAATGAATTAATGTAGTTAGATATAGCCGTACAGAAAGTGAATATAGAGGCAGAAAGAATATTGCGGGACTGACCATCTAAGATTAAATGTATAGGGAGTACTAAATCAGAAGGTAGAGCGTAAAAAGTTTGGGTTATCTGATTCTACGTGCGTTCGTAACTTCTATGAAAATTCGTGGTTCTAAATCAAAGTGTTCTTCTGGACAAGGTAAATGTTATTTCGATTTTTAAATTCTAGAGTTTTTATTTTAGTTAGTTTACTTGAAATGGTATAGTTTTTGGTTTTACTGGTATAATTGTATATATAGACGTAAAGTTACGGCATTAGGCTTAACACTTGGTCGTTAGATTCATTTTTAGCCCTTTAGCGCTTACATAACCGTTACTACTAATACTGGTTTATAAGATAATTAGGCGATTCAATTTTAAATCAAAATGAAGTTTTCACTGGTGTTAGCTAAGCAAGAAAGAGAATTTATTTGGCTTAAGTATTTAAATCACGGTTCCTATTACGCTCTTATAATTGTTGATAATTTAATATAGTATTAAATGGTTAAATTATCATTTAGTTACGTGTACTTTGATGATTAATTACATACGCATTTTTTAATATAGGACATTTATCTACGGTTTAAAACTATTTAACTAACCTTTTGGAACAGCGAGTGTTATTGGAAAGTTATAAAAGAGGCCAAATAATGTAGTATCCTGATACATTTAACTCTACATATAGGTTTAACAAAGTTGTCATAGGTTACTTGTAATTATGTTGATTAACAATTCCCGGACTGAAATTGTTAAGACTAGTATAAATGTTAAGCATTTGCAATTTAATGAAGTTAATTTTAAAGATCTGTGATTTGTTTGTATATTGAAGGAGAAATTGGAGGCTATTCTTAATAGGGTAGAAGCTTTAGATAAAGAGAAGGGTAAACTGAAATAAATGGCATCGATATTTCAATGGAACTTAAAATGCTTTTGGATGCGAAGGATATAGTAGCTAATAAGGACTTTTAGTACTAACAGGATCTACAATAGTAGATGTGATTATAATGAGCAGGTTTAAGCAACAGTTTTAGCTTTTTAACTGAGTTGATGATGAACTTGAGGAGGAAGGGATAACTGAAAGGACAGAGAATGACGAGAGTAAAAATGTAAAAGGACTATTTTATACAAAATTCTTTAGCGAAACACGAGAATAAAATAGTCTGTAAAGTAAACAGGAAAAAAGAATTAAGTTATGGTGTTGGGGGCGGGTAATCATTGCAAAGGTCTATAACATGTTTTATTTGGCCAAGACTTAACTGTGAGGATGAAATTATGAATAAGTCACTAAGGTTAAAGGCTAGATTTAGGTTAAATTGTGAAAAAATGAGCAAATTTTATAATTGTATTTTTGGGATAAGTTAAGTGATAAAGTATCTGGAAGTATTTCGGAATGGAATATATATGTGTGAATAGTGATGGCCAGAATAGCAAAGAAAAAAGACATATAGAGGGCCATAATGATTTATTAAGTACAACAGCAGTCTTAATGGTAATCTGATCTGTCAGTTTTTTGACGCTGGAAATATGAGAAAGAGCGCTTGTCGGAACACAAGATTTTAATATAATGAAAATAACTGAAGCCTGGTTAAGTGTAGACAGTTTTGATAACATGAATTTTTTTGAAATGTAAAAATTTATAGCTATGATATAAGTAACAGTCAGTTGAAGTAGATTATATTAAACTTAACAGGAATGGAGTTGAATCTGTTGGGTTTCTGCTAGTGGTTACAAGGGAGAGAAGGTGTTTAGTTGGAATTTGTTATATATCACCATGTGATACTGATGAATTAATGAGAAACTAAGCAGTTAGATATTGAATTCAGTTGTTAATGAGGTTATAATTATGGGAGATTTTAAGTTTTGAGTCAGATCAGGAAAAAGAAAGGTTTTAGAAGATTTTCTTCAATAATTGCGTAGGGTACCTACTAGGAATGATGACATTTAGGTTTATGGTTAACATTTAATGAAGTAATGGTTTAATAGAGCAGAAATTTGGGAACGTGAGCATACAAGTGGTCATTGTCCAATTAGATTTGATGTTGTTTGTTTGCATAAGATAAGGAATGATGAGTTTTAGATTCATCTGCTATGAATTGAGCAACTAAATTAGTTAAAGCTACTGATGAAATGTTAAAATATTTTAAAATAAATTCTCGAATATTCAAGTTAGACATGTTCCTCGTGAACATAAAAGGGTGGCTTTAAGTAAAATATCTGGATTCACTCACAAAGTTATAAAGAATAAAAATAAATAAAATAATTATAACTATAAGAAGCATAAATTAACGGCAATAATGGGAGATTTTGAGGGGTATAGAAAGTCAAGAAAATTAGTTGAAAGAGAATTTAGCAATTCAAAAAGTATATGGAAAATGTCTGACTATAAATGTAAAATAAATAATAATAATTTCTTTAAATACCTAAATAATGTGAAGATGGTTTTGAGGGAGGTTAAGGATTGGATGTGTTAAACACAGTTTAACATTTTGTTTGTTGATCATTATGGTTTCACTGAGGAAAATATTGCCCTACAAATCTTTTGATATTACATGAATAGTTTATTTTGCTTATGTTGATTAGGCTACATCTGTGGGCTTTATGTATCTGGATTTTCAGAAAGTATTTGACAAAATGCTACGTAAAAGACTTATATCACGAACGTTATTTCTGTAGGTGCGGGAGACAACTTGTCTTATTGGATAAAAATATTAAAAAAATCTGCCTAGACGAAAGAAGCTAGAAGGTTGTTATAAATGAAGTTCATTCAAACTAAATTAAAATCATACATGAGACACCTCAGTGCTCAATAGTAGAAGCTTTCGCTTTTTTTCTGATTTACATCGATGATGTGGGAGAAGGAATGGTTTCTAAATGAGACTGAAAACTCTAGCGTTTTCGAATAGCTCAGTATTCTTCTTTCGAAGAATGAATGAAGATGAAGAAATTAATGGTAGGTAGTGTACTTATATTTGGTGATTACGTTAAATTTAAGGTGTTGCTAGTTATAAGGAGAACACTGCTGTTTTACTAAAGCATTTGGATTATTTGATAAATTGGGCAAATAAATTGTAGATGTCTTTTAATTTCGGAAAATGTAATTTAAATTATGAGCATACTTTGATGAGAAGAACCTTAATAGAGTTATGGAACATAAATATTTTAGGCTGTGGTTCTTCAGTATCTTAAGCCATTTAAACAATGAGCTGTGGCAGGCGACAAGGCAAATTTTATTTTAGATTGTATCCACAAAATTGTTGACTACAAGTATAAAGAGGTTATACATCATTGCATAGTTAATTGGTTAGGTCAAATGTGAAGTAGTTTGTTTTGTCTTGGGATGCTTACCTTGGAGAGATCATATAATTATTAGAAAGGGTTAAGGGGAGGACTAATAAAATGGTACTCTGGAAGGAAAGATTGTCATTTGAGGAGACGTTAAAACCCCTTAATTTGATTTTTCCCGAAACAAGACGAGTTGGAAGAGACTTAATGTGGTGTTTGTGGGTTGTTAGGAGAATATATGTTGTTGATAGATAATTTTATTTATATTTAATAGTGTTAGTGGTAATACAAGGGAATAAAAACAAATTTTGGTAGGATAGGAGTCATCTTTAGCTAAGACAGTTTTGTATTTGGAAGATGCATTTAATTTAAAGGACTTTAAGGGAAAGCTTAATGTATATATAAACGATAAAGACTGGCTTTGAGATTCTCAGTGTTTAGCTTAATTTAGTGGATATGATCTTTTGTTCTTCTTTAATTTTAAATCAGTATTGTAGCCATTATTAAGTTATGAGCAAAATTATATAAGCATTTGGATGTTCTCATGATACTTGGCAAAGAGAGTGCTGCAGAGTTTTGTCGTAATGTACCGATAAAGAGATCTTTTTCAGTTTTTAAGCTGACTCTGTACATTCAAGTTTGAGAGGCATTAAGAACTTAAACCTGTCTTTAGTTGTTTGAAGAAATAACTAATTTTTCTCTAAAACGTTTATTAAAGCGAAGGCCTTAACAACTATTGCAAACGGCAGTTAGTTGTATGTAATATTGGTAATAGTTATACCACTTTTACTGTTTATAGCTGGGTCTCAGTTTGTACTCTTTCTAATTAATTTGGTGTCATTACATGGGGAATTTGTTGCGATGACATGGTATCAACCATGTAGAGAATAGTTCTTTATGACTATTAGCGATGACACTGTGTCAAAACTATATACAGATACTATACCGTGTCTGTGTAGGGTCTGTTGCTTTACAATTATTTCGTGGTTAGTGTCAATAGTGCTACCTGATATCGTCCCATTTTGTGTGTAGCGGCTAATACTTTATTTTTGTTAATGTAGATCAAAGTGTCGGTGCTATTCATTTCTACAGGTTATGCAATCACGTGACCAAAGTAAACTCGGCAACAGTTTACGCTCATATAGGATGTAAACATGGGCCATTTTACATAAACACCTACTTAATAGTTCATGTTTTTACGAATTTTTTAGCAAATCAGTCAATATGCAGGTCAAGATGTGAATAAAATGGAAGAAGTTCGGTCTTGACACACAGATCCTTATTCCACTCCGTCAACAATGAGAAACACGCTAAATGCCAGGCTAGGCCGAGTTAAGCTTAGAGACAAAAATTAAAGTCCCTCAAGCTGAGAATATAGATTTCTTAAATTATTTAGTCCTCACAACATTTTTTTTTCACATTGGGATGCATTCAAGGAAAATCAAAAAGGCCGTACGAGTATTTTGTAGCCGAATGGGTGCACAATGTCAGAGAGTAAAACGTGTACAAGACTTACATCTACATAGCTTACTTAAGAGTAAGTCGAAGTTGTTTTTAATGACTAGGACTACTTTTTATGTTCTATCACTGGTAAGTTTACAATTCAGATACACTATGTTGTGGGCCTGGCATGGCCGAGCGCGTTAAGGCGTGCACTCGTAATCCGAGGGTCGCGGGTTCGCGCACGCGTCGCGATAAACATGCTCGCCCTCCCAGCCGTGGGGGTGTATAATGTGACGGTCAATCCCACTATTCGTTGTTAAAAGAGTAGCCCAAGAGTTGGCGGTGGGTGGTGATGACTAGCTGCCTTCCCTCTAGTCTTACACTGCTAAATTAGGGACGGCTAGCACAGATAGCCCTCGATTAGCTTTGTGCGAAATTCCAAAACAAACAAACAAACAAACACTACGTTGTGTTGCATTTTAAGTCATACTGACTTGTAAGACACCTTTTGTACTTATGTCCACATATTTTACAGAAATGTGTCTGGATTTTAAGACAATCTGTCCTGACAAGCCACATTTTTGATAAAACATTATAATCCATTGGATGATTATCATTTGATCTGGTACTGCTTCTTTGGGCCTGTACCATGGTATTTAGATGAAGGAAAACACCAAATATTTACAAGTTACAGTTGTTTATAAAGACTTGCACGACATAATTGTGACAAGATACATTGTATATACTAGAAGTACCGACCAGATATAAAATAGGTGCTGTATTTTCTCTGGTACGAAGATGGTTTTCAAGCTTTATCAATTTTGTTCGTTTTACTCCTGCAGTCCATTTAATTCTGCATTCTGGATCATTTGAAAACCTATAAAACGATAACTCTGAATTATTTCTATGGTTGTTTGTATATCTAACTGCCACACAGCTGGTTGTCATTTGAAAAATTAGAAAGTTTACGAAATTCTTTTGGTTGAGCCCAACAACATAATTTAAATCATGTTTACGGAAAATTTAAGTTAGAACAAAGTATTGCCAATGGTATTGATATATCACGATTTTGAACCACGAGTAATCGTAGCTTGGGCTAATGTTTGTCTTTCTGATACCTCAGACGTAAAATCACGTACCGTTATAGCTTAAGACAGTTTATCATGCTCTTAGATACTGTGACTTAAAACTGAATATAGTTGTGAGATTGAGGCTGTTCCTCATTTTCTAATATATTACGACTTAAAATCACGTGCAGTTGTATCCTGAGGTAATTCATCACTTTGTCATATATTACGATCTATAAATCGCGTGCATTCATAGATTGACAAAATATTTCACTTTCTAGTATATCAAGACTTAAAATCACGTGTAGTCCTAACTTAGGGTAATCTATTATATTATTTTCAAGGATTACAAACACACAGTTGTACAAACCTATACACCACAACTAATTTTAGGAAAACGCTTTTCCACATAAAGCGAAACGTAATATACAGATTTAGATATCACTATAATTAAATGGACATTAAATATTAATTTTTCAATAAACTGTGCACTTTGAAAATTCAAATTATAGATTTTTTGCTTCCCAAATACGAATATTCCAAACAATTTCTGTTACAATGTTTCTTAGTCATGGCTTTTTAGGTACAATATAATTTGTTAATCATTATATAATTTTGTGGAAAGAACTCATCAAATCATTCTACTTTTTGTAACTGCAGTTTTTTATTCCGTATTTTAAACACAACATTCATTTAGCTGCGTTAGAAAGTCCACAATATGCTTAGAAATAGGGTTAGAAGTTATACATAGTATCACAAACTTTTAAAACGTTTCACGTATATACCATAGTTATTTGGAATACTGTTTAGAGTAATAACACACAGCTTTATTGTATTGATCGCCATTGATTTTACAACTGTAAGTTGCAGTTATAAATAATAAAAACCAAGTATCAGTTCTGCACTTAAAACTACACAACTCCTTACCATAACATTAAAGGAAGATAAAGAGAGAGTGGGACCTTTTCGTCTATATAAGTTTTCATATCGATTAAATTTAACTGAACACTTAAAACCATTAACTGAAAAAACCAAGGTGATGCATTCACATTATCACTTTCCTTAACAATCTTAAACACCTTAATGAAGCACACTATAACTCTTCCTTTGTTCAAGACAAAACAAGTTCAGCGTTCTTAGCCTATTCTCGTTTGACAAACTTTATTTCCAAGGTATCATTCTTGTAGCTCCTCTTTGAATCCTTTCCAACAATTCAATACCCCTTCTAAGGTAAAACGCTTAAGATTGAACACAGTACTCTCAGTGTAGTCTAAACAATTACCTATAGAATGATATTACGACCTGGAATGGGCAGGTGCTTAGGGCGCTTGACTCACAATTTGATGGTCGTGGGTTCGAATCCCTTTCGCACCATACGTGCTCGTCTTTTCAGCCGTGGAGGCGTTATAATGTTACGCTCAATCACACTATTCTTTGGCGAAAGAGAAGCCCAAGATTTGGCGGTGGTTGGTGATAATTAGCTACCTTTTTTCTAGTCTTACACTCCTAAATTAGGGACTGATAGCGTAGATAGCCCTCGTATAGCTTTACGCCAAATTTAAAATAAACCAAATCAAACGTTTTGACTTGCACACAGTATTTGTGGAGATATAAACCGAATTACAGTTTGCTCTACCACTAGCAACAGGACATTACTTATATGGTTTAACGAATTAATGAATCAGAATCATAAGACCTTTCTCTTCCTTAACACTTTTAAGGTTATTCCTATGAAAATAATACTTGTAATTCAAGTAATTCCTACATTTATCACTTTGCATTTATGATAATTGAAAGCCATCAACCATATATTTGCTCGACCCCATTATACAATCCAAGTTTATTTTTAAAGCAGCAACATTATCTTTACAGCTAGAAAAACCTAAAATTTTAATGTCATCAGTTAATTTGAATGATAAGTTGAGGAATCATTCCTCCATCTATGTCATTGAAGTTATTCAAAAAGGACAAATATCCTAACAGTGATCCCCAAGTTACCCCACTTGTGACTTTTATCCCGTTTGACTGAATATCATTTGTAACAACACTGCTTTCGTCCATCTAGCCAGTTTTCTACTCAGTGAGCCAGCTTATCCCCCCACAACCACAGACATAACTGTTTTTTAACAAACTTTAACAAAACTCATTAGTTAAGTTATAACAGCTTTTTATGATTATTCTCTTTATCATATTAAGTGTCATAACTTTTCATTCTACATCTTATCATTTTTAAGAACTTCCTTCTTTATAGTAGTAGGTTACTGTGTTTCCTTTTCGGCTTTTGCAGAATACCTTACAATGTTTATTGCTTATTTAGGTGTTTGTTAGAGAGGATAGCTGAAGTAAAAGTGATGAAGTTTGGTAGATGTCACATGTATGATGTTTAGCGTCATGTGTTATTTGTATTGCATTTACCATCGTTATATTTTCATGGAAAATTCAAGAATTATATGATTTTTTCGTTCAATATTTTGTGTCTCCTAAAATATCAATGTTTGGTTGCAATGTGAGTATCCTGATACTACAAGTGTCGATATAGTCTAAACAGTAATGTGCCTTATAAATTGTCACTCACATTTGACAGCCAAATCCCTCATAAAATGATATACAACATAGCATCTGTTGCTGAATGAAAATAGCACTTCCCAAGACATTAGGGGTGTCTAAATAAGCTTTTCTTAATTGAAAAACGTGTTTGAAAGGATTAGAGACGCATCAGGAATGCTATATTAGTGTCAACACTTCTAAAGAAGTGTTCATCTACAACACTACTTCAGGCCTGCAAGTAGTATTTCAGTGTTCTTTGTGAAAAATATATCATATTATTTAGTTATTGATACTCATATAAATAATCTTGTTTATAGTGCTTGATATACTAAATGTTGATACTTTATATTTTCGATTGTTATTTATTGTTATACCTTTATTATAAAGAATAAGAAAAAAATTAACCTTATATATGTCGATTCTCGAAAGATATTATTAGGATTATGACCGAAAATTTTGTTAACAGCGATGATACCCAACTAAAGAAACAATGCACTATAATATTTATAAAAAAATACGTAAGAAAAGTATATTTAATTAGTTATATGGATGGCGAGCTTGATTTTCAGTTTCGAACTAAATTTGTAACTTGCCCTCATCAATGCGGTCGCAACGTGTGGTAATGTATTATTTTCTTATACATCATTCCCAAAACCACGTGTTGTGGCAGCTCTTGGTAATTTATCACTTTCTAATATACCATTACCAAAACCATCAGTGGTGGTAAATGTGACGGATTTACTATTATATATCTATTTTAATAACAATGTTTGCTTAAGCTAAATTCATATTTATAAATAACGTACTTAACGTATCCGCCTATACACTAAAAATTATAGAAAATTCTCGAGTCTAAGAATCAACAATTGATGTATATACGTAAACATTGGTGTGTGTTTTAATTGGTGTGCAGACTGAAATTACTAGAATTTCTCTTCAAGCCTTTAAACGTAACCAATGCGACACACGAAGAGACAGTATACAGTATTGGTTTCCTACACTTGATATCTATAAATTTCTGAACCCTTAACTGTGATTAACTCTTATTACTCGGAAACTTCAAATATTTTACCGGAACATTTATGAATTTCGAACATTATAAACCATTTAACTTCAGCAGAGTCACACGGATGTTAGTAGTTTTACGAAAACATTGTAAAACTTCATCTATGAAAAATTCGATGCGTGATCAGTGAAAAATGCACAACTAACTGGTGGCTTGCACCTATATCAACTCGAAATTAACACACTTATTGGGAACCGTCGATAAAATATCAAGGAATTTCCGAATCAGATAGAAAATTTGATATTATTTGTATTTTTTAAAATTATTATTGTATATAGATCATTATTTGTAATAACCCTTATTAGAAAGTGTATTATTGTTTGTATATTAAAATATATTTCCATAAAGAAAGAAAGTGTGTGACCAATCATGTCGGCAAACATCATAAATTTAATACATATCGATACTTAGTTGACTTCTAAACTAAATCAAAATTGAATTCAGTTTTAGGCTATTTGAAACTGTAGTACATCACATAACTTGTGGTAATATTTGACTTTATATCATTACCAAAACAACGTCTAGTGGTAGCTTGTGATAATGTATCACTTTTTAATATATCACTACCAAAACAACGTCTAGTGGTAGCTTGTGATAATGTATCACTTTTTAATATATCACTACCAAAACAACGTCTAGTGGTAGCTTGTGATAATGTATCACTTTTTAATATATCACTACCAAAACAACGTCTAGTGGTAGCTCGTGATAATGTATCACTTTTTAATATATCACTACCAAAACAACGTCTAGTGGTAGCTCGTGATAATGTATCACTTTTTAATATATCACTACCAAAACAACGTCTAGTGGTAGCTTGTGATAATGTAGCTCTTTTTAATATATCACTACCAAAACAACGTCTAGTGGTAGCTTGTGATAATGTAGCTCTTTTTAATATATCACTACCAAAACAACGTCTAGTGGTAGCTCGTGATAATGTATCACTTTTTAATATATCACTACCAAAACAACGTTTACATGCAGATGAAGCTTGTCTGACACAATTTTAGTTCGTACCATGACTCAAACCTTGTGCAATTCAAGGTTGACACATTCCATAACATTATTATGCATTAAGTCATAAAAAGTAATAGTTTTATACCATCCACAATTATGCTATCTTTTACATGGTTTGAGGCAATGTACTGCTGAAATGATGGTTCTGGAAGTTATGCCTAATTTTTGTAATAATAACTACTTATTCTATCTCATGTATCACGCATGTATTATTGCGATGAGAATTACTTTCAGAAAGCCTCACAGCCTGGAGAATCGACACAAGAAAACTGGCTAAATATACGGTTGACAATCACAGTTACCAAAAACTACGCCTCACTCTCAATAAAATTAGATATGTTGTACATAGACCATTTGCTTTCTTACCATTACAGCGTTTACCTATTCAATGTCTGCTTAAAAAACAAACACGTCTGGTCTTTTGAAAACTCATGTTTTATTACGTAATCAAGTACAGTGTCTTTTTTTTTCATCATCATTTTCCTTTTTAGTTTTTACAACACGTCTTTAGCCAATAAAATTTAATAGTCTGGAGTACTTTTAATGATGAAAAATACTGATATATTATAAAGATACGTAACGTTTAGAACCATTAGTTTTATAAAACACATAAGATTTAAAATGCCCAGTAATGATGAGTTACAAACTATCTGGAAACCTCTAAATAGAAATTATCACTATCGATAGTGACGTAGGTTTAAGCAGTATTGTAACGAACTAAAACGTTAACATGAATTATCCATTTGGATTTCTCACTTGTCGCGACGAAAGAAAGATGTGCAGTTTAATGGGAAATTGTAACCAATCTGACTGATAATCAAAACAGTTTTGTGAGAAGAAATTAAAGATGAGAATTGGATACCGAGTAATGAACTGAGCCAAAAAAAAAAGTTTATTGTCATACAAAAAGTAACTAGAGGAAACGATATATTCTTATTTTAATTCGCAAAACATTTTCTTACCATAAATAAATTACTTGAAAGAGCAACTAAAACGTTTTGAGAAATTAAAGAACTCGATATTTATAGATTAATGGAAGAAATATATAAACAACGATACCGTACAAGGAAAACATGTATTGAGAAAAAAATACAAACAAATATGTGACATATGAGTGAAGAAAACGATTTATCCTTGAAAATAAACAGATAAAAAATGATGTTTAAGAGAAGAAAACAGAAGAAAAACAGGTGTTAAGAGAACAAAGACACCGAAACTATCAAGAAATACGTGAAAAATGTATTAAGAAAATAAAAAAGAAATGTTTACGTGACAAAAGTGTGGAGGGTAATACGTTTAGAGAACTAAATTACAAAGTTTAAGTGTGGTAGATGGAAGTACATGGACACATGTTTAACAGACATGATTAAAGAAAGGTCTTTAAATGACCAACGTACAGAGTAAGAAGATTGATATGGAATAAACGGAAACAGTGTTTATAAAATATTAACAATATTAACAAGACTTTGACTTAAAAACACACGTTTGTCTAAAGAAATACGTAGAATAATAATTGGTTCCTCGTTTCTAAGTCAATCACTGTGTAAAATTAAATTTATTTGAGCTTCGTTCACTGTCACTGTCTCATCGTTTCTTGTTCAACCATTGTGTAAAAGTAATTATTTGTGCTTGGTTCACTGTCACTGACTCATCGTTTCTCAGTCAACTATTGTTTCAAACTAATTTTAGTGTTTCTTTCACTATCACCGATTTATCGTTTCTTAGTCGAAAATGTGTGAAACAAACTGTGTTTCATTTACTATCACTGTTTCATCGTTTCTTGGTCATGTTTTGTTTTGTTTTTGAATTAAGCACAAAGCTACACAATGGGCTATCTGTGCTCTGCCCACCGCGGGTATCGAAATCCGGATTTTTTGTAAGTCCGCAGACATACCGCAGAGCCAATGGGGGTTTCTTGGTCAAGCAGTGTGTAAAACTAATTGTTTGTGTTTCTTGCATTGTCACTGATTCATCGTTTCTTACTCAAGAAGTGTGTAAAACTAGTTATTTATGTTTCGTTCACTGTCAATATTTCATCATTTATTAATAAACTAGTGAGTAAAACTAATTGTTTAAGTTTCGTACACTATCACTGATTTATCGCTTTTAGACAACAAGTGTGTAAAACTAGTTGCTAGTGTTTCGTTCCCTGTTAACGATTCATCGTTTCTTAGTCAACTAGTGTGGAAAACTAATTGTTTGTGTTTTGTTCACTATCACTGGTTCTATGTTTCTTATTAAACAGTGTGCAAAACTAAATGTTTATATTTCATTCACTATTAGTGATTTATCGTTTCTTAGTCAACATCTTTATGAAACTAATTGTTTGTGTTTAGTTCACTGTCGCTGATTCATCGTTTGTTGGTCATCCAGTGTGAAAAACTAATTGTTTGTCATTCATTCACTCTTAAAAATTCATCGTTTCTTAGTCAACCACTGTGTTAAATTAATTGTTTGAGTTTCTTTCACTATCACTGATTCATCGTTTGTTTATCAACCAGTGTGTAAAACTAGTGCTTTGTGTTTCGTTTACAAATACTGTTCAACTACTGTGTAAAATTGTTTGTTTGTATTTCATTTACTGTCACTGATTCATCATTTTAGTCAATCATTTTGTAAAACTAATTGTTTGTGTTTAATTCAGAATCTGATTCAATATTTCTCAGTCAACAACTGTGTTAAACGACCTATTTGTGTTTTGTTCTCTCTCACTGATTCATCGCTTCTTAGTCAACAATGGAGTAATAGTAATTTTTTTGTGTTTCGTTCTCTATTACTAATTCATCGTTTCTTACTCAACCATTATATGAAATCGCTTATGTGTCGATCACGATCACTGATTAAGATTTGTTGGTCACTTAGTGTGTAGAACTAAATGTGTGTCTTTCGTTTAATATCATTGATTTGTCGATTGTTGTTCAACTAGTGTGTTAAACTAATTGTTTGTGTTTCGTTCACTATCCCTGAGTTATCGTTTGTCGGTGTTCCAGTGTGTAAAAGAAACTGTTCTTCTTTCGTTCACTTTCACTGATTCATCGTTTTTAGACAGGTGTATAAAACTAATTGTTTGTGTTCTATTTATTATCACTCATTCTTCCAACCAGTGTTGAAAACTAATTGTTTTATGTCTATTCACAATCACTTGTTCAATGTTTCTTGGTCAAACAGTGTGCAAAATTAAATGTTTATGTTTCGTTCACAATCGCTGATTTATCGTTTCTTAGTCAATAACTTTATAAATTACTTGTTTTAATAGTAATAGTCATTGTTTGGGTTTCGTTGTGGTTCTTTGACTATCGCTGATTTATTGTTTGTTTGTCAACCAGTGTGTAAAACCATTTGTCTGTGTTTCGTTCACTGTCACTGAATCATCGTTTCTTGGCTAGCAACTGTGTGTAACTAATATTTTCTGTTTCGTTCACTATCTCTGATTCACTGTTTCTTGTTTAAACACTGGGTAAATCTTATTGCTTGTGATTCGTTCACTTTTAATGATACATCGTTTCTTTGTCAACTAATGTGTAAACGTGATTGTTTGTGCTTCATTCACTGTTTTTGAATCATCGTTTTACATTAACAACTGTGTAAAAGTAGTTGCTTATGTTTCATTCATTATTACTGATTTATTGTTTCTTAGTCATCCACTGTTTTAAACTGACAGTTTGTGTTTCGTTTATTATCAATAATTCACAGTTTCTTAGCCAATATCTTTGTAAAATTGATTGTTTCTGTTTCACTTATTATCACTAATTCATCGTTTGTTGGTCAACCAGTGTGTAAAACTTATAGTTTGTGTTTCATTAATTGTTTTTGAATAATCGCTTATTGGTCAACCACCGTGTAATACATTGGTTGTTTGCGTTTCGTTCACTATCACTGATTCATCGTTTATTGGAGGATCAGTGTGTAAAACTAATTATTTATGTTTTGTTCACTATTAATGTTTCATCATTTATTGGTGAACCAAATTGTTTGTTTGTATTTCATTCACTATCACTGAATCATCGTATGTTCGTCAACCAGTTTGTAAAACTAATTGTTTCTGTTTCCTTTACCTATCGCTGACATATCATTTATTGGTCAAGTATTTTGTATAGCTAATTGTTTATTTTTCGATTACAATCTCTGATTCATCGTTTTGTAGTCAACCATCCTGAAAAGAAATTGTTTGTATTTCGTTCACTATGACTTATTTATCGTTTCTTAAACAGCCACTGTGTAAAATTAATTTTTTTGAATTTCGTTGAAAATCACTGATTCTCGTTTTTGGTTAACCACTGTGTAAAACTTATTATCTTTTTCGTTGACTATCACTGTTTCATCGTTTCTTAGTCAACCAGTGTGTAAAATTGAATATTTGTGTTTTATTCTTTATCTTTGAATCATTTTTGTTGGTCAACCACTGTGTAAAACTAATTGTTTGTGATTCGTTTACTATCACTGATTAATCGTTTGTTAGTCAAACGTGTAGAAGTAATTGTTTGTGTTTCGTTCACTGTCACTGATCCATCGTTTGTTAGTCAAACGTGTAGAAGTAATTGTTTGTGTTTCGTTCACTGTCACTGATCCATCGTTTCTTTGTTTGGTATTTTAAAAAAATAGTTTTTTATTTTAGCCATCCACAACAAATTTTTACTTAAAATATACTTATTTAACGTATATTTAGAATAATAAATTATACAATTTTCAAAGTTTTTCAGGTATTACATAAAGCTCATGTTATGCATTAATGGAACATAATATAACTACATTCATCATATCATACACATTTTCATTACAGTTTATTACAGCTTATATAGCCTTTATTGTTTTATAAATACTTCTGTAATCAGTTTGAAATATTTGATATCTCATGAAAGTATTTCAAGGTTCTTAAATATTTGAACATCCCTAAAATGTAGTTTCATGCTGATGGGTGGAGCTTACTGTAATTTTGTGAAAGTGCAGGGAATCGTGTAAAAAAATCCTTCTGAACATCCAACAAATGCAAATAAATTTCTTTCCAAATATTTACTGAATCGTGATACATAATGTCTTTTCAAAGCCACTTTCCCAGACAAAGTAGGAAACAGAAAACACAATCCAGTAAAATAATACTAGAAACTGAGTTACAATCAACTGGAAGTTCGTGTTTATCAAATGAAGAAGAAAAGCAGAACTGGGTAATGGTTATCCCCAGGAGGGGGGACCTTCAGAATCTGTCATACTTATCTTACTTGGGAACCTTTCAAAATAAATTTTTGTTCCACTCTTGAGTGAAAGTGAATTAGAGGTAAACAACAATTTAAACCTGTGGGACTTTCAGTTTCAATATGTGTAATTACTTTCATTTTACTAAACTTTAAATATATATGTTCTATCACTATATTCAGAAGATCCAATAAACCTTAACTCGACATCATGTGCTGGTTTCGTACTCTTCTCAGAATGTAACGCATACAGTTCCTGCTCATTCTATCAACCAACTCTATCCTCTCTCTGAGCTGGGTGTGGCCATCCGGTTAACGTGCCGAACTATAAAACCGATATTCTTCCGTTTGTGTCTCACTGAATGATCTATAAACGTACTTCGCCTCAATGGCTTTATAAGAGTGACAGTCAAGTTCGACTGTTTGACAAGAGTAGAACTTAAGAATTGGCAATATGTGGTGTATGCTAGTTGTCTTACCTTTAATATATTATTTTAAATTCATAGACAACACGGCGTAAATACGCTTCTTGCCACTTTTCATAAATATCCCATTCAAATGCGCTAAGTTCTTAATAAATTATTTAATATTTCATATTAAAATTCATTCTTGTATCAAAACATATTTTATGTGTAATATTTTCAGTTTCATTTATATTCATGCCTTTTAGAACACAGAACTACTGTGCAGTCAGAAATGTAACATCAAATTTATGATGTATAGCTATCGTGAAGATACCGCTTTTCCTCCAAACATGGCTATATCTGCGGATTTACAATTATAGAAACAGGTTTTGGATTCCTGTAGTTGACAGACCACATATAGCCCATTGTGAAGTTTTGTGCTTAACTTTAAACAAACAAGAAAAAAAATCATAAACTGATAATTAATTTGCATTGCTTGGTGGTTAAAGCGCTCCGAGCGGCTCAGGTTTGAATCCTTGTCACCCCAAACACGCTTGAACTTTTAGCCATGAGGGCGTTATAAAGTTACGGTCAATCCCACTATTCGATGGTAGAAAAGTAGTTCTAGAGTTAGCACTAATAAGTAGCTTTCCCTCTAGCCTTACACTGATAAAAAAAGAGATGGCTGGTGCAGATAGCTCTCGTGTAGCTTTGTACGAAATTAAAAATGAACAACAAATATTACTCCTTCTCACTTAATCAGCGTCGATCCACAAACTTGTCAACTTTAATTCTCATGTAATCAACACTGCATCTCCTGTGTCTGTAATATTCAGCTATTATTCAACATCCTGAAGTGGGCTGCATGTTTAAAACTAAGATATGTGACATCAGAAAATCTACTGCCAACTAGTTTCGTGGTTAAAGGAAGATGTGTTGTTTTTTGAAGGTATTAAATTTACATTCGTCAACAGTTTGTTAAGTAAATTTTGTTTTCTTCCAGAACGTATACCAACAATCAGATGATGGGTGATTTGTTTCGACTTGTGCACAAAACTTCAAAGGTCAGAAACAAAGAACGTTTCCTGAATACACAGGCCTACGAATTAATCTTAAAAAATATTATTTTGGGTTTAATAATGGATTTTCCATGATTCAACTACTCAGATTTCGAAAATAATATTCGTTGTTTGTCTATCATGTAAGAATTTTTTTACATATCGAGAAGAGAAATTTACTTAGATCAAATAATTATTGCCTTTGTCACAATTAACATTTTTATTATGTTTGTTTGTTAACAAAAAATGCAAACAAACTGAAGAAAATGGAAGAACACTGAGGTCAAACAATTGTGTGTTCTTATTTATCATGATGTTTCTCGTGAAATCTACGTGTTTTTGTCATAAAACTACGTGTTGTGGTCTTTATATATATATATATATATATATATTGTGTCTGTAACATCTTGTTTCAATGACCATCATTAATCAGCCATCATACTGATATTACACCTTCTCTGATATTCCTAGTCTATCTATCTTATTGCACCGAAATTTAAAGGGAAGTAGTCAATATATGAGTGTAAGAAATAAACTATTAAGCTTGTAATACGACCCAATTTTTTTGTAATTTGGGTCTTTTTTATTTTTTGAAAATTTATGAATAATCATTTCAAAGGCAATCAACGCTTGTTTTTCAACTTTCCTTATTGTCCTTTTGAACTGTTCATCTGAAGGCAATTCCGTAATCTGAGGACTCCAAAAAATCCCTTCTTTGTGTTTCACATTTGAAAGAGCTGAGAAACGCTCACGTCAATACTTGAAACAGTCGCCATCTTTGTCTGAGGCTTTCACAAACTGGTTTATTAAGCATAGTTTTAGTTGAAGTGAACGTAAAAGGACTTTATTTGTGTCAACAAAAGTTTCACGTTTAATGTTTTTCCTGGTGTCAGGTTGACTCTGTGTAGCTATTGCTTTTTTATGCAGTACTGATTTCGTGTTCTGTCGTCCCATTCACACGAAAAACATAAAAATATTATATAACAGGATTGTTGACCAAACAACATACAAAGGAATTTCAAATCTCCACAAAGTAACCAACTATGTTCTTTGCTTTTTAACCTTATTAAGAATAATTTTGAGGTTTTCGTTCGTTTCTTTCAAGTGAACTGAGTGAGCAATAGGAAACGATGCATATATGTTACCATGGTGAAGGAAAACACCTTACAGTGTTTCTCATGTGTTTCTTAAACGGTAACTCCTAGGGTTGGTATTAAATCAGCAATATTATTGCAATAAATCAGTGAAGTTTCTTGGTAAAAGTATGAAATAAACTCTTTCTAACGTTTTCTGTACAAGTACAATGATGTCCCTGGAGAAAGTAAGTTCTTAGCTTGAAGTTTGAGCTCCAAAATCTCCTCTATAAGGTTCAAATCTCTTACTAAATAATTAAGTTCACTTTGTGTGAAAAGTTGTGGTTCATCCAACGTTTTGGTGGAAAACAATCCTTATTATAGTTTGTATTGACAGCAAGCTTAGAATAAGATGAAACTGTATCAGGGGTCTCTGGCGGAGTAGGCATTGGTACATATGGTCCATGAGCAACAGGTCTTTTAGCAGTCTCAAGGTTTAGATAAGAAGTTTCTTTTTTCTTTCGAGTGTTGTGACCTTGCATTTACATGAGCAAAAATACCAATGATCTTCGTGGTTTCTAGGTTCATGCCAGACCATTGAAATTCCATAAGGACGAAGCTGTTTCTTACCTTTAGGCCATTGTCTCAGCTATTTGACACCAATGGTGCAAAATATGATTGGGAACCCATGATTTATAATGTCTCTAAGTTTTATTGCAAAATAGACCTAATACGCTTTTTATGAATTCTCTAACGTTTTTACCTTTGTTTCTTTACAATAAATTTACCAAAAATACAACAGAATACATTTACACAACCTTCTGCTGTCTTGAGACGAATAAATAATATTGAAAAGAATAAAAATAACTGACATGTCATGTGGCCTGTTAATTGTTTATGTATCAGTGGTACGTTTCTTGCGGATTCTGCAACGACCAGTAAGACTCTCAAATCAAAATTTATTCAGAGAAATGTATAACCGGTGGTTGTCAACATTTTAAACATAAAAAAAATGTGACCCGATTTCAGTGACAATGATTCACTTATGTGACAGTATATATCACGTTTTAGTTACATGATAGAGAAAAATTGTTATAATTTTCGAGTTAACTATACTGGAATTACTGTAGAACATATGAAATGTTCAAGACAATAAAACTTTCACAGGCTTGTGTTATTATAAGTATCTGTTTATTTTTTAATTTTACGCAACGCTATTCGCGTTAGCCGTCCCTAATTTAGCAGTGTAAGACAAGAGGGAAGGCAGCCAGTCATCACCACCCACCGCCGATTCATAGGTGACTCTTTTACCAATGAATAGTGGGATTGACCGCACATTATAACGGCCCCACGGCTGAAAGGGCAAGAATGTTTGGTGTGACTGGGATCGAACCCGCGAGCCCAAAAGTTGGCGGTGGTTGGTGATGACTAGCTGCTTTCCCTCTAGTCTTACACTGCTAAATTAGGGACGGCTAGCACAGATAGCCCGAGAGTAGCTTTGTGCGAAATTCCAAAACAAACAAACAATTATTACTCTGCCCCACGTGGTATACTAAAAACCTCGAAATATATAATTGTGATTAATGTTCATTAACTGGGAACTTCGGATATCGATCAGGAACATTTATAGATTTTAAACACTAAAAATCGTTTAACTTCAGTCAGTTAACATCGAATGTTTGTACTTTTTCTAAAACATTACATACTTTCGTCAGTGAAAAACTCGACGTGTGATCAACAAAGAGTTTGTTAGCTTCTCGTTAAACGAATTGCATTGGTATCAACTTGAAATTCATTCGCTTCTCGTGAATTCTCGATAAGATATCAAGGATATTTCAGATCAGAAAGAACACACAATAATGTTAGCAAGTTTTCAGTCATTCTTTGTAATAACCATTAAAAATTGTATTTCTATTTCTATATTAGAATATATTTGTATTAAGAAAGAAATCTGCGTGTATCAGTCTTGTTAGCAAATATTGTAAATTTTATGTGTTGACATTTAACTAATTTATAAATTTAAATTCTTATTTAACTCAGTTTCAGGGTATTTTATATCGTAATACTTAAAAACAAAAGACGAAAGATAATATTAATTTATTATATCTCTTTGACAAAATAATCTAAACAACAAATATAACATTATTCTAAGGAATCTGTACATTTAACGTTATTCATTGTTTTTAACTAATGACTTCGGACAGAATGCTTCTGTGGCTATATTCCTCTTCAACCTTTGCCGTGATTAATGAAATCTTTGGTTATCTAGCTTGTACAGTGATATAAAATGGAGCAAACGTTTAGTTTCTATCGTATGACAAACTCTACGACTTCACTAAGTAAGCAATCAGAAAGACATTCAGACAATAGGAACTGACATATCTCTTCTGCAAAACGCTGCTTTATTAAACATTCTGAAGGGCTAATATTGACGTCTCCTGCAAATTGTTGCACTCTGAAGGTAGAAATGGACGTATGTTGGTTACAAGGAGATATTCATAAACAGAAAGCGTTATTTACACTATTCACTGTCACCCGGTAAGATGAAAGACAATGTTTGCTGTAGTTCAATCCATTTAGTTTTAAGAGAACGTACAGTACGTTTCCGTAACATTATGACCAGTTATTATCTAAAGTAAATAAATTTAGAATTTTACGTTTCATTGATTAGAAATAACCAACCAATGTGATAATAGGGCTTTAGGGAATCCTGAGTCTTCAGACTGTGAGAGAATATAAACGTTATACAACGTTTTAACTTCTTAGTTAATATGTTATAATGTAGTTATTGTTATTACTTATGCTATATTTTAACTATTTTGTTTGGTAGAAAAAAGTGTTAACCTGAAGATGACCTATGAAAGTCGAAACGCTGTTTTATACTTTATTCTAATAAAAGGTTTAATACCTATACCAGCTGTCTGAAGCTACAAAGAGAGTTTTCGTATATTTGTAGAAGGGAACTCAGACTCCTTAACCTTTAAAATAGTTCACTGCCATCAATCGTTTTCTTCACATCCTCCAGAGACATCCCTACTATCTATCTGTTTTTTATTCTCATCCACTAAGAAAGCCATACCCATAATTCTTCGTCTGTCCTAATACATCGGAAAAAAACCTTGCAATCAATCCTTCTACCTTTCATGTAATTCATGAATGCAACTGAAGGCGAATTTAAGACATCCTTTAATAAACTTAATATGTTAAATATTAGACAAAGTTCTTATTTCGACTACGAGAAATTAAATTGTCCACATGTGTTAACTTTCCTGATGACGAGAAACCCACTTGAAATAAAAATATATTCATAAGACGGCTGGTATGGGTATTAAAACTTTAATTAAAATAAAGTACAGAACAGAACAACGTTTCGACTTTCTTAGATCTTCTTCAGGTTAACTAAGAGAGTTAGAGGAAACTTACAATTGTATCGCAATAAAATTAATAAAAGTGACAATTAAGTAACAAAGAAAAATATTTAAATTATTCTCATAGTAATTAGCATAGTTTAGTAAGATATGGCTACGCCTCAGTGCCCGTGAAATAACAACCCGAGAGACATTCTTCTACCTACCTGCTGATGTTAATGAAAAGCTGGTACTGTTATAAGATCGTGTCAGTAAAAAGAGACATAACATTTTTATTGGAGTGGTTCGTGAGACAATAGAAGTAAAAATAAAGACATCAATACCACTGAAGTTTTAAAAATACCTTACCATTAAAAATATTAAATATGTAACTACGTCACTCAAAGAAATTGAAATAGATCATAGCGTGAAGCTGTTCAATAAGCTTTTCAGTCAGGTGGTTAAGGTGCTCGAGTCGTAATCTTGGGGTGGCATGTTCGAATCTTCCCTTCATATCACACATGTTTTCTTTTCAGCCTGGGGTCGTTATAGGAGACAATGTTAATATTCATTGGTAAAAGAGTAGCTCAAGAGTTGAAATTGCAGAGTGATAAATAGCTGCTTTCCCTCTAGTCTTACACTGCTAGATTGGGACGGCTAGCGCAGATAGCCCTGGTGTAGCACTGCAAGAAATTCTAAACAAACAAAGAATATGTGCTGTAAACATTTGGGGAACTCAAACTTGATTTTTAGTTTTATAAGCCTTTAAATTCACTGATGGTACATTAAGAAGGCAAAAAATAACGAATTATATAAAATGGTGTCGTGAGGCAGAAGGTGATATAATAGATAAAATGGTTTTGTAAACCTGAAAATGACTAAAGTATTTTAAATTGTATAATATAAGAAAGAAAGTGAAAAACGAAAGTGGTTTAAAAAGTGAAAATAAATAAAATAATATTCTGTTTGATACAACTGGAACATATGTTTGGTAATGAAATTGTGATATTTAATGACAAAACACAATGCTTACAACAGTGAGCGAAAAGAAAATATGTCAGCTGGTTTGAAATGGAAAGGGATAAGTAAAAGTGGCAAAATTTAATGATACGTTTATTTCTCACTGAACACAAAGATGGACTAGCTATCTGTGCTCTACTCACCATCTGCATTGAATTCTAGGGTTGGAATCTGCAAAAGTACTGGTGATTCCACTGGAGCGCCTTAAATTTGTCTCAGCAAAGGACTTAATCTTAATGACAACAGATGCAAAAAAGGGTTACCTGGGTATACAAGAAAATATATCAGGTTAAAATGTCAAAAATAAATAAAAGAAATGGGGAAAAGAGCATGAAAAAGTGAGACATAATATAAGTAGGCATTAGTAAAAAAAATTATTAGATGCTTCGTTATAAATAGAATAGCAGCTTTTAACCATCTGACATTGTTCTTATGGAAGAACCAACACAGCTTTGGTGAAATACAGTGGAATGTTTTAGAAACAGTTTTACCAGTTGATATTGTTCTTATAATAGAACCAAAACAGTTTGTTTAAAATTATATTAAAACATTTTAGCTAAACTCCAATCATATCCCATTGTTCTTACAGTAGTAGTATTATATAACTATGCCATTGATTTTGATGAATGAATGTCGAGAGGTGAGCGAATTTGGCTAAAAATGGTAATATATAAAAATTTGTTAAATAAAAAAAAGCGAAAATGAGAATAGCATGAACACAGGAGAGCAAAAAAGGAGAAAGGCATATAAAAGAGAGAAAAAAGGAGAGACTGGAAATAAATAAAATAAGAGCACAAAGAGAAACAGGAGAAAGTGAGAGATAGGAGAAAAATAAAGAGAATAAGAGTTCAAAAGGGAAAGAAGAGGAAAAGGAAACAAACGAGAGATTGGGAATAGAGAGATATAGAATATAAGCTTAAATGGAGAAAGAAAAAATAAGAGAGAGGAGAGACTCGAAAAAGAGATATTAAAAACACAAACTGAGATCAGAAAGTCCACCCAACAGAAAGATGAAGGGTCTAGGATTGAGACTGGAGTCAAAGCCAGCATACCCAGGCGATCCAAATGTAGTAAGCAACAATATCACATAGATGTTTTCTTGATGAGATATGAAAGATTTACCCAAAGCCAGAACTGGGACAAAGGCAAATGGGCAGTCTTTTTTTAGCCTATTTATTACAGAAAAAGGCTTACAAGTATAAGGAGGTATGACATCAGAAGATGGCATGGACTAAGTTAAATGTGGAGTTGCTGAAATGTTATGGATTACCAAGAAAGTTTTTTTACTGGAAATTTAGAGAAATCAAACATTACACTGGTTAAAGTGTATTTCATTTTGTGGCACGGTTATTTTGAATTTTCACAAAATAGACTGACATGGCCAAGCGTGAAAATAGCTTTAATGGACAGGCAGGCAGATCTATTAATACATAAACAGTTCATGGTCTCGTGTTTGATTGACATGTTACTGTTTCTGTAAAAAGCACCAAAAGATGTAGACAATATGATCAAGCTGGCAGAACAGTATATGTGAACCTATGGAGGAGGTATACACGACAATTTCAAGAACAACAGATACAGCTGAACCAGGTTTGGCTGATCAGAAGCAGGATGCCACAAAAGGTAATAAGAAGTCCATAGACAAAAGGAAGAACAGTTGCACACTGGTAGTGAATGAAAGCTTGTCACCTACAAGCAACAGCTAAATGTCGACAGAAAGCACTGAGATTCTATGCTTGTTATAAAATGGGGCACTTGCAAGAAAGTGCAAGTCTGTCACAAACACACAATAGTGAGAAAGTTCTTTAAGCAAAAATAAAGGTGAACACTGCATACTGTGTGAGAAACCTTGAGCCATGTATATGAATGTGCCAATCTATAACTTGGTAAAACAATAGAAACTTGGTGGAACCAGACAGAAAGAAGACTGATGAAGAATCAATAAAGTCCCTGCCAGTCTCGAATGGTGACATCCCAAATGTAGGTTTGTAGGAAATGAAGGAAGTGCAGAAGAAAGATCTTTGACTGCATAAACCTTTGGATAGTGTTCGGGAGTAATTCGAACACAAGAGAAAGTGAAAAAGAGCTTAAAGGATATAGGTCTTTAAGAGAGTATGTTACCAGATCTGTCAAGGAAGCTATTCTGGGAAAGGTAAAGAGATAAAAATACCAACATAATACTGTACGTAAGCCATGAAGTTTGCTTTTGAGCGAATTTTTATAAGACATCTTAGGGCAAATAGTTGGCAGATACAATAAGCAATGACCTCTACAAGCCAGGGATTATTGGAGATGTAATCACATTCTGCATTTCATGTGACATCTACCAAAGACAATACCTAGAGGGGATTTAGCCAAATTGCCAATCAGTAAGATGTCTCTAATTGGAGAAACATTTAGCAGAGTAACTATGGACTATATCAGACTACTGGTACCTAATTTTGGCGATGAAAATTAGCATGTGCTGATAATTGTTGACTATGTGAAACGTTATCAGAAACCATAGCACTACCAAAGATAGAGACAGAGATTGTAGTGGAAGCTCTCTTGAAAATGTTCTAAAGAGTAGACTTTCCCATAGAGGTCTTGAGTTGCAGAGAGATCCAGTTTACCTTATAACTGATGAAAGGGATGCACATACTCTTCAGCTCATGGCAACTATTTTTCACTACATTCTGTACAACCCCAGTTAATAAGGTCAGTGTAGGCGTAAAGGGCATGCTGAAGAAGATGTGCAGGAGAGACCATTTGACAGGAATAAATACCTACAGACAGTACTGTGTGGTTATTGATAATTCCCAAAAGCAAGTACAAGATTTTCATCCTTTGAGTTGTCGCACAGAAGAACACTACATGGTCCATTGCCTATACTGAAAGAACTGTACACCAAAGAAGAAGAGTCAGAAGTGAGGAAAATGTGAAGACAATAAAAACTCATCCTACAGTGGAGAGGATCTTTTGAAGTCTACAAATCGCTCAAAATAACGGACTATAAGATGAAAGAAGACTGGAATACCGAGATTTATCACGTCAAATTATTGAAGAGGTACCATGAGAAGGTATAGGGTATAACAGGTTCAACTAATGAGGCCCAGATGGACGTTTTATGTGTGGCTGTCGTAAGTAAAAAACTAGAAGATAGCGACTTTGTTATATAAGATGAAGATCTACTAGACCTAAGATTGCTAGATGGAGATGGCAAGTAGCAGGATGTTAATATGAACGATGAAATGACTGGCAATTAGAAGAAAGACTTACGAAGGCTACTGTGTTATTATATAGATATCTTAACAAGTAGGACAGGCAAGACAATCCCTATGTGACACAAACGAAGACTACAAATATAGATCTTGTCAAAGTAGGGCCCTTTCAAGTGTCCTATGTGATGAAATACCTGATAAAGTAGGAAGTCAAGGCAAGGTTAGAAGCTAAAATAATTGAGCCTTCGAAATCAACCTATTGTTCTCTAGTAAGAATCGTGAAGAAAAGAGATGGTTAAAATTGCTTTTACATAGCCTTCTGGAAGCATAACCTTGTGACAAAGTTCGACTCCAAGCCCAGAGGCTGTAAAGCGAAACTATATGGGGTACAACTCTTTTCAAAGATTGACCCAGGAAAGTTTATTGGGAGATACCAGTAGAGACAGGATCTAAAAAGAAGAGAATCTCTGTGACACCAAACACATGTTACCAGTTTATATGAATGCTGTTTGGGTTATCAACAAGACAGTAACATTCAAACACTTAATGAGGAAGATGTTAGAAAAACACCGACATCGAACATTATGTGGATAACATTTTGTCCCACACAGCCAAATCGAAAGACAACCTGATAAACTAAGAGCATTTTCAGGTGAATGAGAGAATCAGGTCTGACTAACAGATTATTTTAAGTGCTATATTTGAATTTATTGAACACAAGGTGGGTGTCCAATAAATAAATTATCAGGAGCAAAAAGAGGCAGAATACTACAGGAAGCTCAACCCAAACTACTGTGAACTTGCCGCATCTCGGACATGAATAAAAAAGGCTGACCTTACAAGGTGAAGTGAGAAAAATCATAGCAGATGGCATTCCATAATGTAAAGAACATTCCATACTCGAGGAAGCCATTCATCATTCAAACCAATGCTTAAGACTTTTGAATTGCAGCAGTATTTGTACAAAAAAAAACAAAGATAGATTATTTACAGTAATATACATATGTAAAATGCTATCGAAGAGTGAGAAAAACTACTCAATGATTAAATGAAAATGTCTGGCTATCCTGTTTGCTACTTAGAAGTTTCAGAACTACCCCTAAAACAAAGAGTTCATCATCTAGCTACCATCAGCCACTTTTATACATCCAGAGGTTTAAATTCGACAGTGTGAGGTTCACGAGGTCGGTGTGGTATATACAGAACTATCCCACATTGAGTCCATTGAGAGGACTACAAACTGTTGTACAGACTGTGTGAGTAGACTTTGTGCAAGAACTGAAAACGGTCTTTTTATATGGTGTAAAAATGTTGTAAATATTTTTTCTGTAGATGGGCTTATTGTTGGATACACAACACTGTTTAACAGGGGCGTAGATCCTGAAGAGATGGGGGATACATCCCCCTTCATTTTAGGTGGGGGTATGTGGCATACAATAATCACCCCTACAGTTTGGTCTGTTGAATTGTTTGATTGGATCACAGGCCTACAAATTGTGTGTTTGTTCTTGTGATTCTCCTGTTCTTACCAATCGAATTACATAATAAGGCCCAGATGTAGGCTTTTTCAGTAGCCGAAATGTACATTTTTAATATAGGCATACATCTAAGCTTTTCGATCTAAGCGATAGTTCGTAAGTATCAGTTAGTAGGCCTAAGTATACATGCAAGGCTTGCAAGCACTATCACAGAATCTACCACCGTCTTGTACGTAGTGTGAGATTAAGTAAAATTTTCATCACAACAGATTAAACAGAGCATGAAATTCGAAAATATTACTTTCAAGCGTAAACTCTTGTAATCTAGATCTGGCAGGCCATTTGTATCTTGTAGCTACATCAATTTTATGTGTATATTATGCGGTTTTCCTAAGCCATTTGTTCTTATGCATGTCTAGCCGGTTTTATTGTCGAATGCCTTACTCTCCTTAGCTGCCGAAGCTGCTGACCATAGTGCACGTTTTGTGTACATTTAACGACAGGTTCGAGCCGCTCGGATCCATACTCGTTCTACATCACCTCCCTCCCATGTTTTTGAGCCTCGAGTTTACAACAGGGCTCAGTAGACCTGTGTGGCCCTCATTAATTATTGAAAATTCAGATTATCACCCCCCTCTAATAAAGTGCTGGTGCTTCATGGTAAAATAAAAATATATTCTCTTATCATAGATAATAAAAATATTGTATTTTCTTGTGTAATTAGAACACAAAAGGAGCGATTTTAACGGCCTGAAGCCTCTACTCTAATTGTGTTTTTGTTTAGGTTTTTTATTTAATAGATGTGCTTGTGGACATTATATTACAATATGTTTGCCTTTTGATGAGCTTTAGCAGGAATATAATATATTTGTGATTGTTTAATTATTTTTTTGAGAAACTTGCAATTACTTGTGTTGTAACTAGCACACATTATTGTCTCAGCGATGCCCAGGTGGTCAGTCGGCTCAGTAGTTACAGAGAGGCTGGCGCGTTCGACTTAAATACATTGTACAGTTCAGTCCCACTTCCATTCTGTTCTATCTTCATTTTCATTAAAGATTTATTTTAGCTTGCTGAGTCATCTGGGAAATAGTTTCCAATTATGACAAGCAAGCGTCTGAAACTTTTCGATATTAGACAGTTCTGCAAACCAGTTACAAGTACTACAAGTGACAATGCAGATGCATATAATCCAGCAGTCTCAAGCAAAGGAATAGAAACTTGCTATACAGAGGATTGTTGTTGTTGTTGTTTTGAATTAAGCACAAAGCTACACAATGGGCTATTTGTTCTCTGCCCACCACGGGTATCGAAACCCGGATTTTAGCGTGTAAGTCCGCTGACATACCGCTGAGCCACTGGGGGGCAATATACAGAGGAAATACCATGTTCATCAGAGGACGAGTCTGAAAATGCTTGTGCAACTATTGCACATCATTAACCACCAGAAAGTTATGAAACAAGTTTGTGCAGTAATGAAAAAGTCTGATACTCTACAGAGACAGTGTGGAAGATCATATCATTGAGACGAACGAAAGAAAGCAGAATCTCAAAATATCAACTTTCAGGGCAAATGATTTGATGAGTTTACATGGCTGCACTTCGACAATCAGACCAAAAACGTTACATGCTGTCATTGTGCCAAGGCAGAAAATAGAGGCCTTTTTACAGGGAAATTGGATAGGCCAGTGGAGCATACCTTCATATCCACCGGTTTTTCCAATTGGAAAAAGGCAAAACAGAAATTCAACGAACACCAATACTCTGAGCACAGATTCGTTATATCTCCAGAAGGTTCACTTAATGTAACTCCAGTGAATGTTCAGCTACGTGATGGAAAAAAGAAGCAGCAGGAAGAATGCAAAAGAAGTCTAGCCAAAATATTCAGAAGTTTACGTTTCTTACTCCATCAAGGTTTAGCATTACGTGGACATACTGATACGGAGGAAACTTCCTGCAGCTAATGAAGCATCTGGAAGAGGAAGATCCTGAGTTGACGGCCTACTTGTCAAAGAAAACCTCATTCACATCACCCCAGGCTCAGAATGAAATAATGGAGATATTCAGCCATCAAATACTGAGGAACATAACACACGAAGTGCAGCAAAGTAAAATATTTGCATTAATGGTTGATGGTAGTCAAGATGTTACAAATGACGAATATGTGTACGATTCGTAGATGAGAACCTTGACGTCCATGAGACATTTTTTGGTTTGTACAGTGTTTCCAATACAACTGGTGAAACAATATCCTTGACTATACTTGATGAACTTACTAGACTAAATTTAACACTGTCAGGATAAAAAGCACAAACTTATGATGGAGCCGCTAACATGAGTAGTGCATACAGTGGATGCCAGACAAAAATAAAAGAGAAGCAACCATCAGCCTTGTTTTTTCACTGCGGAGCACACAAGACTAATTTAATAATCAAACATGCAGTTGAAACTTGTGAATATGTTTGAGATTTTATCCAGTGGGTACATGAACTTGGTGTCTTGCTTCAGAGGTCAGGCAAATGCAAGACAATATTTGAAAACATTGTATCGTCAGACAGCCACAATGACCCAATTAAATACATCCGCTCACTGTGTCCAACACGCTGGGATGTACCGCCTGTCTGCAATTACATGTACTAATGATCACTACAGTGACATTGTTCATTCTTTGTCTGAATTAGCAAATGAAAAATCAGATGTAGCAGTAAAGGCACGATGTCTGCCGGAGAGATTTAACAAAGGAAAGACAGTTTTAGGATTGTTGATGGCTCAACATCTATTAGCTGCGTTAAAGGAACTAAATTTTGCATCCCAAGCAAAATCAGCCACAGTATCTAGTATGATTGAAGCATCTGCAATGACAGTTGAGCAATTGCGGGTATTGCGAACAGAGGAAAATTACAGCAAGATTTCTGATGAAGCTGAGAAAAAGGTAACTTCCCTGGATCTGGTGCCTATTGACCTACCACGCATTCGCAGACCTCCCAGAAGGATCACAGGTGATGGCTCAACACACCATTCTGCAACAGCTAGAGATTACTACAGAAGCCAATATTTTAAATTTGTGGACACAGTCATAGAACATCTGACCTCTAGATTCAATGCAAACAACAATGACTTGAGGCAATATCTGGCACTTGAGAACATGATCACATCCGGCTAGATTGACAACTCGGTTATAAACTTCTATCTAGCTAAACTTCTCTGCACATCGTTGAAAGAAACAAGAAAAGCAGTATCTTTGAAAGGTGCGAAGGATGCTTACTGTAAGATGCGTGCAACAAGCTAGTAGATGCTTAGTGAAGTGTTTCTTGTCATGAAAATTTTACTTGTGTGTTCATTATCCATCTGCGAATGTAAACGCAGCTTTTCTGCATTAAAACGTTTGAAGACGTGGTTTAGATCAACTGTGTTTCAGTGCCGCCTCAACCATGTGGCAGTTGTCACATTCACAAAGATGAGGTGGACAAGATAAATATAGAAGAGCTTATGAAAGAATTCATAAACAGATCATCACAAAGGAGGTCTACGTTTGGGAACATGTAGACTAGAGGACTGAATGAATATTACTTCAATGAAAAGTCTGAGTAATTATGTGCTACATTGTATTGATTTGTAATTTTCAAGAGTTCGCAAAGACATTTTAATTATTTTTGTCAAACAACATGAACAGTTTCTCAGTAGATATAAACTTATCAAGGGTAATTACTACTTTTATTATTATTTGAAAACGTAATTCATGCAATGAAAGTTATAAGTAACCTTGTCAAGTATAATGACCATATTTTATACTGTGCAGGAATAAATTCATGTGGCAGTTAATTTGTAACACATTTGTCTTTATTTTATTAACATTTTGAAAACTGTTCACAACACCTCACTTATACAAACCTACATGGAAACCTTGAAGTATCATGGCAACAAGCTTACTCTGTGACTGCATGTTTACAGCTTTCAGGTTCACGTAATTAGAGATTACCAATTTGCAAATTGAACAGTCCACATAAGTGGTTGCAAAAATCATCCTCCATAGGGTGTAAAAAATCTACACCCCTGCTGTTTAAGTTATAATTTCGTTTTTTTAAAGGCTTTAGAACAAGAGTGTTAAAAGTTAGTTATAAAGAGAAATGGTAATGACCACTTTCGTTACATAACTCTCTGCGAATCGCATGTTGTGCATGTTGTTTAATTGTTGTGCTTTCATAATGTTTTTGCTGTCACTTTGATCGAAGCTTGTTGCTCTGTCTTGTTGTGGTTAATATTGTTGCTACTAAAGGGCTAGAAATTTCTAGATTTTCCTATCTTGAATTATAACCATGTGTTTTTACAGAGACATAGCATGTAAATTAGTAGAAGGTTGCTTGTTTGTTTAGAATTAATCACAAAGCTACACAACGAGTATCAAAATCCGGTTTCTAACAGTATAAGTCTTCAGACATACTGCTGTGTCACTGGGGTGCTGTATTGTAATAATAAAGTGGAGAAAAATACTTTGTTTTTTCAGTTGGGTTGTAAAGTAATTGAACCAAACTGTTTCAACTGTTGAAAAAAAAATTAAAGCTATGGATACAACCGTCGTACTTCACGATACAATGTAGGTGAGTTTGTCAATGATGGTATTTTGATAAAAGAAGAGAAAATATGTTAATCATCTTGTCAAGTGTGTTCAAAAGTAATTGTGGAGTTTTGATATAAAAGGCAATTATTTGTTTATTTTGAATTTCACGCAAAGCTACTCAAGGGTTATCTGTGCTAGCCGTATCCCTGATTAGCAGTGTAAGACTAGAGGGAAGACAGCTAGTCATCATCACCCATTGCAAGCGTTTGGGCTGTTTTGTTTACTAACGAATAATGGGATCGGCCGTCACTTTATAACTCTCATACAGGTAAAAGGGCGAGTTTGTTTGGTGTGACGGGGATTCAAACCCGCAACTTTCAGATTTGGAGTCAAGTACCCTAATCATCTGGCCATGCCGAAAACTGCATTGGAAAATATGAGAAGCAGTTTTGCCACCTGGTATTCTTCTTCTTGAAGAACCAACATAGGTTTGGTAAACTGAACTGGACTGTTTTAGCAGCCGTTTAAATATCCGATCTTAATATTATAGTAAAACTAACACAGTTTTTGAAAAAATGCACTAGACCATTACAGCTGTAGTTTAACCATCTGACAGTGTTGTGATAGTAAATCAAACACAGCTTTGACTTTACATCTATTAGTGGTAGCTTAACCATCTGATATCTTATAATAGAACCTACACAGCTTTAATAAGGTACACTGGAACATTTAAGCAGTAGTTTAACCACCTGAAACTTTTTTGATAATAGAATCACAAGCACTTTGACTTTAGGAAACTATAATGAAACGTGTAAGCAGCAATTTAACTATTTGTCATTAAAAAAATATTAAACTAGTTTTAACAGAGATTTGGTAAACTACATTTAACTATCTTATACTGCTTTTATACAGTAGATCCTCGACGTTAATGATATCCTTTTTAGTTCGTCCAAGTGCGTTGTATAGTAAAATATCCTTAATATCAAGTATGAGCAAGGCAAGGCCGGATTTCCTATTGACTACTCTTCCTTATTTTAATGCGTTTCATTTTGTTTGCAATGTGCAGGACACAGGTGCTAGTGAGTTATATATTACCATAACGTGGACCATGGTAAAAAGAATTTTCCACGAGTGGATGAAATGTGCCCTTTTTTTCTTTATTATTGGTGACAAAGTTTCCAAAGGCTTTTCTTCAGAGATTGGACTACTAAAATTTTCACATTTATTTTCTGTGTTTATTTTACTCTCAACAACTAAAGTTGAAATACGCTGAAAATGAAGAGACGAATACCTTTTTTTTTATCATCACACGGTTTAAGTTAACACTGTAATATGATAATCTCGAGAACAACAATGCACGAATACGGAAGTAAACCGAGAACACGATGTGAAATTTATCACTTTTGTATCATATATTGCTTACAACAAGAATTTCTCAGAGTAATAATACTGCATTTTGAATCTGTTATAACTTTTATTTCAGAATATGGTTCGTTACCGATCCAATAAATACTACAAATGTTTGAATAATAGTCACTCTTTTGAGATGTTTGGAATTAAGAGGCATCTCGTACAGAGAGACAATTATAACTGTCCTCTTTATCGAGTGTCAGAATAGAGGTCAAAACTAAAGACACTGCCCCTAATTAAGAACATTGAGGTGCCTATTATTGAAGATTTATTTTGATGATAAATATAGTAGATGAAGAAATATACTGAAAAGGTTTGACCTTAATGGTGCAGTGCCTGTTAATCGATATTCTACTGCACTAAAAAAAAAAAAAAAAAACTTTGGGAAACTCCACTGAAACGCTTCAGAAACAGGATATCCACTTAGCATTGTTCTCATAGATAAACCATCTCATCTTTTGAAAACTACATTGGAACGTTTGAACAGAAATTTAACCATTTGCCGTTGTTTCTATAGTACCAACAATACAACTTTGGAAAACTAAATGTAACATATCAGTAGCAGTTTTAAACATTTCATGTTATTCCTATTGTATTATCAAAAGAGATTTAGTAAACTAAATTGTTATGGTTCTTCTCCTAGAGCCAATACAGCATTGGTAAACTAAATCAGAATATCTCAGTAGCAATTCAACCACCTGATTTTGTTCTAGCATTACAAAAAACACAGTGGACCGTTTGAGCATCAGTTTAATCATCCAACATTATTATTATAATAAAAACAAAATAGCTTTGGAAAAGTACAATAAAAAATCTCAGAAATAGTTTATCCGTGTGATACTCTTCTGAATGTTCTACAAAAGTAAAACAATCACAACTTTGGTAAACTATATTGAAACACTTCAGGAGCATTTTAACCATCTGATCCTTAATTTGAAAGAAAAGCAGCTTTTTTAAAAGCTTCAGTAGCAGTTTGACCATGTGAGTTTTTTATTATAGTAAACCAACCATTGGAACGTTTTAGTAGCATTTTAACTATTTCGCATCATTCATTTCATTGTTCATATAATTCAGACTAGAAAGTTTCATCACTAGTTTAACCATCTGACGATGGTCTTTTGGTAGAACCAACACAACTTTGGAAAAGTAGACTGGAAAGTCTTAGTGGTATCCTAACAAAACGACACTGTTCTTATAATAGAACTAACACAAACCGTTGGAACGTTTCTTACACAATTTACTTAAATACACAGTATCGAAGTACAGTTTTACATCACTGTGTAGAAAATAAAATCTCGAACAGAAAATAGAAACATATTTTAATAAACAACACACATATAAAGTTTATGCCACTGTTTAGATAATAATGCCAAGTACAGAACTTATTAAATACTTAAATATATAACTTTAAGATATAAGCAATACATCTTCAGTAAATAAGTTTTTTTGACAATGATGATAATGATGCCACTTAAGTACAATCCATTTGTTAACATTAACACCCCTATTTTGAAGTAATCATTGTGCCATGTTGTCTTATTAACTATTTGAAAACGTATTGGTAATGGTTTAACTTCGAAATTAATTTAACCTGAATATTTTATTCCGCGTATGATATTTAGATTAATTTCAATAATTTTGTCTGTTTTTGTTGTATGTTTTGAACAAAGCTAAACCTTAGGCTATCTGCTGTCTCTCCATCACATATAATCGAACCCATGATTTTCATGCTGTAATACCGTAAAGTTACTGCTTTCCAACAGGGATACATATTTTAAACCTTTACTGAGATTGAAATGCTTATTCCCTAATAAGAAGTGAGCTTTCCTTTTTAAATATTCTGGTATAATTCATCAGTAATCTTCTAGTTATGAACGAGGCTACGATCAGTCTACAAAACAAATCTTAACTACTCGTAGAAACATAGAACAAGCCAAGCATTGGTTAGATCTTGTGTTCTGCAAATTTACCATTTTAAAATCATAAACCTATGTTTGAATTTTAAAAAAACACATGTATTTATAAAATGACTGATGTTAGAGTTTAACTTGAACCTGTCTTCTGTTTCAGGAAGGAAGATATTGCAGTTAAGAAGAAGGAAGAAAAAAATCTAGTGAAGTCGTATAGATGGTGAATTATATATAAA
Organism: Carcinoscorpius rotundicauda; assembly: GCA_011833715.1. NCBI lineage: Eukaryota > Metazoa > Arthropoda > Merostomata > Xiphosura > Limulidae > Carcinoscorpius > Carcinoscorpius rotundicauda. Next base: position 92,017,707 of record CM022395.1, read on the forward strand.
AGAAGGAAAGAATAGAAAATTACCTTTCCCGCATCTGAGAGAGTACATTGAAAAGCAAGTGATGAGAAACCCGTGAAAGTATAAACTTAATGCTAACAACAAATTGAATTAGATATAGTGTGGTGGTGAATCAGTAAAAGCATGAAAGAGATTAATGTAATGAAGATAACGTAACACGTGGATTATAGTGGAGAAAAATGAGTATAATGGGTAGTTTAGACAAGATTTATTTTGATAGTTAGTTTTATTCTCACCAGGATGTTTGCTGGCACACATTATTTTTATGAGATTAAACCCAGTTACATATCTTTGTACTAGACAAGCACCGAATGAATGACATAATACAACCGTTGCTAATTTTTCTCCACGTGTATTTTCTTGTAATGAATCACTATGGGTCGATCGGCTCTAAATCAGCTTTCGCACGCAGTTCAGTTTGTTGCAGTGGATTTTGTGTCCAGAGTCTTCCCTTGAAGGTAAGGTAAGGAGAAAGCTGTTCAAGTGATAAATAGACTAACTGTGATTATACTCCTGTAAATGTTGGTAACTGTATAGTCACATATCTATTTCACATTCTAGGGTTAATATATGGTAATAGAGTCTTTGCAGGTTTGTCATTCTTTATGGTACTGGTGGTAGGTGGTTTATTTGAATTTATTATGACGCCGCTAACCTAAATTGCACTAAATTCGTAATTTTACTGTACTGGCGGGAAATGGTTTTAGTATAGAGAGAATGGACTTGGTAACTAAAGACGTTACATCTCGATTCCATCCCTATCACGTTGCTGTCTATCCGTTTGTTGGCGTTTTTTATCACTTAAGTTGAAAGTGAAATATTGAATCATTTGTTCGTAGGGAGTAATGTTTTCGAACCTTTGTCCAAGTCTGTGGAATTACAACGCTAAATTCCGGGACACAATTCGCTTCGATGGACACAGAAGGTTGCACGATGCGACTTTAAACGAAAGAGACAAATTTCAGACCGTTACATTATTTCTTCTAGATTTCATCCTAACTATTCGATTATTCACATAATTCTACATTGATTAATAACGCTTAGAGCTTTCTGAGAAGAGGCATACCATTTATTTACGTTGCGTTCTGTAAAATATACTTGCTTTAATAAGAGCAGACGGAAATATGTCTGTGTAAACATCAATATGTAATGTACCTATAATGTAACAAAGATAAAACCTTTCAGGATCATTTTAACTTATTGGTTATCAGACGCTATTTTTACTCTTCATTTGTTCGAATATATACAATTTTTTGTATATAATTGTTTGAAAGGGAAAGTAGATGCAATTTGGTTTTATGTTTCTTCCATATTTTCTACGTGATCTTATCTAGATATGAATGGTTTATAAAACGTTGATATGAGACATTATAAGTTTTTTTACAAATCTTTTCGAAGAAGAAAGTATTGAATCATACTAAATATTTTACGTGTGTTGTATTAATAATTAATATTTCTTGAAAAGCTACACAAGGGCTACTTTCACTTAACTGTTCCTATAGGGGTTATCTCTACTCAGTTGTCCTAAGAGGTACTATCACCAATTAGTTCCTACCGGGGCTATCTCTACTTAATTGTTCCTACAGAGGTTATCTACTCTTAGTTGTTTTTACAGGGGTTACTTCCTATTAGTTGTTCCTACAGTGGTTATCTTAACTTAGCTGTCCTTAAGTTTGTACTGATAGCCAAATAGTCAACCACATACCCGCTGTCAACTATTTTCTAAAAACAATATGGGATTCTGCCATCTCTCTCTCTTCTAGCATACTCATGAACCTAAGTGCGGAACGAGACTGGTACGAACCTTCGAATTACCATTATATTTACTAGACCACCAGTGGTAAAATGATTTATGAAAAACGTATGTAAAATGCTGTTGTTTGATGTTGAATTAAAAAGAGAAAGTCGTATTGACAAAGTGTGACAAAATATATATTATAAAAGATGACATAGTGTTATTAATGAAATTATTTTAATTGTCACTAGGGGACGTGTAGCAACATCGGGATCTAAATGGTTATTTTTATATATTTTCTGAACACGCACCTACCACTATGTTTGTTTTTAGTTTAAATTTATAATAGTCTATCTACTGTGTCTACCTCCGGAAATCGAACTCCAGTTTTTAGCGTTGTGATTCCGTAGGCTCACCATCGTCTCTACGAGTGACAATGGTAGTATCAAAAAATAAATAAATAAAATTATAGCACAATAAATATAGGAAGAAGCCTGTAAGTAGAGAAATACATAAATCCAATCAATAATTATTTGAAGCTGTGTAATATGAAAAGGCAATGTGTTTTTTTTTCGTTTTAATTTAGAACATAAGTATTATTAATCAAATAGCATTTATTGTACACATGAATAAACAAAAATATACTTTAGGCTAAATTATGAGGCTTTAAACGTGTCACCACCTTTCATGTAAACAATTACAAAGAAGAGAACAACAGATATAGTTAAATATTCATCAATATATTGTGAAACAAATCATGGTAAAAGACCTCATACAGTAGTGTAGCGTCGTATAAGTGAACTTAAGAAAATGCTATTAAAAGTTTAGCCTAAAGGTGGCAGTCTAAAGCTACTTCTATGAATAAATAAATTTATTATTTTAAAACTCCGTGAATAAGAAAAATAGAAATAACACACTCAAATACTATGTAAGAAAATACATAAACAAATACCTGAATATGTTAAAAAACCAATTAAATTTGATTATTTTTAACACTTGGAGGAGTTGTTGTTGTTTAGAATTAAGCACAAAGCTGCACCATGGGCTATCTGTGCTCTGCTCACCACGGGTATCGAAACCCGGATTTTAGCGTGTAAGTCCGCAGACATACCGCTGAGCCACTGGGGGGCCACTTGGAGGAGGGGAGAAGAGTCTACATTTTTATTTTTCATTATTTTGAATTTCACCATTATCAGTAAAATACGGCCAAGTAATATGAGAATCACGTGTTCAAATCCATGTCAGATCAAACTATCTCGCCTTATAAACCGTGTGGGCGTATAATGTTGCGGACAGTTCCACTATTCATTAGTAAAAGAGTAGCCCAAGAGTTGGCTGTATGTGATGGTGGCTACCAGCATTCCCTCTGGTCGTTCACAGCTAAATTAAGAAAGGCTAGCCCAGATAGCTCTCTTGTAGCTTTGCGCGAAATTCAAAAACAAAGAAAATTATTATAATTTTAATACTTCAACAAAAAAACTTAGACATGTAAATAAAAATATTCAAATACAGTTAACACTTATATTCAATGGATAAATCGCTCTTAATCAGTACTGTTAATATACACTAATATAATGAATTTTCATCAGAAATCAAGAGGTACATCTAGGGGCGACCTTCTTAGCACCTTTATTCACAGTGATTTCCTGACTCTTTTGAGTGAAATTCTTTCAGGAGTAGATTGTTATTGAGGGTCCTGTTCTTATTTGTACAGTGCACGTGTTTAAGGAGTTTATTAATCGATATAGAGCCAATTAACATAACACTTCGAAGAATAAAGCTATTAATGTTCCTCGCGCAAGAAGAATAGCTCATGCAACAGAATGCTTAGGTTGGACTCAGAATCCATATCCTAAGCCAATAACGAACAACACTCTTCTGCAAAGCTAACTCCCTCACCTAAAAAGAAACAACACTATTTAGACGAAACTCAATGTATCATATGGTGGAGTTAACAAAATAGTAAACAAGGGTATGAAGATGAGGAAGGCCTGAAAGCCAACAGATCTTACACTTCCAATTAGACCTCGAAAGAAAAGCTGCTTTTATGAGAAAGGTAATCAAATAACGTGGAATCGCATCAGTTTTATTTAACCTCATGTATCAAGATGCAGCTTTGGTGTCTTGGATCTAATCTAAAAAAGAACACATAGTGTATGATCAGTCGAAAGTTTCTCATGTTGTATGGTCTACCACTGATCTGATCATCCTCTGTAGAAGCTTGTTACAATGGAAATTAGGTTGTCGAGCAGTAATGCGTAATCATGGCCGTCAGATTCAGAAAGAACGAAAAGGAAGAAGACACTTCTAAAGGCAGCACGAGACCCCAATTATCTCACTTAGTACAATTAAACTCAGACCTTATGAGAACTTGAAAGGCTGTTTGTTTTAGTTTCGTTTGCAAAGATTCTCTGAAATCAATATATATTTGATGGAAACTTGAAATTTGTTCAGATAATTGCTCACATGTAACTGAAAAGGATTTAGACTAGTTTTGAAAGAGACAGTCTCTGTTATCGCTTACCATCATTAACACCTAAAGCTTGGTATTTTCACGGGAAATTTGTAAACAAATTTCTAATAAATGGTGATATAACCTTTATAATTTCCTACTTTCCTGTATTATATACATTATAATTTAATGCCAATACACTTGCAAATCTTTCAAGAAGAATGCTTGGGGACAACGTCAATAAATGTGACGTATTCTATTCTATTGTGTTCCGCTTTGCCATAAAAAAAAATAGCTCAGAGATATAGTTGTTTAGATATGATAAAAACTCACGTCACGTATAGTTTTTCTTGTTTAATTATAATAAATACTGGGAAAACTCTGGTCTTCATTAGGTTGTGTCCTGAATAATTAATAGCGCAGGAGAATAAAGCTGTAACTTTATGTTTCAAATTTTATACTAAATTTTGAAGATGTGACTTAAAATTGCCTTATACAAACATCACTAGAGTTCACCAAAACAAAAACAATTCGTGTAACAATATTTCTTTATTGTGTGGTAGTATTGAAGGTTGACAATACGTTCGTATAACATGTATATGAAATCTTTTTTACGTGTATGCATGCGCATCACTGCAACTTTATTAATTACGCATTAGTTAAGTGTTAATTATTTAGTCCACGTAGCAGCAACAGAATATTCATATAAAAGATGAAATTAAGCTGAAAAAGTTAGTTAAAATAAAATAAAAAAATCGACATTTTTCCTTGCGTACTAATGAAAATTTTGTTTTTATTTGCTTGATTAAGAACTCATTTTATAATAACCCAGGATAGAGTCGGAATAGTACTTCAAAATTCCCATAATGATAGAAAAGGAAAGATAAAATTATTGTAACATAAACAGAATTCTTTTGAGACATCTAGTTCTAAATAAAAAGACAATTTGTCCAGTTCAATAAACATTCTTCTACAAGAAGACTGAAAAGTTACGAGAAAATTATTCCGCAGAAAAGAGTGACCTTTCTTTAAACATTCTGTTACAACAAGAGTGATAATTCACAAGAACATAATGCCGTAACGAATCACTTTTGTTTCATTATTCTGTTAAAACACAAATGAAAAGTCACAAGAACATAGAGCCGTAAAAATGACATTTTTTTAAACATTGTGTTACAACAAAAGTGAAAAGTAACAACAAAATAGTGACGTAACAAAATTGAACTTCTTTTAAACATTCTGTCACAAAAAGAGAGAAAAGTCACAATAACATATTGCCATAAAAAGACTGACATTTCTTGAAACATTCTATTACAAAAAGAGTGAAAAGATTGTTTGTTTTTTGGAATTTCGCACAAAGCTACTCGAGGGCTATCTGTGCTAGTCGTCTCTAATTTAGCAGTGTAAGACTAGAGGGAAGGCAGGTAGTCATCAGTACTCACCGCCAATTCTTAAGCAACTCTTTTACCAACGAATAGTGGGATTGATCGTCACATTATACGCCCCCACGGCTGGGAAGGCGAGCATGTCTGGCTCGAACCCGCAACCCTCGGATTACGAGTCACACGCCTTATGCGCTTGGTCATGCCAGGCCAAAGTGAAATGAATAAAGTGTTATAAGAAGAGTGACCTTCATTTAAACATTTTATTAAAAGAAGAGTGAAAAGTAAAAATAGTAAAGTAGTATAAGAAGAGTGACCTTCCTTTAAACATCTTTTACAACAATAATAAAAAGTCATAAGAATAGAAATCTATTACAAGAGTAACCTTCCTTTAGCAATTTCTTAGAAGAGAAGTGAAAAGCCTCAAGAACATAGTTCCTTAACAATATGGACATTCCCTTAGACATTCTGCAACAGTAAGAATGAAAGGTCAGTAGAATATAGTACTGTAACAAGAGTGACGTTAATTTAAACAAACTATTATAACAAGAGTTATATTTAAAATTAGAGTGAAAAGTCCCAAGAACGGAGTGTCGTGAAAGAGTCTCCCTTCAACATACTGTTACAAAAGAGTGAAAAACCACAAGATCGTAGTTCCGTAACAATAGTGCCCTTTCTTTAAAGATTCTTTATAACAAGAGTGAAAATTCACAATAACGTAGTGTCGTATAGAGAGTGAACTTCCTTTAAATATTCTGTTAAAGCAATAGTGAAAAACCACAAGAACATAGAGCTACAACAAAATTGATGTTCCTTTAAACATACTATTACAATAAGAATGAAAAGTCACAAGAGCGTAGTGTCGTAACAAGCGTGACCTTCCATGACACATTCTTTTAGAACAAGAGTGAAAGTCACAGTATATAGTGCTGTTTAGAACAGTCACCATCCTTTAAACATTCTTCTGTTACAACAAGAGTGAAAGTGGCAAAAACATACTGCTGTAACAAGAGTGATTTTTCTTTCAACATTCTGTAACAACAAGAATAAAAAGTCACAAGAACATGGTGTTGTAAAAAGAGTGACATTCTACTACAGCAACTATGAAAAGTCACAAAGAAAAAGTGTTGTAATGAGAGTGATTTTCTTTTAGTATTTTAATACAACAAAAGTGAAAAATCACATAAACATAGTTCCGTAACGAGAGTGACCTTCTTTTAAACATCCAGTTACAATAAGAGTAACAATTCACAATAACATAATGTTTTAACATGGGTGCCCTTCCTTAATATATTTTGTTACAATAAGCTAAAATCCACAAGAACATAGTTCCGTAACAAGAGTGACTTTTCTTTCAATATTTTTTTAAAACAAGAATAAAAATCCACAAAAAACATAGCGCCGTAACAAAACTGACGCTCCTTTAAACGTTGTTTTACGACAAGAGTGAAACCTCACGAGAACATATTACTGGAAAAAGTGATCTTGTTTTAAACATTCTCTTACAATAAGAGTGAAAGCCACCTGAACATTGTTAGTGAAAATGTGATATTCTATTAAGTATTCTGTTACAATATGAGTGAAAAGTCACAAGAACATATTTCCGTAAATAGAGTGATATTCTATTACACATCCTTCTACAAAAAAAAAGTTGAAAGTCACAACAACATAAAGCCGTAACAACAGTGACCTTTATTAAATATTCTGTGGCAAGAAGAATAAAATTTCACAAGAACAAAATTCCGAAACAATTGTGACCTTCCTTTAAACATTCTGTTAAGAGAAGAATAAAATGTCAAAAATACATTGTTCCGCGACAAGAGTGACAGTTTTTTAAATATTTTGTTACCACAATAATGAAAGATCACAAGAACGTAGTTTCATATCGAGAGTGATGTACTCTAAGCATTCTGTTACAAGAAGAGTGAAAAGCTACAAGAACATAGTTCTGCTACAAGAGTAAAATTCCTTTAAACATTCTGTTACAACAAGAATGATAAGTCAGAAGAACAGACATCCGTCACAAGAGTGACCTTTTTCTAGATATTCTGTTGCAATGAGAGTAAAAATTCATAACATTGTTCCCTAACAAGAGAGATCATCCTTTAAACATCTTGATACAATAATAAAAGGTCACAAGAACATAGTTCCGTATTGCGAATGATCTTCTCAAAACATTCTTTTACAAGAATAGAAAAAAACTACAATAACATAATGCCGTAACAACAGTAAATTTCCTTTTAGTTAGAACAGGAGTGAAAAGTCACAAGAACATAGTTTTGTAACAAGAGTGACCTTCCTACAAAAATTTTGTTACAAGAAGAGTAAAAATTCACAAGAAGAATTAAAAATTAGAGCAACAGAGTAGCGTGACGAGATTGACCACCTTTTAAACATTCCGTTACAATTAGAATTAAAAATGACAAAACAAAGTAGCGTGACAAATTCAGTTACAACAAAAGTGAAAACTATAATAATGTAATGCCGTAACGATGGTGACTTTCCTTTCAATATTTTGTTACAACAAGACTGACAAGTCACAAGAACAAAATTCCGTCACTAGAGTTACTTCCATTAAATACTTTGTGACAAAGATAGTGAAAAGTCATAAGAACATAGTTCCGTAACACGAGTGACAAAATATGGTAAAACGAGTGACTTTAATTTAAACATTCTGTTAAAAGAAAAGTGAAAAGTCACAAGAACATACTGCCTTAATAAGAATTACTTTTTTTTAAAACATTCTGTTAGAAGTGGAGTGAAAAGCCTCAATAATATAGTTCCATAACAAGAGTGATTTTTTCTCAAACATTTTTTCACAACAAGAGTGAAAATTCACAGAGACATAGTGCGGTCACGAAAATGGCCTTCCTTTAAACATTCTGTTACAACAGTAAGTCAGAATAACGGGGTGTCGTAACAAGAGAGAAAAGTCAAAACAACAAAGTTCGGTAAGAAGAGTGTTCTTCCTTTAAACATTCTCTTAGGACAAGTGAAGAGTAACAAAAACAGTGTTGTAACAAGACTGCCATTCCTTCAAACATTCTGTTCGGACAAGTGAAGAGTAACAAAAACATAGTGCCGTAACAAGACTGACATTCCTTTAAACATTCTGTTAGGACAAGTGAAGAGTAACAAAAATATAGTGCCATAATAACACTGCCATTCCTTTAAACATTCTGTTAGGACAAGTGAAGAGTAACAAAAATATAGTGCCATAACAACACTGCCATTCCTTTAAACATTCTGTTAGGACAAGTGAAGAGTAACAAAAACATTGTGCCGTGACAAGAGTCACCTTCATTTAAACATTCTGTTAAGTTAAAAGTGAAAAGTCACAACAACATTTTTCCGTAGAAAGAGTGACTTTCCTTTCACATTATTTTACAACGGGAACAAAGAGTCAAAAGAATATAGTTTCGTAACGGGAGTTACTTTCCTTTCAACATTTTGTCACAAGAGTGACTTTCATTTTAACTTTCTGTTACAATAAGAGAGAAAAGCCACAAGAGCATAGTTTCGTAACAAGAGTGACTTTTTTCAACCTTCTGTTACAACAAATTTCAAAAGTCACAAGATTACAGTGACGTAAGAATAATAATATTATTTTAAACATACTATTAAACAAGAGTAAAAAGCCCCAAGAACATAATTCCATAATAAGTGTAACCTTCATTTAAACATTCGGTTGAAATAAAAGTGAAAAACCAGAAGTACATAGTTCCGTAATAAGAGTGACCTTTCTTGGAATATTGTGTTTCAACAAGGGTGAAAAGTCACAAGAACATAGTTCCGTGACAAGAGTTACTTTTCTTTGAACATTGTGTTACAACAAGAATTAAAAGTCATAAAAACATAGTTCCGTAACAATTATGACTTTTAACATTTTTTACAACAATAGCGAAAGGTCACAAGAATATATTTCCGTGAAAAGTGTGACCTTCCTTTAAACTTTCTGTTACAAAAAGAAGGACAATCCAGAAGAACATACATAATTCCGTAATGAGAGTGACTTTCTTTTCAAAATATTGCTACAACAAAATGAAATGTCACTAGAAAATAGTTCCGTGAGAAGAGTGACCTTCCTCTAAGTATTTTTTTGAACAAGAGCAAATAATCAAAAGAAAACAGTTCTGTTAGAAGAGGGAACTTCCTTTAAATATTTTGACAAGTGTAAGATGATCGTTTGCCAACAGCATCTCTTTATTTTTTAACAAAATTTAAGAGATATTTTTCGAACAATATCATTAACGTGATTTGTGGAAAAATACTTTCCCCAAAATTGTTATATTGTATCAGGGCGAAAATTAATTTTTCTCCATAAAAATCGTATTTTAGTAAGTGTAAAATAGCCTACTCGAAGAAATGTTGTCTTTTAACATTTGAACAGTCAACTTTCTCCAAAATGATCGTGTTGTAAGAGAAATGAAATTATACTTTTTCACAAAAGTTTCGTATTGTAACAAGAGTGACATCTGTCCGTCTTCCGAACACGTCATGTTTTAACTAGTTTAAAGCGATTTTTCTCAATATACGTTTTGATGTAAAAAGAATGGAAAGTATATTACTCCGAAACCATCGTATTTCAAAGAGTAAGAACATAGATCTTGTTCCAAAAATTACGCGTTTTTATTGTGTGAAAAGTGGCCTTTGTCCATTAGTTTAGTGTAAACACGCTATCGTAACAAAAATGAAACATGATTTTAACTCGGACACCTCAAGTTTTAAAAAAAGTGAAAAATGACCCTTTTTCGAAACATTCTATTGTAACAAGAGTGAAAAAGTGAGCTCTGTCCAAGAACATTCTGTTTTAACAAGATAGGTAAGTGAACTTCCTCCAAAAGCATTCTATTGTAACAAGAGTGAAAAAGTGAGCTCTGTCCAAGAACATTCTGTTTTAACAAGATAGGTAAGTGAACTTCCTCCAAAAGCATTCTATTGTAAGGAGAGTGAACTTTCTCCTTTGTAATAATAATGAAAAGCGGTGTTTATTTTGAAACGTGATTATCTTGTTAAAAAAAAACTTTCCTTTATTTGAAAATAACAGAAAAATCACATTAATTTTTTTTAAAAATCTATCGTTCTCATGAGGTGTAAATTATGAAGCTGTAACATGAAGAAAAAAACACCTTAACTTCCCTCCCAGTCAAACTAGTTTTATAACATATTCTGTTGTCAAGTATTTCTGTAGAGGTGAATTAGTTGATATTCTACAATGTGGTTTTCCAGCAGAGCCTTAATGTTTTGTTCCAAAGTTGCCTTAAATATCCATGAACTTTAGGGTTAAGCTTAACAAATTGGGAAAGTAGTCCTATTAAACAAAGATCACACATCTTTTACTGACTTGCAATCAAAAGTTGTTCTACCACAGGGAAAAATGAAAAAAAACGAGGACATAAATGGCAGGAATATTAATTGGAAATGACCAGTCCAAGACAGCAAACCCGCTCTGGTTATCTGTACGATTTGGTTTTACAAAAATGTTTTGCTATTTTGGTTTGATTGCGGGATATTTTACAGCATAACGACATCTAGGTTTCGAATGTTCTTAACATTGGTATATATAGGGTGGTAAGCCTATGGAAGCTGGCAAAGATCAGAATTCTTTTAAGAATCTATAATCATATTATATATCGCTGTATAATTTGCCCATTTTTCTTGACGAGGTTGAACGAAACAAAAAATACAAGGCTGAAATTTGTTCACAAAAAACGTTAATATTTAACTATAAAAGCAACAGCAAAATAGAAACTATGGTTATAATTGTGTTATTATCTTTCGTTCTCTACGCTCTATTTGTATAACTGACGATATCAAAAATAAAACACACTCGAAAAATTAACATGCAAATACTTACTCTAAAAACGAGATGAATAAATTTGTTTTATTTTTGTTTTTATATGACTGTCTAATTCAAATATTTCGTCTCTTACACGTTGATACATAATGACGTAACTGGATTGATAAACAACACTATCTGAGAATAATAATTCCTCTCATTGCTGTTTGTATTAAATGATCAGAATGAAGTTTCAGAACCACGCCAAAAATCTTCATAAAATTCAATTATAGCTTCCTTTGTGAGAGAAGCCGATGATGTACTCGATATTTTGAGTATTTTTTAATATTTTTATGCTATAAGCTCATTCATAATAAGTGAACAAACATAGTTACTTAAAGTCTTAGAAGTAGTATCCAATCAATAGTACTTCTAGATAAACACCTTTATGTGTTCATATCTTCAGGACCCTAAAATAACATCAACGAAAGTAAATAAATATAGGGATTTCTGTGAGAACAATATATTGTTTCAGTTATTAGCATTCGATGGCAGATGAAATATTCATATTAGAGCATAATTTGTATTCACAAAAAGTTTATTTTCACGAGTAATTATTAAATGGTTTATCTGGATAAAAATAATAAAAATGTTTTTTTAATAAATGGGTATTTCCATCACATATACGTAATAACACAACTTGCAAGTTCCTAAAACTTAAAACTCTCTTATAAATAACTGGAGGTTTCAACTGAAAATGTTTGTTTATTACTTTAATTCCAGGCTTCTTTTTCTACCTCTAGGCGGCGCTGAATCATTTTCTGTATTTGTGGTTGTCATACCAGAGCGTGTAGAGTTAGAGTAGATCGAACCATGAGCGCGTGAGAACGTGCTTCTCTATGGTGCACGGAAAAGCCAGTTTCAACAACTACTATGTTTTTCAGGCTGAGTGCAAACCTTCATACTATCTTTATATCAGGCTGAGCCGAGCCACTAACGGCTTAATCTTAGAGCGTGATCTACCAGACGTTAACGTGACTGTGTACAAATCATTGTTTCAATCGAACTAGATCCAGAGAAGGGATGAAAGGGCTTCAATCATTGTTCATCTTTAATAGCCTTTTGTTATGTTGCTATTGTTGGGGTACGAAGGAAGAAGGAATTGGTAAGTTTTAACAGAATTTATGCTATGTTCAGAAGAGTGTACTTCATCATTGTTGTTGTATATCTGACAACTAATAACTTGTGTTATCCCTCAACACTTCTTTGTAATAAACAGTTTTCATAAAACTTACGAAAGGAGACACATTTCACGAAAACATGTTTATTGTCTTATGGAATGTAATCGTCAAACTTTATCTAAAGACCTCCTCTGATTGGATATTTGTAATCTAACGTAGTCTTACTCGTTGCAGAAAGTGAGCAGTTATTGTAAGATCTTTAGTTTATATTCAAATATTTTACGTTGTAAATTTGCATAATAATTTGAACATGATATTTTGAAATCTACAAATTAATTCAGAAAAGCATTTTAACCCTATAGTTACTTACTAGTGAGAAACGGACACAATCAGCTTTTTAAATGGAAAAAGTTACTTATAGGCCCTTGTCTTTGTTGGTTACAGAGCCTCTAATAACATGTGACTGGTGTAAAATCATGTAAACAAAAACGTTATCAATGTTACAAGTAACACTGTCAAGTATTTCTTCTGAAATAGAAAATAGATAAGAATAGTATTGTAATAGAAAATTAACTCAAGTCAGCTCTTTAATTATGGTTTAAATTTCATGGTTATTAAATATTAAAAAAATAGCTTACAAACACAATGTTTTTTAATAAGTCATAATAAAAGTTAAACGTTGTCATTTATCTGTAATACTTTTTGTGTGTTTCTAGTGCAATTTAACTGTTGTAAAACAGTATTTTGAACAATGACAGTTTTTCTTTATAATTATCTTTCTTTAATTGACAGATTTTGCTTTGTTAAAATATCATTGTTACCATTATATCTATAAATAAGATATTGTTAGGACCTATTTGCTAAACTTTCTCATATTTTATTTTATAAATATTCCACAAATTTATACCTCATACTTTTTACACTGAAACGTTACGTCGACGTTATATACTAAAACATTGTGACATATAAGTGCTGTAACAGTAATTACGTTGGAGTTTAGTTTGTGAAAACTTAAGTTTCCACAATGTTTAATTTTGATATCGTATTCTCGCTTAGTAAGTGATAAAAAACACACTCTGAAGAACACGAGTCTAAACTATTTAAAAATCATATTTCAAAACACGTTTATTTGAATTTTAAATGATACCGAACAAGTGATCGTAAATATGTCACACGTAGCAACAGGGTTGTAACTTGAACGTAATAGTCAATACAATTGTGGCTACCTGAGCGAAAACGGTCATAACGTATTGTAACAGCGAGGTCTTGAAATGAAAATATTGAAGTAATATAGCAGTGACGTGTAGGTAAAGTAGCTGTATAATCATAGCCTGAACATATTGTAGCAACAGAGACGTAACAAGATCGATACGCTCAATTAATCGTTAATATACTATAGAAATGGAGTAGCAATTTGTATATGTTATAACATCAGAGTTGTGACCTGTACGTACGGCAGCAATAGTGCTGTTACGTTTACATATTTTAACAATAGAGCCATGTTTAAAAGTGCTGTAATAAAAAAAAATGGGGATATGCAACAGATATGTAACAATAGAGTTCTGACTTTGACGTATTGTAACGAGTTACTTGGTCATGATTTAGCAATGTAGCAAAAGCTAGATATCTTTATGTGTCATTACAATAGAGTGGGAACATGAGAATACTGTAGTAACTGAGTGGTGATTTTTGTCGTACTGTAAAAAAAGGGGTCGTGACATAAAATGACGTTTTGTGGGAGTGATGTTTTGACTTGCAGCAAATGGACCTTGACGTGAAATGACTTGTTTGTTTGTTGATGTTTTTTTGATTTCGTGCAAAGCTACACGAGACCTATCTGTAATAGCTATCCATAATATAGTTGTGTGAAAAAGCATCTAGTCATCACCACCCTCCGCCAACTCTTGGGATAGTCTTTTAGTAATGAAATAGTGGGATTAATTGTAACCTTGTAATGCCCACACGGCTGAAACGAAATGTAACGTAATTTAATATTGGAATAAGGTATTATATTGTACTAACAAAGTCGTAACTCATGAACGAGATATAGCAATATAGTCATGATATAAATATAACGTAGCAATAGACCACCACTTCTATGTGATATAGCAATAATCTTATGAAGTGTAAATACCAGAGTAAGACAGTCATCACGTGCTCATTATCTAGCGACAATTCAGCAGACCCAAGACGTATCATTACCATTAATATAATTCTTGTGTGTGATGTTTGAATTAAAGATATAAAAGTTAAACCTGTTTTTCATGTAGTTTGATGCTACAAATAGGGTCTCAGCACTACCAATATGTCCGCCGTATCCCAACCTGCCTAATGAACTCTGGTGGATTGAATGAAAGGCCTCGACGGCATTGGATATAGCAGACGTAAAGTGGTTGACATGTTACTTGTTTTTTCAATCACTAATGAGTTCTTATAAGTAGTTGTGCTAGGAATACAGATGTGTTTGTAATGGTTTGTGGTGATGGAATAATGAAAAACAAGCTAAATGGCAAAATAAATGCCATATTTATTTAAAAGTAATAGTAATGTGTTAGATTTTGCACAAAGCAACACGAGGCTATCTGCGTTCGCCGTCCCAAATTTAGCATTGCAAGACTAGAGGAAAAGCAGCTAGTCATCACCACCCACCGCCAACTCTTGAGCTAGTCTTGTACCAACGAATAGTGGGATTGATCTCACATTATAACGCTATCACGACAAAAAGGGCGAACATGTTTTGGAAAGATGGGGAATTCGAACCTGCGACCCTCGCATTACGAGTCAAGTGCCTTAACCACTTGGCCATGGTGGCCTGAATTTACAGTATGAATGTGATTTAATTTTGTATTGGATATTCTCTCATAAATGCATAAAGGTTTTCTGTGCTAGTTCTTACTTATTTTGAACTGACAAACTGAATGGAAGGCGGATATTTGACAGCACCCTCCGCTAATGGTTGGAGTACTCAAATGTCGGACAGAGATTTTGTGGCAGCAAGACTTGTACCCATGGATTCCCAGTTGGTATGCTAATTAGATCAAGTTCATATTACGACTCTGACTAACGTTTTTTTCTCAATACGCAATAGTTCCGATCCTGTCATCAAGCACAAGAAGTCAGCTGTAGATAGTACAATAATGGAATTTCCCCTATTCTTACCATTGATACCAGTTTAACATACAATGAAATCTCGTGCACTGATGTTTTACCTTCGGGAAAAAAAATAGCTAAAAATGAAAACCCGACGACCTTACATAACATTACCTGTATGCAAATACATTTTTCAAGTCTATCATATTTTCCATCCTGCCCTTCTTACAGCACAAAGCAACACAAGGACTGTTCTATTTATCATCGAGAACCGAACCTCAGATTTTACCGTTGTAACATCATAAACTTAAGAAAGAGCGAGTTCACTGCTGTCCCGCTGATGACTTTGTCCTTTGCACCTTGGTCTTTGTACTATTGAAAATCATCAATATGATGAAAATATTTTTATTTTACTATACCTATTGTTTACTGTTTAATCTATTTTTTTCTAATTTTCTCTGTGTGATTAGTTTTTAAAATTTGATGACCTTTTATCGTGGCCTACATTTTCTGTGGTTCTTAGCTATTCAAATCAACTTGGATATTTTTGAGCATCTTTAGTTTTACAGTGACCCGCAACGACCAGGATGATAAAGCACTCCCCTTGTAGTAGCTGAGAGTCGCGGGCTCGAATAACCGTCGCACCGAACATGCTCGTCCTTTCAGCCGTGGGGGCGTTATAATTGGACGGTCAATCCCACTATTCGTTGGTAAAATAGTAGCCCAAGAGTTGGTGGTGGTTGGTGATGACTAGCTGCCTTCCCTGTAGTCTTACACTGCTAAATGAGGGACGACTAGTACATATAGCCCTTGTGTAGCTTTGTGCGAAATTCAAAACAGATCAGTTTTACAGGACAACGTGAATCGATTTAAAATTTAGTTTCTTCGTTTTCGTCATTATGAGTATTATCTAAAAACATTATCCGTTTGTTAAGTCTCCTGAATCTTTATTGACACTATTTTTATTTGTCATCCACTAGATCGTAACGTCTGCCAACATTTCGTGATAGACTGCCCTCTTGCGTCTGATTGATGAACTTGATATTAATTATATATTCATAGTCTTCTTTAAATTTTCAATAACTTTAATCCCATGTCGTGTTTTTTTTAAAAAAACTAAAATGTAATTTTGTCCGGTCTATTGTTCAGATAGTCTTGTCCTTCTGTCTCTTCGTCTCTCGTTTTTTATCTCTCCGTTGAAACAGTTTATGCAGTTGGACGAAGAGGTTGCGGAATGTGAGATTCCGTGTACAAATTAATCTGTTTTAATAACTGTTTGGTGAGCGGACTTATTTCCTCGCGCCTGGTAAACGGGAAAGAGAATACTGTGCAAACACACATTGTGTATGCCAATCACCGAGATTCAAGATATAATTACTACCGTGAAATGGTCCGGATGCGATGTGAGGTGGGATTCGTTGTGCTGCTAGCGATCAGTCGTGCATGAAAGCTGAGATAAGAGGCTGCTGGGACGTGTTCATTGCTGGTTTTGTTTTCTGATAGGGAAACCTGCGAGCCCAAACCACTGTGATTTTGTTCCCGTTATCTTCTAATCAAGAAAAATGTTCTGCATTCCTGGACGACCTGTTTGTATTTCGGTATGGGCTATTCCTTTCATTCAGAAGAACCGAGCTGGAAACCACCCGTACAGTAATCTCACTGGAGAAATAAAACCACCGAACTCCAGCGAAAAATATAAAACGTAGACTACTCTATTTAGAAGCACCTGTCTTTATTCGTTCTTACTCAAGTTGTACCGTAAAACTTCTGTTTTAAAATTAATTTACGTGAAAAAAATTTACTTTATTTGTTCAGTATGAAAACATTTTTAATGGACTTAAATTATTAGTCGGTTACTCTAATATTTGTACACAGTAGGGTGATTAAATATCGATTCATTTAGTACAATAATTTTTGGAAACTATTTGACTTGGTAACAATAAAAACTTTATTACCAATGTACGAAGTTTTAACACTATTGTGTCATCAACAGGTATATTTTATTTTTGACATTTATGTTATGAAGTTCAGATAACGTAACCTTATCGAAACGTCGTACATTTCTAATAAAGTTTTCTTCATTTCTTGATAACATCTTCTCCAAACTTTGATTTTTTTTTTAAAAGGTGGCTCCTATTCATGAAAGTTTATGTATTTGTAGTTCTGATGTCAATTGGAAACGTGTCGTTTACAGGCTTTTCTCAATGAGCACATGAATCACATTAACATTGAAAGACTACTTGTGCGCTCTTTTCTTTTCCTTTGATTTTCATTTTTAAATATTATGAGAATGATATTCGTTTATTTGTTTTCTTTTGCAAAGCTATCCTCGTTCTAAGAATCTCATCTGTAGAATGGTACTATTTACATTTCATTTTATTGTTTTTCCCCTTAAACCTATCTGTAATGTGCTTGAAATAAGTAGGTTTCAAGTAAATATCTTTCCTTTCCCGCAGAATTATTTGGCGAATGTAACTGTAGTCTTATCTATAACGTTCTTGAGTTTCAGTATTGTTTTTTTTATATATTCACGTATAATTCTACACGTCATTAAAACTGTTTTAGGTAAATTGATTATCATATGGTTAGTGGAGGGTCTAAGGTTTAATGGAAATAAAGAGAGATACAAAACTACTTGGAACGGTTCACGAGACATTTATGGTCTTAGAGCGATAATAATAGATCGTTTGATGGTTGAGAAAGACATTATTCGGTTGACAAAGATATAGAAAAGTAGATTATCTCGCGGTCAGTCATTTACCTCAGAAGGGATTATCAAAATATGTCTGGTGTAGTATCAAATTCTGGTAACTATCTGGCATAAAAAGATTGATCACGTGACAAATAAGTGTTAGGAAGATATAATGACGAATAGTATGATAATTAATAACGACTAGGCGATTTAGAATGATTTGATCAAAACTACGACTTTTAGCATGAAAACTTAAGCTAAAGTCCCCTTTAGTGAATAGTCTATAAGTTTGAAAGAATGCTGCTGTCAGTTTAAGGAGAAATAATCGAATGTATTCTTCTGGAAACCTTTACAAGCCTCTTACATTTGTAGGATAACAAATGAAGAAAATACTTTGCATGAAAAAAAAAAATAGCTTGTTAATGAGTAAGCTTTCGGGTTTAAGATCTTGTTTGTTTGGTTTGTTTATGTATTTCGAGAAACACTGAACGAAGGCTATCTGCGCTAACCGTCATTAATATAGTAGTGTAAGACCAGAGAAAAGGCAGCTAGTGATCATCACCCACCGCCAACTCTTGGGCTACTCTTTTACCAATGAATATTGAGATTGACCGCACATTATAACGTCCCCATGGCTGAAAAGATGAGCATGTTGGGTGTGATGGGAACTTTAAGATCTGCTTTGATGTTATAAAGAATTCATGACAAATAAGAAGTCAATGTATATTCGAAAAAAATTAGTTCATTTACAGAGACAATTTACCTATTCATAAGTCAAATCTCATATAAGGGATATGTGCATCTTGTGTACCGATGATATCAAAAGCGTATTTTGTTGTTATAATACCTCAAATATACCGCTGTATCACCATGGAAGTAAAAATTCAGTGAAATGTTTCAAAAGTTGTGTGAACAAATTTTTATTAAGAAATTTATAGCTCATCTACTAGACTCTTTAATAAAGTTGCTTCATAAACGTAATTAAACAGTAGATTAATTGTTTCATTCAAAGTTTACTTACTGATTATCAGTATTTTTGTGTTAGAAATTACAGTTTTTACTATTCTTTCTTACTGTAAAATGTATAACTTCTAACAAAGTAATCATTAATTGTTCTTATGTAAATGTATCTTAGATATTTTGTCAAATAATAATAACGGAAACACTGGTGTTACATGGGTAAATTATTATTCCATCCACTAATATGAAATTCTGATCAAATATAATCAGATAAAGAACCGTTAGAAAATAACCAATGAAATCAATTTTATATCATGATCTGAAAAGAAGTATATATGTGATAAATCTACCCAAGAATGTATTTACATTTGTGTTGATTCGAATGCATTGAACCACCAGGTCGTTCTAAAGAATAGTTTCGTCCATAATCCCAGTAATATCTCAAAATATTTCGAAAGCTAAGGAGGCTTATGTCAGTTTCACTTTGAGGTGCTAAGCTAAAAATGTAAAACATATCCTCCAACACTAATCAAACTTAATCTAAACCTCACAACTAATAATTCTTACGAAACTAATTAAAAATAGGAGAATATCACTATACACATACACACGAGAGTTACGTAGTTTACCATTAAATGTTACTTGAATATTTCTATAAGATTTAATTTATCTTTCCAATATACATGAAAACTATCATATGCTTCAGAATTTTCATGCATAATCTAACATAACTATTCTTCATTATGAACTAACATACTGAAGAAAGAACAGCTGGTGCAGTCTGTGGCTACCTTAACAAAAGAATGGTCATCTTTATAACGTCTCTATATCCTGAAGGTCAGAAGTAAGTTTGTCGATAGCGGGACACTAACTATAAATTATCTGATTAATATTCTGAACA
The DNA here is from genome assembly GCA_011833715.1 of Carcinoscorpius rotundicauda. Classification (NCBI taxonomy): domain Eukaryota; kingdom Metazoa; phylum Arthropoda; class Merostomata; order Xiphosura; family Limulidae; genus Carcinoscorpius; species Carcinoscorpius rotundicauda. The sequence goes on from CM022395.1 coordinate 92,037,897, forward strand.
CGCATACGCTGATCACTTGTTCACGCCAGGCCATTTAAAAAAAAAATGTGTTACAGTTGTAAGTGGCTTATGTAGTTATTTTAGTTGTGAATTTATATGTTTTAATGTAATAACCAAACACATGTAGCAATACATTTAATATCGTTGAGAGCTTTACTCGATAAATGTTTTTTGTTCTAAATGTTAATATTGTGACGCGTCAGCTCATATGAGCAAACCTTCATCAAGTTTTTATGATTAACAACTGAAGATGCATTTTATAGCTCTTATTTATTGTTAAGCACAAACATACAAAACATGATTTTTGTGCGCTGCCTTCTGTAAGTTATCAAAGTTATTTTTGAGCCACTAGGTATGGATGTACTGTTTGTTTTGAGTTTCGCGCAAAGCTACTTGAGGGCTATCTGTGCTAGCCGTCTCTGATTTAGCAGTGCAAGACTAGAGAGAAGGCAGCTGGTAATATCCATCCATCGCTGACTCGTGGGCTACCCTTTTTTCAACCAATACTGTTATTGACCGTCACATTATGACACTCCCACGGTTGAAAGGGCAAGCATGTTTTGTGTGACGGGGAAGATTCAAACCCGCGACCCTCGGATTACGAGTTGAGTGCCTTAACAACCTGGCTATGCCAGGCCAAGCCACTAGAAAATCTTAAGATATAACATCAGAGTTTATCACATTTTGTAGTCTCTCATCTAATTATTATCAGTAATAAATGTACTCGCTCAATTTGTTTTAGTGCGAAACTCCACTGTGGGATATCTGCATAGTTCTTACTGAAGGGTCCAAACAACTAATTTTAGAGTTATAAAACCTCAAATCTAACTTTGAGCCATTGGAGGGAACGAATTTGAAAACGGCTAAATTGTGAATAATACTAAAAGCGTTCATTTTTGAACGTTGAATAACAAATTTTGATAACAGTATCCATATCTAGTCAGAGTACTTTAGACAGTTTTGTTGATAATTTACACTGTATATATACATGTATAGACTGGAGTGAGCTGTATTAAAATGATTCTAAACTACAAATCATTAGTTCACATCAACCATAGCTGATATAACGTGTTGTGGATTTGCTTGTTTGAAGTTAAGCACAAAGCTGCACAATAGGCTATCCATTCTCTGCACACCATGGGTATCGAAACCCGGTTTATAGCGGTCTAAATCGCAGCATACAGCTCTGCCACTGGGGGGAGGGACGTGCTGCTTTTGTATGACTTCACTTAGAAATACATTTAAAATTGTTTGGTATTCGTGAGTAATGTGATACAATGAACACTAATCACTTTTACAAAAATTAATACACTCAACTCATTAAGATGTTTTCAGGTCAGAAACTCAGTATTTCCATGATAAAGGAATATGGGTATGTCATAAACCAGGATCGTATATAAATATGCTTGCAACATGGTAGGATACAATAATTTAAAGGTAAGTGGGAAGTGATCCAGTCAACAGCATGCAATTTGTTTGGAAAAGTGACAAAAGTTATTTGTGCTCAAGTTGCTTCAATGATATATCAATTCAATAGTAGTATACCTCAAACATCTCGAGAAGTAAACCCATATTCATGGTATTCCATTAAAAATATTCCTCTCAAATCAGTATATGAAGACTCAATGTATTTCTATTATAATATACTGTTGAAACTAGCGCTGAGAAACAGTTTTTTTTGTACGATAGATGGATTATTAAAAGCATGGATGGCGAAGTGGCATGCTTTGGAATAACACGTTAAGATGGATTCATTTTGGAATGAAAAGAACGTTAAAGGGCTATACTTAAAATCCGTGATGATGTATCTGATAGAGCACGGTTAGATGTGGCGACATGGACTGTAATCACATGGTGAGGTTCCAAATTCGTTTTTAAATAGCATATTCCATCTATGTGATGCTCCAAAATTGCTATTCAGAATTAGTAGTGCCATCTTATGAGATGTAGTATTGAAACGTTAGAATAACTATTTTTGTCTCAAAAAGGTAAATCAGACCTACTGAGGTAGCTTTAAAGGTAATGCCATTGTCATAAAAGGAAGTATGTTCCTTTAATACATTTGCAAGAAATATGCTATAAGTTGCTCTCAAAAGATATTTTTAAGACCATTTTATACGTGTTATTTTAAGCTACAATGAAATAACAATTGTATAACATTTTTCACCCTTAACAGTGTTTTTATCCCATGACAATTTGTGCCCATTGCATATACAGTTTGGATCCCTTTATAGAGGGTGAATGGATTCAGTACTTGGGGGAAGGAGTTATCGTCGCTTTTGGAAAGAGTCAACCGAAACAATCAAATACAAAGGATACTATTGCTCTGTTGCTGGACATTAATGTTTGTGGAATTCTTGCATGAAGTGTACAGTTTCTGTTTGATTGGCGTGATCGTGCCTAGACTCACGTTACAAGTAAGATGTATAATGCATTGCACAGTAAAGGCACGCATCATACTGTCGTCTCTACAAAATACTTATTTTGTCTACACTTCAACTGCTATACGACCAGCACAGCAAGAAGTGCATGGATAGCTCCAAAATCAAGGGACGATGAAGTTCAGGTTAGCATTCCAACATCTACGTAGGCACCATACGAAAGCAACTTGAACTAATCAAATATGTATGCTATTGTTAAAAGTTGTATCAACACAGCTATTAAATAGAACAAAAGTTATATAGTATTCATTGTTGATGTTTGCTCGTAAAATAAAAAGTAGAGAAGCAAGTTTGCTCTAGTTTTAAGGCGTTTCCTATCAGAAAAGTAAACTTATATTTTTATACGCAGGGTTTTGCTTATGAATGATTTAATTCATGTTATGTTTCATAAGGTATTTTTTACCAGTAATTTTTATATATAACCAACAATGGCAGTTTTCACGTACTTCCTAACTCTAGTATACATTGTTAGTATTAAAGTATTTACTAACAACAGTTCTCGAGAATTTGTTAAGTCATAGATTTAGATGTTATTGACTGAAAAAAAGGTAAATGTAAAATGATATAGATAGCTCCTAACTAAACAAAACCAAAGTTTCATCTTTCTTTTCCAATATTTCTTTATTTGTCTTCGTCAACATTGTAATCTATCACCCCAAGGATATTTTAATGTGATGTTTGTATTACTTACAAAGAAAACTTAGAATTTACCTTTTCTTATTTCTGAATATAAAATTATTTCTACTTCATAGAACGTGATAGTAAAATAAAGTAAAGCATGTGGAAGAATAAAACATTTGTTGAAAGTATTCTAACTGCTTAAACGTGTTAAGTTTTTTAAACCTATAGATAACAGCCTGCAGTTAGGAGAGAACATCGTTCACAAGATATAATGACTGCAGTACAATGTTCCTTATTTCATTAAGATACCCTGGACTGCAGTTGGAATGTGTCGTGTCTCAAAGGTATGCATGACTTGCAGAGACCCCGAATAAGAATAACTTTATGTCTCCATAATTAATGAAAGGGCGTGGTCATTTCTCAGACAATTTCTCCTCTGTTAATGCGGTGCAAATGATATACCATTTGTCGATTTTTAACAAAGCAAATTCCCTCATCTAATTTACCAGGCACAGTCTAATTAGATGCGATTAATACATCAGACTATTTAATTTTTACGGTCCACAGTATGTTACACAATAATTACTTGTCCTTCAGGTTAGCGAAGTGGAACTTTACCTGTTAGGTTATTATTTACTATTTCATAAATAAAAACACGATATCAGCTAATGGGTTAAAAACAAACACTTGAGTAACACGACCACAATAAAGTTGATTTCATTTTTGGCCTAGTCTTTGTTATAATCTGCTTCGTGCAGATGGTATTAACATTTCTATGTCGCAAATGTAAAGTATCATATCCTGGCTTATGTACTTATTACCACTGTTAGTCCATAACAGTTGCGTGTTGCAATTTTTCTTCAATGTATATTCCAGGAATACACTTTTGGTGGTTACTAGACCTATTTGAACACATTACATTCTTCGTGCTCTTATTGGCTGAATTTAAATGGTCATTCTTTAAGATTCCTGATAAAAACATTAATCATGCAATATTATACAAAAACAATTATTTGCTATTTTTTTTCAAACAAACAGAATACACAAAAATACGTTAATAACTTCACAGCCATTAGTTAGAAACATCCCGTGTGTTTCTCTTCTATAGGGTAATGTATATTGAATATTTTCTCTACGCTTCTTTGTATTATAAATTATCGTTTGTTTATTTTGAATTTCGCGAAAAGCCACACGAGGGCTATTTGTACTAGTCGTTCCTAATTTAACAGTGTAAGGCTTGAGGGAAGGCACCTAGTCATCAATACCCACTGCCAGCTCTTAGGCTACTCTTTTACCAACGAACTGTGAGATTAACCGTCACAGTATAACGCCTCTACGGCTAAAAGGGCGAGCATGTTTGATGTGACTGGGATTCGAATCCGAGATTCACAGATTACGAGTCGAGCTCTCTAACCGTCTAGGCATGCCGGGAACAGATTACAAATTAGATAGCGCACTATCATCAGGGTCTAGAAGGCTAACGTAATGAAAACTGTTTCTTATGTTCCTAAGAAAGACTGTGCCTTGCTTGCAAAGACGGTAACTACCGAAGGGTCTTACAGCACGAATGCACAGATGTGACAGTTTTACTAGTTTCTGCATTTTGGTTCTAGCATATAAAACGCAGAAAGTTTGTTACAAGGCATAACGTTAAAGTTGTTATAAAATGTTTCATTCTCTTACAAAAGGGTATCGGGAGAGAAAACTCCGAAACCAATAAAATATTGAGAATTTATTTGTTATTTTTTTCTTTCCTCTGAAGAAACCAGACAAAATGCAATGTTTAGTTACAGTTGTGTTTGTCGCGGACTTGGTCAGGTTTTACTCGTCTTTGAACATATCAAATTTTTATAAAGTATTTATTATTTTATTGTATTTTGCTTCTGAAAATAAGCTTTAAGCCTACTTTTAGCTTTCTTGTCTAGAAATCATTTTACAAAACCTTCTGTATTGCTCTAATCTAGTTAAATCAGTCAGTAGTTAAACTAAAACGAACGAATGATTGTTTAAGTATTTGAATGTAACGATAGGCCTAGAAGTACATGTGAAACTTTCTGTAAGATTTAATTTTCGAGTTATTTATACAGCTAAACGCCTACTTAATAATCGTTACATAGTAGTATTTCCAGTTTTATATTTAGCCGAAAAGAAAAGAGAAAAGAAGAAATAAACCATTCGTATTATGTTGTTTCAGTAGTTAGGGCTACCTTTTCACTGTTAGAGACTTGGCTTGTTAATAGATACTTTATGTTATTGTAATTGTTTGACGACTATGACAACATAAAGAAAAACGAATATATATAACGTTATATAGAGTTTTCAATAAGTTATGTGTTTCCTGGAAAATGTGAAGTAAAAATCATTCGCTTTCGTAAGATATCAATATGAGGATAGTGAAAGATAACCAGTGTTTGAATAATAAATTATGATCAGTATGAGGGTAAAAGAAGATATTTGTTTGAGAATAATGTAAATCGGTGTGAGAATAGCAGGAGATAATTAAGTTTAAGGGTAGAATGAGCTAACTAAAATAAGGATTGTGTAAATTATCACGAGAAAAGTAGGAGTTAATTATCAAGACAGTGAGAGGACAGTGTGAGTCAATGTAAAGATAGTTCGATATACTTAATTTTAAGGTAGAAGATGTGATGACAGTATGATCAGACTGTGTGAGTAGGAGATAACCAATCTAAGACTAGAAGGAGATATCAACATGATGGTAGACAGTGTAAAGATAGTAAGTGCTACATAATAGTAAAAATTAATTCTATAACTTTATATGTATCCATACGTCCAGCTATCTCTTCTTATAGTTCTGGAGCTAGTACGACCAATCTTGGCAAAAGTTAAGGATGTCTTGAGGTTGTTCTTATCTATATGATATAACCCCCACTTACTACGTAGTTAGAATTTGGGCTAAACAGCTTTTACAATGTCATCTAGGCATTATGGGGATCTAATATTGAGTTTTCATGATTGCTAAACCCATATGCATCATCATATTTAATTGTCCTTCTGGAATTCCAGGCGCCAAACCCTAAACTGTGTTCATGTACTCCATGCACAAGCTAGAGTGATAGATCTTTTTGTTAACCTGAAGATGCCCTAAGGAGGTCAAAACTTTGGTCTGTACTTTAATTTACATAAAGTTTTACTACCCATATCAACCGTCTTTAGAATACATTTTTACTTCAAGTGGGTTTTTCGTCATCATAGGATCTTGACACATTTACCTAGATATCTCGGCCCGTTGTTGCAGCACGGTTTTATGGTGATAGATACAGTATTTATTGGGTATAATGGAGGAAAATAATGGGCGCATTGTAGGTCTCTGTGAATCATAAGGGGGATTCGAATCCCTCAGTGAAACGGGGGTATTTTATGTTAGTGTTTACTGTTTGTTTGTTTTTGAAATTTTGCGCAAAGCTACACGACGCTCTCTCCGTTAGCTATCCCTAATAGTGGGATTGACAACCACACTGTAACGACCCAATGGCTGAAAGGGCTAGCATGTTTGGTTGACAAAGATTCCCACTAGAGACCCTCAGATTACGACCTGGCCATGACAGGTGATGTTGGTACAAATAGAAAGTGGTATAATTTGTAAGCGTTCTGATTTTTCTTCAAATAATCATATAAGAAATCTATGTGATGAAGAAACACATTTTAGTTTTTTGATTAATTCGTAGTACTTGATATGCATCAATATGTAAAACAATATTTTGCTAGCGCTATTATATTATGATCTCCAAATATATCTTGAGGATCTGTTTATTAGTTTGAAGTTAAGTATGAAGCTAGACAATGGGCTATCTGTGCTATGCCGATCACTTATGTGGGAAAATTATTATTGGAGTAAACATCATTAATATAAATTTCACCAATAAACTATTCGATATTAAAAAAATCTAAAGTATAAAAGTGAGCAATATCCAATAAGAATTTGAAAGTCACTGAACTGAAAGCAAGAAATCGTTTACCTTTACTAAAGTTTAACTTTATAGATGACTTTGAAGTGCAACATATTAAATTTAATTGAAAGTGAGAAAGTTAAGCGAAAGAAAAATCATTCTAGAACCTAAGAATCGTATGTTATCTGTGGCTCAATAACATGTTAGCCACTTTCCCACTAGGCTTACCCAATAAACAAGTGAATAAGGAAGGACCCCAACATGAAGGCAGAATGAAACCTCTAAGAGCTTCAACCGCTCCTATAAAAACAGTATTCAGATGGTTACCACTCATTATTCTTCATTTTTTTCTCATTGCAGCAAGAAAGTGTTGATCTCACACGTCTGTCACTATTTTCACTGTTTTCTCATCGTAGTAAGAAAGTGTTGGTCTTACACACTTGTCACTATTTTCACTGTTTTCTCATCGTAGTAAGAAAGTGTTGGTCTTAAACGTCTGTCACTATTTTCACTGTTTTCTCATCGTAGTAAGAAAGTGTTGGTCTTACACACTTGTCACTATTTTCACTGTTTTCTCATCGTAGTAAGAAAGGGTTGGTCTTACACGTCTGTCACTATTTTCACTGTTTTCTCATCGTAGTAAGAAAGTATTGATCTTACACGTCTGTCACTATTTTCACTGTTTTCTTATCGTAGTAAAAAAGTGTTGATCTTACACGTCTGTCACTATTTTCAGTTTTCTCACTGCAGTAAGAAAGGGTTGATTTCAGTTCTTGCACTTTGGAAAATAGGGCAGGGATTGTTCAAGTACTTTTTTGAATATTGTATCTTGTTTCACATTGTATAAAAATGACGAGTGATCATTCAATATTGTGCTTTTTTGTTGGAAATAAAGTTTGTTAGCCCAGTGTTACGTTTTTCATGTTTTATGAACGCAACAGAAAGACACAGATAACAGCTTGTATAATTTATTACAATAAACTATTATATATGTAACAGATATAACATAAATTACATAACAACAATGACAGATATTCAGTTTAAACCTTCAAAATTAATTACAATACAAAATAGTACTGGTTTCAACCTTCAAAGTTAATTACAATACAAAATGGTACTGGCCTGTGTCCAATATAATGATTTAGAGTGAAAGTCCAAAAGTTCATATCAGAAATCCAAAATTCTAGTCTAGGAGGTGAATTTGGTCCCACGAAGAAATTCCGAAGTTTGAATGGAGAAGTTCAGATACAATTCACAGTTCGATAAATTTGATGAAGTTCCTTTTACGATGTTTTCGACGAATGTCTCAGATTTGTTGTTTTCCAATTTGCCTCGGTTTCTCTTAAACAGTCCCGTACGTGTTGACCCTCAGCACAACCAGTAATTCGAATGAATCGCAAAGATTGACGAAACAAAATCACAGCTTCTGTAGATCTACCTCTAATCACAAATTCAAGTTGAATAAACACACAGCACACGTTTAAAATTTCTCGAACAAAGACACTATTTCTTGAATCAAATAAAAGCGAATGACTGACTCTTCCCTTTTTCCCTCGCGTCGCCGTCTGTTTATATATTAGTAGGCCTCTTCTCTAACAATCGCGTAACTTCCACAGAACTCCAGAGCAATCCGCGCATGTCCGTTCTTGCACGAGAATCAACGTCTAGACACTAGGCCGCCATACATTTTCGTTTATAGTCATATATTTGATCTACCTAATTCTAGAAATTTCTAAATGGTTTAAACTTTGAAACAATAATATAAACACGGAAATATAAATAATAGATATGGAAATCCAAACACAACACGACATCTTGTCGTTTACCAAAACATTTACATAACACCCAGCACTTGTTCATTGTTGTTCTCTATCTTCTCATTGTCGCAAGAAAGGATTTTTCTCAGGAGTTCTCCAGCATTGTTCCAAGTTTGACAGTGGGTTGACTTTACCCTGCTGGTTTTGTACCATCCTGCAGTTACCTGACTCACAACGAAAATAATAAAATGGTACATCAGAGATTACACTTGACATAACAGCATTTAATTAATTAACACTACATGAAGCGTAATTAAATCAAAAATCGTTAACATTAAGCAAATATGATAGTTAACTGAAATACTTATAGATTAACTGCAATAATTATAGTTAAATAACATCAAACGGGTTAAGTTGTTATAGTATAGAATGTATTGAAATAGATTTTAAAAAATATGACTACCTTTATCCCTGCTAAAACAGATAATTTATTCGAGTGTATACTTGTTAAGCCACCCTTACACTAGAATGAATTATCTGTATTTATATATTTATAAATATCTAGATAAGGAAAGATAGTGGTTTTGCAAAACTCACTGCTGACTGCAGAAGAAAAAGTCATCGATTGTCCTTATCTATAAAGACAATTTTTCAGGAGGAAGAAGGCGTTTAAACAACTTTCTGTTCAGAACAGATCGTTTGTCTCGGATTACAGTTTTGTTGTTCTTAGCAGAGTGCTGTTCGAACTGAGATCCGATATCTCTATATTGTGACATATTTGTCAAGAAAAAATCTTCAATATCTCACTAAGAGCTCTAAGAGTTAGAACAGGCCAAGCCTTAGTTTTATATATCCGAATTAAGCGACGAACGGAAAGCTGTTGTTGTTTGTTTCAACATAAATTGCCACACCTATGTCACTTTGAGGCTTCTCGGTGTTACTCACTTTAAGCGTTAAGAACGTCTGCTATATGGATGATCAATCAATAAAAACTTTACTTTCACGTGTAAGTAAACAAAGTTTATCACCAATAATTTGCCAAACCAGTAACGTACAAGGCTTACAACACTAAAGTTTGAGCTTAGTTTCCTGTGCTGAGTACTACATTAATCGCTTATTGGTCGGCTTTGTGCTTAGCATTAAATAATTAAATTTGACTTTCGGTGCTAACTTTTCGAAATGTAAGTTGTGATATTTCAAATGATTTTACGCCTTATGACGAGTGGATATGAAACCAAAACATGAAACTGAGATTGTGAAGATTCAATCATTATTTCTTACGAACAACCATCTGGTGAAGTTCTCAAAGCTAAAATCGAGTAGACGAATACTACGAAAGATTTTTAATTTGGAATAAAAAATCCTTTCTTAATAATTAAATGTAGTTTGTATGTAAGGTAACTGTAAATTATAAACCTGGGTTTATTGTGTCAGAAAATAAGAAATGTCCGCTTATAATTTTGTCGTTTCCTTAAACCTTATAAATATATAAAAAGCCTTCAAGACACAATTGGAAATTTTACGTCTACTGTATATGGCAATTTTTACGGAATAATAAATATTTATTATCTCATACATAGCACGATGATTTAAGAATTAATGAAGTTCGATTTCGTTTTGAAGCGCAATTGATATATGCGTGTGTTAAGGCTAGAGTTTATTAATTCAACTATCAAGAAATACAAATACTCCGTCTTTGTGTATGTATAAATATATAGACTTTCAGTTAATTGAAGGAAATATTGTGAACTTTCAAGCGAACTTTGTAGGGGACGCTCCTCTGTTGTTGTTTTTTGTTGTGAAGTCGGCATTAATGCCATAAGGTCTAGTTATTACTCTCAATTTAATGATTGAATTGCGTTACTGTAAATATTTTGTCTTTGAACACGAAATTTTGTGTCAATGGCATTATCTCACTGTAAACCTAACATTTTTCAGGCAATTTTCTTTTCATCTGTTTGTTTACGTAAATGGTCCTTGTCGCAGGTCTCTTTCTAATAAGCCCGTCGCTAGTACACCGGTATGTCTCCGGATTTACAACGCTAAAATCAGAGGTTCAATTCCCGTTGGTGGGCTGAGCGGATGGCCCTTTGTGACTTTGCTATACGAAAAACACACACACTATTTCTAATAAAAAATGTTTATATTTAAGGTGTTTCAATTAAGTATCTATTATTTTATCTGAAGGTAAAATGTATAAAGAGATTAATTAGTGTTTAATATAATAAGTTTATTACAAGAAATTCTTCCGTATAAAGGTTCTGTCTTCAACACATTTTGCCAACACCATACGTATTACGGTTCATAAACGTGAAGTTACGTTAATCATAATTTTGAGCTTTGCTGTTATAAAGAGTATCGCACACGTCTTTAATGAATCTCCTGGGGGCTTGATAATTTTATACAGCCAAGAGGAGAGCATTTCAACGTTCTAGAATTATCTATTAGTCTATTAAATTGGAACATCACAACTCTTTCGAAATAAGAAAAGCGACTATGTAATAATAATAATAATAAAATCCACATTGATAAGCTATGCAATGTAACAACTATGCACAATAAGTTGTTAACCTGCAGTGACCAATGGTATTTATTGAACCTGTATTGACCCCTTTCCTCCCCTTTCATACATACATTATTATGCGGCACCGGTAGCGACCGTTCCTAAATGAATTATTGATTTCACTTGATTAAATAGTATGGTTTGCGTGTGGACTAGCGTTGTTTGGGAGTGTCCCTTCAACAGTCGTTATGATTCATTAGTGAAATGGCAACCAATAGCGTGCTTCTTTCGTCAAGCGTCGTTTCTCAGGGAAATCTTGTGCCGGTAAAAAGTACCAAACTTTGATGTCACTGTTTTTGGATGTCAGTATGAGAACGTACTTTTCATGACTGAATATATGGGATAACATTAAGGTATGCTCATGTTTGATGAATATCTGTGTCAAAACAGCACGAGGCAGCAATCTGGTCAGTTCACACGATACTGCGTACATGTGTACATACATGTTGCACTTGACAGGATCCGAATTCGCACGATATTTTTTGATTATCAAATTCCTTCAAAAGTACAACAAATTAAAATTACCCATAATTTAGCTTTCGAGTTGTATACATAAAATTGAATGTTTGTTTTTCTTTTCAGCTTCACTAAACGCAAAGGACAAAGTTGAAATATTTCCTATTATAAGTTAGATTTCTTGCAGTAATTATTGTTTTGAAAATATAAATTGAAACAAATATTTACTGTTAAAATTTTACCCCTACTAAACCGTTTTCTACTAATCATTTAACCCTAACTTAATCGTATCCCACTAATCTTTTAACCTTAACTTATTCATCTTCTATTATTATTTAATCTTTATGTAGCAGTCTGCTACTATTCTTTTACATTCACTTAGGCCTCTACTACTAGTCTTTTAACCCTAACTTAGCCTTTTGTTACTAGTCTTTTCCGCATAGATACTTGGACTTAGAGTTACTCAGTGAATTGTGTCTGATTATGAGTCGATTATTAGATAACCGATTTGAACAGTTTTGATATTGGCGGTTTTGTATTTTAAAATATTCCTCAGTAATGATGTTGCATACACTATGCCTCCCGGTGGCTCAGCGGTACGTCTGTGGATTTACAATGCTAAAAATCGGGTTTCGATACCCGTAGTGGGCAGAGCACAAATAGCCCATTGTGTAGCTTTGTGCTTAATTCAACAAGGATACACCATTGAATCACAGTGAATTTCTACCTGTGGGTTCTTTATTTTATTTATTAAATTGTGTATGCTTTAGCTTGTTTTAGTGTATTCTGTAAACACACGTAATAACGAAAATTAGAAATGTCGTAGTTATTTTGAACATGCCGTTTTAAGAAACTAAATCAGAGTTTAAACATTTAAAACCACCAAAGTGCTAGACATGGTGGGAATTAATGGTTAACTTACCGGAACGTGAAATGAAAGATCCTTGCTCTGTGTCCTTTGGGCCGAGGGTGCATTAAAATAATGACAGTCAATCTTATTATTCAACTAAAATGACCCAAGAGTTGGCTGTGGGTGCTTTCGAACAGCTGCTTTCTAACTTAGTTTTAGAAAACACGATTTTAAAACAAACTCATTGAATGTAAAAAAATACCAATTAATCAAATGAAACAAAACAAACAAATAATTTGTGTAATATATAAAAATCATACTAGCTCTTAACAAGTTTGTTTGTTTGTTTTTGGAATTTCGCACAAAGCTACTCGACGGCTATCTGTGCTAACCGTCCCTAATTTAGTAATGTAAGACTAGAGGGAAGGCAGCTAGTCATCACCACCCACCGCCAACTCTTGGGCTACTCTTTTACCAACGAAAACTGGGATTGAGCGTCACATTATAACGCTCCCACAGCTGGGAGAGCGAGCAAGTTTAGCGCGACTCGGATGCGAACTTGCGACCCTCAGATTACGAGCGCATGCCTTAACGCGCTTGGCCATGCCAGGCCATAGCTCTTAACAAAGGAGGAAGAACACTTGAATAGAAACATATCTTTCCATTTAAACATAAACATTCCTTCTAAACTTACACATACCTTGACTTAATATTCAGTGTATATATTAAAAATTGGAAGATAACTAACGTATGATGGTTTAAGTTTGTACTATTTCATTTGATTAATTACACGAGGCCTATCTGTTCCTAAAGTAGCAGTGATAGAAAAGGCATAAAATTAACACCATAAGCTGCTAGCTGTCGGGTCACTCTTTTATTAACATATAGACTGAAGACAGCATTATAACTCCTCCAAGCCTGAAAGGATAAGCATTTTCGGTGGTGGGGATTCAAACTCGTGACCCACATATTGCGAAGCATGGGCATTAACCAACAGGCCCTATAAAAATGCGAACTATTAGATGCATTCTACCACTTAAAAGTTATTTAAGGTATCATAAAGTTCTGTGTAGAGAATCCAAGGCACGAAAATTAACTTATGAAATCAACCATAGCTTCTTTCAGCTACTAGTAAGGTAACCTAGTAAGATTATTTACGATAACAAGGAAATCGTTAAACAATTTAATGATCTATCTCCTAAATTTACTTTTAATTTATACAATTATAACTGAGTATCAGTGATAGACAATGGACCTATAGCGTTAAAATTAGTGGTTTGCTTCTCTTCAGTCGACAGAGTGCATTGTGTAGCTGTCTATAAAGAAACAAAACATACAAACTAATAACTAGAACAAACTCCTTATATGTAACAAAGAAAAGATATAATATATCAGAATCAATAGACTTGAAGAATGTTGAAGAACAAGAGATTTCAATCTCATGCGATTTAACTCTGTTTCTTTTGAGCCTCAAGATCGTTCTTACAACAACAAGGAGATGTGTATTAGTAAAGAGCACGAGAACGTACCATCTCCTTCCCGTACCACATGTTATTAGTGGTACAAGAGTGTATAAGTATGAAGAGCTTGGAGTGGTCTCTCTAAGTTACTTCCTCTGTAACAAATAACCATACTGTTATTACAAGTAACGACTGTGTACTACACTCTCTACATGCTCAGAAGTTTATAATGTACTTCAGATGGACGTTTGGTTATTGCCTAAGGACAGAAGTTTTCATCCAATTACTGATAGTAGTAGAACACTGCTTACAGAGAATATTTTAGTTTTAAAAAGTATTATTCTTAAAACATTAATGATATAATAACTTTAGTGAGTCGTGAAATATAGTTTATGTCTAGTTTATACTTTAAGAATATAAAGAAGGTTTACCTAGAAAACATATTAACTTCTAGTCTTTTACGAAGAACATGATCTAAGTGTTTCTAATGTATTACGAAAATATGTTCAAGCCTGTGATTGTAAGATTAAATAACGAATCGTTTTCAACCATTCCTTACATTGAGTGTTGTGATGTTTAAATCTGAATGCACAAAAAGTCCTTAAGCATATTTTAACTTCCTTTCACTGTCGACTAATCTACCATTTCTGGTATTTGTTTTTATCTTTTTGAACGTGTGATTGTAAAAAACAAACGATTTTGTGAATAAACCTAAACAAATTACTTGAAAAATGTGACGTTTAATCTACATCTTCTGACGTTAGATGTTGAAAGTAATTACATTCTCAGAATAGTTTAGAAGAAACAAAAACTCGATATCTAAGTCTATTTCTCTCGTCAGAAAATTCAAGACGGAGCCTGTAAAAAAATAAAGATAAAAACTGTACAAAGAATTTTTGTATTATTTAACGCATTCGTTGTCATTTATATAAATCATAAAACTGGAGTTACTATAAAAACTCCATTCTTAGGAAAATGTGATTAAATAAGTCTATGTTAAGTTAATCATATCTTTACGGATATAACCGGGATAACCTTGTGGTTATCGTGTTCGGACTGCGAATCAGATGGTTCATGCTTTACAGTCCGTTGCTGCAAAACATGTTCCAAACCTTCAAGCCGTGAGTGTGTTATTAATGAGACAGTCAAATCCTACTATCCGGTTAGACAAGTTTAGCTCAGGCTTTAGCAATAATCACTGTTGACTAACTGCCTTCCGTTAGTTCAATATTATGGACTGCAATAGTCAGATATTGTTTATTCTGAAACCTCTGTATAGGTTAGCGCGAAAATTATGAATAAGAAATAAATAATTTTCACGGTTACTAGGATACCACAGTTTTTAACACTTTTTTTTAAAATTCTGTCAAAGAAAAGGTGTCACCACTTCAGTAGTGTAGGTGGCTTTTTGGAAGGAAGACGATAGGTTTCATAACACATACTTAAAACAAAAAATCTGATACACCAAGTGCAAAGTTAACAAAGCTGTTTGAAGAAATAAAGCGATTATTTAATAGATTAATTCGTCGAAATGAAAAGTTTGACACAGAGATATATTATCATCTAATCTCACAATAACGTGCTCATTCGTTTTTACTGATGTTGGAAAAATTTTCGTGAAAATTAATTGATTAGACAAACGGAGATCGGTTTTGTTTCCGGGTTACATTCTCTAGAGAGGCGGAAATAAACACGTATACTAATTTCTATACTAACTAGAAGGGCATAGATTTGTCGTTACTGAAATTGTTTTGCACTAAAATATATTAAATTGGATCGTGGTTGAGAAAACAGTTGTCCTATACACCGCTAAAATTACGTTTTCACATGCTAAGCTATTTTAAATCAATAATGACAATTTTCATGTTCGAAACTTTAGTACTCATGTCCGTTTATATATATTGTTAACATATTATAGATAATAACTGGAGAAGCGTTCTTTCTAAATAGGTTACGTGTTTATTCTTTGTATCTATTAACAAAACTGTTTATAAGATTAAGTTAAATGGTTGCGCACTTGGTTTGTAGTCCATACTGTTTATTTTTGTTATATTTTTGAAGAATGATGAAAACCGTATTAAAACTGGACTTTCAATAAGCATGGTATTCATGAAAAAATAATATATATTCTATTCGAGAGAACGTGGGACTAGTAAAAAACATTTGCTTGTTTGTGTATCTTTAAAGGACTTCGTTTTCTATTCTTATTTTTCTTTCTATTTGAATTTGCGTGTCTCTAGATAAACACTCTGTATAAAATTCGTGAATCAAAAAGATATACTGCCATACTGAAATATCTATATATATATTTTTTCTTTTCCGAATAAATTGTTAAAGAAAGCTTATACTAAATACCGAACTTATTTTATTGTTAAAAATATATATATTTCCATTATTTTTTCGTGTATCTCATTAGAATACAAAAAAGTAGAACACGAATTTAATCCATTTGCTTCGATTGCAAAGCATAACATGAGAATATAGATTAGATTATAAAAGACAACAAAGAGCTGAATGTTAACAACCGTTGCTAATGAACCCAATTAATTAAATTATTCTTTCTTCTTCCTAACAGCAGGGAAATAACACTGTTTATACCTACCTTGGTGTCTACATCTCACCTTAAGTTTCGTTGAATAGACAGATAAAATTACTTTTCCACGTGACATCGGATAAATATTCTAAATAATTATTATTAGACGCCTTATATGGTGTATTTTAACCCACAGCACAGTGTCGTATCAACAAAGTTCGAATTCCATATATTACTTTCTAGTAGGATTTGAACCTTGGATCAAACGTACCTCAGTTTCGGGAACATTTGACAAAAAGTACCTGAATTTTTACAATTTATCGTTGAAAGCTTGTTTAAGGATGGGCTTTGGGTTAAACAACTTTACCAATAATGCGTTGCGTTTAGAACTTAGTATCGAGAAACGTAGGGAAGAGTGACATTTCTATTTTGGGAATAGTAGGCTTTGTTTCTTAGGATAATAACTAATTCAGTACAATGTGGATAATTTTAATTAGTCACTACATACTAATGTGTGTGAAATAGTGAGAACTACTATAGTTATGTGCAACTTTTTAATATAGTAGTTCTTACTATTTTACACGCGTTATTGGACATTATCTTGTGAGTAATGTATTCGACAGGCTTTGTCTCCAAGATAATGTCCAACTTTTCGACCACTGTAATCCTTAACTTGAATGGGAGTGTCATACTGCTCTCCATGCTAATTTTATACTTTTCGAGCATTGAAGAAATAGAATTCTAGTCGACTTGTCGATAGCTTGACTCCTTGGTCACAAGGCTCATGTCATGCGTGTCGATAGCTTGACTCTTTGATCACAAGGCTAATGTCATACTTGTCAGGCGTTGAAGTCACTCTTCTCTCGTCTACAGTTATAGTTTTCAAGAACAGGACTGTCTGGTCTCTAGTCTTCAGCCACGCTTCACGAAAACTAAAGAGGTTATTTCTAAACTAACGTTCTATTGGACGATAACTTGAGCGTCTGATCTCTAGATTAATATCTTACCTGGCGTGAGCTGGAGCATGTTGTCTCTAAGCTGATATCCAACCTGGCGTGAACTAGAGCATGTTGTCTCTAAGCTGATATCCAACCTGGCGTGAACTAGAGCATGTTGTCTCTAAACTGATATCCAACCTGACGTGAACTAGAGCATATAGCCTCTAGGCTAACTGTCTACTCGGCGTGAACTGAGATATATGGTCTCTAGGCTAACATCCTACTTGGCAAGAACTGTAACACATAGTCTCTAAGCTAACATCCTACTCACAAGTAATAAAATACATTTTCAGAAATATTTTAACACTGCTATACTCATCAGTAAAATATGGTGTAAACTTTTTTGAAATGTCTTTATTTGTAGGCGTTCTCAATCTCATAGCTGAAGATATCTCATTCTTAAGATTATAGCTTTGATAAAGGAAGTTTGTTCGATTAATGTTTTCACATGGCTACAAGAAAATTATGTTATCGCAGAATTACACTGATACTAATTCTATTCGAGTTGAATCTTGGGAAAGTTTGATAAGCTTCATGTTGCAGTGGAAAACAACTAAAATGGTTTAAAAGGGTCCTGTCGTCATTGTCCAGGTAATTTATTGAAAGGATTAACATAATTGGCCTGCGGTCTGCACTCTGTATGGCAATACTCGTGTATTGTCTTTAAAAATAATTTTTATTTTAATACTTTAACACCGTTTCAAAGCTACTGAGAACATAGGTCTGAAACTTTGTAATACGGCAAATATTTTTCATTGGAAAAAAATATGTGCATCTTGCTGAATAATTACATAATTAACGCGCTATGACCTTTCTTCGATGATAAGTTGAAAGCAACACAGAAAGTTTAAAAGACTTTCTGTCAAATAAAACTGACACCCACGAAAGATAATTAAACGTATTTACACAAGTTAAGACTAACAAACAGAGATACCTTGATAATATCTAAAAGTATCAAAAAAGGGGGTAGAGAAACACACAAGAAGGCAACGTGAGGAAAGAAAAAAAACATGATAGATGGACACAAGGTGAAGAGACCACAACGAATTTCGCCTGATTATTAATATCATTAAAAGAAAATAAGGAAGTCATAAAACAGCGGTTTGTGACAACGATCTATATGACACAAACATCGAAAATAACGGTAATGTAAACTTACCCTAAAACTACACAGAATGTAAACAGTTGATTCAAGGTTCAATAACTATTAAAACTACTAGACAACCTTTAAAACTAAACTTAAAAACTATTATAAACAAAACTATTACATTACATCGGGTTATATTTTGTGAAAAATTCGAAATTAAAGAGAAGTGATAAAAAACACTGAAAAACAATGAACTAAGTTATTAGCTTTTCAACAAAGAAAATTTCTGGTCACACTTTTATCAATTGTCAACAATCTTATGTATATTTTAACAGGAACTTATTTCCATCATTTTTGTTTCTAAATTGTCTTTAAATTTCGCGCAAAGTTAAGAGAGTGCCATCTGCGCCAGTTCGTCACTAATTTAGTTTTTTAAAACTAGAAGGAAGGCAACTAGCTATCAACAACCACCACCAGTTTTTGGATTACTCTTTTACCAACGAATAGTGGAATTCACCGTCACTTTATGAATACCCTCAGGTCTGAAAGGGCGAACATATTTAAAGTGACAGGGATGCCAATCCCTGGCCCTCAGATTACGAGTCGAGTGCCCTATCCACGTGGCGATGTCGGGTTCTAGTTGTTATAAATTCAGCATTAATTAAACATCAGCTTATATTGATATATATTACTTGTGTTTCTTTGTAAATGAAATGACCGTATAAAGACAAAATATATCATTTTAATATGAAATTACGAAGATAAAGCCATGCTGTATGTATTAATTTCTCCTGTATCATTTAAGAAATAAACAATACATAATAAGAATTGGTAAATATTATTGTATGCCTTAAATCGAATTGACAGTGGATAGATTCACTAGCTATAAAACAAAATAATTAATTAATATTCTGATTTTTTTTAAAAAATGTCAGGTGTTTATTTATATAAGCAAAGAGCTCATGATACGTATCTTCATTTAAGTTTCCAGAATTGTGGTTATAAACCTATTACACACTATTCAAATCATATTCCTATTTTAACGTAATTCATAATACGTTTTTTGTTAAGTTCGCGAACTTTTCTCTTTTTCCTCCAATTTTACGTTCAACCTTTCAGTAAACTTTTCTGAAAAGAAATATGACATAAAAGCAAGAAGTATTAAATTTTTCTGAACATAAAAGATTTGAAAGATTTTTAGTCACATACTAATAATATATTCTTGCATCTTCTGTAAGACTGGCAGAAAAAAGTGAACATTTAAAATATTCTAAACCATAGCTAATGGATTCTTTAGAAGTAATTTTACAAAAACGGGATATATAAGAAAACTCTATCTGCTTTTTGACGCTTTACGAGGCCCTACATATAAATTTGCAATAATTGAAAAGTAAAATATGTTTAAAAAGTTAAAAGAACAATACCTGAAACAGAGAAAGATATCGTGGTTTTTTCCTCTTGATTAAATGTATTTTAAGCTTTCACAAAGAAAGTGTGAGTCCATGAGTTATAAATAACTTCATTCCCTGTCAAGAGATAGCGAGAATATATGTAATTGTGTTGAGCTGTTTTAACCAGTTGATATGCAACTAATAAGGCTGTTTTAACCAATAGATATTTAACTTAAGCTCTTCTAATCGTAGTTATGTAACTTAGAGAGATGTCCAAAGCAGTTATATATATATAACTAATAAGTTTGTTTTAACCAATAGATATGCAACTTATGGAGCCATATTAACTAATAGATATGCAAATTATTACAGGCTAATTAACTGCCTGTATTTCAATAAATTTTGATCAGTCAGAGCATTGTAGCAATTTTCTAACTTCTATCAGTATTAACTGTAAATAACAGGCTCTCATTGAGTAGCAAGCGTCTCACGTGACATTATACGTATTCTACAAAAATTATTAAAGATTAAAAAATAACAACCGATATTTAATGTTTCATATAATAGCAAATAATGACTGAGGAATATCAGCTCAGAAAACGACAGAATATCTTGTGATGTCTTGCAGATGATAAACAGTCATTAGCTATGTCATGTTGTAACTGTCTTAAACAGTGTGCCTGGAGAGTAACAGATATTGTATTTGCTAAGTAAATACAATCTCCTATTGAGAGACAAGTTTCATTTACTAGTGCTGCGCTCCAAGATGAACAGATCTTAATAGTAATCATGTAATTCCCCCTTGTATTTCGCAAGCTTTAGTTCTTCCATTGCCCACGATTTCACTATAATCTGTTGTTTAAAGAACAATATATAGCACGGTTTCTGTGTTAAGTCACCCGTGTTCTAAGAAGCTGTCATTGTTTGAAGACATTATTTTCTCATGACAACAGTTCTTTGATATTTAAATCTGAAAACACGAACTCTTGTAGTTTGACGATACACCCACTCGTTATTCACAGAGCGCACTCAAAATACTCTAACTTTATCGCCAACTAAATACCCACTTTTACTTTGAAGATGAATAAAATAATGGACAAAAAACCTCAAAGTAAAAATGTCGTAAATTATATATCTAGTCAAATGCAAGTGTTGTAAAATTAGCTGTTTATGTCGATACACTCTGTTTCCCGAATAAAGTTTGTGTAAAGTTAAGGGTGATTTTTTTTTCACGAACTAGTAAAATAAAAACTAACGTATAGGAATCTTTCGACATTTCAGATTTTTAACAAGTTTAAGCTTGAGTAAAGTCCATTAATTGCTTAATTTTTCGAATATGTGTTTATAGTATACAAACTAAAACTGTTACTGAAACTCAAGTATTCATAACAGTGAAAATAAAATAGAGCAGGCAACTAGGTAAAGGACTTTTTTCAGAAATTCAATTTGTTAATTTTTAGATAAGTCAAATGTGTGATTTGAAAGTGAAATTTCATGTGTTTTGGAAAAGTTGAGCATCAGAAGTCAAAGATTTGGTCCAAAAGAGAAAGTTTATCGCATTACATAAGTCGAGTTTATCTGTGTTTTGGATAATATGCGTATAAGTCTATGATTTTGAAAAGCAGGTTCCTTCATTTTGAATAAGTTAAGTCTGTGGTGTACAGATGAAAATTCACCCTTTTTGAGTAAGTTTATTTATATTATGGAAACGAAAGTTAATCCACCTTGAAAAATTATCCTAGTGAAAGGGTTGGAAGTGGAAGTTAGTCCAGCTTGGTTAATTATCTTAGAGAAGGGGTTAGAAGTGAAAGTTAATCCGGCTTGGTTAATTCTAACAGGGAATGGTTTGGAAGTTAATCATTCATGGTTAATTGTACAAATGAATGACTTGGAAGTAGAAGTTAATCCAGTTTGATGTAATTCTGCTACTGAATGATCTGGAAGATAATTAAATTTGGTTAATTCTACTAGTGATTGGTCTAAAAGTAGAAGATAATCCACATTGGTTAATTCTATTGCTGAATGGCCTGGAAGTTCTCAAACTTGGTTAATTCTACGAGCGAATTGTCTGGAAATAGAAGTTATTCCAACTTGGTTAATTCTTCTACTGAATGGTCTGGAAGACATCAAACTTGGTTATTTCTACTAGTGATTTGTTTGGAAGTGAAAATTAATCGAACTTGGTTAATTCTGCTAGTAAATGCTGTAAATGTTTAAGCCCGACCCTTTGCAATAAGATTATACAGAAATAGTTGTTCGCATTCACCATTTTTATGTTATTTTTCTTACGTTGATAAAATATTGTTACACACCAATCGGTATGTTAATTATTTCGATTACGATCATCAGTTGTATTCGAAACAATTAAACAGAAATATTTCTGTTAAAATGTTAAATAATGAGATAATTGTTGGTTTATGTGAGGTTATTTAAACATTAATAGTTTAATGATATGGTTTAAGTATTTTATAATATCTGTGATGTATTACATTATGCAACCAACCAAGTTTAATCGTGATACCCACAAAGGATGTTAATATAACGTGTTAATATCTCTATATTTTTGTTCACGTGTTTGTAAGGCATATTTGATGTATCATTCTGAATGAAACTGAAACTTAAATTATATTTATTTTATGAAATGGGTAACGAACAGAAAACATGATCCCCAAAGATTAATATCATGTTCATGAAATAACCGTAGCACTTCATAACGTTTTTTGTTTGTTTCGACGAAAAAGTAATTTCCTTATTTCTGTTTGTTCCAATGGGAAAAAATACACAGTTGCTATTTCCTGTTTTGTTTTTCAGTTATTACTGTTAACGAAACTCATCCTGGAGAGAAAAAGCGACAACAATAATAAACGTGTAATATACTTCTAAGAAATTAATGTATGAAAAGATATTTTATGCAATAACTGTAGAAAAAATTGTAACTACGACACAAGAATAAGTAACGTCTAGAGAAAGAATGCATTATATTCTTAACTCAGTTTTCCGTAATGTTTTGAATATTTTATTCTATATCTGGCGAAGATTGATATAGCATTTTATTACACGGTTTCAACGAATAAAAACAACCACAGGAAAAAAAAAAGACATTTGGGTTAAACGCACGTTAATATCCATGGCTTCTAAAGTTAAGATTCTATTCAGTTTAACTAGACACTTTATGTATAATATTATATCAGAGTATAGACATTACGGAGAAAATAGAGTTCACGAGTATAACTGTTGTTTTCATGTAGCGAATTCGATTTCACCATGTAAGAAACACACAAACTTTAATAACATTTTTATTTGAAATACAGACTATGGGTTATTATAATTCTAGTCTAAAAGAATATCACGCTAGTATTTAGTGATTTAGCGATAACTTCGTGATTATTTCAGTATGGATGCTATCATGAAACTGCGCGTCATTCTTCCAGTTGTTGGAGGGGAAATACCTGTGTTAAAACGTGTCAAATCTAATTTACAGGTTTAAGCAGTGGTTTGGTATTATGATAATCAGAGTTAGTACATATTTGTTTATGTACATAAGATTATAAATCATGACTAACTAGTACCTATCTTTCAGTTTAACGAAAGTTATGATATCAAAGGTCACTACTACATGGCTTTCTATTTAGCGAATCTTATGATATACAGGTCACCAGTAATCTTCCAGTCTAATGAAAAGTATGATTCTCTCACATCCAGGGTCTCAGCTTCATTTATTCCTAAGTTACGATATGTAATGTTCGCAATCCAAAGTCTTCCATGTAAAAAAAGTTATGATATGACTGGAAACTTCTAAATAACTCATTAACTAACGAAATGTATGATATTATACTATGCTGAGTTATTCCTGTATAGCTATCTTTCTAAACAAGGCTACCATATCTATGGGTAAATAGATAAATATAAATAGTTTTCTATCGGACGAAATTTATGATACTGAAGGTCACCATTACATGTCTTCCAATCCAAGGACAGTTACGATATCAATGGTTAATACTATGTAACTATTTATCTAGGAAAATATTTAATATCAATGGTCACTATTATATAGGTTTCTGTCTATCGAAATATATTATGTTTAGTGTAACTATCACACTGAATGTTTTGTAACGAAATTTATGACATTTAGGTTCACTACTGCATAGCTTCTTGGCTAACGAAAGGTATGATTCTATAATATTCATTGTCACTCCTGAATAGGTTCCTATCTGACAAAAGTTGTGACATTTAGGTACATTACTACTTAACATCCTATCTAACCAGAATCATGACATCCAAGTTCACTCGGGCATAGTTAGCTATCCAAGAAAACTTATGTTATCATTGCTACTACTAACCTTTCAACGTAAGAAACGTATGATACTATTATATCCTGGGTCATTGCAGTACATCCCCCCATCTAAAGGAAATTTCAATATAATAAGACACTACTAACTTGACTCTTATATAACGAAAAGTATGCAATTCATGGTCACTATTACATAACTTAAGATATTGAGGATATCGAGCGTCATTTGTAACGGAAAACATGGTTTTCAGGATTACTACCATAAATGTTCCTATGTAACAAAAATTAATATATACCGATACCCTACTTCATAGCTTCCTATCTACCGACAGTTGTGACATCTGGTAACACTTGTACCTATCTTGATATCTAACGAAATTTATGACATCTTGAGTAACAACTACATTTGCTTCCTATCTAAAGAAGATTATGATACTATTATATCGAGGATTAATACTACATAGAAAAGTTATGATATCCAAAGCACCTAATATATATCTTCCTATTTAACAAAGCTAATGATATCTTGGGTCTTCTACATAGTTTCCTGTCTAATGAAAGCTATAATAACGAGGATCACTATTACGTAGATTTCTGTCTAACAAAAACTATCGTATTCATAGTTTCAAAACTAACGGGTTTTTTTCGTATTTAACGAAATTTATTAATTTAGGGCTAGTACTAATCTTCAAACATAATAACAAGCATAATACTATAATATTCATGGTAACTACTACATAGATTTATTTCGATCGAATGTTTAAATATATAATGTCACTCCTTCAGACCTTTCTGTCTAAACAAAGCTATGATTTTAACATTTTGGTTTTTAAAGACCTTCCTAAAGACCGTAATAATATTCATGGTCTCTGCTACTTAGCTTTCTATCTAAGAAAAGTTATGACATCAAGTGTCTCTAGTTAATAACATCCTATCTAAGGAACGTTATAATATCTTGGTTCGGTATTAGATATCTTCTTATCTAACAAACGGTATCATATCCAGGATCATTACTGCATACGTAACAAACGTTATGATATCCAAAGTCACAGCTCGATTTATATCTATATATATTTACATATATATACACACAAGTATATACGGATTTTAAACTAAACTCTCTGAACATTATGCTCTATCTACACATTTGCTTTCAATTTCTTTTTTTATTTTGATCAAAACATCAATTCTATAAATTATTGTTAGGTAAATATTTAAATTTTCGCATTTTCCGTTGCGTAAGGTATAGAGTAAAAAGGCACTATTCCCAGAATTATCTTTAGCATTTTAAACATAACTTCGATTTACTAAATACCTTAAAAGTAGTACAATTTTCATAGATCGTTCCTTCCGAATAAGAGAATGGCGTGCAACACTCGTAGTCAACCAAATAATGTTGTCGATGGTGTTTACCAAATGGGAAATGAACCGCAGCGCACAAAGTAATAACAGTAGTCCACGGAAAAAAAAAGTTCTCTTCATACTTGGTGGTCTACTGTTTGCCCTACGTCTGCCAAATGGAAAATTGTAAGCGACTTGCTCATATAAAAGAAGAAAAAACATAAAGACACGATATACATGTGCACATCTGTCTGAGTGTGTGTGTTCAGTGCAACGTGTAACAACTTCAGCAACTTTTCTTTAATTGAGTAAAAGAATGTGAACCCAGTATGTAACACCTTAATGTTATGAAAGAAAGTAAAGATAATTACTATCAAGGTGAGCCATTAAGACTTTGTGAAAACCACATAAGTATAAATTATATAATGTACACAAGGAAATATATCACTGGGCGATCGATAGTCCTTAAAATCACGCATTCGAGCAGTTTTTATTCTGTACAAACTGGGAAAACATGAATGAGGAGAATTTATCTCATTAAAATAAACTAAATTTGTTTATAAATTTCATAGTAATTATTTTATGCTTGGTTTTAACAATTTTTCATCTTACTTTATGTAGTAATACAGTAATGAAGAGACACAAATATACTTATTTATTCCCACATTTTAAAGCAATGAATAAGCACGTAAGATATTTTATTCACCATATTCAACAGTTACATGTGTGATATTTTATTCACCATATTCAACAGTTACATGTGTGATATTTTATTCACCATATCCAACAGTTATATTTGTCATATTTTTTAACCATATTCAACAGTTATATGTCTGATATTTTATTCACCATATTCAACAGTTACATGTGTGATATTTTATTCACCATATGCCAGAGTTATGTCTCTGATATCTCATTCACGATATTCAATAGTTGTATGTCTGATATTTTATTCACCATATTTAAGGTACTGAATACAAAAAGATCTGACATTTTATTGATCATATTTTAAAACAATTAAGAAACACAATGTTTTCATTTAATTTATTAACAGCAACAAGTCTGACATTTTATTTGAGTAATAAACGAATACGGGAATGATATGTTTATTCCCCATAATTAACAACAGTGAAAAGACACATGTTTAACACTTTATTCATCATGTTGTACAGTAATGAACAGCCAAAAAGTTTGACATTTATTCATTATATTCCAAAGCAAAGAAGAAACACAAGTCTGACACCTTATTCCCCATGAATACGTGGTTGACACTTTATTAATAATATTCAATATCAATGAAAAAAATATCTTGATACTTTATTCAAAATATTAGACAACAACGAGTAAACACAAGTCTGACACCTTATGTGTCACATTTTACAGCAACAAACAGACACAAGTCTGTTGCTTTACTCATTGTATTTTAAAGCAATGAACAGACACTAGTCTGATACCTTATTCACAATATTCCAAGGCAATGAACAGACACATGTGTACCACTTTATTCATCCTATTCCACAGTAATGAAGAGAAACAAATTTGATAATTTATTCTCCATATTCCAAAGAAATAATGAAACAGAAAAATGAAATTTTATTTTTCATACTTCACAGCAATGCACAGACAACAGTTTGACACATTCCAAGGCAATAAACATACACTACTATTACATTTTATTTGTTATATTCTTTGGCAATGAAGAGTAAAAAATTTTATACTTTATTTTCCAATTTTACAGCAATGAAGAGACACAAGGTTGACATTTTATTCATCATGTTTTAAAACAACGAACAGACATAGGTTTGACACTTGTTTCATCATAACACAAGGTAATAAAGCGACACAAGTTTACATTTATTCATCATAACTTATAAAAATTAACGAACGCAAGTCTGACATTTTATTCTCCAATTTACAAAGCAATAACAGACGAAATGTTGAAACATTTTTCATCAAATTTCACAGCAATAAACACACATAAGTCTGATACATTTTAATTATATTTCCAAGCAATGAATAGATAGAAGTCTCATATTTTATTCCCTATGTTCTACAGTAATGAACAAACACAGGTTAGACACTTGATTCATCATATTCCATAATAATGAACTGACACAGGTTAGACACTTGATTCATCATATTCCATAATAATGAACTGGCACAGGTTAGACACTTGATTCATCATATTCCATAATAATGAACTGACACAGGTTAGACACTTCTTTCATCATATTCCACCGAAATGAACAAACACAGGTTTGACACTTCTTTCATTATATTCCATCGAAATGAACAAACACAAGTTTGACACTTGTTTGATCATATTCTATAGTAACGAACTGACACGAGTTTGACACTTGTTTCATCATATTCCATAGTAACGAACAGACACAAATTTTACATTAATTTATCACATTTTACAGCAACAGAGACGAGTCTGATACTTCATTTTTTACAGTCCACGGCAATGAACAGCCTCACGTTTGACATATTTTCATTATATTTTACAGGAATGACCACATACTACCGCAACAAATTATTCACCATATTTTTAAGCAATGAATAAACAAAAGTCTGATACTATATTTTTTTTATTCCATAACAATGAACAGAGAGAAGTTTGAAACTTTATTTAGAATATTCAAAAGCAATGAACAAACTGAAATTTGGTACTTTATTCCCCATATTTCACATCATTGAACAGAAATGAATCTGATACTTTTTCATCGTATCGAAAGTAATGAACAGACACAAATCTGTCAATGTATGCCAGATATTTCACAGGAATGGAAGACATCGATCTAACACTTTATTTATAGTATTTAACATCATTGAACAGGCACCAATCTGACACTTTAACCACCGTATTTCAGAGTAATGGACAGACACAAAGTCTGATACTTTATTTATGGTATTCCACAACAATGGGCTAAGAGAAGTTTCACTTTATTCATGCTACTCTGCTGGAATGAAGAGACACTAACCTGACATTTTATTTTTTATATTCTACGACAATGAACACATACAAGTCTAACATTTATTCATTTGACACTTTATTCCACATATTACAGATCATTAAACAGACTCAAACCTGAGGTTTTATTTACATTAATCTATTTCCCTTATTCCACATACACGAAAGACAAGAGCCTTCTGCTACTTTACTCGCAAATATTTCAACAGCCCGTATTCTTGAGTAATAAACAAACACAAAAATGACACTTTATCCACCGTATTCCAAAGCAATGATCAGAAACAAATGTCTGATACTTTATCCCTACATTACATAGAAATTAGCAGATGCAAGACTGAGGCTTTATGTACCTTAATCCATTGTGCTTATTCTCTATAGGTGATAGATAAGAGCCCACTGTTGCTGTTTTACTTACATATATCTCCACAGCCCGTATTACACAGTAATGGACATACACTTTATTAACCACATTCCACAGCCATGAGAAGATGCAAATTTCATTTTCCATGGCCTGTTTTTCAAAGTGGTTAAAATATATACACTTCTGTTAGTTTATTCACCATACTTCACAAAATTTAACAAACAAAATTCTGACACTTTATACACAACGTTTTACAGCAATAAAAAAGAGACCTTTTACACTTTATTCATCATATTCCATAACAATAAATGGACACAAGTCTGATACTTATTCACTTTATTCCACAACAGTGAAGAGACAAAAGTCTGACACATTATTCGCCGTATTCCAGATAGATGTAAGATGCCTTGTTTACC
Source organism: Carcinoscorpius rotundicauda (assembly GCA_011833715.1). NCBI lineage: Eukaryota > Metazoa > Arthropoda > Merostomata > Xiphosura > Limulidae > Carcinoscorpius > Carcinoscorpius rotundicauda. The sequence goes on from CM022395.1 coordinate 92,067,348, forward strand.
ACATTTCACTACTTGTATTCTACAGCGATGAACACGTGCAGATCTGATCATTTGCTTACAACATTCCACAACGATGATCAGACATAAGTGTTTTGCTTTGTTCATCTTTTTTCAAGGTCTGTATTCCAAAGTAATGAATACATACAGGTATGATGATTCATTCAGCAAATTATCGGTTGTTATTTTTGAGCTTGTGATAAAACGCATTCACGCTTCATCCTCTCTTGAGATTACCGTTAAAATTGATGTAATAAGAATATTGCGAAGCTAAATAAGATCGCACACAATACGAATCTATGATTATTACTTCTTCAGACAACTTCACACGTTTTATCAAAATTCATTCCAATTTTAAAAGATATAATTCATCTCTCTTTAATTTAGGAAGTAATTTCTCAAAGATATTCTTATGAAAATAGAATAATTATCGTTCAATGCATTTTTTCCTAAATTTGTTTGTTATGTAAGAAAATTAATGTGTTGTTCTTTGGAAAAAAAATTTTTATATATATTTTATAAATATGTAAATTTTTAAAGAAATCGAATGAAAAGGTTCCACCTAATAGCATTTAATTTGCTTACTCAAAACTTTCTCTGTATATGTTTTATTGTTAAATATGAAGCTACAAAATAGGCTCTAGGTGTCAAACACGGGTATCGAAAGCTGGTTTTTTTTGCATGATAAATCTCCTGATTTATTGCTGTGTTACTGGGGTTAGCTTGATTAAAGTACATTAATTTCTTTATAGAGGAGTTAATCCAAAAAATATGATTATTTAGTTGTTTCACGATAAAAATACTTTTTTTGCAGAACATGTGTAGCATCACAATGATATTAAAAACTAAACTGAATTACTTAATAAATCACACATTGGAAATTGTAAAGTCGCTACTGGCTATTAGAAGTACAATTGAACACACTTTCAATGATATTGTAACATTATCACTCATCTGCACATCCAGCGCTGTCTCTTGTCATACTGAAAAGTAGGATTTGACTGGCATTCTTATAACACACCTATAGCCTAAATGGGGATCACTATTTTTGATTGGCTGAAAGAAAATAAAATTAGAGAGTCTCATGTGCATAGTCCAGCTCAATGACCACTGTATCTCCCTTGGCTTTACTCGAGATATATCGTAGAAAATAAATAATAAAATATTGGGAGTACCATTGAAAATGTAGTTAACAGCAAGTTTACCCAACTGGCGAAGTAATGCACGTTTTTATGTTTTTATCTAAACGAGTTGATAACTTCTTCTGATAGGAAAGTAATGTTGGTAAGATTTAGAAAAAAAAAATATCTGCAATTAACGTAATTATTATGTACTAGTTTCTAAATTAATCCTTTTTCAGAAGCAAATAATTCTATACGTTTACAGTTACATAACAAGAGATTTCTCGTGGGAAAAGTCAACTTTACAGTGTTGACACATATTTAAAGTTATTCACGTCCCGTGCAGAAATGCCCGTAAAGTGGTGAAATGTAACATAACAAATGTTTTATGTCACCTCGTTGAAAATCGTACACTGGACCTTAATGTACGTTTTACAATTTACAAACAACACGTATAACATTTGTGATGTTTAATTTATCCAACTTCACTGGTCCTGCAGTTAGAGTAGTGGCGTTTGGATAACCCCGTGTTTTGATCTGAAGAAAGCTAAGTCTGGTATGTTTTATAAATGTCTTCCAGAAGATAAAATTGTGCTCCTGAAGATCTTGTTTGTGTTAGATCTGAAAATGATAAACCTGATATGTGATAAACTGTTTTACAAAAGATGAAACTGTGCTGTTGAAGATCTTGTGTGTGTTAGATCTGAAGAAGATGAACAAGGTCGATTATTTTACTGAGAAATTTCAATCTGTATACATCACAAACAATTTATAGGAAACTCGAAATGGCTAACGAATGTAGCCCATAACCAGCTTTGCATGAAACTCGACAAATTAAACTTCGGTAACTGACAACACTCTAATATTGAAATGGACGACAAACATCAATGCTCTTTCGTGAGCATTTTGGATAGTTGTTTCAGAGCTGAAACTAAATACGTAGTTTTGGTACAGTTTTTCTCTGTTTATTTAAACTTTTCTTGAAAATATCAGTTATTTGTGTATGGTACAGAATATTAGAGACTATAGTCTGAATGGGTTTGAAGTTAGTCTAATTCACTGTACGTGTAGGTTTTAGTCAAAGTATATTTGGAGTTAAGTTTGGAGTATTTGTAGATTTCAACTTAAATATACTATGGACTATAGTTTACGTCCATCGTATAGTACAGTCCAACTATATTGCAAACTGCAATTTAAGTATACTGTTGATTATGGCTAAATATATTTTATAAAACAATATTAGTGTGCCCCATACTACAGCTTAAATATATTAAATACTACAGTCTAAGTTTCTTATAGATTACAGCCTAAATATAATGTAGATTACAGTCTAAACATATTATACACTACGACTTTAGTGTATAGTGGATTATAATTTAAGTGTATTGTGGCTTGCAGTATGTGTTAATGTTTTACTTCTTATAATATATTTTGCATAATGATAAATTAACTTTGAAAGAAACCTCAAACACAGAACTAACATTTTTCTATGGAGTAATAAATTTTTACGGTATTTTTACATAAAACACTGGTGATAAAAGAGAAGCATAAATTGTCTTCATGAATAAAACTGTATGCGACTTTTTACCACATCACATGCATGTGAACTTCATAAAAACCACACAAAGTTTTTGTTTTGTTTTCACAACAAATTTCTTTAAAGTTTCTAGATACTATGTTTCACAAACCACATCTTTACATCCACAAACATGGTTGTTTTGTTTGCATTATTCTTCCTTTAACTGTTATTGTAAAGAATCAAATGTTTCAAATGTAACACATGTTTCGAATCTGATTAAGTAAAAGTAAAAATATAAAATCTTCTTTTGTTTACAGCAAACATTTTATACAAATGAGAGTTGTCATAGTAATATATTGTATTTGTAAACTAATTTAATATTCAGATATCGACAGTCACCTCTGTGTCACTGCAACGTCTCATTTCTCATTTGGTAAAACAAAACAAAACGGTAAATCTGTTCTTTGTCATATTTCTCTTCACACGGATAAAAGCGAACTGACACCTATATTGTGCTCCGAAACTCTGATATAATAGGTAAATCTGAACCATCTTCTTTTTTGTATTACTGTAACTTTCTCACGAGCGGTGGCTTTACGAAATGAAATCTTTTGTTTGTTAAGGTAAGCTTCAAAAGCGTGAATGTAAGAGGTTCAACAGCTTTCACTTTGGTTTCAAATACTTGAATATTGCACACATTACCTTTCTTAAAGTAAGTTAGTCATGACACAGATCAATAGTGCAAGTAAAACATATCACACATTACCTTTCTTAAAGTTAGTCATGACACAGATCAATAGTGCAAGTAAAACATATTTCGAAAAGCTGTGTTAATTACAACAGAATCTATTTTTCTAGTGAATAAATAGTTTTAGAACTTTTATTGATGCAACCATGATCCAAGCAGGGTTTCAAGCTGAACTATCTATTTCGTCAGTAGTTTAAAATTTATAATTAAACCTAATTGGTATTTAAACACCTCTTAAATTATTTTTCTGTACCTTTTACAGTGTTTCTAATAACAAATGATAGCGAAATGTGTATCACCACAGCTGACTTCTGACTGTTACCTATACATTCTTTAAGATATTGCTTAATTCGCTTTGTTATGCTTATTTAATTTCCTACAAACGCAAAGATATCCTTAGGGGCGTAAAATGGTCCAACGCTTCACATAGAATGAGTTTTAACAACTTTGGACATAATTTCGACAGAGCAGATATGACTTGGAGTTATCACAGGGAAATGCAACTTGAAAGGTGTGCATTAGTTTGTATTAAGTCTGAACTATTTGCTCTGGGGAGAACTTGGTCTCTAGAAATTACGGAGGTGCAAAACGCATTTAGAAGTACAATGCACAATACGTATTGTAATATATCAATATTGGAGGATGTGCACTCCTTAAAAACTAAATGATCATTAGTTTTATGAGTCTAATCTGTGTTATCTCCACACATTCGAAGATGTGCATTACCTCTCAAACAAAGGGATCGGTAGACACCTGTAATATTTCCAACACAATAGAGTAGGTGCACTGCTTTACAAATAAACGGTTAGCAGTATTATTAGTCCTACTTATGCTATTTTCGGTGAAATTTATTTCCTGGCTTGTAACAGAACAGGTGAATCAAAGACAGCCCGAAACTGTTAAAACAAACGTGAATGTTTGTTTTGTTACTCTTGGGAGGCACGGGGTCTTTCTGTAAGTATCCCATAGCAACACTTGGGTTGATAGAAGAAAGTGTGATGGTGTCTAAGAACTTTCGGAAGCCTAGTCCTTGCATCAACTGTATAAAGAACATAATTGTGATCTAAATATGGAGCAAATACCCACAAAATTCACTACGGAACTAAATCTTAGAGTTATATCACTGTTATTTCCGTAAAATAGTATTAAAATAGTATTCTTTTAAGAACAATAATTTTAACTTAGGCTTCATGAACAAAGCGTTGCTGTTCATTTTAGTTTGGGTATAAATACTTTATTATTTGTACATTTCATGAAAATTCACAACTCTATGAGAAGAAAACTCCTCCACCGTACAGCGATATGTCTGTGGATTCACACTGCTGTAAACAGTATTTTGATCTCTGTGATGGGCAGAGCACAGATAGCCCCTTGTATATATTTGTGCTTAATTCTAAACAATTAAATGATGAATCGTAGAAAAATATATATATAGGCATTAAAAATACTTACTTTTTTATAAATTTTACAAAATGTTTACGTTTTATTAGAAAACTTATATTTTACTTAATTTTTTACAAAGGTACAAAAACTCATAGCTGATCGTAAGTTTTATTAAAACTAATCATTTCCTTACAAAACTGCTTAGTTCGTTACTAGCTTTCAAACAACTAACACATTTTCAGTGTTGTTTGGAAACGTATCCCATGTTATTCCTTATACTACGAAAGTGATTCCTGAGATGATTTTTTACTGGCCAGAACTTTCATTAACTAAAAGCTTTCCAGTAGGGCCATCAGAAACTTAGAAAACACACATATCTAAACAGAACGTCAACGAACACCTGTTTTTATGTTTTTTTTATACTGAAAGAGGAATTTGGAGTTTTATTGAAGTAAGAAAAAAACTAGTTATTACTTTCGACTTTTTTTCTTGCTTTGAGAACATATGAAGTTTTCTTATTAAGGTCACAGAGCCAACTAGTCATTAAATTAAATAATTTGTTTCCTATTTTTTGTTATCCTTGAATTTACTCGCATTTTACATATAAAGACTATAACCGAAATGTTGAACTTAAATTATTTCTACGCATAGCGACAAACAAACATAACCTTTAGCTCGTCGACTTAAATGTTCCTTGGTTTTGTTTCATTCTGAGACTAACACCTGTTTTAAGGATCACAATATCCATTAGAACAAGCCTTTGCTACAACTTTTATCTTTAACGCCAGTAGCACGGTAAGAAAATACACTTTTATCTAATTACGAGATGTAATTACGCAGCACTTCAGAAATGTTCTCGAGGAAATGTTTCTTCGTAGAAGCAGCATTACGTTGATTATCCATATATTAAACTGGCAAAAGCTTTCTTACTAGTTCTGGGTAAATTTCTACTTCAATATTTCCAACAAAACAAAATGTGCATTATACAGAAATGTCAGGAAAGATGCTTAAATCATCTAACTAAATACACTTAACAGGATAATCTTAATTAGAAGAATATTAACATTATGAAGACTTAACATTTTTTTTGTGCTAAAATAAGGCCGACTACAGCTTCAGGAATGCCAAATAAGTTAGATCAAAATTGGAAGACATCCGTTTCGAAAAGTACTTTTCTACAACAAATATGAGTAATAATTACGAAAATTATTCCTTAATGTATGAATCTGTTAATATAAATGATATACTAAACTATTTTTGTTATCAGAATATCGGTGAGTTCTAAAATATAGGTAACGTAATAAATAAACTGTAATTATAATTGGTTACTAAAATCTATAGTTGGTCACTTCACTCATTGGTTATTTATACTTGTTACTTTGTGAATTGTGCTACAGTGTTATAATGTGACTAACCGATATTCTGGTGGAAAATTTTCTATATAGTTTCATGGTTATGCTACAGTTTTATAAAGTGAATACTTGGTGCTCGAATACACTATTCTGTAGTGTTTTGTGTTTGAGCTACAGTTTTATAAAGTGAATACTTGGTGCTCGAGTACACTATTCTGTAGTGTTTTGTGTTTGAGCTACAGTGTTATAATGTAAATACTTGGTGCTCTAGTGCATTTCTCTATGGTGTTTATGGTTGGGCTACAGTGTTAAAATGTAAGAACTTGGAGCCCTACTCCGTTTTCTGCAGTGTTTATGGATGCGCTACAGTAATATAATGTGAGTACTTGTGCTCTACTGAAGTTTAATAGTGTTTTTAATAGTAATATTATAATGTGAGTACTCTGTGATCTGGTTGTTGTTGTTTTTCCATTTTTCTCTTAATTCTACAGTGTTATTTTCAGAGAACTTGTTGCTCTTGTGCGTTTACCTGCAGTGTTTATGGCTGCGCTACTGTGTTATCACGTGAGTACCTAGTGCACTACTGCATTTTTCTATGATGTTTTATACTTGTGGAGTTTTCTGTTGTGTTTGATGGTAGTGCTACAGTGTTATAATTTGAGTACTTGGGGCTCTAATAAATTTTATAGTGTTTTATATTAGTCCTACAATGTTACAATGTTACTTGGCGGTCTAGTGGATGTTTGAATAGTTTCTTTATGGTTGTGCTGCAGTTATAATGTGAGTTCTTAGTGCTTAAGTGGATTTTTCTATATTGTTATATCTTAGTGCTACAGAGTTATAATGAGTGTAACTTGGAGCTCTATTGGACTTTTGTGAAGTATTTTATGCTTGTGCTACATTGTTATAATGTGAGTACTTAGTGTTTCAGCTCATTTTTCTCTAATGGTTTATGGTTGTTATACAGTGCTTTATAATAAGAGTACTTGGTACTCTAGTGCAGTTTTCTATAGTGCTTCATGGTTGTGCTAAAGTGTTATAATGTGAGTACTCAGTGCTCTAGTGAATTTTTGTAATTTTTTATGGTTGTGCCAGAGGGTTATATATACTATGAGTATTTCGTGCTCAAGTGCATTTTTCTGTTGTTGTTTTTGATACTCTAACGGAATTTTCTTTTGTGTTTCATAGTTGTGCTACAGTGTTTTAATGTGAGTACTTGGTGATCTAGTGAATATCTATAGTGATTTATATTACTGACACAGTGTTATTATGTGAGTACTTGGTGTTGAAGAACAATTTTCTATGGTTCTTTATGGTTGTACGACAGTGTTATATTGTGAGTACTATGCTCTTCTGGATATTTCTATAGATTTTTTTAAATAGTGATACAATGTTATAAACTGAGTACTTTGTTCTCTAGTAGATGTTTTTATTGTGTTTAAATTAGCACTCAATGTTATATTGAGAGCACTTTGTGCTCAAGGGGATTTCTTTGTTGTGTTTTATAGTTGTTCTACAGTGTTACAATGTATGTACTTGGTTCTCTAGGGCATTTTTATATAGTGTTTTATATTATTTCCACAGTATTATAATGTGAGCACTCGATTCTCCAGTGTATTTTCTTGTAATGTTTTATATTAGTGCTACAATGTTATAATGTGGGTACTTAGTGATCTAGTGGATTTTATAGTTTTGTTTCATGGCTGTGATATAGTGATATAATGTGAGTACTTGATTCTCTATTTGATTTTTTGTAGTGTTTTATTGTAGTGCTACAGTGTTATAATGAGAGTACTTGATTCTCTATTTGATTTTTTGTAGTGTTTTATTGTAGTGCTACAGTGTTATAATGAGAGTACTTGATTCTCTATTTGATTTTTTGTAGTGTTTTATTGTAGTGCTACAGTGTTATAATGAGAGTACTTGATGCTGTAGTGCGTTTTCCTGTAGTGTCTATGGTGGTGCTTCCGTGCTATATTACTGTTGTAATACTAAGTTGTAGTATATTTTTGTATGGTTTTTTATGGATGTGCTACAGTGGTATAATTAATGTAAGTATTTGGTACTCTGGTGGATTTGTCTGTAATGATTTATGGTTGTGCTACAGCAATAATAATATTAATATGTCGTGCTGTGTGCATTTTTCTGTAGTGTATTACAGTTGTGCTGCAGTCTTAGAATAAGAGTACTTGGTATTCTATTGCATTTTTGTATAGTGTTTCATGAATGTGTTACAGTGTTATAATGTGAGTACTATGTGCTCAGTTTGATTTTCTAATTTTGTTTTATGGTTTTATAACAATGTTAAAATATGAGAACTTGTTCTTTTGGATTTTTCTATAGTATTCCATGGTTGTGTTACAATTTTATAATTTAAGTACTTGGTAGTTTATATAATTTTTTATAGTGTTTTATAGTTTTGCTACAGTGTTATAATACAAATAGTTGGTTCTATTGTGCATTTTTCTATAATGTTTAATGGTTTTGCTGGAGTATTATAATGTGAGTACTTGGCGTTTTTTTCATTTTCTATAGCACTTTATGGTTAAGCTACAGTGTTACAATGTGAGTACTATGCTATTCTGGATTTTTCTATAGTGTTTCATAGTTGTACTTAAGAGTTATAATGAGAGTACTTGGTGCATTAGTGCTTCTTTTTAAAAGTGGTTTATGGTCTTGCTACAGTGATTTATAATGCGAGTAGTTGGTGCTTTAGTCTAATTTTCCTGTATTGTTTTACCATTGTATTAAATTGTTACAATGTGAGTACCTGTTTCTCTAGTATGTTTTTTTTCTGTTTTTATTAATATAGTTGTACTGTAAATGTATAATGATTGTGCTTTGAGCTGTAGTGGACTTTTCTGTGGTGTTTTATGGGTGATCTATAGTGTTGTAATGTTAGTATTTGTGTGCTAGTGAATTTTTCTATAGTATTTTATAGTTGCGCTAAAGTCTTGTAAAGTAAGTAATTGGTGCTCTATTGGATTTTTGTGTAGTGTGTTGCCATTGCGTTATAGAGTTATGATATGAGCATTTGGTGCTCTAGTGGATTTTTCTTTAGTGTTTTTTCGTCGTGCAACAGAGTTATAATGAGTGTACTTGGAGTTGTATTGGACTTATCTATAGTGATTTATGGTTGTGCTGCTGTGTTATAATATAAGTGCTTGGTGCTCTAGTGCTTTTTTGTATAGTGTTTTATGGTTGTGTTATACTTTGAGTATTTGGTGTTTTAGAAAATTTTTCTATTGTGTTTTATGGATTTTCTTCACTGTTATAATGTAAGTACTTGTATTGTTTAGTTGTTTCAAACTGTTGTAACACAGCTACGTGACAGTTTGGTGGACAAGGTTTGTTCTAGTGATTCACGTGCCCGAACTGTGAATGTATAAACATATGAGGTCCGTACTTCGAGTGTTAGTGGTGTAATTTCAATATTCGGTCGGAAAAAGTAGCCGAATGTTGGTGCTGTTAACTAGTTTCTCTTTCTCTAGTCATCAGTTTAGTCTTAGACAAGACTATTTATACAGCTTTGCGCGAAATTTTAATCTACGTCAACTATAATATGTGTCATATATTGTTTTTAATGATCATAGTGCAAACAGCTGGTGTTATGTGTTGTTGCTGTGGGATGTTATATCGTAGTGCATGTGTCATTTGGTCTGTTATTTTTTTGTTTTGTTTTATTGTCTCTTTCAGTCAAGATATTCGTGTCCTTGTTTTATCAAATGAGCATTGTGAGTGTTTGAATAACACCTAAGTTAATTGATTTCAGCCTAGAATAAATTAAATTGGTTAAATATGTAGCAAGAGTTAAAGTCGTGGCTATAATTGTAAAAGCTCATTAATTATTTCTACCACCTGGATGAAAACTGTAAAAATGTTGTACATTTAGATTTTTAATATAAAGGACCACGAAATACCAATAATGATGTTCCAGTCTTAATTTAAAATTTACTCTATAAGTTTCTAAATTTATATCTTAAATAGGATCATTCTTTCAATCATTCTCTGTTTAGATATTTCAACTGTCATTTGTTATTAGTAAAGTAAACTTAAGTCATTTGTCTAATGTCATAAAAATAAATTTAGGGAATTTTAAATTAATTTCATTATAATCCGGAAAACTACAGAAACTAAGCCTCAGCTACTTGAGGTCAAAAACTCGTGTTATCTGTTTTATTTTCGTTATTGATTATGGGTAGGATATTATAGGATTAATTAGAATGCTTATAAATGCACGATTTTAGCCGATGGTGAATATGAAATAAATCAAAAAGAAAGGAATTATATAATAAATTTAAAATGTTTGAATATATTGAATTAATTTTGTATTATCTCATTTCCCTTATTTGCTGCAAATGAAAAACTCTTCTAACTAACAAATAAAACTAATGAGAAAACTCCGTATTGTTCGGTGACAGTTTCCTTGGAATTGGACTCAAATTTACCGATATAAGTTACCCTTCTTTTCTCTTTAACACCATTTTTAAAATACAGAAAACTATTATTATGTTTAAAAAACTTTGTGTTTGACCTTCTGTTGCTGATGGTTAGTTTTGATCATGAAATTAAACTCGTAAAATATAATCTGTGTCGCCGGCGAAATAACACGCGACTTAAAAGTACCGAATGACGACCCATACAAAAGCTTATTTGAATTCAGTGCTTCATTAAATCATAAACCTCTGTAATCGGTTCGTGACTCTTCGAAAAGTCTGTAGCTTTCAGGTTAGCGGATCGTAACGTTAAAATTTCTAAAGCGTTGGAATAATTACAGTTTCTGCTAACTTGGAATGTGAAAAGGAACAGTTTGTTTCGCTTTTGCTGTTTTTTTATTTTAGTTTCAATAAAAATATGCATTTTCTCACAAGCATATCCGACTAAAATCGGTAATATTGAACGTTTGTGCTAAAAAAAAACATTGCTCTTCAAGGTAAAATAATGTACATCTATATATGTATAATCACTTCCACTTTCGTTAAAATAACGGCTCGACATGGCCAGGTGGTTAGGACGCTATGCTCGTAATGAGGGTCGCGGAATCGACTTCTCGTCACATAAAACATGTTCATCTTTTCAACCGTAGGATGTGCTTATAATATGCAATCAATTCTACTCTTTGTTGGTAAAAGAGCAACCAAAGAGCTGGCGGGTGAGTGGTGATGTTTAGTTGCCTTAAACTGATAAATTAAGGAAGGCTAGCGCAGATAGCCTTCGTGTAGCTTTATGTACATGAAATTCAAATAAGAACATACACAACTTTGGAGTTCCTTGACAAAAATATTAAAAGTTTCCTTTCGTCACCAAAATTAGAGGAAAAGCTGTCAACATCACCCTCCGCTAACTTTTGGACTACTCTTATGAGACAATTTGGCTGGATTTGACCACCACTCTTTTAAAGCAGTTAGGACCTCAAATTGCGTAGCGCAATATTTGGTTTTAGTTTTGCTGTAAAAACAAACAAAAAACTTGGTATAAGGAAACCAACATTTCAGACTTACACGCTAACCACTGGGTCTGTGTATTTTAACGGTTTATTTGTTTGTTTCATTTTTCGCTTAAATCTACACGAGGGATATCTGCGCTAGCCGTTCATAACTTAGCAGTATAAGATTAAAGAAAAGGCAACTTGTCATCATCACCAACCGTCGACTTCTTTTACCAACAAATAGAGGGATTGACCCTGACATAATAACGCTCTCAGGGCTTTAAGGACAAGCATGTCTCCTACCATCGTATTATAAGTAGAGCTCCCTGACCACTAGGCCGTGTCGGGCCCAATGTTTATAAAACCTGTATTTCTCTCAATTCTCATAATCATAATTTCACGAAAAATATTCCATTTCTCAAATTATTGTATTTTAAATTATTTTAATAAGGTTCTGACCTCTGTAATACCGACTCCGACCACGGTTTGGAAATTCTGCTTCAGTTTATCACTTTAAAATTAGGGTAGGCTAAGTCCTCGTGTAACTTAACGCCAAATTTAAAAAAGGAAAATACACGGTGTCTACAACACTCTCGTTTTTGTTTTAATACCCAAAAGAGATAGGAAGATGATAAACGAAAAATCACGCTTGCAAAAGATGCTGTGTAAAATTTGTTTGTCATTTGTAAACAAAAAAAACAAACAAAAAAACGCACACGAGAAAATGTGAAGGATACTTTGTGGAAGAAAAAGACGATGGATATGAATGTCACCTCCAGGCTCGACCACCTGTTTTTACGTGTCATCTTCTGGCAAATGTCGAAAGTTGTGGGAATGCCAGTGTGATTCAGTTCTGTGAAATTGGCGGCAAAAAGTATGTAGGTGTTTTGTGGGATTACTTGTCCCACAGATATTACAGATAACCGCTGCTGACAACTACAGTTGACACTAGATCAACCCAACCAGGCTTTATCTTTAAACTAAGCGATTATTTTGCTGTCAAAGAATCGTAAGTGATACCACTTTTTATGAAAGAAGCCACTCTTCTATGGCAACTACAGAATACATTGAAATTCGGACAGCTTTAATGCAGGAAAAGCTGGAATAAATATTATTTGATATGTTTTTATTGTTATTCTTTTTTTTAAGTAAAAAAAACATAACATATTTTAATAATAATTTTGAGTTGTACACTAATTTATTGAAATTGTAAAATATATCATATTACTATTAACAAAACCCTATCTTCGTGTCTGTTTATAGTATTGTTAGAAATATAAATAAAACTACGATTTTGCAGCTGTTCATTGTATGTTTACTAATAATAAATAAAACTAGGGTTTGTCGCTGTTCATTCTATTTTTAACAGTGATACATAAAAATAACGTTTGTAGCTATTCATTGCGTTGTTAATAATAATAAATAAAACTAGCGTTTTGCGGTTATTCACAGTATCCCTCATAATAATGGCCTGGCATGGCCGAGCGCGTTAAGGCGTGTGCTCGTAATCCGAGGGTCGCGGGTTCGCGCCCGAGTCGCGCTAAAACATGCTCGCCCTCCCAGCCGTGGGGGCGTATAATGTTACGGTCAATCCCACTATTCGTTGGTAAAAGAGTAGCCCAAGAGTTGGCGGTGGGTGGTGATGACTAGCTGCCTTCCCTCTAGTCTTACACTGCTAAATTAGGGACGGCTAGCACAGATAGCCCTCGAGTAGCTTTGTGCGAAATTCCAAAACAAACAAACAAACAAACCCTCATAATAATAAATAAACCTGAGGTTTTGTGGCCGTTCGTGGAATGACAACGATAACTAAATCTTCATTCTTCTGTTAACACCTAACAATAACGTTAGTTTTGCAAGTACAAGAGTTATTTCATGGTGCTGTTATTGGTAAGGCCAAAGTAACAAAGCTAGATGAAACACAAATAAGACATAACACATATTTTAGCATCAAATAATGTTTTTTTTTTGTTATATAAACAATTTATATCATCATCGCCTGACTGTGTTTCAGTATTCTAACAGAGCACAAATGGAGGTTGAACAAATGTGATAGGTCCGGCATGACCACGTGATTTAGGCGCTCGACTAGTAATATGAGGGTCGCGGGTTCGAATACCCGTCACACCAAACATGCTCGCCTTTTCAGCTGTGGGGGCGTTATAATGTGACGGTCAATCTCACTATTCTAGGTAAAAGAATAGCCCAACATTTAGCGGTAGGTGATGATGACTAACTATTTTCTCTCGAGTCTTACTCTGCTAAATTATGGGTGGCTAGCGCAGATAGCCCTCGACTTTCTTTGAGCACAATTCAAAAACGACCAAACAAATAAATTTGATAACTATATCACTAATTTCCTAAGTCAACCCTAAATACAAATAATATACTCATATTCTATTTATGGCAAAAACGTTTGGTTTAACAAACCGAATAAGGCATATTCTCAGTATCATTGGCAATTTCATAATTGAAAACAAAACGTTAGAATTTTGTTCTATTTGTCGTAAAATGTAAGATAGAAACATAAAGAAGGAGCTAGAAGTCATGCTATCCACGTGTGAAAGAACTGTAAAAACGTGAGCTGCTCGTTAACCCAAAATTCAAGTTCCAGTTTGACATTTTTTTTCTAAGGTACTGTTCCTCATGAAAATTTCTATGGTGCTTTATAAATTTACTATAACTCAAATATTTGTATGCTAAGGTTCTTAAAATACAATAAACTTTAAGAAAAAAAAAATGAAATTAGTCGAGTGTATGTCTAGAATTTTTTTTCCTGTTTTAAAATAAAACAGAACCATTACTCCCTACTTCCGAGAGGATAAAGTTCAGTGGCTAGTATGCCGGATAATGGATTGTTTCAAGGTTGTGTGGTTCGCAGTTCTGCAGTTTTTGGACATAGATGGGTTCTGGTAATGATGGTTAAATCTCATTATTAGATTATAAAAGCACAAGCTGGTGTTGCGTGGTTTTACTATTTGTCTTTTCTTTAATCTTTCACATTAAAATTATGGACGACTAGTGCAAATATCCCTCGTGTAGTTATTAGTTTAATTTCTTAAAAAAACAGGAATGTTACTTCTATACGCCAAAACAGGGTATTGTTTTAACTTTTGTTTGAATGCTCATGTATCATAACACAAAAAATTATCTACACCAGATTTTGATCAAGTTTAATGTTAATGGGGAGTTTCCAAATGGATCAAACGGTTACATTTTGGTGAATATTCGTCAATGGTCCAGGTCACACTGAAGGTCAGTCACTTTTAAGCCAATGGGGATTTTAGACAAAAATAAAATGGACATTCCAGACTTCAAAACAAATTATACAGAGATATTTTACAGATATTATATAGATATATTACACAGAAATATTATACAGAGATATTGTGCAGATATTGTCTTTGAAGCAGAGTTACATATCTCAGGAAGTGGAATTGTTTTCTGCGCATTTATGGATGGTCATTGCAAAACCCAGAAACACTGTAGGGTAGATGATGCAAACCCTAAGCTTTCTTCTGCTTTGACGCATTTTAGCTCTTGATTTAACGAGTACTGATAACTTTGATTTTATATAACATGTCAAGTATATAAATGATCAAACGTGCAAAATAAACTGAACTTTTATTATTCATCAGGGTAAAGAGTAAAACAAAAACGATACAACGTATCTTGAATAGAAATATTTGTGATAATCAAGCAAGATTCACGTAGTGAAAGTTACAGAATGCATTTAACAATGTAATAATCATTAGGGTAAAGTAAAAAGAAACCCGACATAACCTTCTAATAATATCAAACCTAATGAAGCTTAGTGAATATATTGCGTAAACGTGAATCCAAAAGTACGTAGTTTGTGTCCAGTTGTTGCAAATTCGCGCTATACATTTAAATCGTACTTGCGTTATAAGAGTGACATTAAAAACCTATTACTCGGTTCGGGCATGCGGAGTATTGGCTATTACACTGTTGACAAATTGCCTCACTTCTAGTCTCTTAATTCAATATTAAAAATGACTAACGTAGATAACATATATGTATCCCTGCAGGAATATTCGAAACAAACAAACAATGCATTATCATCATCAAAATAGGGTAACAGTATCAACACAAAAATATAATAGCAATATTAAAACAACATAATAGAGCTATCGTAATAATGTAAGAAAGCCATAGTGATGATTTGGTAAAACTAGCTCACAAGAATATTTCTCGTAAGACATTAATAACATTCTAAATGCAGTCCTTTAAATAATTTTATAAATTAAAAGAGTGTATAATAATATTATTCCAATTACACTATATTTGTCATATTCCTCGCCGACGACACATTTTCCTAAACCCAGAGCTCATCAGTTAAACTAGATTACAGCGGAACCCTTTAACGAGAAACAGTAACTATATTAACGTAACTGTTGTAGATTAAATATTAAAAGCAACATAATCATAGTTTGACCACAGAGTGAACACATAACAGCACAGTTAAAATCAGTAAAATAATGTACAGTATGAACGGCCCTGTTGTTTAGAAGTATTAAATGTAATATTGTAAATTAGCAACGAAGTACTGATACTGACAAATTAGAGCCTGTAACATGCGAATGTAATTGTAACGATCTCACAGAAGAGAGATTGGTAACAGTGAGGAAGTATTATAATAATATATCAGGATCAACTTCAGCGATACCATAACAATATTAAAATAATCGAAATTGGAGAATCTAACAATGAATTAGAAAAAAAAACAATAATATAATAATCCTCCGTCCCCCAAACACGTTCGGCCTTTCACCCAGGGACCCCCCGCTAGTACAGCAGTATGTCTCCGGATTTACAACTCTAAAATCAGGGGTTCGATTCTCCTCGGTTGGCTGAGCAGATAGCCCTTTGTGGCTTTGCTATACGAAAAACACACGCACGCACACTTTCACCCAGGGAGGTTGTAATATGACGGTCAATCCACATATTCCCAACAGAAATACTAGAAACAACGCAGCATGTAGCATGTTACATTGTAACAGGACTATCATAACAAAGTAACGATGTCGTCAAATTGTACATAATGCTATAATTACACGTGTCTTTGTAGCCTCGAACCGTTTCGAATTGAAATCTACTGCTTTCTTTAAAATTCCACATCAAAGATTGTAGAAAAAGATTGAATCAATGTTGAAAACTGTTTTCTCAGCATTACGTTGTGGCGAAGCTCAACTTCAATTCACATGAGCACTAAATTCGATAGCAATGACCTACAAGCGTTAAAAATTTATATCAAAATTGATGTTAAATTTCGATGATGATATAGAATACAATTCTCAGAACAAAAGCATGTAAAATTATTCGAGAGGGCGTTAGATGTTTTATTTAGCACCTGAGAACCAGAATATTGTAACATTACAGTTGTTTTTAAACCGAGTTTGGGTTAGGGATAGAAGATACAGTAAACCATCATGATCAGGTGTATTTTTTAAAGGAATTGCATTCTGCCATGAAAAGACGAAACATTAGCACTACATTAAAACTGATTTTCTACATTATGGTAAAAGTGTTTATAGGCATATTAAACAACTATTGGCATATGAACTGTTCTTGCCAATGCTGTTGTTGTTGTTGTTTGAATTAAGCACAAAGCTACACAATGGGCTATCTGTACTCTGCCCACCACGGATACGGAAACCCAGTTTTTAGCGTTTAACTTCGCAGACATACCGCTCACCCACTGACGGGGGCCATTACATATGAACATGTAAGAAGATATTACAGATAAACTAGTTTAACTTGACATTGAAAACAAATATATTGACCCCGGGTGAAGACTTTCTTTACTGCCTCTGATATACAACACAAGTTGTTTAAATTTATTTTACTATAATTTCAGTGGTATATTAATATCAACTATGATTAATTGAGCTATCAAATCGTGAACACAAAAAGTCTGGTTTTGTACGTCACAGTTGAAATATTATAATTTTCGTAAAAACCTAAAGCGACGTAAATACAATGACGAAAGACTCTTGGAAACGAAACAGTATTCACATTACAATATTTTTCAAATTTCACTAACAATGAGAGGAACTAAAAAGAATACAATATCGTGAAACGACTCATCTAGCTGTTTCGGTGTATTGGTTTGTTAATCTATCTGTATTTTTGTATGCAATATTTCCCTCTAGGTGTGTTTATATGTAAACGAACTCGTTCGGTATGTTTGGAGAATAATGGACAACAGCTCTTTTCAAACTATTATTGTTAAATTGCACACCAAGTGAATACGTCTGCAATATTTCTACATAAGATAGTGCTTGATAATGGAACTTAAATTCTAAAACTAATCCTTTGCTGGATTTTTTTTAACTTTATCGCAGTTTACAAAATAAACTTCTTTCGTTTCCGTTTTCAGTTATCGAGCAGAAGAACTGAAACAAAATAACAAACACAAATCGGTTAAAGACTCACAACATTTTTCAAAAACTGCTCATCATATTTGTTAACTTGCGTGAATCTGGTTATTTAAATTTAATATAATAAATTTGGTGTGATATTTTGTCCTTTATTATCATATTATATGCTTTTGTTGTAGTCATACGCGCCTTCTAGGAAATTATTTGTGGTGTACATGCGAACGAAAATATATTCATATAGGGGATATTGGAGTTAATAAAATAAATCCATATTAAACATTACATACATATAACACCTGCCACACGAGTCAGCCAAACATATTTTAGTACGAAGCCGAGGAGGGGCAATTGAGGGGAGGGCTTCCAGAATCCGATGATTTAGGGTAATTTGGCCCCCGCTAGTAGAGCGGTATGTCTCCGGATTTAAAACGCTAAAATCAGGGGTTCGATTCCCCTCGGTGGGCTGAGCAGATAGCCCGATGTGGCTTTGCTATAAGAAAAACACACAATTACATTAGGGTTATTTTCATATAGCTTAGTTAATAAACATGAAATATTAATGAAAATATAACACAATGAAATCTGTATGTGTTATATTATGGTAACACTATACTGTGTATTATACCATCCTTCATTTCAGAAATGATTTCACTAATTTGAGAATCGTTAGAGAAATCACGTTATATCATAAATCCTTCAACTAAACATTGCATCATTGGGTTTTACCGTGATGCTAATTTTACGATATACTGAAACTAATTACTTCTTATAGATGATGTTATCCGTTGTTTTATGTTTCGCTGTATATTCAATCGAAAATTGTCCAATTCAACTGGCATATTTAATGGATTGGGATATCTTCCATTATGTTTCTCCTTGTTCCGACTTGGCCAAATCATTCATCTTAATCTATACACTTAAGCCATTACATTCTAAATCACGTCTAGAACATTTCAAACATGTTTCATTCCTGCATCTTTCTACTTTACATTTACAAGTTAAATTTCCCATGTTGTTCCTTATGGTCTCATGTACATTTACAAGTTAAATTTCCCATGTTGTTCCTTATGGTCTCATGTACATTTACAAGTTAACTTTTCCGTGTTGACCCTTATGGTCTCAGGTACATTTACAAATTAACTTTCCCGTGTTGACCCTTATGGTCTCAGGTTAGGTCACATCGATCTACAGCCAGGAAATAATGTCTAACATCTGCTTTTTGTCCAATCAAAAGAACTCAAACTTCTCCGGAAAGAGTTTCTCTTAGGAAGGGGCTTCTCATCATGTCGAGCTTGTTAGCATTGGCCCTTGTCGGAAAGTATATGCATCTATTAAAATAAACTGAGAAATACATGCGCACGAAAATAAACTCACGCCGGAAGCATACATACCAGCTAAAATGAAAACATATTGAAGAATAGATATGCACAAAAATATACACATTATGAGTACTATATATAAATACTAAAATAACCACATATTTAATGATTATTACACACCAAAACAGACCCATTTGGGGAGTTTCAATAACAACTAGAACATACTCATATTGAAGAATAGACACACACTAAAACAGACTCATCTATGGAGTAAACATAAATCCATATTGAAAATAGATACTCATTAAAATAGAATCACTTGGAAGTTATAAATATGTACTAAAATAACCCTGTATGGAGAAATACATGCATACGTAAATAGATCCACGTAGGAAATATACATACTACTGAAATAAACATATACAGAAAAATACATACAACCCAAAATATACCCATGTGGAGAATATACATAATTGCTAAAATAAACCTATCCTGAAGTATAAATAGACACCAAAATAGAGCTATGTATACTTCCTACATGAAGGGAAGATTACTACAGCTCACAACAATCTCTACTTGAAATACTTTTAATCAGATAAAAAATGGCTCTTTTTGTAAACAAACAGGTTAAAACCAAAATTGGTTTCGTTTACTTGAGTATCCTCTTTGGTAAAAGTTTTTAGTTTAACGGACACCCTTTTAATTGCTTGTCCTACTGTGGTTCGAAAGTACGTTTGAGAATTTACAAGCGTTAGAATTCGGGATTCGATCCTTAAGATGGAAATAACACAGATACCTATTGCTCATCTGATTTTTCCTGGTCAGAAACTATTCAGTTAATAAGGAGGAATGAACACACCTACTTTCTGACGCCTCGAAGTTTGCAGCAAGAAATTAAAACGCGATGGAAGAAATGGATTTTAATTAGTAGAGATAGAGTGTATTATCAGTTTCAGACTCCTCTGGAAACTTAGACGCGAAACAGAAACGATAAGCGAACAACCAGTATTATTAAACTGCTGTGAAACTTTGTGTTCTGAGCGCAACACAGCTGGCTGAGACTAAAAATAACTAATTTTTTTGTAGTTACAACACGTCAAGAAAATTCAGTTGTTTATCAAACTCTGACGAAGCTTCATATTTAAAGAAGCATCAGTGACGCCACCTGTTTTGTTCGTTTTTATTTGTTTTATTCCTGCTTTTCCCCTTGCACGTAATTAAGATTATCTCCAGTAATGTTCTCTACTTCTTATTTATAGAACGGTAGTTTTATTTTTATTTTTCCTTTACCTACAACAAAACGAAAGAATGTTTTTGTTTCTGATCTTTCCTTAGTTCATCTTTTCACTAACAAATGCATGGAAACATATAGAAAATCTGTAAAAAACACCTTAAAATTCCACTTCAGTTACTTAATAATTTATATGGTAAGTAGAAGCAATAGCACGAACAATAATTCGTGGAGCCTTTTAGAGATTATTCTTAAGAAGATTTATTAGAATAAACTCATTAGGCTCATATAAAACGCCTTTCAGGACATCAGTTATTACAAAAACACCTAGAAAAACGTTTAGTACAAAGTTTTAGTTTATGTTCTTAAAAGTCTACTAAAAATTCTTTGGCTGTTTGACGTTGACTCGAAAAAAGTCTTCGCGATGTAAAACGTGATTGCGTGATAGCTGGTTGCTATTGATGGTGTTTTGGGACTTTTTTTATAGTTCTTCCGTCCATTAAACCCCATTAAATCTCTATTGGAGAGCACGAATACACCCCCAAGATATTTATGAGTATTTGTGAACTGTTTTACGTTATTAGCTAGATTTCACAATAGATTACCAAAAGGCTTGGGCTGGTTTAATCATTCGTTTTCTTCACTTACAAGGCAAGCAATATATCATTTTGAAATATAGTCGTAATTCAACCATGTAGCTGTGTAAAAGTTTGATTATTTTAATTATAATCAATAGCCATTCTTAAACGTGACGAACTGGAATATTCTAGTGTCCAACTTATAATCTACGACATGACACGAATAGCGTTATTAGAGAATTTGTTGAATATTTTTATTTCTTCTCAAACTTTTCTCAGGAATAGTTTTAAAAATATTGAAAACCACACCAGGGTGGGTAAAGGAAAGTTGTTTCTTGCTCGACCCTGTTAATAATTTTTCTTCTTTTTTTTTTAATGAGGAAAAACAGGTTTCACTTATAAAATCAAAACAAAAAGAAAAAAATCTTGCTAAACCGGGACAATTCACGAGAATTGAACGAGGTCTTTCAACAGTGTTGATAATTTCTGATAAAATTTAGAAAAAGAAAGAGAAATAAATGTTCTCAGCAAAACTATATAAGAACAACCAAACTGTACAAAATCAAAACATTTAGAAACTCAAAAAAAGTTTAAAAGTAGAAGAGCGAGTTAGAACTTCCAAAAGAATATTCCAGTGGAGTTACGTCCTACATAAGAAGCTCGAAACCTGAGGAAAGACATTACGTCGCATGAGGTTTGTTTTGTGAATTTCGCGCAAAGGTATTCGAGGGCTATCAGCTCTTGCCGTCCCTAATTTAGCAGTGTAAGACCAAACGGAAGGCAGCTTGTCATCACCACCCACTGCTAACTTTTGGGTTACTTTTTTACCAAAAAATAGTGTGATTGACCGAACATTATAACGCTCCCTCTTGCCAAAAGGGGCAAGCATGTTTGATGCGACGGGGATTTGAATCCGTGACTCTCAAATTACGAGGCCTTAATCCACCTGACCATGCCGGGCCTGTCGCATAAGCAAAGTTTTGTTGAAAGAGCGGGAAATATATAAAAAACATAGCGAAAGTTTATTGAAAAATAATAGGATTGTATGAGATATATCAGGTCATCCCCTAAGTAAAGTCCGATTTTAGGTTCAGAAAAAAGATAAAGGATTTTAAACGCTTTTATTATTATTTAGTCGATAATGTATGTTTCATAATTATCAATTACTTCCTGCTAACGAACGAGTTACAAGCTTCTGAATGCCACTTCTATAAAGTTCTTGGGGTTTGGAGGAAAAGAATGTATGTAGAGAAGGTATTTTTGACATGTGTTCCAAGCTCTTTTCCATCAAGACAGTTCTGAAATATTTGGAATAAATTATGATGAGATGGGACAAGGTCTGGAGAATAAGGAGGATGTGGAAGTTTTTTTTTTCCCAGTTTAGCTCTTCAGTCTTTACAGATGTGATCCTTGCTGTTTAGGGCCGTGCATTATCCTGGTGAAACATAATACCTTTACGACTGATCAAAGTAGGCCTCCTTTCTTTGAGTGCAATATTTAAGCACTATAACTGTTGACAGTAGATAACTGATGTAATCGTTACATTGAGTGGCAGCGACTCAAAATGGATGACACCAACAGTATCCCATCAAAAGCTTAACAAGACTTTCCTGGGGTGGAGATCCATTTTGGGCTGTGCTTTAGCCAGTTTACCTGCACTGAGCAATTGTCTGCGGCGCTTAACATTTCTATAAAATATCTATTTTTCAGCTCCAGTCACTAACCTGTCCAAAAAAGGTGAGTTTCGCTCATGAAAGTGCAGAGAAGTGCAAATGTTTACTTTTGCTCTAAGGTTGACTTATGTCAAATCATTGGGGACGCGTTTTTTAAGTTTTGACACCTTTTCAAGCTGTTACAAATGTCAGCAAACTGTTGAATGGGTTGAATTAAGTTCTATACTAGTTTTTCAACTGTTACAACACAATTTTCATCACGTGCAGCCAACAGCATGTCATCATTAAACTCAACAGGACGACCTGAACGAGGCGCATCACTTAAGCTGTAGTCACCTGATCTGAACATCTGAAACCTTCGACATTTTCTTTCATTGAGAGACACCGCACCATAAATACCTTAAATGTTTCGTGTAGTTTCTGCTGTACTGTTACCAGGTTCAAACTCATAAGGCATTACATGTCTTATGTGCTCCTCAGACACACCCATCTTTATGAAGGTTTATTTGATTAAGGATTTGGAAAAGTGGAGTTGGGTTAGTTTCTTTTAATTGTCCGAACATTTTTACAGATGTCCTACTACATATTTTAGTCATTGAAACCTTTTACAAACGTGGAAATGGTGATGCACTTTCTGTATTAAATTTTCGGACATTACTAATGGCACGACCTGATATAACACCGAACATAATGTATGGATACTGAACACAACCAGAGATTTGTAATATTACACATCAAAGAAGGTTTTGGTTTTTAATGGCTACACGAAGAGCTATCTTCGTAAGCCGTCGTTAATGTAGAAGTGAAAAACCCAACGATTGGGCTTTTCTTTTACTAACGTATAATGGGATTGACTGTCACATTATAACGCCTCCACGTCGAGTACACTCATTACCAGGGCATCAAGGATGACTGGTACTTTATGTAAACAAAAATGCATAAGTTATAGAAATCTTTATGTAATGTGTTATATATATGGAATTGCAATATGTTACATAAAAATTAAACAATTTTGTAAATAGTTCTACAGGTGTTAAATAAACAGAACTGTAGTGTGTTATGTAATCAGAACTAGTGTGTTATATAAATAATACATCAGTGTTTTGTAATCAGAACAACGTCGTGATATATAAAGAGGTTATAGGTTTCTTACATAAAAAGTTCTACAATGTACTGAATAAACAGAAAAATCTTTAAGTCTGGCTCAAGACATTGCATGATATTGTTACAAGTTACAAATTGCATGATATTGTTACAAGTTACAAATTGCATGATATTGTTACAAGTTACAAATTGCGTGGTACTGTTACAAGTTACAAATTGCATGGTACTGTTACAAGTTACAAATTGCATGATATTGTTACAAGTTACAAATTGCATGGTACTGTTACAAGTTACAAATTGCATGGTATTATTACAAGTTACAAATTGCGTGGTACTGTTACAAGTTACAAATTGCATGGTATTATTACAAGTTACAAATTGCATGGTATTATTACAAGTTACAAATGAAACCAAGTTGTGTAAAAGATATAAATTACAGATATGATGTAAATGTCAAAAGATGAAAATAAAAGTTTAACATTTATAACAAAAAATGTTTTCAACATTCTTCTTTATCTGTTCGTTTCGTAATGTTCTTAACTATAACAGTTCAGTGATTTCATTTCTAGACAATGCGGAAAAGTTTTTAATGAGCTAACTTTGGGTTCGAAACAACCAAATTAATACAACATTAAATACAACATAACATAGATTGGCCACCCAGTTTAACAACACTAAAGCTCGTCAGATTTAGATATCGAAGCAAAATATTAAAAATAAATAGTTTTACAAGGAAAGTAAGTAATGGATACAAAATAAAGATAAGCGAAGGCTTATCAAAAATGATTAAAGGTTTAGATAGTGAATGTAAAAATATAATATCGTGGGTAGCCTTTACCTGCTGGTAAAAGTATGTTATAAAATGTTTGTAAAAATGTAGACAGTAGATATAAAACTGGGATACTTTTATTGGCACCTAGAGGGATATTCTAAACTTCTGAAAAGTGAATACAATCAAAACACAATATAAACTCCGGAGTAGAATGTATTTATTGCGAGTGTAATACGTATATCCTTATATTAATGAGGTAGTGAACAAATAAACCAATCATACAATTTGATATTTTTCATTTTTAAAATCTCGATGGTTTGAAAAATATCTTTGTTCTTATTCGACGGTGAGTGTAACTGGCATGATATAATAGATTACCAGATCTTTCCAGTTCAGCTACCTTATCTCTATTATGTTCGGTCTGTATTCGTTCTCCAGCGAGTGTTTCGGTATTCCAGACAGCAGCACGCTCATGCTATGAATATTTCATGTTGAAACCCAAGGGTAGTAGAAGATAAACAGTGCAGCAAGTTAAAAATATTTTCTTAGCTTTTTCTTTACCATGCAATCTTAATACAATCTTAATATATCTTAGCATTGCGTATTCATATCTTAATAAAAGGTATTTATACATTAGCATAGATTATTTATATCTCAATGTACGATATTACCACCTTAGCATAATGTATTCACATCTTAACATAATGTATTTAGGTATCAGCATAAATTAGTCATATCTTAACAGACGGAATTTCTAATAAAAATAAAGAAAAGGCAGCAGTTATCACATTAAAGATGCTTATGACCTGTTAATCATACCAATCACTCGATTAGGGAAATAATGTTGAATATCCCAATAGTTCGAGTTTTTATATGCTTTGTAATTTAAAATCAGCACGATGTGATGCTTAATGGATATTCCATGTTTCCGTCTGTTTGTAATAACATGTTTTATATTTTATGCTAAACCTGTTAGTAAAGAAAACAGAAATCATCGGAGCAAAAAACAAGTGGACATAGCAGAAGATTCACGGGATATTTTTAAACAAAACAACTGGAAAAGAGTGTAGTATCAGAAATGAAAAGGTTACATTAAAGGAAAAACAAACAAACTACATTTCTACTTACGGAGGCCCGGCATGGCCAAGTGTGTTAAGGCGTGCGACTCTTAATCTGAGGGTCGCGGGTTCGCATTCTCGTTGCGCCTAACATGCTCGCCCTTTCAGCCGTTGGGGCGTTATAATGTGACGGTCAAGCTCACTATTTTTTGGTAAAAGAGTAGCCCCAGAGCTGGCAGTGGATGGTGATGACTAGCTGCCTTCCCTCTAGTCTTACACTGCAAAATTAGGGACGGCTAGCACAGATAGCCCTCGAGTAGCTTTGTGCGAATTTCCAAACAAACAAAAAACAAACAATTCCACTTACGGCAATATTGAATTATAAGTAAGTGGTGCTTGTATTGTCTAAAGAAGTGCTCGAGCTATGTTGCTGGTGCACCAAACTAGTTGAGTTTTCTTACTATTGTGTTATGTACTGTCGAACTTTGACGTTGTGGCATCATTGTTCAAAGTAAGTAAGCTAAATAAACATTCTACGAAAATTTTGTTATATTTGTTTAATCACCCGTTTTCTTCAAAAATCAGCTCTTTGTTAGCTATTATTAAATGTTTGGTGGTAATATTATCTTTAATTATTCCTTAAATATATATCAGGTCACCTTAACCTGAAGATGACCTAAGAAGGTCGAAACGTTGGTTTCTCCTTGTCAATAAGTGTTGATCTCCATACCATCCATTCTGAGATACATTTTTATTTATCGTCATCAAGAATTTTCTTTAAATACTTCTACAGGTTTATGCGAGATTAGTTTTCCACAATAAAAAGAGTCATGATACGTTAGACAAACAATATAATATCGTTTGTAACACAATAGAAAACAGATAAACGTTTCGAAATTCTACAGGTTCCACCTATAGTATCTTAAGTGAAATGAAAATAAAACATCATTTTTAAGTAAGAAACTGAAACACATTGTGCGAAAACGATTATTTACTCTAGATGTTTTTTACAAAGCTAACATTATTCTAGAATTACTAATCAAATGC
Source organism: Carcinoscorpius rotundicauda (assembly GCA_011833715.1). Taxonomy (NCBI): domain Eukaryota; kingdom Metazoa; phylum Arthropoda; class Merostomata; order Xiphosura; family Limulidae; genus Carcinoscorpius; species Carcinoscorpius rotundicauda. The sequence goes on from CM022395.1 coordinate 92,094,079, forward strand.
TTAAATTTTGCGAAAATATACACGAAAACTAACTTTACTAGACGTCCCTAATTTAACGGTGAAATAGTAGGTGGAAGTGGGAATCGAACTCACGACCCTCAGAGTACACTAACATACTGACAATGCTAACTGTAGAAAACTTTTACCAAAACTAAATAACATCCAACAGTTTTCTTTTAAATTACACATTGAAAAATTTTAAGTAATTTTGAGTATTTGTGCCTAATTGGGCTAAATGTTATGTCTTCCAACGGTAATCGAACCCATAATTTTAGCGTTTTAAATCCGCATACTTACCACTGTACCAGTAACGTTACTTATTACTCCTTTACGTTCTAGGTGTTTTAGTTTTGATTAAATTATCATTTTGGAAGCAACGTATTATGATTATTTTCTTAGATATGACATAATTTTTTAATTTGGTTTCAAGTACTAAAGATGAAATTCTTCGAATTCAGAAATGCTTATCTATTTTTCCTTCTTTGGGATGTAAACGATATTGTTCGTCTCAGGCGTTGCTTTCCTTTTTGTTATAAAAAAAACTTCGTTTACCACTAAACGCATCGATTGCTAAATTAGTTTTATTTAAGGGCTAAATGCATATACGGGTTAATATTAATAGCTACAAAAACCAAATATAACTGTTAATCACAATCGTTATCAATAAGTATTGAACTGTTTTATCGTCGTCATTGTGATATTATTGTAACTGATCGCACTTTTAGGTGAATCTGTTCTCATCTCTCATTAATAAGGATGACATTACTTTAAAAGACAAACAACCAAACAGTTAAAATAATCAGCAACAGAAATGGACAAATAGTTCATGTGGAATAATAACCAGTGATGACGAGAAAACCCACTTGAAGAGAAAAATATGTGTGTAAAAACGGCTGGTGTGGCTGGAGAACATTTTTATGTAGAGGAGCAAACAACGTATCGACCTTCGTCGGTCATCGTCAGGTTCACAAAGAAAGAAAGAGGTATCTGACCGATAGCTAACCACATGTTTAAAGAGGTTGCGTAACTAAGTTTTTACATATATATAGTTAATGTGGAAATTTGAGAGATTACCATAAACTGGTTGAGATCTCTGTGAGTAAATTCAAAAAATAACATACCCTAGCACGCATACACAAATATACACTCAAATATGTATACCCTAGCACACATACACAAATATACACTCAAATATGTATACCCTAGCACACATACACAAATATACACTCACATATATATACCCTAGAACACATACACAAATATACACTCACATATGTATACCCTAGAACACATACTCAAATATACACTCACATATGTATACCCTAGAACACATACTCAAATATACACTCACATATGTATACCCTAGCACACATACTCAAATATACACTCACATATATATAAATCTTAATAAAGTGGGAGTCTCAGAGTCTAGTTTCTATGTTGTGGCCAACAACTCGTTTTATATAGTAAAATAAAAGTGAACGAATATTTTAATTGTGCGTGTGTGTATTACAGTAAAAGTTATATAAGTATAATAAAAATGTTGTATTTCTAGACATTACGGCAATAGAACCTTCAATATCCCACAATTTCACAATCTTCCCAAGTTAGTACACTTTAAGATTGGACTGTCTGACGTGTTATCTGAAAGGTTTAGCTATCGATTGGGCGTATACTTGTAAAAAAAAAAAACACAATTTTTACGAGGGCGCTGCTCACTACAAATTTTATTTTAAAATAATATTAATATTTAGAAAATCGCTTACTCTCTTCTTTCATGCATATTTCTTAAAATACAAATGTATGTTTGTCCTTTTATTTAGGTTTACATTTTAACTTTACTTTATTCTCTTAAATAACTATATTTTCTAAGTCATATTCGAACGTGTGAAGATGGTGTCAGCTTTTTTAACATAAATATCACAGTGAATTAATTATATGGCATTACGGGTTACTAAAGTGTTTTACTTATTTATACAACCATTTATATGAATCACGATCATTGAGTTTGTCTCAAATAGAATGTTTAAAACCGGCCCGGCATGGCGAAGTGGTTAAGGAACTCCACTCGTAATTAAAGGGGCGTGGGCTCGAATGCTCGTCACTCCAAAGATGCTCGCCCTTTCAACCCTGGTGGCGTTATAATGTAGGTTTATCCCACTATTCATTGGTAAAAGAGTAGCTCAAGAGTTGGCGGTGGGTGGAGATGAGTAGCTGCTTTCTCTCTAGTCTTTAAATTAGGGACAGCTCGAGCAGATAGCACTCGTGTAGCTTCGAGCAAAATTAAAAACAAACAAAAGTTTCTAATTATATTAAAGACAGGATTGGTATCTTATGAAAACTTGAATGTTTCATTTGTTTCAATATTTTGTAATAATTATCCAACATAAAATATATACGGTGGTGTTATAAAACATGATGTGAAATAGAATCTAGAATCATATAAAGATAAGCAGTGCCACTTTCTTTATTCTAAAGCAAAGTAACGCAGTTTTAGTGTTATTTTACCATAATTACATAGGTCCTCCTCTTTCACTTCTAAGGGTTATTCTACCGTCATTACATACGTCTTTCTCCTTTATTTCCAAGTGTTATTCTACCGTCATTACATAGGTCCTCCTCTTTTACTCCTAAATATCCCTCGCTAGTACAGCGGTATGTCTCCGGATTTATAACGTTAAAATCAGGGGTTCGATTCCACTCGGTAAGCTGCACAGATAGCTCTTTGTGGCTTTGTTATACGAAAAAAATATACACACATTTCTAAGTGTTATTCTGCTATCATTACATAGGTTTTTTTTCATTTCTAAGTGTTATTCTACCGTCGTTACAGAGGTCCTTCTCTTTCACTTCTAAGGAAGTGAATTTACTTAGTCCCTCTTTCTTCTCTTCTATGTGTTATTATACCGTCATTACATAGGTTCTCCTTCACTTCTATGTGTTATTATACCGTCATTACATAGGTTCTCCTTCACTTCTAAGTGTTATTATGTCGTCATTATATAGGTTCTCCTCCTTCACGTCTATGCGTTATTATACCGTCATTACATAGATTCTCCTCCTTCATTTCTATGTGTTATTATGTCGTCACTTCAATTCTAAAGCCATTTTACACTTAATATGGAGGACGTCACTTCTAGTGCCTTTCTATCTTCACTGAAATTACCTCTTGTGTTATTTTTTTAATTGAAAAGCAGCTTTACCGAATACTTTATTTTGAAATCCCGAACTTTTATAGCTTCTCCTCTAATTATAACAAGGTAATCTTAGCGATAACGTTTCTCATTAACTTTTTAATATCGTGATAGTAACGTTATTAAAGCTGTTTTTCTTCACTTTTTCTGCTGTGATATCATAACCATGACAGTTGTTCTCTTAACACGAATAAAATCATTCTAAAACGACCAAAATCACTGTAGTAGATAAACAGCATACATAATAAGATTTGTTCTGCGAGTAAACTGAAGTTCTGCAGTAGATAATGCAATTGTATGAAGTTTAATTAACGCTATGCCAAGAAATAATTATATTATTTCAGCCTAGCATCTTGAAGTAAACAGCGTGATTTACTGAAGTATTGTGAGCTCATAAATCCAGTTATGAATTATATTTATTTACTGTTGTAGCATTTCTTTAGAATTTTTTTTCTTGTGTTGTCTTTCTTTGAAGGAAAGGAAGCTTTACAAAATACCTTATCTTGAATTACTGGGCTTTTCTAGTTTCGCTAATTACAAAAGGGTTAGCTCGACTATAACACTTCTCCTTTCTAGATGGTAACTATTTACTTTTATTTTTCTAAAATGTTTTATTACTAGTTTCTTTTTGGAAATTCATATCAGATATGTCAGCTGAGAAATCGAGTTGAAAGTGACCTGAATTTACACCAGAGTTGTTACGTTCAGTTCCACTTCTGTCGTCCCAGCTGGAACTGAATTTCGTTTTGAGCCTAAACGATAGTAATTTAGTATGAGCGTTCTGTGCAGCTGTTGAACTTTCTGTTTAAAACACCATCTTTTAGTAATTGATTTCCTGTTCGAAATCTGGGTTAGTCGTACACTCATGGTAAAAAACCAAAGTTTCTTTGTCAAAGTAAAGAGTGATGAAGAAAGAGAGTTAGGCCTAAACTTGAAACAACTGTGATATGTACTTGACGACCATTTCATTCATGAAGCTATTTCTGTCGTATTTAAGTAGAAAGCTAAGCTTTTTTTACTTTTCTTTCTCTTGAAAAATAACAAAAAAAAACACTTTTTCGCTGTGATTGTTTTTGAATAATAGTGACAAACATTTTAGAATCTTCAAAGATTCGTACATCAACCGTTGATTTTTCAATTGTTCATCTTGGACAGTAAATATTGCTTATGCTATAGATTTTGATGTACGTATATCAGTTATTATTATTACAATATTACAAAATGTTTTTCAGAATTATTACTGAATAAAAGTTTGTGCTTTACACCGTTTTTGTTTTACTTAGCCATAAAAACCACATATAACAGATCAGCTCGACAGATCTTGGAACAAACAAACAGGAACAGAAATCTGAAGATGTTTACGAACTACGAAATTCAACTCACAAGGTCCAGGATTTATCTTTAAATCTGTTGCTTTTATTAGGAAAAATTACCAGGGAATCTGATAATGTGTTTCGTAATGTATGCTAGCTGCAAACCTGGTTTTGTATGACCGATCAGAAGAAAAAACCGTTTAAAAACAAGTCTTTCAGAATTGTTCATTTACAAATCAGGTCTATCATAGCTTTTTGGTAACAAACCACGTATTAGAACTGTCCTGTCAATAATTATGGCTAGTTGAAACGTTTCTTTAAAAAATAAAGTCTGTACAATAAATTCTCCAACCATTTCTATTATTAATTGCTGCTAGTTGTAATTAGAAACCTTAGTATTGCAAGTCATAACGGTATAATTTCTACCTATATAGTCTTTATATCAGTGGTAGAAGCACATAAGAGACTAGGAAATGTGTGGAATGTCACGAGGGTTCATGAATTTATTTTCTGTGACTTGATAACACTCAATTTAGTAGGACTTTCTGGCATTAGTAAGATTTATAGGAACCGTAGCTTACTGGACACTTACAAAATATTAATATTAATAACGAAAAACTCACAATAAAATTTTTTGCTTTTCGTTTTTTCAACGAGTTATTTTTAATTAAGAAAAATGCTAAAAAAAATATATCGATCATTTTATACCTTGCCAAAAAACATCAAATGTTCGCAGGTTCGTCAGGTGGATGGTTGTATATTTAGAAAGCTATAATCCAAGACTCGATTCTCTTAGGTGGATAGCCGACAGAAGGTTCATTATCTGGTTTTGTGTCTTACTTCACATTATCTTTAAAATATTAAAATAACAGGAAAGTTGACAAGTAAATAAAATAACAAAGTATCACTGCTCCCTCTATCCACTGTTACTGTTATTAGTGACAGATTCTTAATCCATTATGGGTAAGGGGTACCAGCCTATCTTTCTACTTACACACTAAAGATAGTAATAAATTAACCCTAATAGCAACTAATATTTGTTGTATTAGGTGAACGTTGAGCAGCAAATAAGCAATTTCTGTGAGAACTCTTGAGGAAAAGAAATACTTTTTACCAGAACTCTGAAAAAAATTACATGTATCAGACTATTCCTAACTGTTCAACTATTGGTTACACAACAGATGCGCTCAGAAACATGATATTGTCAAGCTAATTTCGTAACATAATTTTAAAAATGGATTTGTTTGTTTTGGTAGTTCTTTTGAATACTTGCTTTAAGCCAACAGTAAGCACGTATGAATTTCCCTAAGGCTCCAACTAGGTTTCTTTTACGAACTACTTGTACTTCTTCATATTGGAGAAGCCAGATATATGTCCACAGAAAGCTGGCTGAGACAGTTTGTGGTTCATAATCTACTGAAACTAGTTAGATTATCAAGTCGACTTGTACGTTTTGTTAACAGTTGACAAACAAAGACGCTTTTTTAATGTTATGACATTTAATAAGCTTACATTACAGAAGGCTTAGAAACGTATAGGAGAATCACGATTAAGTTAACAACCATATTTTTTGTGGTCACAATGAGTTCAAACTGAAAAGTCTAATTCTTCATTATTAGTAAGTTGACATTAATAAAAATTCCGACACACTAAAAGCTGTTACTGATTTACACTTAAATATTTAACGACAAACCAATTTTACAAAGTTTGTAAATGTGCCAATCCATAAAACATTAACTTCATCTTTAACCATGAGGGGGAGAGGGTTATTAGCATTAGTGTTAGAAGTATATTTAAAAATATATATATGTAGTTGATTAAATATATCGTAAACATGTGCTTAACTTCAAAATTCTTAATGTTTTTAGATAGTGGTTAAAGTTTTATCTTATTAAAATTAATCGATACATGACAAATAATGTGCCGAGACTAGACTGATAACAATAAAATCAACAGATGTTATTTACCTTATTGTAAAAAGAAAATTTTTGATAATAGAACATAATTTTGTTTCATGCGATCAGAAAAGTGTTAAGCTACGGTTCTATTTCATGTAGTGATAACATTTTCATTCACTGTAATGTTCATATGATGAAAAGTACCACCACTATAGGCTCTCGTTACTTTCTAAATGTGCTACGTCACGAACTTGAAATTTCTATCTGTATTACTATGGACTATCGTTAGTTGAAAGTTGGATTAATGTCATTACTAGCTCTCATTAATTAACTTGGAACTCCTCTTGATTATTCAGTGCCATTATTTTACCTTTGAACTAAAGAAGAAAATGATATCAAAAAAATGAAGTAAAATTGTTGAATAAAATAATAAATCGTATTTAAAAGATTTATGCAAAGATTTTATAATTAACATACAATTTTTATTATTAGAGCGAATCTCTTTTATTCTTCTCCAGAATCGTTTATGTGTGACAGAAATCCTTACCAATATCATATTAATTTTGTGTGTTTTTTTATCATTTCAGTGTTTATGATCAATATTTATATATAATCTTTCTATGTCTTTCCGATGAAATATGTGTTCTCGCTGAACAGAGATAAAAATCTATCTCGAAGTTTTTTTAGGTTGTTTAAAGCCATCTAAGTGCTATCTTAGAGGCTCAAACCATGTTTTAACAGTCGTAGGATTTATTATAGTAATACGTCTTTTGTACTCGAATCTTCAAGTGAAGACGTAGAGATTATCAGAAAGTCCACCTGAAGAAACAATTCTTTTTTTACAATGTGCCAGGAGAAACACCAACATGGCAATTATCGTAAAACACATGCATCATGTTGCGAAACATTTCATGATTATCGATGACAGTAAATACGTCAAATACGAAATTGTCTATAAATTCTGTATTCCTAGCATTAAGTATAATAGTGTGTACGCTACCATACGAGCTTGTAAATAGAATACCTTTGTCTTGGGCAATAAAATATGATAAGGCTTTATATTATTGAGATTATATTGTGATTTTAGCGGTTTCACTTAATCTACATTATAGCAGGTTTCAGAAGTTTCCTGTTGCTTTCACACCTGTACTTATTAAAATCGAGATTAGTCGGTCTCATGCATGTGCTTTCGGACAAACCTTTAGTGACGCTGTGATTCGCTGCTTTAGTTTTATTGAAAATCTTTTAAAACTGCAGACGAAAACTCCCTTATTTAAAAATACGTCATTAATTTGGAATATTTGTTATTTGTGCTTTGCCATTACTGATATTGTTGAAACACATTGGTGAAGTACGGCTTTATCGATTGAAATGAAGCAGGAAACAAGGTCGTCATTGTTGTAGACAATGACGAGTTGTACGGGAAGAATCGCACAGCATAGCTTAGTTAGATCAAGTCAGCAATCAAAGTAGTTATTGAATCAAGTGCTATGTTATTGTTTATCGCCACTGAGTCACGTTTGTGTCTCTACACTACCGATGTGTGCGAAGACCCAGAATGACAGCTGGAATATTCTGTTCTTGTTGTTAGCGTATTGTTTTGAGAGTAATTAAACACACGCTCTGCCCTGCTTGTCCAGGTGGTTAGGACTATCGACTTGTCGCAGACTCGAATTTCCGTCATATCAAATATGCTCACACCATCAGCAGTTTACAAGGATCAATCCCAATATTTGTTGGTAAAAAGTGACCCAAGAGTTGGCGGTGGGTGATGACGATTAACTGCTTTCTCTCTACTCTCACAATGCTAAATTAGGGACGGCTAGTGCAGATAGACGTTGTGTAGCTTTGGGAAAAATTCAACACATATTTGCGTATAAAAAGATGCTTACGTATTATGTATTATGTAAACAACACTATGTAAAATTTGCCCCTGTAAACAGCGCGTTCCTGTTCAAGGAGTGTAATACGTTCTCATCAACTGTAAACAATGTGTCTAAATCATCAGTGCTACTTTGTTAGTATTCCGTTGAAAATAGTGTTGGTATGTACAACTGAACAGTTTATGCGTCATATTCGACAGTGTATATTGTGTCACACTCCCTAGAGTAGTCGCGTATTTTTCAAATGTGTATTACATTCAAGTGATAGGATTTAATAAAGGTCATTCTTCTTACGAAATATTGTTTGTTGTGAATATGTACTTAATATAAAAACAGTGTCAGGTATGTATTGAAAATCAGTCAGTAAAATTTGGCATGATTTTAAAATAAATACTATATATAAATAAGTAAAAGTATTGGAATGTTTAATGAAGTACATAAATCTTTATTTTAAAGGTATCCATATTTATCACCCGTTGCCTCACATAAAGTACCTAATACGCAATTTTAAAGATTAGTTACAAGTGAATAAGTCATAATTGTTAAGAAAGGTGCTTTAGGCAACAGTACGTTTTGTTAAATTTTTAAATCGAACTTCTTTAGCATTGTAACAATAAGAGTTATGGAATTTTGAAGTCACGTTTTAATGTTGAGTAATAATATATTTTTGGTACGGAATTTTAAAAAAAATCAGTTAGGTTACTTTGAATACTTTTCAAACAATTACCATAAAAACAGATTTAGCTTTAAAGCTTATTTGTTTGTTTTGGAATTTCGCACAAAGCTACTCGAGGGCTATCTGTGCTAGCCGTCCATAATTTTGCAGTGTAAGACTAGAGGGAAGGCAGCTAGTCATCACCACCAACCGCCACCTTTTTCACCAACGAATAGTGGGATTGACCGTCACATTATACGTGGGAGGGCAAGCATGTTTAGCGCGAACCCGCGACCCTCGGATTACGCGTGCACGCCTTAACGCGCTCGGCCATGCCAGGCCAGCTTTAAAGCTACGAAAATATACTTTTCTATGTTTTCATTAGAATACTATGTTTTGTTTTTTATCATAATACCATATTTTTATGTTTTCATAAGTAAATTGTATTTCTTTATGATATCATTATTAACTTATGATTTTTTTACGTTTCATTTTAAAATGTAATGAATAGTGATTTTGCTTCTCACAAATATTTGTTTTTTCATTTAATGTTTGATTAATATTAGTGAAATATGTCTGTGTAAAAACATTCAAATATTTCTCTTTCGAATTTTAAGGGAATGATATAAAAACAAAATTTTGTATTTGTACATCTTTCTTACTTTGTGTGTGTATTTTTCTTTAGCAAGGCTGCATCGGCTATCTGCTAAGCTTACCGCGCCTTGCAAATCCGTAGACTTACCGCTGTACTCGCGGGAGCCTCTTTCTTACTCAATGAAACAATGTTGTTAAATTAACTGCTTTATAATGATTTTTAAAATACATTATATTTCATGTTGTTATTACAGTATTGTATCTCAACCTAAATTTATCTTTTATGTAATTATACACATTCTGAGTATTTTGTTGGGGTAAATCTTAATGCTTGTCTTAAGCAAATAAAAGTTGGTACAGTGATGATAAATTTGGATAATTCCAGTTCAACTTATGATGTAAAATGCTGTAGAAACACTTTATCTGATGTAAGTAAAGATAAATTGGTAGTACCTCTTTTTATAAATATCGGAAACCCGTTGAAACTTTATTGAATCAAATGAGTAAACTAAAATAAAAAGTTCGTTAAAACAGTCAAAAACAAACGATGTTTTTTGGTGATACAGTAAATATAAAAACAGGAACAAAACTACAACGCAGATCAAGTATTGGTTTTAGTTGCACTTAAATTTGCACCGTGTTTTTATTTTGCAATAAGAAAATTTTCGCTGCGCATTAACCATAGGTTTCACTCAATTCCTACGAATGATAGTGATAAAAATTGTAGCTGTGGCGAAAGTTCGGACCTTCCATCTAGGGTCTCGCCTATAATAAAATACATGCCGGCGAAGTCCTTACAAACATAGTTTAATTCTCTGAAATATAAAATATCTCCAGAGAATAATCACCAAGGCCCCTCATGTCCAGGTGGTTAAGGTGCTCGAATCGTAATCTGAGGGTTGAGGTTTCGAATCCCCGTTATAATGTGATGGTCAGTGATACTATTGTTGGAAAAAAGAGTAGCTCAAGAGTTGGCGGTGGGTGGTGTTGACGAGCTACTTTTCCTCTAATCTTACACTGCTAAATTACGGACAGCTAACGCAGATAGTAGTCGTGTAACTTTGCGCGAAATCTAAAAACCAGCAATCACTGAAGCAAACGAAGAGGTATATGGAACGAGTAATTAGGTATTATTGGAGCACAAAACGAACCGATCCTCGGTTCACGATGTATTATTCACAGATTATCCATTGCAATTACCAAAGGAATGCAGAAAAACGGTGTTGGGGAGTATTATAATCTCTGAATTACTTCTGTAGTTCTTGCAGATGTATATAATTAAACAGACTAAGTTTCACTATTTCATTTCTATGCAAAAGTTTAATGATAAACTGCCACTACGCGTGGATTAAAATTCACGTGCTGGGCTGAGTCTTTGCAGTACGTGATAAATGACGAGACAACATCTACAGTAAAGAAGATATTACACTGGTTCGTGATTTATCTTGTTCTAGCGTGATGTAGAGTAAAAGAGCCAGGTTCCGGTTTGGCACACGGTCACGGGAAAATCCTATCTACCAGAATTTCATGAATGACGAAAACGAAAGAATAAAAGACAGAGGTAGTAATTGTAATTACGAATTTAGGAGATTTTATGAAAACTATCAAATGATAAAAGTAAATATTTAACTCGTCACCACCACCCTTCTGCATCATCGATCAAAATTCACAAAGGAAGAAAACACAGGACTTCGTTGCTTGTACAATCCACTATTCATTCTGTTATGGACCATCGTGTTCACCCATTAAAAAAGTTTCAAAAAGTCAAATACTACATCGTTAATACAGATTGGAAGAATTTCGTATTACCTTAAGAAACGCATGTGGGAAAAATTTAAATATAATCACCTATATTTTTGTCACATCTGACTCATTTGTTTTACATTAGGATATTATACTGCCCTCCTTACCCACAAAGGTTCAGCTGTAAACCTTTAATTCTTCAATTAGTGAATAGATAACCTCTGTAAGTGCCATTTTTTTAAAATGCATACTACGTTTTATTACTCAGAGAGTAATATATTTTTTAATTACACTTCTTAACCACATACCAGAACCAATATGATATTACGATATGCTAGCGTCTAAAGCTAATTTTTTGTAGTAACTCATTCAAATTATGGCCGATGCTGTAAAGAAGTAAAAGTAGACATAGAAAGTGCTAATTCATGACTTGTTTATACATTAGAATTAAACTAAATGGTTTACAGGAGTGGATTTGTTGTTTTTGTTTTAAATTAAGCACAAAGCTACACAATGGGCTATCTGTGCTCTGCCCACCACGGGTATCGAAACCCGGATTTTAGCGTGTAAGTCCGCAGACATACCGCTGACCAATGGGGGGCTACAGGAGTGAAAGTTAAACTACTAATTCGCTGTAAACACTACGATTATAAATTACAACTGCATAGTCAGTAAATAGATTGTAATAAAATAATTGTAATAGAAGTTGATACTTATTAAGAAACCAAGAAAGAGCTGTGTCAATGAAAAGCAGGTTTACATAAATCATAAAAAATATTGTACACGTATATCAATCAAGGGCTAATAAAGCGGGTCATATAACTATTAGAAATGTTTATTTACATTTTATCATATTAATAAAATAGCTCTTACACTTCTCACTTTCAATTTCCGTGGCCTGGCATGGCCGAGCGCGTAAGGCGTGTGACTCGTAATCCGAGGGTCGCGGGTTCGCGCCCACGTCGCGCTAAACATGCTCACCCTACCAGCCGTGGGGGTGTATAATGTTACGGTTAATCCCACTATTCGTTGGTAAAAGTGTAGCCGAAGAGTTGGCGGTGGATGGTGATGACTAGCTACCTTCCCTCTAGTCTTACACTGCAAAATTAGGGACGGCTAGCACAGATAGCCCTCGAGTAGCTTTGTGCGAAATTCCAAAACAAACTATCTTCTTTTTTGTTGTCAATACAAGATCCTGATTAAAGTAAAGATATATAAACTCATTTGGAAAATTTGTTTAAAAATTACTTCGTTTTAGTGATGTCAGTTTGGTTTTAAATTGTAGGTGGTGCTCAGCTCTATACTACTTCTGCATCTACAAATCGTATTTACTGGCAACCATTGTTTAACTATTTTCAATTGTAGTTAATTTTCTTAGTATAAACAAAATTGATTTTAAGCCAAAAATGTAATAATAAGCCTAAAAAAGATGTACGAAGGGGTGCATGGATCGTTGACACAGAACAAGTTTGTTAATAGAATGTCCATACGAATAAACCGCAATGATAATAATAATATTTTTGTAAATAAAAACCATTTTCTTTCATAACTCAGTTCACATTTGTTTGCTTCACAGACGTTTATTCAAGTCTTATTTAGATTTATAAACCAAATATTCAACATTCTGTAAAGTGTTTAGTTTTCCATATTTAATCTGTTTATTCGGAATTCTAGATGTTAAGAAACCTTGGAATACACGACCCGTGTTGTTTTTTTTCTGGGGAAGACCCAGTTCTAAGCAAGTACTTAACCTGCATTTGTTGTTCTTTGCGTGGTTTGAAAAGAAAACAAATAACTAAACAACATCGTTTAACAGCTGCCACGTGAGCTTGATTGTACTGACGCACTGGAAGCGCTACCAGACTGGAAGTTTGCTGTGTTCAAATAAAAATTCTCAGAAGTGCCTGCTGCCTGTTTGTTCATTTGGCTTCGTTTCACGTTACTCGAGAGCTAACCGTCCTTAATTTAGAAGAGATAGATTAGAGAGAAAGTAACTAATAAACACCATCCACTGTCAACTCTTGGGCTACTTTTTAACAATAATGAATGAGCTTAACGGTCATTCTGTAACACTACAAAAGGGAGTAGGGAACGAGCATTTTCGACGACTTGTTTCGATAACATGTTTCGCAGTCGTGCACTCACACAACCGATACATTCACGTGACCCTACGAAACTCTCTCAGAATAAGTCTGTGTGCTGACGAAAATATTTAGCAACTATGTTTTAGGTTTCATCGTGTTGTAAGACTTACTTTTATGTTCAGAATATTGTATTATTATATTATAGTATAAATGCGAGGGTTTGAAGCGTCAGTAACCAATAACTGAGAATTCATTCAAATGTTTGCATTTCACCTGACTGAGGGTCGACAGAACTAGAGGTAGAGAAATAAGAGTTTATTTGTAACACAAAGTTAAGAAATGGGCTATAGTGGGTGTTGAAACCCGTTTTTTAGAGCTGTTAGTGTTTAAACTTAACATTGATCCATTGGCGGTAGAGTAATAAAATAATGTCAGTTACGTTTGGAAGTATATTGAAATAAGTTCTTAGCCCAAAGGAAACTCATATTTCCACTAATCTGATTACTTATTTCTCATAATTTCACTAATTTGATTAACTATTTGACGTCATTTGGAGAGAAATCCAATTGCTTTTTTTTAATTACTGTTATTATTATTTACTTTGAGATTACTTCATAAAAAATAAAAGCAAAATGTGTATTTATCAGTTGCGGGTATTATTGATTTCACCAGGTTCCAGCATGGCCAAATGGTCAAGGGACTCGACTCGTAATATGAAGGTCGCGGGTTCGAATCACCGTCACATCAAACATGCGCGCCCTTTCACCTGTAGGGGAGATATAATATGACGTCTATTCTTTGCTAAATGAATCGGTGGTGATGACTAGCTGTGTTCCCTCTAGTCTTACACTGCTAAATTAGGAACTGTTAATGCAGATAGTTCTTGTGTAGCTTTGTGCTGTATTCAAACCAAACTTCACTAGAATGATAGAATACTAAGCTATTTACCAAATATTACCTTCGTTACCACCAGCTCGTGTATTAACACTACTCTCATGATAGTAGATTACCTGTTTTTTGTTCTTAGAATCACGTTCTAAAGACAATCAATAACCTTACATTTCTTCGTCTGGACGATGATTGATGATAACGGATTTTCAGCTTTGTTGTTGGGTTTATAATAGTTCTTCTGTGACATTTTCTTATGTATACTCTCGAATAAAGGGTAAAGATGTTAACGAAAAATGGAACTTCTTTACTATTCGTTTCACTGCTTTATAGTCCACTAGGAAAGTAATGAACACCACTTTACATCACCAGGAAAGACTATTCATGTAATTGCATACATTTTCATGAACAGGTGACAGAACCAAAATATTATTATCATATCCTGAAGTCTAAAGACAGATTTCGAAACAAAATCTTTCAAAACATCGCAGCCCTGAATTAATGTTTCAAACATGAGATTACCTGGAAATATATGACTTCCGAAAACAATAAATATCGCAAAATAATTTATGAAAACAAATCAAAACTGTTGTACATGGCAACTCATAAATACAAGTAAAATAATCTCTGTTCGCAAATAGATAATGTATTTATATATATAAGTGAAAAACATGTGAGATTTGTAAATATTATTCTCATGCTTAGTTCACAATCTTCTCGAAAAGCTATTCGAGAGCAGTCAGCGCATAATCTTCCCTAATGCTGATCTGACAGACTAGATAGAATATAACCACTCATTATCACCTTTGCGAACTTTTATACTACTGTCGTCTGACCAAATAAGGACTTGCACAGCCTCAAAGGTCAGAGTATGTTTCTGCGGTGTGTTAAGACTGTGACACACACGTAGACTGAACAGCCACATCAGAGACCATTAAAGATAAGATATAGTTGTTCATAATGCCAGCTACCCAACAGCACTTAAAGAATCAGATATAGTTGTCCATAATGCCAGCTACCCAACAGCACTTAAAGAATCAGATATAGTTGTCCATAATGTCAGCTACCCAACAGCACTTAAAGAATCAGATATAGTTGTCCATAATGCCAGCTACCCAACAGCACTTAAAGAATCAGATATAGTTGTCCATAATGTCAGCTATCCACCAGCATGTTAAGACCGACCAATGAGATAGCTTCTGACATTTATAACTCGTCAACAGCTGAGAACGCGGAACGTGTACATCGGAATCACTTCACGAACCTAGTTCTGACAGGCTAATCTTTAAACAACGCCCAGTCTTTCACTGAACCAATTTATATGCAACAACAACGATAAACAACCTGTTCTTATATCAACATTTAAATGTGACTGAAGTTATTCTTATGGACACATAACTTCGACTCCTACATAATATTGGAACGAATTACTTTTTTAATGTGCACTTAACAACCTGTATTTTTCATCTTTTAACTTAGTTTAATTGTAAACCATTCGTCAAAAAGTATGGTTTGCAAGAGATTTTAGAAAATTAGCGGATACAGTGTTGAAATCTATTATACATATGATAAATTGATAAAATTAATTCACGAAACTCGTTTAGCTCATTGAATTTTTTTTGTACTCCAACCTCTTTGAGGAACCAGAACACGAATCAAACACGGTCCTGTTCCAATATACTAATCAAGTCTTTTCTAAATTCATTTTTCTTTCTGTCTATACTATCACTCAGAATGGTGCATTGTTTCATAGACTTACAACACTACTCAATAAGAAACTGCTATGACTGAAGTACTCGGCTTTTCCAAATCGTAACTTTACTGTCATTAATTAATCTACTACTTTTTAATACTTCAATACAATCAGTTTTGTCTCATTTGTTTTCGAGATAACAGATATCAGTTTGTCCCCATATGATAACTGCATCTCAGACATGATACTATCAACCTGGTTCTAAACCCAACAGCTCAAAGTCAACTCTAAAATAATCTGCCATTTAAAAACACACACAATATTAAAAGTAAGGTCTTAATATAGTGTTACACAACAAAATAACAGCTTTTTTAGGCTCAATAAATACACACAAACACACATATATGTGTGTGTGTATGTGTAAGCCAAAATGTTATTCTTTTTTGGCACTCCTGTCACAAAGGATTAAAAGTTATAACAAGGAATATCTGTGGTACTCTTCCTCATTAACAATATTGATACAGGTACTATTTAATTATATATATAATTTACATAACGATAACCCACTTACAGCATCTTACACGTGCCATAATTAAATACCGTCTAATATCGATTTGTAGAGCCAATCCAAGCCCTCTGTTACGGACAGCTACACATACTATTTTTTTAATCACCACTAAAGCGAATTAATTTTCAGAACCTTTATGTCTGTATGGTGTCATCAATATAAATTAGGAATATTAAATATTCCAGCAGAGAAACCTGATGCGCAACATTTGTATTGTCAAGACAACTACAATGTGCTTCGTTCAACTTTTGTTTGATTTCTCTCATCCAACGAAATATCCAGTTTCTTTAACTAGTCTATCTCCTTCTGGCCTAACATTTTTCACCATTATATTTTATATTTGTTTGTTTTGTGATTAAACACATCTATACTTGGACCTCCACTTTATAATGGTGTCAGGCCGCGTTCATACCGATGTGCCATTGGCGGGGCCTCCATTATTTTATAAGGCACCTTATCAAATACACTTTTTTTACCCTCTGCCACATAAGAGCCAATATTCTCAAAAAAAAGTGTATTCTTTTAGTAAAATTATTGTTTCTTCTATGTCTGACTCGATCTTTAATTCAAACACATAATTCTGCAAAAAAACCTTCTATTAGATTCTTTAAAACTATACCCACATTTTGCATTCGATTCTTTATCTACCACTGAAGAATATTAAAATCAGACCTGTATACCAGTTCCATTGACCTAGAAAGTTCAACATCTATTTTAAAGCTCTGGAGCAATTATTATCAAACCTAGAAGTTCTGATTATGTTTAAACTTTACGCCTAAACGAAAGATTCATATTCATATAACACAAGCTTTAACGTTTCCTCAAAATATTTTCCAGATGATAAACCTACACAACGTCATTTCTTATAAAAACGGACGAGAAAACATTATTTTGAAAGTTCAGCAATCCATATAGAACTTTATGCATATTTTTAAAAAGTTCAATTCTCGTTCTTATATTCTGCTTACCTGGAATACATCTAAAAAACTTGCAAACTGAACGACCCCGATTGACTTTTGGCTTAAGATTCTAAACGAGTAAGTTCTAGTTTATAAATAGGCTTTATTCATCATTGGTCCTTGCTATGATTTTAGAATAATTTGAATGGCAGACTACGCCCTGCTAACCTAAGGCATGTTTTAATACACTCGATCTATTCTGTATTTACATGTTCTTTGATTCGCGTCAGCAGTTTTATTATAGTGGAACCGGTGATATCTTGCTTAGAGCAAAAACAAGTAAACCGATAAACTAGTTTAACTTTTTTGATGGTGAAATACGATAGTTATATCTTAAAAAATACCATAGACGACAATTTGGTTTAAACATACATTTCAGTCATACATACGGACACATTCTACTATTTACTTAGTGGTTTCCTTGACATACAAAGAATAATTTTCGATATACATCAAGGTTATATAAATTGGACAATCAGGAAATTCGTACATCGGTACTTTAATGGAATGAGTTGGTTCAAACAATAACCATTTATTCAATCAAACACTTAAACAAAAGGGTAATTTAAAATGGTCTTTTTTTTTTGTTAAGCACAAAGCTACACTGTGTGCATTGAAATTCAGATTTTAGCGCTTATATGCTTTCAAACTGGGACCGAGCCACTGGGGAAGGTTTTCAACACAAAATTGCTGATGTTGGAAAGTTTTTATGCATCACAGTTGGTTTTTGAAAGTTTATTTGCACGAATAAATTGAAATCATTAGCAAGTTTATAAAAATTTTAAAATTTGGTTGTTTTAAGATGACTGTAAGAACTGTTCAGGGTATTGAAAACAATCTTTAAGTTTAATATATATAAATAGTCTCCAATTTTCAACCGACTAGGTATACTGACTTTAACTAAAGAAATATTGTTTGTTTGTTTTTAAGTTGGTAGCTATACAATGGTTATCTGTGCTTTTGCAAAAACTAGTATTGAAACTCAATTTTTAGCGTCGTAAACACGCAGATATACGACTGCGCCACCAGAGGTTTGTTTGCTTGTCTTTAGAGCAAAGCCATGTGAAGTTATCTGCTGTGTCTACGGCAGGAAGACGAGTTTTGTAGTTTAATGTTGTAAGTCTGTAGACTCGGTCTCTGTTTCACTGGGATATACCAATATATGGTTCAAATAAATAAATAAAATTCCTAGATAGAAAGATTAAGGTTTACAGTATATGGTTGTTCAAAAAATGAGTTTAATCAGATAATGCGCGAATTCTGTCGATTTTTTCTACATTGTAAAATAATCTAATGTCTTTGTTTTATGAAAACAATAAGTTGATATTGTAAATTTTATATTTTTTTATAAAAATACAGAAGTAGTTATAACAATGAGTTATATAAACTGTAAATAACTTTAAATTTCTAAACTTAAATTTGAGCTACACTTGTTCTTTATTCCTTATCTTATATGATCCAAAAAAACAACAGCCGCCAAACTTTTCTAAATAAGCCATCTCTGTATATCGTAATTTCTTTTTTAATTAGTGGAACTGGTCAGTTATGCGGTAGAGCTCAGGAATTTGAAGGTAGCGAACCGGATGTAGATCCGTGAGATACTACAAAGTACTTTCTTAATCTTAAGCTGTGGGCGCATTATAAGATGAAGAGTCAATCACTTCACTTAAACTGTAGGATGCTTGCTAGTTGTTATTTCAAAAAACACGGCCAAAAGCCTTAAGACATTTGTCATATATATATATATGAAGTACAAAAGTTTGAACTTATTGAATAGCTTTACTGTCATCTCTAAATTGGACACAAATATATATAATTTTTATTTCTTATATCATATCTTACTGACTGAAGTCAATCTCCTCCACCTACTTATAGAGAGCCCAGTGGAATAAATGTTTTATTATAATTAAAAAAAGAAGCATTATCTTTCAGTGTGAAAACGCATAATCTTAGAGTAATAGTGGGGCTTATGAAGTTACCCAAAGAGACCCGACATATTTTAAAGATAAAAATAATATTTAAGCATCTAGGGCTAATTAGAATTTTAACGTCATAAAATGCATACTGCCAGATCAAGCTTTAACTTTTGAAGTTAAAACCTGATGAGCACCTGATTGCAGTAATCTTTGTTATTTCATGCCTAAATAACCAGTTAAACATGATTAGTTTTATCTGGCCAAGTTAAATGTGGATTGACATTCTTACAGGTGAGGTTGATGGCCTCTGAGTTCCGACAAATTATATAGAACACAGATGTGTCTTGCATAAAAACAACTGGAAATAAAATAATATATAAACTCACGTTTTTGTGTGAACAGTAATAATCTTTTATGACAAAGCCATAACGAAATAAATTAATAACTTTTGTTGTGTTTTAAAGTTATTTACTTCTAAATTATTATTTGCTATTAAGCGCAAAACTACACAAAGGGTTATCTGTGCACTTCCCACCACGGGTATCGAAATTCCGTTGATAGTGTTTTAAGTTCACAAGCGTAACCCCCGTGCTAGTGGGTTAGGCAAATTTTAAACTGGAAAATAGAATATGTATTATATTCAAGACGGCTGGTATAGGTATTAAAACTTTAATTAAAATAAAGTGCAGAACAACGTTTCGACTTTCTTAGGTTATCTTCAGGTTAACTATATACATCTATTCACGATGGTAAACTTTATCTTCCTTCTCTTCACGACAACAAAAGCTTTAAGTACATCTACATCCTTAGGCTAGAGCTCTTAGGTTGCTTCACGAATAATTGTTTATCCACTTAGTAACAGAACATACCTATATCGGTGCTGAAGACACTGTGGGTCATGTAGGGACGTGTCTGTCCGTGTACTACCAAGCATTTTTTAGAGGAGCGTTCTACCTGTCAGAGCAGTAACAGTTACATGTCCTTGCAGCAAACAGTTAAAAGAGCTGGAAATTTGAAGACATGAAGAAGTATTTGACAATTTTCTTCTCACTTGTACAGCACTGAGTGTAAATAAGTTTTACACTCAAACGTCCAGAAAACGGAGGTGTCCGCTTTTTTACTTTGACTATGGTTGATCCGGTCACCAGGTTACAGTTTGAATTAACCTAACACATTTACCACTACTTCAGTAGTATAAAACACGATCTTTGATTATATATACTTTATTTTAAAGGCAGTTTGTTTCTGTCCACGTGTTTCTGTCAGTCAGACAGAAATTGTTTAAAACATGGTATTTTTCCAGGTATTGGTAATACGAGTTAACATAATATTTCCTGGAGCCTTAATTGCAAAGAGCATTATTTTGTGAGATTTAAGCTACAATTTCTACGTCATATCCTAGTAGGGTGGGGTTATCAGACCCAAAATACTCTTTTAACTCCCTACAGCTGCAGTTTAAGGTAGGTGTTTAACTTTATTTCTACATAGTACAAATAAAGGCAAATACGCTACTTGAAAGTTCCAAAGACATAAATATAAGTTTAAAAGAAACAGAAGTTTTATCCTGAATGACAACTCAGATGCACATAAGATAAATGGCAAAATCACAAATTACTTATTCGTAATGACGAGAAACCCACTTGAAGTAAGAAAATACGTTCTGAAGACGGATGGTATCGGTATTAAAAGTAATTAAAATAAAGTTCAGGACAATGATTTAACATTCTTAGGTCGTCTTCTTTTTTCGCTGTTTTGTACTTTGTCTTAATTAAAGTTTTAATACCCACATCAGTTGTCTTTAGAATACAAATCACTTATGTTTCGTGTATAACCATACATAATACTTAACTGTTTAAGAGAGAGAAGACAGCCAAACAACAGTTTTACTAACACAAGAACTTTACTATCAGGACATGGCTATCAGATACCCATAGCTACAAGTGTAAGGAATGTTCAGAAACACCGTGTGTGTTATTCTTGATACTTCAATCTACAGAGAGACTATTAACGACTAGGTCATACTTTAACCACATAAAATAAATATATCTATATCAAGTGTTAAATTCAGTGTGGATACTGGTCAAAAATAGTTATATCCTGCCCTTGTCAGTTGTCCTTCCTTGTGGCATTTTTGTGTTGTTTAGAATAAATTTATTAATATTACAATTTGCAAGATATGAGAAAACTCAATTGTGAGATGATGAGTTAAGAGCCGTCTCTTAGCATATTATAAGTTGCCATGTTTTTAGTTTTAGCATGACCTCATCAACTCTTTGCATTTGAAATGGTCTCTTTTCACTGTGTGGTAATGTACTGTTTTCTACCCTACCTTGTCCAGGATTTTCTTCAGTCTATTGATAAATACTAATGCACCAGGGCGACGTTCTCAAAAGTTCAGATGATAACATTATTGGAAGAACGTTAGTGCTTTTATAAAACATATATTATTGACTCTTAAAGTGAAAATCTCTTATAACTTTAATTAACATGCTGTAATTTTGCATACACATTTAACAACATAAGTTACATGCAATTGTAAATATATACTTAAATGGAACAAACATCCATATTAGAATAAATATATGATATTAAGTCCACCCAATACGCTACAAAACATTTATAGCTTGAGCTCTTTCCTAATGCGAAAATTAATTTTTGACCTTTCACATCGTCCATCTTTACTTGCCAGTAGCCAGACGTGTTGAGACTCTATTCAATGTAGAGAAGTTCCAGACATCAGTAACTTAACACCAGAAGCCACATGGGATTAGAGCTCAGACACAACAGATATAACACTCTGAATAAACTTTGAAATTCAACAAATTTAGACACCAGTAGTCTAACACCATATGCAAAACATTGAATCACCAATGAATTTTCAATAAGTTCATACATCTGTCTGCAGTAACACGCTGAAGAGTAAACTGTGTTTTTCTAGATTCAGGCATAATTTATTTTGTAATCATTTTAAAAGAAGTTTCATAACAAATATGTTAAGCAGCCAGCCAAAGAATTGATATTGAATATAGATAACCTTGCTAAAAAGTAACCTTTATTGGGTATTTATAACCTTGCCAGAAAGATACCTTTAATTAGATATTAGTAAATTTGATGGATAAGTAATTTTTATTGGATATTTATAATCTTGGTCGATATCTAACCTTTATTGAATATCTATAACCGTTCTAGATACTATGTAACATTTATTGAATATCGATAACCTTGTTAGATAGGAAACTTTCATAAAGTTTTCATATGTTAGATACTTTGTGGTCACTTGTTTCATTTATAAAACAGTATGATAATCTATATTTGATGTTTATTCAAGTTAAATGCTGCCAAAATATAAAAATTATTAAAATAACGAGTAGGTGATCAACATTTAACACCATTTATGAAACATGGGCTTAAACCACCTTTAACATTGTTCAAAGAATGAGATGGTGATCTACCCCTAACATCGCTCAAGATATGAAGGATTAGTCCACCTTTAACACTGTTTACATAAGAGGTCTGTAGTTAACGTTTAACACTATTTAAAACGATATGGTATTAATATATTCTACTTAACACTATTTAGCAAACAACAGTTTATTCATTTGCTTTTAAATTTTGCGCAAAGCTACAGGGCTATCTACACTAGCCTTCCTTACTTTATCAGCTGTAGACTAGAGGAAAGGAAGCTAGAGATTATCATCCACCGCCAACTCTTGGGCTACTCTTTTACCAATGAATAATTGGGCTGACCGTCATATTATAACGTCCATATAATTAAGAGAGCGACCCTCAGATTGCGAGTCGAACGCCCTAACCATCTGGCCATGCCGGGCAAGGAAACAAGAGAACAATCCATCATTAATGTCGTTCAAAAGACATAGTAGTTTCTTCATCCAACAATGCCTTCTCAAGTTACCACGATATCTGTATTGCATCCAAAAAAGGAATGGTATATAGAGTTAAGGTTGCAATGGTTTGTTATCTAATTCAACCTCTTTTTCTCTGAGTTTTTTGTAATTTACTATACACTCAATTCTACAGACAATTGCGAAGGAACTTAAAAGTGTTTGTTCGAATAATGTACTGACGAGTAATTTAAACGTTTTTTTTAATGTTCAAAAGATAAATTACACCTTTACACAACAGAGTTTTTTTCCTTGGCCAAGATCCAATATTTTCCGTTAAAAAAATCATGAACATGGAAGATGACAAAGAGTTTGTGTGTACACCATAAAAAGATTCCTTGTCTTCTAGAGTGACACTCGCTCTCGAGGGTTTTACCGTTTCTTTCAAAATAATCCAATTAGTGATGACTTACCGAGTTCTAAAATAACTTGATTGACGACGTCAAAGATTATGTGGTTAATAAGCAGACTAACAAAGAAAAAAATCCACAGCAACGACAAATATTATTATTGAAAGATTACGTCAGGATAGGGCTGGGCGTGGCCTAGTGATTAGCGAATGGGATGTTAAACTGAAGGTATCTGTAGTATTCGCAAAGTTGTTTTTTGCGATTTTCACTAGCGACCTTTTCTCTATTCTATCAGTTTTAGATTACGGACGACTATATTCGCTTTAGGCGAATATACGATGAATTATATTTGTAATAAACTTAATGATTTGTTTAATTGTTTTGAAAGTATTATTTTCTATTTTCTCGTTCTGTTGTAATAAATAAAAACCGATTATGAACAAACAGGATACGAATATCCATAAAAGTTATGGAAAAGAAACATGAAGCGATAATTACATCTCTGAGACAATGATCACGTTTCCTTAATACCAGAATGTTAAGAAGCTGAAACAACAATATAAATATGTATGAATTATCAATTCATCTTATCCTTACTGTTTTACATTAATACTTTACTTCATGGTGTATGAGGTAAAACATATACAAATATAATAGAGAAAAGGAACTTATGCAGTGAAACACACATAATAAGGTAATAATATACTGTTAAATACGTAATAAAACAATGTGCATTGTAAAACATTTAATAAGTTTTGTACATAGTAAAACGAACGTAAGTAATATAGGCTGTCTCTCTTGTAACTTACATGTCAAGTAGATAAGAATTATTACACGATATTTAATGATTGTTAACATGACTTACGGCCCGGCATGGCCGGGTGGGTTCTGGCGTTCGACGCGTAATTTGACGGTCGCGGATTCGAATCCCCATCGTACCAAACATGCTTGCCTTTTCAGGCGTGGGAGCGTTATAATGTGATAATCAGTCTCACTATTCGTTGGTAAAAGAGTAGCCCAAAAGTTGGCGGTGGGCGGTGATGACTAGCTGCCTTCCCTCTAGTCTTACACTGCTAAATGAGGGACGGCTAACGCAGATAGCACTTGATTAGTTCTGCGTGAAATTAAAACAAACAAATTTGACTCATGCGACATCATTTATATAAACTGCTACATATAGGAAGGATTACATTCTTAAAAATCAAGATAAAAAGATAGAAGAACGTACGGTCAGACGGACGAAGAGGTGGATAAACAGATGTAGGATATACCAGAGATAACACAGGAAGATATATTACGGTTTAGTTTTATGTACTTTTAGTGTTCTGTAGAGAAACTGACAAACATATTATTATAAATAGACCTGGGTTATAGGAGTTACAGTCAAACCCTTAACATGTCGTTGGTTGCGTGATTCTGCTCAGAAGTTCTAAATCAGAGATCGTAGCAGATAACATTAGTAGCTTGTCATGAATATAAATACAAGTTCATTTTTATTGAAGTTTCTTCTGAACATGACACTGTGATCCTTCAGGACAGCTAATTCTTCTGTATGACTTCATGATGGATTAATACTCTCATTTATAGAAAACTTCTAGATGAAAGTTTACGGGTTTTCTTTCTCTATACACTTGAAGATGTATATTTCTACTAAATGTTATGTGACTTCAAACAAAAATGTATTCCAACCGAGAGGTGAACGTCATTGAGTTCGAATTACCTCAACTCTACTCATATGATTGAGTCTTACTTACGACGTTGGTTATAAACAGTTTGTTTGATTTGTTTGTTTTGGAATTTCGCACAAAGCTACTCGAGGGCTATCTGTGTTAGCCGTCCCTAATTTAGCAGTGTAAGACTAGAGGGAAGGCAGCTAGTCATCATCACCTACCGCCAACTCTTGGGATACTCTTTTACCAACGAATAGTGGGATTGACCATCACATTATATACCCCCACGGCTGGGAGGGCGAGCATGTTTAGCGCGACGCGGGCTCGAACCCGCGACCCTCGGATTACTAGCGCACGCCTTAACGCGCTCGGCCATGCCTGGCCGGATATAAACAGAGTAACAAGGATAAGCTACAGTTTTTTTGATACAGACTTTGACCACAAGAAGATTAAAAACTAACTCGCAACAATCTTGTAATACGCACGTTGATTGTATAGAAATTGACAGAAACCTGCAATAAATTCTTCATATACATATACTGGCTGTAAAGATATTAACACGAACCTACAATAAAGTCTTCAGATACTGACCTTGATTAAAAACAGTATTTTAATATACACGTTGGTTAAAAACAAATGATCACGAACCTGCCACATGTAAAAGTTTGGTTTTTTATTTCAGAACATTAAGGACAGCACATATCGTACCTTCTGATGCTGTCGTTTTGATTTAGATTCACCAAAATAAAAAAGGAAAGAAAAGCTCTGGAAACTAGTTACTTTTAAAACTAAGGCAGCCTGATATTTTTTTCTCCTTATTGAATTCTACGCTAGAATGGAATCTATATTTTTGATACTTTCTTATCGGTCCAGTTTTTTATTATTTTAAACTTAACCTCATTGCTTTTAAACTCTAACAGTGAAAAGGTTCTCGAGAATTGGAGTTTTTGATATCATATTTTATAAAATAGTAATAAAAGTTTGGACCATATTCGAAAACAGTTTTTTGTATATTATCCTTCATTTAAGTCACTTTAATATCAGACACTTTAATTTTTAAGCAATTCTCTATCACTTAAATTGTGTTTATTTTCACTATTACGTATACACAAATTATATCAACCCATTCCTATTGTCCTTCTGTCTCAGATAAATTTTTGTACGAGTTTATGTTTTATTTTATGTATATATAGCTTTTAGTTATTTCATTTATTTCCATGTAAATTCTTAACAGCTTTAAAAACATTGTTACTAGTTTATTTTTCATGTCTGACATTATTGTGTGATCCTGCTAACGAAGAATGATTTCATGTTATTTCTGTTGGTGTCGTTTCCAGTGACGTTTTGGTCTGTTTCCTTGGTAACCTGTATCCGTATAGACCTTTTTAGAGTTATTCTGATAATCTTGTTTCACTCGTTTGCTCTGATAGTTATAGGATCTAGTTTAGTTTAGTCTGCACGTCTTGTTTCTTTCTATTAACCTTTCCTGGATCACATCTGATTTGGTCTGGTTTTTTTTTTCTGTTTACAGTGTTCAGGTTCATACCTTTGTGCACTACAATCTTTGTTGAATGTGCTGCCTTTTACAACGCCACTGGATATCACGGATTAAGCCAGTTTATTTGGTTTTATCATACAGTTAAATTGTAACATTACATGAACTATTATTAATAAGAACGTCTGAGTGGAGTAAAGAAGAGTCTGCAGTAATATGTAAACCACACTATGTCTAGTGACGACGAAGCTCTTCGCTTAATGCCAGAGCTCATCAAGGCAACCTAGACATCTTTTACACATTAGTGATTGAAACGATATATATATATATATATGTGTGTGTGTGTGTGTGTACGTTATAAAACGGCATGAAAAACAACTGTTACGATATTGAGCTGGATTGGGCTGCAAAAATAGAATTATTATTATTAATTGTACCAGTCATAAACACATCATAATTAGAGTATGCATTTTTAACACAATATAATGAGTTTATTTTACCACAATATGTCATTAAATATAATTTTATTTTACATTCAATTGCTCATTTTCACAAAATATTACGAAACATCAAGGTAGTTTTCCTCACATCAGCTTGTATGTTTTTAATTTGATACAATTTAACAATAGATGCACGTGAAGTTATTTGTCTGCCTAGTTTTACCTAGGTACACTTTTAATAGTTTAAAATAAGATTCTGTGCCTGGTATTATTTCGTTACAACTTAAAGACCCACGTTGTAAAATAAAATTAGTCGTTTATTTTGTTATAGCTCATATTACCAAATATTTTGAAGTTATAGTGTATAGTGTTGTTTATTTTTATTTTATTTATAACATGAAATATTAACAAAATAAAAGACATATGCTATTCCAGTATCAATATAAAATAACCCGTTGAAAATTTTTTTTAAGCGCATGATAATAAAAGTGCAGCTTTAATATGAAACATGTTGCTCAGTTTGATGTTTTCATTTAAGGTTTAAAACTAACTTGATATTTTTTATTATAGTAATCTTCAGTTATTTTTATATAAATAATAAATGTTGCTATTTCGAAAATGCAGAAGACCTGACAAGAAATAGTAATTAATGTCTGTCAGAGGTTTGTTAGCAATTAACCATAGGTTGACGTGCGTGAATTGGGGTTGTATTTCCAGAAGGAAAGAAGATGATTCAGAACCAGAAACTGCCTTGTTACTATTCTGGAGTGAGAGACTCATCATGATAATTCTTAGAGCGCATGCTCCAGCGAAACAAAACTCTTTGGTGTTCTGAAAGATTATGTCAACAAAGAATATCGTATGTCTTGCGCTAACAAATCTGAATTCATTGTTAGTGCTGACGACTCTGATGACAATAGTTTCAACATGAAGAAAAATATATTAAATATATTTTTTTAAAGTAATATATATCTCAACGTAGGGAGAAACGACCTGAATTATTAGCGAAAACGTTTCGTTAAGAGAACATTTTAAGACTGAAATATGAATATGCTAAAGAAACCGTTATGGTTTTTATTTATTGAGTGCATCAAAGAATATATTCCTTCTAAGGCTTTCTCTGAGTGATTAGCTAGCTACGCTGGTTAGTAAGAATCCATATTTTACTTACATAGGATCCGAATTTAGTATGTTTAGTAATTTCCTAAGATGAAAAAGAACCACCTTTTTTGTATGTTTTTTCTTGAGGAAAGTGATTCACTAGCAATATCAGTCGGCAAAGAATCATACTTTCCTTTTAGGGTTCTTCTTTTGAATAACATAAGATACTCATAGTGGATCAGAGTTAAATGTAAGATATTATAACGCTAAAAATCTGGTTTCGATATCCACTTTTGGTAGCTTTGCACTTCATATGAAATAAATAAAGTTTTTGTAAAATTAACTCTTTATATTATTTTGGAATTCAAACACTTAAACATAAGTTTATATATATTTTCTCACGTATAATTCTGCACTGATATATACCCAAATCCGAAACTTAATGTACTGCATTCTGAACATGTGTTTCTATTAGTCTCTAATGGCGTTCGCTATTAAAACGTATATAAATGGGAGGAAAGAATTTAGTGTAATGGCATGATTTCAATTATGTCCTTATCATGACATCTATACTGAAGTATACAAAGAAAAATCGTACAAAGTACGTTTCGTTCTGAATGATGACTCCGTTAAACGTGAAATGGTTCCCTTCTCTAGTTTTTTTTTATTCCATAATAAAACGAACATGCGTCGATAGTTTAAAGTCTCGATTAATTCGTTCTGGAAAGAAACAGCTATTACAGAGCTAGATCGTAAAGTGAATTAACTGGGACGCTCACTAATAGTGCTGTTATTGTGATAGGTTTCGTGCTACAAAGTGAACGATGGTTTGTCATTTTCTGTGTTTTGTTGCTGAAATACTATTTGTTGGAAACTTTAGAAAGTGGAAAAATAAAGCAACCTAACAGATGTGGTCTTTAATGGGGAAAAAAGTGGTTAGTGTATTAGTAACGATCTGAACGATAATGATGAATGTACAACTCAGGATCAGGAATACTAAAACAAGGTATAATAAAAACTGTTAGTTCGTAAACGAGCTCACATATTTTTATTATATTGTTTAACCTGATTTTTCTACTTCAATATAAAAGTCTCTAGATAAGCGAAACGCATTACTCATCAAGGTGTTTAACACCATACAAAGTTAAATATCTACAATAATATGAGTTTTGAAAATATTAATATAAAGTAAAATAACAAACCCAACAGTGTACAGGCAGTTTGTAATGATAGTTGAATGACGTTAGTGGACAACCGTGAATTAATGCAATGGAACGTTACGATGGCCGGCGTGGCCAAGCGTGTTAAGGCGTGCGATCTCGTAATATGATGGTCGCGGGCTTGCACCCCCGTCGCGCCAAACATGCTCGCCTTTTCAGTCCCACTATTCGTTGGTAAAAGAGTAGCCCAAGAGTTGGCGGTGGGTGGTGAAGACTAGCTACCTTCCCTCTGGTCTTAATTAGGGACGGCTAACACAGATAACCCTCGAGTAGCTTTGTGCGAAATTTTTAAAAAAAGAACGTTACAAAACATTTATTTACGTCTGAAGTAAGTAAGCACACAGCTGTGAATATTGTACTTCTGCTAGACGTACTTTTATAATATAAATAAATCAATATACAGTTTATTTAAGGAGGCTAAGATGGAAAAAAAATCTCAAAAATATAATTTTATTATATCAAAAACAGTGAAGGAATTGAATACATATAATTAATACGAACATTTTAATGTCAAACGCTGAATATAAACGGAAAGGCGGAACCAGGTTTGTTAGTGAAAATAAAACACCTTTAAGAATTCACACGACATCTTGTGATCAGTATTTAAACTTTAGTTTCGTACACTATCAATTACATTATTTTAAAGATTTTGACAATGAAAGGAAATAGTACTTTCTCGAATAAACATTCATATAGTAACGGCGTTAACGATAACAATTCTTATGTAATGTCTTACAGTTATCAAACAGAGATGAATATAACACGTATTCTTAATAAGTACATCATCATCTGCCACTCAATTCCGTCAGGAGCATAGGGCCGCAATCACTGCGGTTTTTGTAACAGGCTGGTTTTTAAGTGAGCTGGTTGTTAGCCCACTGCACCTAGCCGTCCCTAATTTAGTAGTGTAAGATTAGAGGGAAGGCAGCTAGTCATCACCACCCACCGCCAACTCTAAGGCTACTCTTTTACCAACGAAAAGTGGGATTGACCGTGACATTATAATGTCCCCACGGCTGGGAGGGCGAGCTTGCTTGGCACGACGCGGACGCGAACCCGCGACCCTCAGATTACGAGTCGCACGCCTTACGCGCTTGGCCATGCTGGGCTCTTAATAAATGCATGGAATGTATAAATAATTGTGTGATATAATAAATTTAATAAAAATATAACATAAATATGACAATTATAGAATAATTAATGACTTAAGCTGAACTGTACGTTTCCATTTCAAAAGTATAATCCTCATTTTATATTATAATCATTTTGTCTTTAACGAATATAATATAATAACTGTATCTTATATTAAGTATATACTGTTGAAAATACTTTTTTGGATATAATAATGTACAATACACGTAATTAGAAACGGTTATGAATGCAGATGAAATAAATATTTTGTTCATTCCTTTGTTAATATCGACACTTTACTAATTGTTGGAAAGAGATTGTAGTTACCATAATTCTATTTACGATAAAGTTAAAAACTGCTTAATAACAATATCTTAAATAATTAAGAAATCATCACAAGCAAAAACAAGTAATTCAGATTGGTTGGATTTGAAATAATAAATTACGGATTATTAAATCAAAACATAAAATAAAAAAACGGTAGTAATCTGGCTTATATGAAAGCTAGTGTCAATCACGTCACGTCATGCTTGATTTCTATTGTTTCTTGAAATAGATGTCATCATACCAGGTATAATAGTTTGATTCCTTTCTCCCCTCCTCCTCCCAGTGACGTTACAGCATATTTGTAGATTTACAATGCTGTAAACCGGGTTTCGACACTCGTGGTAAGCAAAGCACAGATGGCTCATTGTGTAGCTTTGCGCTTAATTTCAAATAAACAAATAATACTTTTTACCACTTACTGTTATAGTAACGGTGTGCAAGAGGGCGCTGATGGGGAGGCCGTGAAACCCTAAAAGTGTAGCGAGTGCTGGGATCTCCTAGCCTAAACCAATTGCATAGAGTGTATTATGAAAGTAAAAAATATATACATGTCGATTCAATTTTAAACTTAAATCGTTTCAGAATCAAAGTGTCTGCTGTTATATCACCAAAGTTTCGAATAAAAAACAACCGTTTTAATCTACGGAAACTCTAAATTAAGAAATAAACACTTTTTTTCCCATTTTTCTTATTTATACATTTTATTTTATGTTTTCAGTATATGGATAAAGAACAATTTCAGGTTATGTGTTGTCCCCCAGTGGCTCAGCGGTATGTCTGCGGACAAACACACTAAAATCCGGGTTTCGATACCCGTGGTGGGCAGAGCACAGATAGCCCATTGTGCAGCTTTGTGCTTAATTCTAAAACAACAATAAAACAACAACAGGTTATGTGTTTGTTGCTAAGCAACATGACACAAAATCCTTTGTTGTAAGGAAGTGTTAATCAAACGCACTATCTTAGAGTTTGTTAACCTATCTGACTTTTACACATTAATTATTTTATGAATACACCATGAATTCATTTCATGAATGATTTTAGTTTTGATTAGCTAAGAAACGAATTTATGGATGTCTGATTATTTTGACTGCACTTTTTTGTCTCAAAATTTTTCGCAAAATTTATTTTTTTCAGTTATCTGTGAAATGTGAGGTTAGGGTACACTGTAGGATAGGAGTGGTGGTAGGTATCTCGTCATTTATGATGAATTATATACTAGTGTAATATAAAACGTATATTTGAAATATAAAAGTCATATAAAATTTTCTCTTAAGGCTATTTAGTAAATCTACTTTTATCTCTCCTAAATTATTTTCATAATCAGATCTTTGCTCTTTGTTATATTATTTATCAATCCAGTTTGTTTTAATCGAAAGAATGTTATTAAAACATAAAAATTATTTTATTCTCAAACATATAAAAATGATAAATATAAACAAATTAAAAGCATAATTTTGACAGTTGCTTTACACCATTATAATATATTACTTTATTAATCTGATGCACAGACACACACTTTTGTATTTTTAAGTTCCTAATTTATGGTCCATTTTTACCTGTTTTAATTTATTAATATTTTACATGTTGCTACAAAATGATGGATTTTTTATTATTCAAAATACGTTATTTACATATTACGACAAAACTCCCAACTTCAGTTGTTTATTTACCTTATTTTTTTCTTTAACAAATACTAATGTTATGATTTTTCGTATAATTAATCACTTTTTTATTTCATATTTTCACTTTTTAAAACCTTTTGTGTTGCTTTTATTTGTCTTGTATACCACCTATATATACATATGTATGAATGTGTGCCAAAATTGTATGTATGTGTATAAATATAAAACAATTATTTAGAATATCTGTGCAAATTCAATTTAAATCCCATTCGTAACCATAAAGTCGTAATGGATAATTTCCAAATCCGTTGGAGATATCCTATCTACTAGACAAAATGCTAAATTAGCCAGTAATTGCTAAAAATCAATGATAGGTGTGGAGTTGAGTGCTTACACCCACAATGTCTCCCACTGCCTTTCATTTTCTGTAGTCAGTTGTTTAAGGCAGTTACACTCAAAAGCTCATTGTCTCCCACTGAGACAGCGATAAGCTACGAACTTATATAATGCTAAAATCAGGGTTTCGATTCCACTTCAGTAGACAGAGCAGATAGCTCTAAGTGGCTTTGCTATAAGAGAAACACGCACTTAAAAATTATTCAAATTCTTAAATTAGAAAACCACCCTTATATACCTCTACTGTGTGTCAACCCAAATCCGCGTTCTTAAAAGTTCCAATAATGTCTAAAGTTGCTTATCTAAGCTTTCCTGTATTATACCTAAATAAATTTTAAA
This sequence comes from Carcinoscorpius rotundicauda, assembly GCA_011833715.1. NCBI lineage: Eukaryota > Metazoa > Arthropoda > Merostomata > Xiphosura > Limulidae > Carcinoscorpius > Carcinoscorpius rotundicauda. Next base: position 92,127,463 of record CM022395.1, read on the forward strand.
AACACAAGAAGGAAGTTGGGAGAATAAACTACTTTAAAATATTGAGTAAGAGCTTTTAGTTCTATTTAAAACAGCAATTTCAGTTGTTTTGAAGCTGAGAGAAGCATATATCATATTGTAAAAGTACATTAAGGTAGTTTTATTTCATTCCAACTTCAGAAATTAGAAGAACTTTCAAGAGTAACTGTCTTTCCATAACTGGCTGCAGAGAGTAATAGGCAGTAGAAGTTGTGGATGTAAGCACGCAACTCTATATCTTTTAACTGATTTTTTATGATGATTTGCTAGTTTAACATCAGCTTCTAGATTTGAGAACTATTACCACAGACAGTACGCATTGCATTTCTGAGTTGACGACTATGACTTAAGATGGATTTCCAAAGACGTTCTTAATACTTGTTTTATATTGTTCATAATTTTTCAATATTATTAATATATATATATATATATAGCTTCAATATTATTAATATATATATATATATAGCTTCAATATTATTAATATATATATATAGCTTCAATATTATTAATATATATATATATATATATATATATATATCATTTTGATATTATTTTCTCCAGCTCAGTTTTATTCCGTTTTCACGTTAAACTGTCCCCCAGTGGCACAACCGTATGTCTACGGACTCACTTTGCTAGAAACCGCGTTTCGATACCCGTGGTGAGCAAAGCACAGATGGCCCCTTGTGTAGCTTTGTGCTTAATTCCAAACACATTGAACTTTCCATTTTATAACCCTTGCGACATCACACCAAATTTTCTGCACATTAACCTGGATATGCTTTATAAGAATGATAGTTAACCATAATCTATTATCGTAGGTGGTGGGTGCTGTAAGTGTCTGTAATCACTCCTGTCATCACTTCAAAGTTAAGGTCACCGACAGTTATCTTTGGCAACTTAGAAATAAATATCAATACATCACAGTTTTCGGAATAATTAGTATTTGACTAATGTGTTTCCTTTAATACTGGATCATTATTATCCCTAACTTACTTTCAGGTTCTTAATCCAGTTTATCATACTGTTTCAACATTTTTCAATGTACTGACATTATAAAGTGTTCTATATTACTGAATGTTCAAACATTACAAAGTGTTCTGTATATTACCGAATGTTCTGACGTTATATAGTATTTTATATTGCCAGCCATACAGGAATTACTAAAGTTTATAAATCATCGGATGTTCCCTTATTCGACAGGTTGTTATGGCATTTACAAATATCATGCAATTTTTATTTATTATTAGATAACTACATGTTATAAACTTTTAATTATTTTGCTTTTTTTGGAGGGTAATATTAAAGTATTAGAACGTTTATAACTTTTTATATATTGAAACATTTTAGATTTTTTTTCCATTTAATCATCTATTATTAAGCGATTGGTTTGTCACTGGTTTAAGTTCAGATTGTATAGATTCTCAGGTGTTCATGTAATAACAATGTTTCGATTCTTATCAAGCTAGTATATCTCCTTCCTTGACTTGCCATGTAATTACATAAATTCTTCTTTTTTGAATACATCAGTTACTATAATAAATCATGGTGTTGTAGAAAATCTATATCTTTTCTTTCGCTACTTTGAAACAAACATATTCTCTTGACCTGGTTCAAGATAATAGATTGCCTAGAAACTTGAAACTTAATCATTACAATGACGCCACTTGGGGGTGTATAACGGTCCAGGTTATCACTGGGTAGAATGTCGAGTGCCTTTCAGTTATCCTCTCGAGTATCAAAGCGTGATTAAAAGGTCCTCAGGAAATATATGTGAAACAAGCAAATAGGGAAAGAAATGCAAGTAGATGATGGTATTAATTATTGCATCTACAGTTTTATTAAGTATGTGTAACAACAAGTGGAGATACCACTTTAAGTCTAGTTTCTCTTTGTTTGCACAGCTGGTTAGCTTCTTAATATGACGAAACAGATAAAATAGTGTTGCCATTTTTTAGAAAGATATGTTTCATTGGACATATATAGACTCAGCACGTTTGTGTGTTATCTCAGCTCTTCTTGTGTGTATATGTATAAATTCACGAGGTACAGTAAAATATGAATCATATAATCTAATTGTATATAAAAATACCTACGGGTACACTTACGTGAATATATTTAATCCAGGCCACGTGGTCCAAAACCGCTGCGGAACTATTACCATGCTAATTACTTTTGGTTTTTTTTGTGCTATCTGTTAGATTATTCTTGATCATGGTGTTTACTGCAACTTTACACATTATGTGAAATTGTTTAACAAAATCATTGTTTTCCACTGGCAGATAAAAGCTATAGGTTATGATCTTATCTGTGCTGTATGAGTAGGATTAAAACCGTGATAGCTATATAGTCGTTATTACTAAATCCGATGTCTCATGGTAAGCAATTAACATTGGAGTCACATAATGTTAAAATATGAAACCAACAAAGAACGAGTCGGAAAAAAAAAGAAACAGTTATTTCAGTTTTGCTATAAAGCGATGTAATCAAATTACATACGGTTCCTCACTCTCTAGCGGCATGCGTTTAGATTCAAAACACTGGAAATCATGTTTTGATACCTGTTGTGGGTTTCCCCGCTGTTATAGGGGTAAGTCTATGGATTTACCACGCTACATACTGGGAGTCGATTCCGCTAAGTGAACTCGACAGATATCTCGATGTGGCTTTGCCATAAGAAAGCACACACATGCAAACATCCGTTGTGGGCAGAGCACAGATAGCCCATTGCCCAGCATTGTGTTTAATTTCAAACAACAATGACAGCAGTTCCTGAAGTAAGTTTAAAAACTTCTTCTCAATCTAAGAATGACAACAACTCGTAGCAGTGCTCTTTAAACAATAGTTAAATGATATGAAAAAAAAACAATACATTTTTATTGTGCTACGTCCTTTCCTGTAAAACTGTGTCTTCTAACTAACAAGACAAGAACATTTCGAAAGTTATTTTAAACTCGCCAAACACTTACCGTCCTCTTAATATTTTTACTAAGATATAAGAAGATCACGGTCTCAGTGGGTTAACTTCCTGCATAAGTAATAAATACATGAATAATTAATCAGCGTTGTGTGCCTCATAAATACGATATACATATTATATGTGCATTTAATAAAACATAGACTTTCATTTGCAATTTTATTTCACTAGATAAACATTTACAACACCTTGCAATTTACTGGAATTTGCAGACTGAGTGGAATTTGGAAAGTCAACTCATAAGTTGATTATATCGCTTTAAGCAATGTCTGGAGCAATTGTGTTTTATTTTCTGTTGTTCTACTATTTTAAATTTTACACCTTGTTTAAATCCATACTGAGAAAATCCGAAGCAGATATTCATTTTTTTCTGCTTTGTGTATCCTTTATTGGCTGGGCCGGCATTGTCACGTGATTAAGACCACTTGACTCTTAATCCGAGGGTTGTAGGTTCGAATCCCCGTCACATCAAATATGATCGATCTTTCAGCCGTAGGAGCTTTATAATATGACAGTTAATTCCACTATTCGTTGGTAAAAGAGTAGCCCAAGAGTTGGCGGTGGGCGGTAATGACTAGTTACCTTCCCTCTGGTCCCACACTGCTACATTAGGGTCGGCTAACAGAGATAGTTCTTGTGTACCTTTGCGCGAAATTCAAAACTATATTTTTAGGAAATAAATGTGCATAATTAATGAAATTGCATTTTATGTTGGTCTTTTATAAATTTAACCTGCTGAAATCGCAAAATTGTAATTTTTATTAGCGAATCACCTAAACATGAGATTGAGTTTAACACGTACCTCTGCGATCCCAGGAATTGAAAGAAATTGATTATTAACGCACAACGTCTTACAAATCTACATTTGTTGGAATTTTTGTCTCGTTTTTAATGCGTATGTTAACGGTTATTTGCAGGAGAAATACTCCTTTAATCTTTGAACTTATTCCTTTATCGTCGATCGTCCTCAATCTGATGACCATAATTACCTACAATTGGTCAAACTTCGCAATTTCCACTACGATGTCATTTAGTAGGTTGTCGATAAGTTTTGAACTGACGAATCTAAAATCCGTAATTTGATTAACCGCAGTGAACATACAGAATTTATGTTCTGTAGTTACTCTTAAAATAAGAACAACAGTCCACTCTACAAGTTTATGGAATGTCTGCGAGATGGACTTTAAACCATATATTTTCAAACTTTCTACAGACCATCCACTTACATAGAAATCAAATTTAAGTAGACCAAAAACACAAAGTGTATAAATGTGCCTCGGAGACTTGATGTGTATTTTCTGAATCAAATTGCTGTCATTCTAGTTTGCTTCTTGTTGTTGGTTTTTTCATTATTCTTTCACATTTTCACTTGTTCCCTATTGCTTTAAGATATTGTTTATGAAACTGTTATAAGAAAATGAGGTATGCTGAACTTTACTGCAGTGACCTTTTGGGCCAGATGGCTCCTTTATTTCTCGGGTCTCCCGCTGTTACAGCGGTAAGTCTAGGGATTTAAAACGCTAAATCAGGGGTTTGATACCCCTCGGTGGAGTCAGCAGATAGCCACACGAGGCTTTGCTATAAGAAGAACACTTATTTTAAAGATGAGAGCGCTGTTACAAATAAATTTGGAGTGTAGGTTTTGTCACTTTGCTTCAGTTAACAAGGTTTTCATTTCTATGGAAACCATTAAATGTCATTTGGTTGTATGTTGTAAGGTTGTAAATGCTCTTTAATACGCGAGTCAATCCAAAGCTGAAGTGTACTATGGAATTGTCTGGACAACAAATATATACCTTTAAATCCTCCACACATGTTGCTCATTGCACTAGAACATGTAGTTTCTTCTCATGAATTTCAAGTGATCCCTGGAACGTACAAATATTCTTACATCTCACCCTTCAACGACTTCTATCAATCCCTAACACGTGTCTTCAGTTAATTTATAATTAGGTTTTCTTTAACTTCTTAACCCACTACCACTAACATCTTTGTTTACACGCATCAGTTTCTTATCCCATGTTTTGAAAATCTCTCCTATGACATCCACCAGCCTTTCCACTCCAAGTTATATTAAACTTTATACCATCTCCCATGTTATATTGACTTAGCTTCCAATTAACATTCCTTCGTAGCATTTCACGATTCTCTTTCCTGAATTTTATTGTATATCTTTCAAACTTTTCAATGTTGGAAAAGGAAAGAGTTGAAAAAATATTTTATTTGATATTTGTGTTAGATTTTATATCACATAAAACAATTAACATTAATACGTAATTATTAAAGAAAGAGATGTTAATTACCATCAAAAACGACATTCTGTTCGAAGCAGATAACAAGCGAATCGGTTTCGCAACCACGTTACTGAAATCAATGCATTCTTAATGGATTTTTAATGGACTTTGTAAAACAGACCTAATCTGTAATCACATACCGTAGAAGAATAACATTTGAGTCCATGACATTTCAAGGTAAACTTAGTTCTATTTAATTTCCCAAATGTGTAAGTTGGCTTCTTTGAAACACCTTCCTGGTTGAAAATACAACAAAACGTATTTAGTCTCATAGCAGTCAACACTAAGGTCCAAGATGGCCTACTAATGAACAATATGTGACTAAGGTCCAAGATGGCCTACTAATGAACAATATGTGCATGACTATTACGCCTATTTTTAAACGAAGTAATTTTTCCCGTCTATGCTTGGTAAATTGCTAATTACTGTGATAACCGAACACATTTTTATGTTTAATAAGTTATCATTTCTGACAACAAAACCACGAAATGGAATAAAGGTATTTTATATGAGTAACTACTAACTACAGTAGACAAATAAACAATGTAATTACTTAGGTCTGTTCGCAGATCAAAAAATAACACGAGTCCGTAATTTATAGAAGTAGAAAATTCACAGAAAGTCATTTTTTGCAAGATTATTGAAACTTAATGAAAGCTTCTTAAACTGAAAGTCATACACACATTATTCTTTTGGAAGCTGTTCTGAACTTATATTTTTGATTTAGATTACGAGGTTTACTTAGGATGAACACTGTTGTCATTCAAAACAATTTTCTTAATCTCTGTTGTTAGGAGTTTGATTATCTTTCTTCGAAAACATTTTGTTTGATATCAGTGTTGGAAAAGGTGAGCTGTGATTATTTCTTTTTTTAATTTTGCACAAAGCTACCCGAGGGCTATCTTCGCTAGCCGTCTCTCATTTAGCAGTGCAAAACTAGAGGGAAGGCAGTTATTCATCACCACCGACCGTCAACACTTGGGCCACTCTTTTACCAACGAATAGTGGAATTGACCGTCACATTATAACGCCCCATAATTGAAAGGGTGAGCATGTTTGATGCGACGGGGATTCAAACCCGCGACCCTCGAGTCGAACGCCTTAGCCCACCTGGCCATGCCAAGTCGAGATGTGATTTAAAACCACGAGATAACAGTTTTGGCTTAGAACAGGTAAATATTTGGCCAGAACTTATGTTTAATGTTTACATAATTAAGGCAATTATTAGTACTAAACAAATTACTCTGTTAACTATAATAATGACCCTCGCTGGTACAGTGGTAAATCTACGAATTTACAACGCTAAAATAAGAGATTCAATTCCTTTCGGTAGACCAGGCAGATAGCACGATGTGGCTTTGCTATAAGAAAACAAACAAATTATATGAAGTGGATGGAGTTAAGAACACAGTTTCAAACTATCGGAACCAATTCCCTCTAATTACATTTTGAATAGCAATAATAAATTTTATATCTCATTATGGAAGAAAGCTAAAACAATGATGACGAAAACAAATTGAATCATCATTTGTGTATCCTCGCTTTTAACGATTCTTTCAGCTGTGTATTTAATAATAAATATTTCCCGAGATTCAACCAGTTTATAAGATTTAGATAAGTTCTAATTCACATAATAAGTCAACCAAACACTTGAAGCTATGTATAGTAAGTGTCGGTTTGTGTTTTGGTGAACACTCCTGAAGAAGTTGTGAAGCGAAACGTTGAGTGTTTAATAAAATAAAAACATTTTGGTGTTAAATAGGGCGTTTATTTCTATTATTAGTAGCTTTTGTATACATCAATATGCACTACAGATATCGAATAATGAAATTTCAGCACCTTGATGGATTTTTCCTTAAATAAAACCTCAGCTTACTTTTGTTAAAAAAATATATGCGTACAGTGGTTGAAACACAAAATGAAGTTATATAAGTAATTCGAGATAACTCTTAGACACAACTAGTTAAGCTAGAGTTGCTAACTTTTGGTGGGTAAATTCTGCAATGTCTTATCGCATTATTATATTTTATGTGTTATACGAAATCATTTTTATGCGTTAAATTTATTGTATTTTATCACATTCTGTTTTCTCATGTTTTCAATAAACAATCATATTCTGGTGTATAACTGTTAGAGTTTTATCACATCTTATTTTTTCACTTTTTTAACAAACAGTCCTATTCTGATGTATAGCTTTTATAGTATTTTATCAAGTCTTTATTGTGTTTTTTTCTTGCGACTAAACATTTAGTTAGTCCTAAGTTGTGACAGCTAATGGAAGGAAAACTTGGAGCAATTTGAAGATGTGAGTCTTTTTCTGCTGTCGTACATTTACAGACGCTGTATTTTCAGCAATTCCAAGAGCAAGGTTTTAGTTTTATGCCGTATAATAAATGAATAATTAATTAGGAACACGAAGAAAACTATTCCTTAAACTTATAGTTGACAAGTCTGATTATCCCCATGATAATAAAATAACTTTAGGAACACGCGATACATTGAAATGAGAACTATATCAAATGAAGAAATATCGTCGGTATGTTCCTTAGCCTTGAAGGACTTCTGGCTGTAACACAAAGCTATTAAAAGAAATATCTGAGCTGTGCTTAGTGAAAGTATTAAGCTACAAATTTCGGTGTTATAAACCCTCACACTTACCGCTGATTCGCTGTAGGAACTCCTTACAACCAACCACCTGTATATTTCTAATATTTAGCATCTTCTTAGTAGAATATAATAAATATTAGGGTGTTTTTTGAAGGTTAGAGGTGGCTGCGCAGTAGGCTACGTACTCACTGCAGGGATTGGCTGGTGAGTTTTTCCTTATAAGTCTTCAAACTTACCGCTAAACTATTTGGAGAAGGTGCTTCTAAGAAAGAATAATTATAGTATTTCACCTTTTCAGCCTAATATAACACACATTATAGATCACGAAGCACTCACACCTTCATAGTTTACTGATTCACAATGCTAAAATACGGAGCTCGATTCTCCGCTTTAAACACGGTAAATGACTCAATCTGGCTTAGTTCCAAAACAAACAAAAAAAGCACACACTATCTTCATAGTTTAATAATAGCTTTGTAGCGTCATTATGATATTTTGATAGCCATGTTTTTCCGTTGATAATAATGGTATGTGATCAATAAGTTTCGAAATTAATAAACTAATTCTTATTTTAACAGAACTGTTACAGATGTAAGTGTATTTTTTGAAGCTTCGACGTTTCTTAACTTCCATTATTAAATCTGAAAAAAAAACAATTGAAATTATTTTTTCTTAAGGGGCGCTCGACTCGTAATCTGAGGGTCACGGGCTAGAATCACCGTCGCACCAAACATGCTCGTTCTTTCAATCGTGGGGGCGTTATAAAATTACGGTCAATCCCACTATTCATTGGTAAAAAAGTGGTCCAAAAATTGACGGTAATTGATGATGACTAGCCAGATGCTTTTCCTCTAGTCTTACACTGCTAAATTAGGGAGAGCTAGCGCAGATAGCCCTCGTGTAGTTTTGCGCAAAATTAAAAACAAAGAAATAAACTTTTTATGTATATATATTCTAGAAGTAAGTAACTTAGAACATGTGCTCTAAATAGTATGTAAAGTCACACAATATAGTGCCGTTATCTTGATGATTATGATGCAGGATGATATAAGTGAACTATAGAATATCTGCCGTTATATTTGTGCACATTTTCATACAAGTCTGATGTGGTTCATTTTTATCTTTTAGCGCGTAATAGTAGAATGGCAAGAAATCTTAAGTTCAAAGTTTCTCAAGAACAAAATGTATATTCTCAAGACGGCTGATATGGGTAATAAAACTTTAATTAAAATAAAGCACAGAATGTTTTGACCTTTTTAGGTCATCTTCAGGTCGATACGTTGTTCTGTATTTTATTTTAATTATTATTTTAATACCCATACCAGCCGTTTTGAGAATAGATTTTTTACGTCAATTCATCACATATCACAAAGGACAAAAGGTCTTCTCCCCAGGGGCACAGCAGCAGAGCTATACGAAGGCTATCTGCGCAAGCCGTCCCTATTTTATTTGTATAAGACTAGAGGGAAGGCAGCTGGTCATTACCACCCACCACCAACTTTTGGACTACTCTTTTACCAACGATTAGTTGAATTGACTGTCACATTATAATGCCCCCACAGCTGAAAGAACAAGCATGTTTGGTGTGACGGGGATTCGAACCCGCAACCCTCAGATTACGAGTCGAGTGCTTAAACGATCTGGCCGTGCCATGTCACAAATTGTGAATCAAGCCATAGTTTCACATCTGGGGATGATCGTATGGCTTTTAATTTTGGGGGAATTTTTATGAATTTTTTGGGATTTACATTAGAAGAAGAATACATGAATTAAATATGTATTATTTCGTGAGCATGAAGATAATTTGAGACAACAGCAGTCGCTCACTCTCTCGAGAGGCTAATTTTGTTATAGATCGGCCTCACATATTCTCACAATATATATATTGTCTGATAATCTTCTGAAATGTTCAGATAATTACACAAGCCTCAAGGTAATACAGCGTTTCAAACTGATTTTTTTGTTCTTCTTATCATAAAAAATAGTTTATTAATTTAAAATAAATATTTTAGTGAAAAAGCATTACTCGTTAAAGTTTAAAAAAATCTTGCGATTTCTAAACTTCATAAATTATTTAATCCTTACAGTTTTAATCTCCGATGATATCAAATGATCTAGAACTCTGCCAGAATTTCGGAATTTTCACAATAATAGATATTTTATACGCATTTTGATTTCATCGAATAACCAGAAAGTGCATTTGTAAGCATTCTGGTTTTATCTTATAAGATTCGTCTTTGTCAGTTTTCTTCTGTTATATTCAGCTGTCGGGGTTTTTGAAAGTATATTTTTCTCATGACATGATGTAGGTTAAAAGATTTTGATCTCATCAAACGAGATGGTCATCTTGAAATTCTATAATACTCTTTTCTTATGCCATACAAGTGGTTTGTCTATTAACATTCCAAAAGCTGACAATTTTTTAAAGAAAAGTTTCATTAAACTTTGGTAATTATGTAAAAAAGAACGTCTCTTCTTTTCTCACCACACAAGTTGGTTCTCTATCAAAAGTCCATTGTCATCCCCTCGGTAAATTTAACAGATAGCCCGATGTGGTTCTGCTATAAAAAACATACACACACACACTGTCATCCAACGAGAAGGTAATCTTGAAATCCTGTATTATTATCACACGAGTTGGTGTGAAATCTTGAAATACTGTGTTATCATCACACGAGTTGGTCTTCTCGTAGTAAGTACTCCATTATCATCAAAAGAGTCGATACTCATTAGCATCATAAGCATTGATCAACTTACAACATCTTACAACTTGCAAACAAGTTGAAATTAATGCAGAACTTTATTTTAATTACAAGAGTTAATTATTTTGTTAAAAGTATCAACTCCTTTTATAAATGATCTGTGGTTATTAGAACTGTAGATAAAAAATTACCTTACAGTAGCTGGACATGATATAAAAATCTATGATATACAATATCATGACAAAATGAAATGGAGTTTCATATAATGTGTGTAACATAATATATTTTTAGATACTTCATATCGTGAATGTTAATGTAATGCATTATTGGATGTGTTCTATTGTATTGGGTATGTTTGATTATTTTAACTTGGTTACCACGAGTTAATGTAACAGAAAAGTCAGCCAAAATTCAAATATTCTTGTGATTTTTTTTCTCTTTTAGTTGTTACTTTTTTCATGGCTTTCACGTTATTAACTGAATATATCACAAGCTAGGAATCGTACTGTTGCTGAGTATACAATGGTTTTAACTGACTGTATCATAAGGTAGGGAACGCACCGCTGTTGAGTATACAATGAAAAGTGTTACTTGGAAAGGGACGTTGTTTAAAGATAACATCATATTTCTCATAGTGATGGTTGGTATCTTGGTTACGAATTATTAATTTACTTCCAGAAAACCTAGCAGTGGCCGGAGGAAAAATTACTCTACCTTGTAACATTACCCCTTCCATCATGGACGACATGTTTGAATTGGTGTTATGGTATAAGGATGATTCTCCTAAACCTATATACAGCTTAGATGGCAGAACTGGAAGTGTGGGCCAGGCGCGCCACGCGTCTTCTGACTTTCTGACTGGTAGGGCCTACTTTAGTACGGTGGACAGACCTGCTGTATTAGTCCTTGATCCTGTTATATCCACTGATGAGGGAAGTTACCGATGCAGAGTAGATTTTCATAAAGAACGTACGCGTCATTTTGAGGCGTACGTCATGGTTATAGGTGAACATATTTCATATTTCTCTTTCCTCACTAGCTAGGTATGTAAGTTTTGGAAAAACCTGAATAAATTTCGAGTTACTGTTTTTTTTTATTAGTTAATTTCACATTTTAGTGTAATTTTCACAATGTATAACTACCGTGATGAGAAATGTGAAATAGTTTTTAATTGAATGTATAAGCTTATTATGGTAATATTTACCATATGTATATCTAAATTACTGATAACCTATTATTCGGTGTTTCAGTGCCTCCTCAGAAAATTGTGATAAAAAACCAGATAGGTGAAGTGTTACAAAATGTGATTGGCCCATTGAACGAAGGCGAGTCTTTAACACTGATATGTGAAGTACACGGAGGTAAGTTAGTGCCACGACTAGGTTTGAAAATAGATGGTTGACATGGGTATGTTTGGTAATGAAGTGTTTCAAAACACTAGAATTTCCAGTTGACTTTATATTCTGAGTGATATAAACAGTTATAACTGGTATAAACAGTAGCTTAAGCTAAGGACACAAACAGAGCTTCACGCTCAATTAGTGGCATATTAATGTAGCAATAATTAAAATAATGAAAAAAGGTATGCAAACAAATTAAAATAATCATGAACACAGATAATAACACAGTTATGTTATAACATTCAGAAGTTACACTAGTAATGAACGTATAGAGAACCACATAGTAGACTAGTAGAAACAGTTACAAGCTACACTAACAATAGACAAATTTATTTACAAGTTAGACTTACAACAAATAGTTCAATCATAATTTATACTTAAGACAGACAGATACAGCTACAAGTTAGACAAACAATACACAGTTCAGTCGTAATTTATACTTAAGACAGACAGATACAGCTACAAGTTAGACAAACAATACACAGTTCAGTCATAATTTATACTTAAGACAGACAGATACAGCTACAAGTTAGACAAACAATACACAGTTCAGTCATAATTTATACTAAAGACAGACAGATACAGCTACAAGTCAGACTAACGATAGACAAATACCTCCAGAAATTAAATTATTGACAAATTCATGAATACTGTTATACTTTATCTCCTTTTGCTTGACATGGGGATGAAGCTATAAACTGGCTACACAAGGTTCTCTGGTATTCTGTTTTGATATGGGGATGAAGCTATAAACTGGCTACACAAGGTTCTCTGGTATTCTGTTTTGACATGGGGATGAAGCTATAAACTGGCTACACAAGGTTCTCTGGTATTCTGATATGGGGATGAGGCTATAAACTGGCTACACAAGGTTCTCTGGTATTCTGTTTTAATATGGGGATGAAGCTATAAACTGGCTACACAAGGTTCTCTGGTATTCTGTTTTGATATGGGGATGAAGCTATAAACTGGCTACACAAGGTTCTCTGGTATTCTGTTTTGACATGGGGATGAAGCTATAAACTGGCTACACAAGGTTCTCTGATATTCTGTTTTGATATGGGAATGAAGCTATAAACTGGCTACCCAAGGTTCTCTGGTATTCTGTTTTGATATGGGGATGAAGCTATAAACTGGCTACACAAGGTTCTCTGGTATTCTGTTTTGACATGGGGTGGAAGCTATAAACTGGCTACACAAGGTTCTCTGGTATTCTGTTTTGATATGGGAATGAAGCTATAAACTGGCTACCCAAGGTTCTCTGGTATTCTGTTTTGATATGGGGATGAAGTTTTAAACTGGCTACACAAGGTTCTCTGGTATTCTGTTTTGATATGGGGATGAAGCTATAAACTGGCTACACAAGGTTCTCTGGTATTATGTTTTGTTTTTTTGTTTTTTCTATTTTTAGAAATAGACGACCTGTTGCAAGGTTAGTGTATTTTAACATGTAAAAAAGAAGAAAAAATAATTTGAAATTAGCGTGCAGAATCTACTTCTCTGTGTGAAAAACAACAAAACTATATAAAGGGTGTAATAGTTCTAATTATTTGTTGAATCTAAAAAAAATATTATAGACTATCAAGTCTGCATTTTCAAGTAGTCCCGCGTGAGAGATATGGCGAGTCAATCTAATTAGTTAGAGTACAAAATAACAGACGATACTGCTTACGATAGTGCTTTTAACACTGCGTTTTATTCATTAGGATAGTGCTTTTCTAAACGTTACTGAAGATCATTCTAAAGAAAAACTTCCACAGTATACCACTCCTTTTACTACAGCATTAAATAAAGACTTGTTTATATCACATTATGATTTACTAAGATATGGTTAGTTTTATTGTTGTAGTTTTACAATACCTTTCTCCATCAAAAATCGTATTGGACCGAACTCCTCAAAATACTGATTCAGTAATAGTTTCTTGTTGCTAGGTAAACCATCGCCGTCAGTAACGTGGTGGAAAGACAACATTTTGTTGGATGACAGGTATGAAACGACCCCTCGAGGCACAATTCGGAATCAACTCGTTATTCCCGCATTGAAAAGATATCACTTGATGTCTACATTAATATGTCAAGCTTCTAATAACAACATATCTCTCCCTCTGTCGTCTTCCATCACGCTAAACATGAATTGTGAGTACAACTTATTTTCATTTCGGTATCATAAAATTAAGACGAAACGAGACAAAAGTCAAACGAAGTTACATTATTGTTTTTTGATAAGAAAAACTTTTTATTGATCTCGAAGTAAGTTCGAGGTTGTTTTCTTGTGTTTTTTTTTGGTGGCTCGGTGGCAAGCTTTATTGAGTATAATGTTGGATTCAGGGGTTGGTTTGATAACTGCGATAGGCACCCATACTGTTCCTTGTGCATTGTTACTATAGCGAAACGTATTGTTTCTAATAGCCATGTTTTATATTAAAAGAACTGAACAAGTACCTACAACCAATATTTGTCAATATTTATTATTTGCTGTTTTGAAAATAGCACACTTAATTCAAGTACGTAAATGAAATAAAAATACCCTCAATAAAGATCCATGTTGTAAACCAGGAGTTGGAGAAAAGTCATCTCTAAAGGTTTTTTTAAGTTGAATAGAATGCAAAGAAATATACAACGAATGTACTCCGGAATATTTTTACACTATTTAGAGACATTTCTTTGAAACTAATACAATTACTTAACTTAGTTTATTCATAAATGTAACTTTCAGATACAATAATCAATGTTCATTTTCTAATTAACATGTCTACGTATAGACATATATAGTTAAAATATGAATTCAATGTTAAAACGGAGAAGAATGGTAAAAGTAACAAGTGATCGAGAAAAACTTCAGCTGAAAAGCTGAGGTAAATATTAATGGTAAAGAAAGTATTTTAACTGTATTGGATAATATAACTCATAGACAGAATTAGAACGGTTATGAAGACAAAAGAAAACACTATAATGATAAAGAACCATGATAAACAACATGTAATTATTAACCAAAGATCAGCGAGTCAGAAAAATTAAAAGGAAAAGCATAAACTTTGAAACTACATAGATAAAACAGTTTGAAAGGAATAAGCAAGACATTTTCAGAATAACAGAAGTGCTTGATTTGAAAGTTATAAATACATAAGTGTCCATGACAAGGGAATTACTAAGAACCGTCCAATACACTGAATTTAAAGCATCTGTGCCAAAGAATAACCACGAATTACGAAGAATATTTGACTTGAAAGGTATAAGCAAGAAACTGTCTCGGTAACGGTAGCATAAAGAACTGCACGAATGACTTGGTTTAAAATTGTTTAAGACAGGAGAAGCACACCTTGAATTGTATGAATTACTTGGTTTGAAAAGTGAACGCATGTCAGACGCTAGACTAACAAAATAAAACAAAATTCTTTATTTCAAAAACGGAAAAGAAAAATGGGTAAGAGACATAAAACAAATTAGAATTATGTAACTAAGAAAATGTTTTCATAGTTGGAACACTTATATACTTTGAAAAAAATTTATTTTTATGAAACGAATACTCATGTAAATTTTTATTCTCATCAGGCTTGAGAGCCATAGGTTAGTTTAAAGAGAGTGTGTGATAAAATAAAATAGTAATTCGTTCCTAACATGAAACTTGTTAATGTTACTTTTCGTTTGGTTTCTGTTGTTAATGTTATTTTTAATAAAGTGTTTACTTTTCCACTTATAGAGGAGTATGGAGATGTACATCTGTAAATGGTTATAATGTGTTCATAACATTTTAATGCATTAACTAAACGTAGCGTTTTAGTATAAAATTAATTTATTTTAAAACTAAACATTACTACGTGTACACTCACCTGATTGAGTTTATTTTAAAATTAAGGTTAATTTACTTGAAAGCGTTATCAATAACGTTGAGTTTCCCTCTACAAATTCCAAAGTAATTAAATCTGAAATTATTTAATTTTAAAATGTGTTACCTTAATAACTTCTCATTATCTTATCTGTTTTGCTCATCAGATGCAGCTATAAATAAGCTGAAATGGCTGACAGAGAACGTGAAAGTCAGATTTTTCTCATGTTAGGAGTATAGTGTAGTAGTCAAAATGGAAGTAAAAACAAGTACAAAACAGTTTGTTCTTCGTTTCTCCATAAGTGTTTGTATTGGATTAATTAGCTATATTTCTGATTAATTGGCTATTATTGGTCGTAGCTTATGTTTCATTTGATTTCGTATGTGATGCAAAATGTTTCTGATAGCAACAAAACTGTATTTGTATCTTAATCAGTTGATCATTGTTACTACTTGATGTAGCTTACCATAGTTAAAATAACAATTTTAATATTATATTTATGATTTCACAGTTTATAAACAAAACCAGTTATGAACTTGGTATACGAACTGCCAAAACACCAGTATACTGTTGTGTGTTTGTCAGTTAGTCAGAAAAGACAGAAAAATGACGTCACACAAGGGGCGCTTAATATTATAATTTATAATACTGTGACGTTTGTAAAACGTGCACATGCCACGAATCACGAAAAGAATTATGCATTATGTAGCTACAACACAGCCTGACAAACGAACTTCAAAATAAATAAAAATAAAAATTGTTGTTATTCTTAATTTTGATTTAATATACTTTTGAAAGAGAACTGCGAAGTATCAGTTATCATAAATAAAATTAGCTTTTACCCTCTAACAAAATATTACTTATTATAAACTAAGCCACTTCCTCGTACTGATTTACTTATGATTCTGCTGCAATACAAGTAGTTTGATGTGGAGTCGTCTTAGTTTTATCGGATGTACTTTTCAGAATAAAACACTAATCCCTCATCTGTACATGAATTCATTTTGGTAACTTGTGTTCAGGTAGTTGGTTATTTTACTAAAAAGACACACAATGTACTAGCTGGGTTCTGTCCACCACGTGAATTACACTCCATATGTTTATAAGTCCAGAAAGTTGATGATCTATCAAACGAGGTAAAGGAAATTAAATGAATCTTCTTCGTTAATATTTTCCTCGAAGTGTGAAACTCAGAAAATAAACACAACGGTTTAGCACATTGAATAGAAACTTTAGTGAAGAAAAGAACAGAACATCTTAGTGTAATCACATTCTGCAGGTTAAAAATTGAATTAGTAATTCGATAATAGCCAACACCGTTTTCCTTAAAATGTAAAACTAAGATAATATTAATTAAAATAGTGCTTGCAAATGTAAATTTTACTCTATTTATTTGTCCACCGTTTTAAGAGATTTTCATGACTTAAACTTATAAGTCAGATAATAAAACTAATCAGCAAACCATTTTTTTTAAATTTTATCTTTTAATAAATATTCACTTCTAACATTCACTAATTTTTGGGGTTAATACAGTTTTGATAGTAAGGAATTTACACAACTTATGTAAACTGTTTATTTAGGTACCGCAAATATGATTCTGGTTTATTTCTTAAAGTGATTTGTCGCCCACGCTGTGTTGTGATAGAGTAACTGATTTATGTTGTTGTGTTAGAGAAAAGACTGCTCCTGACGAGTACAATAAGGTCCTTACACTACTTCTAGTTAGACCCCTTACAGTAACAATAGTGGAGAAAAGACTGCCCCTATCCTCGGGGAAAATTGTTCAACTCGAATGTCGCACTAATGGGTCTCGTCCTCCAGCGGAGATAACTTGGTGGAAAGGTTCAACACAGCTGAGATCTACCAAGAACCGAACTAATAAAGATGAAACTTCGACTTCAAGCTTTCTGACAATTCGGCCCTCTAAGGAAGACGCCGGAAAATACCTATCTTGTAAAGCGGAAAATCTAAACATGCCGGATAGTGCCATAGAAGACGGCTGGATGCTTGAAGTTTATTGTAAGTGCAAATTTTCTAGTTGTTAATATGATTTGAAAGGCAGCCGATTAAACAAATATACCTCCAAAACCACTTAACATTAGATATACAGCTATTTCGAGTACATTCCATAAACATGTGGACGAAAACAGATATCAGGTTTGAAACTTGTCACATAAACCTAAACAGATCTGTGTTAAAACGACTAATGATTTAATGAAATTTTTCAAGCCAAAATTATTCAACCCAGTGTACAAATATAGTCTCGAAATTGTCTTTTTTGCAACAGAATTGTTTGACTATTTAAAATATAATCATCAATAAAAAATAAGCAACAAAATTGTGACTTATGCCTGGTATCTTACTGTATGCTGCGCGTATTTCTTAGAACTTAGTTCCAAATAGCGTTAAATAATCTTCTGTTAACAGTGTAAAGGTTTTAGCTTTATTTTACTAAAAATATACAGATACCTAAACACAATGCTTTCATCCAGTGATGACGTCTATATTTTAAATACCACGTGATCTTTTGTTCAGGCCTTTATAATCTGGGTTTTACATAGCGAAATGCTGACAATAAGTCTATTTAATAAAATGAAACCTTTAAAGCCTTTCTAAGACGTCTATAAGAGCATCTTAGTCCTTTAGAAGTGAAACGCATTTCATGTTTCGTTAAGTAATGTCTTTAAATGAGCTTTGGTTTGGCTTTCTTACTAAACAAGATCCATTGAATAGGACGTCATATTTAATCGGTTATTTATTTGAGGCGAGTTGAAAAAGTGGCAAAATTCTGTGAGTTCTTACAACTAAGAAATAGCTGTAGTTATTTCATATACATGAAAATTAAAAAAAAATTGACTGGACCTATACACTATTATTCGAAGTGAGTTAACATATGACGTTTATGAAGACAATTTTTTAAAGCAATCAATAAATTATCGATTAACATTGTTTAATTTTCAACAGATCCACCAGAACTGACGCTAAGACTCGGCAGCAAGTTACGACACTCTCATATTCAAGAAGGAAATGACGTTTATTTCGAATGCAACATCCGTGCCAATCCGTGGGTGACAGAAATTAAATGGGAGTTTGAGAGGCGCGAACTACAAACTAACACAACTGTCGGTATCATTGTGAGCAATCAATCGTTAGTGTTACAGAAAGTGCGACGGTCCAGTAGAGGTCATTATACTTGTTCTGCAAGAAATTCTGAGGGCGTGGGTGAGAGCAATGCTGTGTATTTACGTGTTCAATGTAAGTAATATTGTTTGGATGATGTGCATCTCCGTGTTCACTGTAAGTAATATTGTTTGGATGATGTGCATCTACGTGTTCACTGTAAGTAATATTGTTTGGAATATGTGCATCTACGTATTAAGTGTACGTGTGTGTGTGTTTCTCATGGCAAAACCACATCAGACTATGTGCTTAATCCAACGAGGGGAATAGGACCCCCTGATTTTATTATTGTAAATCCATATACTTACCTCTGCATCAGCGGGGGACTATTGAGTGTAAGCAATATTGTTTGGATGATGTGTATTTACTTTTTCAATGGAAGTAATATTGTGTGGATGAGGTGTATTTACTTGTTCAATGGGAGTAATACTGTTTGGATGATGTGCATTTACGTGTTCAATGTAAGTAATGCTGTGTGGATGATGTGCATTTACGTGTTCAGTGTAAGTAATATTGTTCTGAGAGTCAGATCAAATTTAGGTAAATTTTGTTGATGAAATAAAAGAATAACTACATTTATATGTTCACTGTGGATAATAATGCTACGTTAGTAGAAAGTGTTAGGATTATGAGTGATTGCTACATTTTACGTGATATGTTTTTCTTCAAATATCATAACTTATTTATACATTAATAATGCACTGTTGATTTCCTTATTTTCTTACTTATGATTGTGACAGGACAATAGTAGTTTACAGTGTGGTTCTGAACGTGTGGTCCACTGTCAAATAGTGGTCAATAGGGTCTTCCAGCTTGTCAATGGGCTGATCAAAAATCCAAAGTTACATCAAAAGCAGGGTCATTCTTCTCACTAGTTCTAATAATTTTTTTCGAGGGGAAACAAAAGCAAATTGAGTAGGACAGGTAGGTGGTAGGCAAGGACTTTTGCCGTGCCGAAGTGATTCACAGGCGAAAAGGTTTGAGGACTGGTTTAAATAATTGCAAAACCACCAAACAGTTGCTCGATGACCAATGGTTAAACAACGTTTTAACAATTACATTTACTGTATTGTTGTTGATAATGCTTCTTCATTTCATGTAGAATGTGACTTTTTAGTTTTAGTCTAATGCATTCCAACTTTATTTCTTATTGACATGTCAGACGCTCCAATTTGTAAGCCGGACCAAAGAACTATCTATGGGGTTCCCAAACATGATGGTGTGAAAGTACGTTGTGAGGTAGATGCTGACCCTTCATCTGTGACCTTCAAGTGGGGTTTTAACAACTCAGTGGAACGTCTGGACATCGTGGACTTTGTGACAAGCGGTACAGAAAGCATCGCTTCTTATATTCCTCGAACTGAATACGACTACGGGACTTTGCTCTGCTGGGCAAGCAACAGTGTTGGTTCACAGCGACAACCTTGTGCGTTCTTAGTGATTCCAGCAGGTATAGAATGGCTAACCCTAAACTATTATTTATTGATTTGGGAGATATCGTTTCTTTTCTCACAATAATTCATACTTCTAGTTTCCTTATTTTTACCGGTGTGTTTCTTAGTTTTACATTGCATAAACTTTCTTATTTCTAAATGACCCATACTTAATACATGAAAGTGATATCCTGGTGAACTTTCAAAGGCCAACTTAAAGAATAAAATGTGTCGATTTCGGTTTGTGTTAAACGAATTCCTGGGTCAAACAGATTTGGTTTGTTGTGCATTTTGCGCAACACTAATCGAGAACTTTTGCACCAGTTTCCATTACCCACCGTAAAGTTTGCGCTAATATCTCACCGACAGTTAGTAAAAGGAATGAAAAGGCTGATGGAGAGTCGAAGCCGCGACCCTCAAAGTACGACTCAGCGTTCTAACCACCTGGCCATGCCGGACGAGTGGAGTCAAACAGACTAGTACTGTATTATTCTACCTAACAGGAGGCGTATATTTGGTATTTCTTCAAAACTCTTTCAAATTTTAAGAAATTCAAGCATCCTAATGGTTCTGTCGATCCTAAAAGTAGAAAACTAAGGAAGAGTATAATAAGTTTTCTTTTGGGTAAGTAGGGAATTTTTCTAACTAAATTTTGCCTGAGGTCACGTTATTACAATACTCTATCTCTAGAGGTTCTTGCAATGCCAGTAATAATCAGGAGCTGTGAAAACAATCATTTGTAAATTTACTTTTATGACTGCGCGCACATCTTTCAAAGTATACGTCATGTGCATTACATTAAAAAGTTACATGGCAAAACGTTCCACAAACTATCAATGTAGCAGATGTAGGTGATATAATGACATAATATAAATGACAGAGATAGAAAATCGTAAAATAGACCCGAGAAGAAATTCAGTTGGTGTTAATAAAAACTCCTGATCGGTCAAGGAGAAGCATGTCTACCACCTACAGGGTGGATACGTTTTTATTGTCAGCCAAACCAAAGAGTTAAAGCTGAGTTAGGCAGTTAGAGAGACGATCGTTACTAAGTATACCGCCATCTATGATCACAGTGACATGAGTGGTTAACTTTGGGAAGATAGAAAATCTTTAAGACCATTGTATTTTTAGAAGAATCCAGAAAACGATTCGTAACATGAAACTGTACAGATCCATAAGTTAGTTTTATTCCAGTTTTCTGAATTTGCGGTTATGGTGTGGACACTGACAAAATTACATACTTGACCCTCTTGACCGAATAGGCAATAGATACATTCACGGATAAGTAAAGCACATAATGTCTACTAGAAGATAGTAATACCCTCGCTCAGCCTGGTTCAATAATTATTGTAACGAATTTTTACTCTATTAAAAATATTGCACTCTGTACTTTGGAATATGTGTGTATTTTAATAGGTAAAATCAAATTCCACTTTAGTTTCAGAAAAGAATAACCAGGGGTTGCAGTAATAGTAATAGTTATGAACTGGTTAAGCTTAGCGTTGATAGCCCCTCTGTTGTTTGGCCCCGATATTCGATATACAGAATCATTAATGCCCAGTAAATCCCTAATAAATATATGTAAATAAAATTAAAACTAGTGTATTGCAATTAAAAGCAAATGTTTTCTTCCATGTTGCTTTAAAGCTTCTATTTCATTTAATTTTTATTTTCAATTATGTTTTTGTTTGTTTCTTATCTAGGTAAAACTGACTGGAGTTTGTAGCGAGATAAAAAAACAGATAAACGTGTAAAAAGCTTAAAATTGGAATAGTTAATTACCAAAGTCACGAGTGTATATCAGTTGATATAGTAAAAATGAAAACTAAAATCAAACAACTTGTTTTATAGCTTCTTCGTCGTTACTAAGGTGAGGTTAAAACAATTACAACCGAAATTATTTCCTTTTTAAATTTTCTATATGTAATACTGATAGAATAATAATGATGTTATTTCAGGAAACCAAAGTTTGGAAATTAATCTTACGTTGCTCTCCACACACACACACACACTCACACATACATATATATATATACTTCGACTATGTAGGTTTGATTCAAGCAAACAAATTAGGTGAGAAAAATAAACTAATTAGATCATAATAAAAATAAACATCTTAATTTGGTTAGAACAAAAAATAACCTAATTAGGTGAAAAGAACAAATAAACAACCTAATTAGATTAGAACAAAAATGAACAACATAATTTAGTCAGAACAAAAACTAAAGACCGTACTTAGGTTTGAACAAAACTTCATACAGCAAGTAGTACAGCTAGTTGTTGTTGTTGAATTAAGCACCAAGCTACACACTGGGCTATCTGTACTCTGCCCACCACGGGTATCGAAACCCGGATTTTAGCGTGTAAGTCCTCAGACATACCGCTGAGCCACTGGGGGGATGTACAGCTAACTTAACATGTCTATATAACTAAAAGTATGGTATGACAAAATTAAAAACAACAGAATTGATTAATTGTAGACAATTGTACAATTTACAAACACATTATTTATTTACGACAATGGTCGTGAATAAATTATGTATTTGTGAAACGTAAAATTGTCTTTTTTTTTTACAATTCAATAATTATGAATTTTTACCAAGTACCGGCAGTTCCAGGTATCAGTTACATGAAAAAACCATCTTTAATTGTTAGATCTTGCATATTAATCAGTTGAGATTGATAATTTCGGCCGTAATACTAACAAAACCGTGTTTGAAAAGTGTGTGGTAGGATTTCTTCTACACACTTGAAGGTAGTTTTCATTCAAGGGTTTTTTGTATTAAATTATTTTTTAATTCTACTCTAAATATCTTTTTAAATGTTTAAGTGTATGAAACATGATTTTTACTCAATTATCAAATTTTCTATCACAAAAGTAAATGTAAGACTAACTACCAGCATCAACCTAACATTTCAAACTAGCTAGCATCAATACGACTCTTGACATCAACCAGTGTGAACACAACTGTAACATAAACCTACACCTCTACTACTTACGGCAATAAACACCTCACTAAAACAAATTCTAAACATAATCTACCATCAAACTCCGTATGCAAAACTAATAACGTAATATAATATTCCAATGGGTACATTAGAAATTTAGATACGATATTTTAAACTATAACCAATAACGTGTATTTAAACTAAACACAATGAGCCATTAGAGACAAGTAGCATAACACACCAGTAGCTCATGGTCAGGTTTTGTTTTTTATTTGTTTTGAATTTCATGCAAGACTGCACGAGGACTATCTACGCTAGCCGTCCCTAATTTTGCAGTGTAAGACAAGAGGGAAAGAAGCTAATCATCATCACCCACCGCCAACTTTTGGCCTACTCTTTTACCAACGAATAGTGGGATTTATCGTGACTTTATAATGCTCCCAATGCTGAAAGGGGCGAGCATGTTTGGTGCGACTGGGATTAGTTAGATCTATCCATCAACGTAACATGAACACACCTGAGTTCATGTGTTTGCAGGAAGGAACTTAAAGCAGACGAATAACGTAAAGGGAAAAAATCATAAATAAAATTACCCTAGATATCTATCTGAATGAACATATCGATTTTTCGTAAATGATTCCTTAGAAAAATGGTATACTTATATGTAGTTCTCCCTAACAAAGGCGAATCACCAATAAAAATAGTTTTTCTCAACATCTGCTGTGTATCGTAAATTACGTAATAAATATAAGTCAAACAAGGAGATAGAGAAAGTCAGATCCTAAACAGGAAAAATATTTATGTATGTATACAGCAAGAATGAAATTTCGACTTTAATAAGTTACAGAAAAAAGTATTTTACATTTATTATGAACGTTATTAACAATGATTACCCCTTTTATTAATTCAATTTTACATTCGTCGTATTGTCAACATAATTTCCTATTATCTGTGTTATTTGGATTCCAATTTATTACTGCAAATTTCAACACCTAAGTTACGAAAGTAGTTCTTGAATGTCTCTTTATTAGCGGTTTACGCTGCTTAACGGCTTCTCATTAAACTCTGTGTACATAAGGTTCGCCATACTCATGTTAGTTATCAACACGGTTTCTGTTGCACTTTCTTAATACACACTTTGTCAACAAAGACTCTTATTACTTAAGGTTCTAACGAAGTATTTACTCTTGTTATTGTTGTATTTGCTTAAAAATTACAAACTTTATGGTTAGGGATGAAAAATATGATTGAAGACGTGGAGAAAATAGTTGCTTTTTACATCTGAAAGTTCATTGGTGTTTTCAAGTGTTGTGGACATCGTTACAGAATTTGAACATCTGGTTAATATTAAATAAATTTGTGTACTTGTGAAAATTCATTTTAATTCAAATCTTTATACTGATCCAACGATAACGATTTTAAACAGTGAAGTTTGTAACACAAAGACAAATCGAACCAAATTTAAATGTTGCTCTAAATACGTTTCACCTAAATTCATTTCCAGATAAAAATAAAAAAAGTAAAAAGAGAGGTAACTGGTAAGTTGCGCCTTTTCCCGGAAATTACTAAACTGGTTCTTGGATTTATCTCTGGTATAGGTGTTCCAGACCCGGTCCATAACTGTTCCGTGTTCAACGAAACAGATCACAGCTTCCGGGTGGAATGTGAAGCGGGCTACGATGGCGGGCTCGGTCAACATTTCGTAATGGAAGTTCTTGATACGCCTTATCTGCAACTCCAAGCAAATATGACATCACCGTTTCCGATATTTCGCGCTCGTAATCTCCCGTCGTCATCAAGCTTTGTGGTGTTGGTTTACGCCGTCAATGTCAGAGGCGCAAGCCAGAAACACTTCCTCCGTGTCAGTACCCACGCAAGCCCTGAGACTCAAGCACACAACGGTATGGTCTCTAATCTAAGCAATGGTCTTCAATTTACTCAAACATATTTGGATACTACAAATATTTACTTGTCGTTTCTCCTCGAAGCGCTCTGTGATGT
This sequence comes from Carcinoscorpius rotundicauda, assembly GCA_011833715.1. Classification (NCBI taxonomy): domain Eukaryota; kingdom Metazoa; phylum Arthropoda; class Merostomata; order Xiphosura; family Limulidae; genus Carcinoscorpius; species Carcinoscorpius rotundicauda. The sequence continues at coordinate 92,152,851 of CM022395.1, forward strand.
ATAAATACATGTATACTTATCTACGAATGTAGTTTATCATGCTAAAAGCTATAAAACAGTGATTATGTAAAGTTGTGGCAATCAGTTACCTATCGTTGTCATGGTTATTAGCTCATTTGATTACCTCAGTGTAATTATCAGTTAGTTACTAATTAGCTTACATTATACCTTTCGGTTGCTAATATATTGTGGCCCGGCATGGCCAGGTGGGTTAAGGCGTTCGACTCGTAATCCGAGGGTTGCGCGTTCGAATCTCTATCACATCAAACATGCTCACCCTTTCAACCGCGGAGGCGTTATAGTGTACAGTTAATCCCACTATTCGTTGGAAAAAGAGTAGCCCAAGAGTTGGTGGTGGATGGTGATGACTAGATGCCTTCTTACTAGTCTTACACTGCTAAATTAGGGACGGCTAGCGAAGATAGCCCTCGTGTAGCTTTGCGCAAAATTTAAAACAAACAAGCAAACTAATCTATTGTTATCTTCGCTGAGAGGGCCCATGATTCTGGATAGCATCGTTAAAGAAGCTAATGGCCTATTTATTTATGTTGTTTCCATTCCTTAGAAATCAGGTGTGTATTTGAAGGTTTTCAAGCGCAGATATCCACACTTTGTTGATTCTTATGTAATGCTGAGTTATCCGTTACGTGGATACAGAAGCCTTCATTACGTTTCTCATTCTGATGTATGGTTTGCATTTTAGCACTAAGAGATATTCTTTAAAGTAAATCTACAGTTATCTAAATAAAAGTTAAATATCGACATATTTTATTTTACCAAAGAAATTTTCTACTTAAAAACAAGTTATATATTTTTTAAAATAATTATTCTCCTAAAAGTATTTCAGTTAAACGAATAATCATTAATAATTAGCATGCTTACATACGGTACTTATTAATTCAGTAAAAAAACTTACCTACATCCGGTATGTGAACCCATACTTATATAAACACAGATGTGCATATTGAGTACCATCTTTATACGGGCACTGTTCTTATATTTGCTGTCAGAGAGAGAATTTGAACCCATACTGAAATAAACATCAGATACATACATATTGAGTACCATCTTTATACGGGCACTGTTCTTATATTTGCTGTCAGAGAGAGAATTTGAACCCATACTGAAATAAACATCAGATACATAGATATTGAGTATCTTTGTATAAACTGCATTATTACATTTCTCATTAGCTCTGGGATTTGAAAGATTAATTGTTGAAAGGCTGTTATTTCTTTTCTTCGTTTCCTTGTACACTAAATATAATTCATTAATTCATAATAACTGGAAACTTGTTAGATTAATTATGTTTCTGTATATCAGGCTCTGTTTATGTAATTATAGTTAGAGATTAAAACCAGAAATCAAACCAAATAAGCGATGAATTCCTTACAGACTTAGTTCTACCGTAATAATTTCTCACACATAATTCAAGTTTCTTATTCTTACGATATAGGATAATTTTAGTTGATACAATACATTGCTCTTAATCACATCATTATCTGGTCCTAATCACGGTACTTAAAACAAAGATTGAAGTGATCCACAGTTCTCCACGGTACTTTATTGGCTTGCGACAGAATAGAATAATCAAGGCACAAACATGTAAAGCTGACCATTATACCAAGCTTCTTGAAAACGCGGTTTTGAATGACATCATCATTTCTTACTATATTTCCTTACGGCGACTCACTTTGTGATTAGTTCGAGGTAAACAGAGTTATTTCACAGATAAACTACTAGATGAGGGATCTTAGGAACAGCTAAATAATTCTCAGTATAAAATATTTTACGACATAGGAATGTAAATGTCAAAGACAAGAGCGGCAGAGATTCAAGGTAAACCTAACATTAACAATATTTTATTTTAAGTGTCTGACCAATGGAGATTGGCTGTCAGCTCAATCCTCATCATTTTGGTTTCTGTTGCTGTTGGTATCATCTTAGTTGCAATTCTAACTATTTTTATTATAAGATACAGAAGAAAAAAAGGTAAGAAACATTTCTTTTATTTTCTTTGGAAATAATAAAATACTTAATTCATTCAAACGTACCGATATTTTGATTTGATTTCATTGAATTGACGATTTTCTACGAACAGACGTTTCGATATTCAACGTCTTGTGTTTAGATCTTTGTTGTTTCTGCTTGTCTGAAATAGTTACTTTTGAATAATATCAACATAAAGCCATGGTTAGAAGTATATATGAACTCTTATATATACTAAAATAGTTGGTAATATTCTTTGGGATTAGATTAAAAAATAACACAAGCGCCTGTAATTCATTATTTATTAAGCGATCGGAAGCAGGTTGCACTCCCAAAAATATAGAAGTTTACTCGAATTCGTCTATCCAGAAAATTAACTGGATGTTCCTCTGCACGAGATGAATGTAGTGAATCGGAAAAGGATGGGAGAATTTCCTATATTGCAGAGAATAAATTAGCTCTCTTTGTTTTCTTGTTGTTGTTCAAAGACCGAAATGGTTGTGATACTGAGAAACGTTATGATAAAATAGTCCGCGATCTATTTCCATGGTTAACTCTTGTTTTGCAAGTGACTAGAATAATTAACACGCGATTAATGATGCAAAAAAATAACACGGCAAAACGCGATTTCAAAAGTTTTTTTCCACATTGTGACAAAACTGTTTTAAGTACATGCTGCATTCGTACATTTCCCCTACTATATTGATGACGTAACAGTTCTATTCGAGCGCCCTACTTGCTCGGGAAAAATCGGAATAGTTCGGAATCGATTTATCTCAGTGCAGGATGTTGCGCACACTTTAATCACGATGAATCGTGTGTGCAATAAAACAAACTGTTGTTGCACCTGACCATGCTAATATATAATTAATTAATTATATTAACTAATTAATCATAACTTATGCTTTATAATCCATGAAAGCACTGAGTGAGAGACAACATTCTCTTATCATTGATCAGGTCAATGTTCCAAAAGGTGAATGGTCATTTCTAGTTCTTCGTATGCCAAATAAAGTATATTTATTGCTTGGTTCTTGTTCTGGGATAATACTTATACTTGATTAATGAATTATGTTCCTACTTGTCTACAGTTGTTTGATTTTACCTTCAGCACATTTAAATGTATATTAATCTATATAAAACACAGTTATCTCTAAAGAAACTTCTAATGTTTGTACTCTACCTACTTATAGTTCTATAAACTACACTGATTAATGTAAGTTACAAAAATATATACACCTGTATGTGTATAATTATTACGTTGCTATAGTTTCCTTTCGTAATTAAAATAATAACGTGTTTATTTAAGAAATAAGTTACATAAACATTTTTTTTTCACTTTTGAGTTTCAGGCAGGGAAAATGGAAGCAAAGAGAATGAATACAAGTGAGTGTCATTTTATTTATTTAAATTTTTGATTTTAATGGTTTGGTTTTGGTAGAAAACATCAATATGACAAGTCAGATTGGTTTTTTTCATTTCAATCCTTCGTTTTAATTGGCTGATGTGGATAATAAAGACCCAAGGAAGCGGTAACAACAAATCAGATAGGTTTTGTTTCTTTGCGTTCTTGGTTTGAAAGTATGAATACAGGTAATAAACAGCCAAGGAAAGGGAATAGTATAAGTTACGTATGTTTTGATTCTTTGACATTTTGGTTTAATGTGATGATATAGGTTGTGAACATCGAAGAAAGAGGCTTAGTACGAGTGAAGATGATTCTGTTTGTTAACATAATTGGTTTTAAAGTGTTGATGTAGGTAATAAATACCCAAAAAGGGAGAGATTAACACAAGTAAGTTGGGTTTGATTGCTTTGAATCCTTCCTAGTAATATCTTAATATAAGTAGTAAACAGATAAGTCAACTAAGTTTTATTTCTGTGCATTATTTGTCATGATGTGTTAATGTAGGTCGTTAGCAGCCAAAACAGGAGATCAAGAGAAGTCAGAAATGATTAGTTTATCATCGTTTTTAACTTTAATGTTTTCTTATATGTGGTAAATGATCAATAAAAAAGGATCAGACCAATACGTATAAGTTTGTTTTTATTTTTGGTTTCAAGATGTCGATCTAAGTAACAACTAGCCAAGAATGGAGGTTGTTAGAAGTCAGGTCGATTTTGCTTAGTTCGTTCTTTTACTTCAGTGTGTAGATATAGACAGTAAATAACAACGTGGTTAGCACAAGTCAGGAATGTCTTGTTTTTTTTAGAATCCTATGTTTAGGTTTGTTGATATAGTTAATAAACAGCAAAGAAAGGTGACCAGAACAAGTCAGGAATGTCTTGTTTTTTTAGAATCCTATGTTTAGGTTTGTTGATATAGTTAATAAACAGCAAAGAAAGGTGACCAGAACAAGTCAGGAATGTCTTGTTTTTTAGAATCCTATGTTTAGGTTTGTTGATATAGTTAATAAACAGCAAAGAAAGGTGACCAGAACAAGTCAGGAGTCTTTTATTTCTTTGACTATTTTTTTAATGTGTTGGTATTGGTAATAAATAACTAAGAGAGGAAATTAGTGTAAGTCAGCTATATATTTCCTTTACATTATTGGTTTTAATTTGTTTATAAACACAGTAAACAGAAAAATAAAGGAATTAGCACAAATAATGTAGGTTTTGTTCCTTTGCAGACTCGGTTTTAATATGCTGATATAGTTAGCAAGTAGAGAAGAATGAAGATTAGCACACGTAAAATAGGTTATTTCTTTCAGTATATAATTTTGGTACAATGATCTCAGTAAAATGAACTAACTAAATGATCTTTTACTTTGTTATACCAAAGTATAAAGAAACTCGACTAGTGTATTTCTAATGCTAATATAACCGTATTAAGCTATATCCCATTGATGACTACTTATAAATTTAAATGAAAAGTCCTAGTGGTCGAGTTTTGATCTTTGTGTAATTTCATTTTAAAAGAACAAACGATAATAGTGAAATAATTAACAATTTAGCTTACAATAATTCCTTGGATGTCAGTCGTACTGTAAAAAGTTTTTCAAACATATCTTTTACTAGTGTGACGACGTCAATTGTGCTAAGCCTATCAAGCCTTTATTCAGGCGACAAGAAATAATTAGTATTTTTATGAGAGTAAAACGCTAGTTTTGATGAGCTCACGAAACTCTTCAAACATACATGAAATTTATCACCTAATTACCAACTCCAGATAATCTAATTAAAAACAATCAAATATTTTCACAGAAGATGTAAATATTTGTGACTTGTTTATAAGAAAAACTTCTAACTTCGAAAGTAATACGAGTAGTTGTACAACTGAAATCAAGCCACTGTAGTTGGAATGATAACTTGTTTGTTCTCAAACGGAATATATTTTATTCCAAGAGAAAGAATGTTTTTATTTCAATGTCTTCATCATATAACGTCAAGAAACCTTTGAAATGATCTTTAACAAAAATCACATTTTGGGTTTATAGATATATTCAGCAACATTTTTAATATTAAATTTCATCATATGTGAAAGACAGTGACGCGAGCAACGTAAACAAAACATTTATTTTTTTAATATATTTTATTTAATGTAAACAATTCCTGCTACGTAGTTATTTGAATGAGATTTGGTAAAAAGTAATTCTTGCTTGTGAGTCTCAAATTCGAGTTTCGTTCAACAACTTGATTAAGTAATTTATGTCACAAAGTAATAAATTGCGGATTAATATGAGAACCTGCAACGTGACTTGTATGCAGTAGGCAACTTGTAAAGTGTATGAGGGTGGGGAAATAAAAAGAGTAGGTAATTCTAAGCTGTCATGGTCGTAACGTTATATTAATGATAAAGTTCGCTATCATTGTTATCTATTGTTATAATATAAAAATTTCCTTTAATGCATATTGCATTTTCTTTTCCTCAAACTTACAGTAAAAATGTGACTTCAAAGCTGTCTTAACAGGCTGTAGTTGACGTAACTAATAAAAGCATAAGAATAATGATATCTTAGGACTGAAGATACATCTTTAAAAGTTGTTTTCAAAAAGGAATAATAATTCCAAAAATGGTTAAAACTGTATTTTTAACATAACATTTCTGGTCCAAACAGTTTCTAAATTTCGATTGATTTTTTTTACAACTGACTAACTGCAAATAGGGAACATTTGTGAAACATCAAGGAATCCAATGTCTATTCGCTGTGTTCCCTATAGTTCTTTCACTGAGATACATTCCCATTATTTTTACGGCTTTCTGGTTCTTTTGACAAAAGCCTGTTCTCCTCATTTTCGTAAAAGAACTTATTTTTAGAAAATACCGACTGAATACATTTTATAGATTTTACGGGAATAAAAATATTAATAAAGTTACGAGATTTTTTTTATAGAAGTAAAAGAAACCCGGGAAAATATGACTCACCAGCGAGCTTAAACGTTTTACCAATGGAAGAAAAATGTCCGGACTTAATACCAGGTAGGAAAACGTATGAAACTTACGTTAAGATGAGATCCATAAACCTAACTATATATAATATTATGTAGAATAATACGTGGTATTTATTTACAAATGTTATCCATTAACTAAACTGTCGATAATATTAGATAGGAGAATACGTGGTATTTATTTACAAATGTTATCCATTAACTAAACTGTCGATAATATTAGATAGGAGAATAAGTGGTATTTATTTACAATTGCGATCCATTAACTGAACTATCGACAATGGATATTAGATAAGAGAATACGTGGAACTCATTTATGGATAAGATGTTGACATTTGTGTTTTGTTTGAGACATATATTCACGTACAGCCACATCAGAGCTATGTGTGCTATAACAGCCACATCAGAGCTATGTGTGCTATAACTGCCACATCAGAGCTATGTGTGCTATAACTGCCACATTAAAGCTATGTGAGCTATAACAGCCACATCAGAGCTATGTGAGCTATAACAGCCACATCAGAGCTATGTGTGCTATAACAGCCACATCAGAGCTATGTGTGCTATAACAGCCACATCAGAGCTATGTGTGCTATAACTGCCACATCAGAGCTATGTGAGCTATAACAGCCACATCAGAGCTATGTGTGCTATAACTGCCACATCAGAGCTATGTGAGCTATAACAGCCACATCAGAGCTATGTGTGCTATAACAGCCACATCAGAGCTATGTGTGCTATAACAGCCACATCAGAGCTATGTGTGCTATAACTGCCACATCAGAGCTATGTGAGCTATAACAGCCACATCAGAGCTATGTGTGCTATAACTGCCACATCAGAGCTATGTGAGCTATAACTGCCACATCAGAGCTATGTGTGCTATAACAGCCACATCAGAGCTATGTGTGCTATAACTGCCACATCAGAGCTATGTGAACTATAACCGTGTACTTATTTTTAATTGAGAGTCGAGATGGAACAACAAATTTTTGGCTATTATAATCGAAGAGTAGAATTTTGTCATTGCTTGTATAACGTACTCATTTAAAGTACGAAATGCAATTTTTTTCGCATTTAATGAGAGTGAAAACTAAGGACCTTTGGGTCTACAGCCCGACACGAAAACTATTATGCCTCGTTCAGTCAAAACATTTGGGAAGACACCGATTTTGAACTTTTTCTACAGAAAAGACCCAATCATAAGAATTTAAGTTGATGCAATGCACTTTGTTGGTATAAGATCATCTTTGGTTTTGATACTTAGGAGGGCAGTCGCATAAAGGGGAATAACTCGGTGTGACCTTACGGCACCTTTATGATGTAATCACTGATTACTTTTGTCTCTGAAAATTATTGTTTTGATCCAACACCAGAGGAAAACGTATTATCATAGAACTCTTTGTTTCACTGGTTATTTATAGAAACCATAATGTAACTTTTGTTAATATTCATAGAGGTTAACAGTGTTGATGGTAATAGACGTTGAAATATTTATCATAATAATTTCCATAGCAGCTTGCATCGTCATTTTTATAATGATCTCTTATTTCAATAAAACTGAGATATCTGCACCTTGGTTCTTGTTATTAAACAAACAGCAAAACGTTTGTGTATGAAAGTCAATTATCATGATATATTGAATAACTATTCAGAATAGATAGGCACGAAATAATTTTATTTTTCAGGTTGGGCAGGCTCTCCTATTTTTAACTAAGTTTTCTTTCTGTTTTCCAAACCTTTTATGACAACTCATTTTCATCATAAGAGTGTTTGTTTTTCTTATCCACGAAGCTTAGTAAAATCCTTTTGTTTTAACGTATTTCCACAATATGTACAACGGAAATCATTTGCTTCCTATAGTGAAGAAAATAACTATTTAATTTTCGATAAAAGACACACAAATCTTATTCCTTCCAGACTTCTGAAATACGGACCGGAAATTATGGATTTTGATCTGTTTTTTTTTGTGTGTGTTCTCTGAAGTTTCATGTTTTCTGTTGGATTTTGATCAAATGTGGTAAAATTACTACAGTTCTTGAAAGAAATCTTACGGCCATTCGGCAGATCAATAGTTTGTGAAGAAAGTAAAATATGCTTGTTTGACACGTCACGTGCCGTTATAGCTTTCACTTCAAGACGTAAGACAAATCAAACTACGTGAAATATGGAAATAAATGTTAATCATATGCATATATACAAATACCTGTGTATCTACTCAGATAAGGAAATGTAAAATTATATATATAAATCTATGTATCACTTCAGATAAGGAAATCTAATGTTATATATATATATATAAATCTATATGTTACTTCAGATAGGGAATCTAAAGTTATATATATATATATAAATATATGTATCACTTTAGATAAAGAAATGTAAAGTTATATATATATAAATCTGTGTTACCTCAGGTATAAAACAAATACACAGCTGAAGGACAAATTTTATCCTGTAAAGTTTTTCTATGTAAATGTTTGTTTGTTTGTTTTGGAATTTCGCACAAAGCTACTCGAGGGTTATCTGTGCTAGCCGTCCCTAATTTAGCAGTGTAAGACTAGAGGGAAGGCAGCTAGTCATCACCACCCACCGCCAACTCTTGGGCTACTCTTTTACCAACGAATAGTGGGATTGACCGTCACATTATACACCCCCACGGCTGGGAGGGCGAGCATGTTTAGCGCGACCCTCGGATTACGAGTCGCACGCCTTACGCGCTTGGCCATGCCAGGCCTTCTATGTAAATATAAACATATCTAAAGTTTTTAACAACAACATCATACCAGTATATCTGACGTTGTTCAACAACATCACGATATTGCTGATGCTGTTCGACAACACCAACATTGCACGAGGTACGTTTATGATTCATTTTTAATATTCACTTGTTGCCTTCTTTGTTAAGTTTGTTTTATTACATCGTGCATTGACTTACAGCCTTAGTTTAAATGTTTGCGTATCTTGTAAGAAATAAGATCAGAATTAAAATGGAACACAAATACATCGATGTTGTCAAACTGAGACATTTATGTTAAACACACATGTATTTTGTATAATGAGACACATTTTAATGACATAATGAGAAATTTATTGGAGCATAAAACAATTTTATCAAACACTTGTAGAAAGATGTGTAATTTAGTATCAAACCTGTAACAGCTAAGCCTTACCAGAATGTTTGTAATGACAGAGTAAAACATCAATAGTTACAAATAGGGTATATAACCTCATATCGGTTCATATTAAACATTTAGTACTTGGTTGGCCTTTCTCTTACTCTAGTAACTTCCACAAAGCGATGTGATTCTGACGATGAGGATACTAAGGTAATTCACTGTAATTTCATTCCAACTTAGCTGCAGTGTGATTTAGGCTCAGTTCTGTCCACCATTCTCAATGAGGTTATAATCTCTAAACTTTGCTGACCATGCCAAGCTTGGAATGTACCGATGATCGAGATATAACTTCACAATAGGCGCACTTTGTGAAGTGGTTTTGCCATCCTGGAATACAGAGTTATTGCCAAACTTTGCCCTAGCAAATGGCAGAAAGATAGTCTCTATGTGATGTCTGTAGGAGGTATCATTGAAAGTTTCTGGGAGGATATGAGAAACAGTTTTTTCACCATGATTAATAACTGCCCAAACATGTATTGCACCACGTATTATATTTTTCATGTGCGGAAAACAGTCTTTCTTCTTCTGTTTTCCAGGCAAATGACAAACACGAATCATTCCATCTGCATTACTGGACCAGAAGCATGACTCATCTAGAAAGATAACATGTTTCCGGTGTTCTAACTGTGAGCTAGCATACTGCCTTACTCAAGTAATACAATGACAGTGAACTCTGATTAATATCGGTTTCTAAATAGCCATTCTTGTAAAATAACCTTGTTTTACCAGTCACCTATTCATTATTATTCTGGATACCTTGAAATGAATGTGTTCGTGCTATTCTTGTCATAAGATGTTGCAAGACCTCTTTCGACTTCGACATGCTAACCAAATCAAAACAGGGTCATCTTGGGCAGTACTTTTGGACGACTACTAGCAGACTTTCTTAGAACAATGTTTCCCGTAGTGCGATAACGTTTCGTGATTCTGGATACAGTTCATTGGAGTACCCTACTCTCCTCTTTCTTCATAATACTTCTGGATACAGTTCATTGGGGTACCCTACTCTCCTCTTTCTTTATAATACTTCTGGATACAGTTCATTAGGGTACCCTACTCTCCTCTTTCTTCATAATACTTCTGGATACAGTTCATTAGGGTACCCTACTCTCCTCTTTCTTCATAATACTTCTGGATACAGTTCATTGGGGTACCCTACTCTCCTCTTTCTTTATAATACTTCTGGATACAGTTCATTGGGGTACCCTACTCTCCTCTTTCTTCATAATACTTCTGGATACAGTTCATTGGGGTACCCTACTCTCCTCTTTCTTTATAATACTTCTGGATACAGTTCATTGAGGTACCCTACTCTCCTCTTTCTTCATAATACTTCTGGATACAGTTCATTGAGGTACCCTACTCTCCTCTTTCTTCATAATACTTCTGGATAGTATAATAATTTGATCACCTGGCAAATTGAAGCATGACTGAACAAAGCATTGACCTGTTTCGAAAGAGAGGTTATACCAAAAACAAATAGTTTTATACAAAATACTCGTAAAGGTGTGCTTTGACGAACAAATGCTTAAAATTATGTATATAAACGTACCAGAATAGCAACTTTTACCAATTTCTGTTATCATATAGTGCCTTCTTTGTTACTACTAGGACATATATTCCATAACTATTCCATGCACATAGACAATAACATTAATATGGAACAGTAGGTAAACATAACGCTATCTTCTCTGGTACATCTAGACCCGGCATAGTCAGGTGGTTAAGGCACTCAACTCGTAATCCGCGGGTAGCGGATTCAAATCTCTCTCATGCCAAACATGCTCGTTTTTTTCAGTTGTGGGCTCGTTATAATGTTACGGTTAATTCCACTATTTGTTGGTAAAAGAGTAGCTGAAGGGTTAACGATGGATGTTGGTGACTAGCTGTATTCCTTCCAATCTTACAGTGCAAAATTAGGGACGGCTAGCGCAGATAGCCCTCGTGTAGTTTTGCACGAAATTCGAAACAAAATAAACTGAACTGCTACTACTGGAACCTTTACTCAATAACTATTCCATGCACGTAAGCAATAACATTAGTATAGAACAGTATATGAACATTTCGGTTGAGGCTATACATGCATATTTTTAGTGTATAGACATTAACATCTATTCATATATATAAATACACATTGTAAATGTCTAGATATTATCATACAATCATATACGTGCACACCGTAAGTGTTTAAATACTAACATTCACTCACGCATATATAAATACATAGTGTGAATGTATAAACGTTAACATCCATTCATATCTGCCTATAAATGCATAGTGTAAGTGTATGAACATTAACCATATCATTAAAATTAATTTATTGTGTCACACAAATCGTGTTACAATACTTGTGGATTCTCATCCTCAACTACAAATAATCCACCAAAATAGAAACATTAAAGAAATCTATCTTTTGCGACAATAAGCTTATTAAAGATAATTTAAATAATTAGAGATAATAAAATAAAGCAAAACGAAATGTCTGAAACTGTTGGTAATAATGAATATTTGATGTTTCCGACTATCAGTCATGTAAGTTAGCTTAGCAAGTATCCACGGATAACGTGGGTTCGCACTAGGCTTTATTGCTAAGTGTCTTGTGCATACGATACTTCTCGTATTTGTATTCCTTGTTGAAATCGAAACATAATACTTACAAAACCTAATTAACTATAAACTTGCTAACTCAGTAATCACACCTCTGTATCAAACTTACAAATCACTCACCATAGTCCCCCGCTAGTAGAGCGGTATGTCTCCGGATTTACAACGCTAAAATCAGGGCTTCGATTCCCCTCGGTGGGCTGAGCAGTTAGCCCTTTGTGGCTTTGCTATAAGAAAAACACGAAACACACTCACCATATACCGTACCCTAACTCGAATGTTATGTTACTTAAGTCGTTTTGTTTTTACATTATGCGACATAAAACTTGTCCAACAAAGCGACATTACAATTGCTTAGGTCAAAATAAAAAGTACAACAGTACCCCTACCTGGACTGTGAAGTCGTCTGAATAATTCCTTTATTAAAAAAAAATAAAACAACAAAAATAGTAATGCTACATTAATCTTTATTGATTAACATTGAAGTAGCTGTTGGCAGTTAACAAAGTTAATATTTATAAATGTAGACATCAAATGATTACATCTGTGAAACAAAGAATAATCGAACATCCATTAACAAAACTTACTTTCTCTTTCCTTATTTATTCCTTTTTAGTTTTTTTAACAATCCAGTCACTGAAAGTTAACCGTGTGGTTTGTGGTACAAACATGGGCTATCTTTTCGTCTTTCATCTTGCTATCTTGCAGAGTGATTTCCTTATCTGAACCTAACCCTTTGACCATGAGTCTTCTGACATGCTTTCAAATATAATCATGATGATGTTTGGGTTGGATCATTTGCCATCCCGAATTCTCCTCTGTTGAACTTTATGTCGTTATTATTTTGTGCTTCCTTCTATTAGTGTAAGTAGATATCTAATATCTTGCCATGTACTGTATGGAAATTTACTGATGATAGAATGTGAAAATGTTCAGAGCTACATAATGTGTTTTCCCAATATGCACTCTTCCTCTATATCAGTTATTAATGCATAATGTATGCAGAAACTTTCAACAGTGAAGGTGTTAACGTTCCTCTTGCGGGTACTTTACTACCATTTATGGTTTGTAACAGTCTATCTTGTATTTCATCTTTGGAGACAATTTCCCGGTTTTCATTACCAAATGAGGTAAAACAATAGTAGTAGTATCAATCAACATGTTTCAAAGCTTCCCATCAATGGGTCAACATGTTTTGTTGTTAAATACGTATCTAAATATATTGTCTCTTTTGATTACTATAAATATTTTATCAGTCAAAGTCTCGTGTGGAATGTCCACGAGTTCCATATTTGTAACAGTTTAATTTTTCTACCATTCGTTAGGGAGCCATTCTCAATTACCTGAAACGTTTTCAATTCCTGGAAAATATACTTTTAAATTACAATCTGCTTGTTACATTCTGAGCAACCAGACGTTTATTTTGTTTTTTGAGCTCCACTATTTAATTCGAAAATTTCATAGTTCGTGTATGGTGTCTTTAGTTTATCTACAGCTTTAAACACCTTTTATTTCCAAATTGGCAGCTTCCTTCAGAGAGGCTCATCCGCTTTACTTTAGTCAACGAATACCTTAAATAGAGCGAAGCATCAATACCTGAACGAGTCTTCCCACATCAAGCTCAGATAACGTTTCGTCTTCTTATTTTGCTCTAAACCTGTTTCTTATACTTTCCTTATATATTTTCATCATTTTGTTGGCGTATGATTTGAGTGATAATGTTGAACTAACTCTTTAAATTACGATTTTTAAGAACGTAGTTGCACAGCTTGAGTTATGATTTAGTTTTTGCTTATAACTCTGAAACACAAAGTTCCACTATTTTCTTTCTAATTGATAATATTTAACTGAAGCACTGGAGAGTTAAAAATGTCTGGAAAAAAATAGAAATGCTATTATAAAAAGTAATATTTATTTAGTTACACCGAATTCTTCTCTGCTGAGACCATATTACGGCTAATCAAAAATTACACAAAGATTTAATCTTTAACTTCTATGCTTCTTCGTATAACAGCTAACAAAAAGCGAATCAGTAAATTTCAAAAATAATATACTAAAAATGATACACGAAACGGATATCTTCATTTAGTCTTCAGATAACGATAATTCTCTCCTATTTTACTCCACTTAATGTGATTGATACTTGAAATACTGCTCTAAACCATTCTTCATGGGTTTATTTGTTTCGCTAGGTTAGATTTCATATTCAGGTTACCTCTGGATCGTGATAACCTTGTTTCAGACTCAGGTTATTCCTGGGTCGTAATTATATTGTGTTTAAGCTCAAATTACCATTGGATCGCGAGTGTGTTCACATCCCAGTCAACTCTTGGTTGGGTTGGTTCGAAATACTAGTTTTGATAGTTCAATATCGCTAGAGTTAAATGAATTTGTAGTTTTGCATTGTTTCTTTTCAACTTAAACTATCTTTAAGTTACAAGGGGTTGGATGTAGTAGATTACATTTGTAGGCCAAGCATGACTAAGGCACTCTATTCGTAATCTAAGGGTCGCAGATTCGAATTCCCGTCACACCAAGCATGCTTGCTTTTTCAACTGAGATGGAGTTATAATGCAACGGTCAATTCCACTATTCGTTGGCAAAAGAGTAGCCAAAGAGTTGATGGAGTGTGGTGATGACTAGCTACCTTCCTTCTAGTCTTAGACTGTTAAGTTAGGGACGGCTAGTGCATAAAGTTCTCATATAGTTTTGCACGAAATTCAAAACAAACAGGAAAGATTGCATATGAAGAAGTGTGTCGCAGACTTCCAGTGTTATGTGCTCAAAATTCGTAGAATTAATCCAATTTTTTTATTTTTTCAAGTGTTTGATTCATTTGCTTTAGTATTTTTTAGCTTTGATTTATTCTGCCTGTCATTATGGTTGTCTATGAGTTGAATTATTTTCCATTAAGTGTGTGTGGGGATTTTCATTAAATCGCACATAACTTTGTTTGTCTCATAACTTCAATAATGTGTGAGGCTTAACCATTATTAAGCGTCACTATTCCAGTAGAGTTTTCTTAGTTCCCTAACTTAACTTTTCGGCTTTGAATACGGTTATGGTGATTCTTATTATGTAATATCTTCGGTACTCAGAAGCAAATAATAACGAATTAACAACAATGCAGTATATTTCTCAAAGCAAAAGACTCTTATTACAGCTTTATGACATAAGTAGTTTTATCACTTAAGGACATACTGTATAAGCCAAAAATAATTCTATTTAATGACACTTCTAGCCTAAACAAAGAACACAAACAAAATAACTGAGTTACTCTATATCAGCCAAAACATACCATTTTGAATGAAGAGGTCTATCACGATACATTCTCATTTTACTTTTGACTAGGGAGGGTTTCTTTAGTTGTTATATCATTCATTCAAAAGAAGTGGGTGAAGGGATTCTGTCAGTAAACATATTTATTACTTGATCAGGGAGAGTTTTTTTATACATTATCCAAGTTAATCAAAACGTTATTTTTACATATTAAGAGGAGAATAGCCTCTGAGATGTCAAATCATGTACGAATGTATTTATTTGGCTTGTGGTTTATTCTTCCTGTCTCTAATACTATTTACCCTTCTTTAATTCCCTTTATTAATGTATATAAACCAACTTTACCCACAGTAAGTTACTTCAAACTGTTTTATTACTCTTCAATTATGGACAGGTGGGTTAAGGTGTTCCACTTCTTATCCATGGGTCGTGGGTTAGAATTCCCGTCGCACCAAACATGCTCGCCCTTTCAGCCGTGGGGGCGTTATAATGTGACGGTCAATCCCACTATTCGTTGTTAAAAGAGTAGCCCAAGAGTTGCCGGTTGGTAGTGATGATTAGCTGCCTTTACTTTAGTCTTACGCTACTAAAATAGGTACGGCTAGCGCAGATAGCTCTCGTGTAGTTTTGCGCGAAAATCAATAAAACAAAACAAACAGAAATCTTCAATTATACATAAAAAAAAAACAATATTTGATACTTTGGCGTTCAACGCTACTTGTCTAAATACACATTATATTTATTTTATTTGAATATAATGAGATAAAATTGTATCATCTGGTATTACTAGAATTATTTGAACTGTATTTAAAACATTTTAATATTATAAATGATTTTTATTTTTATAAACCGTATTTTTCATTGTGTAAGACGACCCTTGACGTTTGCAGGAAATTAATTGTTTTAATGGAGATTCAATAAATAGGAAAACCCTTATTTTCCAGCAAGTATAGGATGTTATTTTTGTAAAAAAAAAATTAAAAGTTATTTTGAAGTCGTGCTAACCTGTTCTTTAAACGCCATAGACAGATCGGTGAGGTATAACTGAGGCCATAAACACGTGATAAATAAATTAACAAATTTTTCGTTACAACTGAACTTCTTTTTTACTACAATTGTTATTAAACTTATGATATAGTGATATAATAAAACATCATGTTTACAAAATTAGTTTACGTTACAGAAACTAACTTCTTATTTACGGTACTCGATTTAATGGTACTTTTAATGAACAATGAAAGGTAAATCACATGTAAAACATCAGCATTTTGTTAGTTCTCATGTTCAGTAGACACTCAGTAGGGTACTTGAGAAAAACAAACACTTAATATTTTGTGTGCCCCCTTTCTGTTTTAATAACCGTAACAGTTTTTGAAGCATTGTTGCAACATGTTTAATCAAAGTGTTTTTTGGGGATTTTACTAGAAATGTCTTTAATACATTCTCGTGAAGTTTTGGAAGCAACGTTTCATTTCCCGAGTTTTAGATCCATTAAATCTCCGATCTGCTCAAGTTAGTTTAGATTGTAGCTCTGTGAGGGTCATTGCAGCATTTGAACAACTCCAAACAGCTTCTGTTTTAGCTGATAATTTCTGCATAGGTTGGTCGAGTGTTTGGCGTCATTATATTCTTTGTTAGTAGAATCCTCTGCCAATAATATATATAAACCACTGGGTATACCATAATGGATCAGTATCTCTTGTCGTTTCAGAGGATAATCACCCCAAACCATTACCCGCATACCCCATGCTTCATATGAGGTGCTAGGAATAGATGAATATATATTATACCTTTTTTTTCCGCTGGGCATACAAATTACGGTTTGAACTAAATATTTCAAACTTGAACTCATCCGTCCATAACACCCTCTTTCAATCATTAACAGCCCAATTTCTGTACTTTTTTTAAACCAAATTCCAGGCTCTTGAGAAAATTTGGAGATAGAAGTAAATATTTTTTTATTTTAACTGTAAAAACCAAATGTTACATTATTATCAAGTCTTTTTTATTGTATTGATCTAAACATTCATTTGGTACATGGTGGTTTATCTCATGTTTGAGGTACCTGACAGTCTTCCTTCTGTCCTGAATGCTACATAAACAAAGATATTTAGCATCAGTGTCACTGAGATTGGAAGTTTTGCCTCTTCCTCTCCTATTTTTAAATTTATCTGTCTCGGTGTCAGGATCCAATGTGTACTTGAAAGTGTATGGGAAGCATACACAACTGATCATCAGAAAGTCCAACCTACATCAGGTAAACCTTTATACAAACTCTCTGCTTTACTGACATTTCTCTAGATGTTTTGGGCAATGGTATGACCACAAAGCTTAACACATAGTGTTAAACAATGTTTTTATAATGGTATATTTGTAGAGTACTATTAAATTCATTTCTTCTAGAACATACCAATACCATATGCTATTTCCTTGCTAGCTCCTGTGTATAGAACTAAGGCAATGCATGTGGTACCATGACAGTTATTTCAGACCCTAAATTTGATCAATATGTTCATTCAAACAGAACCCTTATGACATGTTCTTGGTACAAGTATATGGAAATTATAAAAAATATACGTATTCTCACCCTAGCTCATTCATTAGTCAACAGGAATCAGTGAGCATTGCCATTGTGTTGAAATTTAAATTCTGTAAGAGCATGGAAGAATGAAAAATGTTCCATTGTCCTATTCACAGTAGTGTAATATTAGCAATATTTTAGTAAGACGTATGAGATCAGCCCCTTTCCAATAAAAAAAAGTAACTTATGGTTATGAAGGATAGATCCAAATAATACAATTACGAATATGTTATTGCAACGCATCTGGTGTCATAAAGTCAACATATTTACTCAAAACAGCAAGCAAAAGTAAAAGGAATAACGTGGGTTTACTTTTAGTTAGATATACTACTAGAACTTGAACATTTTTGTAATGCAAAGGGAAATAGCATTCATTGTTTTCCGAGTAAAGATTTTAGTTTTATACAGCGGAAAAGACAATATATTTTAAAAATTAGAGTGTAAGACGTTTGTGAGACTTCAGTTCTTTGATCCTTTTTATGGTATATGAAATATAACTGTTTTTTTCAGTATTCATACGTAATAAAATATTTTAAAATGTACTGGACGTTTCTATGGTTACTATAGCCTCTCCAGCTGCATGAATAAGTTAGATAAAAAATAATTCTATATTTTTAAAAGTCTTCCACACACACTTGTGCTTCCCTATGCAATATAGATAACCTGAAATTCATAGAAAGTTAAGTAACGTATTTTCCTTGCGATGACTGTAATGTATTCAACATTATAATTTTTTGGTGTATTTTATACTATGTTTTGAATACACTAGTTTCCAAACCTTCCTCAGGGAATTAGTACTTAGTCTACTAGAGTTACAAGGCATTTAAGCCAACCAGTTAAGGGAAAACTTTAGGGTATAAAAGGAGTTTTAGTGATTTCCCGTGTGATAATGTTGACTAAAATGCTTACACGGATGGGTAATGGGTGTCGTTTGCTTAAATAAAACTTAGTTACCTTAAAAAGTAATGAACAGAGGCTTTAGATATTGTTTGAAATAAGCAACAAAATTTTATCTGAAACCATAAAGTGGTGCTTGATATAACCTATCATTTGCGATCATCATGGTTTCCTTTCTAGATATAAATTTTAATGATTATCATCATTCCCTCCATAATGGGCTGAGCTAGGCGTATTGATTAGTGTGCAGGGCTGCTATCTGAAGGTCCAAAGTTCGAGGTGTGATGCAGATGAACACTATCTCCTCTAACATTTGGAGGAGCATTATGTCAGATAATCCTTGTATTCGGTTTAAAGAGCCAGACAGAAGTGTTGTAGCAGGGGGTGCTGTTATGTAGCTGTACTCCCTTTGATCGTATTTCAAAATTAAAGGCGTCTGTGTACAAACCCGAAAAGCCCTTAATCTGGCTATTCATCCCACGTGCACATAAAGTACTTTAGTTGTTGAAATATTCAATTACACTTTTTTATGTATAGATAAATACGACTTTACTCTATATTTAACATAAGTTATTTTCGATCACCTTGCGCTGCTCGAAAACTTATCTACAAAGTTATTTCGTTGCTGTTGGTGAAAGTAACTTTAATATAATATGTTTCTATAAGTTTGCAGGTTTTAGCACAAAGATCTCAAGCCAGCTCATTTGTATCAACACATTAAAGTTTGTTTTCTCCAAGTTACGGTCGTGGCCAGTTAATTAGGTTACTGAGTAGCAAATTCGAAAACATTGCTCTTCTTTTCTTGCTTCAAAAACGCATTCCGCACTTAGGGACAGTGATGCAGTTCTAGAGTGACGTTCAAATCCAACTCTTCAATTGACTGGCAGAGTTGGCTGTGAATGCTGTTAACTGGCTGACTCTCTTCTAGTCTATCAGTTGAAAATTAATGACGACTAAAAAAACAAACTTTTACTGCTATGGTTCACAAACGTAAGTGAACAACAAAATGTAACAGGAGACATCGTTTCGAACCACCTCTGTAATGCGCATGGACACCGAGGACTTATATACATAAGACTAAGAAGAACGTCCTCTTCATTTTCTCCATGGTGCCTTTGAAGTAAAAACTTTTTTTTCAAGTGTCAGAACACATACACAAAACAAACACGTCTTTATACATATATATACATCGAAGTGCAAAGACAACTTTAAGAGTAATAATCAGCAAATATTTCATTGCATGCACTCTGTATCTGAAACAACTGGACTGATTACAACTCATATTACTTGAATCTGCAATTGATCATATGCGACACCTCAAGTTTAAATCTATCTGGAAAAAAATGGGCGGTCTCTATCGTTGTTCATAGTAGTCAAGGGTTGGGACGATATAGATGTGTTATGACGTGAAGATGAGGGTTTCTGGTTTTTCCTTTCTATTTAAGAACTCAGGATAAACCTTGTTAGATTGTGCTTTGTTTGCGTTGTTGAACCAATTTCGAACAAAAGTTATTTGGTAACGTATGTTACAGATAATAATTTCACTTTGTTTGTTTCTCTTTTTACATGTTCTCACGTTAGACTAAAACCTAAGAATCATTTTTAGTATATTTCCATAAAACAAGTTTCTGAAGTTAATGTTTCAGTGAAATTTCCGTTTGAGTACTGTTATTTTCACACAGAGGTTTGTCTAAGGCACTCGATTCGTAAATCGTAGATCACGCGTTCGAATCCCATCATCAAAATGTTCCCCTTTCATCAGCGGGTGCGTTATGTTGTGACGGCCAGTCTCACTAATTGTTAGTTTGGTTTGGTTTGGTTTGTTTCGAAATTTGCGCAAAGCTACACAAGGGCTATCTGTACTAGGTGTCCACAATTTAGCAGTGTAAGACTAGAGGAAAGGCAGCTAATCTTTAACACCCATCGCAAACTCTTGAGCCGCGCTAACTGTTAGTAAAGAATAGTCCAGTAACTGTCGGTAGGTAGTCTATTCATTGTAACTTAGGGACGCCTAACGCAGACGATCTAGAGGTAACTTTAAGAGAAATTCATCAACCAATAACATGCTTTCAGACATGTTATCTAAATGTCAAATTTTGATGCTATTTGGTCAGAAGTATCAAACAAATATAGCTGGCATCTCCTTGGAGACTTCGTGTTCGGTATTAGGTAAATAGTGTAATTTTCGTACTTACGTGTTCACTGTATGTGCAGGCGAAGTTATGTCACTCGTTAATTATTTAGCGGAACTAAAAGTGAATTACACATCTCAGTTTCCTTATGAGCAGTCAACTTGAAAGCGAACTAATTTCTCATTTAACTTATTGTAACGTTTACTCCATAAATCAAATTCGTTTAATTCTCTCTTTTGTTCTGTTTGCGAAGATGCTACCTTTAAAATAAGTTCATTAACCACAAAGAACGTTAAAGAAACTACTGCATCACATTTAACCCTGATTATTAGTAGTTTCTGTTTTTGTGGTGCGTTTTTTTCGTATCAATCTTTGCACTTGTTAGTAATTCGTCTTTGTCGTTGGTCGCAGTTTTATTCGAATTCATGGAACATTTCAGATCCCTTTCTTTATGACTTAGTAACACTTAAAGGTACTTTATTGTCTCTTTTTTCGTCTTATAATACTTTTATTACAGAAATATCAATAAACCTTCGTTTTATTCTTACGATGGCAATTGCCTTCTTCCTTTTTTTCTAAAGTTCGTTCTCATGGTATATATGTGAGAGGGAACTCCGCTGTAAAAAAAAAATATATTGAAAAATTTTAAGTTTTTCTTAAATTTATTTGAGTGGAAAAGTACCTTTTAAATTATTCTGTAAAAAACAAAGTTTCCTTTAAATATGCGGATCGGCAAACAATTAATCAACTGATTTGATGCTTTCTTTTAAAGTACAGCGTAGGGCTAGAAAAATAAAATACATTAATCAGAATCACACTAGATGGAGTTTTATATAATTCTTTTAATCCGTGTGAAGGTTTTTTTTTCAAATTTAGGAAAGACTATTTTTTTATTGAAGAAAAAATCATAGAACGAACGTGTCTGATGTCAGCAAATTGAACAATAAAATATCGGGCAGAAATTTACACTCAGGTTATAAGATATACAGGACGGTTTTATAATTTAGTTCGTAAATGCAATAAAACAATCAAGACTAAAATACATTTCTCTGGCAATTGCATCAAACAATTATCGTAAGAGATATTAATTGAGTCATTTGAGCGGTTGACAATCATAATTTGATTTTGTTTCGTTTTTGTCGCATAGAAGGTGACATTTTTGCAGACAAGGTTTAATAAAGGACTTACTCAAGGTTTACATCGGTGAAAATGCATGTATTTCTATGTATTCTCTCAATCTCTCAGAGTTATTCTTAATTAATACGTTGAAACTGATAATGTAGATTGATGTACTATAATTATATATACTTTTAAAATGGTGATATAGGCTAATTATTTAGCAGCTTAAAAAGATAAAATAGACAAATTACCTGTTTGTTTAAACTGGTAAAATGGGTTAATCATGTACATGTTTAAAGCAGAAGTAGTAACGTAGATTAAAATATATATTTTAGGTAGTAATATAGGCTAATTAATTATCCACCCATTTAAAGTAGTTATGTAGGTTGTTACCTTTCTTTTTAACCTAAATCTAAGACTCTGTTTCAGGCAATAGTGTCCACCTCCATACGAACCCCTCACCAGATCTTAAAAATCATGATGCTGACGAGCAAAGCACACCTTCGTTACTTAGGACAAAGCACGAGATGTTGGATCGATCTGCCAGAGAATTCTCTCCCACTGAAAGAGTGAGAAACGCTCTTATCTTTCTGTTATCCATTTTTTTGGACATGATTTGTTAGAGTGAACAACAATTTGTACAGAAGAATTTTAATTTAACTCTTCTTTAATCAAAAATGGTTTCTGTCACTTTTCGCCCAAATGTTTTTTTTTTATCAAGGAAATTGTAGCTGCCTCTTGCTTTGATTTGCACTGGTTAATTAATCTCTGACAGTAATACCACAACTTATATTACACGGAATCAAAGAAACACATTTATCACTTCTGGTAACTACAGCCCAGACATATCGGAGTAAACGTGACAGTGATGCAGTCCGCTTTCAGGGAAAAGGCCAAATTACTTCGCATCAATTTTATGCGTGTTTAGGAAGAATACCGGAAATATAAACGCCAATTATTCAGAGGTATGATTACTTCACAAAACGTGGCTTTGTAAGAGCCTTCATAAGAGCGTCACCAGTTTAGCCACTAGTTTCCAGAGGATGTGTTTCACCTTTTTATTTTTAGCGGTAATCTTCATAGGTATTTGCGTGAGGGCTCACTAGAAGACTCTATCCGTGATTATAACCAGTATGACTACGAAACTCGCTAATGAGACTTTTTTTTCTTTTGCTACTGTAAGTGATAATGACCATTAGGTCTTCGTCATTTGGCTTTGATGGTGTATTGATGACTACACAAACTATTAGCCGGGTTGAGAGGGTGCACTTACCAACAGCTCATGGTGTCATTTTTAAAGCTTCATACAAGATTTCAGTCGACTATAGAATGTTTGGTAAATAGATGATTGTTGTAACTCTTGACACTTGTTGTTTTAATATACTATAGAATGTGTTTTTAAGTAATTGAATGTTGTAAATCTGACACTTTTGGTTTAGGTCGATTTTCAATATTCTGTCAATAACTAATATGTGTAATTATTGACAGTTGACTATGGAGTATTAACATGACAGAAAACTAGCGTCACAATTTACACTTGTGGTTTTGGTCGAAAAAAGAGCATTTCGTCCGTTGGCTGTTGGTATGAATAATTAAATTTTGTTTTCAGTTTGAATATAGAGTATTTTATCAATAGCTCATTAGTCTGTTTAATAAAACTATGATTTCAGTCTACCATAGAATATTTCGTGAATAGGTAGGTTATTGGTGCAATTCTTCACACTTGCGATTTTATTGTACCATAATATATTTTATCAATAGCTGATTAGTCTAATTCTTGATACTTTTGGTTCCAATTGACTATAGAGTATTTTTTCAATGGTGTATTAATGTATCTGTTGTCAACTGTGGTTTTTAGTCGACTACGGAAATTTTCTTAAACAAAGGATTAATGTATCTCGAGAAACTTCTGGTTTCAGTGTAATATAAAATACATTACATGGTCAAAAGTGTGTGGAAACTCGACCATCACACACATATGTCCTTGTTGAACATCTCATTCCAAAACTATGGGCATTAATATGGTGTTGATCCCTCCTTTGATGTTATATCAGTCTCCATTCTTCTGGGAAGGCTTTTCACTAGATTTTGGAACATGGCTGCAGGGATTCGCTCCTATTCAGCCACAAGAGCATAAGTGACGTCGGGCGAGAAGGTCTGGCTCGCAGTCGGCGTTCTAATTCATTACAAAGGTGTTCGATGTGGTTGAGGTCAAGGCTTTGTGTGGGCCAGTCAAATTCTTCCACACCAATCTTGGCAAACTATGTCTTTATGGATCTCGCTTTGTGTACGGGGGCATTGTCATGCTGAAACAAAAAAGGGTCTTCCCCCAAACTGTTGCCACAAAGTGGGAAGTCAGACTTCCAGATAGTGAAACGTAATTCCACATTCCAGAGGGCGCGTTTTCACTGCTCCACAGTCCAATGTCGGTCTGCTTCACACCATTCCAGCCGACGCTTGGCATTACACATGGTGATCTTAGGCTTGTGTACAGCTGCTCGACCATAGAAATCCATTTTATGAAGTTTTCGACGAACAGATTTTGTGCTGACGTTGCTCTCAGAGACAGTTTGGAACTCGGTAGTGAGTGTTGCAACTGTGGACAGACGATGTTTACGCGCTACGCGTTTCAGCAATCGGTCGTCCCGTTCTGTAAGCTTGTGTGGCAGAACTCTTGTTGTTCCTAGACGTTACCACTACACAAGAACAGTACTTACAGTTGCCTGGGATAGCTCCAGTAGGACAAAAATTTGACGACTGACTTGTTGGAAAGGTGGCATCCTATGACAGTGCCACGCTGAAAGTCACTGAGCTCTTCAGTATGATACATTCAACTGCCAATGTTTGTCTATGGAGATGTTTTGTTTTTTTTGTTTTGGAATTTTGCACAAAGCTACTCGAGGGCTATCTGTGCTAGCCGTCCCTAATTTAGCAGTGTAAGACTAGAGGGAAGGCAGCTAGTCATCACCACCCACCGCCAACTCTTGGGCTACTCTTTTACCAACGAATAGTGGGATTGACCGTCACATTATACACCTCCACGGCTGGGAGGGCGAGCATGTTTAGCGCGACGTGGGCGCGAACCCACGACCCTCGGATTACGAGTCGCACGCCTTGCGCGCTTGGCCATGCTAGGCCAGTCTATGGAGATTGCATAGCAATATGCTTGATTTTATGCACATGTTAGTAACGGGTGTGGCTGAAATAGCCAAACCAACTAATTAGAAGGGGTGTCCACATACTTTTGGCCATGTAGTGTATTTCGTGAATAGTGTATTATTGTAAATGTTGACAGTTATGTTTGTTGACTAGAGAATATTTTGACAATATATCAATGGTGGAATTCTGACACTTGTGGGTTCAGTCGAATATAGATTATGTCGTTTATAGCTGATTAGCGTAATTGTTAATACCTGCGTTATTTGTATATTAACCAGATGATTAGTGTAACTCTTACCTCTTGTGGTTCTAGTCAAACATAGAATTTGTTTCAATAGCTGATTGGTATAGTTCTTGACACTCGTGGTTTCTGTCAACCTTAAAATATATTTTCAGTAGTTAAATGGCGTAATTGTTTACAGTAGGGGTTTCACTTGACAATACAATGTTTTATAAATAGATGACCAGCGCATCTCTTGATAGTGATGGATTAAGTCGAATGTAGAATATTTCGTTGACAGACGATTGGTGTATCTTTTGATGCTTAGGTTTCAGTCAAATATAGATTATGTTGTCAATCGCAAATTAGTGTCCTTGTTAAACATTGTTGTCTCAGTATACTACAGAATAGTTTACCAATGACAGATCAGTCTAATTCTTGACACCTGTAGATTCAGTCGAGTATAGAATACTTCGTCAATAACTTGTTAAAATAACTCGTTAGAGGCATTGTCTCACTGAATAAAAAGTATTTTGACAATACCTGATTAGTGTAGGTATTGAACTTTGTGATTTCAGTAAAATATAGAATATTTCTTCACTTGATGATTAGTTTAATTTTTTCAGATTCGTGGTTTCAGTAGAATATAGAATATTTCTTCACTTGATGATTAGTTTAATTTTTTTCAGAATCGTGGTTTCAGTAGAATATAGAATATCTTTTCACTTGATGATTAGTTTAATTTTTTCAGAATTTATGTAGCTCTTGAATCTTGTGATTTCATTCCACTACGAAATATTCTTTCAATAGATTATCAGTGTAATTCTTGACATTTTTGACTTAAGTCGAATACAGAATATTTATAAATTGCTGATTAGTTTAAGTCTTGGAACTTTTGATTTTAGTTAAGCATAGAATATCTTGTGAATAGCTGATAGTCGAAATTCTTATTATTTGTTAATCGATGATATATTATATTTTATGAATAAGTTATTAGTGCATGTCTTGACTTGTGATATCTGTCGAATATTGAAAAAAGTCACTAGTTGATTAGTGTAACTCTTAAAACTTGTAGTTCATTCGAATAGAGAATATTTTATAAACAGCTGAGTAGTTTAGTTTTTGAAAACGTTTCGATAGTTTGTTCAAAGAATGATAAGTGTAACGTTTTCAACCTGTTCTTTCGTTCGATTATGGAATATTTCAGTAATAGCTCATCCCTGTAAATTCGGACTCTTGTTATTTCGTCAGTTGTTCATTTTCACACTTATGGTTTCTGTTAAGTACACAAAATTTCGTGAATAACTAATTAGTAACTCCTGAGAGTTGTTATCAGTAGAGCATTCACATAACAAAGGATCAGTGTAACTCTTGAAACTTGTCAGTAGCAGATTGTTATGAATTTTGACCCTTATGATTTCAATCAAGTATAGAATATTTTTAAATAGCTGATTAATTTAAAAATTGATACTGTGATTTTCGTCCATCATAGAAAACTTTGTCAATAACCCATTACTGTAATTCTTGACCTTTATGATTTCAGCTGACTAGAGAATATTTATTCAAATTGTTTATTAGTCTAATTCTTCACGCTTATGGTTTTAATAGGCTAAATAAAATTTTGTCAACATCTCATTAGGGTAATTCTTTACACTTGTGGTTTCAGCCGATTATAGAATATTTTTGAATAGTTTATTTGTGTAACTCTTCACAGTTGTGGTTTCATTCAACTATAAAATATTTTGTCAATAGCTGAATATTACAATTATTGAGACTTGCAATATTATTTAACTATAGAATATTTCTTAAACAGATGATTAGTGTAACTCTTTAGATTTGGGATTTCACTCGACCAGAAAATACTTCGGTAATAATTTATTAGTTTAATTGTTCACACCTATGGTTTTCAGTCGGCTAAAGAATATTTTGTCAATAGCTCATCAGTGCAAATCGTAACACTTATGGTTTAAATTGATCATACAATAAATACTTCGTCAATAATGTATTACTGTAACTCTTAAGACTAGAATACTTCTGAAACATATGATTAGTGAGACTTTTTATACTTATGGTTTCAATCGAACATAAAATGTTTTTCGAATAATTGATTGGTGTAACTCTGAACAGTTGTAGTTTTATTCGATTAGAGATTTTTTTTAAAAAAAGTTAATTCTTGTAAATCTTTATATTTCTGGTTTAAGCCAGCTGTAGTATATTTCGTTAATAAGTCACTAGTGCAGTTGTTTCTAATTAAGCACGAAGCTACACGATGGGCTCTTTCTGTATGTATGTCCCCTTAACTATTTCAAACAAATATAAAGTAGTCAGCAACCTAACGTGTATGTCCTATTATTTCAAGTAAAGAAATATAAACTAACCTGCAATCCTTCACGTCCCTTTATTTACAGTAAAGTAAAACAAACTTGCTAAGAACCCAGTATGTATGTCTCCTTACTATAAACAGAGAAATGAAAGCTATCCTGCAACAGACAGTTTTAGCCTGAACGTTTGCATAATTTGTAACAAATAAGATCATTATTATTAAAATGGAATAGAAATACACTTAGCACTGTCAAAGTGAGAGATGCATGTTATATTGAACATTCACATAATGTAGTTTGTATGATGAAAATGGTCCTATGAACATACAATTTTATCAGAAACCTGTAGAAATATTTTTAATTTGGCACGTAATCTATCACAACAAAACATTACAACAATGTATACATTGTCAAATATAACATCAAATTATTATAAATACGGTCTTTAACCTTATATCAGTTCATATTAAACGTTCAGTACTTGGCTAGTTCTCCTCGAACTCTGTTAACCTCTGCAAGACGAAGTGACATTCTGTAGATGAAGTTATCTATGTGATTCATTATTATTTCAGTCCAGCTTCTCTAAATAAAATGCTGCAAGACAGTTATACTTGTTGGTTTATGGTCGTCATTAGCAGTTTTCCGGGTCAATTCTATCCAATGGCTTTCAGTGGAGTTACAATCTGGAGACTGTTTTGATCTAGGCAATCCTGTAATGTCTTCCTTGTCAAGATGATACAGTATATTATGCACACTGCGGGCATTGGTACTATCATTCTAAAACACAAAGTTATTAACAAACATATGAGAGAAATATTGACTCCATGTGATGCCTTTAGGAAGCGCCATTGACGAATTCCTAAAATCCATGAAGAACAATGTTTCTACATCATGATGAGGAGCTACCCAAACATGTATTACACCATTCTTTCTAGTCTTTTCTTATCTGTTCACTAGGAAAACAACGAACAAGAACCATAAAAAATAGCCTTTGAATGTCGAAAACAGGACTAATCTGAACAAAGGTGACATATTATAGTGTCATAACTGTAAGTCGGCATGCTGTCTTGCCTAAGTAATCAGTAACAACGGGTAATTCTGGATAATATCGGTTCCAGATAGCCCTTCTTGCAAGAAACCTTGTTCGGTCAGACTCCTGTTCACTGTTCTTCTGGCTACCCCGAAATGAATGTGTTCGTGCCATTCTTGTCGTGAGGTGTTACAAGAATTTTTTCGACCTTGATATGTTGGCCTGATCAAAGAAAGGTTATCTCGGACAGTAGTTTTTTGACATCTACCAGTAGACTTTCTAATAACAAAGTTTCCTGTAGAAAGATGAAGTTTCAAGGGTCTAGATACAAACACTGGGGTGCTCTACAGTTTTTGAAAGGTTTGTTCGTTTTATACCATTTCTGAACAGTCAAAACATATGACGTCCTACAACATCTGGCATATGACTTTACACCTCAGCTGTCTGGGCAAAACATCGATCTGTTTCGGAAAAGATTACACCAAAACAGATGCGTATGTTTTGACGAACAAATACTCAAAACAACTTATACAGAATAAAAACTCATGCGTGTTTGTCCGACAATACGCAACTTTCTCTGTTACTTCTCAGGAATTTACTTGATAACTAATCCATTCATGTAGACAATAACATTATTGCAGCATGCAACTATTTTTGGTCAAGAATCTACGATCTATACATCTTTATTTATAGTTAAAAAATACGCACTAGCTTACAGCCACTATACATACCGCAGTGTACGACAGCGTATTATGCCCTCTTACTTATTCTAAAGGAATATAAGAAAACTTGCAATTCCTTGTATTTGCCCCCGATTTAAAGCAAAGAAATACAAAAAGGCTAAAAACATATCTATTTTTGTATGTCTTCTTATTTATAGTAAATGAGTAATTATATTTAACCAAAATTCTTGAAAACCACTATTTGTGTAAAATTATTTTATAGAACCATCAAAATTCGAAAGGTTCATCAGTTACTCTTAAAGAAACTACTGTATATCACACAACCTACTAACTAATAAAAAACTTACATGAATCGGGCAAATGAAATTAGTTCAACTTTTATTAAAAGAAAATTATCATACCACCTGTAGCTTCATTTGGTAAAAATAAGGTTGTGCCATGTAGTTTTTTTAAGAGTAACTAATGAACTTTTCGGATTTTGATGGTTCTGTAAAATAATTTTACACAAATAGTGGTTTTAGATAATTTGTTCTGATAGTGTAAAGTCAATATTCGTTGTTTCAAATTAAGAATACATCGTTGAATATAGTATATATTTTGTAACCTTCATTATTATTCACTACTTTATCTTGTTATTTGAAGAAATGAATGAAATCTAACGCTATTAGGATTGAAATTTCACCTTCACTTATTCCTTCGAGGTTTACGAACTATCGATTTGATGTCGCGAGCGAGCGCGTGACTGTTGATTTCGTTGGCGGTACGCCACGTGGTGTTAGATAAAAAAACTATCAAAGTGATCTCCTTGCTTTCGTTTTTTTTTTTCAATGAGGTAACCGAGTTTTTATATCACCAGACTGTTGGCTCAGTTCTTGACTGTCGTGAATGAAGCCCACGTTTGTTTTCCGGGATAATTCGGCCCGGTGGGTAAGAAACCTCGTTGTTACAACAGACAACCAATGCACGCGCGCTACAATTGTTCGTTCGCAAACATTATCGTACTACGTACATATTCTTCGTTTTCTGGTAGACACTTCTCTATTGTTGTTCGTTGTCAACACAAAATTGTTTCATAACTGCTAATGGAAAACCAAAACAATACAGCACTAATCCTATTTTTACATATAAAAACCTTTTAAAACAAAATTAAAATTATATCGAACAACCAATATGTCCAATGGTAAATGGCCACAGGTAAGATAAAAAGTTTACTAGATTTAGTGGTGAGAGATACCTAGGTATATGTTCAGAAAGTGTGTTAAACTTTTTCAAAGTTCTTAATCGTTTATTTTAAACTTTTTTAGCGAAAATAATTTATTGATCTGTTTCAAAATACTCTGACAACACACGAATTCAGGTAACCTCATCTCGTGTCTGGATGAGTATTTTCGTCGTTAGGCTCGACTTAAGAGGATCAGGTTGAATTCAGGTCTATTCGTCTCTCATTTACTATGGGTATCTAAATGTCAAAATGTTACAGTGTTAATCAGGGCTTCATAAGTAATGTAAATACATTACGCTGAATTACTGATTCTTCACTCTTTAAGGTAAATTACTTGCCGCAATCTCTCCTCATAGCCCTCCATGATCGTTTGACAGCACTCGACTGGTATTTTCTTCCATTCTTTTTCACAGAAGGCTTCCAACTCTTGCAAGTTTTTCGGATGACACTGATGAAACCTGGTCTTCAACTCACGCCAAACGTTTTCAATTGAGTTGATATCGGGTGACTGCGATGCCCATTCCAATACGCTTATATGGTTCCTCTGCAAACAGGAGTGCATATATTTCGATGCGAGCTTAGAGTCATTGTCGTGCTGGAAGATCCAACGACGCCCAAGACGCAAGTTCCGATCATCATTCTTGATATAAGTGCCTAATATATCAACGTACTCTTCTGTTTTCATGATTCTGTTGACGTGGTGAAGTCTGCCTACACTAGAAGAGCTAAAAGAACCCCATAGCATGATCGTGTTTAACTGCAGGGACGGTGTTCTTTGGAAGATTTCGTTCCCCGTTCTTACGGAAACTATAGCATACATCATTGTGGCCGAAAAGTTCGATTTTAGTCTTGTCTGACCAAAGAATAGTTTTTCAATAGGTAAAGGGTTTATCTACATGCTTTCTTGCATACCTCAATCGTGCTTCTAAATGAACAGGCTTTAGATATAGAATTCTTCCAGGACGGCATGGTTTGAACCCAGAAGAGCGTAACATGTTCGTAGCTGTAGAGGTGCTTACTTTAACCCCACTTTCCCTTAACAGTTTCTGAATGTCATAATGTGTTAAACGAAAAATTTTACTAACTTCTCTGAGAACCTTCCTCTTGGTTCTCTCTGGAATTTTGGTGTAGTGTTCGGAACGAGGGAGGTTAGCAGTTAATCCTATAAGCTTAAACTTGGCAATTATGCTTGGAACAGTAGTTTCCGGAACATTACGTTGTATAGCAATAACGGAAAGAGACACACGAGACTTGTATTTTGCAATAATTCGGTTTTTTAAATCCCTGGACAGTTGTTTACTGTTCGCCATGACCACGAAGCAGATAATGATGGAGACGGCGCTAAATTTCCGGAACCACATGTTTTGCTGGCTAAATTCCAATAATTATGAACTCAGTGTCTTGTTCTGGAATGGTATAATGTAGTTTATTTGCCAAACTAAAAATTTATACCGAAATATCAGTTGATTTCACACTTTCTGAACTGTACGAACACTGTTCGCTCCGGCCTGGCATGGCCGAGCGCGTACGGCGTGCGACTCGTAATCCGAGGGTCGCGGGTTCGCACCCAAGTCGCGCTAAACATGCTCGCCCTCCCAGCCGTTGGGGTGTATAATGTTACGGTCAATCCCATTATTCGTAGGTAAAAGAGTAGCCCAAGAGTTGGCGGTGGGTGGTGATGACTAGCTGCCTTCCCTCTAGTCTTACACTGCTAAATTAGGGACGGCTAGCACAGATAGCCCTCGAGTAGCTTTGTGCGAAATTCCAAAAACAAACAAACTTTTTGCTCCTCCTATTTTTGTTTATTTGTTTATAAACAGTTCATTTCTCGTTTAATTTACATAACAAATTATATAGATGTGTGTTAGTATAATATTTATAATATACCTTACTCCTATTAGCCTAATCATGATTCTGTTTATGTTATCAGCAAAAACCACTCGGGTACGAACACTTTCTGTCGTAACTGTAAGCTTGGTTAAGAATTTTACTAATCATCTACCCCTTTTACTCTCAATGATATCAAAATAAAATTCATTGAAAATTCTTTCAGATTTATTTTCAATAATAGTAAATAATTTCAGGTTGTACAAATGTCTTGATATTTTTGGTACAAGAAATTTTGGGTTTCCATAATGGGTTTCTCTGTATGTTTTTCTCACACACAGTTCCATATTAAATATTTTCTTCATTTGTGTGCACATACTCACAAACACTTCCATGTTAAATATTTTTATGATTTGTTTGTATATTCTCACAAAAGATTCCATATTAAAAAGTTTTCTTCATTTTTTCTATATATTCACAAACAGATCCATATTAAACATTCCCTTTGTTTTCTTATACCTATTCACAATCAGTTCGATTATTAATATTTTTCTTTATTTGTTCGGAAACACGCGTAAACAATTTCGTAGTTAAAAGTGACTTTTTCACTTCAAATAATCATTAGTCACGCATATCACTCCTTTTAAATACATTGGTGTTACCCGATTCTTAGCGATATTTTAAGGCCTAATGCCAGAAACATTTTTCTTATCATAAAAGTTGGATGGAGAGATAAGCTTAGTACTCTTATCATCGTTATAATTTCTCAGTGTTTTAATCGATTTTGAGAACAGGTATAGGTTCGTTTTTGGTGCCTTTTTATTCGGTCTTTTTTAAATATCTGACTGTTTGATTTAAAACAGATTTCAAGTTTGTGTCTTCAATCATAAGGTCGCGGACTTGTTCAGGTCACTTTCAATAATATTTCTGTTTAAAGTGCAGCGTTTCGTGGCTCGTTGCTACTCTTAAAGTATCCATTACGTGAGGTGAGGTCTCGGGTATACTTTCATCGTGTATGATATAGCGAGACTGTGACGTCAGTAACTCGCTCTTATTCATATTTTTGTTAAAATAATCATTTGAGCAAGTTAAGAGCCTGTCGTCTATTGTCTGTGTACCTGTGTAAAATGTGTATACTTGTGGTTCTTGGTTCTTTATATTCTGCGGTGAGTATGGAGAGTTGTATGGGTTATGCTGGTCTTTTTATTAGGGTCTGAAAAATTTTTGTTCATATTGTACTGACTGATTCTATTATTGTTCTGGTGTATTGTTTGTATATTTTCATAACGTTTCGTCGTGAATTTTTTGAATTGTTACCCGACAGGCTCTTGATATTATTGGTAAGTCTTCATATTTTGGTTTGGATATAGTTAATGTTTCATTGTTTTTTTTAATTTAGAGTAAATTGTAATACCCAGGAATCTAGATGACATGGCAAATGAGTTTGGTAGTTTGTTCTTTTCCAAAACCAAACTCTTTAAGTTTTAGGGAAGTTTATTTTAATTATATGTTTCTGGCAATATCCTTTTCTTTGATTTAGTACGGGCTATATGCTTGTGGCTACGATGGATGGCATTGTGGAGCTCTGTCAAATTGCCACGTCATCTGCCAATTGCAAACTGAAGAAGAAATTTTCGTCTGTTAATAACATGCTGCTTCGTACATGATGAATAAAAATGGGGTTAACTAGCAATACACGGAGGAACCTGACTCTGGAAAATTGTACTCAGAGTAGTTGTCCCTACATTAATCCTCCATGCTAATTGTACAAAATGTTAGGCCCGGCATGGCCAAGCGCGTTAAGGCGTGTGACTCGTAATCTGAGGATCGCGGGTTCGCATACCTGTCGCGCTAAACATGCTTGCCCTTTCAGCCGTGGGGGCGTTATAATGTGACGGTCAATCCCACTATTCGTTTGTAAAAGAGTAGCTTTAGAGTTGGCGGTGAGTGGTGATGAATAGCTGCCTTCCCTCTAGTCTTACACTGCTAAATTAGGGACGGTTATCACAAATAGCCCTTGTGTAGCTTGAAGCGAAATTAAAAAACAAACAAACAAACAAATGCAAAGAGTTAGATGGCTAGCGAATAATTCCACGCGGTAGATCCATTTCGTTCATTCTGAGCCTTAAACCATTGTAGCATACAGTGTCGAATGATTTCCTTACAGAGAGAAAACATGCAATATTAAATTCATATCCTAAAATTTTGTGATTGTTTTGGCTAATCTGACTAAGTTGTCAGTCAATTGCCGAGATTTTGAGGGGCCGTTTTATAATTCAAGTAATTTTGAATTATTTTCCAGAAATATATTTGGTTTGTAACTTATTATTCATTCTAAGATTTTCCCAACACAGCCACCAGAGGATTAAGACACTCGACTCGTAATCTAGGGGTCACGGGCTCAAATCCTCGTCACACTAAATATGCATGCCCTTTCAGCCTTGTGTGCGTTATAATGTGACGGTCAATCTTACTATTCGTCAATGAAAGAATAGCCCAGCAGTTGGCGGCGAGTGGTAATGACTAGCTGCCTTCTATCTATTTTTACACTGCTAAATTTGGGACGGCTAACGGAGATAACCCTCTTGTAGCTTTGAGCGTAATTCAAATAAAATCTACACGGGCGATCAGAGTAATTAGTTGGTTTTCTGGTTCATTCGTTAGTTTTCCTTCTTTATTAAACATTGGAAAAATTGGATGCTTCTAAAAGCTTAGGATGTACCCTGATGTAAGGGACAGATTAAAAAGTTGATGTAGGTTGTCCAACACTACCAGAGTGTGTGAGTGTCCAGAGTGTGGCGAGTATGTCATTCTTCACTTCGAAAGCTTTGTTGTTGTTTGTTTAATTGCTGTAATGACTTTTGTTTAAGAATTGTCATCAGTTATAAAGTTTGTGTCGTCGCCTTGGTCATGTTTAAATTGGTACGTGTGAACAATAGAAAGGAGAGATTGTAAAGTGTTTGATTTTTGTGTCATATATTGCTTTACATCATGAAAGTGATATTGGCTCATGTTTAAGTTGTTGTGTGTTTTGAATGTATTCTGTTCGTCGTTTTCGAAACTTTTGGATTTCTGTGAATTTGGAAAGCGTGGGATACGTGTTTTATTTATTGTAGTTGCTTTAAATGTTTCAGAATTGTCGAGCTGCAAAAGCGTGCCATCGCTGGTGAGATTGAGCGCTGCAAAACTGCTGTTACAAACTTTTTAAAAGACCCTGAGAGATACAAAACGAAAATTTTAAGTGGTCGGCCCAAGAAGATTTTGCCGGCGTTGAGCAGGATGATTGACGAATTGTCCGGCAAGACACCAGCCAATCGTCGAACCCTTACAAACGTAGAATGCAGCTCAAGAACAATAAGACGACATCTGCGAGAGAAAGCTTTAAAAACCGTAAACGTCTCCAAAGGCCACGCCTTCTTCCACACCATGAAACAGCTCGATTAAACTTTGCTGAGAAGCACCAAATATGGAACAAAGAAAAGTGAACGAAGGTTTTGTTCTCTGATGAGAAACAATTTAACCTGGATGGTCCAGATGGCTTCCATTGTTACTGACACGATAAGTATACCCACCGGAGACATTTTCTACACGATACAGTGGAGGAGGTTCCATCTTGATCTGTGGTGATTTCTCCTTCCATGGAACAATGGAGCTACAGGTTTTACAGGGGCGTCAAACAGCAGCTGGCTACACTGGCATGAGAGAGAGAGCATCTTTATTGACTGAAGGCCCTCGCTTGTGTAGAAATCACTGGATCTTTCAGCAGAACAACGCTGCAATCCACAATGTTCGCAGGACAAAGGACTTTTTAATGGCGAATAGCGTGATTCTTTTGGACCACCCAACGTGTTCGCCGGGACTGAACCCCATTGAAAATGTTTGGGGGTGGATGACCAGGGAAGTCTATAGAAATGAACGTCGATACCAAACAGTGCACGATCTTCGTGAAACTATCTTCATCACTTAGTATAACATTCCAGCCAGCCTTCTGCAAACGCTTACATCAACCTATGTCAAAGCGAATGTTTCAAGATATTCGCAATGACGGCCGTGCAACTCACAACTGAGGCCTCTTTTTTGGTATTTCCTACCCTGTTTAGGACTTATTTTTGGTATGGTCTTAAACTTTTGACCAGCTAGTATTAAGGCTAATTTCATAGTGTTCACATTTTCCCAATTAGATGCTAATTTTTTCCCCTTTTTTTATTTTTACGTTTCCAAGCTCTAGTCAAATAAGTGGTTTAGTCTAACAACGCAAAGTGCATAATTTTTCTTTATACTCATTGGCCTTATGATTTTGGCCAGCAGTGTATATATGGGAATATGAGAATATTGTTTTGTTTATTTCAGTTTACGAAACATGTAATATGGCACACTTGCGATGTAAAATAAAAACATTTATTTTTTATTTATTTTATCAATTGTTTAACTGTTCATCTGTTGCCATTTTTAAAATTTTATAACATCTATTTCAACAGTATAAGGTGAGAAACTTTACCTAATATTAGGGCGCTCGACACATAATCTGAGGGTCGCGGGTTCGAATTCCTGTCACATCAAACATGCTAGCCCTTTCAACCGTAGGGTCACTATAATGTGATGGTCAGTCCCACTCTTCGTTGGTAAAATAGTAGCCTAAGACATGGCCTTGGGTGCTGATGACTAGCTTCATTTTTTTCGAGTTTTACAATGTTAAGTAAAAGACAGCTAGTGCAGATGGCCGGCCCTCTTGTAGCTTTTCGCGAAATTCAGCACAAAGAAACAAAACATACCTAACCCATATTTCTAGTTTAAGTTACGCATTTCTTATATATGTAAACGTGACGATATATAAAATGTTGTGTCTAACGAACGTTGATAGTATTTTCTGCATGTGTTAATTTTAATTGTATATAATACTTTGATATTTTAAATACTTACACAAGTTACTTTAATTCTAACCTAAGTTTATTGATTTTATATTTTGAAATATTTGAAATACATTGTTTATTACTTTAAAATTCGTCGTTTTTATTATTTTAATATAAATGTTGTTTATTTTAAGCTATATTAACATTTAGAACTATGTTTGTTTTTAATTTCGCGAAAAGTTACACGAGAACTATCTGCCCTAGTCATCCCTAATTTAGCAGTGTAAGACTAGAGGGAAGGCAACTGGTCATCATCACCCATCGCCCATTGCCAGTTCTTGGACTACTTTTTTATCAACGAATAGTGGGATTGACCGAAACATTATAATGCCTCCACGGCTAAAAGGGCGAACATATTTGGTGTAACGACGATTCGAACCCGCAACCTTCCGATTACGAATCGAGTGCCTTAACCACCTGGTAATGCTAGGCCGACATTTAGAAAGAGAGAAATATTTTTTTTATTCTTCTTTATTTTTTGTAAGTATGGTATCATTATCGACATTTATTTGGTGTCTCAAATCAAGAAATGTACGTGTTATTAGCTAATATGATCAATGCGATGTTCTAATTTAGTTGTTCTTTATTTCTATATGAAACAAAAACACAAATATATATTATTTCTGGATATAATAAGAACATAACGTCCGTAAGATCCAAAAATACTTTCTTGCAATGTTCATTGCTTGTTTTTCACTTCAATTGATTTGTGACAACACCATATTAACCAATATATATACCAAATAATTTGTAGGAATTAGAAATAAACAGTCCGATGCTGTAAAATCTTAAGAGTTTATTTTATAAATGTTATGTAGACCAACTGGACAAATTTCTATGTTTAGGGTCAGTTTAGCTCTTTTTTTTAAATTCTTCTGATGTGAGTTATCTGAAAGTTCGATTCCACGCAGAAGACAAAACGCTCATGGCGATTTCTGTGGCTTTACGCTAAAATACAAAAAATACATTGAACTTCATAAAAGTTGCACATCTATAAATGCTTTGTAGGAGAAACAGTAAGAAGTAGAAATATTTCATTTTTCAACATGTTTGGTCAACGTGAGAGTGTGGTCTATGATTTTTTACTGATACACTGGTTTTAATTTCGGTTGATATGTGATAGCTTTTCAAGGAATATATTATTATATAAAATTAATACAACAAGGATGTAGCTAGCATTGATAGTTTCAAGATGATTTTATTTGGAGTCTTATAGAAACGTTTGGTAAAAATTCGTATCAAAGTATTTTATTTTCATCCCCAGAAGAAGGTTTCTGTGACAGCACAAGAACCCCTTAGTGAGGTACGTGACTCTCCTTACCCCGAGGGACAACGCAGGGTAAAAAAGGTTTTGCCAGCACGGAAGCACGTGGAGGAACAGTGGTTTCCATTTAACAGCAATCACACTAACGTCTGATGAAACCAGAGCTGAATCCAATAGGTAATCTAAGCACGAAGAAAGGTACTCCAGTCGTTTGGATGTTGATAACTTTCAATATGCTACGTGTGGTTTTAACCCCATCGCGCTCAAGAATTTATTCAAATTTGACAAAAGAGGACGTCCTAAACCCTAAAATCACAAAATGAAAACAACAAATTGCACGTTGCTTTTTCAGTTTAATTTTTCTCTCTCTTTGTTAACAACTGGATATGATGTGTGTGTGTGTGTTGTGTACGTTGTCCATTTTATGCTGACCGCGAAACTGTTTTCAAGATTTTCGTGAAACATTTTGTTTTTATTTTTATGCACATAATACTGTGCAATTTTAGTTGACACCAAAAGTCAAATGTTATATTTATCAATATCTTTGGTCAAATGATGGAATCACCATTGTACTGGATAATACTCAACCTTGGCGATTTTGACAAACCTTTGTCTGAAAAGGTCTTCAAGCTGTGGCTTATGAGACTAACAATTCCAGTAAATCACTAAAATTCGTATACAACTAAACCGTTTGAGGCCAAAGTGTTAAATAAATATCCATTTTCATATTCCACCGAATAATGGAATTTCTAGTGTTTTCAGTCTTTCTTTAGAAAGATATTGTTTCTGCTCTTCATCTCTGTATATTATATGTTTGTTGATAAATAAAGTTCTTCTGAAATATTTTTTTCAGTATCAGTGTAGTCAAACATGTATATGTAAACAATTAAAACATAAAATGTGATATTACAACAGTAAAGGACTGAACCATTGATATAATATGAAGTCACTTTATCTCCCTCTTTCTTCTTAACGTACATTAAGCATCTGCTGGTGAGAAAACTCATAAATGACTGTTTCTAACTGGCTACATCTGAATTAAAATGGCTGGCAATATTTGAAATCGCTTCTAAACCAATGGTTTTGTTCCTCGAATACATAAACTAGTTATAGTAGCTAACACAAGTAAATGACTCGTATTTCTCTATTTTAGCCACAATCGTAGAATACGCTGTTTTTACTAAAGAAAGATTTAATAGTATAAACTGCATCTATATCCACTAGTTATTCTTAATCTTACCAATCGCTCTCTTGTAATTGCTTCTATTTAAGGAAATGGTATATTTTAATTCTTCCGATCAAAACTGTAATAATTCCGTAGAGTATAGCTTTGATCTGCCAAACAGTTGGCTTTAGCATTAGACCTTGAACCTACAGTAATAATATATACCCTAAATCTATGTTACCTAAGCTCTTTTTCTATTCGAAATAAAACAAAGAGAAACGTCTGATTTTTACTCACTCGTAATCTGGGCAATAAACTACATAACCGAGGGGGTGTTCGTGTATCATTTCTCAAGTCTCATCTATACAATAAACCACGTAACTTCCGCACGTTCGTGCATATTAAATTTGATCCAGGCATTAAATCGTATGATCTAAGATTGTTCATGTAGTTTAATAAGATTGATATGAGCAGTCAACCAAGTATATGTTTTAAATGCTCCAAAAGTTATATGCCCCAGCAACAACCAGCTAACAGCTATGGAGACAATATGAAAAGAGCATCATTCCAATGTTGTAATAATACCACGATGATAAAATAAAAAACTTAATTCAACAAGAAGCAAAGTAACCCACGAATTTTACTGCCAAGTACATTAACAACATGTTAAGGATATTTATTTTACGAAAGCCAGCCAGATAACTGATCTTATGCTAAGTTAGAAAATATCTTGTGGTATATCAAACA
Organism: Carcinoscorpius rotundicauda; assembly: GCA_011833715.1. Taxonomy (NCBI): domain Eukaryota; kingdom Metazoa; phylum Arthropoda; class Merostomata; order Xiphosura; family Limulidae; genus Carcinoscorpius; species Carcinoscorpius rotundicauda. The sequence goes on from CM022395.1 coordinate 92,193,571, forward strand.
TCATTCTAATAGATTAGTGGGATATATATAGCAATGATGGAGTGTGATTTGGAAAGGAACAAGTATTAATGTGTGTGTTAAGGAACAAGTATTAATGTGTGTGTTATTTTTATAGCAAAGCCACATTGAGATATCTTCTGTATCCATCGAGAGGAATTGAATCCCTTTTTTTAACATTGTAAATCCATACACTTACTGCTGTACCATCGTGGAACTAAACGTTAGTGTAGATATCAACCTCTAATGGAATACATTATAAAGATCCCGAGTTTTCAAATATTGGAGCGGGTAGCTTTAAATCCAAAACACGCAGCGTCAACTGTGATCGAAACATTATGTGAAAAAAGAGAAAAATGACCCAATGCAGTGATATGTACTCTTCTTTGAGCAAATTTGTGGTGCTCTTTGGGAGATGCATTGTACCCTGTGAAAGAAACACTCAAAAAAGTGATTGTTAATACCCCAGAATTTTTAAACATTTTTTTAAGTATATAACATCAGTACCAGGTATTTCTTAGGGATCATAATTGGCATCGAAAAGAAATGTCATCAGCTGTAATGGTTTAAGCTACCTTACCAAAGATTCATTTACTGGGGTAGGCTTAGTTTGGCTTAGGTTAGGCTTAACGAGACGTTATATGCATTTTGGGTCATATGACAGATTAGCAGGTTTTTTATTTGCAAAATACGTATGTGGATTTATAACTTTATATATTTTATTATTTTTTTTTATTTTGCGCAAGACAACCAGAGGCTATCTACACTAGCAGTCCCTAATTTAACAATGTAAGATTAGAAGGATACCAACTAGTCATCACCATCCACCGCCAACTCTTTGACCTCTTTACCGTCACATAGTGAGATTGATCGTACATATAACGCCCTCATGGGTTATGTAATAAGGATTTTATAATATTACTATTCACTTTATCATAACTAAAATATACGATTCAGTTATTTCTAATACCTGTTTATTTTTGTTTTCTGTATTAAACCCTAAGCTACATAATCGGATATCTGTGCTGTGCTCGTCATAAGTATCGCAACCCGATTTTGATCATTTAATGCCTTTAGACTCACAGCTGTGCCACTGAGAGGCATTTTTGAAATTAAAAGGTGTACAAACATATATTCGGTCAGATATACTATGCATGGATATTTGTTTAGATTCTTACTAAGGAATCATTTTCAAATAGTATTTTCATGGTTCGCTAATGTATTATTCCTGATATCGTAGCCATCCAAGGCTCGGCATGGTCAGATGGTTAAGGCGTTCGACTCGTAATCTGTGAGTAGCGGGTTCGAATCCCCGTCATAACAAACATACTCACTTTTTCAGCCGTGGTAACATTTTAGTGTTTTGGTCAATCCCACTATTCGTTGGTAAAAGAGTAGCTTAAGAGTTGGCGGTGAGTGGTGTTGATTACTGCCTTCCTTCTATTCTTACTTAGGAACGGCTAGCGCAGATGACCCTCGTGTAGCTTTGCACGACATTCAAAAATAAACAAACAACTAACTAAGTGAAAGAATATGTTTTAGCTAATTTTATCTCCATGCCGTTTAATTTTCTCGGCATTGTTTAGCATCGATTTTCATGTTTCTTTTGGCGACGAAGTCTTTGAAAAAAAAACACTATTACACGAAAGAAGAAACTAAAAATATTTTTGACGTTATCTTGATATGCTGAAAAAAATAAAACAATTTTATATGAACAACAAAAATTTTCTGACGTCACCTTTATGAAAAAAATATCTTACCCACCTTACAACGAATAGACTCTTCTTTCAGATACGCTGAAGGATTATGAGCTAAAGTGAAAACGACTCTTCCATGAAATTTAATAAATTTGTTTGAGTGACATAAGAACACGTAACCTCAATAAAAACACTATTCTTGTAGCTGGAAGGAAAGAATGAAACATTCTAACTCTTCTTGAAAAATTACTTGACGTTATCTATTTTTGAGTAGTGGAAGATACCCTAGTTTAAATTTTGTATTTTATATTCAATTTATCAAAACAACATCTAGATTTACACTGAGAAACTTAGAGTAGGTAATTTTTTTCAGATTTCAGTTTAATACACAAACTAGTTGAGCCAGTTAGTTCACTCAGCTTTGCCGGTGCAGCAGTTTAGATGAATTTATTTCGTGCTGTAAACTGCTATACCAAATTTAAATGTAGTTTCAGGGGTTAAAAAACCTGGGTTGTTCAAAAACTAATCGATTCTCCTTAATCTGCTCTTGGCTTTATGCTCACTTTAGAACGACTGTAGGATAGAAACATAATAATAAAACCAATTGGAACTAAAATAACCTGTGGCTATAGAAAGAAGACTGAGATGTCGTTTGTAAATGTTAAGCTCGAACAAAGTTTCTCAGTGCAAGATGATCTTCGACAACAATTTAACAAAACATTTACTGGAATCTAAAGATTTAATGCCATGAATCTTGATGAAAACCCAAATTCACTGATCAGTCACCGGAAACCTCTATGGCCCGACGTGGCCAGGTGGTTAAGGCACTCGAGGTAACCTGAGAGTCGCGAGTTCGACTCCCATTCGCACCAAACATACTTGCCGTGAGGGCGTTATAGAGTTTGGGTCAATCCCACTGTTCGTTGGTAAAAGTGTAGCCCAAGAGTTAGCGGTGGGTGGTGATGACTAGTTGCCTTCCATCTAATCTTACTCTGCTAAATTAGGAACGGCTAGCGCAGATAGCCATCGTGTAGCTTTACGCGAAATTCAAAATAAAAAAAACTTGAAACATCTACTCAAACAGTGCCCAAAATGTTATAGATCTCAAAGGAAAGAGCTGGAAAGATAAGGGCTGAAGGAAAGTATACAGTCTGGACAATTGTAAACAGTTAAGTGTACTTATACTTTGCATCATTTGATAGGTGATATTACGTGCTGTCTGATTAAGATAAAATGGGGCAAGTGTATTTTCCCATGAGGATAGGGTGACTACTACGGTCCCTAATTGTAAAGGCAACCCGTTTCTTTATGAAACTTTTTTATTGAACTTGGTTGCTAATTTCATAAATATATTTTGGACTGAAAGGATTTTTAATGTTTTGTCCATGTAGCAAGTCCAACTATGGGACTGAAGATGAGAACCTAGAGGCAATTCTTAGTTTTCACATGTTTGCAATTTTATAAATGTGATGTCCATCGTGTTATAGGTAACCATGGAACCTCGTTTTATCAGCGGCCTAATGAAAACTTTGTGTGTAAGTAACAATACTGATATTTTACACCCATAAAAACGAATAATTTTGGTAAATATTGACGTAATTTTAATGTATTTAAATCTTAAAACTTCCTTAAAATCTACTTTATTTTGTTGTTGTTTTTTTAATTTCGCACAAAGCTACTCGAGGGCTATCTGTGCTAGCAGTCCCTAATTTAGCAGTGTAAGACTAGAGGGAAGGCAGCTAGTCATCACCACCCATTGCCAACTCATTAGGTACTTTCTCATCAACGAATACTGGGATTAATCGTCACATTATAACGCCTCCACGGCTGAAAGGGTAAGCATGTTTGGCGCGACGGGGATGTGAACTCGCGACCCTCAGATTGCGAGTCGCACGCCTTAATACGCTTGGTCATGCCGGACCCCACAATCTACTTACAAATCAGAATTTTGATAAGAAAGGAAAAATAACTTACTTACTGTTTTCCTTGTGATTTTTCATAGATCAAAATTAAACAAAAGAAAAAAGTATCGAAACTCTTACAATTTACTAACTTGAAGTTTGATACTTGGATATATGTAATGATCACTAAATGTTATACTGTTGAGAACACTATATTTATTTCCCATAAATCTAACATCACGTTAATACCCATATCTAGTAGCCAAGGTAGAATGATAGGATAACAGTGCTGTGATACCATTATATTGCCAAATGATGGACTTCCATTATTATTATTCAACCGAGCTAAAACTAATATCTTAAAATCCTATAAGCACTTATTATACGACAAATGAAGGAGTGACGTGGTGGCGTAAGAAAGTGCATTTGCGTTGAGAGTTTCCTTTAATACCAAACGTTCGAAAGATACTCTGAAATCTTATTTCTGATTAATTTGAAAATGTCAGTGCATGTGACGATGTATTAAATCACTTTTGGATTACGGAGCTTGAGCATTGAAAAAGTGATAAAATTCGGCTGTTGTTTTTTTAGTTTATTTCCTTGTTATTTTCCAATATGAAAGTAGAATGCTTAAATGGAGTAATGCATCTGAGAAAAAAATCTGACCATTTGTTTAAAAAGCATTTAAAAATTTGAAACTTAGAAAAATATTTATCCAAATTTGCCGAAAATAATCATGTAAATAGACAAAACTATCAGATTTTATGAACAAAATATTAATATAAAAAATCATATAACCACAGCATTGAAAATATTAAAAGAAGGCTGAAATAAGATTGTGTTCTCAAGACAGCTGGTATGTGCGTGAAAACTTTATTTAAAATAAAGTACAGAACAACGTTAACCTTTGCTAACCTGAAGGTGACCTAAGAAGGTCGAACCATTGTTCTGCACTTTATTTTAATTAAAGTTTTCACACACATACCCGCCGTCTTGAAAATGCATTTTCCCCAGAAGTCGATTTCTCGTCTCCACGGAAGGCAGAAATTATTGTGTAAAATAAGTTTCGAACAAATTTGTTTTCAAAAGAAAACACAACGTGAGCAAAGTCAAAATAACATCAAAACATCATACATTTAGAGAATGATTTGAAGTGGAGAGTGTTGCATGTAAAGAGTGATTCAGTGCGTTATATGAAACGAATTTGGAGTCTCGTCGCATCTTTACGACTCATGTTGTCAAGTTCATTTTTACTCCATGTGATGAACGTGGTACTTGACATGAGTCTCGCAGCGTAGTTTTCATTTCAATAGCATCTGTTGTAAAACTGTCATGTCCAAAACATATATTTCTTCACCGATCGTTTTCCATAATCCATCTAGTGTACGAGGCAATGGTTCTATGGTGCCTGATTCAACATTCCAATCATATTAAAATTTATGGGCCCTGCAATCGATGCATTTCCCGTTATATCTTCTCATGTTATCACATGAATGTCTATTTCATTTTCTATTTGCCTAAAGTGTGTAATTGATTTTTATGTTTGTTGATTCTCACCTATTATATGACTCAGCATTTTGCTTAATATGGCTGAGATATGTCTTTTTGAATGTCTATTTTGGATGGACCTCGTGTCCCTTGTTGATTTACACTACTTTAATTTCATTCGCTTACACATATAACACTTTACCAGCGTTATAATTATTTGAAGTTTCATATTAGCCGGCCTCCCAGTGGCTCAGCGGTATGTCTGCAAACTTACACGCTAAAATCCGGGATTCGATACCCGTGGTGGGCAGAGCACAGATAGCCCATTGTGAAGCTTTGTGCTTAATTCAAAACAACAACAACAACGCATTAGCCGAAATGATGCGAAACGCAGTTTCTTGAGCAACCGCTAGGTAATGTTGACAACAAGTACAAGAAAACTACTCACAATTCTCAAATGCTAAAGTCTTTTTCAGGAGTTCTTGATTAAAATGACAGTTCTTTTTTAAGGTGTTGACTTTATTCATTCAACCTCTTAGAACTTTGTGTTTTTTGAGTTTTTCTTGTGGTAAAGCCACAGCGAGCTATCTGCTGAGGCTACTGATGGGAATTGAACCATGGTTTTTGCATTGTAAATCCGTAGACTTACCGCTGCACTAGCGGAGAGCATCTTAGAACCTACACTGCATCTTTCTATTCTATACCAATGCAATAAAAACGTTCTATACATATTAAAACCATATACTGAAAGTATTTTAATTGAAACATTAATATTATCCATTTATATTCTAACTTAAATATATATTTAAAATAAACATTTTTTTGAAAAATTCAAACTCTAATGATCCACTTTCTTTTTGCCATAAAACAATACATTTGAACGGTTTACTGATTCAAACTCTAATGACTCACTTTCTTTTTGCCCAGCGGTATTTCCGCGGACTTACACGCTAAAATCCTGGTTTCGATACCCGTGGTGGGCATAGCACAGATAGCACATTTTGTAGCTTTGTGCTTAATTCTAAACAACAATTCTTTTTGCCATAAAACAATACACTTGAACGGTTTATTCGTTCAAACTCTAACGATCCACTTTCATTGTAACTTAAATGTATATGCTAGAAAGTACTTGTCCATCCAATCGATAAGAATGTACTATATTTCTGGTATAAAGTAACATATTAGAGAAGTTTATAAAAGAAAGATTTAGGGAGTTTCATGAGCTTTTTATGATAAAATAATATATACTTTCTCTGACACATGCTTTGCATTTTAAATTTTGTAACCTTAGAACCTATCAATGCATATGTGATGACCAGCTGTTACGTGATTTTTTCCTTAAATAACTTTTTTGATGAGTCAAAGTAACTCCTAAGTCTTCTACTTTAAGATTGATAATATGTATCCAAATCCCACATAACTTTTTCATCTGGTTAGATTTAACTTATTCTTCTCATAACGTAAAGAAAAAATGTTGTACTTGAACAGTAAATCTTTAAAAACGTTTTTGTTGTTGTTTCAAGTATCTAGTAAAACAGCATTTAAGAATTTTTTGAATGTAGAATTTATGAGTGCGACGTAAAACATAGTGTTTTGTCTAAATATCCTGTGAGAGTTTCTTTGTTTGTTTTGAAATTTCGCGCAAAGCTACTCGAGGGCTATCTGCGCTAGAGGGTTTGTTTGTTTGTTTTGGAATTTCGCACAAAGCTACTCGAGGGCTATCTGTGCTAGCCGTCCCTAATTTAGCAGTGTAAGACTAGAGGGAAGGCAGCTAGTCATCACCACCCACCGCCAACTCTTGGGCTACTCTTTTACCAACGAATAGTGGGATTGACCGTCACATTATAACGCCCCCACGGCTGGGAGGGCGAGCATGTTTAGCGCGACGCGGGCGCGAACCCGCTACCCTCGGATTACGAGTCGCACGCCTTACGCGCTTGGCCATGCGAGGCCTCCTGTGAGAGATCAGTTACAAAAGGAATAACAGAGTTTATATATAATTTATTCTATATTTTAATTACGTAACTATTTTATGTGGTAAAACAATAGGACCACGTCTCTGAACACAGACATGTGACATTTTGCTAAGTGTGTATTACTGATGCAGGTCAGCCATTATCGAACGATGGGTAAATATATTTTGTCAATTCTTTATTGTAAACAAAAAAACGGTTATTATCAGACATCCATCCATTTTATATCTTCTCTCTTTATTCGGACATGGCATACAGATTGTGGGTTCAAATTCCATCAACGAACATGCTTTACCTTTTAGCTAAACCTGAAATAAGTACTTTATTATAATAAGGATCTGACATGACCACCATCACAAGTTATCCTAATAATAATGATCTGATATTAACATCATCATAGATTACTTGTCGGTAAAAGAGTAAATATCCCAAGAACTATAAATGAGTTGTGTTGAGTTGTTGACTTCTTTCTAGTCTACAACTTCAACAATGAGGAGACTAAGATAGCCCTCGTGTTAACTTTACTCAAAATTTCAATAGCAAACAAACTCTCTATGTTTAAGGTATCTACCTTAATAGTGTCAAATATTTTACTCCTTTCTAATATTGAAAAAAAATGTAGGCCAACATATGTCAATTTACATATCTGTGCTCAGACGTCTTCTTTTAACATAATTTGTCACTGGATTAAAACGAACACGTTACTAATAGATTTAGTTGTCTTTAAAACAATAAAAACTACAGTCATAATAAACATTATTCGACGGTTTTAGTTACGTCTTCAATCCATTGACAAATAAAATTGTCTAATAATTTTAGTCATGTCATTGAACAATGACGACAACATTATTTTGAAACTAACAGAAAAAAACAACAAAAATAATAACAATGATACTTGATATTAGGACGGATTTCACACCATACATATATATGTATATATATATTTGTTTTTTATGTATCTTTAAATGTATCTTAAAAACCGTAACGTAAGAAAGAAAACTCTTTTTTTTCTATTTCTAGGAAGAATCAAGTTTGATTAGGCTAAAACAATGAAATGTTTCCACATCTTATTAATGTTGTCAGCAGCAGATTTCGTAAAGAATAAAAATCCATTTTCAGCTATGCCACTGTTTTGTTATTTCAGACACCTAGACGAGTTCGTCAATTCAGACACTTTTTATTTTATTGTTAAATGTTTACTTATTATACCATTAGCACACAAAAGTGAAGGTTATGTCAGTTTGTATAGTAGTTTGCGAGAGTTTCATCCAATTATTTAATCAAAACACATAAATCAACCAACGAACTTTAAACAAATCAAAAGTAGATACATTTCATGCATATAATCAATAATCGTAACACATATCTGAAATTAACACCAAGTTTCGAGACCATCATGAAAAAAGATTTGGCATGCAAGGTTATCCTCATTGTAAAGATCTGATATCAACGATATCTTGGGTTATCGTTATAGTAAAGATCTAATATTAACACCATTCTTATATATCATTGTAATAAAGATCTAATATTAACACCATTCTTATATATCATTGTAATAAAGATCTAATATTAACACCATTCTTATATATCATTGTAATAAAGATCTAATATTAACACCATTCTTATATATCATTGTAATAAAGATCTAATATTAACACCATTCTTATATATCATTGTAATAAAGATCTAATATTAACACATGAATTATTATATCAGTCACGAATATTTCTTTTTTACCTTATTGATGTAGTCACCATGTCGTAACAGCCTATATCGCATACAGTAATAATCTATATCGCAAGTTATCATTGTTGCAATCATTTAACATAGACTCCACAGTAAATGATCTTTATTACCTATATTACCAATGTTATCACAATCTAAGGAATATCCTGTTGTAAGTGATTATTACAGCCACCATATAACTAGAACTTCACACTATAAGACCAATATTGTCATCGTATAGAACGTACTTCATCCTAATTATTACTGCTAGTTAACATGAACATTTTAGTTCTCATAAAACACTTCATTTTATTAGGTTCTCTTGCTGTCGTCAGGTGGCACAGTTGAATGATCGAACAAAACATTTATATTTTGTAGCATTAATGGTGATATGAAATGACAAAATCAAATCAAAGAAACAGTTGTTTAAACAATTGTTAAACTGGGAAACGTTCAAGTATAATTTTATACCTTAATTTGTTTGATTTTTTTGCTATGTTATTTTATCTTGCTAGGATCGCAGCTTCTGTAAACCAAAATTGTTTAAATCATGCGGTGAAACACAAGAAAAAGGGGCTTTTTAATCTTGTATACATTTGTAGACCTGTTACTCCAACCTACTACCAGTTTTTGGAAATTGATATAAGTTCTTGAATTGTTTTTTCCTACCAAAGACCCAATGTTTGACTATACACATGATAATAGTCTTACATGAACTTATCCTAAGTTATTGTTATGGTCGCAGATTAGTAAAATTCATACAATGATCAGTGTAAACGTCACTTAATTATGCATAACGTTATCAGTAGAGGTATCATCCAGAACGAATTCTGTTCTAACATACAGGTATATTTACATTTTTCATATAACCCAATCTTAAATAAACTGCGTGGTCTTCGTTCAGCAAGAGTTCCATTTTAAGTGGTTAATGCGAACTTCACCTTTCAAGAAGACTACCTTAGTGGACTACTGTATTTACAATTCACTTAAGACCACATTGTAAAGAACCAATAGACTGTGATTAGTACAGTCACCATCTTGCAAGAATCCTATCCTAAGTATCATTGTAGTTCATTCAGTCTTTCTCTGAATTTTTCCTCAGTAATCAATAAATTCGTCATCTAGATGGCATTCCGCACTGTTCGATTACTGTGCATACCAGATATTAAAGGAAAACGAAACACGACTCTTAAACTCTGAATTGCAAATATTTCTACACTTTATAACTTCTCATCCAATATTGATTATATTTTGTGTCAAATAAACAAAAATACTTAAGAGTTCAAATACCTGAATATTTGACGTATCCCTGTAGGAGTGTTCATCATACCAAGAAGTGTATTATCTAGGAATTACTGATTGAGCTCTGAAAATAACATTGCACATCGTAATCGTTATGTTAATTGCAGTTATGTTAAAATCGAAATAGTTATTCTAGAAGCATACCTCCTCTTCCAATATTTAAATAGTTCAATCATTTAGCTCTAAAGCTTTTTCAATCGGAAGTATCAAATCATTAATCAAAATGCTGTCATTATTTACTTGATAATTTACAAAGTATATTTCTACAGTAACGGGCCCGGTATGGCCAAGCGTGGTAAGGCGTTCGACTCGTAATCCGAGGGTCGCGAGTTCGAATCCCGGTCGCACCAAACATGCTTGCCCTTTCAGCCGTGAGGGCGTTATAATGTGACGGTCAATCCCACAATTCGTTGGTAAAAGAGTACCTCATCAGTTGGCGGTGAGTGGTGATGATTAGCTGCCTTCCCTCTAGTCTAAATTAGGGACGGCTAGCACAGATATCCCTCCTGTAGCTTTGCGCGAAATTCAAAACAAGCAATCAATTCTACACAAACATTAATGCTTCAGAGTAAATTAAATAGAAAATATGTCTGTATTTGTGTCTATGTGGCCCCCCAGTGGCTCAGCGGTATGTCTGCGGACTTACACGCTAAAATCCGGGTTTCGATACCCGTGGTGGGCAGAGCACAGATAGCCCATTGTGTAGCTTTGTGCTTAACTCAAATAACAATAACAAGTGTCTATGTGTGCGTGATTCGCCTGAGCTCACACATGGATTATCGGAGTTCCGCCTATTACCTAGAATGTATTTAACTCAGGATTTTCATCTACCAAAAGGCGCGATGAATAAAACCTAAATTGTCAGGAACAACAACAAAATCTCACACAGGGTATATTTTTATCGTTAAGTTTTCAATGTGATTTGAGATTGCTTAATTAGCAGACTGTTTAATTAATCTAGTTTTGTTTTTTGCAAATGATTCCAAATAATTTATCACTTGATTCTTATGATAATTGAAAAAAAAAGTAATGTTTTTGTCGCAAATTCACAATGATGTTATTCTTAGTTCGAAACTTAATAGTCAAAATACAAATAAAGAAAAACTCTATTTCCATTTCACACAATTATAAAACTCCTTCGTAGCTCAATTAATTTCTTTGAGCTTCAAATGACGCCAGCAAGTTGATAAGTGCACCTGACTCTCTTATGCCAAGAAAGGCGAAATACATATTGTTATTTCTAAAAAAATAAATAAATCTTAACTTAACATTTTTGTTACAAAATTATTTATGGTACATTTTAGTTTAATCTATAGTGTTATTCTCTTCAATATTTTTCTGAGGTCAGTAATTGGAGCTCCGCAGTGGCACTTCGGTATGTCTGCGGACTCCCAGACCATTATGACACCCGTTATGCACAGATAGCTCCTTAGGTAGGTTTGTGCTTATCACTAAACAAAGTCATTAAATGAAATACATTAGAACTTCAGAATATCAGTATCATCCGGAATTAGTTGAAAAGCTCACGAAAGATACTGATTTTTTGATAAATATACCAAATGAATACTTATGTTTCAGGTTTTTATAACGTGTCCGTCGTTAATAAAGTTTTTTTCATGCGTTATGTCAGAAATATAAAATATAAATTCACTGGATTCTTTAAATGTAACAGGATTACACTATACTCACCTATAAACCTGCCGCCAGAGGGCACACATATATGCAGAAATAAGTCTTCAGATCATAAAACACATCACGTGAATTACTAAATAATATCTTTCATGCTGTGGCCCTTATTGGTAAAGGTTAGTTCCTAAAAAGGTCTGGCATGGCCTAGCGCGTTAAGGCATGCGCTCGTAATTTGAGGATCGAGGGTTCGCATCCGAGTCGCGCTAAACATGCTCGCCCTCCCAGCTGTGGGGGCGTTATAATGTGACGGTCAATCCCACTTTTCGTTGGTAAAAGAGTAGCCCAAGAGTTGGCGGTGGGTGGTAATGTCTAGCTACCTTCCCTCTAGTTAACTGCTAAATTAGGGACGGCTAGCACAGATAGCCCTCGAGTAGATTTGTGCGAAAATCCAAAACAAACAAACAAACAAAGTTCATAAATCATTGTTTTAAAGACTTAATGTTTCTAATATAACTATGTAAATTAACGGTCATAATTAACAAAATTTCTATCTAATAGGAGACAACATAGCGTTCATTTGGAAATTCAAAATAAAGAAAGAATAAAGATTTGTCCTCTTTAGGTCTCTGAACTAAATTGATTTTATCGAGTTTCAACGTAAGTTTCATAGCTCATGCGAGATAAATAAATCCAGAAAACAGGTATTAGAGTGGAATTGGTACAAGAGCTGTAAAAGTCGAGTTAGTTTTAGATTATAATTTCTCTTTAGCTACTTGTAAGGAATAGTTACCTTTATCGAACGAAGAAACTTAAACTGAAGTACCAATTTCAGGACAACGTTAAGGTATACTGCTAAATGACATAATCCACCAAGTTCTGATAACGCGAGGTTGTAACGGAACATTTTTCTCTCATTAGTGAAAAACTACGCTTGGTGAATTCATAATGTTAAGGAAACACAGAGATTCATAAAATCAATGAAAGACAATCCTTTGGAAGGTTAGACCATTCTACTCCTGAAACAACGTTTATAGCAAAGTTTTTAGTTAGTTTCGAAATCATTGAAAGTTCTGAAAGATGGTTTAAAACATTTTAAAGTTTGTGTGCATTTTAATGAAAATAAATATAATTATTGGTATATGTTGTTATAAATTTCGTTGGCGGGTTTTATTAATATCTTCAATAAAGATAATTCAAAGTCCAGCTCAGTTAAGTTACAACGATGTTGGTTTTCACTTTTTAGGCTTACATAAGCTTGAACACTTGTACTCATTATAAGTTGTTGTAGGCCTAATTTATAAATAAACTAACGTTTTATGTTTTAGTTAACATAATACAAAGGAACTTACATGAACAAAGTAATTCTATAATGGATAAGAGCAATAGTAAATACACCACCTGGTTCGCTCTCTATCTTAAAAACAAAAATGTGATATTCAAAATTATTTCGTATTTTAATCTAATATCGAATGTGCTTCATTTTTATAGTTGTAATAGGCCTATCTTAATAAATCTTTTGATCTGAACGTCGTAATTAAAACTCACACTTTAATATCAGCATTAAAAATGCAGCTTGCAACATTATTAAACATGTATCTTAGATCGAAGCTGCATTGTAAGATATCTACTCTTTGTTCACCTTGAGGTATCGAAACTCGGATTTTTGAGTTATGAATCAAAGAACTTATCTCTGACTTACAATATGATAGTTTATTCAATTTTATAAAACAAACCGAAATGAAAATTAGTAGCAAAAGTTAATTTGTTTAATCACTTAGAGGTAGGGATATATTAATAATCCTGGAAGATATGTTCTGTAACTTTAAGAATATATATTTAATGATACCTTTGAAGTTATACACCTTTTATCACAACATAGAAGAGAGGTATACCGTTAATAAAGCATGCTGTGGTATGTGTACACTATGTAGTAATATGGATATATCGATTATTATGCAGTCTTAGGAATCTACTATTTAGTTCGCTATGCTAGAGTTTTATTATTTATCTCACCTTTGTATGGATATGTTATTTATCATACAGCGTTAAAATACACTGTTAACAAATACATTATAGAAGTTAAGATGCAGTAGTTTGAATATAACGATGGTGGTGTAATGGTTATTATTCCCTTAAGGGTTAAACCCTGGTAGAAGGATACCATTTATCATTCAGCAGTAGGATAAACAGTTTACGAATCAAAAGAAGAGATATATTGTTTATCATGCTGTGGTGTGATATGCAGTTAATCTTTCAATGTCACGGATATACTGATAATTATCCCATGTAGAAATCTATTGTTTATCGTGCTCTCTCAGGAACATACAATTTATAATAATCGGATAGGCACCGTTTATTGTGCAGTGAGAGAAAGATGTACCGATTACCATGTAGTGGAAAGGACAATCTGTTTATCTTGTAACGGTAGGGGAAGACATTTTTTCACGTTATTGCAAGAGTACATTTTTAACCTGGGAATACTAAGAATATGTAGTTTATTATCCCGAGGTAGGATTATAGAGACTGTTATCCAGTCGTGTGCGTTATCATCTAACGAGCAACATTAAGAATATATAGGCAACTATATCGTTGTTGAGGTATACTGTTTCAAATGTGCAAGAATATAGCGTTTATCATGAAATTGTCGGAATATACTGTTTGCAACACCGCAGATGGATATGTAATTAATCATTCATTGATACCGGGGTATTATTAATAATGCCATTGGATAAATAATCTTTATCACGCACATTCCGTTTATCAGAAATATATAGCGTTAACCATTAAACTTAGGAATATACCGTTAATCATATCGTATTAAGAATACACCAGTTATTGCACGGTAGTAAAAATATTCCATTTATCATGTCGCGGTACAGATATTCCATTAATCACTCATCTATAACCATATATCATTGATAACACCATGGACATGATAAATTATTAATTACCACTTGTCAGGGATATACAAATTTTCATTGATGCTAGGGCCATATTGCTAGAAATTCGGTTGTAGGGGCATTATACTTAGTACACAGTGGTTCAGGTTAAAGTTACTTAGAAATTGTAGGAATTTAGCTCCAATAATACCGAGGTAGAGATATAAAGTATATTATTTTTTGGTATGAATATACTGTTTATCATAATGAGACAGGTATATGTCGATTATCACTCAGCATTATGCATTCTGTATATCGTGTAGCAAAACGGAAATACAGATAATCATTCTTTAGATAGGATATACCTATTGCGATACAATGGTATGGATACTCTATTTATTATGCAGTGAAATCAATATACAGCAGTGATGGGAGTATATTGTTTATGAATCTTTTATCGGTATGTACAGTTATTCATGCGTTGGTGATAAACTGCCTTTTTTCATAAAATATTTTGAATGTACTTTATATCCAGCCATACTAAGAATATGCAGTTCATTACGAAATGTTGTGGTTATATCGTTAATGTTTCAGTTGTATAAAGTCATGTGAAAAAGTTAGGACACCCTACGAAAGCCTGTGTACTTTTGTAACATTTTTAGATATATAGATATTTAATCTCAATTTTAACAATACTGAGTGATCATAGGAATATAACTGAACAATTAAAACTGTTCATAATTATTGGGTTGGGATGATTGGTTGTTCACCATATTATTTCGTGTGCATACAATTAACACTGCATTTATTATACTGTTGTAGGGATATAGTGTTGTCATGATAAGCTACATACTATTTATCTTATCGTTGAAGTGTTATACTGTTGTCATTATGAGCTATATATTATTTACCTTACCGTTGTTGGGATAAACTGTTGACATAATGAGCTATATACTATTTATTATAGCACTGTAGGGATATGTTGTTGTTATGATGAGCTGTATACTACACCTCATACCATTGTAGGGGTATACTGCACCGAGGTAACAATAAACCGTTTTTTATGCAATTGTTGAGATATACTATTTGTTATGTAGTGATACTAATATACCTATTACCCTGCTTTTGGTAGCGATAATCTTCTTACAATGTTGAGACCTTGATACAGTGTTTATCATAATATGATAGAGATATACTGTTTGTAATAGAGTAATGTGACCGTACCGCCCATCACGCAGCATATACATTACTGTTTGCAATATAGTAATATGACCGTACCGACCATCACGCAGCACACAGATTACTGTTTGTAATACACTAATATGACCGTACCGACCATCACGTAGCACACAGATTACTGTTTATAATAGAGTAATATGATCGTACCGACCATCACGCAGCACACAGATTACTGTTTATAATAGAGTAATATGATCGTACCGACCATCACGCTGCACACAGATTACTGTTTGTAATACAGTAATATAACCGTACCGACCATCACGCAGCACATAGATTACTGTTTGTCCTGCAACGTCAGGTTTCTACAATTACTTAACTGTTGTAGGAATAAACTCTTTATTATTTATTGGTAGAAATATAAAATTAATTACATAATTATAGTAATATACAGTTCAATATGTTATATCAGGAATACACCGTTAATCATATAGTGTTAGGAATATACTGTTAATAATATTATGATGGGAATATACCGTTTATTAAAGTTCTCCTATGGATATAAGGTTTCTTAACATATTGTACGGATATAACGCTCGTTATGAGCTTGTAAAGATGTGTTGTTTAACAGTCAGAGGAAGAGATACATCCTTTATCATTTCGTTAAAGTATTATAACAATTATCATGTCATGGACATGATATACGGTATGTAATGTAGTGGTAGGTATATATCATTAATCATGCCATTTTAAATTTATAACATCTTTCCTCAGTGACGAGGTTATTAACAATGCCGTGGTGAGGATATGTCATTGTTCTTCCGGTTAAAATGCTATACAGTTAATCTGATAGTGTTAGACATATATCACTGATGAAAGAGTTGTAGACATATACCAATAATTGTATCTTGGAAATAAATAGTACCGCCGTTTATCATGCTCTGTTAATGGTATAACGTCAGTTATACAGTTGCATGGATATAAAATTCATCATGCCAGGATAAAGATATAACTTTAATCATAATGTGGCAAGGATATGCTGTTTATCACAATTTGATAAGGATGTGCAGTTAGTAATAAGTTGGTACTAATTTAATATTAACCATATAATGTGTATTATTTATCGTGCTGCAGGTGAAATATATCGTTTATCATAGATAGGGGAAAAATCGGTTAAAATGCTAAGGTTGGTATATATAGTTTATATTTTAGTGGGAAAAATATAAAGATTAAATTCATTAGAATAGATATACTGTTATTCATAGAATTGTGATATATACCAACTACCATTCAGCCGTAAAGTTTACCGTTTATCTTGTGGTAAAAGATATACACTATAAATTATGTCCTATCGGTAAATGCATTTGGTCATGCCTTGCTAGACTTCTTTTGACTATAATGCAGCTGCACTGATTGTTTAAATACACCTTTAATCACACACTGTTAGAAACATTCTGCTTCCCATGCAGTATTAGGGATATCTTGTTATTCACGTAGTGATATGGACATCCTGTTCGGTATGCCATAACAATCACATATTGTTTATCAGACAAGAGTATTAGTATATTTTTTATTATAGCATAATAAGAAACAAACAATTTATTAACTTATTGTAAGGATATACCATAACGATATAATGGTAAAAACAAATCCCTATCATTCTATTGTATAAAGATATAGTTTGTTTGTTTGTTTTTCATGCAGTGGTAGGAATATATACTTATATTATGTTGTCGTGTTGAGATGGTGGTATATCGTTTCTTGGATACGTAAGACTGTTTAGTTTAATAATTACTTACTTTATTTGGCGGTTTAGTATTTAACGAGTATTTATTTTTCATAACAAGATAATAAAAATCAATTATTTTAAAGGCGATAATTATGGTATGGTAAATTTGGTTGAGTAACTTTATTCGAATAATTGTACTTCATGTTTATATTGTTGCATGGGCTTCACTAATATTGTTGACGCCACGTTTTTTGAATCTTTGATGTTGTTCTCATTACACTAACCGAATATGTTTACATTATAACTAGTTTGAAGACTTCAGTGAACAATGTGTGTATATACAGGTGACTTGCGAGCACAAGTTACAGGGTGAAAAGAAAAAAATGAAGCTCAGTCAGAAAAAGTTAGACAGTGTGAGGTTAGACACGTGTAAGTAATTAACCACAACGGTCAATATTTTAAAGAGAGTTTCAAAGTTTAATAGAGATTATTAGAAGTAACTGTGGGATTTGACGAAAATAATATAATCATTTGAAATTCGAGAAATAACTGTAGTAACTTGTGGAGTAACATAAGCGGATATATCGCATATTGTACAATAAGAAACAAAGTTAAGGAAAATAGTTCGTCTTCTCAGTTGAATTAGCGTGGGTTGAATTTTGATAAAAAAAAAAAGAGAGAATTATTTAGAGTTTTAGATACAGCTGTAATATCCTGTAGTGTAAATAGTCTTTTTACATTCGTTTGACTTGCTTTAAATATATATTTGTGTGCTGCTCTTATATTGTTCAAATTTATTGCCAACAAGTCATAGATACCAACTGTAGTATCAGACCAAACACATACAAAAAACCCAGGCACCGTTTACGATGGCATGGTCAGGACATTCTATATACCAAGCAGTGGTAAGAACGTTCTATATACCAAGCAGTGGTAAGAACATACTATATGCCAAGTAGTGGTAAGGATATATTGTATACCAAGCAGTGGTAAGGATATACTATATACCAAGCAGTGTTGAGAACATACTATATACCAAGCAGTGGTAAGGACATACTATATACCAAGTAGTGGTAAGGATATACTATATACCAAGCAGTAGTAAGGACATACTATATACCAAGCAGTGGTAAGTATATTCATATCGTTAATCTTGCTCTGTTAAAGATATGACGGTTTTCACGATACGGAATAGGAACTAACATGATAAAAGAGGATGCAGCAAATAGGTCAATGGCCTAGCATAGCCAGTTGGTTAAAGTGTTCAGCTTTTGATCTGGGGGTTGGAATCTCTGCCATACTGTAAATGCTCGCCTTTTCAGGTTATAAGGTGAGGATCAATCCCACTATTTATTGGCAGAAGAGTAGCTCAAGTCTTGGCAGCGGATGATGATGACTAGCTGCCTTCCCTCTAGTGTACCATTGCTAGAAAAGATGGCCCTGGTATAGCTTTGCGCAAAACTCAAAACAAATTAAGCCAATCAATCAGTAGTACTTTGAGATTATCTAGAAAAAGATTAAAAATTACCAGTAATTCAGAATGAATTTAGAAACTTTAAACAGACTACAGACCACCTAGTGAAATTAACTGAAACTATTGTAAATAGTTTCAACGAAAATGAATGCAATGTCACTCCCTTTCTCGATATCGAGAAAGTTTTTGATACAAAGTGGCACAGTGATCTAAGGCTTCGCATGACAGAAATAGAACTACCCCCAGGGATTATTTGCTGGCTACTCAACTCTCTGGAAAAAATAGAGTTGCAAAATAAATGTCAGGGAACCTTCTTTCAGACATTGACTTCAAAGGCAAGTGTCACTCAAGGAGGGAAGGCTTAGCCCTATTCTATTTATCATGTATGTGAGGAATATATTCTTAAAATACCGAAACTGAGTATGTATTATAATTCGCAGACGATGTTGCGGTCTGGAAAAATCCCCCTTCTCCATCTATACCAGCGAAGAGATCACAACCTTTATAAAATAATACAGAATAATACTGCTAGACATATCACATAAAAATAAACGTTCCAAAGATCAATTATTAACATTAACATGATAAACAAAACATTAAAGAAACCCACTAAAATTATACATGAATGGAACACTTCTTCAGACTATAACCTTGGCAAAAGTAATAGGTTTAGCCTTCATCGCAAAGATAGCTTGAGTGAAACAAAATTATATGTTATAAAAATTTCGAAACCAAGAAATCTAACCGGTAAAAATCAAAAACTCTCACTAAACAATACGATAAAAATATACAAAACATATGTATGACTTATCTTCGTATATGCATGCCCAGCAAGTAAACACATAAATAAAATACCATCAACAATAAATTCAATAATTACTATAGCATACCAAGGTGGACTCAGCACATATGTCTTGATGACCCTTTCATATAAAAAAACAACAACACACACATACCAAGTTCCTCGTAAAACATTGTAAAATTTTATACACAAGTATAGAAACCATAGCTATTACTCTTGTATAATTTTCTAAATTATTCTGATAAAAACTGACGAAGGAACGACCTATTATATGAACTTAATCGCTACTATATGCATGATGAAAGTAGACCAAAGTACTTTTCTCCTGTTTATATGTGTTTAAGAAATAGATATCTAATAAGGTCACCTATTACTAGACAACAGCCCCCCAGTGGCACAGTAGTATGTCTGCGGACTTACACACTAAAAACCGGGTTTCGATACCAGTGGTGGGCAGAGCACAGATAGCCCATTCTGTAGCTTTGTGCTTAATTCTAAACAAACTAAACAAAACTACTAGACAACATAACTCACACAAGTTCTGGACTAATATAACATCATTTACAAAATGTTTTTATAAGCAAAATGTTCTTGTGTTAATTAAAGATGAATGAAAGGTATTGTTTATATATACCGAACTGTTTGTCAACTGTAAAACCTTACCAAACATTAGCGACGATATACACAACACAAGAATGTCAATGTGGATAATTACATAGACATTTGTCCTGGAAGTGGTTATAGCAAGTGTGGTTTACTCCGACCCTCGTGTCATATTGTCATAAAGCTGTAATCAAAACCACAGTTCAGTCAGGAGGAAGAAAGGAGTCTCAGCGAAACCAACCCACCCTACTCCACAAAGACCAAAATCCAGATAATGAAAGAAGTACTGTTTATCATTCTGTGGTAAGGATATACTGGTTAGTATGCAGTGGTAGGAATATGTCAATATTGTGCTGTGGTAGTTTTATACAATTATACAACAGTGTGGTTTACCACATTTTGGAATATATTGTTTACACTGGTTTACAAAAAAATATTTTTTGTCTGAGGCAAGAATGTGAATAGGTGTTTTTTTACTAATTTGGGTGTGCTGAATTCAAATTTATAAACAGTTTCGCTCCATCACTTCTAGTTTTCTGGCTTTTAAATAGTCTCATTTTAGTATATACAGAGCATATACGTGCTTATTTCAACAGATGCAGCAGCTTATTACAGATAAAACAAGATAGATAAAGAACATTGACGGAATAAATGTACTTGGATGACACAATGTACACAATTCATAGTACCGCAGACAGTTAGAAGTGTGTTTTCTTAGATAATCTGGTGTATTTTGCCTTCGGGATGTCAAGCAAGAGCATCCAGCAGAAGTCTCCCATCATGCTGGGGTTCTACTTGCCTTGGTAGTTGCTCTCCATCTTCGTAATGTCTTGGTGGAATCTTTCTCCGTGCTCATCACTCACTGCTCCAAGGTTTGGAGGGAAGAAGTTGAGGTGGGAATGGAGAAAATGAATTTTGAGTGACATTAGGCATCCCATATCCTCATAAGTCTTTAGCAACTTCTCAATACAGGCTTGGTAATTTGGTACGCGTGTGTTACCAAGGAAGCCATTACAGACTGACTTAAATGCTTCCCATGCTCTCAGTTCCTTTGAGGTAAGAAGCTCCTCAAAATCAGTATCCTTCAGCACTTCTCGGATTTGAGGTCCGACAAAGATGCCCTCTTTGAGCTTAGCAGCACTGAGACCTGGAAAGACAGTAGACACGTGTTGGAAGGCAGCACCATTTTTGTCCATGGCCTTCACGAAATTCTTCATCAAACCAAGCTTGATGTGAAGAGGAGGAAGAAGCACCTTCTTTATGTCAACCAGAGGATTCTTCTTGACGCTGTGTTCGCCAGGAACGAAAGTGTTTCTAGAACCCCAGTCTTTCTGCTTGTAATGCTGGGATACAGCTCGACTATCCCAGAGACAGAAAAAGCAACAGTACTTTGTGAAGCCCGCTTGCATACCCATAAGAAAACCAATGACTTTGAGTTCCCCACACAGACTCCACTGGTACTGGTTGTACTTAATAGCTTCTAAAAAAAGCTCCAAATTGTCATAGGATTCCTTCAGATGGACAGAGTGTGCAGTGGGAATGCTGGGATATTTATTCCCGTTGTGCAGAAGCACAGCCTTGAGACTTCGCTTGGAAGAGTCTATGAAAAGACGTCAGTCTGAAAGATTATGTGGCAAACCAATGAAAGTGAACAAGCCAGGTACATTTGTGCTGTAGCACAACTTGTTTTCCATGTCGAAAAATGAAGTAAGGTCTTTGTTCCGATTCCTGAAACTAGTGATCCTTACATCTTCCTGGACTAGGTTACACTGTTTAAGCCGAGAAGCCAAGAGCTCTGACTGCTGTTTTGACAGATACAAATCACGAGTAAGGTCATTTAGGTCTTGCGTGATCCAGTGTGGCTCGTTGCCACTTGTTCCTGAATAAGAAGAGTCAATATCTTCGGAAGAGATTGACTTGGCAGAATTTTCCCTTGGAGGCATTTCTTCATCTGATTTATTTGTATTTATTGCATAATAACTAAAAAAGAAGACATAAGTCACACAATATTAGAAATTAACCCTGAATGCATATACACCTTTATGTACAGTATGTGTACAAAATGTACAGTATGCATATCTAAAACAGTAGAGGTGATAAGTAAAAACGAATTTCAAATCTGAATTCAGCATCCCCAAATTAGGTTAAAAAAGCTATTTTTGTGCTTGCCTCATTTTCTTTGTAAACCAGTGTTATCATTCCGTGGTAGGGATATAACACTGTCCCTTCTGCACTAGAAATGAGTCATTAGTCATGCAATGTTTGGAATGTAACTGGTTCATAGGCCCGGCATGGCCAAGCGCGTAATTCACGCGACTCGTAATCCAAACACGCTCGCCATCCCACCCGTGGGGGCATTATAATGTGACGGTCAATTCCACTTTTCGTTGGTAAAAGAGTAGCCCAAGAGTTGGCGGTGGGTGGTGATGACTAGCTGCCTTCCCTCTAGTCTTACACTGCTAAATTAGGGACGGCTAGCACAGATAGCCCTAGAGTAGCTTTGTGCGAAATTCCAAAACAAACTGGTTCATCCGTCTATTGACTAATATGTCATTTGCTTTTGAAAAAAAAATCAACGCCGATAGCCCACTTGTTTTGCGTCAATAAACGCCAACCAAGCAAGGAAGAAAAGAAGTTTATGTTAACACGCACCTAAGCAGCTAATAGCCATTTCTATTTCTAGAATTCTTCGCGCCTGTTCACCAAGTGTTATGTTTCAAACCTACTTTGTTTAACAGTGTTACGTATTTTTTGTTTTATGTTTTTCGTAGACTAAACGCAACAGAAAAACACAGATAACAGCTTGTATAATTTATTACACTAAACTATTAACAAATATAACAGATATATCATAAATTATATAATAACAGTGACAGATATTAAGTTACAACATTCTAAATTAATTACAAAACAAAATAATACTAGTTTCAAACTTCAAAATTAATCACAATACAAAATGATACTGGCCTGTATTTAATATAATGATCTAAAATGAAAGTCTCAAATTCCAGTGTAGGGTGTGAATTTGGTCCCACGAAAAAATTCCGAAGCTTAAATGAAGAAGTTCAGAAACAGTTCACAGTTCAATAAATTCGCCGACTCTCAGCACAAGCAGTAATTCAGATGAATCGTAGAGATTGACAAAATAAAATCACAGCTTCTGTAGATCTAACTTTAGTCACAAATCCAAGTTGAATAATCACAGCAAAAACTTAATCTTTCTCAAATAACTGACTCTCTTCTTTTGAAATAAAACTAATGTCTGACTCTCCTCGTTTCTTCGAATAATAACTGATGTCTGAATCTCTCTTTTGTCTCTCGCATCTTCGTCTGTTTATATATTGTAGGCCTAAACTCCTCGAAAGACCGCGAAAATTCTACAGGTCTCCAGAGCAATCCACGCATGTCCGTTCTTGCACGAGACTACACGTCTAGACACGTAGTCACCAGCACTTCATTTACAAACATATGATTGGATTACTTAATTCAAGAAAATTCTAAATGTTACCCTAAATATATAACGACATATTTTATTAGTTTAAACTTCGAAACAATAATATAAATATGGAAAAATGAATAATAGAAATGAAAATTCAAACACAACACGACATGTTGTTGTTTACAAAATATTTACACGACATTTACATAACAACAGATATCAATATGTACGGAATTTTCAGACGTATCAAGAACCCTGGTAACTTTTACATCGTAATTAGTTGAAGGAGCATCTTCTGAGAACTCTGTTAAAAATTAAAAAAGAACAAACAACTCTGCTTTATAATTAAAAACATAAAAAAGAATATTTTTATTTTTTCTCAATGTTTTTTTGAGAACATATTTCAAAAATGTGTTTGTCCTTATAACAACTTAAGCTATTATATACAAATTATGACTCTGTCCAACTGCACGTGTCTCTATAGCAACGACACACAACCAAGGTTTTATTTTAAGAAGACCTACAAAAATAACAAGAATTTTGATTTTTCGTTTAAAGCATCGAATGTTTCAGGGTGGTCATAATCCAAAGTTTAAATGTACGTTTCTGACGTTCTATTTATCTATCAGAATTAAAAGCAGAGTAAATACAATTTTATGTGAAGAAATAAAACCATTTGCTATTTTCTTGTCACATTTTTTGAGGGTTATTTCTAAAATAACAGCAGAAAATATAAAAAATGATAAAACAGAAAGCTACTGATTGAGGACAAACAAACCTACTAACGAGGTGCAACATGTAAGAAAATAACAATGTTTACAGTCGGCTGCTATTGTATGTTCTGTTGTACTAGAGCCTTTTGTGCCATCGAAAACTACGAATATGTTGAAAATCCAAACCTTTTAATATCTTTTAAGATGCTAAAAATTTATATTAAATATGAACTAATCAGTTCCAGTGTTTGTAAGAAGCATATTTGTGGTATATGGAGTTTGGTTTGTTTTGAATATCGCGCCAAGCTACACGAGAGCTATCTGTGCTCGCCAGCCATAATTTAGCAGCGTAAGAGGAAAGGCAGCTAGTCATCACCACCCACCGCCAATTCTGGGGCTACTCTTTTACCAAAGAATAATGGCTTTTGCCCCAACGACTGAAAATCCAAGCATGTTT
Organism: Carcinoscorpius rotundicauda; assembly: GCA_011833715.1. Lineage (NCBI taxonomy): Eukaryota > Metazoa > Arthropoda > Merostomata > Xiphosura > Limulidae > Carcinoscorpius > Carcinoscorpius rotundicauda. The sequence goes on from CM022395.1 coordinate 92,218,558, forward strand.
GTTGTGATGAGGAATCGAACCAGCGGTTTTCGGATTACGAGTCGTGGGCATTAAGAACCTGAACATACCGGACCTAAATAAATATGGAGACTATAACCCTTGTCGGCATTACAAGATTGAAATACGAAGCTCAAATGTAATTATCAATGTGAATTAACCATTTCAGCTTCTAAAAAGAACTGATGATTACGCTTGAAACGAATAAAACTAAAACATATACAAGAAACACAACTAGATCAGAAATTCGAAATATTATCATACCTGCTTCAGTTAGTTGTTGCAAGATCTAAGCCATATTATGACTTTATTTCGAGGCTTCAGTCGCACTTCTTTCGCTTAACTTGATACTTGATTGTGGATCATCTTCAGCGTAGTTTTAATCTGTATAAAAATGAATGATCACAGATCACATAAAAAGTACTTTAAGAAAGAATATTGCGGTAGAGTTATTCAGCAATCCATATTGATAACTGAGTGATTATTTGTTAATAAAGTTTTACGTTTTTATTTATATCTGTGCAGTTTAATTCCCTTGAGAAATGCCCACCATTCTGCAATCTTACAACGATAGAAATCGAGTTTCAACACCTGTAATGGGTAGAGCACAGATAGTCCATTGTGTAGCTTTGTGCTTAAATCCAAACAAACAAACAAACAAACAATTCCTTGAAAACAATTCAAACCGTACATCAAGGTACTTCTATGTCTTGGTGTTGAAATTTAGAATTAAACCAACCTAATCATATATATTTCCTTTCTATACTCTGCCACCACTGATTCCACAAATAACTGAGCAGTAAATGGACAAGTCTGAGCTATGAGGACAATGCTTGCTATTTGTTTAAGTCAATCTCGGCTGCTGTACTTTATGCGAAACTAAGTTCTCCTTTATCCGAAAGTTTGTTAAGTAACAGCGGTGCTACTTTAAGTAAACAATGTAGTTTCGCTCTCTAGCTCACGTTCAACTTGAGTGATCAAGTAAGTCTATGACATTAATTCCAGAGAATAGACGTTCACGTGGTTGAAGCAACAATCCTAAAGAACTAAACAAATAAACAGACATGAAGAATCGCATATAACTTTCAGTGAATAAATGGACTTCCTTTGAACACACCGACACCCTCTGTTCATTACTAACTGATATTATACCCCATAAATATTCATAATTATATGTCGAAAAGGCAGTAAATTATTACTTGATATTTAGTAATTTCTGCCCTAATCTATATCTCTTGTTAACATCTTTAATACGTGAATTTAATTATTTTAATCTGATTGTTCCACAGTATGTCTAGTGATTCAACTAGGAAAGACAAATAAATTAGCGTAATTGTTTCCTTCTCGCGTCTCCAGTGGCACAGCGGTATTTCTGCGGATTTACAAAGCTAGAAACCGGATTTCGATACCCGTGATAGGCAGAGCACAGATATCCCATTGTGTAATTTTACGTTTAACCACAACCAAGCAAGCAAATGTTCTTTCTCGAATCTATGAAGTGGGAAAAAGTTTAGTGTAAAATAAACTAATATGAATATATTAGTAATTTATTTCATGCTGGAATTGTACGGTAATTATGTAGATCCTCCAGTGATGTTTCTGTTAGCTGGAATTGTACGGTAACTATGTAGATTTTCTAGTGATGTTTCTGTTAGCTGGAATTGTACGGTAACTATGTAGATTCTCTAGTGATGTTTCTGTTAGCTGGAATTGTACGGTAATTATGTAGATTCTCTAGTGATGTTTCTGTTAGCTGGAATTGTACGGTAACTATGTAGATTCTCTAGTGATGTTTCTGTTAGCTGGAATTGTACGGTAATTATGTAGATTTTCTAGTGATGTTTCTGTTAGCTGGAATTGTACGGTAACTATGTAGATCCTCTAGTGATGTTTCTGTTAGCTGGAATTGTACGGTAACTATGTAGATTCTCTAGTGATGTTTCTGTTATTTAACGAACAGCCATTTTCTCGCTGATTTGATTTTCGTTAATGTTTTAGTCGTAGTGATAAATTTCGTAGATTACCAATACGGCCATTTACTGTGGAAAACCTCAGAAAAAGATTCGAATGTAAATATATACACAACTGCATAAAGAAAAGTTATAGAAGAAGGTTGTTTGGAAGCATTCATTACCCCTGTTACAATACGAAACGAGAAAATTAAGAAGAGTATTAGTATATCATAGGATGGCTGGTATGGGTATTAAAACTTACTAATAAAGCAGAGAACAACGTTTCCACCATCTTGGGTCACCTTCAAGTTAACAAAGAGAGAGTTTGATGAAAGATTAAACATTACCTCTGAGAATCAATATAATAGTTCATAGAAGCATATATCACTGAAATTCATTAAGGTAAAATGATACGCAGTGGTTCTGAGACTATTTAGGTTAGTCTGTAAAGGATTCCCAAGCTAAAGTTATACAGCCTCAGCTCTTGTTAAGGTGGCTCCAAACCGGCCATGAAAGACTTTAAGTGATGCTAGAGAATGGAATCTGACAGTCAGAGCTCTTTCCTTATGATCCATGAGATAGTAGAACGCTTTCGCGAGCAAATTAGTCTGTAATCATTCAGAGATGATGACTAAGTCACTTATTTATCGATCTGCTTCACTGGACTAGGGATCATCAGCCACTCATCTAAGAGTCAGAGACACAAGATGTATACTGAAGACATCAACTGTCTTTTAGCCAGTTATTGACCAAAATTCACGAATCCTTAAAAGAGAGGAACTGGATATTTCACACACACTATGTTTAAAGATACAATGAAAAAGTGAATGAGGCCATTCTTTGAAGTATTTTGACAAACGTAACTGCTTGGAATGGCTGGATTTGGAGATATGCATGTTAACTGCCCTGTTATGTGCTGGGATGACGAACTCATATACTCTGTAAAGCACCTAAATTAGGCACAATTGGACAATTTGGATATATTAATGGAAAAAATGCCATTCATGGTGAACGCAGAACAAAACTGAACAATGTATTTAACCATGTTCATGGCTCACAAAAGAAGTGATACTGAAGCCAGAATACTTAAACGAACATGTGTACTGTCTGTATTGTAAAGCATATTCTGTGATGATTTCTGTGAAAATATAACTTTACTGAGAAACTTTCAGGTAAAAGAATAAGACATTACATTGGTGTTAAATATACACTCACCCTGAAAAAGGCTATTTCCTATTATGAAAACGTATTAAGTAATAATGTTGAAGTGATAGCAGGATAAATGTATCTCAGAACGGCTGGTATGGATATTAAAACTTTTACTAATAAAGCAAAAAAACATCGTTCCGACCTGCAGTTTTTTATATCACATTTTTCTATTTTATTGCTCTTTAAACCGTGTGTAACTGAGAATACCGACTCACAACTTGAAGATCACTCGTCGAACACGTAGTTCACGTTGCTGTATTGAATAACGTAATTCAATAGCTGCTCACAAACATACCTCCTAAATAATAATAATTATTAATTTATTGTTCCACCAAATTTATCCTCACCTAACCTCGTTAGTTTCTATTATTCCATTTTAGTTATTTTTATAACAATAAATAAAATATTCACCTTGAAAACAACGAATGGCTTCATAACTAAAATAAGGTGGCTTAAATTAGTTCCCATGGGTATTTAGGGTTGATAATACTCTGTAATAAAAACAACTCACGATTATTTGGTATTAGATAGATAAAAATTGACTTTCGTTTGGTTATAAATGATATAATATAAAATATTCAAAATATTGACAGTTTGTGAAGAGGATGAAAGTGGTCTGACTCTTCAAACAAAACGATTGAAGGTTATGAAAATTAGATTTTATGTTGATAATATCTTTATCATATGACAAATTTGTGTCAATGTCTGTACCTTTGGCCCCCCAGTGGCACAGTGGTATGTCTGCGGACTTACACACTAAAAACCGGGTTTCGATACCCGTGGTGGGCAGAGCACAGATAGCCCATTGAGTAGCTTTGTGCTTAATTCTAAACAAACTAAACAAACTGTACCTTTGAGAGTGATGGCAAATAAATTAAAGAATAGGAAGGAAAAAATAAATGTCATCATTATGATAACAAAAATTTAAGGATTTTAAAAACATATTTCATCGTAGAATTAATAACTCAAAAGTGATATAATATGACATTATTTTTAACCATGTTTTCTTGCCAAGTTTATTAGTATATATTAATCATAATGTAGATTAATTATCCTTTGAATCTCACTCTGTAAAAGCCGGTGACACGTGCATCTTGTCTACCTTTTGCTGACAATCAAATAGACATCAATATTGTAATTGAATTGAGAGCAACTGAGATTAGGTATAATATTATTGTTGTATCCAGCATACAACAAATATGGCACATACAGCAGTCAATACGGTAAATGCAAGTACGTGACTTGTTGATTGAATATGCCAATGCATTTTTGGGATAAAATGGTTAAATTAGTGGAAGAATCTCAACTTACCATCAAATACGTACAAGAAAATATCACGTAGTAGCTTTCCTGGAGCTTTACAGATAGTCATTGTTAAGATATGGGTTTTACACCCTTCAGAAGGTGTTTGATCACTATCAGACACAAGGAAGACACATACGGGCTATATATTAACTGAAAAACCTGTATTTCCAAATTAATGTCTGAAGACCTTGGATTCATTGATTCAAACATTTACAGTCATGTGAAAACGTTAGGACACCCTATGAAAGCCTGTATATTTTTGTAACATTTTTGGATATATAGATATTTAATCTCAATGTTTAAAATACTGAGGTATTATAGAAATATAACTAAACAATTAAAACTGAAGAAAATACTTTTCAAGATCTTCTATAAATGTAATTCTACAAAAATCCATATTCTAACTGAGGAAAAAGTTAGGATACCCCCACATTTATTCTCACTTAAAATAGCTCAACTCACACACAGGTGTATCACACCAGGTGCACATGATTATAAGATTGTTACTCAGCATTTTGAATGTGGCTTGGCTATTTAAACCTCAGACATTTCGTTTGGTGTGCTCCTGACCCTTGAACTGAGAGTGAGCACCATGGTGAGAGCAAAAGAGCTGTCTGAGGCATCCAGAAAGAAAACTGTAGCAGCTGATGAGTCTGGTAATGGATTTAAAGAGATCCCAAAATATTTTGAAATCAGCCATTCCAATGTTCGGAAAATAGTCAACAAGTAGAGGGCTTTCAAAACAACTGCCAACATGCCCAGGTCTGGTCGTCTAAGCAAGTTCATCCCGAAAGCAAACTTCAAAATGCTAAAAAGAGGTCTCCAAACACCCTAACATGTCATCACTAGTCCTACAGCAGGCTCTGGCTACTGTTGATGTGAAAGTGTATGCTTTTACAATCAGAAAGAGACTGCACAAGTTTAACTTGCATGGGAAGTGTTCAAGGAGGAAACCTTTGCTCTCTAAGAAAAACATCAAGGTCAGATTGAAGTTTATCAGAGGGAATGTAGATAAAGACCAGGACTTTTGGAATAATGTTCTTTGGACAGATGAGTCCAAAAATGAATTATTTGGACACCAGAACAGAGAACATGTTTGGCGTAAACCAAATACAGCATTCCAGGAAAAGAACCTTATACCAACTGTGAAGCATAGAGGTGGAAGTGTCATGGTTTGGGGCTGCTTTGTTGCAGCAGGACCTGGATAGGTCATAATCATAGAATCCACCATGAATTCTACTGTGTATATGAGGGTGCTTGAGGATCATGTGAGACAATCTGTACGAAAATTAAAGCTGAAGCGGAACTGGACCCTGCAACACGACAATGATCTAAAACATACTAGTAAATTCACCAAGGACTGGCTGAAAACTTAGAAATGGAGAGTTCTGGAATGGCCGAGTCAAAGCCCATTAAGATGCTGTCGGGTGACTTGAAACGGAATGTGCATGCAAGAAACCCCTCAAACATCTCGCAGCTGAAAGAATTCTGCATTGAGGAGTGGGGCAAACTTTCTTCAGACCGATGCCTGAAACTGGTAGGTAGCTACAAGAAGCGTCTCACTGCAGTTATTTCAGCCAAAGGGGTAACACTAGCTATTAGGGGGTAGGGTGTCCTAACTTTTTCCTCAATTAAAATATGTATTTTTGTAGAATTACATTTACAGAAGATTTGAAAAGTATTTTCTTCAGTTTTAATTGTTTAGTTATATACCTATAACCTCTCAGTATTGTTGAAATTGAAATTAAATATTTAAAAATGTTATAAAAATATACAGGCTTTCGTAGGGTGTCCTAACTTAGTACTGTAAAGTCAAGATCAATAGCAAAAGCAAATCTAAGACTGTTTTGAACACCAAGAATGGTTTTTATGAGTTTTTGTCATTCCAGTAAGTTTATGTAACATACCTGCCATGTTTAACAGCTCAATAAAATTTACACTTAACGTGCTACAACGATAGAAATGATAGTTTTACTTCAGTTATTTTCTAATATTTAGTGGCATATTTTAATCTTGTTCTTAGCTACTGATATGAATGTGTGACTAAACATCAGGACATGTTCACATTAGGAAAATAAGTATTCAAGCATGCACAAGTGTAACTTGCTGGTCATATAACAGGCAGAGATGGGGTTTTTACAAACCTTACTCAGATAACAGTGGTAAGACAGTGTCTTTAGTCAATCTGTGACCAAGTTAAATGTTCACAATGTATTATCAATGGTTATGAACAACATATTTAAGATAGCAGCATCATTATTTGCTCTCACCGAAATTGATATGAAATTTAAATAGAGTAAGAAATATGAATAGCATTTGGATCCTAAGATCATATTTTCGTGGACTTTCCAGTGTCCGCATATCTACAATGAGACAGAGTCCATCTTGGTCACGGATACCATTTATAATGGATTTGGAATAATGTCATCACTTTTCAGAATGTAGTAGAATGGGTAATCTGGTACACTAGTCTTATATTCATGACTCCTGAATGCACATCTTATAAAATGGAGAGATAGCTTCTCATTTTTGTAAAACACTTTCCACACTATTTGTGTAGTAGGTAGTTTATCAACCAATTTGATTCTACTTAACTGAAATGACCGATGAATTTTAAAAATCTAGAATTTATTATAACACATTGGAGGACAATATCAAAAGAATATGCCTCTCTCATAGTGCTTCACCAGACTTACAACGTAAATCTGTTTCAACATTTAATAACATCTTTCAATTTTGTAGAATGCCCTTATTGTGGAACATGAGCCTATTCTTTTCAGAGCGAGATTCCTCTAATGAACGGATGCAATAATTAACACTTCATGAACTTCAAGAGCACTTAAAAGATGAAACTCACCCACTACAAACAGAAACGTAGAATAGACGCACTCTTGTATGGTTAGTTAACAGTACAGTTTTAACAATGGCATTATCCCTGTTACAATTACATAATACCTAAAATTATTTTACGTGCTCAGTTTTAACGAATAAATTTTACAATATAAATGTCTTTTCCATGACATAGTAATACCTGTCAAGCTATTCAGTCAATATAAAAAAGAGGGCGTCATTAACATTCAGGTTTTCTAAAGAAAGATGTGCGTTATATGAATTCAAACTCAGGTGTTATCTGTGCTATAGAATTCTAAAATCAAAGGAATGAAAAATAATGAATGTTACCAAGATATTAGAATTGGTGGTCACGTGATTATGCTGAAATTCTTGTGCCTTACTCCTAATCAGAGTCTACGGTTTCAAAAGAAGGCTTAACTTCATTTGGTGTAGTATATAAATTCCTAATTGTACTAAGATAGGGAAACATAAGTATATAAAACAAAACAGCTTCTCATGTGGAGATGTAAAAATTTTTCTTTATCAATTTATTTGTTTTTAAAATGATTAACACGTGCATATACTCATAAATATGGGAAATAAACACCATCTAAAAATAATTAGTTTAACAATAATTTTAGCCATTGTTAAGATATTTAAAAATATGTTTTGTATCACATAGCAGTATTTGATATTCCTCAGTTATTTTAACTTCAACGCCGAATTTAAGAATATTATAAAATGTTTCTATCACATAGGAATATTTATATTCACTCTGTTAATATAAGTTTACCACTCCAACAAAGAACTCTAACATTGATTTCATGTTAACTAAAGCTATTTATTGTCAAACCCACATTATAGAAAGTATTCAGTCGAGTACCAATTGTTGCAATAAGTCAGTTTGCGAAACTTTAACGACAAAAATTAAGAAATTTCAAAACATTAACTCCATCAGAAAATAATTAAAAGAACACTTTCATTGGTATACCAGTAGTTGAAAATAAATAAATTTGTACTTCAGCTCCCATAGTCATACGTTTAGGAAATATTTTTTATCAAATTAATGAAAAAAAGATTCATTAACATACCCGTATTGTATTTACCGAAATTATGTACTTTTATTCCAATCACAATCAATTCAAGACATAATTTTTATTAAATTCATTAAATAAACTTACTCAGTTTATGTAGTTTATTTCACATAGGTATAAGTTTGGAAAATATTTGTGTTAAATTAACTAAAAGAAAAGTTTCATTCACATACCAGTACTTTTACTTACTCAATTTGTGCAGTTTTATTCCTATAGTTATAAGTTTAGAAAATATTTATATTATATTAAATAATAAAAAAGTTTCATTCACTTACCAGTACTTTTACTTACTCAATTTGTGCAGTTTTATTCCTATAGTTATAAGTTTAGAAAATATTTATATTATATTAAATAATAAAAAAGTTTCATTCACTTACCAGTACTTTTACTTACTCAATTTGTGCAGTTTTATTCCTATAGTTATAAGTTTAGAAAATATTTATATTATATTAAATAATAAAAAAGTTTCATTCACATACCAGTAATGTATTTACTCACCTTTTATAGTTTACTTTCCATTATAATAAATTTAGAAAATATTTGTAATAAAGTAAATAAAAAACATCTTGTATCATACACCACAACTGGTATTTACTCAGTTTGTGAAGCATATTTCCCATAGGAATAAGTTTTTGAAAGTATCTGTATTAAATTGATTAAAAGGAAAGTTTCATTCACTTACCAGTACTTGTACTTACTCACTTTGTGTAATTTATTCCCATTGTAATACATTTAGAAAATATTTGTGTTAAGTTTGTTAAACGGATAGTTTCATTCACACGCCAATAGTTTTACCTACATGGCATGTGCCGTTTGATTCCCGTAGTAATGAGTTTATAAAAATATTTCTATTAAAACATTTAAAAGAAAAGTTTCATTCACATAAAAGCATTAGTACTTACGGAGTTTTTTAGTTTTATTCCCATCGTAATAAGTTTAGGAATATTCGTATTAAATTAAATAAAAGAAACGTTTCATTCACTTACCAGTACTTGCACATGATAAGTTTGTGTAAATTAATTCCCATAGTAATACGTTTAGAAAATATTTTATTGAAATAATTAAAAAAAGAGTTTCATTCACATAAAAATACTCGTACTTACTCAGTTTGTGTTGTTTTATTCGCCTAATAACAAGTGTAGAAAATATTCGTGTTAATTAAGTAAAAGAAATGTTTCATCTACATTCCAAAATTTGCACTTACCCAGTTTGTGTAGTTTAATTCCCAATGTAAAAATTCAAGAAATATTTAAATGAGATTAATTGAAATAACTTGCTCAGTTTTGTGAAGTGTATTTCTCTTAGTAAAAAGTTTAGAAAATGTTTTTATTGAAATAATTAATAGAAAAGATTCATTCACATGCTACAGGGTGTTCAGAAAGTCACTGTGCAGTTTTGTAATCACATTATATTTAGTCTATTTTAAGCCAACAACTGATAGCGGTGCTTAGAAACAAAATAAAAAGGATCCAGGCCTGTATTGATGCCAACGGAGGTCACTTTCAACGGTCAATCCCACTATTCGTTGATAAAAGAGTAGCCCAAGAGTTGCCTTACCTCTAGTCTTACACTGCTAAATTAGAGACGGCCAGCACAGATAGCCCTCGAGTAGCTTTGTGCGAAATTCCAAAACAAACAAACCCTCGTAATAAGTTTAGAAAATATTCTTCTTAAATTAAACAAAAGAAAAGTTTCATTCACATACCAGTAGTTACACATACTCAGTTTGTGTAATTTAATTCTTATAGAAATAGGTTTATGAAATATTCGTTCTTAATTAATTAAAACAAAAGTTTCATTCATATACCAGTACTTGTATTTACTGAGTATGTGTAGTTTAATTCTCATTGCAATAAGTTTAGAAACTATTTCTATTAAGTTAATTAAAAGAAAAGTTTCATTCACGTATCAGTACTTGTACCTATTGAGTTTGTGTGGTTTTATTTACCCTAGTAATACATTTAAAAATATTTGTATTAAGTTAATTAAATGAAAAGTTTCATTCACATACTAGTACTCTTCGATTTACTCAGTTTGTGAAGTTTAATTCCCATAGTAATAAGTTAAAAAAATATTTATATTAAATTAAATAAAACAACAGTTTATACACTTACCAGTACTCGTACTTATTCAATTTGTGTAGTTTTATTTCCACAGTAATAAGTTTAAGAAATGTTTGTATTAAATTAATCAAAAGAAAAGTTTCATTCACCTATCAATACTTTTTCTGTAGTTTAATTTTCCTACTAATAAGTTTAGGAAACTCTTGTATTAGATGATAATATTTACTGGTATTCATAGCTTTTAACGTGAACGTTATCACACGAGTAGCCATACCTAATTTGGTCTTCAGAAATGTTTGAACCTTAAATCTTTTGGGCCTTTGTCCCACCAGAGGATACAAACTACAAGGTTAGATAAAATTTGCTCTAAGGATTCTGAAGGTTTATAAATATCTATGCTTTCTTCATGATAATATCTAATTTTCTTTTTCGCTTTTTTTTTCTCCAACTGTAAGCTACCTGTCTGTCAGTGTTCAGTTTGTAGGATCTCACTTTTCGTCTTTAACTGTCTTTTAGTGTGATTCATTGTTTAAAAGTAAGGTCGTAGCGTCTTTCACTTACACTCGGAATGTATGAGTCACAGTTCATTACAACTTTCTTCCTTCCTTTCCTAGTAACGTTCCTAGCTTCAAAGTACGGTTCACCCTGATAGATTTACACATTCAATGTTACAATAATTTTAATTATTGTTCTTTGGGTCAGCGGATGGTTGTTGTAAAACGTAAGTTGCTCACATAATCAGGAAGTTGTGACAACTAACAAATACAATTAAACTACACTTTAAATCAGAAATATAGACGTTTGGCCTATTTCAGGATTTTTAAAGTGTTTGTTTGTCGTTCAACACAAAGCTGCAATGTGGGCACTTAACCCATCACTGGTATCGAAAGCCGATATTTAGAGCTGTAAGGCTTCATTTTCCTCCATCATTCTACCGTGTTATCAGTGTGTGTTTTCCTTATAGCAAAGCCACATCAGGCTATCTGCTGAGCCCACCGAGGGGAATCGAACCCTTGATTTTAGCGTCGTAAATCCGAAGACTTACCGCTGTACTGGCGAGTGGCCCATTTTATCAGATTTTAATGATAGTGTGGTATTTGATAGCAATGAAAAAAGTTATTACTAAATTAGTATTTATGTTATCCATAATAAATTGGTGAAAAATATAAATTACCAAACTATCAATAAACGAGCTGTTTTTGTGATAATTATATTAATGTCAGACGGCAGGAGAACTTGCCTACACTTTCTTATTTCTCTAGGCTTATTAAAAGTTCCCATTAAATTGTGAGTTCCCATTGTCAACTCACCTGAGGAGTTATGCTACTATGACAGGCTTAGTACTAGTTAATGACATATAGTTGACGAAATACAATCATAAAGTGCAAAATTGACGTGTCTCTTATTTGAGATCCGTAAATAAGAAGTAAACAAAACATAGTAGACATATTTTAAAAGTCTAACAAAAATACTAATAAGAAAACATTTAAATTTTTCTTATTATTTTGTGTATAAGAAAAATATTTTTAAAATATATATTACAGCCTGTGAACACTTAAAGTAAACATAAATACTGATTTTTATTTAATACTATGATCCGACACAAATATATGAAAACACTGAAAATGTAAGAATATAGACATCAAAATTACTGAACACAGAGAGCAAATTTATGTCAATATTGAACAAACTGTATCAATAACGAAGAGTGACATCTCACAGAAATCAAGCTCAAAGTGCGTAGAAGAATGAATAAGATCAGAAAAAGATCAAACACACTGAACGCACAGTACATACAAAAAATACTGGCATTACAAATGGATCAAACACACTGAACACACAACATACAAAAATTACTGACATTACAATGGATCAAACACACTGAACGCACAACATACAAAAATTACTGACATTACAAATGGATCAAACACACTGAACACACAGTACATACAAAAATTACTGACATTACAAATGGATCAAACACACTGAACAAACGGTACATACAAAAATTACTGACATTACAAATGGATCAAACACACTGAACAAACGGTACATACAAAAATTACTGACATTACAAATGGATCAAACACACTGAACAAACGGTACATAGCAAGAATACCGACATCACACATACACCAAACTCACTAAACAAATAGTGAATGCAGACGTCGAAACCTGTCGCTAAACGTGCTGTGGGAACGTTGTAACGTGGTTTTACATTTCATTATTCTCTAGTAAAGTGTAGACGAAAAAATAATGCAGGGTGGTATTAACTAGGTGCTTTCCTTCTAGTTTGTCACTTCAGAATTAGTGGTGGCTGGAGTCTGGCGCAAATAACCCTGTCAGGATATATTACGTGAAATTAAACAATAATAACAAAATTTTATGTGAAATATCATACGTGTTACAGATTTAAGTAAATATGTAACAAATTATTTACATATACACAAAAGTACATGTTCAACATATCAATATATACAGGACACATGTTTTAAACATAAATATAAATTCATTCTGATCAGGTCACTCACTCATACACTGGTCGATAAGGAACACATTTAAAGTATTTGAAGCAAACTTTAGACGTTAATATTTTTGTCTCTATATTACATAAGGGTTTTGAAACTAACACGACCATTATTATGCCGTACTAAAAACACGTACGTCCAAGAAGTCTTGTTAAAACTGAAATAGAAACCCTTATAACCTGAGTGCTTTCGAAAAGTAGACCTTCCTTTTTCAGGGACAATCTGGGAATGCTCAGTGTAACTGAACGAGTGACGTATAAAGATTTAGTTTAGTAACGTCATAGAGGTCATCGGACTTTCCGGGAAGTGTTTGTATCTCAGTGCAATGTTGTAAGTGTCTCATTTTCGATGCTCTTATATATTGTTACAAATATCTCTTAGCAATAGCTTACTATCACGTTACAACATTACGATTCAGTTTCGTTATGATTTCTTTCTTTTGATAGCATGTGACTTAAGCAAGGAGTTCAAGCTTATATCATAAAGTTTTATATATATTCTATTGCTTTTTAACCCTTTATTTCCGCTTATGCTGGATAATAGTACATACATTGCATATAGCAACATTAATGTTTTTAGACGTCCATATATTAGTTTTAGTAAATTAAACAGTAAATGTACGTAAGATAACTGGATTATTGAAGTTCAAAAGCTATATTTTATTTATGCTGTGCCCAAGTCTCTCATCATTCATTTCTGTCTTGATGTTGCCCAGTAATTAAATATAATTTTGTTAATTCCGCTTGAAAGTAATAATAATTATTATTATCTGGTACCTACACGGCTATTAAATGTTACTTCACTTATTTTTTGTTAATTTGAAATTGACTAAACGTTGATCCGAATTAATTATAATGTCTTCTATAAAATAGTTCGAGATATCATCCTTTATTACAATTACACCTCTCTAGCAAATTCAATTAAGTTAGCCCGAAATAAATTTCCTTTATCATTCCAGGTTCCATTAATGTTAATGTCATGGTATCCAGGAGGTGATTTGATAGACTAGCTTAATTGAGAGTTCTGGACAAAGGAATAAGTCATATAAAAGATGATATAAAGAGCGGGATTAAACCCTATGTCACTTTATTATGAACATGAAAGAATGACTTAACTTACCTTTCAGAAGCACCAAAGCTGTTCTAACAGTCATTCCTTGCAGCATTACTTTTAAATAACTCGAGATTTACCAAACCGACAATCTCATTTACGATGATTATCAAAGAAAAGAAGCTTAGATGGATTTTAGAATAATGAATGTCTTGTAAAACATTACGCGTAAGATTAATAATTCTAATTGATTTTAGTTAATTAAATACGAGACTTCTAAGCTATTTTTCCAGAGATAAATGTAGTGAGTTGCAGCGTAGCTGATGTATTTCTGCTAATTGTAATTAATCGACGAGTTAGAAAAAAATGAAAATTTTTCAGCAGTTAAAACAAAGTGGAAGATTGAAACGACAAATTCTCATCTTGCTTGTGAAAACAGTAATAAATCATTACCTCACGCCTGTCGAAAGTAACTTAGACTCTCCCTTGAATATGTTAAAATAACTTAGACTCTCAACTTTGTTGTGAAATTAAAATGGAAAGTACATTTTTATGTGAAAAAATAAACTCTGGCTTGGTGACTAGTCCAAGTTTTTGTTCTCCAAACAGTTGTAGTCAATGTAGTTTAACGCTGCACTTATCTACCTTCACGATGTAAGGATTCAATGTATTAATTATTTTGAAACCATAATTAATAAATTTCACGATTTACCAATTTATTAAACGCATTATTAATTGATAATACGATTAATATTATTCTAAACAAAAGTGGACAGGAGGGTAAAACGCAGTCCTATAGATAGCGTGTCACACAGCAGAATCATGTTTAAGTTTTAATTCTGCAAAAAATAAAGAGGTAAAAAAGAAAACAAAGACAAATACGTGCTTCACACTTTGGGGTTTTGGTTGCGTTGTTGGGGTGACAGTAAAGCTCACTAATCGACCAGCTAAGAATAGCTCAAGAGTTGTTGGTGGGTGCAGTTGAATGACTGTGTTCTCTCTCTAGTCTGTCGGTTCCAAAAATGGGGCTTGTTACTTCGAATAGTTGAGTAGCTAGCTGTGCGCGAAGTTAAAAAAACAAACAAACAAAAGTGTGACAAATGGATTTTATCGTAATAGGTTAGTGATACTGAAAAGAAGGTAAAAGTTTCTGGATAATAGATACAAGTGAGAAGAACAAGATGCCATCTAATAATAAAACACATGACCAGGGTTAACAAGAATATATGAATAAATACACGTTTTATAACACGTGTGCACCTATTCAAGTTCTCCAATTGTGACGTGACAGACAATAATAACAGACATTGTTATAACATATAAGCATTAATTTAAGATCTGTAATAATGGTTTATTAGTCACCACAATACTGTATGTATTTTTTTCTTATAGTAAAGCCAAATCGGGTTTTCTGCTAAGTTCATTGAGGGGATGAAACTCCTGCTTTAAGCGTTGTAAATTCATATACGTACCGCTGAACTCAGAGGACTGAAATTCTTGTAGTAGTAAAATATTTTGAAAATATATTTTGTACTTGATTTGCCTTTGAATATTTTTCTCGCTCTGGGTGTAACATTTCAATACATACTTATGGTAATTAAAAATGATATGTCAATACTAGCAGGGGAAAAAAATTCAGTCTTTTAAACATCTACGATAAATGAGAAAATATTTTTAACTAACATGTTATTAAAAACTTTTCGTCTAGGGAACTTGTTTGTTAACAATTCTGTTGCTAACCGCAAAGAAATAAAAGATGGGTTATCTGTGTTCTGCTATCGAGAGTATCGAAACTCGAGTTTAGTGTAAAAAACTGTCAAACATGCTACTGAGCCTCCAGGGGACCTTCTAAAGGGCCTTATTTCTTTATTTTTAATGCCAAGTTGTTCATAGTGCTATTTATACGATGCCAACCCCAGCAATCGAACCCCCAGTTTAAGATTAGGAGCCCTCACGTTTACCGTTGGGCAAACAATTTTCAAATGTTTTTCGATTATGAAATAATACAGTTTTTCGGGTTTCTGATTTCATAATATCCCTTTATCTTAATATAAAATAAAACAAATTTAACCAGCCAAACAAAAAGCTAAAAATACAATCTATGTTTACACATACAGTTCTGTGTAAGAAACAACAAAGAAAAACTGATGTTAAGTACATGGCACCATTAATCAAAAACACAAAAAAACAAAACTGAGACCTATAGCGTGTAGAAGACATAGAATCATCAACTGGTTGCTGTTACTATCAAGATTTGCTTTTAGACTTTATTCAAACAAGATTACACATAATCTTTATGATGTTAACATTAGTAATAATACTGAAATGTACTGTAAATATTATATCCAATAATTTTTTTATAAAAATGAAACCTGTTTTTATTACTAAAATTCACATATCTTGCTGAGGTTTTTATTTAATTTTTGCTAACCAAATAACCAATTAAAGTTGATTTTTTAATTCAGTGTTCTATTTATTGTACTCTAGATTTTTATGACGATATACGTAAATTATTCATGTTACTCTTTCTTTACTTTTTGTGTGCTTATTATATTGTCATATTGTAATCATGATCTAATCATTTTACTTTACCCAACTATGCTTATTTTTTTTACAGAGAGAGCTCTTTACATATTTTTAAATTTTCGTAGAAGTGACTTATTAATTATGATTATGGTGGTGTAATTTTGATTTGTTCGTTTTTGAATTTCGCGCAAACCTACAAGAGCTGGTCATCACCACCCACCCCCAACTCTTGAGTTACTCTTTTACCAATGAATAGCGGGATTAATCGTCACATTATAACGTCCCCACTGCTGAAAGGGCGAGCATGTTTGGTGCGACTGGGATTCGAACCAGCGAACCTCGAATTATGAGTCGAACGCTTTAACCACCAGGTCATGCCGGGCTAGGGTGGTATAATTATTTTAGTTAAGATCTGTGTGTCACTCATGTTACAGCTATTACAGCTACATAACTGTATAAACCTTTCTTGTTTTGGAAAATAAAAATCCAGTTTTCCTTCTTTTGACCTTTATCAACAGGTTCGCAGTTTCTCCAATCAAGTAAATAATTAGTGGCTGAGCAATTAGCTTTCTTAGCCCAAAAGCACTGTTGTATTATTTATTTCATTCGTTGGACGCGCCATCAGCAACAATGTGCATATTGTAGATCCCCACTGCAGGTGACTCTGTGCCTCACGTGATTGTTAAAAAAATCACCAGTTGTTTTTCTACTTTTGTTATTAGGTTTATTGAGGTATGGCAGATACGAAATTAATTTTGAAACTAGAACATATTTGCAAATTATTTTTAATTATACCTAAATGAGGGCATTAAAAGAATGAAGAAGGTAAACATGGATTTGTTTAACGTTTGTGTCGCTGTAATTGATAAAGAACATTACTTTTTTATTGTTGTGATTGACTGAGAACGTGGGTTTATATTATTTGTGTGTAGCTGTAGTCATCGGAGGTTATGAATGTATTCATTATACAACATTTTGCTTTATTTTAGTGTGGCTGTGCTTGGCTGAGAATACGAATTTCTTCGTGTAGGTGTGGTCTATTGAGAATTTTTTATGTTTCTGTAGCTATAATTGATGAAAATCACGAACTTGCTCTACGTTTGTATACTTGTGATCAGCTTAGAACGTGAATTTGTTTTATGTTAGTGAAGGTGTGATTGATGGAAAACGTGAATTGGTTTTATGTTTGTATATTTGTCTTTGGTGCAGAAAAAAACTATGGTTTATGGTTCTTTGGTTGTGCGTATTTTCTTCCTTGGTTTAAGTAGGACTAAAAACCATACTGCAGCATTTCAAACACTGACTTTCATCAGAGTATGTTAGCCTGGCTGTAAATGTTCATTGCAAAATGTTCGTTTATTATTATAGTTATGTCAAAACATATACAAGTCTGGATCATCGTTTTTAATTAGATGATATGTATGTTTTCTTGAACTGAACTTATTGTTATGTATGATGCCTACATAGATAAAGTGTCGCCACTGGTGTTCCTTATTTCAGAAATACATTTATTTAACCATATTTTTTTCTCTCGTATTTTCTTTATAGGACTGACTATCTAATCGAAATATTTTACATATAGCAAAACAGTTGATTTAGGATAGTAATATAACAATGTGCTATCGAAGAAATATTCAAGTTGTACAGTATTGGCCAATAGGTTTGTGTTTTTGTAACAGATAAATCATCATCATTAAAATGTAATACAAATATATAGTGTCGCCAAGCCACCTGGTTTCATTCCAACTTGTCATTAGAAAGCGCTACAACTGGTTAGCAATGGTTAGGACAACGTTTAGATTCAATTCTGTCCAATATGTATTTCTCACTACAATCTGCATACTTTGCATGCTATGCCAATATGTGATGTCCTGTTGATTAAAATAAACTTTCATAATACGCACACTTTGGGCAGATGCACTATAATCTTGGAACACAAAGTTATTATCAAACCTTACCCGAGCATATAGCAGAAAGGTAATCTCCGTGTGGTGTACGTAGGAGACGACTTTGACGTTTCCTTGCAGAATACGAAGAGCAGTATTTTTACACAATGCTGAATAGCTGCCCAAACATGTACTGCACCACATTTTGTAGGTTTTTTTTGTGAAAAACTCTATCCCCTTATCTGTTCTCCTGGAAAACGACAAATGCGAATCCTACCATCAGCTGTAATAGACCAGAAACAGGACTCATCTGATAATGTAATATTTTGCCAATGTTCTAACTGTAGATTGGCATGCTGTCTTGTCTAAGTTACACGTTAACGATGATGAATTTTCGTTAACGTCGGTTTGCAGTTAGATTTTCTTGTAAAATAGCATTGTTTGGTCAGTCATCTATACATTGTTATTCTGAATACCCTGGAATAAATATATTCATGCTACTGCTGTCGTAAGGTTTTGCAAGGCCTGCTTTGTCCTTGACATGTTGAACTGATTAAAAAACGGTTTGGTAGCAAATTTTCGCGTATCTACCACGAGATTTTCCTGGAATAACGTTTCAAGAGTATAGATACAGTGCACTAGGATAATCTGTTGATCTGGAAAAGCTCGTTTGCTTCATATGATTTTTTGACAATTGACAATTTTCCAGCTCTGTGACTTCTGGCACGTGAATGACTAGAGAGAAATTGACTGGGTAAAGGATTGATCTGATTCACAAAAATTATAACAAAAACAAACCCTTTTATACAAAGCAGGTGTTTATGTTCGTTTTGTCGAACAAGTGCTTAAAATAACTTAAACAGACCGGAATAACAACTCGCACGTGTTTTTTCCAACAATACGCTACCTTTTACTTTGCTACTTACTTACTTGCATTTACTTAGAACTACCTTATGCATGTAGGCTATAACATCAACATAGAACAGCATACAAACATTTTGGTCAAGACTGTATAAATGGGTAAACACTGTAAGAATGAATTACAAAGAGGTTGGTAAGTTAAACAAGACAAAATAGGAGAGACTCGGCCTCGATGATTTAGTAATGTTACATTTCCTCTTGTACTTTTTCAAGTACTAACGTGATTGCACTGATTACAATATATCCAGTAATACTTTGTTTTTAGTCATGCGAGTCTTAAGTGCTCGTATGTGCACTTAAGAAAATTGAAGCAATTATGTTTATATGCTTTTCGTAAAAATTGGTCAGGTATTTTTAATATATATATTGTTCATTTAGTAAAACTGTTATTTTACATAAAATAGTTTCATTTTTAATTTTGATTAAAATCTCAACACAATGTATTAATCCACGTAATCATTTTGACTTTCATTCTGGAAGATAGTAGTATGACATAAACCATACAATATGGAACATTTTTTTCAAGATGTGGATTTTGAAATTAGTGTGACGATTTCGAATTCCTGTATTACCTGAAAATATTCCTTCTTCTTTTGTTATGGTTCTGATAAAAGAATGACAGCCAATCCTTTATCATTGATGGAGGGTTATATAATGCTGCTCTAACCTTTGTAGCAGAGATATAAAGACAAAACACAAAACTCTTCCACTTGTTAGGCCATCCAAGATTTTTCTCAACATCAAAGAAACAGAGACCTCTAACGGTTTTATAATCGAAACTTTACTATAAATACGTTTAATATACATTTAAACTTTTAACTATTTCTAGGTACTTTAAAGTTATATTAATTATAACTAAACATCTTTTTAAGCTAATGGGTTTACAACATTTTTGGTCGGTTGCAGGTTCATTAGCGTTTGAAATTGTGTTGTTATGTATATTGTATATTTTTCTCCAAAATTCAAAATAATAGATTTTATGGATTTTTATCATATTTCTGAAACGTCGCAAAAGAGAATCCTATATTTCTGACATTTTTAACTGCATTTTTATTTCAAAACGCTGTTATTACTTGTTAATTAAAAATTAATTAATTATTATTGTTATTTGAATTTTGGCTTAAGTAACTTCGAAAGGAAAAGAAAAGAGCTTTAAATCCTGACTTCATTAGCTATTCTTCCATCAGCGGTAAGTCTGAAAGCTTATAACACTAAAAACCGAGATCCGGCAAAGTGGCGAGGACGCTCGACTTGTAATCAAAGGTTCGCATCCCCGTCACACCAAATATGCTCGCTCTTTCAGCCGTAACGTCAATCCCACTATTCGTTGGTAAAGTAGCTCAAGAGGTGGCGGTGGGTAGTAATGACTAGATGTCTTCTCTCTAATCTTACCCTGCTAAATTAGGGACTGCTAGCGCAGATAGCCCCCGTGTAGCTTTGCTTTAAATTCAGAAACTAATAAACATTAAAAACCGACTTTAGTTTCACGTTCATAGCAAAGTACAGATAGATTATTGTATGCCTTTGTGCTAAACAACAATTTAAACAAACAAAATTAATTATCGTCTTTTACGCTTTGTAATACGCTATATCGTGGAATACACACCATAATTTTGAAAAAAAAAAACAATTCTAAGAAAAAAATGTATTGACTCAAAACCAACATTTTGTTATAACTTTTATCTTTTTTCAACCGACTAAGGAATACAGTCAACTACGTTTTATTCTTTACGGTATATAGACATTATTAGTTATACTGAATGATTTATGCTATTAAAAATACTTGTATTTGGAAAGTAACGTGATTATGATCTCTGTGAGGCTGTTTTGAGTAAACCGTAAGCTAACGTTTTGCCTTAACCCTATCGCCTTTCTTTTGTAAGACGCACAGAGATTTTTCAAGGTATTTTTAAAGAAAAAGAGTGCGTCTTACAAGACGTAAAATAGTAGGTAGGTATTGTAATTGCAATGTAAATGAACAAGTTTTCATTCAAATTATTCTTATTAGAGTGTTTACTCATACCTTTTGTGCGATTTTTCAACATACATTTGTCTTGTCTGATTTTCTAGAATGTTTGTTTTTTGTTTTTTTTCGTGCAGCAAAGCCATATCGGACTATCTGCTGAGTTTCAAGAATTTTAATGTATTGAAAAACATGATAGATTATGTCAGAATCATTGTAATTACATATTTTGACATTATCTTTAGAATTTATCAGAATTGATTTCATGATCTGGTTTGTAACATTTATCACAATATTTTGTATTTTAATTATTATTATTATTGTATTATTGTATTATTATTCTATGTATTATTTTCATGTTCAATGAAGAAACATTTAAAATATACTTTAAAATTTCACATTCTTTCCAGATATTTTTATTTTTAATTGTCCTTTTTATTTGTTTATTACTTGTGTAAAATGCATTTCAATTTCTTAGGGCCTGGCATGGCCTAGCGCGTTAAGGCGTGCGCTTCGTAATCCGAGGGTCGCGGGTTCGCGCACGAGTCGCGCCAAACATGCTCGTCCTCCCAGCCGTGGGGGCGTTATAATGTTACGATCAATCCCACTATTCCTTGGTAAAAGAGTAGCCCAAGAGTTGGCGGTGGGTGGTGATGACTAACTGCCTTCCCTCTAGTCTTACACTGCTAAATTAGGGACGCTTAGCACAGATAGCCCTCGAGTAGCTTTGTGCGAAATTCTAAAAAAACAAACAATTCAATTTCTTTGAGCCATGAGTAGCAATGTGGCGTCACTTATCGTAATGAAGGAAATGCAGACGTTTGAGCTGGTCTTTGTTTTCTGCCGCTGTGGCGCTGTAATCGTGAAGTTTGTTTTATACAATTTTATTAAAACATCTTTAAATGTGAACTTAGACTCGTTTATATTGTCAACTGAATTTCTTTGTTTAAAAACGAATGAAAGCTATTTCGGATTTTTTTTTTTTTCGATGGTGTTTGGGTATTTGCCCTGGAGGGTCAGGTTCACTTTGACCTCTTCCTCCTTCCTTAACATATTTTCCCTAACTCGTGATGTTATGTTAGGTCCTTTTCAGGGCAATGTCCATTTATAGTCTCTTATTCACAGTAGTCAAGCTTGCTGGTGGCATTTTTTTTTTTAATCTTATTATTATTTTAAAATACATAAGTATGTAAACTATAAATACAAGATTTAAAATTTATATACATACATATTTTAATTTAATTTATTTATTTTTTTCTTTATATTTAATATATATGTTAATTGGGGAGAGGTATTTAGGAATATCTTCATCATGTATAAGGTACCTATCTAGTTCGCATAACAAATCATTTTTCTTCCAATTTTTGTTAAAATACCTAATTGTAATATTTAGGAGTCTATCTGCTATTATTGGTATGTTCGAGTAATTATGGTTGAATTTAGATGATGTTGCTCTCGGAACTCTGTATGCTGTTGTGAGAAGTGCATTTTGTATTTTTTGTAGTTTGGTTTTGATTGTTACATTACTTACAGTTACCCATGCTGGAGCTGCATAGTCTATTACTGGTCTAATATATGTTTTGTATATTTTCAAAATATTATCTGTGGATGCTCCACTGTGTTTACCAGTTAGACTCCTAACATAGTTGGTTCTTCGCCAAATTTTATTTTCAATTTCGTTGACATGATTGATCCAAGTTAATTTTGAATCATAAGTCAGACCTAAAAATTTTGCTGATTGGGCAATCTGGAGCAGCGTGCCATTCATATATATTTCTAACTGTTGTTTTCTGTGTTTTGGCGATTTCGTAAAGAGTACGAGCTGAGTTTTTGCTGTGTTTATTTTAATTCTATATTTTTCACAGTATTCACTAATTCTATTTAATTGTGGTTGTATGTTTGTAGCTGCTATCGTGGGTGTTGCAGCACTTTTCCAGATTGCCACATCATCTGCGAACTGTGATGAGAATCCATGATTTGGATCCTTCAATGGCATATTGTTAACATACATGATGAAGAGTATAGGGCTAACCACCCCTCCCTGCGGGACACCAGCTAGTGGAGTAAAGTATTCGGAAAAAGTTCCTTCTACGTTTACTCTACATTTTCTGTTTTCCAGAAAGTTAGATAACCAGCGAATAATTCCTCGCGGTAGTTCCATTTCATTCATTCGGAACCTTCTATTTCGGATTGTTTTGGTGTTTGTCTGTTTTTTAAATCTCGCGCAAAGCTACACGAGGACTATCTGAACCAGCCGTACATAATTTAACAATGAAATACAAGAGGGGAGACAGCTAGACATTGCCATCCACTGCTAACACTTGGGCTACTATTTTACCGGTGAATAATGGAATTGACTGAACGTTATAACGTCTCCATGGCTGAAAAGGCTAGCATATTTGGTGAGAGAAAGACTCGAATCCTCAACCCTCAGATTGCGAGTCGAATTCCCTAACCATGCTCAACCACTATTATGAAAGGTCAATCACAACTTGTTAACAAACCCACATAAAAAGTCTATATTGGTATAAATAAAGGGTTTGTATGCAGACACGAACGAAAAACCTCGGAAAATATAACGGGTTGATATGGTGACTTACATATAAAGTCTATACTGGAATAAATAATGTGTTTATATCTTGACCCGAACGAAAAACTTTATACTGGTGAACACAATGGATTAATCTCAAGATTCACATAGAAAGCCTGTATTGGTATAAATAATATTGTTGTTTTTTCAGGCTTACATAAAAACTTCTGTATCGGTTAAACATAGAGTCACATCAAATGATACGATATGAACAGATATTATTATAAAACTTGGTTTTATACCCTGATCTGTATAAAAAAAAGAAAAAATACTTTACTTGTGTTAGTCTTGGTTTTGTATTCCGAACATATTAAAGAAAAAGAAATATGTTGGTGAAACATTGGTTTTGCATTCCGACCCATATTAAAAACACTATATTAGTTTTGTATTCTGAGCCATGTTAAAGATAGCTTTATCGTCACATAACTTAATGTTTCATCCTGGCCAATATTAAACGATTATATTAGTGTAAAACATAATTTTTTATCCTACTCAATACTGATAAAAAACAACTATATTGGTATAAAACAGGAATGTTTGAAATATCTGATAATTCGAAGGTTTATTAACATATAAAAATTATTTATAGTACTTTATCTTGTTTGTATCAAATGCTATATGACCAAAACAGAATCTATACCATTTGTAAGGAACCTCATTAGGTCTAAAATACATTCATTTGAATCCATATTTGTTACCTAGATATTACAAGTCTGAGGCATTTCAATATTTACACTACTTTATCCAGCGCTCTCTTTGTATGTGAGAAACTATTACAGAAATTCTATTTGATTAATAGAAATTAGTTCAAGTTTAATAAGTTTCTGTGAAATTATTTGTAGATGCATTTGTAATTCAAATTGGTTAATAGGAAGTCTGTGAAATTTTATGTTAAAAACAATTTTTTTTGGCGAGAGTGCTTAACAGGGATTTTGGAGAGAGTGCTTAACAGGGAGCCACTCCAGTTTGTTCTTTTTTAATTTCAATTCGATTTTCGGAGAGAATGGTTACATGAGAGTCGGTCTCTCTATTTTATTTTACGGCCCATTAGTGTTCTCTTTTGACATTAACCAGGACTTGAAGAATTCCTATTTGAAAGGTATTTCTCATTGTTTATAGCTTTAGAGCCCCTGCCTATGATTAGAGACTTATGTTTGTTCCAGTTTAATTTGTTCTTCCTTAAGCCTGAAACACGAATATAAACCGAAGTAATATTTTCACTAATGTTTTCATAGCTAATTTTAGTTGCTGTGTGCTTGCATGCCCGTCACTAGTTTAGGACACTAATAATTGACATCAAATGAGTGACAGGACAAGAAGACCTAATTTCATTCCATGGATATTATTACAAATCTACTAAATATTGTTTACATTTGTTTATAATTGAATTTACTTTTCATGGTAGCTTTTAACTGTGAAATGTGAAATACTTAAGTGTAATGCATTGTGTCATTTCCTTTTCTTTACAATTATAATTATTCATTGTTCGCTATATACATTTCGACAGGATCCAACTTGAAGTAATTATACAAATAGTATAGGCGGTTGGTAGTTATTAAAACTTTTATTTAAAATCACAAAACAAATAACAATGTTTTGATTTCTTTAAGTAGTCATCATGTTAAAAATGAGTCACTTTTTAAATTTCATTCTTGATCTCGTGATGATTTCGATTATTATCCAATATCATATTACTCTTTTTACTCAATTTTACCTATTTAATTGCTCACCACTTGTGGTTATAAATTATAAAAATGAACACGACAAAAACTGACAACGTTTTCGTCAGTTATCATGCGCCTGACGTTTCAACATTGCACTCCATCATTTTTATCAGACTGTGAACTGTGGTCTTCCTAATAACATTGTCGTGTTGTTGTTTTTTTACAGTAAACAATAAGTTCATTCATTTATGCCAGTGTTGTTTGAATACGAATAATTCAAAATTTACCTTAAGTAAATAAATATTCAAATAATCAGGACATTTTCCGTCGTTTACTCTATTCGCTAAGCCTAAGTTACTTCATATCTTGTCATAAATAGAACTTTCTGTAAGTTTTTGATAGATGTACAATCTATTCTGAGAGCTTTACTGGAAACAAAAGTAAAGACTAATAGAACTATTAAATGATTTTACTAAGTGTTGTAATTCGCCCTATAATCTTTACAGGAACTCATGGTACCAATACCTTAAAAACTAATCCTTTATACTTATAGGAACTTATGACCAATACCTTTATAAACTAATCGTTTATCCTTATAGGAACTAATAATACCAATAACTTTATAAATTAATCCTTTATCCTTATAGGAACTTATGGTACCAATACCTTTATAAACCATGACTTATTGATTTAAACTGATTTTCATAAGTAATTGTTCAAATCAATGTGATTTGACATCATAAAAGGGGTGGTAACAAAGAATTATTCTGTATAGACAGCTAGAAAAGGAAGAAAAATCACACGAAAAATAAGTTGTTGTTGTTGTTGTTTTGAATTAAGCACAAAGCTACACAATGGGCTATCTGTGCTCTGCCCACCACGGGTATCGAAACCCGGATTTTAGCGTTTAAGTCCACAGACAAACCGCTGATCCACTGGGGGGGCCGAAAAATAAGATATTAATTAGTATATCATCAAAAAATGATAGTTTTCTTAGAAAACATAAACCTAATTTAGGGGAGGTCATTACAAACACCTTGACTATTATGGTTGAATATCTTAAGGTTCAAGAATTTAACTATTCACCATACTGTTATCATCATTCTCACTGGTCTAATGTAGGTTTTCTTCCTTTACTATATTTTAGCGAGCTCCTTTATGAGCAGCAGTGTTGTCAAATTGAATCGAAAATTGTTTACATACTTTGTCAGAGATTTCAACAGCCACATAAAGAGTAAGTAATATTTTTTAAAGGTTCTTGAGATCTTGCAATGTTCTGTAGCCTTTCCAGGATGGTAATTTTCACAGCTGCTAACGTTTTCATTTAACAACTGCTGAACGAATATTATTTATAATTTACCATTTTTTGTCACACTATGATTCTGATTAGTTTGCTTTAGAGTTTTGTTTTGAATAATTAGTTAGTTGGGGAATGATGTATGTAATCACACTATGCAGCACCAAATCTAAAACCTTGAAGAAAGTTTTTCAGAGCCTTTTTCTTGATACGTTGAAGTAATTATTCTTGTATTACTTCTTTATGATATTTAAATTAAATTTTCATTATATATTTTACTGAGGTATGTTGGGATTTGCTTAAACGAGAATTCAATAAACGTCATCATGTTCTCTAGGTTTATTATGAATAAAGAACAAACCCGATGATCTCTAATTAAATTTTTTTGTTAGTTCTCATTTTAGTTTCCCTGGAGAAATCAGATTTGTAAAATCTTGGTCATGGATAATGTTTCTCCAAATGTTTCTGAATTCTGTTTACACAAAATTATAAATAAAGCAGATAATTTATTTCACTTCTCATTTGAAAAAAAAAATACAATCTTATTTTTATTTTCCTTCAAGTAAGCAGACATCACACTTTATTAATAGTTTTATTTTAAATAAATGTTAAAAAAGCATACAGTGCATGCCAGAATCTTAAGGCCAATGAGCATAAAGACAAAATATGCATTTTGCTTTGTTAGATTCAAAAACTTATTTGAGTAGAGCTTCGAAAGATGAAAATAAAAAAAAATTTAGCATTTAATAGGGAAAATATCATAATTATTGGAATTTAGCCAGCAAAAATTTTATTTCCGGCAATTTAGCGCTGTCTTACTCATCATTTGCTTGGTCATCATGGCGAACAGGAAACAACAAAAACCGAATTATTGTAAAACATAAGTGTCGTGTGTGTCTCTCCGGTATTTTTACACAACGTAATGCGCCAAAATCTACTGTTCAAAGCGTAATTACCAAGTTTAAGCTTACAGGATTAACTGCTAACCTCCCTCATTACGAACGCTACACCAAAATTTTAGAAAGAACCAAGAGAAAGGGTCTTAGAGAAGTTAGTAGGAACTCTCGTTTAACACGAAATGACATACATAAACTGGTAAGGGAAACTGAAGTTGAAGTAAGCACTTCCACAGTTACGAACATGTTACACTCTGGGTACGCCGTCCTCGAAGAACTCTACATTTAAAGACTGTTCATTTAGAAGCATGATTGAGGTATGCAAGAAAGCATGTAGATAAACCCTTTACCTATTGAAAAACTATTCTTTGGTCAGACAAGACTAAAATCGAACTTTTCGGCCACAATGATGTATGCTATAGTTTCCGTAAGAACGGGGAACGAAATCTTCCAAAGAACACCGTCCCTGCAGTTAAACACAATCATGCTATGGGGTTCCTTTAGCTCTTCTCTTGTAGGCAGACTTCAACGCGTCAACGGAATCATGAAAAAAGAAAAGTACGTTGATATATTAGGTACTTATATCAAGAATGATGATCGGAACTTGCGTCTTGGGCGTCGTTGGATCTTCCAGCACGACAATGACTCTAAGCATGCATCGAAATATGTGCAATCATGGTTGCAGAGGAACTATATAAGCGTTCAGGAGTGGCCATTGCAGTCACCCGATCTCAACCCAATTGAAAACGTTTGGCATTAGTTGAAGACCAGGGTTCATCAGTGTCATCCGAAAAACTTGCAAGAGTTGGAGGTCTTCTGTAAAGAAGAATGGAAGAAAATACCAGTCGAGTACTTTCAAATGATCATGAAAGGCTATGAGAAGAGATTGCGCCAAGTAATTCACCTCAAAGGCTACACAACTGACCATTAAAGTAGACGCACGAACACTTTCTGTCCCTCCTATGTTTGGTTATTTATCGTTCAATTTACATAAACATTTATGTAGATATGTGTTAGTATAATATTGATAATATACTGTACTTTCATTATCGTATTCGTGATACTTTTTAAGTTATGAGAAAAAATTACTCACGATGCAGGTGTATGAACACTTTCTGTCGTAACTGTGAGTGGTTGAGTCTAACGACGCAAAATGCATATTTTTTCTTTATGTTCATTGGCCTTAAGATTTTAGCCAGCACTGTATAACATCAAATATCTACCATTAGCATCTGGTAATGTGCGTTCAAGTACTAAAAAATTAGAATTATCATTAATATGCGCGAGAATAGTTCGAGAATTTCAATTTGTTACCCGAATAAAAGAAAACTCAGGAATTAAAAATTTTAAGTAAGTAAAACAATACTTAAAGTAATAAATTGTTATGTTAAGCATTACGTATTTCACTTGTTCTTTTACATTAGTGACATATTGTTATTAATAATAATATTTTGTTTGTGAGTATTTATAGTATCAGGTTATTCAAAATTTGGTGTTAAGCTGGTATTTTGTATTTTTCTTACAGACAAGCAATATCGGGCTATCTATTAAGTGTACAAAAAGGAATTAAACCGGTTATTTTAGTGTTGTAAATCCGTAGACTTACGGCTGTACGAGCGAAAGACAATAAAGTAGAAATAGTTATACTTTATAGTGTAAAAATATCAGAACAGTCGAGGTTTACTTGTTGGTATGAATTGTGATGGAAGAATGACATTGTTGGAACTGCCATCAATCCAATGGAAAGTTTATGTAAAATATGTCAAAAACTTAAACTCATCATAGACCTGGAATCATACACATAAGTGAAGGGATCGTATTGTTTGTTTGTTTGTTTTGGAATTTCGCACAAAGCTACTCGAGGGCTATCTGTGCTAGCCGTCGCTAATTTAGCAGTGTAAGACTAGAGGTAAGGCAGCTAGTCATCACCACCCACCGCCAACTCTTGGGCTACTCTTTTACCAACGAAAAGTGGGATTGACCGTAACATTAAAACGCCCCCTAGGCTGAAAGGGCGAGCATGTTTGGCACGACGCGGGCCCAAACCCGCGACCCTCGGATCACGAGTCGCACGCCTTACGCGCTTGGCCATGCCCGGCCTGAAGGGATCGTAAAGCAGACTGTTGTATAGGAAAACACCAAAGATCTATGATAAGCTGGAAACCAGAGAACAGACCATGATCCATAGCCAGTAAAAGATATCTGATGACAAAGAATGTTACTAAACCGAAAATCATTAAGGACATAAATGGACAATCAATATGTGATGAAGAGCAGATATAAAAAAAAGAGATGTAGTAAATAATTCAACTGGTTACTTAAAAAAAACAACAGAATATTCCACGCTGCCATGTTTTCAAGGGCATAAACATTTGGTATTTATGTAGTAAATTGCAAAGAACTAATAATAATGAAATCGAAAACAGGTGATTGGTTCATAAACATGGTAGGCAACAACTCACAAAGTGAAGTTTAACTTGAAAGGACAACTGAATGAACATCATAACCATGGAGATAAAATATAATTGTACCTGTGTACAAAAGAAAGTACGACGTCTGAAAATTACTGATAAATAAAACTATATGAATCCCACGATTAAGTTATGGAAATGAGTAATCGATAAAATAATCTGACAAGCAAGCCTAATCTCCAAGAATGAATTTGCATTTATACCTAAATAATGAATTATAGAATAGGTGCAATATTTACCGTGAGGATTCTATTTAAGAAACACCTAATAAAGGAGGAAGGTGATTCATATATTATTTTTTTTGAATTTGATAAAGATGTATACTAAACCTGGGAGAAAGAGTTTGTAACATTTTGAGAAAAAAGAGAAATCCTGAAAAGTGTATTTGATTCATTAGTGACATGTAGAGAGTGTCTAGCGTATGTATAAACACCTGCAGGTAAGTAACAAGACTTTTCAGTAGCAATGGTAGTGCAAAAGAGATCTATCTTAACACCATACTCACTCATTTTTGTGTTCGATACACTAAAAAAAAGAGATCCAGAGAAAGAGAAAAGGTAAGCCAGTGGAAGAGGTTGAGGTTAAGTGTAGTTAAATCCGATTATATGGAATGTAGGTTTTTCTCGGTTGATGTACACAAGAGAGGAACCATTAACGTTCTTCGAGAACCCATACCGTAGTCAAAAAGGTGTAAATATCTAGGTCAAATAATCCAGTTTGATTTGAATTTCTCGCAAAGCTCCAATGGCAAGTATATTGGTGGGGTAGGGATTTGAACCCTCGAATACCGGATTAAAAATCAAGTGTCCTAACCACCTGGCTATGGGAGGCCAAGAGTAATTCAAAACAAATAGATAAACGTTAATTAAGACATGAAAGCTAGAATAGCAGGAGTGTGGATGAAATGGCGTGAGAGATTTTGAGACAAATGGAATATAACATGTTTGTCAAACTGAAGTGAACAATATGAGGAACAATGATCCATTCAGTAATAATAAATACAAGTGAATGTTGGTCATTACTGAGAAAATATGACAGAGATTAGAATGTTGTTGTTGCGTGAAATTATCAGGAAGGTTCAAATTCATAACATGTACATCCGAGGAAGTGTAGATGTGACAGTTATAACAGAAATAATACGAGAAAATAATAACATGTTACTTAGACCAGAAGAATATGTTTGTAACGCAGTCAATTTTTGGTTTTAAAATTCTTGTAGTTTCCCTACCTACCCATAAGTATAAAAACATAATTTTGATATCAGTGACAGTAGTTTCAAAACAATAATTGTAAGAACATATACACTGTCGAAGTTAGTTACTGTATTTTTCAGAAAGGACTGTGTTAACGTTTGCTTGTTACGGCCACAGTCATGTCACGTTGTTCAACGAAGATTTGATTACGATAGAATACTTTTAACCAGTATTTGTGTTTTCCTTAAGTAAAGGCCAAGTGGGTTAAGGCGTTCGACTCGTAATCTAATGGTCGTGGGTTCGAATCCCGATCACACCAAAAATGCTCGTCCTTTCAGCCGTGGGAGCATTATAATGTTACGATCAATCCCTCTATTCGTTCGTAAAAGAGTAGTTCCAGAATTGGCGTTGGGTGATGATGACCAGCTGCCTTCCCTCTAGTCTTACACTGCTAAAGTAGGGACGGATAGCGCAGATAGCCCTGGAGTAGCTTTGTGCGAAATTTTAAAAAACTAACAACAAAGAAACAAATCTTAAGTAAATATACTGTATTATTTCTTTACTGTTATTTTTCTTTACAAGTCGTAACTAAAGTGTGTTTTATGTCCAATGTTATTACTTTTGAATTTTAATTTTATTACTATACTTTTACAAGAGATATTATTTTTCATCGTGAGCTAAACATATGTACCAAAACCTAATATAAATTTCATAAGCGGGCTGAACTTCGTGAAGTATCTTTAGGATTACAACCAAAATCATTGTTGAGAGCAATTGCTGACAAATTAACGTAATAATGCATTCTAATTTTTTTTAAAGGAATAACAAAAAACCGGGTTTTGATACTCGTGGTGAGCAGAGCACAGATAGCCCATTGTGTAGCTTTATGCTTAATTCCAATACAACAACAACAAAAAACAGTATATAGAATATTTGTATGGCAAGCTTAAGACTACATTTTTAATGAAGGAAGCTTGAGGCAGTCTCTTCAGTTGCTAAATAGGTCCTTATATAAATCTTCTGCCTCATGTGTAATTAAAGATATATCCTTAAGAATTAATGTATAATTAAAAACTAAATGGAATGTCCAGAAACCGGGAGTAGGGTATAGAAAACTGTTAAACAATACAATTCTAATAATTCTAACGTCGCTCAGAAACTCTTAATCTTTAAAATTCTTCAGTTGGCTGACAATATTTGTAAGTGTTTGGATAGTCCGTCCTCTTCCATACTTGTTTGAGTCTTCTGTAATGAAGATATAAACTATTTTACCTGAAACATCAATGAACACATGATTGTATTCTGCAAATTTTCAAAGTTCTATCTGTGCTTTAGAAATTAATTTCACATTTCTTGTACATTTCATAATTAGTACGAAAAATATCCGTTTAAAGTTAAGATGTTGAAGAGCTTTCTTAATGTCCCCAGTTTACATCTGGTGACCCTGATAGAACCTTAACCTACAAATACTTGACGTAGTTCTAATCCAGTCACAAGAAAATAACCCCACTCTGGGTATTTATATCTAGATCTCTCGTCATAACCTCTGAAACAATCTACTGATCTCTCTGATACAATTCTACGCTCAAATCACTTTTATTCTTTTAAATTATTTCTTGAAAAATCTGAGGGTAATCCTACGTAATTTCCAAAGAAATTTTGAAACTAAAAATTACAATTATTTTAAGAACTATTTAAGAAAATTAATAGGTGTATCAAAAATTGATGTGACTACAGGGACCGACATGGCCAGGTTGTGGGGCGCTCTACTCGTAATCTAAGGGTCGCAGATTCGAATCCCCATTACGCCAAATATGCTCGTTCTTTCAACAGTGATCATTTCTTTCTTTATTATTCATTAATAAAATAGTAGACCAACAGTTGGAAGTCGATTGTGATTGCTAGCTGCCCCTTTTCTACTCTTACGTTGCTAAATTAGAGACGACTCGCAGATTGCCTTCGTGTAGTTTTGCGCGAAAATTCTAAACTAAGGCACAAACGTGACTATACCATGCGCTTTCCTTGTTATCAATTTAACGATCCTTGTGTTTTTTCATTTTTTTTAATCTTTGATATATTATCCTCTTTAGTAAACATTTCTTAATCCTGTAAATAGTAGACAACTTTCCCATTCAGAAAATTACTGTCTATAAATCTTCAAAATCTCTGCGGTTAATAGATTTAAATTTAAGTATAATAGACAAATTTCCTCTTCAGAATATTACCGTCTATTAATTTCCTGAATCTCTGCAGTTAATACACATAAAGATAGATAACTTTTTTATTCACAAAGTACCATTTCAACTCCATCGATAAGCTGGAAACATATTCTTTTAAACAGTTGAACAATACCATATCTACTTAAATAATCATATGTCTGTTTTTGTTTGTTTTTGGAATTTCGCGCAAAGCTACTCGAGGTCCATTTGCACTAGCCATCCCTAATTTTTCATTTTATGTGGGCAGTCAACACCACCCACCGCCAACTTTTGGACTACTCTTTCACCAACAAATAGTGGGATTGACCATTACTTATAACGCTCCCACGGCTGAAAGGACGAACATGTTTGATGCCACGAGGATTTTAACCCGCGACCCTCAGATTTAGAGTCGAGCGTCTTAAACATCTGGCCATGCTGGGCCTATAATCATTTGTAAAAAAAGGTCAAAACATCGATTATTTTATAAACTTACATGACGGTATACGTGCGCCACAACGGTACAATGATATAGAACAATAAACATTTCTCCTCTCACTACCATTTATACACCGACCTAAACACTGGTGTTCATATTGATATTATTGTAAAGCCCCATGAGACACAATACATCACTCCTCTTAAGAATAAACGATTTTCATATTCTTGAAATTAGATGGATTATTTATGTAATTCTCATCTGTTCCACTGCCACCATGTTCTGAGGCCTAACATTTGATGAAGTATTAAGTTGGTCACTTCATTCCAAATTAACAACTTCAAATCTTAGTAAAATGATTCATTATCTTACGAGGCTATGATAAAATGTCGAAATGCTCTCCTTCTAATGTTTATTGAAGTTTAGAAGGTGTTACGCCAGTCATGGATTTTAGAGATAGAATTCCTTTCAGATTTACGAAAGACACTTAGTTGGGTAAACATCAAACACTAGGAAGTTTCACCATTCAACTGCTTTTTGATTTTTACTGTGTACTGCATCTTATATCTGGACAAGTGATCCCAGTTTCTTACTTTGAAAGTCAAACTCTCTTGACCACCCACAAATAAAAGCCGGTTGCAAAGTAAATGGTGGGTAGGACGCTCGTAACCCATTGTATAGTCGCAACAACAAATAAACAGACACAATTCTTTAGAAGCTTGTTTTTAAAAAACACAACTTCTTACCGTCGTTTGCCGAGAATGTCCGAGTGATTAACGAAATGAAGTTCCGTGGTTCCAATAAAACTGTTTCGCACTTTGGAATTATAAAAGTGACAATCAAATTCCACTGTTAGTTTAGATAAGAGCAGTTCACAGATTAGCTATCTTCCTTCTAGTTTATTACTTTAAAATTCGTCTAGCAGAGTTAGCTTTCGTGTAGTTTAATGTGAAATGAAGCAAACAAAGAAACAAATGATTATTTCGGTAGTTGGGGGATTCCCCATTTATTGCACTTAATCCTATAATCTGATTAAAAAAAATATATATAACTTTCTTATTTTAATTCGGTTTCGTATTTTTATGCAGAGAAACCTGTTTTTTTCTTATATTTTTTAGCCCTTAATTTGAGTAGCTTGAGATTTGTAAAACCAAAATGTAAGGGTTATTTATCAACAGTCGTTCACAAAGAATGAAATGAACCGTCACTTGTACAGAATAGGCCCGGCATGGCCCAGCGCGTTAAGGCGTGCGCTTCGTAATCTGAGGGTCGCGGGTTCTCACCCGAGTCGCGCCAAACATGCTCGCCCTCCCAGCCGTGGGGGCGTTATAATGTGACGGTCAATCGCACTTTTCGTTGGTAAAAGAGTAGCTCAAGAATTGGCGGTGGGTGGTGATGACTAGCTGCCTTCCCTCTAGTCTTACACTGCTAAATTTGGGACGGCTAACACAGATAGCCCTCGAGTAGCTTTGTGCGAAATTCCAAAACAAAACAAACAAACTTGTATAGAACACCTATGGCTCAAAGTACTGAATGCATTTTTTTGGTAACGGCACAAAAATCAAAAGCTCAAGTGCAATAAATACTCGGCCAGGGCTCCCCCTGCATAAAAAGAACGAAAACAAACTAAGATAAGAAATTGTTATTCTGTTTACTCGACGTTTCCATCCCGTTAGTCACACGGATTTCTTTTTTTGTGTGCTTTTCTTATGAGAAACAGAACTTCCTTTTTGTAACATTCATTACAATTAACATTTGATAAAAACTAGATATACACATAAAATATAACAAAAATTAGCAGTATTTAATAAAACTAATCTAATATATTTTTATATTTAGACGCATTCAAAATCACAAACGAGACTTATAATGATTGGTTAGGTACCCTATCTACAAGTGATGTTTTTTACAATAATCTCAATAATACTGAACGGGAGGATGTAGGCAAGCTAAATAACATATAATGCTCCATAAATGTTAAACATTTCACCAGACATTATTGATAAAGTTAGTATTACCTAAAGAAAATCTTGTTACCTACAAAATACACGATAACTAGTTGTTTGTTTCATACACTAAATGTAAAAGTTGCTGTATTATTTCCGGATATCAA
The DNA here is from genome assembly GCA_011833715.1 of Carcinoscorpius rotundicauda. Classification (NCBI taxonomy): domain Eukaryota; kingdom Metazoa; phylum Arthropoda; class Merostomata; order Xiphosura; family Limulidae; genus Carcinoscorpius; species Carcinoscorpius rotundicauda. The sequence goes on from CM022395.1 coordinate 92,254,745, forward strand.
ATGGTGTATTTTATTTTCCAACAATAATCAACACCACATACCTTTTTATATCTTTAAAGATACTCAGAAACTTATTTAAAATGCTCATTAGTTTCTTAAAACTACCAATGAAGATATTCATGTTTGTCTTATATGGTGTACTAATAACAGATTTTGTTAGCGTTCATAAACAACAATATTCACGTTGGCTACTCTTCTCGATTTTATGAACCAACGAGTATTTAAATGTGTAAAAAAAACAAAAAAATTTTTTATAACAACTCGTTTGAGCATGCAACAAGCCATGATGTCAGTACAGTATGAAAACCACAATCACAACTTATGGTTTAATGAATCGTAATTTGTTTAAAAATAAGTTTAACTACGGAGAATCTGGAAATCAATTACAAGTATATCACGTTAAAAATATAAATTAATACGAAGGCATTTTACGTCTCATAACTATTTCACTGCCTTCAAGCGAGGTGTAACTTTATTTCTGTAACAAACATCAATTTGATTCAGCATATACTAGAAAAACGCTTACAAATTAATATACTCGTGTGTAACATTAAGGACTTACAGTACAAAACGTACAAGCGTCTTATATATACTGGGGGATATAATTCTAATTCGTGTTGAGAATTTCTTAAATAAAATAAAAAAGAGAAAATGCCGTGAAGATTATTCAAGATTTTAGCATTTTAATAACTGTTTGTTTATTTTTGAATTCCGCACAAAGTTACTCGAGGGCTATCTGTGCTAGCCATCCCTAATTTAGCAGTGCAAGACTAGAGGAAAGGCAGCTGATCATCACCACCCACCGCCAACTCTTGGGCTACTCTTTTACCAACGAATAGTGGGATTGACTGTCACATTATAATGCCCCCTCGGATGAAAGGGCAAGCATGTTTGGCACGACCGGGATGCGAACCCGCGACCCTAAGATTACAAGTCGCACGCCTTAACACGCTTGGCCATGCCGGGCCTGGTACTCAAGTTTTGATAATACTTATTCCTGGTACTCAAGTTTTGATAATACTTGTTCCTGGTACTCAAGTTTTGATAATACTTGTTCCTGGTACTCAAGTTCTGATATCGTAGCTGTATCTGTTACTCATTATCAGGTAAATTTTGGTTACACCATTAAGCTCAAAGTGTCTTTTAAACTAGAGGTGTTTAGTAGGTATCATCTATTGTGCAATAGGCTTCACTAACTTGGGCTTATTCTAGCAGTCATTAAAACGACCCGAACGGCAGTCAAATTTGTTCCGAATTATAAAAAGTAACCTTATGCCTAAATAGTTCAGGCTGATTTTTTGAATGTTTTGATTAATTTTTATACTTAGCTTTACATTTTACAAGCATAGCACCTTCAAATAGTAAATACCACAGCAAAAGGTATATTGTATACAAAACACGAGTTTCCTTCTAGTGTTGAAAGAAAACTCTTATTTTAATAATACTTTATCTAAAAACCAAGTTACCGCATATCTCAGAAAACAATTTTGACAGTTTGTTGAGATTGTATCATATCAAAATACTATTAGCACATGAACATAATTCCAGTGCTTAGCTTCAAATCTTTTAAAGTCATAAGGAAGCTTCATCAATCATTTTTATGTTGAGACATCTTATAGGCTAAAATTCGGGGCTCGATTCCCAGAGGTGGACATAGAAGAAAGTTTAATATGGTTTTGCTCTGAAAAACAAACAAACCAGAAAACATTTTAATACAAAATGTGTTCAATTGGTTTTACTATCAATTTATTTTTGATGTTATATTACAGTAATAAGTGTTTCATTGAAGTATTTGTGTTGAATTAAGCACAAAGCTGCACAATAGACAATCTGTGCTCTGCTCACCACGGGTATCGACACCCATTATCTACCGGTGTGAGTCTGCAGACGTGCTGCTGTACCACTAGGGGGCTACTGCTATTCACAAATACTTGCTATTAACTTATTTTATTAATAACCCAGTTAAAACAGTTGCAACTATAATGAATTCACATGCTTTTCACATATTTTTTTTTCAATCCATAAAAGTATGAGAGTCTTACAGAAAATACCGCTACGAGATATATAAGATATTTTCTGAAATAAGGCTCATTATCATTCGTTCAAGAGTCTCCAATCTTAAAGTTAGACATGTCTTATGTCTTCATTTAAGGCTGAGTGACACGCAAAACTTTATGTAATCCACACAAACAGTGTCAAGTCACTAATGAAACTCAACGACAGTGTAATGTCAGAGGAGCTTAACATATGAGATAAATTACTACAACACATGTTACCACTTAAGTATAGAGCTGGATATCAGGATGGTGGTTCAGATAATACACACACACACATAGAAAAAATAAAGAACGTTGTACGAAGAACAGTAAAAATAATGATGCTCCAATGAAAATAATCACGTTAAAGGTAATATAAACAAAATTAATTAACCAAACGTTCAAAGATAACTGTATAACAGAACTAATCCTACTTTAACTATATATATACTTCCCCTTTACACATAATTAATTTGAGGGGGTAGTCGGGAGTAATGTAGTTGAACTGTAATAACTAGCTAAAGAATGTATAAAAGTTAATAATATACGAGACAGAACACGGTAGTAAGGCTTAAACAATAATGATAAACATGAAAGCTAACGTTACAGTAACAAAACTGGTATTTCACATATACTTTTCTCTGTTTCAACAACATCCTTGTCAGCTACATCAATTATTGTAAACTAAATGACTTTCGCAACACATCAGTGTATCATGTTTAAGAAGGGGGAAAATAAGAGCGACTTCTTACACATCCATAACTGTTTATTTTATTGTTATTGTTTGAGGGGAGGGTTAAAATTTATGTCTAAAGTAAATAAATAAATCTCTTCAGATTACTGGAGTAATCCGCAAGAATGCCGAAATGTTTCCAATGTTTAATCCTATGAATCAGGTTGTCCAATCAGAAGTACATATCAAAGACAGACTATATTACATTAGATTTTAAGATATGCATAGCTGAGGTATATTTTAATTGGAGTATAGTTGTTAACACATGTTCTTATACCATGTATATATCGATTCAGACCTTTAGCATATAATGTCGGTTGATTGACACAAAAATAACAACAAATTATACGTTATTAAAAATCGTTAGTGAAAGGTCAAGACACATATTATAGGGTATTTATCAACACAAATGTGTTTTCTTATACCAAAGCCATATCGGGCTAACCGCTGTGTCCACCAAGGGATTGTATATCCGTGGACTTACCGCTGTACCAGCGGGGGGTTCATTAACACAAGGACGACACATTAACTTAAATTAAAATATGTTAACTAGGGTTTCATTAATAAGGGTTAATAATAACTACACATTGTTTAGTATAAAACCACGTGTTTGTTAGAAAGAAAATAATATATTCAACTTGGAAAGTATAAACTAAAATAATTATAATGGTATAATAAGTAAAGGTTACTTTCTTTGACATCACATTCAAAAAGAATCGTCCAGAATAACTTAATAAAGTAGATGCTTGGACAAATATCTTCCTCCTAGTGACATGAACTTTGAAAGCACTAAGAAAAACCCATCAGGTATTGTTCTGTATTGAATTGGTAAATGTGCTGAATCGGTTTAAAATTTAATTTAATTGGAGATATAACCGGATCAAGACCTGAAGTATAGTAAATACCATAACACTTTATACAAGTTTCAAAGTAAATACCATAACACTTTATACAAGTTTCAAAGTAAATACCACAACACTTTATACAAGTTTCAAAGAATTATCCTCACTTTTAAAAAAAAACTTAATACTTTTTTGATGAATCAGGAAATTTGAAAAAAAAATTATGCTCTGGATATACCCTACAAATTCTACATCCATCATACATTGTGATTGTCTCTGCTCTCAATGTGGACACGAAAACATCAAAGCTTGTGACATTTCACCTACTGGTATGATTAATGAATCTAACTAAAAATACATTCTGTTCTATAACTTAGGAGTTGCGATAAAAACAAAGTTTTCAACTCTCAGTTTGATGCTGTTTTACAGGTCTTCTTGGTTCAGTGGAATGTTGTCAAACGGAACCTAATAATGTTTAAAAGAAGTGTTTTCAAACAATAAAACATAACATTTAAAAGTACTCTCTATATTTATTATATTGGCTACTTTTCCCTTTACCACCAGAATTACCAATTAACTATTTTAGGTATACCACTGTTTATCTCTTTCAGTAATTCAACACTCTCAGAAGTAACATTTAACTACAGCACTCGTGTCATTAATTGTCATTTTCAGCCTTAATTTATAACTCTAAGTATCGGTTAACCGCTCTATATGTGTCATTATTTATCACTTTCAACCATCTTTCACTCTCATAAGTAACAGTTAATCAGTTTACTTATACCAATATCTGTTTCTTTCAACCCTTTTTCACTAAAAAAAAGTAACAGTAAACCAACGTACTTGTGGCATTATGTGTGTCTTCCAACCTTGCTTCATCATCATAAGTACCAGTTGATCACCAAATTTGTGTTTTTTAACCATACTCCAGCATTAAAAGTAACAGTAAACCATTCTGCTTATATTACTTATCTCTCTAATCCTTATTTCAAAAAATTGATTTACTGTTAGAGAAATTTCAAAATCCATCCAATTGTTTTTCATATTGTTATTATTCTCTTAAAAGCTACAGAAAATCAGCTATGATTATTTTGTTCAAATCTGAACAAACTACTAAAAACACTGCACTGGTCTCAGCATATTATTGTGTTGATTCTTGGAGGAGAAAGACAAATTTTATCAATTTTTTGTCATTAATGACCATCCAAACACCGAAGTCTACAGCTAAAACGACAAGATATACTGCTCCAAAATCTATGCGCAGCTGCTAAACAAATATTTGTGAAGGTTATAGGGCTTTTTTATGTTTATTGTTGAAACTCGAGATTTCCACTCTCTAATCTTTTCTAAGTTCTTGTTCGTCCTCAACATAAAATCTTCAAAATCATTCAAGCATCGCAGAAATGTACAAGTCATTTGAGGATTTTTATCCTTGTCAGAAATCCTTCAATTTATTACATGAAACATTGCGTATTTATAAGAATGTTTCCAATCTTATAATTATTGATTATAGTTTTCCAGTTCGCTACAGATAAAACGGATACGAACGTTGCACTGAAACCTGGTAAATAGTAATAAATGCAGTATTGAGCATGTCATAGGGTAGTTTTACCACTAACTGAGATGCCTTGTTTTATTTCATCCTGAAGGAGTTCTCGATGTCCTTCACTTTATTTCACTGAAAATAATTAAGAGTTATATTTTTGTGCATTAACTTTAGAAATAATTTATGCAACATATAATGCATTATTTGAAAATTGATTGCCACGTTGAGGAATTATCATTTCTCAGTTCGACTATTTCGGTGATTTTTTTAACAGTAGACAATTTCATAGTAGATTCCTCTACACTTGTGAATAGTGATTTAGCCTATTGAGTTTCATAATTCGATGAAATAAGGAAGCGTATTTTAGTATTATTATATTATTAATATTTATATTTTTTCTCACAAGCCTACAGAACAATTAGGGCTGAATATTCTGCACCATAACCTACACCGGTTTACTGTAAGTGTAGCAATAAACTGTAGAAAGATAAACAATACTCAACTGAAAGCAGTTGCACGTACGTACCTTAACCTTTATCCTGCATAAATAAACGTAATAAATCTGAGAAGGGAGATAATTAAAAATTAACAATTTAAAAACTCCCTAGTTGTAGGTTTAAAAATAAAATTATTACATTTTGATTCAGCTTTCTTCTGCATTTTTTGCAACCTCTGTTCCCATTTTTAAATTAACAACCTTTTATTGTCTTGTCTATACAGCACCCGGACAGGAGGTTAGGGTGCTCGACTCGTAGTCTGAGGGTCGTGGATTAAAATCCCCGTTACACCAAATACGCTCTCCCTTTCAGCCACAAAGGCAACCTTCCAAAATAATCTGACGGGAATCATAAAACTGGTTAGGGAAGCCATTGTGAAGCCAACAGTGGCTGCAACATATTAACAAAGTTTCATGACCGAGATCGATAATATTCTTATCCCAAAACTCGGCCTGTATGGACGAGTGGAAACAAATTATCTTAAATCACGTATGTAATTTGCAACAAAGCTTGTAGATAATACTTCAGATACGTGACAGAAGATTTTATAGAGAGATGAGAAAAAATTGAGCATTTTGGTCTAATATCAAAGCATTAAGTCAAGTGTAATTCCAACACTGCACATCACTCAGTCAACACCATCCCATCTGAAGGGACTGTGAAGCTTATCAATAAAGAAGGGAAGGTGGATGATGCAAAACACAGATGAATTCTTCCTATAGGTAAACCTGCTTGAGTTAGCCAAGAGTCTAAAACTGGGTCAAAATTTACTTATAGACAGGATAATGACCCAAAACGTAAGGTCAAAGCTTTATTGAAGTGGTTTCAAAAGAAGAAAGTGAATGTTCCGAAGTGACCCACTAAAGGTTTTGACTTCAATACAATGGAATGATTTATGGCGCAATTTAAATATTGTAGTCCATCAACAATCCCAAACGAACTAGTCATAATTGAAGCAACTTTCCCATGAAGAATGAAACAAAATAACACCATTTTAATGTGCAAATCTGGTACAGTCTTGTCCAAAAATATGACAGTACTTGCTGCCAAACGTACGTGTACTAAGTACTGACATAGTAGGCTAAATACTTATATAATCATCAACTAAGTGCTGACATAGTAGGCTGAATACTTATATAATCATCAACTAAGTACTGACATAGTAGGCTGAATACTTATATAATCATCAACTAAGTGCTGACATAGTAGGCTGAATACTTATATAATCATCAACTAAGTACTGACATAGTAGGCTGAATACTTATATAATTATCAACTAAGTGCTGACATAGTAGGCTGAATACTTATATAATCATCAACTAAGTACTGACATAGTAGGTTGAATACTTATATAATCATCAACTAAGTGCTGACATAGTAGGCTGAATACTTATATAATCATCAACTAAGTACTGACATAGTAGGCTGAATACTTATATAATCATCAACTAAGTGCTGACATAGTAGGCTGAATACTTATATAATCATCAACAAAGTACTGACATAGTAGGCTGAATACTTATATAATCATCAACAAAGTACTGACATAGTAGGCTGAATACTTATATAATCATCAACTAAGTGCTGACATAGTAGGCTGAATACTTATATAATCATCAACTAAGTGCTGACATAGTAGGCTGAATACTTATATAATCATCAACTAAGTACTGACATAGTAGGCTGAATACTTATATAATCATCAACTAAGTGCTGACATAGTAGGCTGAATACTTATATAATCATCAACTAAGTACTGACATAGTAGGCTGAATACTTATATAATCATCAACTAAGTGCTGACATAGTAGGCTGAATACTTATATAATCATCAACTAAGTGCTGACATAGTAGGCTGAATACTTATATAATCATCAACTAAGTACTGACATAGTAGGCTGAATACTTATATAATCATCAACTAAGTGCTGACATAGTAGGCTGAATACTTATATAATCATCAACTAAGTACTGACATAGTAGGCTGAATACTTATATAATCATCAACTAAGTGCTGACATAGTAGGCTGAATACTTATATAATCATCAACTAAGTACTGACATAGTAGGCTGAATACTTATATAATCATCAACTAAGTGCTGACATAGTAGGCTGAATACTTATATAATCATCAACTAAGTACTGACATAGTAGGCTGAATACTTATATAATCATCAACTAAGTGCTGACATAGTAGGCTGAATACTTATATAATCATCAACTAAGTGCTGACATAGTAGGCTGAATACTTATATAATCATCAACTAAGTACTGACATAGTAGGCTGAATACTTATATAATCATCAACTAAGTGCTGACATAGTAGGCTGAATACTTATATAATCATCAACTAAGTACTGACATAGTAGGCTGAATACTTATATAATCATCAACTAAGTGCTGACATAGTAGGCTGAATACTTATATAATCATCAACTAAGTACTGACATAGTAGGCTGAATACTTATATAATCATCAACTAAGTGCTGACATAGTAGGCTGAATACTTATATAATCATCAACAAAGTACTGACATAGTAGGCTGAATACTTATATAATCATCAACTAAGTGCTGACATAGTAGGCTGAATACTTATATAATCATCAAAGTTCAATTTATATATTTTCTTTACAGGTTTGCTGACATTCAATCTGCTTTACACATAACAATGTTAAGTTCGATTGTTAGTATTTTGAATGAAAACATTATTCATATTATTCGTATTTCATCAAAGTATGGGGTAAATTATTTTGCAAGACACCGTATATTTTTATATATACATATATACATTATACGCACAAATACACCGATACCGATTTTCAAAAAAGCAAACTATTTTGTATAACTAGAACAACGTTAAATTTATCGTTTTGCTCAAAATGTAAATGAACAGAATAATTTCAACCGGAAGTAATTCTCCTTCCAGCAGGAAATTTGATCAAAAGTGTTATTAACACACATCACAGGATCAGAGAAGACACGTAAAGACTTAAACTTGATTCAAAAAAATAGCAAAACAAAATAAATATGAAATTATTTCCCTCTTAAACCTACATTTTCCAAAGCTAAACCTTTAACACATAGATGTGGGATAAAATAAAATAAAAGTATCACAGCTAGGACTTAGATAGGCTTTACCACTCAAATACAAAGCAGGAAAAACATAATACAAGTCGTGTGTGAAAGAATCAATTGTCTCCAGTGTGCTATGAATCTCTAGTGGCGGTTGTTAAAAAATGGTGAATAGCTCAATAGACTCCAATTTCTTATGCAGTGTGATACGTATTTACGTCTAGTGTAATAAACATGCACAATAGAGACCTTATAAAGCTTGAAGATGAACCTTATATGATGATAAAACACGGAAAACTTATGCATGACAATGAAGTAAAAGTTTTCTGAAAAAGAACATACGGCATAAGTTTGTGTCTTAGAAGTTCTCAACTTCGTCAAAATCCATGAAAAAAACTTTTGATAAATGCGCATCAAAGAGTTAAGATGCAAGTTTTAAGCAGAACATATTTCTAACAGTATTTTATTTGTTATCTTAAAAACTAGTTGAGAACAAAGAGTTATAATGTATTGTAAATGAAATACAGCTTACGGCCGCAGAGTTAACTTCGTAGACTTAGACACATAAAAAATTACTACTTTTTTCAGTTAAGTCAGATTTGAATGCACTGGAATAAATTTGGTGGACTTAAAAATTCCAAAATACCATTTTTTCTGTACTTAAGTGTTATTTATGATTTTATTACTCTAATAAAATTTTATAGATTTAGGTATTTTGAAAAAAGTTGTTGTTTTTCATACAGTAAAGTGAGGAATAAAGCACTTGACCAAATTTAATAGATCTGGATATTTCAAAAAATAAATACGTCTTGCAATTGAAGAGTTTTTGATACGACGAAATAAATTTGATAGATATGGATATTTGAAAAACAATTCCACTGAATAAAAATTGAATGTTCAGAGACAAGTTCGATAGAGTTAAACATTTCAAAACAAAACTGTTCTTAGAGTTTACTGCGGTTTTAATGCGCTGATTCAGATTTGGTGGGCTGGCATAGCCGAGTTGTTAGGACGATCGAATCGTAATTTGAGGATGGTGGATTTGAATCTCCATATCACTAAACATGCTTGCTCTTTTAGCTGTGAGGGGCGTTATAATGTAGGCCAATCCCACAATTCGTTGGTTAAAAGAGTAGCCCTAGAGTTAGAGGTCGGTGACAAAGTTTAGCTGCCTTTTCGCTAGTTTTACACTGCTTAATTATAGACTTATAGCGCAGATAATGCTTGTGTAGCTTTACGCGAAATTGAATATAAACCAAATTTGGTAGGTTTACACATTATTATTTTTTCATCCAGTTAAATGAGGATTGAATGCGCTGAGCCAAATTCCGTTACACTTATTTTAAAAACTAAATGTGTCTTACGGTTAAGTGAGGTGTGTATGTATGGAGACAGATTTGTTACGTTTATTACAATTATGAAATGTTTCTTAAATCTAAATTATTCTTATTTCACTGTCCAGAATGGTGGTAGTTGTTTCACTCTGTGTGACATCCACAACAAGCAAGAGACGACACTGGAAGAACTCAAACAGATAATTATTGAGTCTTCTCTGCAGATGGTGGATGTTGCTCAACCACCACCAAAAACCACATATTTATTGTAATTGTCTATTTCACAAAATGGACCAAGGCGTTTCATTTTTACTGATAAACTATCATAAATCTTTTCAGAAGTGATAGCCACAAAAAGTGAAATGCATAACCTCAAGCATTGAAATAAACCAACGTTAACTCAGCTTCAAGAACAAACTATTTGCTGACAGATGTTATGTGTGGTGAAGGCTTGCACTTCATTTCATCACTCCGTCATTCTTTTATTGTTGGCAGAACAGGCAATGGAAAGTAGCAAGTGGATACTTGTAAACTTTTAATACTAATGAACACTTCTGATTCTGATGATCTCTTAAAGATCAACGAAACAAGGATCAACAAACTATTTATCAAACATCTTTGTGTTTGGATGGGAAATGTTGCTTCTTTCGATAGTGATGACCTCTATCATGAATAGAAAACCCTCACAGTCACTAAAACTATTTGCTTGACAATAAATGAAGAAGGCAATAAGATGACAGGAGAAATACTGTGGCTGAACATGTGTGGCGACTGGATGTGGTTATGGTACTTGCCTGTTGTACAAAGTAAACCCGGATCTTGCGGTATTGGTTTGTACCTGATAACCTGCCAGTGTTGTTAACTTGTTATATCTTTTATTATATAAGAGAAAAATATGTAAAACTGTGTGTTTTTAGAATGTTCTTCACAAAATCTATTCAAATATGACATCCCGATTTTAACTCTGATTTTCTTTACTACTTGAATTTTTTATGATTTTAGTGAACATATTCTCATAAAATGTGCTGTGCCCCTGCTGTAATGACTTATTACAATTAGCTTACAGAATGAAGAAACGAGTTTTTCTTCAATAATCACACGTATATATGAAACTCAAAATAACACAAACCAGTTTTACGAGTTACCATTTAGTCGTCATTCCCTCGTACTGCACGTCGATGTAACATGTTGTCAATGAGTTTGGGCAAATATTTCTGAGTGATCGGCTGCCATCCTTCTCCATTATTTCAAAAAGTTCGTCTTTCGTGTTTTCATTTCTGATCTTTCTTTAATCGGTTTCACTTAACCAGTAATTTTCAATCGAATTAATATTTAGATAACTGAACTGTTTATTCCATAAAATCAGCTCTCTTCTTTCTAAAATATATTTTAATGGCTCCACAAATCAAAATAAACGTTTTTGATCATGTTGCAGTTAATTGGAAAAAGAAGATAAAAAAACTACAGCACGTGCACAACACATTTTATAAGAATATGTAACTAAAATCATGAAAAGTTTTGGTAGTTACAAAATTCAGTGATAAAATTAGGATTTGACATTAAATGCAAACAGATCTCGTCAACTACGTTTTGAAAAACATATAGTTTTACATATTTTTCTGTTGCATAATAATAGATATGACAAACAACAACATTTCCATGGTAGGACCTCTTTTTTGCCCACCCCTGTATAATGAAAAAAAAATTATCTTATGTATTGCAGTTTTATTTCAAGTGTCCATTTATATTTTTATCGCGATGTGATAGTTCTTACTACGACAAAACTAAGATATGTTTTTACCAAAGTGCGGATACCTTGTTGGTTAATAAAACTGACAAATATATATTTTTATTTATTGTCTTTTATTCTTGCAAATTTTATTTTTATTGTTAACTATTATATGTTTAATTTATATGATACTTTCTTTAACAACATTGGTTTTGATTGTAAAGATTGTTAATTTAGTTCAAAGATTTAAACGTACTTTAAGTATACTATCTGGATCAGCCAAGTATAACATTGTGTAACACAAATTTTATTCCTGGATAGTATGTGCTATTCTTAAATTGCTTATGTTGTAAAAGTACAAAAAATGCCCATTATTCTCTTCAAACTTTGCTTTTGTAAACTGGATAATGAAATTTAGAGATGCAAAAACAGGTAAATCTGCACATTTTCAGTTACATCAGATCTAAATAAAAAATATTAAAGTTATACAAAAATGTTTAGAAGTCAGTAGTTTCTCGAGATTTGCGACTGTAATATAAATCACTTTCACGTATCAGTCCACAAATATAGTCTTCTATCGTGTTTTCGTTATACGTTCCTTGGTAACGGCGTTCAAAGTCCAGTATATCTCGGTGGAAGCGCTCGCCTTGCTCTTTGAGGTGCACTGAATGAGCCAGGGAAAGAGACGGATACTCATTTCCGTTATGGAGCAGCACAGAGTTGAGGCTTCTGGATAAACTACCAATGAAGAGGCGCCACTCGTTCGGGCTACAAGCAATTCCAATTGCTTTGAACAGAACGGATACATCGTATCCTGGCAGAAGCAGAATCCATCTTGACGAGTGAAGAAGCTTGAAAAATGTCGGTGACGCTTCCTCTGACTTGTGATTTGCACACTTTCATCTAACAAATCCCACTCCTTGATCCTAGATGTCAAAAGCTTGGCCTTCGACTTTGTAAGACCAAGATCTCTGATTAAGTCGTTGAGATCTCTTTGGTTGTGGTAAAATAAGTTTCTCTCACCTGCAGCACCTTTGAAATTGTAATATGCATTTTCAAATTATATCCTCCTCTTATGATTTACTGCTCTCTTCTGAGGAAGACTAGTTTCTTTCTGATGGAGTGGGTACAGATAGCTCAGGGCAGTGTGGCACTGGGGCAATGAATGATGGAAGCAAATGCTTGAGTGGTCAGTGGGTTCACACCAAATTCTTGGAATAACGAACTTGATGGCTCCATTTTCCCCTCTGTACCATCCTACAAAAGAGCAAAATAGAATTGTTATTATGAAGAATCAATTTATTTCATCTACAATTACCGTGTAAGAAGTTCATGCAAAATATTTTATGTGATATTTTTTATACTATTGGAAACAAAAAATAAATTAAAAGATATTTAAACTTTAAAAGGTCTAAATCTGTATAATATAAAATCTTACTATTCAAGCAAGCAAAAATTGTCCATCTTACCTTCTAGAGTTTGTCTTGATTCACGATAAGCATGTTGAAATATGCCTGGCTTCACATATTTTAGCAGATTGTGTCATAGACTATTTCTTCGCTCTTCTCTTGATGAATTAGCCACATACATAGCAGGACGTCTGGAAAATACTTGCAGCTTTTTGATACCATCTCTGATAAAATCAGGTAGGTCTATGTATTCACTTTGGCAGCTAGAACTAAACTGATGTGGTGAGTCCCTGTATATATATTACTATGGAAAGTTCCAGAAAATTCTTCGTAAGCTCTACAACATTCTAGGAAGTTCTTGAAAATTATTGTAAGTCGAAAAAATTATCTTTGAAAATTTCTTTACCCGGGCCACAAAAGCAAAGTTTGAAGAGAAAAATAGGTATTTTCCATTTACTGTAAGTATAAGCAATTGGAAAATAACATTTTCTTCCAAGAAACAAGAAAAAGTAAAAATTTGTTACATGGTGTAATTTAACAACTATGTCAGAGTCCTTAGTAATATTCGTCTTTTAAAATGATTTTCTTACCGTAGTGCAGTCATGCAGTTTTGGATATCATATGTAATATATATTTGTATTTTTTTTATTATTTCGAATTTGTTTTATCTTTATTATCTCATTATAACAATTATTCAGAATCGTTAGCTCAGTACATGGCTTTAAGACTAACCTAAGTGTTCTAGGCTATCAGAACTGCATGAGACATTATCGGGTTTATGGCCGACATTATCGTTAACAGCGAGGGAATTGAAATGATGAAACAGTGCATTTTATTCATTATAAGTAACATTGTTTCAGCATTTTATTTAATTAGCTATATTTACTCAGGATATATTTTCATTTTGATTCATATAGGTGGGTTGCTTTAATCATAACTTAATATTAGTCATTCTTCCTTATTATATACTCAATTTTTTCTTCCAGATGACGTTGAGTTAGCTTAGCTGTTGAATTGATTAGGTTGTTGTATTAAAAATGGCGTGCCAAGAGTTACATGGCCTCAGCATCAACAAAATAATTTTTTAGTTGGATTCTTATTTCCTAAACGTTCTATTTATACATTTTATTTTGGTATCTTTGATCTCTGACCGAAGTGCGCTTGAAATAATGTTCAGTGAAACGTCCGAAAATTTCTTAAGCCTAATGGAGATGTCATAAGTAATGTACGTGATCAAGTACTGAGAGATTGTCGCGCCACCAAACTGCAAGTTGAGAAAATGCATAAATAATCCAATGACGTCGTGAGAAGCACTTTTTATCAAATTGTAATAAATTTAATTAAATAATGCTCAGTAAAATAAAAGATTTCGGTAAAATTGTGAAACGAGTAACAGAAAATACTTTCACATACGTTATGTACATTACTGCCTGATTTAACATGTCGTACTCTTCTGTAATATAAACTTCTATTTATTTTAGAAGTGTAACATTTTGTGTTGTTTTATAGTATAAAATCATATTTATCATAGAACTGTAGCATGTTGTGTTCTTTTGTAACATAAATATATAATGATTATTATTTTTCAGTCAGTATTACATGTTTGTCGAAACACATTCACTTTCAATGTTACAATAGTTTTCTTAAAAAGAGATATTTTAAAAGTTTTTTTTAATAATGAAATGCTATATTCATATAATCAAACATATTAAACTTGGATTTACAGCGCTAAGCTTGTTGATAACAGGTGATTACAAGTATGAAATGAAACCCTATCTGGAGTTACACAGTAAGCAAGTTAAGAAACATTATACATTCGAGATGACAGTTGACTGTCTCGCAGACAGAATGGGTGCATGCAGTTATAAATAATGTTATCCTCCAGACATAAAAACAGATTAACAAACACGAATCTTGTTGTGTTGCGATGTTGTGGAGACTACAAATTATATTCAGACACACAAAAGTATATAGCAGTATAGTTCTACTGGTATACTGTTTTTATACATATATTAGCACACCCACAGCTTCAAAGTATTGATCACGTTTTTGCCTCAAAAAGACACGAACTTCGAATTCACAGTTCCGTAAAGCTATTCAGTACGACACACCCGGCTCATTACACTCTTCTCTCATTTAATTTTCGTGTTCATTCTGAAAATGAAAACACTTAATTTCTTTGTGTGCGAAATTTTGTATCTAGCGTAAATTAGAAGTATGGAAAAACATGATTAATCGTTACATCAATGAAAGACACAGTACGGTTAAGAACTTATAACTTGTGGCTGTATAAATCTCTATAAAAAACGGTTAAGGACTTGTAAGTTGTAGCTGTATGAATCTCTATAATAAACGGTTAAGAACTTAAAAACTAATCAGATTGTTACATTCTCTTACGGCTTGAATTATGCTTGCATTTTATCTATTTTCTAGCCTGACAAAACCAAGTTTTTGTGGCTCTCCCCTTGGACAGTAACTTTGAACTTTATCTAGAGTGCATTACCATGCAATATTTGAACATTCTTGTACAAAGCGACCAAAGTTTATTCTGGTTTTTAGATACTAAAGATATGTGAGGAAGGAAAGAAACGAAGACAGGTCAAAACTGCTTGTCTCGATAGATTGTGAAAGAACGTTACACGCAAGGACAATTAATTATAAAAGGGTTAATGAGGAAAGAACGAGGTGAGAGTCTGCCAATGACACCTGAGCACGTTGACTGTTATTGACTCTTTGAATATGAGAATAAAACTTGTCAGCATCGAAGTTTCGAGTTTCCTCCATCATTTGACCTGATGTAACGAAAATTTCTTGCAATAATATGATCTCAGTTTTCTTGGGTAAGTTTTATTTTTTCTCCTTAGAACTAACTATAATCTCCAGTAGCGAGATACCACGAATAAGACGAGACAATAAATTAACCTTGACTGAGCAGCTTTCTGAAATATAGGAAACATTGGGTCCAATTTATATGGTAATCTGCTAGCGATCTAGGCTGTAGCGCTGGACAAAAGGAAGAGCTATATATCATATTAACCGTTATGAATATTCGCTTTTTCATTACAACAGACGCAATCCATCACATCGTATTGTCCCGTAAGTCTATATATGGTACAGACGTTTGTAAGGAAAAGTGGAAATATTTTTTTCTCATTCTACTAAGAAGTCTGACTAATAGCGGTAGAAACGTCTGGAACACATTTACATATTGGTAACAAACTAACTTAATTAAATCTACTTATGACACTTCTTCATACAATGAAGGAGTGAACAACCCGGAAAATTACCTGACATATTATACCTGTTTTCTAGTCTTCTACGTTAGTGCAAACGGGAGTTGTTTCATAGCGTGCTTAATTAACTTGAATGGCTTATATAAGGAAGCATAGTCATAAAGTGATAATATTAAACAAAACTAAAACTAGTAACGTGTAATTAAAGTAAAAAAAAAGTTATAAAATCTCGTAAATGTTGTTGTTGTAATTAGAATACATTACGAATAACTGTTAACTGGTAATACTTATTTGACCCTTTAGCTAAATATTGGATTATATTCGGACTAACAAAACATTAACAATGTTTGTTTCTTCCTCTGTTTAATTGTTAGATTACCTTAAAAATAATAATTATGCTGATAATATTTGTTTCACACTTACGCTAATTGTTACGTTACCTTACAAATAACAACTATATTGACAATATTTGTTTCAAACTACAGTTAGTTGTTGGGTTATATTATGCATGAATTTATACAGCCTCTTGAACTAGGACGTAAACCGATACCATAGTAACAGTAAAAATGTTGAAACTTTGCATCAGACACTCAACACTGGAATTTTGTCTCAGGAAAGACAAAATATTCATTAATATTATTAATGAATTAATAACTTTTCAACTTAGTTTTGACTCAACCATTGAGGTTTTTCGCTCAATTTCAGGATATGATTTGTCGTTTGGTTTATATTTTTTTCGTACTTTATAACTTGGAGACAATTTCTTATAATCTTGTGGTCCAAGAAGAAGAGGAAGGAATAAAATAATTTTAGTTTTATTTATATTTTATTTCTAATAAAGCCATACGATGAACTGTAAAACCTGTTTTTGTTTGTGTGTTACTCTAATATGACAGTAATAAATCTGCTCCTTTCTTTTCTGTTGTGTTGAGCAACGTAATATGTTCACAGAGGTAGAAACGTCAGTTGTTTGTTGTTTGCAACGTTGGCGTGATGTAGTATTAGATAACAGTATGGTAGGAATATGGTCTGCTTTCCATTTTTCGATGCTAATATATTTTGTAATACTCGAATGTAATGATCACAGAACTAAGATCAGGAGTGAAAAAGAAACATACTGTGCAACAATGTGACAGCGGGGGACTGCATAACAGCACACAACTTCCGTAAGTACCAACGAACCTTACTATACCTACAAACCTATCTATAATATTTTGTCTCTATTTAGCAGTATTATGCTTAAGATTTAATAGAAAATTTCAAAATGATTTCATCGATTTGTAAATTGGTACTGCAATGTTTTAAAATATTTTTGGGCATCATTTTATAATTGAAAGTTGTCAAAACATACGGAAATAAAAAATGAGACTTTTGGGCGTTGTTCCTTATTATACAATTTGATGCAAAGATCTCACAAGAACCCTTTATAAATTAGGTCAAAATGGCCTGTAATTTATATCAAAACTGAGCTTATTTGTCGCACAACACCAAAAAGGTTTTCACAGGGTGTTGTTCACTGGCTGTCTTCTTTCTTTGATCAGTAGCCCTAAATTATGGACGGCAGCAGATATCTGTAATGGCTTTGTTATAATAACAAAATAAACACAAGTATGAAAGAAGACAAAAGTGATGTGAAAAATACATAACCAGCGAGGCTGAATATTTCATAAATAGTAGAAAATTTTGATTACAAGCTACTAGAAGTGGTGCTAAAACAGTGAAAAACGATATATTATAACTTAGTGAAAGTGGTGCTAAAACAGTGAAAAACGATATATTATAACTTAGTGAAAGTGGTGTCAAAACAGTGAAAAACGATATATTATAACTTAGTGAAAGTGGTGTCAAAACAGTGAAAAACGATATATTATAAGTTAGTAGAAGTGGTGTCAAAACAGTGAAAAACGATATAAGTTAGTAGAAGTGGTGTCAAAACGAAAGGAAAGATGGATAAGAAAGTGCAAGGAAAAAATGTTAAATATACAGAATTTAAAATCGCAAATTCTTAAACGTTTGAGAAAAATAACAGAAATCTACTCGGTAAGGTTAATTTGAAAAATTTTTTATTTTTTAGGTCTTTGAT
The DNA here is from genome assembly GCA_011833715.1 of Carcinoscorpius rotundicauda. Taxonomy (NCBI): domain Eukaryota; kingdom Metazoa; phylum Arthropoda; class Merostomata; order Xiphosura; family Limulidae; genus Carcinoscorpius; species Carcinoscorpius rotundicauda. The sequence continues at coordinate 92,273,261 of CM022395.1, forward strand.
TCACTCATAGTACTTAGTAGATCTTAAAGTTATAAATTTTTATTTTAATATGTCATACGTTTTGTTTTCGAATGTTATACAAGAAAGAGTTAAAACGAAGTCACTGTTATAAGAGAATGGGTAACAATAAAGACGTTATTTTAAAGAAAAAAATTACAATGAGGATACTATCACGTAAGAAAGAGCTACAACCAAATCACGTAAGAGATACGATAAAGTCACTGTTCCTAAGAAATGATCACAATTGAGTCAGTGCAACGTTTGAAAAAAGTTACAAAACATCAACGTTAAATAAAGATGAGCTACAACAGTCACTCTTATATAAAAAGAGTTACAATGAAGTCACTGTTATATAAGGAATAGTGGCACTGAAATTACTAATAGATAAGGCAGATTTACGACCAAGACACTGTTGTATAGAAAGTTATAACGAAGTCAGTTTAATATAAGAAAGGATTACAATGAATTACTACTTCTTAAGAAAGATAGAATGAAGTTACTGTTAATAACAACTTGTTATTATGGAGTTCCTGTTATATATATATTAGAAATATATAATAAAATCGCTGTTATGTAAGAGAGAGTTTCAACAAAGTCACTGCTACATAAGAAAAAGTTGTAACAAAGTCACTGTTGTATAAAAAAGAATTACATTGAAGTCACTTCAAGATAAGAAAGAGTTACAACGAAGTTACGGCTACGTATTTATTTACTCCATTGTAAAAATAGTTTCTGACAAGCAAACTTGACAGAAAGATGATCAATCAGTTATTTATCTATTTATATTTGATGAAGGCTGGTGAGTTTTATTTTTCTTTCAAATTATCTTGACCATTATCTTTATAAATCATCCTAAGTGTAAGGTGTTTTATACTATTGCAAGCCACAACTGAAATATAACGAATTACTCATTTGTTCCTTTCACAGTTTTCATGCCATGGTATACACAGCTGCATCCAGCCTTTCCATATTTTGAATTCATAGAATACGAGCGCGTAAGGCGTGCGATTCGTAATCCGAGGGTCGCGGGTTCGCGACCGCGTCGCGCTAAAACATGCTCGCCCTCCCAGCCGTGGGGGCGTATAATGTGACGGTCAATCCCACTATTCGTTGGTAAAAGAGTAGCCCAAGAGTTGGCGGTGGGTGGTGATGACTAGCTGCTTACCCTCTAGTCTTACACTGCAATATTAGGGACGGCTAGCAGAGATAGCCCTCGAGTAGCTTTGTGCGAAATTCCAAAACAAACAAACAAAGAATAAGACAAAAGAAGAGGTAGCTGGTAAAAAAAATCACCTCTAATCCTTGGACAGTTATTGTCTGAGCTGATATTATGATTGTACTATAGCCTCTGTGGTAAACTAATCAATAGCCCCTAACATGCAGAACACGTTTTAGTTGTAACAGATCAAGAACCGTAAGCCTTCAAATCTTTTATTTTAGCATGTTGATTACTATGCCGCGCCCAGCCCAATATAACAAAATATATTGAAGTTTCCTGAGCTCTTTGTTTACCTTGCTAATTTATGAACTATACTTTGTACTTCTCTGTAGTGTAATATGAAATAAAATCCATTTATTATTTAGTAGTTTCTGATACTGTTTTTTTAATCTCGAAGTCTGTTTTCTTAAAACGAATTCATATCTAACATTTAGATAAATTATCTCATTCTGAAATATATTCGAACTTAAACTTCTCAGCTCTAAATGGACTAATGCGTCGTAAATTGGTGATATGAATATGTGTGAACAAAACAAAATAACAGATACAGTCTGGTAATAATTTAGATTAATTATTTCTAATGTCGCTCTTTTTGTGTCTGCGGATAGATGCATAAATTCTCGGAGAACAGATGTTAGTGAATATTCTATTTGGTAAGTAGCTAACAGCACTTGTACCAGTTTGAGATAGTCAGTTTACACGACGGAACTGGTTATTACATTTATACTTCCGTAGATAACAGCTAAAACTTCTAACTCTCTTACATTCATAAATTTAAAACAATATTGAAAATACAGAGTTTATTCTTCCATACAAATGTGTAATTAAAAATGTCAGCTACAGCCCGTTAACTGAAGTAAAGAACTTTTAAGAACAATGTTTGGGTGTACTGACTGTCAAAAGAATTTTGATAGAACTTTTAGAATAATTGGATTTTTTGTTTTTGAAGTATTGCGTGGATCATACCGCAATATGGGTAAAGTCGGTTTACAACTAAATATATTTTATAACGTGATAGGTATATTAAGTATAAAAATCAGTTACTAAATACTTGACTCTTTTAACTCGAATGCCTTCCAGTGATGTACAATATAACCTTTTATTTATATGACGAAGGCCCGGACGGCTAGGTGGGTTAAGGAGTTCGACTCGTAATCCGATGGTCGCGGGTTCGAATTCCCAACGCATCAAACATGCTGGCCCTTTCAGCCGTGTGGGCGTTATAATGTGATGGTCAATCACACTATTCGTTGGTAAAATAGTAGCCCAAGAGTTGGCGGTGGGTGGTGTTGACTAGCTGCCTTCCCTCTAGTCTTACACTGCTAAATTAGGGACGGCTAGCACAGATAGCCCTCGAGTAGCTTTGTGCGAAATTCAAAAAACAAAACAATTATATAATAAAACTCAACTTTTTATGTCACAAAATATTTCAACTCTTTTTATGTAGTAAAAGGTATATTACTCTTTGTTTGTTAAAAGAAACAATTTTCGTAGCTCTTCGTTATGTAACACAAATTTCCATAATTCTTTTTCATGCAGCAATGACTTGTTAATAACTCTTCCTTTTATGTCATATTTCTGTCATGACTCTCTATTGTAAAGTAACCATCCCTTATTTGCTCTTTCTTACCTGGTCTGAATCGTTTTAAGTGTTACTTATATAATAATGACGAATTTACGTTTTCGGTAAATGCTCTTGTCGAGCGAATTTGAGCTGTAAATAAACCGTTCCTATTTTATTCCACAGGTAAATGTTTACGATAAGGGCTGGTAGCGAGAGAATTTAAAAGACGAGTAAGAACCTTACTGGTTACATTCTTAAGACTAGTCCATAATTGAAAATATTGCACACGTCCAAGAACCGCGAGAATAGCATCAACTAAAATAAAAAGTTATTAGTGCCAGTTTCTTATCAGAAAATTTCATTACTTAAGCATTATTTTTTCTTTGTTATTTTTTCAGGGCTTTATACTTGTTAGATAGATCGATTCTGTTGAAATAAAAAAACATAAACTTTTTCACTTGTGGGATCCATCACAGATCGCTTCAGATGAATTTTCATGAGACAATGAACACGAGGTTGTTAAAGCTGGCGGAAGAAAGGCTGTTAGTGAAGCCTGTCGTAGATCAATCTCTACACACGCTACAGGGAAACACCATCAGCATATTCTGAATGAGTAAGCGCTAATCACTGTGTTGTATGACAAAGCCTGCCCGCTGACTTTCTGGTAAGGTTAAGAATTTCCTCTGAAGCAAGTTTAGAAGACCAAGTATCCTGGATGCCTACTAAATCATTTTCCATAATTCAGTTTATTTGTGTACATGCTGCTTAAGGTTTTTTAATTATCTAATTTGCAATTCTTGCCTTAATTTTTATTTTTTTCAATTGTGTTCTTAATTCCAGGTTGTTACCTTTAACTTTGCACCTTTCGTCTTCTTTAGTTGAACCCAACACCTGGCTCGTCCAGGGTTATTATCTACGTCGTATACTAGACTCTTCTTTTCTTGTACTTTATTCTAAAATCTTGTGTAGCTTCTTATAACCCGATAAATAATGTAATTTTAAAATTAAATCTTTCATTAAGATGCTTTAACCTGACTGTCAAATTATCATTCCCTGTGATATTTATTGGGGTCCTAAATTTAACGATACAAACTTTCAATGATACACGCTTTTTTAAATGTCACCACAGGTCATATAACGACCTTTTATTCAATGAATTATGTTAATATTTTCTCCTCTTATTATTCCTAGTACGTGTTACAACACTTTTATTTCCCGCTACCGACATTTTCACTTGTCTTTAGTATTTCTTTCTTCCATAGCTACTTTTGCAAACAATGCACTATTTATGTTCATTTGTATTTGAGTGATTCATTCTCAGATTATTCTGGGTTTTCTTTAATTACCCACTTCACCAGTGGTTTTCTATCTATTTACGTTTCACGCTTTATATATTTTCCATTCCTTGTTTAACACTACAAATATTTCATTCCTTTACACGTTACTTATAGTTCTATAATGTATTCTTTAACAGCTCGCTACCCTAACTTTTTACAAAGCTTCTTTCTTAGCATTTTATTCTATGAGCTTTCATAGATTTTTTTCATTGCACACCATCTTTGGTAATTTACACGTATTATTTTTACTTTCTCGAGTCTCTTACATGCTTTCATTTCTCGCAAAGTGCTTTCAGTCTTCCCACATTTTAGCTTCATTTGAATGAAATATCAGAGTTCTTGAACGCTTCTTTTCACTTGAAAGGAAATTGTGATCCGTAACGGCTGAGACATAAGTTATATCATGACGTCAGAATTTTTATCTTCTTCTTTCTGTTACAAAATAGTTGCAAGCCCGGTTATGAAAGCCAAAGTAATTTCTGAAGAAAACAAGCTAATAAAACACATTCAACGTAAAGTATGTTGGAAATTAAAATAAAAAAAATCATTACGAATAAAAGTCATTCCATAAAATTAAGCTTTCGAATTACGTAAGTTGATGTAAGTCAAGGAGAAAAGTCACTGTTTACAAAGATTTACCTCAAGTTTTGAATGACAGCCAGAAACAAAACAGAAAAAAACCTTAAAGTATAGAACCGTACTAGAACATTGAACATTTTATTATTTATATTTACAGCTGTCATGATAAATCTAAAAGGTAGAATAATGTGGACAAGTACGTTTTGTAAAGGGCGAGATTGGAAATACTCGATTCAATTTTGTCTTCCTGCCTTTGAATTCTGCAATTCCGTATTGGCCAGATATGCCTAATGGCGATAAAAGCCACTAGACTCTCTAATTAAATACTTCACTTGGGAATTACCGCTGTACTAGTGCATATTTTAATTTCCTGTAAAATATTATGTTATAAGCATTGCATTAGTCAATTCCGGAGAGAAAGTATTTAAGTGAATTAATTATTCATTAACTCTGATAAAACCTGTCTTTCCACGTGTCATACCCAAGGTCTTGTTCCAACTTTTTCATCATTAGTTTAATATTCTACAATAATTTATTAAACACACAAGAATACAGCCGTAAATATCAGGCTGTTTTAATATTCAGTCTTTGCTCTAATCTTGTTTACTGTCCTTACCAAAACCATTCTAGTGTTAAAAAATGCTAATCGTCTGACAGAAATTTCTACACGAATAAAACGACTCAGTAAACATTAGCTATTAGCATATTTAACATATTCAAATACAACGAAATATAATTAATTGCTCTTTACTGTACGGTTATAGCATTATTCTAGTTCAAAAAAATAAGAAAAATATTGATGACTAGTTAAAACATAAAATTATGATTGATATGAGTTGATAATATAAACATTGAATAAATCATTTGACTAAAGGTGGAATATATCCATTAGTTACAACAAGTGTTTAAAGGTGGAATATATCCATTAGTTACAACAAGTGTTTAAAGGTGGAATATATCCATTAGTTACAACAAGTGTTTAAAGGTGGAATATATCCATTAGTTACAACAAGTGTTTAAAGGTGGAATATATCCATTAGTTACAACAAGTGTTTAAAGGTGGAATATATCCATTAGTTACAACAAGTGTTTAAAGGTGGAATATATCCATTAGTTACAACAAGTGTTTAAAGGTGGAATATATCCATTAGTTACAACAAGTGTTTAAAGGTGGAATATATCCATTAGTTACAACAAGTGTTTAAAGGAGGAATATATCAATTCTTTAAAGCACCTGTTTAAAAGTGGAATAGAACCAGTATTCACCATTTCAAAATAAATTCGTTGCTATACATTTCTAATTCTCATTTGTCAACAGTTTTAATTTCCTTACCTATAGAGATTATTCAAAGTTCTACTTTGCTGTTTGTTTACTTGGGAAGGAGGAAACGTTTAACATTAACCTTGTGAAGCTATTAGCGTTATGATGTTTGCCTTATGTTGTTGTTGGCCCAGCTTCTGTTTCATAGGAAGATCTCTCAGTAAACAAGAGAAAAGCATTACCGACAAGCTGAAATTCTCTCATTTTTAAATAACTTAAAATGTATTTAGACTTCACTTTCGTTGTTTAATAACTTAAAGTGCATTTAAACTTCACTTTCCTTATTGAATAACTTAAAATATATTTAGACTTCACTTTCGTTGTTAAATAGCTTAAAATGCATTTAGACTTCATTTTCTTTATTGAATAACTTAAAATATATTTAGACTTCACTTTCGTTGTTAAATAGCTTAAAATGCATTTAGACTTCATTTTCTTTATTAAATAGCTTAAAATGTATTTAGATTTCAATTTTAGGGTAAACAGTCAATTAAAAATATACTCTGAAAATAATCTTCCATTTAATTTCAGAATTGAATAACAATAGTTCTAAATTATTTATGAAGCTTATGTGAAGTTGTGATATTTCAGTCGTTATTGTAATAATTTATTTGTATTTAAGGTATTTTAAAGTGGTTACGATGCCTGATTTATTCTTTCTGACAGTCTTATCCTGTAGTTTTGATATGCTGATGTTAACTGGAGCTCAGCTACGCTGTACGGCTGGTATTATTCGGTTTATGGTTTTTTATGAAAAATATCATAATTTCCTTTTGCGACTGCGTGAAAGATTGTGGATCGACTATTTTTTTTTCTGATATAATTATATTTTTTAATGCTCACAACATTTCTAATCACACCATGAATTGAGATGAACGTAAGAGTAACCGCTTTCTGTAACCGATAATGAAATCTAAGTGAAGACCGCTTTTTTTTCATCTCATAATCCACGCTCACTTATTAGTTACGTTCTTGGAAGGAGTTTCTACTCATCTTCTAATAGGACTGCTCTTGTTCGGTGAACGCTGAACATACGTAAGTGTCTGGCAAAAGTAAGTGTTCGATTTTCTGCAGAACTTCGTTCTTTTACTGTTTTATTGAGTTTGCCACATATCACGTTGGAAACATTTGATTTCTTTCTTTCTTTCTTCTTTAGCTACGAGGAAAATAAACAAGGCGTAGATTAATCTCACAAAATGTGTGCTGTAGATGGAATTTTGAAACAACAAAATAACCAATGCAAATAAATTACGTTTGTTGCTTATTTAAATTTATACTTTTGCCAAAATAAAGAAAAGAGAAACTAGAACGACGTAATGTGAAAAATTGAAACAAATCTGAGACATTGAAGTTAATTTTTATAATTATTAAAATAATAATGTAACAAAAAATGAACGAACTACTAACAGAAAAGCTATCGGCGTCAAACAAGTTGGAGTATGAGAACGTGCCTGTCGGGCTCGATATGATTAATTATACTAACTATTTCATCCTTCGTTTCAGAGTGGAGAATTTAAATTTTTTAGTATGTGTCTCTTTACTCTTTTGTTCCACTGTCACGAGGTGGTTAGGGCGCTCGACTCGTAATCTGAGGGACTCGAATCCCCGTCACACCAAATATGCTCGTCCTCTTAGCTGTGGGGACGTTATAGTGTGACAGTAACTTCTACTATTCATTGATAAAAAGAGTAACCCAAAAGTTGATGGTGGGTGGCGATCACTAACTGCTTTATCACTAATCTTAAAGTGTTAAATTAGGGATAGCTAGCGCAGACAGCCCTTCCACAGGTATGCCCAAAATCCTAAACAAACTTTACTTTTTCATGATAAATTAGCTATGGTTTCTTTTTTTCTAATATACCTAAGTAACTTATAAATACAAGTTTTTATCTAGCTTTGATTTAATTTTAGTTAATATTTATTAAGTTCAGACTAATTTTTCAAGTTCAATAATTCTGTGCTACTAATACTAATCACACAGAAAACCCGCAGTTTCGAATAGCATAGGGCAAACAGTTATGTCATCAAAGTAACGTATCTCATTAATATGTGACACACAGATATGTCATTAAAATAACATATCCCACTAATATGTGACACACAGATATGTCATCAAAGTAACATATCTCACTAATATGTGACGCACAGATATGTCATCAAAGTAACGTATCTTAGAAATAAGTGGCACACAGATATAACACCATAGTGGTTCCCGGGTGAGACAACAGTAAGTATTCGGACTTGCAACGCCAAAATCCGGAGTTAGATTTCCCTCGGTGGGCACCGCAGATAGCCCGAGGTAGCTTTACTGTAACAAAGCAAAAGACATACATAATATTATAGTGACATATTTCAGCACTACATGACACGCAAATGTATCACTAAAGTAACATATCTCAGTATAACGTAGTACACAGATGTGTGACCAAACAAATGTATTTCACCAGTATATGGCTCAAACTCAAAGTAGCTATGCATCTCATAGGTATATAATCAAAGTAACACGTCTCTATAGGTCACACATGTACACAGTTCACATGTTAATGTAAGACACAGATAGGTCAGCAAAGTAATTTTTCTCAAACAGTTTCTTGACTAAAATATACAACGTAATTAACCTATAACCACAAATGAATACTTTATTAATAGTACTGATGTATTTTATAATGACTATAGAACATTATTTTAAATAAATTAGATTAAATGTAAATACGTGTGTCGGGTTGTTAATCGTAGATTCGAGGGGTGATGTTGATACAGCCATTCAGCCATGGGAACGCTATAAAAGTGGTAGTTACCATCACTATTTGCTTCAAACCCCCCGTAAAATTCCCTAGTGATGGAGATACTACTACTTCACTGTTTTTCCCTTATTAGTAACTCAAATTTAAGGTTGTTTGTTTGCAACATGGAGCAGAACCCGTTGGATAGTCTTTGTTATGCTCACCGAAGGAAACGAGCCACGATTTCTAATGTTAAGATCCAACAAGCATTACTACTCAGCCACATGAGAACTAAAATTAAAGAACATATATAGCTGAATCATAGAGTTTTTAACACGGTTGTTTAGCCTATGGGCTTTGAAAGTAGTGTTGAAGTTCTATAGTTACTATCTAATCGAGTCATCAGATGTGTTAAAAGGGCAAAGAAGTTGACTACAACTGATAACAAAAGGAGAATTTCAATTGAGCTTTGTTTTAAAAAATCGCATGGAGAGATTATATTAATTTCTCAACTTGTTTAATTGTTCGTTTTTTCTTCTTCAGTTTGTTTTATAGCTTGTTACGTGTTCTAGTTGTTTTGCAGCTTGTTACCTACATACTTACATTGGCACACACAAATGTTTACACAAAGTAGCGAAAATAATGTACAGAAAAATCGTCAAAGTTTATTGATGAAAGTCCATGAAAAGGTTTTCTAAATAATTTCTCCAGTCCTTCTGTGCTGTCTTCATGTCCTGGTTGATGTTCTGATTTAAGAAGACTTGAAAAGGAGTTCCATTATCTCGAACGTTTAATTTTTTTTTAGATAGATTTTTAAACTATTTAAGCCACATGTTAAGGATCATTTATCGAGCTTAACTACAAATGGTATACAGGGTGAAATGCCACTTTAATCCATAATCTGTCTGTTCGAAATTGATGCTCGTTTCATACATTTTGGACTCTTTTGAAAAATAGTGCAGCATGAAAACGTCATGGACCCATCACCACTCTTTACTGGACATTTGTGGTAGTCTCGTCTTTCTTTCTTTCTTTCTCTACGTCGATCAATGCAACAATTGAATTTAGCCTCATCAGTAATCTGTACCCTCTTCAATTGTTGGCGAAAACTTTTCTTCCTCAACTGAGTTTGTGACTACCATGACCAGTTTCGGTAACTTCTTACACGCAGTCCTTCCCCTCCCCATAAGATACTTGTAGTTTGTGCGATCTTTTGGCACAGAAAACCCCTACCTGTCAGAACAGTAACACGTAATTTAGTGTTTCAACTGAGAAATCTGGTTGGATAATGTGCGTTTACGTAGACACTGAGATGAAATTTATTGTTAGACAGTAAACCGTTCTCAGTGTGCATTGTAAAGCTACCAGGCATATTATTTGGATTGGCTGGCAAGCTACCATAAATTACCACCTTATATAACCAGTAGATTGACCATTCAGAGGTGAGCCACATTTTAGGGTGGTCGACATTAGCTGTGCTTAATTTCTACTGATGTTTGTGTCTATTTCAAAGTTTATTTCCACTACTGTATATAAGTATATACACATGTGACTTAACACAAGATTAAACTTTGTTTGTTTTTGAATTTTTTGCAAAGTTACGTAAAGGTTATTTGTCCTAAATGTCTGTATTATAACAACCCCGAAGCCAAAAATGTGACGAAGATATAATTAAATGATTCGAGCGTCATAATTACGAAGCTATGCCAGGCCTAACAGATTCGAGATATATAAAAATAGCATTCTTAGTTTCAAAATAGAAATATTGATAGTCCAAACTTATGAGTCCGACATAGCCGAGCGTGTTAAAGCGTTTGACTCGTAATTGAAGGGTCGCGGGTTCGAATTCTGGTCGCACCAAACATGCTCGTCTTCCCAGCCGTGGGGGTGTTATAATGTCACGGTCAATCCCACTATTCGTTGGTAAAAGAGTAGCCCAAGAGTTGGAGATAAGTGGTGATAACTAGCTGCCTTACCTGAAGTGTTACACTACTAAATTATGGACGGCTAGCGCAGATAGCCCTCGAGTAGCTTTGCGCAAAATTCAAACAACCGAACACATGAAATCTAGTTCTTCATTCTTCGGGAAGAGACAAAAAAACCTAAAACAAGACAGTTGAAACGTGAGAGTTATGGAATATGATGTTAATTTTGAATAGCATCAAAAGTACAAGTCGTAATCCATTTTGACAATGCATGAACGTTAACGCACGAAGATGAAGAACATATGGATACGTATTTAAAACTCGTTATTAATTGCCATGTAATGTATACGAAGAAAACAGTAGTAGGGAAATATTATTATAACGAAAATAATGAAGATGACATTATTATCGTAAAAAAAGAATATATTAACAATAAAATAAAGTGTAAATCTCTGTTGTGTAAGTGAAACTAATACAATTATAAACATATACGTGTTTATAGACTACAAGTGTGTGTTTTCTTATGGCAAAGCCACATTGAACTATTTGCTGAGTAGATTACAAGTAAAAATATCTCTGATTCTGATATTACGGTTGTCTCACAGTGATTAATAATATTCAACACAATGACAGACCAATCGGTTTCTCTGACTTCTGTATCTGATTCAGTTCTCAACCCAGTTTCATTATCGAAGAAAACCACTCTGTCATTGACAGAACAGTCAGATTGGTTGAAATGTTGGACAACATAAATGGCTTATTTTTTGTATTGGATGCAAGATTTATGATTGTTGAAACGAGCTCTAAGAACCATTTGGATTTGTTCAACTTGCTGACGGTTATTTTGTTTTAATACTGGAGGTAAGATGTGGTTGTGTACCTTCTGAAAAGAATTTCTTCAGTAATATTAAAGTGAGTTTGACTGTGTTTCTTGGAGATGGAGTAGGTTGTTTTCTTGAAATGTCACATTTGATAGACTTTGCTAGAAGGAAGATGTTTGTGATGGAGTGTAATTCACTTTACCTTTAAGAGTTTTGTGTTTTTAGAAATAAACAGTCAAACTTTCTGCAGAAAAAAGTGATATTCGCGATAATTGAATGAATTAAGACTAAACTAAATCTTATTAGAATATATTAATTGTAGAGTTTTTATAGTCTCTTTTCACTAGGGTTTGCTTTAGAATATGTTTTTCACATTTTAGTATATTGGCAATATTATTAATGTGATCATTTAGTTAAATGTTATGAAGTGTAAGGTGAAGCTGAAAGAGTTAGAAGCAGCAGCTGGCCTTTGGTCAAGCTATCAGGAATTGGGGAATTAAAGTTCTCAAAGTTATTAGAAAATGATTTAAGTGAGCGACAACCTTTCTAAATTCAACCAGTATGGAGAGTACGACGATGCTATATGGTTACGAAACATTTTAATCCAACATCCGGGTAACAAGTATAAGATTTAAAAGAAAGGGATCGGTTCGTGGATTTGAGTACGGAATGTAAACAATAGGTATTTAAGAAATTAAATAAAAAAGAGATTGGGAGATGTAAAAGAGAGAGAATAAATCAAGAAAGAAAAGAAAGAAGAAAGTTATATTGTGTCAGTAAGAAAAATGTATTCATAAATCTATACTTTATTGGTTAATAGTCATGTTTACTTTAGTAAAAATCAATTCCTGTTAAGAATAAGTAAAGTTCATGGACATAAGAAGAGAAAGCAAAGCGTGAGTATAGCACGATCGTAAGAAAGTGGTGTCAGAAGTGGGATTCTTCAATTCGTCAAGAATCGAAACTCGACAAGGAACGAAGAGTTTGACGTTGTAACCACATCGGTAAAAAATAAATTAACTTTATCAACAAGTACAACCATGAAAAAGAGCAAGTTTTATTTTATCGATTTTGTTTCTGACGAATTCTTTCTGGGTGTAAATTGTGCGTTTTGTTGTTCAAGAATGGATAATTAATACTAACAAAGAAGAGAAATGGAAGTTACTGACAAAACGTCAGTTGGTAAATCAATCTCGAGGACTGAGTGTAACTTGAGAAAAGAATTAGATGTGTAAACTTTAAAATGAGCTAGGAATCAAAACAAATGATTTTTCCAGTCTTTAGTTTAGGAAAAATACGATAGCTGCGAGTGGTGTTTGCAAAGGTCATTATAGTAACAACTAAAACATAATTAGAAATGAAACACTTAGAGGCTGTGAATAAATGTTTGGAAGTAGGAGCTGAATACAAACTTTCAGAGTTAGAGTTTGAAGATAGGCATAAACAGAGATGATAACATGATGTTGGAGCATTTCCGGTGACAGGACTGGCATACTTAAGAGAATCGTCTATCTACAGCTACGTGCATTTTGCAAAATTGATATACGTGAAATTTTCTGTTCTTTTTAAAATACTGCAAGAACAGAAAAACGGTAACTAGGAACTATGACGAGGAAGAAAATTCATGCAATACCTGGAAAGACATAAGTAACATACAGGAAGATTGGGAGTGCAGAAGAATTAACGTATAATACAATAAAGTTAACTATTTCTCAGACATTGGAATTAAACCCAGAGAGTTATCGCAGGAAGTGCAGAGAGTTAAAACAACGATAAATGAGTTATTGTAAGACTGTGTAAGTTGCTAGTTAAATCTATCGAAGAATCAAACTGTACTGGAAAGGCTGATGTGATGTTGTAACAGCAAATGTTACCAAAATTTTTCAACTCTGAAGTAATATGGCTAAATCAAAAATCGAATAGAAAACGCACGTGATGCAGTGACGTTAGGAAATGAATGTGTAGTAAATGGGAGACCTAGTATGTTGAAAGTAAGTGAACTAGAAAATAGCAAAACTACTGACCACAAATAAATAAAATTTGATCGGTGATTCTTGGAGACCTGTCCACTGAGGGGTTTTGTAAATAAGTAGAAACATTACAAGCTTTCTATTCAAAATATGTATTTTATTGGTTACGAGAAATAAATAGCAATTTATCATTCTTACAATAGTATAGTCAGTTCCTGAGAAGATAAGTATAACATAATTAAAGCTAATGGGTATAAGAAGGGAAAATAAAGTACGAACATAACACGATTGTAACATTAAATAAAAAGTTACTTAAAGATAAAACAAAAAAGAAGAATTTTTGTCAGATTCGGATGGACTGGGTGAATTTGGAGCAGTTTTTAGAGCTTTAAGTTTTCTATTGTGCGGATAATATAATTTATGAAGGAACTGTCTATATTATATAGAAGACTAAAGAAAGTAATGTTTTGTTGTAACTGATATAAATAAAGTGCGTATTATCCTTGAATATGAGAAAATTGTCTGATAGCTTAGCTGTTCGTTAGTCATATTTGATGAGGAATGATTAGACAACTAGGATTAGGTTTATGTATTTTACGAAACAGATTAAATCCGTCTACAAATGATAGGCATATTCGTCAGCGTGGATACTTCAGAGGAGTTGTTCAACGTTTTCACTGATACATTGATGGTTTAAGTGAATTGGATCATTGGATGCTGAGCAAGAGAATTATATCACTGGGTTTTATTACGTGTTTTGACTAGCTGGTAGCTTTTGATCAGAATTTTCTCAATTTTGGCTGTTACTGACTATTAAAGTGTGGTGTTAACTTTTGTGCGTGTCTAACACTAACGTTAGCAAAGAGTTTTTATTGTTAAATACATATATAAAAATAAATACGTGCCGATTCGACCTCGATAAATAAACATTTGGTTTAATGCCATAGATAACATTTTCATACAACAAGCCATGAACGAAAAGGCTTACTAAACGTTAAACGTTATGCCTTCGTGCAGTCCGGCTAAGTCCAGCCCTTGAAGTCTAGAATAAAAAACATCAGCCCATCCACGGTTATAAAAACTGGACCGTTATCAGCTAAATTTTGTTGTTTATAGACCGATCAACCCTCATTATTTCACCAAAACAATGTCTTTGAAAGATTTTAGTTATGAATTGTGTATTGCTTGAATAAAACAATACTAGAAAATGTACTCTCCAACCCAATGTACATATGTTACACAGGTGCTACTTTGTAAATTGCTTGAATAAAACCATACCAGAAAATGTACTCTCCAACCCAATGTACATATGTTACACAGGTGCTACTTTGTAAATTGCTTGAATAAAACCATACTAGAAAATGTACTCTCCAACCCAATGTACATATGTTACACAGGTGCTACTTTGTAAAGGTGTAATGAAAGTGTAGTGTACTATGCACGATCTTTTTCTGTCTTGCTGGTATTATTTTCGGTGAAGTTTTTCTTACACATGCGATGTTCTAGTTTTACTTATGAAACTTGTAATTTATTTTCATACCAATTATTTGCTTTTACTTGTTTGCATTGTTTCTTGAATTGCTATATTGCTTTATAAATTTTATCAATATTAACATGTACATCATCACACAAAAATGTACCCAGCTGGTACAGCAGTAAGTTTAGGGATCTACAAAACTAAAATCAGGGGCTCGATTTTCCTGATTTCCTGATGTGGCTTTTCTATAAAAAATACAAATACAAAAATACGGCCAATTTACAAATAAACCACACATGTGATGTTGCTGATGGAACTGATAACAAAATAAATCAATTATAGTTTACTTTTTCAGTAAAAAATTTTAAACTATTTATTCAATAATATTGTTTGCCTTCGCCGCATTCTGGTATAAATAATTCTTTTAGTCACTGTTTCTAAAAGAAATAACTTTTTCTTAGCTGAACTGTTTTTACAGTAATTGTTTTGGGTTGGGATAAATTAGATAACCGAAAACCAGGTTTGGGATCAGGTTATCTTAAGAAAGTTGACTGAACTTCTTACAGTTTTTTTTTTCGGATGTTCCACGGCCTCAATTAACTATGTACGTATGTCATACCAGTATTAACTTTATAGGCGATGTTCCCCAATCTTAGCGAACTATGTATATACATTTTACCAGTCTAAACCTTCAATTGTATTCTGGGCAATGTTGCCGTGCTTATATTTCATTTACTGTGTTTCTTGTTTGGTGGGTTTTTGAACAGAAATTGTTTTGCGATTGTTTCGTTGTTTATCCAAAAATTCATTGCGTTTAGTCTACATGTGTCAAAGGTTTGCGTTATTTTCGTTACAAATATTCAATGTCTGTCAGTTACGATTAGGTGCACATTATTTCTAATTCTGTAAGCTCAACAGAAAATGCAGAATTATATTTGAGAGAGAAAGGGTTATTTTGTAATCTCATGGGCTATTTTATTTGGATATATATATATATATGTTGTTTCTAACAGCTGTATTTGAAAAAAATTTACATTTTATTGTGGTACGTTTCTTCGTGTCAGAAGCTTCAGAATGGAAGAAATAAATTGCTCTTAGAATTAGTGTAATGACGTGGAAAATGTTTGTTTTTTTCATATCTACGAAAGTCACACTGGGACATAAACTTTCCTACGAGATGTTACTGCTGAACCTTCAGACGTGAAAGTTGCCCTGTTTGATCTACTGCCAATAGAAAGTGTTAAAACTTTATATATATAAAGAGAGAGAGAGTGTTCGTTCGACTAGAAAACCGCCTCACCATATATCTGTTCATTACTGAGGTTATTGTTCTGAGCATTCTGTAATGGTGAACAAATTTCACACCATTTGTTCTCAGTATTCTTAGGCTCGTCCTGATGTACTGAAGTCCACAAAACAAAAGAAATCAACGTGAGAAAAGAGTAAATATTGGCAGCTGTAAACGTTTCTTTGCTGAGCGAAATAGCTGTGTCTTAACATGTAGTGGCATACTTAGTTAAGCTGCAACGTAATGTTTCATAATACATGCTTGATAAGTAATAACGTCGAATAGAGGAATCACGTCTGAAACACCCTAAAGCATATGTATTAAATGCAAAGCTATCATGCATTCGGCAACCAGTAAACATTACATTACCAGACCGACACAATAAACATTTCCCCTCAATGTATGTAACTATGACAGTAAGTTAGAAACAATGGATTTTGTTTAACATGTCTGGTTCAGCATGTTTAAACTTTTGCGTTTAAAATTATTTAGTAAAATAAATATTTCAATGATTATTTCGTCCATCATTTCTGTCCATTAAATAATCAACTTTATTTATAACATTGAACTCAGTTCCAAATAACTGTTTGTTTTGTTGTTAAACCCAAAACTATAGAATGGGCGATCTGTGGTCTGTATATTGTAGGTTTCGAAACCTGATTTTAGTGTTATAAGCCTCTACACATAAAACATTATTTTATAACTTTTCAATACTTCTTATACGTCATAACCGGTTCATGATCTTCCAAACTTAGGTTATACACTTGTATAAAGATGTAAAACCAACTAACCGAGCCTAAGACACTTCTTCAAAACAAAGTAAACACGAAAGCTTGTTCGCAAAAGAAATGTTATTAAAAAACCATGCTTTATTCAGCGAAAAGGAACGCTGTATTATAGGTTGAAAATCAGTATTCCGAAATAAAATAAGGATCACCCTTGGAATAAAACAACAACAACGACACAAAGACTACACTGTTTATAAAGTGTTTAAGGACTTTACTAGTGCATTTTCAATGAAATGTTCATTAAACAGAAATTGTCTTGTAAACTTACACCTTCATTCTTCGATATCAAACGGCGATATTTGTTGAGCTTCTAATGGTAAAATTCATAAAATCGATTTACATTTAATATTTTATAATTTTAATCCAATTTACGAAGCAATTATATTATAAAATTCCATGATTTAGGAAAACCTGTTTCATGAGGGTTGTGTTAAAATGGATTTTTTGAAATGTTGCATTAGTCTTAAGATATCACAGTTTCTGTGTCCACTGAGTCTACTCACAAACACATTTCTACATATGTTTTTGATCGATGACTTCATTGAAGAGTTAGCTATGCACGTACGTTCTAATCCTAGACTCCTTGTGTAATTGGATTACGCTTGGAAATCCCATTAATTACAACCACGAGCATGTCAGTAACTCGGGTCAAATCTTATTAGTCGTCAAATAGCGGAATAAGGTACTTTAAGAAAGAGTTTTTGGATTTTTTCACATATCTAAGCCGATGTTAATAAAGCATTGAAAGAAAATCCTCCGTGAAACAATCATCTTATTGTTGAAGGATATAGTGTTGTTTTTGTACATAAAATAATAGTCCAACTCTATGTAGTTATAAATGGTAAAACACTGTTCGATTTTAGACAAAGAAGAATTATTAACAGCACGGTTGACTACAGAAGCTATATTATTTATTATTTACGCACTGCTATTAATTAATCCACTGTGGAAATAAAGGTGCATAATAATGGAAATGTACGGATATTATTCTATATATATTATAAATTTGCTGCAATATAATTATTGTGCTACATTTCAGATATATTTTGAAATATTATTGGCTCATTATAGTTCATTCCGGGAGTGACTAGAAGGTCTGTTAAGACCACTTGAGATATTTTGGTAATGATGATGAACATAGAAGAATCATAATAGTTTTGACGTGCATGAAATTTGATACATGTATAAATAAATGATAATAAAAGTACTTTGTATAAAGGCAAGGACTGAAAGATCTAGTAAGAAGGGACTCAAAGATCTTTTAAGGAGGAACTGAAAAATCTCTTAGTAAGGGCCTGAAAGGTATCCTGGAAGAGATTAAAAGATCTAGTAGAAAGAGACTGAAAGATCTTTTAGAGAGGGACTGAAAATTCTCTCAGGAAGGGCTTGGAAGGTCTTCTAGAACAGATTAAAAGATCTAGTAAGAAAAGACTGAAAGGTCTTTTAGAGAGGGACTACAAAGTCTGTTAGGAAAGGCCTGAAAGGTCTTCTAGAAGACATTAAAAGATCTAGTAAGAAGAGACTGAAATATCTTTAAGAGAGGGACTGAAAAATTTCTTAGGAGGAACCTGGAAGGTCTCCTAGAAGAGATTAAAAGATCCAGTGGAAAGACACTGAAAAATCTTTTAGAGACAGACTGAAGGACCTCGTAGTCTGAGGGTCGCGGGTTCGAATCCCCGTCACACCAAACATGTCTGATCTTTCAACCATGAAGCGTTATTATGTTCGGGTAATTCCACTATTTGTTCGTAAAAAAGTAGTCCAATAGTTGAAATGGGTAGTGAAAACTAACTGCCTTTCCATCTAGCCTTAAACTGCTGAATTAGGGATAGCTGGTGCAGATAGCTCTTGGTTAGCTTCGCGCGAAATTCAAAACAAACAGACCAGTCGTTTACTGTATTGTAAAACGGTTACAAAAAAGTGGTGTTTTAAATAATGAGAGTTGAAACTTTATTTAAACACCAAGATTTCGATAAACAAAAGCAAAGTCAAGACAGATAAGCTTCCGGTATGAATATTTGCCGATCGAGATATGCACTTCTCGCTCTGTCTTGTTTGAAGTTCAGTAGCCCGCGCTTTACAGTTTTATTTAACACTAATAGTTTTTCTTATACTTAAGTTTAAACACATTCTTGACAAATATAAATCAATTGCTGGTTTTTAAAGCATTATACAGAATAATTTCAAATTTAATTTGTTGCAGATAAACAGTCTTTGACAGTTTTAACGACATTTCGACTTATAAGATTCAGCAATATTACAATTATATTTTCAGATAAGAATTTTGTTTTAAGTGTTTTGCTTCAGCCAGATTTAAGTCTAATAACATTATTTAACACAGATATGATTTTAAAATGTTTGAAAGTAACAACAGCAATACATTTATTAATTAACTTCTAACTCTTGGATTTTTATAAATGTGAATTTTATTAATATAACATTTCAGTTGTTCGGTATTCCAATATTAAACCTCATATTCAATATAGCAAGCTATGCCTCATTTCGATTCTTACTTAGCTAATGTCTCAACACAACACAAACCTCGCGCGCACACACAGCTTAACTGTTAATAATACGAATATTAATCTTACTATTTGATAAGCAACAGTGTCCATATTCTATTGTTGTTTTCAAAAACAATTCAACGTTACTTATATTTAAGAGTGCAGTAGTTTAAATCTAAACTAATTTAGAGTTGAATATATCACGTTTTTACACGTGCAGGTAAGCTGTTTCTATTTTTTTGAGATCACGCGCGATACTCGCGGGAGCTTGATGAATGAAGAATAGTTTTAGCTCTCTCCGATTAACGTCAGTTCCTGATCCGACTACGAAAATAATATAATTTAATAAGACGAAACGACGTAGAATATACACGATCCAAACTATATTCATTTTGAAAACAATTACATTTGTCACCCGTACAACTTAAGGAAATTAATAAGAACTCATTGTGATTAACGTCATAATGGCGAAAAAAATTAATATTATTTTGACAATTTTACCCGAATACAAAACGACTCTGTCATGGACGTTAGTGATATTTTCAGATTAATGTAATACAGTCGCCATTAAGATAAATTAGAAATAACGAAGACTGTCAGTTTCCACTGATAAAAATAAATAAAAGAGAAGGTAAAAAAAAAATGGTGGAAGTACACATTCCATTTCGTTAACTTCATTAGTTAGGGTCCGTCCAATAAGATGGATAGTTACAGCTGTTCTTCGATAAAAATTCCCTCAGATATAAAAGGAAGAAGTTAGGTTATTCTATTACCTTTACTGGGTCGGCCTGGTACATGTTAAAAATCTCATTAGAGTACTTTGAGTGCTAGAGAACGTTATGGATATGACATATCAGCTTCTTTTTGGACAAGCAACACAGTTAAATTCTCTCAATTAAGACATAAAGATAATTTCTTGTATCTAATTTTTTAGATTGTTGTTCTTATGTATGAGGTTGAAAGTAAAGAATTGATTTTCATAATGAAATTCAGAAAATTACATTTTTTATTTGTATTCGAAAAAACTGATATATTTTATTTTAAAAGAAAAAATAGAAAAGGAAAAACAAATCAAAACATTTTACTAACAGAACAACAGATGGAAAACGAAAAAAAAAGTTATATTTAAACCGAAAATAGCTTAGCTGTAAAAAAATAAAAGATCGAAAGAGAGAATTCGACCTTTTTGTTTGGAATTATGCACAAAGCTACACAATGAGTTATTTCTGTTCTGCCCACTACTGGTATTGAAACTTGATTTCTAATTGGCTGCTTTTTGTCAGTACTAACATACACATAATCACAGAACACATACTAGTACTATGGTCAGCGAAACTGATGAAAATGAGAACAAAATAACTGTAAACCAATTGAAGTTTGTCTTTTTTGAGAAAGCAGTTTTAAACTATATATGCAACATCATTAATTGCTTTAGCCACATTTTGATGTCATTTATTTTAGTGGATATTTGTAAAACAAATAACTTTTCTCTTAATCGTGTTGTTTTTACATCCTACCTATTTTTGACTAAGATATGATGTATTTTTGTTAAAAAGATACAATTCAATTACTACTGTACCTCAAGTAGAATTTACCATTAATGTCCAACCTATGCGTTCATTAAATAATTACAGTAAACAAGAAACAGGCACATAAATACATTTAAACTTACTCATACCTGAGAAACTGCAAACAAAATGGCACAACACATTGTAGTTCAATCCAAGAAACAATGCAAACAATTAAAAACAAATCTATATAAAGATTATAGTACTGTTTGTTGTATGTACATGTAATTACTTCGCAGGGTGTGGATTGGTCTTCCCTAAAATTGGTATAGAAATTTATTAAGCTCATATGAGGTACCTGTTAAGTTTCAATTTTACACTTTGTGTCTTGCAGTTAATTGCAATGTATACTTTCTGGTATGGTGCTGTTCAAGTAATGCAAAATTCACAACTAAAATGTTTTCTTGGTATTGTTTCGATGAAGCAATCAGAATTGGTCAGTCTATAAACAGGCCTGGCATGGCCGAGCGCGTTAAGGCGTGCACTCGTAATCCGAGGGTCGCGGGTTCGCGCCCGCGTCGCGCTAAAACATACTCGCCCTCCCAGCCGTGGGGGTGTATAATGTGACGGTCAATCCAACTATTCGTTGGTAAAAGAGTAGCCCAAGAGTTGGCGGTGGGTGGTGATGACTAGCTGCCTTCCCTCTAGTCTTACACTGCTAAATTAGGGACGGCTAGCACAGATAGCCCTCGAGTAGCTTTGTGCGAAATTCCAAAACAAACAAACAAACAAACAGTCTATAAACAAAAAAAACTCAGCTGATAAAGGTCTAGGTTTCATAACCGGGGGTAGGATGATGTGTTTCATTCTATATTTCAAAAGCTGCATATAAACGGACTGCCCTAACCTTTTTTTTTTGGAAGGACATACAATTTAGTGTTCAGTAAACTATTCTTTTCACGGCTTGTTATGTGAAACTAATGTTTTTAATTGCTCACACAAAATATTCTAACAGATTAAAAGGTATTTATGGCACATTTGTTTATCAGGATTGGATCAACACGTATTTATTTTTTATATGTGTAGTTAATAACAAAACTCTTATGTAGACACCCGGAACAAGCCGACACCACACTTTAATATGTAGACACCCGGAACAAGCCGACACCACACTTTAATATGTAGACACCCGGGACAAGCCGACACCACACTTTAATATGTAGACACCCGGAACAAGCCGACACCACACTTTAAAAGTGAGTAGCGGTCAAAATCATGACAGTTCTGACCAAAACCAAACGGTGCCAATCAGTCAAAAATACTTACAAACTTTTATATTAGTAGCTAGATGTGAATAAACTGTGGACCGTAAACACACGCCCTTCACATAGTGAATAACACTGAAAAACAAACGAGTTATATGCCTACTGCCATGTACATTGCGCACGAATATATAGGTTAATGAGTACGAAAAATAAACTACTGAATTACATTTACAAACAAATCGATTACTTTGGAGACAGAAGTAATGGCTCTCAACAAAGAGAAACAAATCGATTACCTTGGAGACAGAAGTAATGGCTCTCAACAAAGACAAACAAATCGATTACCTTGGAGACAGAAGTAATGGCTCTCAACAAAGAGAAACAAATCGATTACCTTGGAGACAGAAGTAATGGCTCTCAACAAAGACAAACAAATCGATTACTTTGGAGACAGAAGTAACGGTTTTCAACAAAGAGAAACAAATCGATTTCCTTGGAGACAGAAGTGATGGCTCTTAACAAAGAATTACAACTCGTATGTTTACATCGGAAGTCACTCTAAATTCCACCAAGTGACGATTTAAATGCTAAAGCAGGGGAAGCGAGAAATAAAAAAATACAAGAAATTTATAATGAGAATTCCACAAAATTTAGCAAGAAGGGGAAAATTAAGGTATTGTTTATTCCTGTAAAAATTTTAAAAAATTGAGATACAGATTTCTGTTGAAGCTGAACCTAGTTCTGTAAGCCATAAATCTACTGCTAGTAAACATGAAGGAAATAGTTAATTAATTTCAAAATTATCGGATTAATAATGAGATGATGGCTGAGGTTTGAAAATAAACGCACGCACTCTAAATTATATGTTATATTAACAGTTAAGAACCGGAAGACAAATAAAGATCATTATATCTTTTATTAACAAAACAAAAACTGGAAAGTGAACAAATACCATAAATGGAAAATATGATATGAAGTACGCGATCACAGTATCATGAAGGAAAAAAACAATAATTCGAAAATTTAAAAAAAACTCTTTCAACAATATGAATCGCATTAACTGAAAATGTTATCTTGTATTAATTTAGTTCTGGATAAGAAATATTTCCCGTAATAAATTTGTACAAATCATTATCATTTGAGTTATTAGTTTGGTTTGATTGAATTAAAGCACAAAGCAACACAATTGGCTATCTGTGCCTTGCCCACCATGGGTGTCGAAACATTGTTTTCCGCAGATATACCGATGTTCCAGTGGGGGGGGGAGGTATTGTAGAAAATCTTATTTACAACGAATTTGTTTGGAAGTTGACTTTTGTTAGGTATGTCATGAAATATTTCCCAGTATATAATAATTGAGAAAATATTGTATCGTGTCTGTAACAGAACAAGAGGTAGTCCTCATTAGCCTATGTCTTGAATTTCTTTTAGACAAAATTGGAGTAAATTAATCTCCGAGGTTTTGCTTTTTTTTTTAGCTATAGAACACGCTTATACAATATTCGATTTTTTATTCATTACGGTCTTTACTAGTTTAATCTGAAATTGAAATAATTTTAGGCAAGACTAGAGTTAATTAATCTATGAGACCTTGGCGTTGTCAAATATATCAATTTAGCTAAGAGGTTTAATCTCCTGAGACCAAACCCATAATTATATCTCAAATCAGTCAAGAGATGAAATCAGAGCCGCGAGCTTAACCTTTACACTTGAGAAGAAAACAACAATTCAGGATCATTCTTTGGGACGACTTGCCACGAATAAAAATATTATGTACAAGGAATTCATTTAGAATATTGAACCTCGCGTTTGTTTTATTATGCTAAACAATTTAATATGGAAATGTTAATTATTTATCAAGACCTTGTGTTTACGGTCATTTTATTTTTCTTATATTGACCAACATCTGTCAACTAAGTCATTTGAATCAGGTACTGGATAAAATAATTTTGTATATGGTCACTCACATAATATATTACTACAAATACCGTGTTTCAATACAGATCGTACTCTATCTTACTGTCTCTAAAACTGTACTCAGCTAAAAATTAGACCCTTATTATGTCTGCGAACTTACAACGCTAACATCCAAGTTTCGATACCCGTGGCGGGCAGAGCACAAATGCCTCATTGTGTTGCTTTGTGTTTAACTTTAAAAAGACTAAGAATGAAACCATTTGTCTTACTTTGTTTGAGTTCCAGCTTCAGAAATTAAACGCTCCATCACAGACAGTATATATTATGGTTGAAGCATGCTTCCTAGTTGTACTGTTTTACTAGAGATAAAAGACTTACGGTGAAAGGTTTTAGTCAAATAACTTGAATAGAAATTAATCAAATAGCTTTCTTTGATGCAAATTCTTAAAACTAAACGCCGAATATTGTATGATACGTGACATTTAAATTATAAACTTCAGATACATTCATATTTTCTCTTATACTACGTTAAAAAAACTGGTAAGATTTATGGTAAACAAAGCGTTGTTGTATCTACCCTATCATAACATTACAGAGGCGAGTGTGCTTTATTTTTCTTTCCATCGTTAGCTCAACTCCATTTCTTTGTTTGTTTGCTATTAGTTATAAAATATCACAATCGGTTATCTGTGTTATGCCCTGAAGGGAATCAAAAGCTAATGTTTGTTTTATAATTTCACAGACTCGAAGTTCAATCACTAGAAAGCTATGTACCTCGTTCCGCCCTTCTCAACGTAACAGAGTTAGTCTTTAATGTCGGTTTTACTTTATAACATTTATGGTAACATAAAAGTTTGTTTGTTTTGAAATTTCGCACACAGCTACTCGAGGGCTATCTGTGCTAGCCGTCCCTAATTTAGCAGTGTAGGACTAGAGTGAAGGCAGCTAGTCATCACCACCCACCGCCAACTCTTGGGCTACTCTTTTACCAACGAAAAATGGGACTGACCGTAACATTATAACGTCCCCACGGCTTGGAGGGCGAGCATGTTTGGCGCGATTCGGGCGTGAACCCGCGACCCTCAGATTACGAAGCGCACGCCTTAACGCGCTAGGCCATGCCAGGCCGTAACATAAAAGACAACAGAATTAGTTTCCAATGTAGGATCTATTTCAAACAATTTATTACAACACAAAAAACACAAAGTTTTTTGTCCGGCGTATACTCTACATTATATATTATCTATTATAATATAATATTCACGGGTTATTTTTTCGAATGTTAGTTCAACATAATGCCAGCAATTAAATCATTTTGCTTTCTTTACAGCGAAGCAGGTTATACCACGTGCAATGTCTACCTTGTGGAATCTAACCCTTGAATTTTAGCGTTGTAACTTCATAGATTTACATCTGTCTCATCGATAGCTTTTATCGAAATATAAGAGATATTATGGTCTAGTTTCCAGGCCTATCTCCTTCACAACACTTCGCCTGCAAGTAAAATTGTAAATGTTGACTCTACCATTTATCTTAAAATATCATGGACATTTTACTTACTTGTGTTTCCTTGGTTCTACTGAATATTGAAAACTGCAAAGTAGAAGATATGTTGTTTGGTTTTTAGTATGTAGTCATCCTTATACTAGCTATCTTTATGTAACAGACAAGATGTTTCATTTTTAGTGTTTGGCCTTCATTCCTTGTTTATATTTGTTTGTTTACAAATTTCGCGCAAAGCTACACGAGGGCTACTTGTCCCTGATTTAGCAGCGTAAGGCTAGACGGAAGTCAACTAGTCATATCATCCACCGTCAACTCTTGGTCTTATTCTTTTACCGACGAATAGTGGGATTAACCTAACATTTTAACGCCCCACGGCTGAAAGGGCCAGCATGTTGGGTGCGACGAGAATTAGAACCCGCGATCGTATTTTTAAGAGTCAAACGTCTTAACAACCTGGCCATGCCAGGCCTTTGGCCTTCGTTGTACTATTTATCGTTACATATCTCATACGAGACTTGATGTTTAGCACTGCCTCTCTCGATAAAATTAACTTTTCTATATATATTTTACACAAAATGCGGTAAAAAAGGCGATCTATTGGCTCTTCAGAGCCAATCGTAACACAATAACACACAAAGATGTGTCTCCATTGTTGAATTTACAATATTCTCTAATGCATAGATAAGCTGTTTAATTTCCACGTGTTTACCTTATACTACGTATGGTAACATAATTTCCTGTGTTTACCTTATACCGCGTATTGTGATATAATTTCCTGTGTTTACCTTATACTACGTATAGTGACATAGTTTTCCTGTGTTTGCCTTATACTTCGTATCATGATATAATTTCCTGTGTTTACCTTACACTACGTATCGTGATATAATTTCCTGTGTTTACCTTACACCGCGTATCTTCACACAAAAAACTAAGTTTGGTTTCCATTGTTTCATCAACCTCATTTTACCTTTTGTAACATAAAAGACAAGAGTTTCGGCTTTTATTGCTTGTGTATATCATAAAAACTGTTGCAACATAACAGTTTGATTTCTGCTATTTTAAATACTTGATAACACCTATCTAAACGTAATAAACACCAGGAGGTTACATCAGTATAGATTACATCTCATATCATAAGGTAATGTTTCCAATGACTGCTCTGACTGATGACATCTATTGATATGTAGTGGATAGGAGGTTCTCTTTATAGAATTAACTTTGCTATACATATTTTACCTAAAATGCGGTAAAAAAGGCCATCTATTATTTTACTGTTTGATCTAATACCATACCTTGTGTTAAAATCTAATATACACGAGGTTTGATTTCAAGTCGTGGCTTTTCCTCATGCTAGGCATTTTTAATAAAATATACAAAAAGTTTGATTTCCACTGTTCTCCTGCCTTATGCTACCTATTATATCATAAAGGACTGGTAATTTGATTTCCAATGTTCCCATGCCTTATGTCATTGCTAGATATATCTGACTGTTAATTTTAAGTTTGTGTAAGCGTGGAGGTGGAAGTGTCATGGTTTGGGGTTACTTTGTAGGACCTGGACAGCTCACAATCATAGAACCCACCATGAATTCTACTGTGTATCAGAGGGTGCTTGAGAATCATGTGAGACCATCTGTATGAAAATTGAAGCTGTAGCGGAACTGGACCCTGCAACACGACAAACCCAAATCATAGCAGTAACTCCACCAAGTACTAACTGAAAACTAAGAAATACGAGTCCTGGAATGGCCGAGTCAAAGCCCAGATCTTAATCCCATTGAGATCCTGTGGGTGACTTGAAACGGGCTGTACATGCAAGAAACCTCTCAAACATCTCACAGCTGACAGAATTCTGCATTGAGAAGTGGGGCAAACTTTCTTCAGACCGATGTCAGAAACTGGTAGGTAGCTACATGAAGCGTCTCACTGCAGTTATTTCAGTCAAAGGGGTAACACTAACTATTAGGGGGTAGGGTGTCCTAACTTTTTCCTCAGTTAGAATATGCATTTTGTAGAATTACATTTACAGAAAATCTTAAAAAGTCTTTTCTTCCCTTTTAATTATTTAGTTATATTTCTATAATCTCTCAGTATTGTTGAGATTGAGAATAAATACCTAAATATCCAAAATTGTTATAAAAATAGACAGGCTTTCATAGAATGTTCTAACTTTTTCACATGACTGTAACTATAAACTAAGTGATCGTAAATTTAGTCATAAAGTGTGTGTATTGGCAATCTTTAAATACTTTTAAAATAATATCACTTTTTATTGTATGTTTCTTTGGAATTAACCACAAAACTACACAATGGACTATCTTTACTCTTCTCATCACAGGTATTAAAACCCGATTTCTAGCGGTATGAATCCACAAACATACTGGTATGCTTCTGGGGACCTCTGTATTGTAGTAGCAGAGTAGAGAAGAATAACAGAGACCTGAGATGGTTTTATTTTGTTCACATTTCAACATGTTTTACAGTAATTTCTGTGCGCTGAATCAGAACAATTATATCCATTTTTAATTATCGTGCACTTTTACATAAATTAATTACTTTCATTGAAATTGGGTCACATTTTGTTATGCTTAAAATACAGACATCCACTGAGTAGGTGGCGGCAAGGCCAGGTAGTTAAGGCTCTCGACTCCGAGAGTCGCGGATTCGAGCACCCTCACACGAAACATGCTCGCCCTTTCAGCAGTGGGAGCGTTATAATCTAAACGTCAGTACCAATATTCGTTGGTAAAAGAGTAGCTCATGAGTTGGCGGTGAGTGGTGATGACTAGCTACCTTCTCTCTATCATTACACTGCTGAAGTAGAAACGGCTAACGAAGATAGCCCTCGTGTAGCTTTCGCGAAATTTAAAACAAATCAAACAACAACAAAAAACACCAAAAACACTGAATTTAAGTTCCTCTACAGGCCAAACATAATGATAAAAAGTTATTTATGGTGAACAAAATAATAATTTGATCTAAGTAAGAGTTTGTTTTTCTTTCTGATTTGTAAAATATCCTCACGTGATAGAAAAACTTAATATTATTTTTTATTTTCGCTGAATTATGAAAAATCTGTTATTAAAATCAAATCACCTTTTTATGATTTTTAAATTCGCAACCCTGTGTAATATGTCATCAATTTTGTTCTAGAGTAACTTAACAAACTCATGTGCACTTTTGACGAAAAGTGACAGTTAATTGAAGTTCTTGATACAACTGTGGCAATCAATAATGTAACGCAAGTAAAATTATCGCCAATTGTATTGTATCGTCATATCGTCCTGTTAATTGTGTTCTAAATTAACAGAATCAGCCTGATTATATTATTTATATTTCTGTATACAATTGTGATCGTGAAGACAACCATGGTCGTTAAGTGTGTAACAAATAATTTTATGTACGTTTGACTCGCTTTAACATATTATTTAAAAAAACAGTTTTGCTTGTTTTTTGCTGAAATTTATCGTCAACGAGATACATATAACTACTGTAAAGAATCTTATCCATACAAAAATATAAAACAAAAAATTATTTTACTGTAAAATAAGAAGCACGAGGTTTGTTTTTATGTCCTACACCACCTCCTGTACCATAACAGTTAATAGGTTTATCAGCCAGTATTCTTGTGTTTTATACTACCTATTGTAACATAGAAAACTCGAGGTTGGTTTCCAGTGTTTTTCTGCCTTATACCAATTAACATAACACACGGGCTTGACATGGCCAAGCGTGTTAAGGCGTGCGACTTGTAATTTGAGGGTCGCGCCAAACATGCTCGCTCTTTCAGACGTGGGGGTGTTATAATGTGACGGTCAATCCAACTATTCGTTGGTAAAAGAGAAGCCCAATAGTTGGCAGTGGGTGGTGATGACTAGCTGCCTTCCCTCTCGTCTTACACTGCTAAATTAGGAACGGCTAGCACAGATAGCCCTCGAATAGCTTTGTACGAGATTCCAAACAAAACATAACACACACGTCATTTGGTTTGTACTGAGACGTCGGATATTCTAGTCTCTGTTTACGCTTTTCCCTTTTATATAACATATTGTTTATTTATTTTTTTGCTATTTGATCTATTCCCATACCGTCTATCAAAATGTAATAAGCACCAGGTGTAATTTGTAATCTTGTTTTTTTTCATAACAGGTATTTTAATAAAACAGACATAAAATTTTGTTTTTAACGTTTATCTGCCTTATATAACCTATTCTAACATAACATTTATCAGGTTTAACATTCATCGTTCTTCTGCCTTAAACCACCTATTGCAACAAAAACAAACACAAGGTTTTGTTTCCAGTGTTCTTTTTCATTATACTACCTATAGTAATATGATTGGTATGAGATTATGTTTCCAGTAGTGGCTTTAACTTTATACACCTAATAACGTAGCACACTGAAAGTTTTGTTTACATTACTGATTTTACTTACAAGAAATTTGGTTTCCATAATTACCTTCGGCTTATAACACCTATTGTAACAATTAAAACGAGGTTTTGTTTCCTTATTAATCTTTACCTTATAACATCTATTGTAAGGTAACTAACATGAACTTTTGTTTTTAGGGTTACCTCTACCGTCTACTACTCTTCATAACAGAGAAAACGCTATCTTCTACGAAGCATCGTCATGCAAGCCACCTGACTATTGATTTCCAGTGTGTGCTTTATCTTTCTCTACTTACCGTAACATAACCGACACTACGTTTGATTTCTAATATTAGCCCTCTCTCATACTCCCATCATAACATGATATGTAAGAAGTTTTGTCTCTAGTTCTCCACACGATGTTGGTTCTATTGAAGTTGAATAAAAAAAAAACACTTCAAACAACATGAAAAAAAGTAATTTATAGTGAAACCACTTCAAACACTATAAAAAATCACATTAGCTTCTATTAGTCAGTTACAGACACGTATAACGTTGATCAAAACCATTTTTTGAGATAATGTAACGAAGATTCGACCAGTTGTTAATGACGTAAAACCTATATTTACAGACAAAAAGTGCTGCTTCACGAAGACATCTTACTTCCAATACACAAACACTTCCGAAACATAATTCTGTTGCTACTGTATACCTGCCAAATTATTGGTAAACTTTAGAATGAAGAGTAAGATTTACGAGTACTTTTATGTCATCGCTTTGAACGTTTGGATGTCTACAGAGGAATCAACAAACAGTTTTCAATTTATTTTAGTCACTAGTTTGATAGATTAATCGTTGCTCAGGTGTATCTTGTCGTTCCAATTTTTTTCAGTATCAAACTCTTCAACGTCCTTCTTACTGAAAGTCTGTTACACAGTCGTCAAAATTGTACTAAACTGTAAAGTACCGATAACAGTAAACTTTACAGATGAATTCTTTTATTAGAATTGTCAGTTGAATTCAAGTAATCAGAATCTTTCAATCAGAATATTTTGATGCCAATGTTGGCAGATGCTTATAAATAAATTTCTTTACATTCGGATTTTGAAGATTGTGTGAACCAACCCGCAGTTGTGAACTTTCTGTGAAACTAATATAGTTTCAAAGTACATTAGTTATTATATCAAGTGAACATAGGTGCAAAATATATTTATTTATTTCAAGATTTCCTTAGCTTCTCTTAGTTAAAGATTATATAATTACCTCAAAAACACATTCTGTGATTTAACAGAAACAGCTACGTAAAATACGAGTTAAAGAACGATTCTGTAAAAGAAGTTTACACTAAACTTCGTGAAATTCTTCTATCTAATGACACTTTTTTGGATTATTTTTCTTCTTGTATTGCGTTAAGGAATTAGCACATGTGTGCTTTACAACGCAATAAATTTATTGGACCATTATAAAATCAAAATAACTATTTATTATAATGTATAAAACAGCCCGCTGGCACAGAAAAGTTTCGTGTTTTCAGCAATTTCTGAAATTAAAAGTAAAGGACCACATTTCAAAGTATAAAAGTTTTTATTTTTATTTCTATTACTTAAAGAGTGTTGGCTTTTTAACCATTTCACAAGAGTTTCGACAAACGCACCAAAACGCAGAAGAAATTTATCTTGAGTATACTTTATCATTTAAAAAGGGGACCACATAATCACCCACGTTTGAGTGAAAATATCGAAAAATGTTTCATTATTAGTATGCTAAAAAAGTTCATAAAAGTTGCGTTGAAGTAATATTACTGTTTAAAAAAAAAACGGCTATTATATCCCCATATATCACTTAATCAGTTTGATTGGTGGTCAATGTCCAGCCAATATATACGTTTGGCCATAGAAAGTTCTTACACGATTTGCCATTTACTGTATTACTCTGATTATTTATGCTTATAAAACTAGCTCATTACAATTTAACACGTCATGAGAAATATTAATACTTAATTTGGAACTGAAAGGTTTCTGCGTTTTTTGTCAATATTCGCATAATTTCCTTGCGTATTTTAACATATACTTTATTCAGATCCTCTATTTTATTGCAGTATAATTAATTAATTACGCTTCGGCTGAAGGAGCTGCTGCCTTTGACCGAGTGTACTTGTGGGTATATTGGTGTAGTAAATGTACACCATGTTTTGACGAGGTTTATAATGTGCATGAATGCTGGTATAATTACCACTTGCATTCGGGCTCTGTAGACACTTAAAAAAACGTCTTTGTGTTGGAAACTATCTCTCGTCTGTCAGAAAGAATTTGCTAAACTTTTCAAGTGCCAATTAGACAGCATCGTAACAGGAGACAAATCCAAGTACCTGTTAATCATTTCTAAACAACTCCAAAGAACTCAAAGAAAGATATTCTTGACCAGTAGAAAATGACCATGTAAAATTTATAAGTTTTAACGATTTGCTCTTTAAGTTTTCATGCTAAAAAAGGCCTGTAATTCAAGTTCAGAAACTCTACACCAGAGAGAAGCAAGAAGGAAACATTTATGAAAAGAAGGCAAAAACAACCAGACGAGAAAGAGCAAATAATATACATTGATTTTATATTCTAGAAATAGATGGTAACGTCAAAAATGATAGCCGCCGAATTAAAAGACCAAAATAGATTACACTGGTTTAAAAAAAAAATTTTTGTCTAAGGCAAGAATGTTAATAGGTGTTTTTTACTAATTGTGGTGTGGTGAATTCAAATTTATAAACAGTTTGGCTTTATCACCTCTAGTTTTCTGGCTTTTAAATAGTCTCATTTTAGTATATACAGAGTATATACGTGCTTATTTCAACAGTTGCAGCAGCTTATTACAAATAAAACAGGATAGAGCATCCAGCAAAAGTCCCCCATCATGCTGGGGTCCCACTTGCCTTGGTAGTTGCTCTCCATCTTCGTAATGTCTTGGTGGAATCTTTGTCCGTGCTCATCACTCACTGCTCCAAGGTTTGGATGGAAGAAGTTGAGGTGGGAATGGAAAAAATGACCTTCACGAAATTCTTCATCAAACCAAGCTTGATGTGAAGAGGAGAAAGAAGCACCTTCTTCATGTCAACCAGAGGATTCTTCTTGACGCTGTGTTCGCCAGTCTTTTTGCTTGTAATGCTGGGATACAGCTCGATTATCCCAGAGACAGAGAAAGCAACAGTACTTTGTGAAGCCCGCTTGCATACCCATAAGAAAACCAATGACCTTGAGGTCCCCACACAGACTCCACTGGTACTGGTTGTACTTAACAGCTTCTAAAAGAAGCTCCATATTGTCATAGGACTCCTTTAGTAAAAAAACAAAGTAAAATTAAATCATATGTAAGGCAATAATAATTATGTGCGTCGTTGGAAATTGTAATACAAATATATACCCAAAAGATTGTGTAACACAATTGTCGAGGGACACCAACCTCCTGCGCTGACTGCCAGTGCACTACTGGCTGTTGATTGAGACGTGTTGGCTACGCTTAACTGCCAAACTTCGTCTTGATACATAGCTATATATATATATATATATATATATATATAGTGTAATGCTATCACATTTATTGCATAATAACTAAAAAAGAAGACATAAGTCACACAATATTAGAAATTAGCCCTAAATGCATATACGCCTTTATGTACAGTATGTGTACAAAATGTACAGTATGCATAAAAACGAATTTCAAATCTGAATTCAGCACCCTCAAATTAGGTTAAAAGAGCTATTTTTGTGCTTGCCTCAATTTCTTTGTAAATCTAGTGAGATATAGATATGATGGCCAAATCGTGAAAAAAAATTAAATTTCCACTTGCAATACGTATCCTAACTACTCTTTTTTATTGTAATTGCAACTTTTAAACGGTATTCCAGAGAAAACTTATCAGAAAGGGATATGTTTCACATGAAGCAAATACTACTTTCATTACCTAAGGGCAAACTAAAGATAAAGGACAGAAAAGGGTTGACCAAGGCTTATCAGCGGCTACATAAACGCCAATAAATATGAGATTATATGAGTTGTATTTAACTGTATACGACTGTATATGATTTCTATATGCGATAAGGCAGGGTATGAATGCACAATTTTTTGAACATGTAAATGTTTTTAGAGTTAAAACTGAGTGTTGGATTTATAATCCACTGTTCTTATTAAGATAACACTACCTGCAATATTGACATAAAACTTCTTTCACTATGCTTGTATTTTAAACAATAAATGTCTCATTTTACCTAAGAAACTATTGCTATGCAATTTTATAATAATTTCTCTAAAGAAACACTTCTTAACGCGTATTTATATCTAATTCAAGGTTTCTATTGGTTTTTTTTCTTTCTTTTACGTGTTCTATCATAATTGTACTCAACTTTGAAATGGTAGACTTAGAGGACAAGTAACGAATTATTCATTCGTACAACCCTCTCTTGTGATACTCGTTTCTGATTGAATAAGTCTGATAGCGTATACGCTAAAAATCATGTTTTGATACCAATGATTGGCACAGCATAGAGAGTTCACTGTGTAGGTTGGCACCTAACAAATCCACCTACTACCTCACCTGTTTGAATAGTGCAATTTAATTGCCGTAGTTATAGCACAGTCGAAACAACAAAATGTGGATCGTATTTTTTTTACAAATAGGATATGAACTTTCAACTCTCCGATTTGTATTCCAGTACTAGTTGAAAATAAAATATCCATAGCTATCCCTTGTTTTTATTGCTTATCTTAAGAACCAAACATATTGTTAATTTTAATACATGTATATGAAAAAATCTTTCCTAAGTTATCTTTGTGGGTCTCTCTTTCTGACGTATAATATTTAAAAATATATGGAAACTATGAGTGAAGCTAGGTTACGTTGTTCATTGATAATAATCCTTAAATTTGTAACTAAGTCATTCGACTTTGGAAAAGTATCTAAAAAGTCACTAACATTTTGATAGCTTTATTCAACTTTGGATTAGTTTGGGTTTAGTTATTGGCTTTAGATAAAACACAACTAGAACTCTTTTATTACGGACAAGGTACTAAGGAGCTGCAATCGCGGCTTCGAATCTCCAACACTAATAATTTTAGCTCTATCAGCTCTGAGAACGTTATAATTCAACAGTCAATCTCACTATTCGTTGTAAAGGAATAGATCAAGAATTAGCAGTGGGTGGTGTTCACTAAATACCTTACCTTTATGTTCACTAAATACCTTACCTTTATGTTCACTAAATACCTTACCTTTATTCTGTAAAGCAGTCTTCGAGTAACTTTGCCTAAAATTCTAAACAAACCAAACAAAGCCTCGAAGAAACCAGAAACCAGTAAAGAAAGATAAGGAAAAGACATCCCAAACATATAATGGAACAGTGAGGAACCTACACAAAGTCCTGGCACGGCAACGTTCGACTCGTAATCTGAGGGTCGGGGGTTCGAATCCATGTCGCACCAAACATGCTCGCCCTTTCAGCAGTAGGATCTTGATAATGTGACGGTCAATCCCAATATTCGTTGGTAAAAGAGTGGTCCAAAAAATGGCGGTTGGAGGTGATGACTAGCTGCCTTTCTTTTAATCTTACACTGCTAAATTAGGGACGGCTAACGCAGATAACACTCGTGTAGTTTTGCGCGAAATTCCAAAACAAACAAACGAACAAACCTACACCAAACAACTCGTTAAAAAATGACGAATCTCTAACGAGCATACAGCAAACAAAAACCTAATAAAACGAGACAAAACTGAGGAATATATAAACCCAAAAACTCCTTATGAAATGATGAAACAGTGAGAAATATGCAAACAAAATCCTTATAAAATGATGAAACAGTGAGGAATATGCATAAAAATCCCTATAAAATGATGAAACAATGACAAACATGCACAAGAAATTCCCAATGAAATGATAAAACAGTGGGAAACATGGATCAAAAACTCCCTATTAAATGACAAAACGCTAAGAAAAATACACAAAAACTCCCAATAAAATGACGAAACATTAAGAAACTTGCACCAAAATCTCCCTATGAAGTGATGAAACAATCAAAAACATGTACTATAACCTCTCTATAAAATGACAAAACAGTGACAAATATGCAAAAGAAACGCCCTACGAAATGATGAAACATGAGAAAAATGTACCATAACCTCCCTATGAAATGGTGAAACTGTGAGAAACATATACCAAAAACTCCCTATGAAATGATGAAACAGTGACAAGCATGCACAAAAAACTTCCTATGAAATGATGAAACGGTGACAAGCATGCACAAAAAACTTCCTATGAAATGATGAAACAGTGACAAGCATGCACAAAAAACTCCCTATGAAATGATGAAACAGTGACAAACGTGTACAAAATCTCCCTACGATACGAAGAAACTGTGTAAAACATGTACTATAACATCCCTATAAAATGGTGAAACTGTGAGAAACATATTCCAAAAAACCCCTATGAAATAATGAAACAGTGAGGAATATACCCAAGAAACTCCCTATCAAATAATGAAACAGTGAGGAATATACCCAAGAAACTCCCTATCAAATAATGAAACAGTGACAAACATGCACCAAAAACTTCCTAGGATACGATGAAACAGTGAGAAACATGAACCGAAAAAACTTCTTATAAAATGATGAAACAGTGAAAAACATGTACCATATCCTCCCTATGAAATGATGGAACAGTGAGGATTATGCACAAGAAACTCCCTATGAAGTGATGGAACACTGAGAAAGATGTACAAAAGTCTCAAAGAAATAAAATAGAAGTAACAAACATGGAACTAAAAGTGTAGAAGAGATGAAATGGAAGAAAAGTAGAAACAGTTGTCAAAGATACCGTATGAAAATGAGTAAATTACACTAAAATGTCCTGAATGAAAGTAGCATTGAAACGAGGAGAAAAGATTTTTCTTGGATAATAAGTGAGTAGAGAAGAAAAGTTAGTTCAAAAACATTACCGTGAAAGTAGGAGAATACATATAAAAATATATGCATAAAATATCCCGTAAGAATGAAGAACTAGTGAACAAACATACAACAAGCTCCTGAAAAAAATAAGAAAGTACTAGATAAATACAGGGTATTGGAATTAATCGTTGGAACAGTGAGTTGAATGAGTGGATCTTTCTCTATTTTACGAAAACGAATGTATTTATATTTTACACTGTGACTGGCTGTCATCCAGTTATCTAAACAATACCACAGAAGTTAAACATCTGTACGCTATTAGTTGCACTACTCTTACTAGTGTAACGGATACACGCATGGCTTTCAGAACAGAAATTTCACATGATAGACATGTATAAATAAATTTACTGGCTGTTATAGACTACTACAGAAAACATATTCAAACACAACTCCATCCTCCAATGGGATAAGTATGGAAACCGCAAGAAACTATATGTAACTAAAAGAGTTTATAACAAAAAGCTCTTTAAAATTTACTGTGGATCTTTCCAATGACCTAGCTATAATTAAACACACACATTTTATTCACAGAATACTTAGACACCGATTAATACGAACTGTTATCAACGTTGTTCCACACACAACACTGTTTAGTAGAGATAACCAGAACCAAAAAGTTAAGAAAATACGATAAAGTATCGACAAAGCATTAAAATATTAATAAATAGAAAAGTAAGTAAAAAAAGGAAAAATATTCCTGAAAATTTGAAATATTAATGAAGAGAAAATTAAAGCAAGACGAACATCTATAATTAATCGAACAGTAATAAAGGTTTCACAATATTTTATGTTTTTTTTAGTATATTATCTTATTAACTAGATAACAAAATAGAACAGTGTAAAATCACAAAATGTTAAGATATTTTGTGTTACAATCATTTTTCAACACAAGTGGTTTAGGAGTAAACTGTTTTTGAATTTCACGAAAAGCAACACGAGGGCTATCTGTGATAGCCATCTATAATTTAGCAGTATAAGGCTAGAGGGAAGACAGCTGGTCATCACCACCCACCGCCAACTCTTGAGCTACTTTTTTACCAACGAATAGTGGGATTGATCGTAATATTATGAAGCCCCAACGGCTGAAGGAGCAATCGTGTTTGCTTCGAATCCGTGACACTTAGGTTACAAGTCGAATGCCTTAACCACCTGGCCATGCCGGGCCCAAGAGTAAAATGAAGGGCTTATGACACAGAAACTCCGGATACGATCTCTGGGACTGGAGTGGAACTTATGGCTTTCTGTCTAGTCGTGTAGTTAACAATAAGGAAGATAAAAATAGTTTATGTCGGGATTATTTTGTACTATTTTTAACAGTTTGAAATAAAAATATTCATTAACTTAGGTTCAGAAAATGTTTATTGTGCACCTTATGAATCAAAGTGGTTTTATAAAATACTAATATATTTATTTAAATCAACAACAATTTAGTATCTCCACACCATTAAAATTTTGTTTATTAAGTTTTTATGTCTGTTGTAATTCACCATACGGTAGCTTAAATTAATGTAAGTGTGTGGATAACATTATCAAATTGCGACTAATTTATTGTTCGATATTACACAGAGGTAGAAATTGTTTGATGATTCTTTAGGTATATTACAGATTTATTTTCTTTTTTGACAAATGTAAAAATTCCAAATATTATCTGTGATGTAGAGGCCAAATTAATTTTCTATAAAGTGCATTAGACTCTTGAGTCTGTTTGTTTGTTTGTTTTGTAATTTCGCACAAAGCTACTCGAGGGCTATCTGTACTAGCCGTCCCTAATTTTGGAGTGTAAGACTAGAGGGAAGGCAGCTAGTCATCACCACCCACCGCCAACTCTTGGGCTAATCTTTTACCAACGAAAAGTGGGATTGACCGTCACATTATACACCCCCACGGCTGGGAGGGCGAGCATGTTTAGCGCGACGCGGGCGCGAACCCGCGACCCTCGAATTACGAGTGCACGCCTTAACGCGCTCGGCCATGCCAGGCCCGACTCTGAAGAGAAACTTGTAACACACACATATATTCACTGAACGTTGAGTTTATATTAAAATATGTGATAAATTCTATGGATCTGGCGATAGTCTGAACTCATAATTTAATTAGTTATTTTTAATTAAAATAAAAAGATTAATAAATAAAATTGGTTAAAATAACGTTGTTGTGAACGTGCCAAGTATAAATAATTACGGTATCAGGCAAACTAACCTATCAGTTTTACAACGTTTCTGTAATAATAGTTTTACAACGTTTCTGTAATAATAGCTCTTGCATGAGAAACTCGGAAAATGTAATAAATATATTGAGCTGTTGAAAGTATGATACGAAAACAAGTCCTGGCGCACAATCTCTCTAATCCCTGCACGATTTAATCCATAGCTCTCTGGTTAGTATGGTCCACGAAGTTCATCTCCTTGGAAGAGTAATACATTCTTTTCTAGACAAAACTGATAGGCGGTTATACACGTGTGAAGCGCTTACATTAAATTAGAATGTTCTTCGAGTGTAAAGGTATGTAGGCCTGCAATCTCGTAACTCTTTTTTCTTCAACAAACTATCAATCTTAAGATTGAATTCATGGTAGAATGATTAATATGCACTATCTTGCAAAGTTGACAAACAATAAATTATCTCTTCTTTGAGCTCGTTTTCAATTCTTTGCTAAATTGAGTTTCAGCAAACTTTAAAAACCGACCTGGTGTATACAAATACATTAAACATTTAGCAGAGTATCGATTAGTACTTAATGCTGCGAGAGCTTCTGACAATTATGGTATGGTACCCTGATTGAATAACATCTTTAATAAA
The DNA here is from genome assembly GCA_011833715.1 of Carcinoscorpius rotundicauda. Classification (NCBI taxonomy): domain Eukaryota; kingdom Metazoa; phylum Arthropoda; class Merostomata; order Xiphosura; family Limulidae; genus Carcinoscorpius; species Carcinoscorpius rotundicauda. Next base: position 92,313,126 of record CM022395.1, read on the forward strand.
TTGTTTACTGCGTATATTCTGAGCAACAGTAATTTAAAACGCCTGTAAAGCTTCATAAAGCTTTTTCTTCAGCTGATATCAACCACCGTTATTCTTGGTATCAGTGTGTACCACAGTTATACCAATCAAAACCCTTCTTCCAAATGCTGGCACGTTTTTCTTTCTTTTTTGTACTTTCATCGATACTGAAGGTGATGGTTAGTTCTGTAGTATTGAAGAATTGTCAGTGATTTTTTTTTTTCTGAATAGGCAGAATAACTTGAAAATACAAAATTTTGTGAAAATAAAACTGTAAAATAAAATAACAAAATGTTAAGATATTTTATGTTAAAATCGTTTTCTAACACAGCGATGAGACTTCGGATTTACAACGCTAAAATCAGGGGTTTGATTCCCATTGATGAATACAGCAGACAATCGAATGTGGCTTTGCTATAAGAAAAGCACATAAATACACACAAGCTTCTAATGTAACAGTGAAAAGCAACTTAAAAAACATTACTACGTGAGGTGTGTTAATAATAGTAATTTTAAATTCTAAGGTGATAGAATGAGGGAAAAACACTATTCAACATCACCCATCATCAAGTCTTAGGCTGTTCTTATCAGACTGCATTAATGTATACGACCAGTTAGTTACTCTTATAAAGCACCTACGTCCCACAAAGAGCGAAACGCAGTATATCTTGGCCGTTACTAGACATGAAGAATGAACCTCAGTCCTATAGTCAGGTACGCCATATACGAGGCAGCTCTCACGTCGACAGTGAAATAATGAAGTTGAAAAAATATAAAAATAAAGAGAAATAGTGTAAAATGTGTAGTAGATTCTCCTCGATTTCATACACCCAATGACTACGATGCTATATAGTTCTTATGGATGTTGAATGTGATTACATAATATAACTGATTTAATATTTAGTGTATGTAGTGTGATGTACTTGAACGTAAGTCATCTAGTAGCACCAACTGAAAATAGGACTAATGTTTGTTCTCACATATTTAGTTTTCCTACTTTCTTGAAAGCAAAAGTAAATCGACGGTTTTGCTAATGTGCAAGAAACTAACCCTTGTCTCTTTTGTTTCTATTAACAATAATGAAAGAACACTGCTTCTCTTCAAGTCATGTAAAATAGCGTTCAGGAAAAGCCAATATATCACTTCAAGTTTTTAATAAATTACTTAAAACTATTGTTATTTATATATTGTCTCTTATACAGTTCCACCCACACACACAATAAAGCCATTTCACTTGGGGATTTCGTTAAATTAAGTTTCCTAGAAGTTCAGTGAATCAATCACGAAAAATGTTGCCCAACTTTTTAAATTCATTTTAATACAACTCTTTCTGGAGTTTTATTTACATCGACACAAGTACAGCGCAAGGGGGTTCTTTACTTACCCTTGATATCCCGAGCCTACAGCGGTAAGTCTACGGATTTACAACGCTAAAATCAGGGGTTCAATTCCCTTCAGTGGATTCGTTAGATAGCCTGATGTGGCTTTGCTCTTGAAGAAACACACACACACTTACTCTTGACTATTCTAATACTTGCTCCAAAGATTACAAACAAAATCATCGTTCTGTCGCGCAGATCATAGCAGATTAGAAAAAGGTCGTTTAACCAAAACGTTCACCAACTACATAATATATATACTGTGTAACCGAAACGTTGACCAACTACATAATATATGTATTGTGTAATCGAAACGTTGACCAACTACATAATATATATATTGTGTAACCGAAACGTTAACGAGCTACATAATATGTATACTGTGTAACCGAAACGTTGACCAACTACATAATATATATATTGTGTAATCGAAACGTTGACCAACTACATAATATATATATCGTGTAACGGAAACGTTCACCAACTACATAAGATTTGTATTGTGTAACTGAAACGTTGACCAACTACATAATATATATATATCGTGTAATCGAAACGTTGACAAACTACCTAATATATATATTGTGTAATCGAAACGTTGACCAAATACATAATATATATATATATATATATATATTGTGTAACCGAAACGTTAGCATATAATTACGATTCTCTTACTCTTTCCCATAACTCATTTCTTATTTTTATCAGATTTTATCACAAACAAATTGCATTAGTAGTAAACAACTTCTCCAAAAACATAAAAAGATTTTTAAAACAATACAAAAAATCAAAATATAACTTCCTAAGATAAATAGCATTACTTGAAGAAGTTGCAGGAATGCTAATAGATGGTCTTGGGTCTCAATATGTGAAATTACTCAAGACGGTTGGTATGGGATTTAAAAACTTTATTAAAATAAAGTAGAGAATTCTACTTCTAGGTCATCTTTAGTTTAACCGTCTTGAGATACATTTTTACGTCAAGTATCTTTCTCGTCATCGCAAATTTTATTAGACTATTTTACTCTGAAAATTATTCTTAATATTTAAAAAGTAACTTGCAATCTCAAGGTTCTTAACCTGTATTATTTCAGGAAATAATTGAGCATGAGGATTTAACGTTTTCTGTTGATGGATCGAATTGTTTTTAAAAATCTACTTATGTTTAATTTATCTAAAAAATTCGAAATGTTGTTCGTGCCTATTTGTGGAAAATATTTTTGCATTTTATTTGATGTTAATTTACTTAACATATTCTTGAGTGTTTACACTAATACTTCATCCAGAGTGATCGAAGTGATAATTTACCTTGAATAATCTTAAAGATTTATGGTGATTAGATTATCAGATTATCCAGCATATTTAAAACTGTATTCATGATTAGTTTATTTATCATACTGAGCAACTACTACTATCAAAATATTTTAAAATTCCTGATTCAATAGATTTTACAGACAATTTTAGAAAAGGTTTCGAGAATAGTTGAAGCATAAAATCCTGTGGAAACTTCTCTTTGGTATTTTATGTATAATATTCTAGAATATTCCTATATATAGTGCATCCAGAATGTTCTACAAAACCTTTATTGCTTAAAGCTGTTTCTACAGCTTTATTATAACGGACTAATTCAGAATATCCTGCAAAATCGTGTTCAGTTACGTTGTCCATATATTCTAGTAAAATGGTTCTCAGATTTTAGTAACCGGAGAACCCGGATCTCCAAATCAAATTATGTTTTAAAAGATGTATTCAAAATTAAGTGTTTTAATTCCTACACACGTAATTTGACAATATATAACCTTTCATTTAATTCCTACACACGTGATTTCACTATATGCATTCTTTATTTAATTCCTATACATGTGATTTAAAGATATATAATTTTTATTTAATTCCTATACACGTAATTGACGATATATAATTTTTATTTAATTTCTATACACGTGATTTTACGATATATGATTTTTATTTCATTCTCATACACCTGATTTTACCATATATAACTTTTATTTAATTCCTATTCACGTGATTTTACGATAGATATTTTTATTTAAATCCTATACATTTGGTTTTACAATATATAATTTCTGTAACATAAATACATTTTAAATTTATTTTTACGAAATTTCGGACACGAATGGCTGATCGCTAGGGATCGCAGACCTAAGTTTGAGAAATGCTGTTCTAGAACCTTTTCATGTTGAATACATTAAGAATGTGTACCAAAATGCTGTTCTAGAACCTTTTTATGTTGAATACATTAAGAATGTGTACCAAACGTTTATTGGTTACATTGCCTAAAAATTTCTAGATTGTTTTAATGTCAATTTGATCCATAATTTTCTATAAATATTTTATTTTTTCATTTTGGGCCTGCCTCGCCAGGTGGTTAAGGCACTCGACTCGTAATCTGAAGGTAACGGATTTGAATCCACATTACATTAAACATGCTCACCCTTGCAGCCGCGGGGATATTATAATGTTACGATCGATCCCACTATTTGTTGGTAAAAGAGTAGCCCAAAAGTTGGCGGTGGGTGGTGATGATTAGCTGCCTTCCCTCTAGTCTTACACTGTTAAATTAGGGACGGCTGGCACAGATAGCCTTCCTGTGGCTTTGTGCGAAATTAAAGAAAACAACGAAGCAAACAGTTTCTTAATTTCAAGAAAGTTTCAGTTTAATCGGATGTACATTAATGAAATGCACAGATATATATATATATAGACATACATTAAGGACTGTGTAACCCGTTAAATAGATTATGAAAACTCGCCAAAAAGAAAAGAAGAACTCATTAAATCGAAATTATCATTTTAGAAGAAACTCATTCATGGTGTGATACCAAGATTGTCTTAGCTACATTGTTCTAATGAATAGACTTTCAACAATGAATTGCTCACAATTATTCTAGTCTAGTAGGTGTTGAAAGCAAATTGAGTTTTAAACTCTTGTTGAATAGAATACGTACCTAAATGATTTCTGTGCCCTTTAGTTCTTAAATTGTAATTAAGATATCTCCTTGCCTGTCAGGAGCACCTGCTTTCTTATTCATGGAACTCCTATCTGTTGGAGTACTGATTTCTCGCTTTCATAATCCCAACCCATATGCAGTGTACAGTTACGATCTAACGTGGCTAGAGGCTCAAACTAAGAAATTCGGTATATGGATCAGAGTGTTGCTATAGTAACAAAACACAGTCTAATGGAGATATTAACAAACACGTTAAAACACGTCGTCTAAAATCACTTTTAAATACCCTACATTTCGATTTAACAAGTCGTATTATGAAAATGTACAACAAATGTGCATGCAGTTGAGAAAATTACACAAAAGCCCGAAATAATTGACACATATATAACAAAAAAAAACAGATGTATTTGATGTTATCCTCCTTTCCAGTAAAAACGAAAACGTGATAGAGAGTACACTTAACAGAAAACGCGTCCAGAGAAATTATGATTTATTTCCAATTTGTATTCTGTAGCCAATGAATTACACGATTAATTTTATTACTTTCCACAGGTGTATTTTCATAACTTCTATCAAGCCACCTGGTGGTTTAAAATTCTAAACAGTATAATATCAAAATTGAATGACCTAAATAATGCCAACTAACATATTAATAAATAAGGAATGACGTTAAAAAAACCAACAAAAGGAATATAGATAAACATGGCATGTTATAAACGACACCAACCAATATAATACTATATATTAACGTGAAATAGCAAAAATAACACCAACACTTATAATATCAACAAGAAGTGGCATAAATAGCATCAACCGATATAATATCAACGTAAAATAGCATAAATAACAACAACCAATATGATGTGGGATATTTGACCACCAGATGACACTGTTAGTAGCTTTACAGTAAGATTAAGATTTCAGGTGTCAATGAGATCATAACTATGAGTAACTTTAATTTCGTGCATATTTATTATGAAATGCTAGAGCCAAACCATTAGGGAGAAACGTTTTCGGAATTGTTCACGATGGCCTTCACCAATTACATAAAGAACTTGTTAGAAAGAATGCTATTTTAGATTTATTATTTACTTTTAACATAAAAATTGCAAAACTCCTAGGTTTGTTTCATTTTTACTTTGGCGCAAAGCTACACGACGGCTATTTGCGCTAGATGTCTCTAATATAGAAATGTAAGACTAGATGCAAGGCAGCTAGTCATCACCACCCACCGCCAACTCTTGAGCCACTCTTTTTTCAACGAATAGTGAGAGTTACTGAAACATTATAACATCCCCACGGATAAAAAGACAAGCATGTTTGGTGCGACGGGGATTCGAACTCTCAAACGCATAATACAAGTCAAGTGCCTCGGCCACCTAGCCATAAACCCCTAGGTAAAATTAAACATTGCTCTATTATATTCAATATTTTGCTGCATATGGAAATAATGAATAATAACATTTTGGTTACAAATATTAAATAAACAACAAACATTAATTTTTAAACGACGCTAGAAAAAATATTTGTTGTTATTTGGTAGCTAAGGTATTTGAAGACACTGATCAGATGTGGAATATTTTCGAATTTAAATTTGTAAACATTCAAGGTAAACATTATTTATCAAAAGAAATGAGTAACGTTTTCTTGTGTTGGTTTAAAAAGGAGATAAGAAAATAAAATTTAAAAAAATCATTAAATATTTCAGAAATTTAAGTTGGTTAGTATTATAAGAGGTTTAGAAGATTATTTAATGTTGAGAAAATTGGTCGAACACAATATTAGGACACAGAAAAAGGTGTACAAAAAAAAGGTTGGCTGGAAATATAATTACTAATAGTAAGGATTTATTTTAGTACATTAGGAGTAAACAAACTCTTGGATAGGGGGCAGGACCCTTGAGGGATAATAAAGTAAGGCTTGTATTTTATAATTACAAGATGGTCGGTTTATTAAACTCTGCTTTTCCTTCAGTTTTTACTAATGAAAATTTAAGCTGAATTCCACATTTTGAGTAGCTGGTAAATTGAAATAAGGCCGTAAAAATAACTGTATTAATTCTGAGCTTGTTAAGAAAAAATTGGAATGCGTAAAGGATGATAAAGTTCATGGGCCATATAATGTTTTTTCAAGTGTTTTGAATGAGGTAAAGGATTAGATATGTGAACCACTTGCTACTCTTTTTGTCAGTCCTTGTATAGTGATTAGGGGCTATAAGTTTGGAATTTAGTTAATGTCATTCATTTTTCCAAGGGAGGTGATAAAAATTGTCCGATTAATTATAAATCCATCATCTTTACAGCAGTTATGGAAAAAGTTTCAGAAAATTTGACAAAACGCGTTTTCCAAAGTTATTTAACGAAGCAACTAAATTTATTGGATAGTTAATAACGTTTCACCAAGAAACAGAGTGATATTATTGATATAAACAGATGATTACCTGCATTTGAGACAAACATATTGAAGTTAAAATGAAGGTGAAATAATCACCAAGTTTATATGTACATATACATATTACTTATTTCAAGGGGATAACGTTTCGAGACAGCACTCTTTATCAGATCGTACAGCTCACAAACATTCATTTGCCTAACTCATTAAATTATTTATATCTTTTTGTAAACCACCAACATTCTCTTCGCAGCTAGCAACACCCAACACCTCAATATCTTAAATGAAGTTATGTAATTTATTGTAAGCTGTATGATTTGTTTTGTTATGAATGGAATTCTGTCAAACCGGACTAACGTTACATTCAGTTAAACTGGACTGATGTCACATATAAGGTACCTCAGGGCTCATTCTTAGAAAGTTTGATTTTTTTTCACTTATATAAATGGCAAAGATCAAATTCTTGTCGATAAAGTACTTAAATTTACATATTATATAAAGGTATTGAGTGTTACTGGCTATGAAGAGGATGTTACTACTTACAAAAGAACTTTAATCATTTAGTGAGTTGCGCAAATAAATGGCAATTGTAATAAATGCAAGATATTAAATGTAGGTCATCATAATTTTAATCATAAGTATACTTTTGATTGAAATAACCCTAACATGCAATATTGTGAAAGGAGGATATCTTGGCGCGGTGATAGATCACTGTCTGAAGCTATACAAGCAGTGTGTTGTTACTAGTGGTGGAACAAATATAATTTTAGGTTATATCTACAGAAATATTGAATACAAGTCTAAAGAAGTCATAACGTGATTGTATCACTGGCTAGTCCACAGGTGAAATATTGTGTTAAATCTTGGACTTATTACTTTAGGAAAAACATTAAATTATTGAAAATGGATCAGAGAAGAATTGTTAGAATAGTGCTTTAGATGGAAATGTTGTCACATGAGAAGAGGTTAAGATCTCTGAAAGTTTCTCTTGAAACAAAAGGAAGAGTTAGAGAGAATCTGATTATAGATTTTAAAGGGAATTGACAAAGTTGAAGTATCATCTTCTTTCATATTTAATGGTGAAAACAGAAGTACTAGAGAACAAAAATATAAACGTTGTCGAGGTAAGAGACACCTTTAGTTAAGATAATTTCATTGTTCTGACAATGTTGTTTGGTTCAGGAACGTTTTGGAACGTTGTGGAGGCAATAAACTTAATAGGTTTAATAAAAGGCTTGATAACTATATAAATGACAACGTCTGGCTTTAATGTTAGTATTATTATTTTTAATTATTTACTTAATAGTTTTAGTTTAGAGGATGAGACACCTGCTATGAACCAATTGGTTCTTGTTGTCCCTAAAACATCATGTTATGTTATGTTATATGACCATCTAATGGCAAGAGTAACACCATCAACAAATGTGTTATGAACAATTAGTGATATAAATAACAACAACTAATGCAATATCAACATGAAAATGCATAAACGACACCAGCGTGATATATTTTATAGGTTTTATCTTTGAGTTAAACTGATGAAATATTAAGATAATTAAGAATCAATATATGAGGAACAAGCTTTTACGTGTTTGTACATATTATTAACGACTTAAGACAACACAAATTAACTATGGATCAGAACTAAAAAATATGTTGCAAGTTAATGAATAAAAAAGTGACTAGAAACATTTAAATTCATTACTTAGTGACGAAGAAAACCTAAACCTACAATGATTATAATGGGTTCATTCCTAAGTCAATGCTCTCGGTCATCATCCCAGTAATACCTAATAAGGCTAGACCATTCTTGGAAATATATGTTAGTACTAAATACCACATGTTAAACTAATAATGCAAAATAATTTATAGACATATATAGATATAGAAATGAATATTTATGTTTAAAGTAAAATTTAATTAAGCATTATAACGAAATATTGGTAATTTAAATTATCTCATAATTAGTATAGGAAATAGAATGTAAATACAATGTAGTTTTATAAATTCATTTAATAACAGAAAACAAAAGTACAGAAAACATTTACGATTTTGGAAAACGTACCTTAAGTATCCATAATTTACCTTAAGGATGAAGATCCCTGAAATTATTATGGTATTACTTGTTTTAATTGTTATATGTATGTAACGGTTAGAAAGTTAAGAATAACATAACGTTGATAAATTTAGATAAGCATGTTTCCTTCAAGCTGTCCATATTGTAACACTACTCCGTCATGAATTTTTCCAATCAGATCAATGTTTTTGATAATACATTCTTTTTGTAGCCTTGTTGTTTGCATGCGGAAATATCCACATTTGTTTTCGAAGGAATATGTGTCTGTGTCATATAATAACATTAAGAAGGTTGGCAGCCTCCGAAAAGCACGGTATTAGAAAACTGGTTTAATTTATGCATTTTAATTAACCAGCTCAGCTACTGTTTTCTGGTTAACAGGAATTAATAGAAGCAAATAAGTGTTCTGCTCATGTTAGCTGTTTTTCCTCAGAACGACACTTTGGGTGAATGATTTATTGTTAGTAGCTGATTTAGAAGAACAGTTATTCCTTTAACAAGTACAGACTTAGGATGGACAAGGATTAATGCTCACAGCTATAAGGCGACACTCTATATTTCGAAAGAAGTTTTTAGATCTTTAAGTAAGTGCATATTTAATCAGATTGATATGCTGGCAGACGCCGTCATCTGTAACAAAATTATGATAAAATATAACTTATCATCACTCTGTGATCAACCTTGTTTCTTGTTTTAATAAGATTGAGAACCGTTTTCTTCAACATTTGTTTAATCATTTATCAGTTCATAATATTGACGACAACCCCTGTCTAACAAAAATCTTTGTTATGCATTGAGCTGACGTCAGTGTCACTGCTGATGGATCGTGACACGGCGGGGAAGGAAAAGCTTATTCAATCCACGGTCAACTTAAGGTTCATGTTGTTTTATTGGATAGAACGTGAACTAGTGATTAGTGTGTCGACTGTGAACAGAAGGCCAAAGGTTCGAGCCGCGATATACAATTGCACACACTCTACGCTTCCAGCTAAAAGGGCGTTATAATTGTGACTTCTCTGTTTGGTTTATATCTACACAAACACGGGTATCAAAACCCAGTTTCTAGAACCATAAGTCTGCAGACATACCGTTCTCTGTTTCACTGCTTTCTTCAGCGCAAACGTACGCGATGATAATCTATGATCTGTTCACCATTGGGATCGAACACCCAATTCTAACATTACCAATTTTGTAATGTACTTTTATGGTACCGAGAACAACAAATGAAAAATAAATTTTGCTACTCACGTAGAAATAACTGCGTAAGCAGTAGCAGTTATTGACTGATTGACTTCCCCCTTTGATCACCAGTCTTAAATTAAAATTGACTATATCTGAGCTTTGGTGTCTGTAACCTGACTGCGTACCTCATTTGTCATATAGAGTGTCGAGCAGCTTGAAAGAAAATATGCCTTGCTGTCTTTATCTTTAAAAGTTATTTTTATTTTATATATCGTATTTATAAGGCTAGGAAGTGGATGTCCTAATAAATTGAGCTTGCAACATTGTAAACACTTTCTGGGATTTAGCACCTACGCTTCACTTTTCGTACGTTTCAAATTGTGTTTTTTTATTGTGTTTCCGTGTAAAGTTATATCTGTTTATATCGATAAAAAAGAAAGCATTCATCGCCAACTTTTGGGCTGGTTTTTTTTTTCTCATCAAACAGCGAGATTTGATTATAACTCTTATAATACACCAATGGCTCTAAAGCACAGGGTGAGTTGTTGTTTTTTTCTCAAACAAGACATGAACATTGAATCACCAACTACAGGAACTTTATCCACTTTGTTATGCCCGCTCAGCTTAAAGTCGAGAAACGTATATTTCAGTAAGTGCGCGAAAGTCAACAAAGGCAAACAACACTTGGATTTATGTGAGTTCAGCAGTAATACATGTCCATGACGTCAGAAGATCTTCGTTTTAATTTTATGTATTCTCGGTTGAATACTTAAATTTGTTATTGTTTCCAAACATTAGAATGCTTGTAACCTGAAAGGCTGTGAATAAATGTACGAAGTTTATGATCGCTCCTTCGACGCAGTCCGAGTTACAAATGTGTAACCTATGTTTTCTTATTTCAGCATCTTAAGTCCAAATAGTAGAAGGTTAAATATTTGATAAAAACATTAATTTGATTAAATCTCGAATTATTTATTTTAAATGATTATTCGACATATATTCCACATGATGTTAAAGAATAGTAAAACTCGTTTTTTGTCGATTTTTGGCTTACATTATACAAAATACAGAGAATTTTAAAAGTGCACGAAAATTACTCTGAACAATATCTTATTCGTAGTCCTAAATTTTACGTATCCAATCAGACTGATGCACTGTCAAGATATAAATATAAAACCATTGCCTTCAACATGCTTTAGCATTACTAAGTGTATACTCTATTCTTTACATAGGCTTCCAGTGAAGTTTTTAAGGATAAAGTGTTGCTACAAATTATTATGCTCCTTGTAACCCTGAGTATTTAAGATTTAATGAAACTGTTTGTTTGTTTTCAATTTTGCGAAAAAGCTATACGAGGGCTATCTGCACTAACTCTTCCTAATTTTGAAGAGTAAAACTGGAAGAAAAGCAGTTAGTTATTACCACTCACCGCCAACTCTTGGACTACTTTTTTACCAACATATAGTGGGATTAATCGTCACATTATAAGGCCTTCACGACTGAAAGAGCGATCACGTTCGTTGCAACTGGGAATCGAATCCGCACCCCTCAGATTATGACCCGAGCGCCTTAACCACCTGGTCATGCCGAGCCTGTTTAGTGAAATACCTTTCATATAAAGGTGCTACGTTTATTGGTTGTTTGCTTGATTTATGCACAAAACTTCATAACGGACCACCTGCGCTGTGCCAACCAAATGGATCTAACCTTTTAACTTTATGATCCCTAATTATGTGGTTCCGAGAGAGGTTTGTACTATATCATTCCCATTTCTACAAGCTTTAGGGAGTGTAGGCTTACTTGGGGTATTCTGGAAAGGACAAAACTATCAATAGTTATTGTATAGATTTGCATTTGACTTTGGAAAAACAAAAACAAATATAAAACGAAAATATAGATGTAAGCTAAAATCCAACGCTGTCACGCCGTTATGCTATTGCATCCAGTACAGATAATCTCTGTATTTGTATCAACAGTAGGCATTAACTAGAAGAGATGCAATTACGTTTTAATGAAACGAGAGACTGCTAATACAGCTTCACTTATCTAATCTAGAATGAAGCGTCTATTGAGCACATAGTTATGAGTTGTTTCTAACCATGCTAGTCGAAGGCTCACCAGCTTGCTTAAGTTAGTCAGTTGCGTATTATCTTAAATAAAGTCAAATAGTACACAGTCAGAATAAATTTCACATTAGTCATTTTGCAACTACGAGCTCCAGATATGTATGAACTATTTGATTTTAACCCTTCCAGAATTTTCAAGGAGACGAGAGGATAACGTGCGTTATATGGATTAAACAATGCCACTATGATGAATGAACTGCAGTTTTGGAATCGAAATAGATGGGATATTTGTAGAAAGGTTGTGCCGGATGCAGAAAGTATTTGTATAACATTCTGAAAAAAAATAATATCAAATAATCGCCTCAGAGACTATAGTCCATATTTTTTTTATTTAAAAAAAACTAAGTTTATTTTACCGAATTTCAAAAACAAAGCACGTATTTACATATACATGGAGATTCTTCTGTATTGGCCATCCAAAACAATCTCAGCAAAGGAACTTCAGACCTCTGATGATAAAACAATTTTTTACGATGATATGTATCGTCCCTAAAATTCAATAGCTCACTCAAAAGCACTCGTGAAGTTAAACTTTTAAATGTTAATGTTTTATAAATATAAAAACAACCTTCTGTTATTAATAAAGGTCACAGAAAGTTAAAAACTGTGTATTTTTAACTTGTAAAGTAAAACATATTATCACAGAAACTAATGCGATTATGACAGAATGCCAATATAGAGTCTAGCACGTAAATAATTACGGCCATGACACAATGCTGAAGTATAAAAAGCTAACTGTTAAACTAAATTTCTGTAATTATGGTATGTAAAGAATATGAACAAGGAATTTGACCCTAAAAGTAATAAAAACAGTTCGATTGTTTTGTTATTATGTACAAAGCTACACATAGGGCTGGCTATCTGTGCTCTGTCCACCACGGGTATCTAAACCCGGGTTATAGCAGTATAAGTCTACTGACATACCACTGTAACACTGTGGAAATGGATAGAAACGGTGGAAATTAACTTGGTATCTCAGCATGGATTCTAATCAGAATGACGAGACGAGAATGCTGACATAACGTTTATCATGTTATTGGAGAATACTTGTATTAAGTAACTATGCAACTATATCTGTCAAAATAACTGGATGAATGTAACGCAGACATTATTATAGACTAATAAGTCATTAACCAGAGACAAACTTTCCAAACTGTTTAGATAAATAAAGTGAATACCAAATATGTTGAAAGACAAGCAAACAAATAAACAAAATATTGTAGCAAGTGGTGTTTTTTGTTACTACAATTTCTCGGTTGAAATAGCAGTTTAAAACTTCCATTTGTTGTTATAATACGCTATACCTATTGTACTATATTCTTCTCAGCAAAATATTTTATTTATAAATTCTTACATAAAGATTTTAAAAAATCGTTCACGGTTATAGCACTTTTGAGCCACTGTACCTACTGTGTTACCAGCCCATTTTTTTAGAAGTTCGAAAGCAGGGAAGGACAAAATCCCTGCATAATGTTAACGTATCAAATTCGATTATAAGGGTGCAAAACATCTTTGAGTTTACTAGGTCATTAGAGTCCTTATTTTAGTATTAGTTAGATACAAGAGTTAGTATTAAAAGTTTTACTAGCATTTATCAAGAATGTAAAACGACATTTAGCGTTTAGTGAAGATCTGAGACCGTAAACGTTCAGAAACATAAAATTGGGAGAGAAATTTTTGATAGTTTTAGTTGAAGGGTTTTATATGTTATACTACGGTGGCTCTTTAGATAAGTAAAATCATAGCGTTTACAGTAATTGTGACATGATTTAGGTGGTAGTATAAACCATTTTAAAATGCCCAACTTTAGCAGACCATTGAGATTAGAGCTTAAACAGAATTGGACTTTACAACTGGTTGTTCAGATAGACGAAACTTCACAGCTGTAAACTTTGAGCAGGATTGAACCACTGATCGTGAATACAAACGAGTTAGCTGCCATCAAATACCCAGAGAAAAACAATCTGAGATGAGACTAAAACTCAACACTTTCATTATGGGTTATATTGCCTACAGTCGATTTGTATGTATTACGACGGGTAACAAGAAATAAATCGTTTAATGCGAAAAAGATCTTTCGGGTTGTTACACTGTCGTACCAGCAACAATGCTTTTAGAGGATAAAGATTGCAACAAAATTTACATAGGCATTCAGATGTCTCGGTGGAAATAACACACAACTAAATGGTCGTGGAAACTTTATTTGGAAGTGTAGGTAATGTTTCAACCAAACGTATCTACTCTCTTACTTAGATAATGCTAGACTCAGTTTACTACAAACAGCACGTGTTGATAGTAACTTAAGTAGATTGTTCAATATTATGCAGAAAATGTTTCGAGAAAAGCTCATATTAAAAACGATGATTAATTGATGTTATTATTAAATGATAAGGAAACCCAAATCAAGAAGCCCGATTAAAACACGAATCAAATAGTCCGTATTATTTCATTACCCATGAATCTCCCGGCATACAAACCAGCGCTTGCCTTCTTAGACGACAAGTACTAGTACAAAGTTAAGTGTAAGAAAAAGAAAACAATAAACAGACTTAAGATAAAAAATCTGATTTAAACAATACATCAAATAATAAGAAATACATATCTTGAAATGCATTGAAACATTCTGATGTGTACGTATTTCAGTTGAGAAATTTTTCAGGATGTTTATCTCACATTCAAAAATCGTGAACACATTTGGGAAGTGGGTTGATTTTAACTGGAGTCATTAGAACTTAATCTGCAGCTGCAGGTAATACATCCATACTATTATAATTGTTGCTTTAGAGTAGGTGTTCATTCATGGATATATGCGTTTATACAGAGATAAACTGCGTCACAATAATATGTCAGAGCCTATCCTTGTTTTAGTGTGCCCGGCATGACCGAGTGCGTTAGGCGTGCAACTCGTAATCCGAGGGTCGCGCTAAACATGCTCGCCCTTTCAGCCGTGGAAGCGTTATAATGTGACGGTCAATCTCACTATTCGTTGGTAAAAGAGTAGCTCAAGAGTTGAAAGAGTTGGCGGTGGGTGGTGATGACTAGCTGCCTTCCCTCTAATCTTACACTGCTAAATTAGGGACGGCTCAGGTTTATCCTCCTGGTTGGGGGTTGTGCAGTGCGCTAACAATCTACTCACTTAAAAAACCAGCCTGTTAATGAATCCGCAAGCAATTGCAGCCCTGTGTTCCTTTATGGAATCGAGAGGCATAATAATAACAATCCTCGCTTTAAGGCTTATCATTTTGTTGAATAGCACTGAGAAAAGTAATCATTTTGATGTGTTTTACAAATTTTAGCTAGTTAATTAATTTTTAATTAAATGACGTTGTAAGCGATTCACATATAAGAAAGACAATTTTATTTATACTTCTAGCATTTTGAAGCTCAGTAGGTAAGTAATTCTAGAAAGTTGTGTTTGTTTTTTACAATAATTTGAAAGAATGACAGAAACTAAAACTTGACTAGTGTATTTAAACTTCTTACCTTCTTCTGTGTCGAAAGTCGTAGATTACCTAATCCTATAAAGTATTATTCACAACAGAGACAACTTGCTCCAACTATTTGTGACATTGCAGATAAAATCAATCAACTGTAATAGTGTCCACCTATTTAATCAACTGAAAATTCCTTTAAATGAAAAAGAGCTCAAAACAAACGACTTCAAAAGAATTTTTTTGAAAATTTAACGAGTCATACTTGAGGTAAAATGAGTCAGAGCTCACAAGACTGACATTGCGTTATAGTAAAGCGTAACCGACCCGTAATTGTGTGTTTTTTATCGCATCTACATGGTCCACTGTTGTTGTCTCGATATTCTTGATTTTTGCTATGGTAACTAAAAACAATCCAATAGCGTACAGGAGCTAACTTACTTTTTGGATTGTTTTTTTTTT
This sequence comes from Carcinoscorpius rotundicauda, assembly GCA_011833715.1. NCBI lineage: Eukaryota > Metazoa > Arthropoda > Merostomata > Xiphosura > Limulidae > Carcinoscorpius > Carcinoscorpius rotundicauda. The sequence goes on from CM022395.1 coordinate 92,329,167, forward strand.
TTTTATAAGAGATACAAAATTTTAATTAGTTAAATAAGTCAACTGTTACCTTCCACAAAGCAGAGTATGCAGTTACAATCTAATGAGATAAGGGGATATTTAATAATTAACAAGTAGGAAGGAGAATATTACCTAAAATAGTTATTTATATATTTTTGTCTATTTTTCATCAGAGTAATAAACACAAAAAGTGATATCTTGCAAAAGGATATTATGCACTATTATTATTTCTAGAGACAAAATAACGATTTAACTTTTCTTATTTTGTATTATTACAGGAGACATTACTACCTATATGTAATATTTCTCACTTTACATTATTCTAAGAAATATTATTAACGATACAATTGTCCTCATTTTACTTTATTATAAAAGCTATTATTAACGAAATCATTGTTTAAATAAATGACTTAAGGTTAGTGCCAAAGGTTCAACTAAGTAGTTTAGATTAGTGTTAAATATCTAATGAATCAACGTAAGGCTAGTGCTAACGTTCTTTTTTAAAAATATTTCAGCATTCAACCCAAGTGAAGAGAACAAATGAGTTATTTCTTCTTTTCAAGTACCTAGAAGATTAAATACTCATACACTACCATAACGTTTTGTAGATTTACGTTACAGATGACATATCAACACATTTTGACTTATTTGTACAAAGTAACTTAATATGCGCGTTAGCTGATACAGACGCCAACATTTTACTATAAACACGATAATTAATTCATTTACTGTATTCTTGAAAACTCACTTAATAACTCACGAACGATGGTTAATGGAACATTATGCTTGTTCAAGATATATTTAAGATTTGCTTGACTTTAACATCAGGCGCCCTCCAGTTAAGATCAAAATTAATTGGTTTAGAACATTATAAATTTATCTGATAACACTGCTCCTTCCTATATTGTGAAGTTCCTGACGGAAGAATATACGTTTGTTTTAATAATGAGTGATGTCGAGAAAACCCACTTGTAGAGAAAAATATATATGTAGAAACGGCTCGTTTGGGTTGAGAATTTTTTTTTACGTAAAGGAGCGAACAACGTTTTGACCTTCTTCGGTCATCGTCAGGTTCACCTTAATAAATTGTAACCGACCGGAAGCTGTCGGCATGTTTGAAAGGGGTCGTGTAACTGAGTGTCGGGATTAGACGTTTGGATATATAATTTTATATTATGTATTTTGTTATTATTATTTATTATATTATTTTCAATATAGGTATAAAGGTGTTCCTTTGTATTGGTTTATTTTGGGCTTGAGTTGTTGAATAAGTAAGGCTTCTTTAATTTTGCGTTTGTTTATTGTGAACCTGAAGAAGGTCGAAACGTTGTTCGCTCCTTGACGTAAAAAAAGTTTCTCAACCCAAACGATCCGTTTCTACATACATACATTTGTTTTGTTCTTGAGCGATCCATCTTATATCCTTATCTGTTATATTATCTATGAATTGGTAACACTTCAGCAAATCCACCGACTCACGAAAAATCTCAACTAAAATAACAAAACAAATCTTTCTGAAAGTTTGACTTATAACTCTTTCTCCTACCCCTATTCTGGAACTTTGCTTTCGACACATCTTCCTGATGTGAGACACTGACCTCAGATGGGGCGGCGCCAATGGTTGATAGTCTTTTTATAATGCTAAGTTGAAAAGCTGTTTGATGTTGTTAAAACAGCTGGTTTTATCAAATGTACAAAAAAACAAAAAAAAAACGAATAGTTTGTTATTGATTGCCGCATTCGTTCGCTCTGGAAATAGTTTAAACCTGAAACTAGTGTGACTTTTTTGGGACGTTCTCATCATAATTCATTGGTTTTTCGATTGGGGAGTACAAACTGGTCAGCCAAGTTCTGGAATCTTATTTGGTCATTTCAATGCTGCAGTAACAGGTGGCTAGCAGTAGCAATAACAGAAGAATGCGAAATATGTTTTCCTCTTTCGTATTTGGTAGTAAGAGATGTTTTTGATTGGAACTCTCGAGTCGAAGCAGAAAGAAGCATGACTGATTTCATCTACGAACCATCAGATGTCTCATTTTGTGACTAATGTCCTTTTGTACATCAGTGATTTCTGTTCTACCTTGTTAATATCTTTCTTTACATCACTCTTGATTTCGCTAATTTCATCATCACATCCGTATTATATTATTTTAGTTTCGTTATTACAATCATTACACACTTCTTAATCATAGTAATTTTTTGCTCGTATCTGAAAGCTTGGTCGATGCTGTCTTTAATCAAATTTTTTAACGTTAATTGTTTCTTAAACAGAACTCCTCTTTCTTTTAACTTCTCGCTTAAATTCCTGACTTCCACTTCTTTGTGTTCTTTTAATTTTTAGTTTCCTTTTGTTTTTCAGTGTCTCTCTTCTTGATCTTTTTAAAATCTTTCACCTACGCATATTATCTTAGTAATTTCTTCATCTCAAAATGATTTTCCTAATTGAACTTGTTAGAATTATCTTCAACAACTGAATTGAAGTTTATTCAAAGTTTTATTGTATTTTATGTAACTGAAACCCAAGTTATTAAACCAGGTATTCTAACGTTGTTCTCTCGTTGGAAGGTTTTTTATAAAAACATTTTTATGAAAGTAATTGATTCTTCAGTCCACGAAAAAACAGCAAATTGTTTTATTACTTCTTTTAATGTCTCTATAAGCTTGAACATTTGTACACTGACGTAAGTTATCGTAGGCATACATTAAAATGGATTTCAAAGTGTTCTTCACGTATATAAGCAAAATTACTTTACTTGTACAAAGTAACTATATGCACATTTGCTAACACAGATCCAAACATTTTACTGACGTACATTGACTGGTTCACTATTCACTTCTTGAAAAGTCTCAATTTCTAACTACACGTTTCACAGAACAACGTATGTAAACTTTATTCTCGTTCTACATATTTTTAGAACTTTGTTGATCTTAATATAATATTTGTACTGACTAACATCTGAACTAAGAAAAGTATAATATTATAATTATGGCTTTAAAGAAATCTACAGTACTGTGTAAAGTGTTAGGATAAGAGAATATTTTATCTTTTTCTTGCATTTTGGGGACTAATTCTTCCATGCCATTGGAGAATGTAAATTTAAACACCATAATAATGTTTCACTTATCTCTATTGACAAGTGAAGGAGTCTGGATGAGAATACTTATCATTCTTTAAAATTCCCATACACTTGTACCAAGGGTATGTGATAAGGGTTTTGCTTGAATGAGCATACTGATTAAATTTAGAGTTTAAAGTAACTGTCATGGTACCCCTGCGGTGCCTTAGCTATATAGAAAGAGGCTAGCAAGGAGCTAATATATAATGCCAATATATGGTAGAAGAAATCAATTTAATAGCACTCCACCAATACACCTAAATAAAAACGGGGTTTAACACTGTATATTACGTTTTATTGTCATGTTAGGGTTCAAAAAATATTAGGGAATTATCAGTAGAGCAGAGTTCGTATAAAAGCTTTACGTTATGCTGGTTACACGCTCAGACAAATTGCTGCATGCTTGAAATGCTACCCAAACACTTTGAAGTATACTCTAGATCATGAGATCGAGAAAGAGAAATTTGAAAATAAAATTGTTTGTTTTTGAATTTCGAGTTAAGTTACACGAGGGCCATCTGCGCAGGCCGTCTTTAATTTAACAGCTAATCATTACTGCTCACCGCCAACTCTTGGGCTACTATTTTACCAACGAATATTGAGTTTCACTGTAACATTATAAGACTCACAAAGCTGAAGTAGCGAATATGTTGGGTGTGATGGAAATTCAAACCCACGAGCAAAAACTTACGAGTTGAGCGCTCTAATCACCTTTCCATGTCGAGACCTTGAAAATAGGAAAGGAAGAGGCGCAACACCTAAACTGAATGATACTGACGTTGCAACACCTAAACTAAATGATACTGATGTTAAGTATCTTTGTTTATACAGCCTGCAGGATAGAAGGAAGACTGCCACTGATATCAAGAACGAAGTAAAAAACAATGCACCAAATGACAAAAAAATGTCCAGATCTACAATATCAAGAAAATTCAACAAAAATGGAATATCTGGTTGTGTAGCAGCTAAAACACCTGTACAAATATTCTTCAAATGTTCGCCAGAGACTGAAATTTGTTAAAATATAAAGTACAAAAATGTACTATTGGCAATTAAAGAAGGTGTTACGGACGGATGAATGCAGGTTTGAAATATTTGGTTCAAAGTATAGATTGTACATCAGGCGGAAGAAATGTGAAAGATACTTACTTCAATACAAAGCACCTACCATGAACTGGGTATGGAAGAGATGCCAATTAGTGGGATCACATCCTTCGTTACCTAGGAGATGGATGCTGCAACATATTCCGTTTGCTTACCAGTTTGGCACGGCAGGTTATATGTTCTGCTCGTTCAGTTTATTTAGCAAGCCATCGCGAAATTCATTTAATTTCCATGTTTAAAGTGCGTGTACGTAAACATATTTATCTCCATTACCATAGGTGTTTGTTACATAACTCATTAGGTGTTTTTTATTATACGTATTCTTATGTTGGTACCTTGGCAAACCAAGGTGCCAAAGGTTATTACTTGTGTACTTTATTAAGATAAGTTGTAATTTCTTTATTTGCATTGTCTTTTTAATTTTGGTACCAATAACAGAACTATTAGTTTCTTGTTTTGATACGTAAACTGTATTATTTGAATAACTGCTGTTCAAAATTACATCTTTGCATATTTTTTGTTTCTAATTTATTAACTTTGTGGTAATTTTCAGCATGATAATCTGTAGAGTTATTGATACATGATAATTTATTAACTTGTGTTTTAATTGTTGTATTTATGTGTATACCCCCTCGTTGAGGTGGGATAAGTAAAGAGAAAAACAAACAAACCTACCATGAAGCATGGAGGAGATAGTGTTATGGTTTCGGTGTGTTTTTTTATTCTTTCTGAGGTTACAGAAGATATTTGCAAGATAGATAAAATACTACCATGAAGATAATGACCGCAAACTCTCATTCAGCCTATGTATAAATTAATTGGAAAAGAAATTAGCTGTCGGAATTGTTGAAATGATGCAATGACCCCCACAGAAACTCGGTCTCAACCCAGTTGAACAGATCTGTGGTTCAATAGATCAGAGTATTGACAAATCAAATGTAACTCTATGGGAGTGTATCAGAGATTATGGGAGTTAAATCTCAAAGCGCAGTAATGTTGTAACAATGCCTGAAATAACAAAAAGGGAGACACAAAATATTAATTGTTGTTGTAGAAGCACTTCCACCACGTGTCTGTTGTTGTAAAAACCTTCCTGTGACTTATCTTCCACCTTTCTTTAAATGTAACCTGAAATCTAATTTTTGACTTTGTTCTAACGCTATTGCACGCTACTGTAACCAAATGGTTTAAGATTAAGGTTTAAGTATATAATTAAACAGTTCGAGGCTTATGCTAAAGGTATAACAAAGCGCTTGAGGCTAACGTTGAAAATATAAACATCTGCAGGCTAGTGCTAATAATTTAGCTAAATGGTTTGAGCCTAAACAATTAAAGGATAGTGCTAAATGACTAAAAGTTTTAAATGCAATGTTGAAGGTTTAACTCAAGAACTAAACTATTTTGTGGTGTCATGCAAGTGAGAAAGTATTTTAAGATCCATCGTATTTGTAGGTTTTCTTGTGGTGTCATAGAAATGAAAAATAAATTTTTAACTAGTTTTGAGTCTGTTAGAATGTTTATTGACGTCATACGGATAACAGGTTACAGTAAATGTAAGGTGCTTTGATCCTGGTAGACAGTTCTGTGATGTCGTAAAGGTAACAAATTACAGTAAATGTAAGTTGCTTTGTATTGGTTTGGTTACTTTCTGATGTCGTACAGATGAAAGATAATATTTTATGTAACATGTTTTGTATCTATTAGACTGCTTTATAGAAGTTGGAAATTATATATTGAATACAGCCTACGGGATTAGTCTCTAATACAGCCTGTGGGAATAATCTGCAATACAGCCTGTGGAATTAATCTGTAATGAGGTACTGTTAAGAAACGTTATTACTTTTATGAATTGTACGAAAGAAATGTGGAATATTGTAAGAATATTATGTATGGTTGTTACGTGATGTATGTAGAAAATATAACTGTTTTCATATAGCAGACCAGTTTGTATAGAAAACTTACTCGAGTATAGCAGAGAGAAACTTAAATGTAGCATGAAAATCTCGAACATTCATATTTCTAATGAGCTTCAGTTTTTATTTTACACATAGAATTCTGGATACGAGTCACATATTATCAGGAACATGTATTGATTTTAAGGGATCATTAATAAAGTCGTCACCGGAATGGAGAAAGGATGAAACTTATTAAAAGTTGATTCCCAAAGGATCTGAATTTTCATCAACAAATGTGTAAGCTTACAAATACATAAGCCTCTGATATTAAGGTAATATATATCAGGGCGTGAAGGCCAAGCTGTATTACACCTCAAACAGATGAAAGTGCGCGGTTAACGCAAACTCTTTAACGCTTCTTTCTTCAGGCAACTGATTTTACTGAATTTCTGGTTTGCAGATAGGAACCTAGACTTCACGTTGAGAAAATCAGTTGTGCTAATTTTCTTGTTTGCAGATAGGACCTAGATCTTACATTGAGAAAACTAAATGTGCTAATTTTCTTGTTTGCAGATAGGACCTAGATCTTACATTGAGAAAACTAAATGTGCTAATTTTCTTGTTTGCAGATAGGAACCTATACTTTACATTGACAGAACTAACTCTACTAATTTTCTTATTTAAAACTAGGAATTCTTCCTTAATGCTTCTTGAAAATAAACGTCGTGGCCCAAAGTTGTATTTATTTCAACAAATGTAGATAAAACAAAAGTTTAAATAATTGAAATACTGAGATCTGGGAAACTTAGGGTAAGTTGTAGTTTAAATTTCAATAAAATATATTTGATTGATGGTTTATCCACTAATATTGTTGTACATTATATCATTATTTTTACTGACGAATATAGGTACAGAAATTGTTTTTAGAAGAACAATAATAAGAAATACAATATTGGAAAATTATTGAAATGAAAGTGCCTTAGGTTTGAATAACTTTGAATTCGTGCTGAAATCAACGTAAAGAATTTAGTATCTTAATGACACAAGGAAAGTCAAACAGTCTGAAAGATGTCAAATTTTCAATAACTTTTGTATTATGAGTACATACGAATATTTCAGATCATTACTGCTATGAACGCGCTGATTGAATTTAAAGAAAGTAAAAGTTTGTTTTTGTAATTATAAGTTGATACAACAACCTACTATGATAACATTCAAACTTTGATGAGTCCGATTATTACAAATCTAGCAAACAATCAGTGTGGAAACCTACATCCAGGTCTCGGTCATTAAAAAGAATATTTAACCAAGATTTTGTACTGAACCAGTAACAACATTACTCTCGAATATGTTGTGGTAATATATGAATGTTCCGATTTGGAACGGTTATTACTTATGGCATTATGAGCATGTATCCGGAACTAGAATAGGACAGTAAATGAAGTCAGTGCGGCTACAAACTGTTCAAAAATGTTGGTCGTTATTCACCTGAAAGTAAAGTAGATTTATTGTTGAAATAATTATTATGTTGTTAGAACACAGGAAAGAAAGTTAGCATTCATATTCTGATGACAGAAAGCCAGGCTTTATATTCAGAGGACTAATCATGACGACATTTTTTTAGACGCGGAAGAAAGTTTAGAACGAAATCACTTGCTTTCTGATAAGAACCAATATGACGCAGTCATAAAATTACTTAAATGCATTACTATAAGAATGAACTTTATCAATAAGGACTTGTGTTACTGAAGATGGTTATAGTGCAGTTTGTATATCTAGTGAATAGTGAAACATTTCAGTGGTTGTAACATTCTCAGGAACTTCTTGTAGTTACCAGTTCTAGTGAATAGTAAAACGTTTTCAAGAATCTCGTGTAGTTAGTAATTGCTGTAAATAGCGAAACGTATCTGTGATTGTAACGTTCCCAAGCACTTTGCGTATTTATTAGTTGTACTGACATGAAAAATTACTTGATGGTTATTTAAAACTAAAATAACCAAACGAAATGAACAGATTTGTGCAGATTTTATAGTTGCTAAAATTAAATTGCTTTTACAACTATAAGGCCAAATGCTAATTTGATCAAGATTGAACATTTAATTAAAAATAAAATTTTGAAACGTAGTTGTAAGAAGTTAAGAAGGAATTGGTATAATTACTCCGGCACACTTTGTCCAAATATTCAGTTAAATATTTAATAGCTACTAGTATTGTTTCTTCAAGTATTGGAACTAACTATTTGCTGAAAGAACAGGATAGAACCATTCAACGTTATATTAAACTAGATGAACGTTCAATGGTCTTTGAAAGTGTTATGTTTTAAGAACAAAAAAATAACACGAAATTTAAGTTTGCTCTTGAAGCTCATACGTCATGCTGTGTAGCCTAGAAGGTGCATGATTATCCTCGTGACGTTATACTAGTATCTACTGACTTACTGAGTGACAGACAAAACACTATTGAATTGTGGCGTGAGTGTTTAAAACACGTGAAACTTTCAGAAAATAAAATAAAATAATACCCTAGTTTTCATTCTAAACACAAGTGTACATATCTGAAACAAGATTACGTCCCGTGTATCCAGTTAATAAACGTTGGTAATAGCCCAAAATAGTTAGTGTTAAGAATAAACTCTGTGTAAGTTATGTTTAAAACTTAGAATTTCTTCTTATGGAGACATGTAACGAAGATCTCGCTTGAAAAGGAACTGCTTCGTAACTAGCTTGGAAATTTTGCTTTCAGCAAACCAAACAAGGAAAACCTTTTAACTCTTCATCACATACACATTTTACAAACCAAACTTTTCTATAAATTATATTTCGAAGAAATAACCTTATTTCAAAATGTGTTGTTATTTTCTAAAGTCTTTCATTGTAAAAAATGTTTGTTTTTTATGACCAGCCAGTTCTATTCATTTTCTTTAAAAATGGAAAAGAAAAACAAACGAGCACAGAATGAAAATCAATGTCTTTCCATCGTTTTTCTGTAAACTGAGAGGCTGAGGTCTGTGTTAAGAGGTCTGTAAAGGGTAGTTACAAAGTATGATAAAACATACAGCGCTTCTATGCTGATTTTCCTAAGTATGCATAATATTTGTAAATGTGCATTATATGAAAATCCTAACGAATTATGGATTATTATTCATTTGTGTACAAAATTCAATTAATTCACTAAGATGTCCAGAAGTGCATAAATCAATATTATATAAATAAAAGAAATTATCATTCAATCTATTAATATTTAATTAAATAAAGTTATATTTAACTACATCGCTTTTCGTATACCCTTTGCTTTCTCAGTGCAAAGTACAACAATGACAGCAAGTGTGTGGCGCCATCTACAATAATCTAAGTGTAAGATGAATGAAAATTCCTGGCATAAAGAATATATTACAATTAAACGCTTTAAATAAACCACTGATTAATGTTCGGTTAAGGAAATATAGCTTCTCTTAAAGTGATGTTAAATAAATGTAAAATTTATACAATAAATTATAAGTACTGTATCAAATTTATCATTACTAAAGCTAGTTTTATCAGTAAAGAAAACGGCCCAGCATTGTCAGGTGGTTAAGGCACTCGACTCCTAATCTGAGGGTCACAGGTTCGAATCTCCATCACACTAAACATGCTCGCCACTTTCAAGCGTGGGTGCGTTATAATGTTACGGTGAATCCTACTATGTGTTAGAAAAATAGTCGCCCAATAGTTTGTGGTGGGTGGTGATGGCTAGCTGCCTTCCATATAGTCTTACACGACTAAATTAGGAACGGCTAGCGCAGGTAACCTTCGAGTAGCTTGGCTCGAAATTTAAAATAAACCAGTAAAAAAAAAATAACTTAGCCTAATTTTCATTCTGTTAAACTGAATTAACATAAGTTAAGAGATAAGCCTCCGAGAGACATGAAACAATACTAAATTATTAAACTATCTGACGAAAGTGTAAAGGCGCGGACCATGTGTTACGATGCCAAAGGGTACAACACACGTGTCGACCTCCACATCCAAATAGAGTTGTCGTTTTCACACATATCAAAAATAATAAGCATAATATTCATACAGTATTGTTCACACACACAGAGAGAAGCTAATCCACACGAACTTAGTTTATAAACACAAAACAAGACCACTTTAAATGATCAGCTCACTCAGACCTTTATATCTATTGCCTATTTGTATATAAATGGTCCTGACAAAAGACGCTTGACACTAATTCATTCAAAAAGAAACATGTATTTAAATATCAACCAAGATTTAAAACTTACATACTTTGATTTTATGATATCAATATAATTAGATAAAATATTTGATTCTACAGATACTAAATAGTTTTATCTTGCGTGAGTTTTGCAACGGTGACACCAGAGTTACACATGTGATTATGTCATTAATATCCAGGTATAATTGCATTAAACCATTACTTTAACGCTAATCTTACCTAGGATTTAAACAGATCGCAATGTTGTTAGTTTACATTCGTTAGTCCTCAATGATTTTCTTACATTGAGATTATCTGTGGAAAAAAATCTCCTTTTAAAGTGGTTATCATCTCAACTATTTTAAAATAGATATATTCTCACTTGAAATTTGAAATATCTGTTTTAAGACAGTCAAAGAATAATCACTTGATTTATATATAAATGTGTCTCACATAACCAGGTAATTACGCCACTCAACTCGTAATCTGAGGGTCACAGGTTTGAATTCCCGTTACACCACACATGGTCGTATTTTCAGCCGTGGGAGCGATATAATGTTACGGTCAATCTCATTATTTGTTGATAAAAGAGTAGCCCAAGTGTTGGCGATGGGTGGTGATGACTAGCTGCCTTCCCTCTAGTCTTACAATGCTAAATTTGGGACGGCCATCGCAGATAGCCCTCGAGTAGCTTTGTGCGAAATTAAAACGCTGTATAAATGTTATTTTATGATTACAATTCTAAATCTCTCTTCTGTATTGTTCAGTAGTGTAAAATGAGTTCGACGATTTGTTAGAATAGTAAATTTAAAACAACATAGTGTACATAAAGTTAAGTTTTTGCGCTGATATTTATGTGATAAGATTATATATGTTATTCTAACAATGTTTCAAAACTTTTGTCATTTTAGAAAAAAATGAATAAATTTTCGGATTCTGAAATTCGAAATTACAAACATAGCATGTGATTGGAAGCTTTTAACATTTAAATAAAGAACTGTTTGTTGCAGACTGAACATGCGAACGAGTTTATCAATAGAACCTGGAAACAACTAACTCTGTTGTCGTTCGAGTACATAATTTATTGTATTCGGTATTGAAATCTCATACATTTCACATGTTTATATATTATCATAGATTAGAACTGAATACTGTTAATATTGACTTTTTTTAAATTGACATCTCAGTATCGTTCACAGTACGTAATAATTTTATGTGAGCTGAAATGTCCCATCAAATACTGAAGAATAATATAACATGAATATACATTTAGACAGAAAAATATCTCTACGCTAAAACTAAAATGTGGAAACTATACAATGAACCTTAGTAGAAGAGTTATCAAATGTAGTAGCCCCCACGCAGTGGTTTGGGCCTTCTGTCAAATTAACCTTTATTTACATTCAGATGCGAAAAAAGGAACCCACTAAACAACAACAGTAGACATGAATCCTCAAACAAGCAACTTCTCACATCTTAAACTACTATTCATCACTCCTACAGCATATCTTAAAATACTGTTTACTTTCCCTGCAGCATAATATAATCATCATTCATTATCCCTTCAACGTATCTTAAACTAACGTTCACTACCCCTGCAGCATATATTAAACAACTGTTCATTACCCCTGCAGCATATATTAAACAACTGTTCATTACCCCAGCAGCATATATTTTACTGCTATTCATTACCCCTGCAGCATACAGTGTTCCCTCGCCACTTCGCGGATCCTCTTTCGCGGCTTCACCACTTCGCGGGCTCGGCCCCCCCACATATATATATATACATACATACATATATATATATATAATAAACATTAAATCTAAAATATAGCATTAAATACCATTAAAATATTAAAAATAAATATAATTAATAGTGTAAAGAAAAAAACAGGTATATTTTGAGATATAAACATATATTTGAGTTTATAACAGCGTAAAAATGGAAACAGAACCAACTGGAAAGGCTATAGATGTACGCATTGTGCGTCTGCGAAGGCTACGTGAGATCAGCTTCATGGCGTAGCGATGTGCAAGAGGGGCTATGATTGGTGCAGAAATGAAAGACGGCCAATGACAGCTACCCATTTTGATTGGGAGGGTTAGATAGTTGTACAGGGAGGGTTTTAAAAGTCTAAATGCACATAAATATATACGTAAAAATCGGCGATCCCACTTCGCGGAAAATCTCCTTTCGCGGGGGGTTTTGGAAGACATCTACCGCGATACACGAGGAAACACTGTATATTAAACAACTGTTCACTCCTCCTGCAGCATATCTTGAACTACCATTAACTACCCCTACAACGTATCTTAAACTATTATTCACCACTCCTGCAGTTAATCTTTCTAATTTTATTTTGGTGGAGGGATAGAGTTAGGGGGAATGTGGTTATTGTTAACAAAAGGAGAACACAATTCAAATACACAATATTACAGATTATTACCGTCGGGATCACTCGTGCAGAAAGTAAATATTTTCCCTGGAGATGGCGTTTCATATCAATCATAACGAAACTTACATTTTAACAAAATTATTTGATAAAATTGTAGCGTAAATTTACAATGTTGAAATCTGTATTCCAATTAAAGAGCAAACCAAACTAGTTTCTATACATTAATTGCTTCGTTTTCATAGGTACCAAAGCGTTCCTGAAATTTCAAAGCTTGAGATGTCTGGGTGAAAAAACAATAACAATGAATACTATTATAAGAATTACAATTGCCTATAAATATGCCATTACTGCCAAACTGTGATCGTACTAAATAAAATTCTTTCCTTTGTTTGTAGTTAACACAAAGATACACAATAGGCTATCTGCGCTGTGCCCACCATGAGTATTGAAACCCGTTTTCTAGCAGCGTGAGTGCACGGAATACTTGTGGAACATACAGTTATCTTTATTTTCTATAACCTTACAAAAAATTAGAAATAAAATTTTCTCTCCAGATTCCAGGATGTGAAAATAAAAAAGACTGTCCGATGAACATAGTCAATTGTGTACCTTCGCGTTTAGAAACAAATAAGTATTCTGTATTATACAAGAATTAACCTTCAAACACGTTTTCAATGCAGTGAAAGGAATCCTATAAACAATAACAGTAAAGATTACTTAACGTTGCAACGCTCCACACCTTAAACTACCATTCACCGCCCCTGCAGCATACCTTAAGCTATCATCCACCGGCTAGCACGGGAAATCTTAAGAACAAAAAGATAAGTGTAGCATATACACTAATCGATAATATTATAGCAAATGGTTGGCAACATACGATTTATACTAGAAGTCTAACGGGCAAAAACAGCGAAACTTCAGCAGAGAACTTTATTAGAATCTACGAAACATACGTACGCCCCGTAATAGAATATGCATGTATAAATGTAGCGCCGAAACGCATAAATAAATTACAAGATCTACAAAACTCGCTACTAAATACAGTATATGTACAAAGTACCCAGCGCCACCTCATCATAATTTCTGCACAAATACCCTTCTATAGAATTCTACAAAATTTACTAAATTATTTCGCGTAAAATTTACGTAAAAATGACCTAATGTGTGGATTAAAACTCCACTGCATACACAGATAGTCCTAAATTCCTCTTGCCTCTTAACATTTTAACGGAGATAATTATTAACAAAACCATCTGATGCTAAACTAAATAAAACAGAGCATTAGATTTATGTCTATGCAATAACACTGTAAGGGTTGTGTGTGAATGTCCTCGATATGGAGTAAAACTAATGTAATGTGATAAATACATGTGGAACTGTAAGAGAAAAATCTACTTATCATAGAATATCAATGTATTATTTTTTGGTATTTTGCACAAAACTACACTGGGCTATCTGCGTTAGCCATCCCTGATTTAGCAGTGTAAGACTGGAGGGAAAGCATCTAGTCATCACCATCCACAGCCAACTCTTGGGCTACTTTTTTACCAATGAATAGTGGGAGTGACCTAACTTTATAACAGTTCCGGCTGCAAGGCGGAGCATGTTTCGTGCAACTGGGATTCGAACCCGCGATCCTCAGATTACGAGTCGAACGCCCTAAACACCTGACCATGCCGGGCAATATCAATGTAAGTACATACATATATATTTCCCTAACAGGGATCAGAGTAAATGGGGGATACCCCGACCCTCATGTAGTATTTAAATTGATATTTATCTGAAATAGCAACAATCTACTAGGCGACGTAAGAGGCCCAATGGAACATGACCCTCCCAGGTCTATAAGACCTAAGTACCACTAACGAGACGAGAGCAAAAATATATAAGGTTTAAGAAATTACGTCACAAGTAACACCAAATAACTTGAACACGTGTTATTTAATACTAAACGATTCTGTCCCCCAGTGGCTCAGCGGTATGTCTGCGGAGTTACACGCTAAAATCCGGGTTTCGATACCCGTGGTGGGCAGAGTACAGATAGCCCATTGTGTAGCTTTGTGCTTGACTCAAAAAACAAACAAACAAAACAAACTTATCGATTCATCGGCTATTCACATTCTTGTTATTCAGGAAGTAACTGCCACTTTTATAAGGAGGCACTAAAAACATTGTAATGTTACTTCTTTCAGAAAGTGTTCTGGTGGATCACATGCAAACCTATAACACTAACATTTGCTGTTTGTTTTCCGCAGTGCGATCAGTAAGAATAGGTCATTGTGTGGCAGCTTAAATAAACCATGCTATGTTTAGAGGAAACTCTAAGAAAAACAAGCAAACAACAAACATGAGTTTACAATAAACGCGTGCCGTTTCTATTCAATAAGTTTTGATGAGGGGCGTCTTCTTTCAACTTAGTTTGCACAAAAAAGCTGGCTGAGTTACAGTTTGATCAGTTTGCTGCCCCACAAATTAATTAAGACTTTCCTAACGAGGTTTTATTAATATTGTTGTCCAGCTATTCACCTATTTGCACATAAAGCTAGAATTTGTTTTAAGGAACCTTCACGGGACGTAAACAGCGTATAGACGCACAATCACTTGGTTTCTAAGCCTATTTTAAAACATTCAAAAATCTAGCTTAAAACCTACATTATTCATTTTCGATTGTTGATTAATAACATTATTATTTATTCATTACTCATCAAAGCATCTAAATCAGTAACATTCTTATGCTGTTATTTATCAGTATGTAGATTACAATACTAAAGTGTTTATTTTTCAAACCATGTAGATTTATAATATCATTACTCACGAAAATATTAGTTTAATAAAATTAAATAATTTTGCACTAAATAATTTTCATTAATAAAACAATTATTTAATTATTGTAGATTGAAATAGTTCAGCCGGTGGTTCACAATCCATTGTGTTGTTGTGCATTTAACAACAAACAGTCTACAATACTTCATTATAAATAAATTAATATTGTTCACCATTGTAATGACATTATTCACCAATACTGACGATTTATAGTGTATTTTAAATACATAGCCTGACACATTAAAATTTAAGGGGCTTTGCCCACTTTTAATTTTCTGTTTTTGTTGACTTAAAATCTTTATGATTTTTTGCAGAAATCACTTTTTATTTTACTTTTATAAACGTTATACTAATGTGTTAAAATAATAAAATATAGATATATAAGGGAATACATAATTACTTAAGTGTATAAATAAGAATTAATATTCATTACAAGACTGACAACTCTTATTACCACGTGCAAACCACCGCCGCACTCGATCTATCGTCAATGATGGTAAGTCTCAGGGTTATTTAGTCTCAGTCGGTAATTAATCTTCGCTTAATTTGTTACAATTAAAAATCGCTCTCTGTTTCTGACATAATTGCTATTTACCACACCCATCACTTGCAAATATGATAAAGTGGATTTCTATTAATTACATTCCTGAAATGAAATCTGGTTCAAAGGAAATTGTTGAAACGTAATAAATAAATGAGTACACACAATACAAGCTACGGTGTTCTCTTTCATTTCTGATTATGTTGCTGAAGATAATAAATTATTCTTAACTGCAGTTACATGCAGTTCTTTCTTGATCTGCAATGAACTAGCTAGGGATTGTGTTTGTTTGTTGGACTTTGCGCACAATTACAAGACGGAGGCGTGCAGAGGTGTGTGTAGTCGCCCTCCCTAGTTTTGAAGCGATGGACTACAATGAAGGTTAGCTGGTCAACCTCACCCACCGCCACTTGCTAGGCTTCTTTTGTCAGATCAAATTTTGGACTTTAGCAGCTACTATCATGACAGGCCCACAACCTCTTTCCCTCCTCTTTTATTTGGTTTTGGAGACAATCAGACGAATAACCTGAAACCTACAGCACCGTTGTCTGACCAAATGACCGCGTTCGACTTTAGTTAGAGGACAAAAGAAAACAAATGGAGGAAGAAACAAAGATAACTTTATATTTACAAATGCGTTTTCATAAGCTCATTTTAAGAGAATACGATTTGCTTTAATAATGTCACTCACGACGTGTTAACTCTGAACCTAGTGCTACATGCTGCACCTCGGCGCACTATATTTCTCTCATGACAATCTTTGTGTATCATGGAATTATAGGATAATACAGTTTTATTAAAGTTAAAGTACGATTACACAGTTTTCGAGATGAAAATATATAGGAGAAGTATCGACTTTGAACATTAACATAAGCTTATTTCTTTTTTTGAATTTCGCGCAAAATTACACCAGGGCAATTTGGACTAATTTAACAGTGTAAGTCTAGATTGCCCTTGTGTAGTTTAGCGCCAACCCTTGAGCTACTCTTTTACCAACGAAGAGTTAACGGTGATTGATAATGACGACCTACCTTACCTACAGCTGAAAGGACAAGCATGTCTGGCTTGACGGTGATTCGAAACCGTGCCTCTCAGATTGCGAGTCGAGGGGGCTAACCACCAGGCCATGCCGGGCCCATTAACAAAAGACAAACATATCGCCACTTGGCACGAAAAGAAAAACATATAATAATTTTATTAACTGAAAGTTATTTCATTACATACCAATTTAATTATTACCACTTAAAAGGCCCTGGCACGGCCAGGTGGTTAAAGCACTCGAGTCGTAATCCGAAGGTCGCTGGTTCGAATACCCATCGCGCCAAACATGCTCGTCCTTTCACCCGTGAGGTGTTTATAATGTGAAGGTCAATCACACAGTTCGTTGGAAAAAAGAGTAACCCAAGAGTTGGCGGTGGGTGGTGATGACTAGCTGCCTTTTTTCCAGTCTTACACTGCTAAATTAGGAACGGCTAGCGGAGATAGCCCTCGTGTAGCTTTGCGCGAAATTCAAAAACAAACAAACAAACCACTTTAAAATATTAAATATACTTTAAAAACAGTAAAGGTACTTTCAGTAGCAGGATATAGAAATTAAATTAAACAAGTAAAAGAAATTTAAAAAATGAAATAAAGACAATTAAATTATTAACTTAACTAAAAATATCCACTTTTGCATTGCTAGACACGAGCTTTATTTAGTGTTTTTTTAAAGAAAATTCTAGAACGTTATATTATGTGTCTTAGATAATGAATCATCTCTGCATAGCTTCTGCGACTAACAATACGACACCACTACTTACCCGGATAGTTGGACATTTAAAGGATGCCAACTCAGTGGGTAGTCGCCGTTAGTAATACAAGCCACGGTTTTTGTTCAACTGTAAATATGATTGTGGATAACACAAAGTTTAATTTATCATAAGATATAAGTTTTTATCAACTCTCAAGGTTCCTATTCCCATCGTCACATTTTGTATATCCTGAATGATAACATCGTTTTTGATATCCTTGTTTTCTGTTTGACCTGCGCTCTTGATTTTCTATAAACTTCTAATTCTCTCCTCATACCAGTAAATTTAAATTTATGATACTTTTCATTAATTTTATCCATAAACTATTTTTGATCAAACTTGGTTTTATTCTTGCAGCCACCCTCTTATTTCTATAAGAAATATTTTTATCTTCAATATTTAAAATTTTTCCACGTTTGATCATTGTCTCAAAATAATTCAGCTGCCAAATACATAACATATAATTATTGTTGCAATCCTCCAAAATTTACTTTCTTGAAACTTGTAACCAAAATATAATTATTCCTTATTACTATTTGCAGTAAAACATCGAACCCAATACAACAACGATCATTTGCACCTAAAGTTTCTCCTATTTTCACCCTCATGGCCATTTCTACACTTAAAGTTAACGGTAAATCTATTTATAAGTTCCTTGCGTAATTGGAGAAGAAAGCCATCCTCAATAGTTTATAAAAAACTTTTCTCTCTCATGAGTGTGTGTTTTCTTATAGCAAAGCCACATCGGGCTATCTGCTGAGCACACCGAAGGGAATCGAACCCCTGATTTTAGCGTTGCAAGTCCGTAGACTTACCGCTGTAATAGCAGGGGGTCCTCTCTCATGGTTTGACTCTTTCATTTCCCAATTTATGTGCCTGAAATTTATTTATTTATTTATAATAAATTTCTTGAGTATTTGACGAAGAAAGCCATTCTGAATACTTTATAAAAACTTTTTTCTCTCGTGGTTTGACTCTTTAATTTCCTAATTCATACGCCTAAAATTTAATATAACCCACAATTACTACTTGTTAAATTTGTTAAATTACTACTTCATTAACAGCTGAAATTATAATATGTAATGTTCCTCACTAATTTGTTCAATACCATCTGCAACAAAACCCACTGGAATTTTTTTTTCCTTTTGAATCCGTTAACATAAACCCAAATGAATTCAGTCACCTTGCTGTCCCCAACTTCAACAGAATGTAATTCATGTTAGGTATATAAAGCCACTCTTAACCTATTAAGTAATCTGTAACCTTGTATTTCAGGGAAATTTCTGTCATTAAGCTCATTTGTTTTGAACTACATTTGAGTTATTTCCATTATATCAAATTCCTTTATTCTTACTAGTGCCCTAAAGTCGTCTACGTTATTTATTATACTTCTAGCATAACACGAGTAGCAGTTAAGTCTATTACAAGTACTACTTTTGTAATTATTCTCTATACTAAACCATTCTTTAAATACTAGTTATTGTTTTTTACCTTTCGTTTTTGCTAATCCTTACCACTGTCTATTCCTAATTTAAATGTTTCCTTGTAGCTGAGTTACTAGCCCTTCCAAACAAGCCATTCTCTAACATATTTAAATGTAATCTATGCATTCCAAAAATCCCCTTTTCCAATTAAACTGATCTCTCAAGTTCAACCAGTCACTCTGCTTATCGTTACATACGAGCCTAAGCCCAGCATTTAGTCTACTTATAATTTTATCTCCACAATGTGTGTCTCTGACACAAATACGTTATGATTCTTTTCTTCAAAAGCCTTTATTGACCCCATCTACTTATCAATTATCTCCACTGACCTACCTTTCCAGCTTCTACGTATACCAAAAAAATGCATCTTTCTTACCCCCTCAAGTATTTCTCTTGTCTCTTAGTTACATTCTTCATCCGTAGCGTAATATGATTCTTTTCTCCCTGTTTAACCCACAGACTATTCTATTCACATGTTTTGGCAAGGAATCACCTATAACTATAACCTGATTTTTATATATATATATCTTTCTCTCACTCTTTTGTTTACCTTCCCTTCAATAGTTTTTAATTGCATAAGCCAACGGCTAAAATATATTGGTCAATAGAGCATGCTCGTTACAATAAACTCCACATCATCTGCTCATTGCTGAACCAAATTTATAAACCTATTCCGATTTCCTCTATAAAGAAAGAGATAGCATAGTTTTGTTTAACAATGCATAATGTAGTGAAAAATAAATGTCTCTAAAAATATCCAGTGAAAAAATGAAAACTTGCAGGAATATTCAGTGAAGATATAAATAAATTTGTAAAAATATTAAATGAGAAGATGGTCTTGGTTATTTAGCCATTCTGCTGAAGCAGTAAAAAGTTTGTAGAAACATGTAGATGATCAGGTGAAGATATTCATAATAAATAAGATTATTTGTTGTTAACCTGAAACAACAATTCAATCAACTTATAGTTTTTCAAGTAATAATATTATTTAAGAAATAAAAAATACCAAGGAGGAATTAATTATTGCTGTAAGAGATAAGAAGAGAGGTAAGGGCTACCACAAATGTGAGATATGGTATTAAAAATGAGCTTTAAGAAAAATAGGAGAAAAACATTTCACACAAAATGTACTTTTATCCTTACAGACCTTCCTTATCAGAAATAGCATCTTTACAACTGAAAAATTGTAATAAAATATTTGGAAACTTGATTCTTAAAAAATAAGTGAATATTATCCATAACTTCTACATTTCCGTGATGATTTTACTGTCTTGAAATATTTTTATGCCCTAGAGTAATTCCTTTACGATGACTACGAAACTTATATCCGTTATTCTCCATCTGAGTTTTTACAAAACAACATATGTACTTTCAAATAAGGGAACTATTTACATTAAAATTGGGTTACATTCTTTTATGCTCATAATTTCGATAAGCATAAGCTATAGATGTCTACTCTTCCAGGTGGATTCCTGTATGAGGAGTGGGAGACCTCCCAGAGAAGGTACTGAGCTGTCATTATGCCTCCTCCATGTTTACCTTGCATGATAACCCGTGAAGAGGATCCTAGTGGTTAAGAGGTGCCTGGAGAACTACATCACTCCACTTTGGTCTTGAATATCTTTAGAAATGTGGTCTTCAGGTGCCCCCAGATTAAACTGGCAGTCCTTTTGGGCTAAATTCAGCTAAGAACCAGTGTTGGGCGTACTCTAGGGATATTGTTGACACTGAATCTGATGCTGGTGTTTGGGTGTAGTGCTGATGAAACCTTTCTTTACTGTGACGTCCTCGTTTGGCATTGTACTGCGTTCCATTGTAGGAGAGCATGGTGGGTGGGATGGGTAAGTACTGAACCATTTTTATTATGGCTCCTCCAAATAGTCAAAAAGTGAAGAAATAAAAATTCACTCATTATTATACACGACTCCTTAAAGACTCCGACCATCACTCTTCACATCAGATGACTCCTGAACCACTTTTTTCATTTCACATTCCTTGTTATAAAATTTTAATATAACATGCCTCCCTTTCTCATTCACAAAGGATTAAAAGAGCTTACTGGCTCTTCAAACGTCAGTCAATAAGCAATGTTATGGGGATATCTTGGTGGAAACATCTACACCAAAACACACCAAATTCCTGCCGAAATGTAAGTTTATGAGGGATATACCCATTGAGATTACTCCCTGTGTCATTTTGATTTCTTCACGAGAAGTTATCATTGAGAGGGGTTTGAGAAATGTCTCTAAGTCGGAGATCCTAGCTGGTTTCTCCTGTCAAGGAGTTTAAGCAGTCTGAGACATCACTACTCTTAAAAATGGAATTGTGCTAATGTTCGCATTTTAACGTTTACATATTTCTGTTTGCATTCCTCTGTTAAAGCAGATTATTTTCATTTCTATACATTTATATCCCTCTCTGGGATTTTCATTGTCAACGGTTTAGTATTCAAAGACATATAGGCCCGGCATGGCCAAGTGGGTTAAAGCGTTCGACCCGTAATCTGACGGTGATGGGTTCGAATCTCCATCTCACCAAACATGCTTACCATTTCAGCCGTGGGAGCATTATAACGTGACGGTCAATCCCACTATTCATTGGTAAAAGAGTAGCCCAAGAGTTGGTAGTGGGTGTTGATAACTAGTTGCCTTCCCTCTAGTTTTGCACTACTAAATTAGGGACGGCTAACGCAGACAGCCGTTGTGTAGCTTTGCGCGAAATGACTAAAAACAAAAATTCAAAGGCATATTGTCATGGTTCTCTAAAGAGTGTTTATTGTTGTGACAAAGATTGTGACACCTGCGGGAGTCAATTGCACCTTAACAACTCCAATAGTGGAGAAAGAGGTACAGTGCTTGATAAATATCATAACATTTCGTAACCTGAAGCTCGGAAGTTATTGCCTCATGCTGTATCTCGGACATATGTCAATGCTACTGTGTGTTAGAGTCCTTTTCACACCACGTAACGAATCTTTTGGCGGATTGATAAATCAACGATTGATGTTGTATCTGTCTCTACAGTTGCTTCCAGTGCGGTTCAGGTCAATTCTTTCGTGTTGGATTTCTGGTGCATGGTCGAGCCCATATTCTTCAGCCCCAATATGCAAAATGGTTATCGTTGACGTTGGAAATCGCTGGATTCTACTTAAATTGACGAAGATTTGCTCACTCAACCCAGAGCAGGATGTATGGAACTCAAGAGACCTTCGTCTAATAAATAAAATAGCGTGGACATAAATAGAAGATTCTCCATCCAGTTCTCCTTAAACTAAATACCAATAACCGCTTAGATACAGTTGGGCAGTTGATGGTTTTATTCTAATATAGATGACATTAACATCTTGCGTAATTCCTATCATCCATTGTGTTTCTCTTTACATGAAACTTCCAGAAACCTGGTTATACTATTACGTTTCAGCAGTTTTATTTATATTCGATTGACAGGTTGTGTGATGGACAAGTTCATGTTGGAGTGGCACTGTTGGTCAACCAGTGTGTGGTCACCTTGTCTGTTCCACTTAATACATCTCTGGAGGTTGTAGGCATTCGTATATTCTTGAGTCACACCAACACTATTTGTTTTCTTTACCTGTCATCTGGAAAGATTTAGGATCAGTCGGACCTCGATGTTTTCATCAAACATTTGTTATCTTTTTTCCATCTTCCATCTGAAATGATGCTGATATTGATAGGAGAGATCGTTCCGTGTGTCGAATGTTTTTCATCTCATGACAAGTTGTTCTTCAACACTGGTTCTTTTACATAGTTTTATGCACCTAATCAATCTTTTACTTCTACTGATCTCTCCATCTGCTCCTCTTCTCTTATCTCTCACTTTCCTTTGGAGTTGACAGTGACCCACGGGGCAGTAATTATTTTCTTATCATTTTGAGGAATATTGGTTGTGGTCCATGCCACCCGATTCGCATGTCATATTGAAGGTTGGACCAGGTCAACTAGCCTTTATTCATCCTTCTCTCGGAAATCGGTCCTGATGTCGTTACTCAACCATCTACTAACAGTTACATGTAAGCAGTAACTGATTACATTGTTCATGCAGTTCTTCGTTCTGTAATTAAAACCTCAACACGTTTCTCATTAGAACCTCGTCCATGGTAGCCTCCAGCCTAATAACAATTGTCAGAAGCGACTGTGGGATACCGTTTTACAGCGCCATCGTGTCCATGGCAAACATAAAAGCTAAACGGAATATTGAATTAAGTTTACTACTGGCATCTCTTCATCCACCAGTTACAAAGTCATACAAACAAGATACAATGGTCAATTGAGGATATGATTCTCATTCTTTTTCCAATTGTCAGGAATGTGCTGATGGACGGAACATTACCGGTACCTTCTACAAGAACTTTGTTCACCTTTCCAGCACTTCTGTCTATATTTCCCTGCTTTTTTGGTGTCTCAGACAGAGTCATCGCCTCTTTCCTTTGAGACAGATCGTCTCTACGCTAGTCAAAGCAAGCTACTTCCACAGATCAGAACATATTTGTACCTAATAATGACAATAACTAAGTAAATACATAGTTCAAAAAACATTATTTACAATGACTGGAATACATTTTCCATCATTTGTGTACATTCGCTGTTAACGATAAGTTCGCTTGTAAAGTGTAGTCGGATTAAACGTTTTTCATTTATTTTTAACTTCGAAATTAATTTAAACTTCTTCAGCATGAATTTCGCTCACAACGTTTAAGTATTTGTGTGTGTGTGAAAAAGTTCCAAAAATATATTTTCAGTGAAAATTTATAATTATTACCATAAAAATGAACAATATTCGGGGACACTGAATGAGTTTCACAACATATTCGTAAGAGAAGAACAAGGGTCTAGTTATGTGGCAACACCAGGAAAGCAATGATGAATAATGTTAGGAATAACATGTTTGACTACTCAACATTTTGGCAGCCTACCAAGAAAAGAAGCCTTATTTGATTTTGGATTTTCGGTTTGTTGAATACTGTAATCATCTCCCAGGACACATTATGTTAGCTGAATAAACGTTCCTCGTGCGCGTTCTGCAAAAGATAATTTATTTACCACGTTTTCTGCAACTTATCTTTTTTTATAGTAAAACTCTTTCGAGTAAAGTGTTCAACTTTTTACATAACTGATAAACTAAACACATAGATAAGTTTTAGACTGGAAAGCTTACCAGTTGTGCCAGAGTTGTTTTTCAAACCTTTGTATTCTGTGTTTCATGCAAGTATTGTATTCACAGTTGTATTCAATATTTTATCAACGCTGGTGTAGCAAGTCGTAACTGAAGTTGTATCTCTCGAAATAAATTTTAATCATTCCGCATAAAATATCAATATGTTTATCACCTTGGAGTCTTTTCTATCAATTGAAACACAATTCATTACCTATATTTCTTAACTGTAACTATAATTAACGTGTTAACATGACATAAAAGGTGTTAAAAATAACGGAAGATTAATTCCAAACTCAAGATGAAGAGTTCAGGTTAGGTCCCTTTATTTTATGGCAACTTCATGAAATCGAATCGAGCAAGCTTCTTACATCAGTAGCTGAAAATCAAATTTATTTTCGTTTGTAAATCAGTTACTGAAAAAGGATTACCTAAAAGACTCCAAAAACGTGTTGAAGAAAACACCTATATATCTGAATGTAAACATTTATATAACAATATCACAAAACTAGAAAAGATATATATCTTTGTTGTGTTTGTTGTTTCTTTCGCACGAGGCGACTCGAGAGATATCAACACCAGCTGTCCCAAATTTAGGAGTAATTTACTATAGAGATGCAGTATAAAACATTCACTTTTAACTACTGGTTACTTTTCATGAACGAGTAGCGGGTTTAACGAACAATTATAACTCTGTTAAGATTATAAGGGGATCATGTTTTATTTCGGAATTCAAACACAATGATTGCGAAAATAACACCTTACCAAAGCCCTTCTCACTGTGATCCTAATACTTTAGTATTACTAACTCTACGAGCACGTGGTACAGTGTGAGAAAATATAGTGGAAATCGGTTATCCAAATTACACCAACAGAACTAAAATATCCAGCTAAGCAAAAATGTAAATACAGAAGTATTCAGTAATAAAAATAATAAACAGTGTAATGATAGATATAAATAACAAAATGTGTACACATATTAGTTGATAGTTATTCAGGTGAATGTACACCCTAATTAAACTACCTCCCGCTAGTACAGAGGTAATTCTACGGAGTTACAACGCTAAATTTAGGGGTTCGATTCCCATCGGTGGGATTAGCAGATAGCCAGTTGTGGCTTTGCTAAAAGAGAAACACACACTCTAATTAAACTATTTATAAGCACGTTTAAGAGCTGAAACTGTGGTTAGCTTCCCGGAATACAGCTCAAAAGTTCAATGTTCGAGCTAGTAATATGTCACTAAACATGTTTCGTACAGTACATGTATATATATATATATATCCGAATTTCTTAAATAAATTGTGATAGAAGCGATGTTTCATTTTCCTGTTTTACTGATATTTAAACGTGAAAGATGAATAATATTTCTGCAGAGAAACTTGGCTGTTGTATCGTTTCTTGAATTGGATATTCATTATTCATTCTGTTTGTACAATTGCTTACAGCATTCATAATTCTGAACATATCAGTAATTGAGTGAATTAGAGTAATAAATAGTGATAATTAATAGAACGTCCATGTCTCTCAACTGAGAAGGATCTGACTGTTTCGCAAGAAAATATAGTTGTGCTGAGCGATTGAAGGAAACGTGCATTTTTGAGAAAGTGAGAGCAGTCATGCAATTCTTTTTCAAACTTGAATATAGCAGTTCACAGGCCTGCACTTCACTGGCATGTAATCCACAAGTCTCTTGTTCGTAACCCTGGAGTTCACAAGTCTGGTTTTGTGAAAAAACATGTCGTTCGCAAGCCTGTTTGTGTTGACAATTCTTTAGTTCAAATTACTGTAGCTAATAAGTCAGTAGGCCTGGCATGGCCAAGCTCGTAAGGCGTGCGACTCGTAATCCGAGGGTCGCGCTAAACATGCTCGCCCTCCCAACCGTGGGGGCGTATAATGTGACGGTCAATCCCACTTTTCGTTGGTAAAAGAGTAGATCAAGAGTTGGCTGTGGGTGGTGATGACTAGCTTCTTCCCTCTAGTCTTACACTTCTAAATTAGGGACGGCTAGCACAGACAGCCCTCGAGTAGCTTTGTGCGAAATTCCAAAACAAACAAACAAACAACAAGCCCGTAGTTCACAAGTCTTTAGTTGATAAGCCACTTTTTAACAAGTCTCTAGTTTATCAGCTTATTTTTGGTCATGAGCTTGTAGTTCATAAGCCTGTAGTTCAACAATATGTAGCTCACAGGCCTGAAGTTCACTAGCCTGTAGTTCGCAAGCTTGTATTCAACCACCTTTTTCACAAGCTTGTAGTTCTCAAACCTGTAATTCACAATCATGTCGTTCACCACTTTTGATTACAAGTAGTTCACAAGTCTGTTTCTGTTCACAAGCCTTTAATCCCCAATTCTGTCGGTCATAAGCCTGTAGTTCACAAGCTTGTTCTTCACAAGTCTGTTTTTGTTTACAAGCCTGTAGCTCACAAACCTGTAGTTTAAAAGCCTGCTTTTCTTCACAAGCTTGTAGTCTACTACTTTTTGTTCACGAGTCTGTATTTAACAAGTTTGTAGTTCACAAGCCTGTTTTATTCTACAAGTTCGTATTTCATACTTTTTTCACAATCATAACTAACAAGCCTGTTTTCTTCACAAGCCTTTATTTAGTTCACAAGTTTATAGTCCACAATCCCGTTGTTCACTAGCTTGTAGTTCACAAGCCTGTAATTCACTAACCTACTTTTATTCCTAAATTTGTATTTCACATGCTTGTAGTACACCAATTTTCGTTCATAATCCTTTAGCTTAGAAGCCTGTTTTGATCACAAGCCTTTATTTAGTTCACAAGCCTGTAGCTCTCCAGCTTGTATTTCATTAGCTTTTAGTATTCTAAAATTTGTACATATTCATATGGCAATAATGCTTTCACAGACTGCACTTCAGTAAATATACCTATACCCACATCTTAACTGTAACAGTAAAAACACTTGAATAAGTTTATCTAAAATTAATTTCATTACTACGATATTTCAAAGCTAATTAAACTTTAAAGTTACCATAAAGTAATTTAATTAAAATCCAAATTTCTAATTAAAATTATATTTTGAAACTTGAAATCCACGTTTATTTTCAGTCTCTTTACATATAAAAGTAACGAAAACCAATTAAAAATAATTCAGATCGTTAATGATATTACGGAATGTCACTTTAATCAGTCGTTTTTGTGTATGATAAGTTTTACTCTACGAAGCAGAAAGTTATAGGAACAATATGCTAAATTTTTTGAGTTTGGAATGAAAACTACTGTTTGAATTTGTTTTGATAACACTTTATGAAACATTCAGTAATTGTTTTTATTTTGTTCTTTGTTTGTAATTAAGCACATGGTTACACAACGAGGTATTTGTGTTGCGCCCGCCATGATATCGAAACTCGGTGTTTAGTGTTATGATCCTCCACATTTACCAATGTGCCATTGACTGACATTGGTGGTTCAAGATTATTTAATTTTATATTGGGCCCGACATGGCCAAGCGTGTTAAGGCGAAGACTCGTAATTCAAGGGTTGTGGGTTCGAAACCTTGTGGCACCAAACATACCCGCCCTTTCAGCCGTTGGAGTGTTATAATGTGACGGTCAATCTCTCTGTTCGTTGGTAAAAGAGTAACCCAAGGGTTGGCTGTGGGTGGTGATGAATAGCTGCCTTCCTTCTAGTCTCACACTGCTAAATTAGGGACGGCTAGCGCAGATAGCCCTCGAGTAGCTTTGCGCGAAATTCAAAGCAAACAAACAATTTTATACCATTTTTAAAATCAACGTCAGTGATAACGTTTTAAAAACAATTAAATTACATCAATAATGAGGTCATTTCTAATTGGCTGAGGTTAATAATGGTTCTTTTCATCAATTCTTCTGTTGTTGATAGTGCTCAGTTTCATGATCACAATCAGGCACTATTACCCAACACTGTAACAACGAATCAGATACACATCTTGACAAACAGCGTACACAGAACACAAACAATATGTTGAAACTGTACCTGAATACATGACCGTAATGTGATATAAAGATAAGGCTGAGATTTCATATTTTTTGCCAGGTTTTTCTGAAAATCAGTTATTGATTTCGTGATGTGTTCAGAAGAGTTTGTTTGTTTGTTTTGGAATTTTGCACAAAGCTACTCGAGGGCTATCTGTGCTAGCCGTCCCTAATTTTGCAGTGTAAGACTAGAGGGAAGGCAGCTAGTCATCACCACCCACCGCCAACTCTTGGGCTACTCTTTTACCAACGAAAAGTGGGATTGACCGTCACATTATACGCCCCCACGGCTGGGAGGGCGAGCATGTTTAGCGCGACTCGGGCGCGAACCCGCGACCCTCGGATTACGAGTGCACGCCCTAACGCGCTCGGCCATGCCAGGCCATGTTCAGAAGAGAGAAGCTTGCTTGTGAATCTTCATAAACGGTAACACCTTGTTTGTTATCTTTACCACAGTATCAAAATATGTGCCCACATTTATCAAATTGTTTTTTTGGGGGGGGATTGAAGGGTTCTTTTTCGTAAATGCTGCTGTCCTAAACACTTTACTATGTGACTTATTTTCTTTACGGGGAAATGAATGAAGAATTCTTTATTCAGAATTGTGTTTCCTCTTACATTGCATCATTTAATAAAAATTTCTCTGCATAGAAAGATATTTCATCAGAAAGGAATTTAACACGTACTTTCAACTACGAATCTTTACCTGATGAAATTGCGATTTGGAATATTAGGGGATTCGTTGTGAATCACATGCGTATGTGTGTGTGTGCCAATCGTGCCCCCTTCGTTATCAATAACTTGCAACTGCCACAAAAACTACAATCAATTAGATAATTCCTTGGTTTTAAGATATAAAAAAAGATGGTATTTTCATCATTAAATAATTTAGAATTTTATTTAGTAACGGATAAATATGACGAAATTTGAAATTTAATATTGAATTTAATAACAACTCCAACAAACGTTAAACATTATGAGACCACAACAATCACTTAATAGTTGGACGTTTAGAAAATTTCAGCAAAGCATGTTTAACGAGACAAAATATAAGGTACGAATAATACAACGTTTAAAACAGATAAAGAGCACAATATACACATTACATTATTAATTTTTTCTTTCGAAATTATATTAGCAATCCAGAATAAATTTTATTAAGGTGAAGTTGTATTATTAGTCACGGTTGAAAGTCAACTTGTGATAAATAAAACGTTCCTCAATTAAACACTCAATATTTGGTAATCCAGGTGAGATCATTTTGAAATTTTAAAGACTTTCACTCGGTTTGCTCACCCCACTTTTCATTTGATATTATTTAATGATACGAAATAAAAATCGAACTTCACGCATATTGGAATTTCTTTCTACTTTAGTTCTGTTTCAACAATTGTTAGTAACTCAGTTTAACAATACTGTTGAAACTTAATTTAACAATACTGTTCGTAACTCAGTTTAACAATACTCTTGGTAAATCAGTTTAAAATACTGTTGGTAACTAAGTTTAACAACACTGTTCGTAACACAGGTTAACATTAATGTTTGTAACCCAGTTTTACGAAAATATTGGAAAATCGATTTAACAATAATGTTGGTAAATCATTTTAATAATGATGTTGGTAGCTCAGTTTAACAAAACTCTTGGAATATAAATTTAACAATACTGTTTATAATTCAGTTTAACAATACTATTAGTAAATCAGTTTACCAATACTATTGGTAACTTAGTTTAACAATACTGTTCGTAAATCAGTTTCACAATACTGTTGGTAACTCACTTTAACAATACTGTCCGTAACTCAGTAAAACAATACTGACAGTAAATCAGTTTAACAAACTGTTACGAACTCAGTCAACAATATTATTGGTAAATAAGTTAACAATATCATTGGTAACTCAGTTAAACAATACTGTTGGAGACTCAGTTGAACAATACTATGGGTAACTCAGTTCAACAATACTATTGGAAACTTATTTTAATTATATTGTTCGACCTCAGTTTAACAATGTTGCTGGTAACTCAGTTTAACAATACTGTTGGTATCTCAGTTTAAACAAAATTATTGGTAAAGCAATTTAACAATAATGTTGGTAACACAGTTTAACAATTTTATTCGTAACTCAGTTTAACAACACTGTTGGGCATTGCGTTTAACAATAATGTTGGTAACTCAGTTTAACAATACTATTGGTAAATAAATTTAACAATACTGTTGGTATCTCAGTTTAAAGAAAATTATTGTTAAAGAAATTTAACAATAATGTTGGTAACACAGTTTAACAATTTTATACGTAACTCAGTTTAACAACACTGTTGGACATTGCGTTTAACAATACTGTTGGTAACTCAGTTTAACAATACTGTTGGTAATTCAGTTTAACAAAATTATTAGTAGATCAATTTGACAATAATGTTGGTAAATCAGTTTAATAATAATGTTGGTAACTCAGTATAGCAATACTGTTGGTAACTCAGTGAAACAATACTGATAGTAACTCACTTTTAAAACTGTTGGGAACTTATTCGACAATATTATTGGTGAATCTGCTTAACAATACTGTTAGAAACTGTGTTTAACAATACTTTTGGTAAATCAGCTAAACAATACTGTTGGTAAATCAGTTTACTATTATTGTTGGTATATCAGCTTAACAATGCTATTCGTAACTCAGTTCAACAATACAGTTGGTAACTCACTTTAACAATACTATTAGTAAATCAATTTACGAATACTGTTGGTAACTATGTTTAACAACATTGATCGTCACTCAGTTTAAGAATAATGTTGGTAATTCAGATGAACAATACTGTTGATCTCTAGGTATAAAAATACTATTGATAACTGAGTTTAACAAAACTGTTGGTAACTCAGTTTAAGAATTTTGTTGGTAACACAGTTTACCAATATTGTTTGCAACTCAGACTAACAATGGTTTTGGTAGGTTTAACAATACATATGATAACGCAGTTTAAAAATACTATGAGGAACTCAGTTGAACAATACTATCGGTAAAGCAATTTAACAATAATGTGGATAAAACAGTTTAATAATAATGTTGGTAACTAACTTTATCAAACTGTTGGTAACTCAGTTTACAATATCATTTGTAAATCAGATTAACAATACTGTTTCTACTTCAGTTTAACAATACTGTAGGTAAATCAGTTAAATAATACTGTTGGTAACTCAGTTAAACAATACAGTTAAATAATATTATTATTAATTCAGCTTAATAATACTGTTGGTAATGTAGTTTAACAAAACTAATGGTAATTCAGTTTAAAAATACTGTAGGAAACTCAGTTTAACTTTTTTTGGTAACTCAGTTTAACAATACTATTGGAAACCTCTTTTAATAATATTGTTTGTAACTCATTTTAACAATGCTGGTGGTAACTCAGTTTAACGATACTGTAGGCAAATCAATTTAACAATAATGATGATAATTCAGTTTAAGAGTACTGTTTGTAATTAAGTTTAACAATACTGTCCGTAACTCATTTTAACAATAGTATTGGTAGATCAGTTTATCAATAATGTTGGTAAATCAGTTTAAAATTAATGTTGATAACAATACTGTTGGTTTCTCAGTTTAACAACACTATTGGTAAATCAGATTCATAATATTGTTGGTTACTCAGTTAAATGATACTGTTAGTAACTCACATTAACAATACCATTGGTAAACCAATTTACCAATACTGTTGGTAACTCAGGTTAACAATACTATTAATAACTGATTTAAATAATACCATTGGTAAATAAATTGACCAATATTGTTCGTAACTCAGTTTAACAATACTTTTGGTATCTAGGTTTTACAAAACAGTTGATAACTCAGTTTAAAAATACAACTGGTAACTCAGTTTCACAATACTGTAGGTAAATCAGTTTAACAATACTGTATGTAATTCAGTTTAAAAATACTTTTGGTAACTCTGTTTTACAATACTGTTAGTAAATAAGTTTGACAATATTGTTGGTAAATCAGATTAAAAATATTGTCGGTAACTCAATAAAATAATACTGCTGGTAACTCATTAAAATAATACTGTTGGTAACTCAGTAAAACAATACTGATGGTATGCTTGACAAACAGTTGGGAACCTAGTCAACAATATTATTGGAAAATAAGTTAACAATACTATTGGTAACTCAATTAAACAATCCTATTGGTAATCTAGTTTAACAACACTGTTGTTAGCTTCGTTTGACAATACTGCTTGTAACTCAGTTTATCAATGCTGTTCTTATCTCAGTTTAACAATACTATTTGTAAATCAATTCACCAATACTCTTGGTAACTAAGTTTAACAATATTGTTTGTAATTAAGTTTAACCATACTAATAGTAAATTAGTTTAACAATACTGTTGGTAGCTATGCATAACAATACTATTGGTAATTCAGTTTAACAATAATTTTTGTATCTAGGTTCAAAAATACAGTTGATAAATCCATTTAAAAATACTATTGGTAACTCAGTTTAACAATACTTTTGTTAAATCAGTTTCACAATACTGTAGGTACACAGTACTCTTGGAAAATCAGTTGAAAAATACTGCGTGTTATTCAGTTTACCGATCCTGTTGGTAACTGAATTTACCATTACTGTTGGTAACTCAATTTAACATTACTTATCGTAACTCAGATTAACAATACTGTTGGTATCAATGTTAAACAATACCATTGGTAACTGAGTTTAACAAAACAGTTGGTAACTCAGTTTAAGAAGTTGGTAACTAAGTTCAACAACACGGTTCTTAACACAGGTTAACAATACTTTTTAAGTCAGTTTAATGATACTGTTGGTAACTCACTTTAACAATATTGTTCGTAACTCAGTTTAAAAATACTGTTGGTACATAATTTTAACAATACAGTACTGTTGGTATCTAGTTTTAACTATGCTATTTGTAACTCAATTTAATAAAACTGTTGGTAAATAAGCTTAACAAAAGCGTTAGTAACACAGTTTAAAATACTGTTGGTAAACCAGTTTAACAATACTGTTCGTAACGCAGTTTTACAAAAGTGTGTGTTATCCAGTTTAACAGTACCATTAGTAACTCAGTTTAGCAATACTGTTGGTAACTCAGTTTAATATTAATATTGGTAAATCAGTTTAATTATATTATTATTAATTAAGCTTAATAATACTGTGAGTAACGTAGTTTAACAATACTGATGGCAACTCAGTTTAAAAATGCTGTTGGACACTAATCTTAACAGTACTGTTGGTAATTGAGTATAACAATACGATTGGTAAACTAGTTTAACAACACTGTTCGTAATTCAGTTTAGCATAACTATTAGTAAATCAGTTTAACAATACTGTTGGTAATTCACTTTAACAATACTAATATTAAATTAATTTACCAATAGTGTTAGTAACTCATTTTACCAATACTATTGGTCTAGTTATAACAATACTATTGGTAACTAATATTTACAATACCGTTCTTAACACAGATTCACAATACTGTTGGTAAAAACAATGATGTTTTAAATCTGTTTAACAATACTATTGGCAATTTAGTTTAACAATACTATTTGTAAATTAGTTTAACAATATTGTTGGTAACTTATTAAAACAATTCTAATGGTAACTTAGTTTAACAATACTGTTGAAAATCAGTTTAACTATACTATTGTTAACTTAGTTTAATAATACCATTTGTAAATCACTTTAATAATACTGTTGGAAACTCAGTTTAATAATACTGTTCGTAACTCAGTTTAACAATACTCTTGGTAAATCAGTTTAAAATACTGTTGGTAACTAAGTTTAACAACACTGTTCGTAACACAGGTTAACATTAATGTTTGTAACTCAGTTTTACAAAAATAATGAAAAATCAATTTAACAACAGTATTGGTAAATTAATTTAACAATAATATTAGTAACACAGTTTAACAGTTCTGTTCGTAACTCAGTTTAACAATATTGTTGTTTAACTCACTTTAACAGGTATATTGGTAACTCAGATTAACGATACTGTTGGTAAATCTATTTAACAATAATGTTGGTAATTCAGTTTAAGAATGCAGTTGATAACTCAGTCAACAATATTACTAGTAAATCAATTAACAATACTGTTGGTTACTCAGTTAAACAATACTGTTGAAAATTCCGTTTATCAATACTATTGGTAAATTATTTTAACAATAAAATTGGTAAATCTGTTTAACAATATTGTTGTTAACTCAGCTTAAAAATACTATTGATAACTCGGTTTAACAATACTGTTGGTACTCAGTTTATCAATACTATTGGTAAATCAGTTTAGCAATACTGTTGGTAACTCAGTAAAACAATACTGCTGGTACCTCATTGAAATAATACTGTTGGTAGCTCAGTTTAATAATATTGTTTGTAACTCAGTAAAACGATACTGTTGGTAACTCACTTTAACAATATTGTTCATAACTCAGAGTAACAATACTGTTGGTATCTAGGTTTAACAATACTGTTGGTAACTCAGTTTAACAATACTGATGGTAATTCAATAAGACAATATTGTTTGTAACTCAATTAAACGATACTGTTGGTAACTCAGTTTAACAATATTGTTCATAACTCAGAGTAAGAATGCTGTTGGTATCTAGGTTTAACAATACTATTGGTAACTGAATTTAACGATACTGTTGGTAAATCTATTAATCAGTTTTATTGTTTATTCAGTTTAACAATAGTGTTGATTACTCAGTTTAACAACACTGTCGGGTACTCAGTTTAGAAACGCTATTAGTAACTCAGTTTAAGAGTACTATTGTTAAATCAATTTAACAATACTGTTGGTAACTTAGTAAAGCAATGCAGTTGGTAACTCAGTTTAACAAACTGTTGAGAACTCATTCAATAAAATTATTGGTAAATCAGTTAACAACACTGTTGGCAAATTAGTTTGACAAAACTAAGTTGATCAGTATATCAGTTTAATAATACTGTTCGTAACTCAGTTTAACAAAAATGTTGGTAACTCACTCTAACAATACTATTTGTAACTCTGTTTCACAATACTGTCTCTAACTCAGTTTAACAATATTGTTCTTTTGTCAGTTTATCAATACTATTAGAAAATCAGTTTAATAATACTGTTAGTAGCTCACTTTATCAATACTGTTTTTAACTGAGTTTAAAAATATTTTTAACTCAGATTAACAATGCTTTTGGTATTCACTTTATCAATTTATCAGTTGAACAATTCGGTTGTTAACTCAGTTTAACAATTCTGTTGGTAACTGAGTTTAACAGTCCTGTTGGTAAATCAGTTTAACAATGCTTTTGGCAACTTAGTTTAACAGTACTGTCAGTAACTCAGTTTAACAATACTGTTAGTAACTCAGTTTAACGATACTGTTGTTAATTCAATTTAACAATACTGTTGGTAACTCAGTTTAACGATTCTGTTGGTAAATCTGTTTAATTATGTTCTTAGCAACTCAGCTTAAGAATACTGTTGGTACTTTTGTTTAACGATACTGTCTGGAACTCAGTTTAACAATATTTTTCGTAAGTCAGTTTATCAATACTAATGGAAAATCAGTTTATCAATACTAATGGAAAATCAGTTTAACAATACTATTTGAAAATCAGTTTAACAATTCAGTTGGGAAGAGTTTAACAATAGTGTTGGTAACTCACTTTATCGATACTGTTGTTAACTCAGTTTAACAATACTGTTGGTAACTCAGTTTAATAATACTATTGGTAAATTAGTTCAAGAATACTGTTGGTAACTCAGTTTAATTATAATAATAGTTATTCAGCTTATCAATATTTTTTCAAGTTTTGATGACGCTTGTTGGTCGGTTGAGTAAAATTGAGTTTATTATAGCTGCCATTAATTTACAAACAATTAAATTTTATCAAATGGATTACAGTTATTTTTATTATGAGTCTAAAATCAAATTAATGTTCTTTTAGTATCATTAGCAGTGTTAACTAGTTATAATTTAGATCTGACCGAGATCAAAATTTGATCCTTGTTATTAGTTCATATGTATGATAAGGATGTGTTAATGTTTTACATCAATACCGTTTCAGATTTATCATCATCATTTTGAAGGATATATTCTGGTCTTACCACGACTATGAATCATTTTCGCACATTCTTAGGTACCGGATACAAGAAAGAAAGCTACCTCGAAACATTAGAATAACATACGTTTTTCTAGCGTTTCGTAAGTTGTTACACGAGTTTATTGCTGAAAGAAATATTATCAAAAGAGATTATTTTACTGCAGTTCCAATGAAATGTGAATGTGATCAGATCTTTTCATTTCTATTATGAACTTTTTTGTTTTGTATACGTATTTGTTATGGAAAAATTAACAATGGTAGTTTCGTTACATTTCCTCATCAGTATTATGGTATGTGTCACTAGGCACATTACAGCACACTTTCAGTCCGCTTTATAAACTGTCTTTACGATTCTTGCCGGCCTTATCGATTTTCATTATCTTCTGGGATGACAATAAATCTAAATTAACTGAAGGAAAGCTTTAGATATTGGACAACACTTTCCTGGGTTTAGAAAAATACGTTGCTGATACTTAGATTATGCAAATACAGTTATTCCAGTTGAAGAATTAGTCTCATTATATGAGAATAGATAATAATAAAATGAATAATCAATTTGTTTTACTCCTTACTGTCTTCAGAGAAATGATAACACAATGGATCATGCCTGTAATGATCTAATTATTGTAATTAAGTAAACAACTTGATCAAACGCTTCATTCCGAGATAGAGCATCATCTACAACTTAATGCCGTTCCTTAATTAATCTCTCCTTCATTACAACTGTAGTAGGTTGTATAATAATCAATATCTTTACACTCATTCACAAATCGAATTCTTTCAGGTGAACTAAACATTTTAAACATTTTGAACAACCGTTTCAACATTATTACAAAGAATAGTTTAGAGACTTTTCTAGAAACTCATTAAATTAGACACTGTTTCCATTCGATAACTTGAACTTTAAGAAGACTCTGAATCTAAAATATTTTGAAAGTCGAGATCCACTCTGAGTAGAAAGTCTGTGGACATGTCATTGAATTAAGAGGTGTGGTTTAGGACTTACCCTTTATCCTTTGCATTCGGTTGTGCTCGTAAAAATTGTGATATCGAACAACGGTGCATAATCATGGCCACTCACTCGATCGATCAAATCGAAAGGCAACACGATAAATGGAATATTGTTAATATAAAGGTTAGAGCTGTTCGTTATAAAGTTAAAACTTAACATATTAAGAAATTCCATGATTCTCCATTTAAATAAAACGTTACGTTTAAAATTGAAAATCACATGATATCATTCAAAATATTAAATAAAAACATTGACGAAAGTCTTCTGTCTTGGAGTAGCAGATGACAAATTTAGGAACAGTAGAAATCATTTAAATTAACAAGATCAAGATAAAATCATTTTGTAAATATAAAACTACAGTTTTTGTGTCCAAACCTATGAGAATGATGAATAACTAAAATAATGACGACTACAGCAATATGATTCGATCAAATCGTGTTATTTTTGATAATTATATTGTCACAACTCAAATGGTTCTGAATTAATTTTGAAACTCCCCTAATAAAATAAAAAAGAAAAGGAAAATCGTAGAGGAATAAAAACAAAGAGGTGGACATTTAAAAAAAACTTAATTCATTTCCACGTGATGACGAGAAACCCACTTGAAGTAAAAATGTATTCTCAAGATGGCTGAAGAAGGTCGAAACGTTGGTCTGTGCTTTATTTTAATTAAGGTTTTAATACCCACACAAGTCGTCTTTAGAATACAAATATTTTCTTCATATTTTCAGACGATATCGCTAAATAAGATAACTTGGTTAATAATAACCATATTAATATAAAACTATACTATTTTTTTAATTTAAAACAAGGGCTCGCCATGGCCAGGTGGGTTAAGGCGTTCGACTCGTAATCCCAGGGTTGCGGGTTCGAATCCCGGTAGTACCAAACATGCTCGCTCTTTCAGCCGTGTGGGCGTTATAATGTGACAGTCAACCCCATTATTCGTTGGTAAAAGAGTAGCCCGAGTTGGCGACGGGTAGTGATGACTAGACGAGTTGCTTTCCCTCTAGTCTTACATTACTAAATTAGGGACGGTTAGCGCAGATAGCCCTCGAGTAGCTTTTCGCGAAATTCAAAAACAAACAAACAAAATTTAAAACAAAAGCATTATCAGATTCGAGGACATGTTATAGGAGCCTTAGAAACTACACTAAGTTCTTGATTAAAAAAATACTGTTAAAAGTACAATAAATACATAACTAAAGTAAGGAAGTCTTTATAAGATATGACTACAGAGAATTACTTTGATACAATTATTAAGATATTTCACTTTAATTTGTATCTTACTCTTGAGGAGTAAGATAAAAAAAAAAATTCCTTAAAATTAACTGAAGGCAAAAACAGATGCGGTAACAATATACTGGGCTTGTATTCTGTGGGCAAATATTATACCATATTATGTTTTCGAATACTATTGTCCTCCAGTATTTAAGTGATGAATTTACTATAAAATATTGGCTTCTTTCAATGAACAATGAGCAGATACCCCAATTTAAATTTGTACTAAACCAAACACACTCTCTAACCCTATTTTTTTCATAAATGTTGCAACTTATTTTCAGAATCAATTATAGGTACTTTTTCCAGAATGAAGTCTTCTTGTCAAAAAGTATGGATATGTTAAGTATCTATTGTACCAAGGTTCATTTCATTAACAAAGAAAGTTTGGAGTGAATCTATTGTTCCAACGTTTTCTTTTACTTTCATCTTTACTTTTTTCATCTATTTTCTCAAACACCGGTCTTACTTCCAACGAAAACACTGCATTATAATTGTTTGTTTTCTCAAATTAAAACTAAAACCACCATGTCATACGTAATTAAACGCAACTCGTTCAATGCGTACTAATATATCTTTTTAACAAAACATATGCCCTGATTGAATTCGATCGAAGAGTCTTTGCTTTTATTTAAAATTTACAGCAACAAAATGGAGATAACGTGTTTTCAAATACTTCAGCTCTTTTGCTTATCTCATCATGAAAGTTAACATTCGAAGATGAAACGTAGGACAGGAAATGTCGAAACATGCCTTTACAAAGATACCTATTGGCTAGTTACTCTTAAAAAAATAGAATCTTGGAAATGTAAGAGCGAAATAAACTGGCCCTATAAAACTTGCTTCACTAAATTTTTTGAAGTAGAGGCGTGACCATTAGACAGCAAGAAAGTGTGATTATCTGGTTATCTCTCTTCACTGATATGTTTCAGGCGTTGATAACTAGAACTTGTATTTGTTTATCAATGACAACAGAGGTTAACTGGGTGTGGCTTTCTCTGATTACTGTCATTCGAAACAGTAAAAGAAAATATGTGAACCACAGACAAAAAGAACGGCCTTAGACAGGCTTGGCTCGAACCTAGT
Organism: Carcinoscorpius rotundicauda; assembly: GCA_011833715.1. Lineage (NCBI taxonomy): Eukaryota > Metazoa > Arthropoda > Merostomata > Xiphosura > Limulidae > Carcinoscorpius > Carcinoscorpius rotundicauda. The sequence goes on from CM022395.1 coordinate 92,369,130, forward strand.
GACAAGAGGTTATTGTGAACATCTCATAGAAATGATATTGTTAACGTACAAAGAGGGAAGACTGTGTTGATTAATAGAAGAAAGTCTTGTTAAAACGGGAAAATTGTGCACAATCAGTGTCACGCTAACACTTAACAGTAAACCAAGATGATCCTATGAGTGTTAAAATCTGGGCTCCGTGATGTCGTTATTAGGTTATGGAGTTTTGAAATTCTACTTATTTATGTGACAACAACAATCATTCGGAATTTTAATTCAGCTACGTAGTGTAATATCATGTTTTACTTACATAGATTTATATATATATCTTGACGCGTGTGAAAATATTTTTACTTGTTACATATTGTTTTCCATATTCATTGATTTTGCATATTTTTAAACTTATAAGTTTTCTGAAAATCTGTATTTGACGTGCAGCACAGCCCGAAGAGAGAACTAATTACCACATTTTCCTTTTACAGCGTGTCTGTGATGTTTACCGAATTCTTATCGAATTATTACTAAGGATTTTTTTTATATTATAATCTTTATAAATAACTAATTTTTTCTTCTGTTTCGAATGGATTTTTTTTATTTTAACGCGATAAAGGTAGTTTTAAAGTAGTTTGAATAAATTTCTCTCTCTTTAAGGAAGAGTCCCCGAGTGGCTCAGCGGTAAGTCTGCGGACTTACAACGCTAAAAACCGGGTTTCCTTACTCGTGGTGGGCAGAGCACAGATAGCCCAGTGAGTATATTTGTACTTAATTCAAAACAACAACAGCTTAAGGGAAGAAACTCATTGACCACGTTTGTTCGACTTCACTTTATACTTCAAGAAACTCATGAGCAAGATTTCAAAACAGACAAATTTACTAAAAAATAACTTAATTAGTTTTATTCCATTTCCCAACGTTTTTGGAAACAAAAACTATTTTAAGGACAAAGTTTCACAACTTACGTTTCACATTTTGTTGGTTGGATTTAATTTTGATTGGAGAATATTTATTTAAGACAACTTTATTTTCGGTCAAGAAATGTTTGGCTAAGACTTTTACTGCTTTAATTCTTGTTAGATCAGAGACTGTTTGGACAATGCATTTACTGTTTTACTTCTTTGCTCTTTTTTTTTTATTTCGCCCTGAATGTCTGCTTTATCAAACTTCTATTTAAACTAATAGAAGAAATGCAATGTTAGAAAAAAATGTTGCCATAAAACAGCTTCTAAATGAAATCTGAAATGAAATTAGATGGCGATTAATCTATTGATCTTCGGGTCATTACCTGATCCCTAAGTTTTTGCTGTATGCATGATTATTTGTTCTACAAACATCTATTTTATGTATTGTTAACCCTAAATTAACGTTCTATTAATTGCTAACCAGAGTTGAATAAATTTGTTTTAACTTATTTATTGTTTCAACTTTGCCACAGTTCGTTCAGTCTGGCCCCCAGTGGCTCAGCGGTATGTCTGCGGACTTGCACGCTAAAATCCGGGTTTCGATACCCGTGGTGGGCAGAGCACAGATAGCCCATTGTGTAGCTTTGTGCTTAATTAAAAAAAAAAAAAACATTCAGTTTGTTTTTTGGCATCCGTTCAAAAAGGATAATTCGATATTTTCCTAAAATATATTTTATGTTTTATAGAATTACCTTAATGAAATATAGTTTTATTTTTTAAGTACCTACGTTGTTTCGGTCACCCAAGTTCGTAAACCTATATTCATGACGAAATTTCTCATAAATCTAACAGGAATGCATAAAATCTTAATAATCTAAAAATATTACATACTACGGAGCCGTATGAAAAGATAGAGTTAGAGTTTCTGTCCCTGATTTGTTAGACTTCTTAGATATAATTGTTCGTAATTAGAATATTGATGACTGTTTGAAATAGACAAACCCATGCTTTTAAAAGCTACTTTCAAAAGCTGTCAGATGGTACTCTGAAGATTGTGGGTTCGATTCCCCGTCACAACAAACATGCTTACCCCTTTTAACTGTAGAGGCGTTATAATGTGACGTTCTATTCCACTATTCGTTGCTAAAATAGTAGCCCAAGAGTTGGCGGTTGGTGGTACCATCTAGATGCCTTCCTTTTCGTCTTACACTTATAAATTAGGGACGGCTGGCGCAGATAACCCTTAAGTATCTTTTCTCAAAATTCCAAAAATAATCAACAACAGTTCTGATTGAGCAAACCCGGATGAAATTCAAATTTTAGAATCGCGTGCTCTCAAAGTGTTAACAACAGCACTTTCCTCCTGTTTTTTTTTAAACCACTCTCAAGATGTTTCATATTTTCATTAGCTCAGTTATTGTGTTGACGAGTTTATATGAAAATATTTAATAATTAACTGAAAATTAATCATAACGATAATTAAGAATGACTTTAAATTAATTCTTTGTTAATATTATGCCCCGGTCTCTTGAATATTTGTAGCGTCGGTGCTTAATTATTAATTTATAATTTATTTATAGTATAACAAAAGAAATAAAAAAACTCGAGTCTTAAGTCGCTTATTATTTATTTTATCTTTGGAATTTCGCAAAAGCTACACGAGGGCTGTCTGCGTTAGCCTTTCCTAATTTAACAGTGTAAAACTAGTGGAAAGGCGGTTAGTCATCACTTCCCACTGTCAACTCTTGGGTTACTCTTTTACTAGCTAATAGTAGGTTTGACTAACACTATATAACTACCCCACTTGTGAAGTGTGAGCATATTTAGCGTGACGGTGATTCGAATTCAAGACCCTTAGATTGGGAGTCGATAGCCTTAACCACTTGGTCGTGCCTGGCCCTTATTATGTGTTAGCAGTTAACAAAAGTTACCTAATTAAACCAAATTAATTAAACTATTTTAATTAAACTGTTTTAGAATCACCCTCTTATGAATATGTGCGTAACTTGTAACTGAACGAAAACATAATTGATTTGAGATAAAACCAATTATCGCAATAGGTCATTCATACTCTGTTCGCCTCAGATATCGAACCACTTTTAATGTCGTAATCCTGCATATATGGCTTTGAGCATCTGGCAGGATGGTTGTTAGTGGGAATAATAACAGAATTATGAGAAGAACTTCTATTAGATTAGGTAAACGGTTTCAAAGATGTTTTAATAAAATCCGTTAAAATAGTAATGATCAACAAAACCAGAGGTAATATAGAACTTATCAGCATCACACTTAACACGATGTATTGATTTTCGGTTAAAACTTAACAATAAAAAAACAGTTTGTTTCTCAGACGAAAATAGATCTTTTACTTAAAGCAAACAATTGCAAGCTAAAATCTAACCGCATCACAATGATGTTTCTATCTTCAATATAAAACAAAAAAAAAAATTTAAAAAAAAGAATAAATTATATTGAAAAATATTAAACATATTTTCATAACCTGTTTTCTAAAGTATAAAACAAAATCTTTTGTACAACACTTCTACGATGATTGTGGTGAAAAACGTAGAAACAAAACAACACTTTTCTATGACAAATGTGTATGGAAAGTCTATTCTTAGGTGAGATGGGCACATTTGTAAACATTACACACTTTTCCTTCAAATTTATAGTTAAAACTGACAAAACAACAACTTTTCTTCATTTTGTGTTAACAGCAAAAATCCAAAACAGTAATATAATATTTATTTTACTATATCGCTCTATTTATAAGATTCATAGGTCGAAACTACAACTTTCAACCTCTGCGAGCAAAGAAAACACATAACTTCGCCTAAAATCCACGTATACGAAACAAAATTTTATTGTTTACGTATAACACGGTTCAATCATGCAAGAATACAACAGAAACTTCGTTCGTGTAAATAGAGGAGCGTTTAATGATCAGACAGGTACACAGAGGAAGCCTGGTTCATGTTAATATTGTAGCGTTAGCAAATTAGGCAATGCATAAAAGGCACTTTCTTTAAAAAAGAAATTGCAAAATTAATAATAATCAGTTGAACAAAGAAGAAATTTTGTTCGTGTAAATACAGCAGTGGTTTACAATCAGGTATAGAAACAAAAGACACGTAGATTATGTACATTTCACAGTGTTTAATAATCAGGTTGGTACAAACAATGTACATTTCACAGTGTTTAATAATCAGGTTGGTACAAACAATGTACATTTCACAGTGTTTAATAATCAGGTTAGTACAAACAATGTACATTTCACAGTGTTTAATAATCAGGTTAGTACAAACAATGTACATTTCACAGTGTTTAATAATCAGGTTGGTACAAACAATGTACATTTCACAGTGTTTAATAATCAGGTTGGTACAAACAATGTACATTTCACAGTATTTAATAATCAGGTTAGTACAAACAATGTACATTTCACAGTGTTTAATAATCAGGTTAGTACAAACAATGTACATTTCACAGTGTTTAATAATCAGGTTAGTACAAACAATGTACATTTCACAGTGTTTAATAATCAGGTTGGTACAAACAATGTACATTTCACAGTGTTTAATAATCAGGTTGGTACAAACAATGTACATTTCACAGTGTTTAATAATCAGGTTGGTACAAACAATGTACATTTCACAGTGTTTAATAATCATGTTGGTACAAACAATGTACATTTCACAGTGTTTAATAATCAGGTTAGTACAAACAATGTACATTTCACAGTGTTTAATAATCAGGTTAGTACAAACAATGTACATTTCACAGTGTTTAATAATCAGGTTAGTACAAACAATGTACATTTCACAGTGTTTAATAATCAGGTTGGTACAAACAATGTACATTTCACAGTGTTTAATAATCAGGTTGGTACAAACAATGTACATTTCACAGTGTTTAATAATCAGGTTAGTACAAACAATGTACATTTCACAGTGTTTAATAATCAGGTTAGTACAAACAATGTACATTTCACAGTGTTTAATAATCAGGTTAGTACAAACAATACATTTGGTTCGTTCAAAAACATTCGGGTAAAGACAAAGAGGATAACAGGTTCTTTTAAATATGTCAGTGTTTAATAATCAGGTACAGACACGAAGGATACTTTGTTTGGGGCAAAAGGTTAGAGTTAAATTATCTAGAAGAGACGAAAAGGACACTTTGTTTCTTTAAATATAGCAACACAGAAGACACTTGGCTCGTGTGAATATAACAATGTTTAACAATTACGTATTAATTGTATTATTTTTTATGTATGTGGTAGTATTTACATATATAATAGGTAGACATACAATACTTGGTTCGTTTGAACAAAGCAGTATTTAACAATCAGGGAATCAGATAGAAAACACTTTGTTCGTATAAATATAACAGGGTTTAACATTCAGGAAAGCACAGAGCTGTCTCTTAGTTTGTTTAAATATAGCAGTGTTTAAAAATCAAGTATATATATATATATATATACAGAGAAACTTATAATGCTCCATAAATCTGCTAGGTACTTAAGGGACATTTGGATCGTGTAAATAAAGCAGCGTTTAACAATTAGAAAGAGACACAGAAGACACTTGGTTTGCGTAAATGTAGCAGTATTCTAAAATTAGGTAGTCTTTGTTTGTACAAGTTTAGCACTGTTTAACAATCATCTGGGTAAACAAAAGATACTTGGTTTGTTTAAATATATCAATGTTTAACAATCAGCTGGGTAAACAAAAGATACTTGGTTTGTTTAAATATATCAGTGTTTAACAATCACTAAAGAACACAGCAGGCACTTCCTCTGATCGATTAACCACCAATTAAGTACAAAAAAAACTTTATTCGTGTAAATATGGCATTGTTTAACAATTAGGCAGAGAAACAGAGAACACTTGGATTGTGTAAATGTGATAATTATCAATAATCAGGCACACACATTCAGGATACTTTATTCCTGTAAACATACTAGTATTAAACAATCAGGTATAGACACAGTAGACACTCGGTTCGTACAATAAGTAAGAGATACAGAGGATACTCGGTTCGCACAAATATAACAGTATTTAACAATAAGTAAGAGATACAGAAAATACTCGGTTCGTACAAATGTAGCAGTATTTAACAACAAATAAGAGATACAGAGGATACTCGGTTCGTACAAATGTAACAGTATTTAACAATAAGTAAGAGATACAGAGGATACTCGGTTCGTACAAATGTAGCAGTATTTAACAATAAATATGAGATACAGAGGATACTCGGTTCGTATATTATGAACAACACAATTAACAATAGGGATATATTCAGTTGGCATATTGTTTGAGTAAATATAGCAACGTTTATCAGTTAGGTAGGTATATTTGTGTCGTGTAAACATCGCAATATTCACGTAAGTGTAGCATGACTTTAATATTAAGATACGTACAATGAGAACGGTAGGTTCGTGTAAATACGAAAGTGGTTGAATAGCCGCTGGTAAAACAGAGAATACTTAGGGCGTGTAAACAGAGCAGTGTTTTAACAATCACGTAGAGACGGGAATGAAAACTGCTTCGTTTAGTTAGGCGAGCATGTTTGGTGTAACGGTGATTCGAACCTCGGATTACGAGTCGAGTACATTAACCACCTGGCCATATCAAGTCTAACAGTGTTTATGAGACTGGAATATATCATAGAAGATACTTGTTTAGTGTACGGATATTTTAACGGTGAGATAGAGACACAGAGGATAATTGGTTCGTGTTAATATAACACCACTTAATAATCAGGTAGAAACCAACGAGGTTGCTGTAATTTTTACTTTTATACCTCTTACATAGTAATTCATATCTCAATACATGGGATTTATTTTCACTTCTTCTTCCGATTTAACCGTTATACTCCTCCCATTGACTTTACCTTTATACTTCACCACATATGTTTCATTTTTCTTCTTCTTCTTCCGATTTAACCGTTATTCTCTTCCCTCAGACTTTACTTTCTAGTCTTTTTCATACTCTTAAATTTTATACATTTCTTCTGTAGATTTGAATTTTGTCATTCTCTTCTATGGTTTAATTATTTACGTCCTAAATAGACTTCCTTTATACTTCTTCCTTGAGCTTTACTTCCTTCCTCGGTATTACATTTATAGATCTTGGATAGACTTTACTTTTAAACTTCTTCCCAATGGTTTACTATTATTCTGCTTTTGCTTTAATAATCATCCCATAGATTTTACTTTTATACTTCCACTACATACTTAAGTTTTATACTTCCACTACATACCTAAGTTTTATACTTCCACTACATACTTAAGTTTTATACTTCCACTACATACTTAAGTTTTATACTTCCACTACATATTTAAGTTTTATACTTCTTCCATACGCTTTACTTTCATACTTTTATACGGTTTTTTACCTTTACATTTCGATCATCCATTATACTTTTCTCCTTCTTCTGTAAGTTTTATTTTTATACCTCTTCAGGGGCTTTAGTTTCATATTCTTTATACTATTTTGGTTTAAACCTCTTCCTCAGGCTTTACATTTATTTTTAGCCCTCAAACATTTTTAATAGCTTCATTATATATGTAACTTTTATACTTCCTCTATAGGCTTCACTTTTATACTTCTTCCATACGTTAGGCCTGATTCTTCTTTTATATGCTTCACTTTTTACAACTCTTCAACAATATTTATTTTAATACGTCGTTCATAAGTCTTACTTTGATCATTCTTCCAACCACATTATTTTTACAAATCTTGAATATACTTTATTTGTACACGTCTTCCATGATATTCATTTTTCTACTTTTTCATATAATTTACTATTATACTTTTCCACAGACTTTAGTTTTATATTTAATTTATTGGCTTCACACTTGTACGTCTTCCACAGGCTTTAGTTTTATAATTTGTGTGTGTTCTATATTTTATGCTTCCACAATATGCTACAATTTTATGATTCTTCCATAGGTTTTACTATTTCATAACCTTTATCTTTATAACTCTTCAAAGGTTATCTTTTACTCTTCTTCCATGGACTTTACCATTATACTTTTCACATATACTCTAATGTTGTACTTATTAGGCACACATTATTTTTGTCCTTTTTCCTTAAGCGTTGCTTAAATACTTCCTCCGTAAGCAAAAGTTTATATATCTCCCATAGACTGTATTTTTGTAATTTTTTTTCACAGGCTTTACTTTTATTATTCTGACAAAGACTTTAATTTTATATTTCTCTCATAGACTGTATTTTTATATTTCTATTTATGTTGTGCTTGCACAACATCCATAGGCTTTACTTTTATACATCCTTCAGTGATTTTACTTTATAATTTTCCAATAAAATCTATTTTCACACATGTTAGATATACTGTACTTTTATAGCTGATTTTTCGCAGACTTTACTTACACTTTCTCCATAGGCTTTCTTCTTTAACTTTTACCATAAGTTTTAATTTTGCTTATTCTATAGGTTTTAATTTTATACGTTTTCTATAAATTTTATTCTTATATTTATACCATAGGTTTTGCATTTATACTTCTTATATGTGGTTTATTTTTTATATCTCTTATATAATTTTTACTTTTGTATTTCTTCCATAGGTTTTACATTTACATCTCTTCTCTGTATTTTGCTCCTAAATTTTCCACACTTAAATTTTATACTTCTTTTATTGGTTTCACTTTCACACTTCTGAAGTAGGCTGTATTTTTATACTTACTAAAAACTCAGTATCACGTCAGTAATTGTGTTGAAAATAGTTTGGTGTTCGGCGCTTTATGGTTAAATAATAAAACTACTAAAGATCCAGAGATGCTCTAATACATTAGATCAGCTTTCCCCGGTTTTGTTTATTTCTTAACTAATTTAATTTTGCCTCAACCTTCAATTTTCCTTATTTATTTCTGCAGGATTAGTCTGAAATTATATTTCAAAAATTCACAAAATCCGTTTAAAATGTTTCAATTTTCTCCACGGGCTTCACTTTTATAATCTTATGTTGGATTTATTATCGTACCCCCTCCATAGCATTTACTTTTATACCTCGTATATAGGATTCAATTTCATATTTTGTTTATTGTTTATATATGTTTATTTCTTCCGTATGCCTTAAATTGATATGTCTTTCAAAGGATTAACTTTTATAGGTCTTCCACGCATTTTATTCCGCAGGATATCCTTCTATACTGCTTCCATGCATTTTACTTTTATACTTCTCACATACAGTTTTCCTTTATGCATCTCCCACACACTTTATATTTATTTATTATACTTGTTTTATAAGATTTACTTTTATATTTCCTTTACTGTTTTTATATTTATACTTTTTCCATTGGTCTTACTATGTACGCTATATATGTAAGTATTCTTTATGGGGTTTATCTTTTGTAACCCTTTTATAGGTTTTACTTTTATATTTCTTATTATTTTACATTTATATAACTTCCATTTTAAGCTTAAGAATAAAAAATATACAAAAAGAAAACATTTTGCAATATGAAAGAAAAACCAGAGTAATCAGAAACTTTTACTTCTCTTCACCCTGGTAAAAAGGTTCATGTCAAACGTGTTTAGTTAACACGTTCAATAATAGATGGTTAAGAGAGGCATGGTAACCAGGAAACTGTCGACCTAAACGTGCTGGAAGGTGGTAATTTATGTTATTTTTTGTATTAGTTTTAGATTTACACACCCTTTTCACTTTTGGCTTTACTTTATATTTCTTTCATTGCCCGACATGGTCAAGTGGGGTAAGGCGTTCGACTCGTAATCGGAGGGTCGCGGGTTCTAATCCCGGTAGCACCAATCATGCTCGCTTTTCCAGCCGTGAGGATGTTATAATGTGACGAGTAGTCCCACTATTCATTGGTAGAAGCGTAGCCCAAGAGTTGGCGGTGGGTGGTGATGACTGGCTGCCTTCCCTCTAGTTTTACACTGCTAAATTAGGGACGGCTAACGCAGATAGCAATCGAGTAGCTTTGTGCGAAATTCAAAAACAAACAAATTTCTTTTATTGGTTTAACTTTTATAGTTATTTCATAATATGTACTCTTATACCATTAAAAAAAGTTCAAAAAGGTGGTTGGAATTTTATTAAAATAGTTTGATGTTCGAAACTTTATGGTCAAACAAACTAACTATTAAACATCTGAGATGCTCAAACATGTAAACCTGTTTTCGACCATTTTTTATTTATTTGTTTAAATTCATTTTACTTGGCTTCAACCTCCACTTTGCCTCCTTTACCTTTTTTCGGATTTGCTTGAGTTTATCTCTCAGAAATTCTCAAATCCATCTAAAAGTTTTATGCTTCTTATAAGATTTAGTTTCAAATTTCCTCGGCCTACTTTACTTTTATCATTATTCTATAGGCATTAATTTTATATCTCTTCCATAAGATTTTTTTCTATATTTTTTTTCATTGGCTTTACTTTATATTCCTTCGATAGGCTGTATTGTTACTCCAAAATCATGGTAAGTGTTATACGAAAAAAAACGCTTAATCTTCAACGCTGCATGGTCAATGAATAAAGTTATTGAACACCCGTGGGAGTCGAATGTAAGATTTTACTCTTATATCTTTTCTTAAAATTTTATATATACTTAAGGGTTTACTTCTTTCAAAGTATTTACTTTTGTCCTTCTCCCACAATATTTATTCTTATGATTCCTTCATACAATTCAGTTTCATATCTTCTCTGTAGCCTTTACTCTTACACTTACTCAATAGGTTTTATTTTTATATATCTTCCATATATTTTACTCATAGAGGTATGCATAGCTATGCCCTTTGTACACGCCTTACTTTTAAAGTTTTTCTATAGGTTTTAATTTTTTATACTTTTTCTGTATATATTTTATTCTAGATCTCTTCCATGGCATTCAATAACATACCAATAATATAGACTTTGCTTTTATACTCTTTTCTATGAGCTTCAATTTTACACCTGTTTCCATAAGTTTTTATTTCTTCTCATTTTTATATTTCTTCCATATAATTAACTACTATAGTCCTCCTGCATCTCTGCCGACCCCCTTTTATACCCTCTGTCAGTTATACCCTCCACCTGTGACCTTGGGTAGCTATTTACCCTCGCAGACTGTTCTATTTGAGTATCTTATCAAGGAATCACCTATAACTATAACCTCTTTCTATTTACATCCTTATCTTACCTTTCTATTTGTAGATAGGCTTTCTTGTAAAATAACATTGTTGCTTCAGCATCCTGTCCCGTTTTCTACATACCCTGAAATGAATGTGTTCATACCATTCCTGTTTTCTACATACCCTGAAATGAATGTGTTCATACCATTCCTGTTTTCTACATACCCTGAAATGAATGTGTTCATACCATTCCTGATGTAAGATGTTGCAAAACTTATTTCGACATGTTAACCTTATCAAAACATGGTCATCTCAGACAGAAGTTCTTCAAGGTCTACTGCTCTATTTTTCTTGAAAAAAGTTTTATGTAACCCAGTGATGTTTCAGAATTCTGGATATAGCTCGCTATGGGTACCATACTGTTCTGACATTGTTCGTTCCTTCATACCATATCTCGAACAATTTGACACCGTATAACTTTTTGTACGTGACCAGGAATAGCTCTATTCCAAATACAGGAAAACTGTCTGAACAAATCTGTTTTGAAAAAAATCATACCAAAAACAAGACAGGTGTTTATGTGTATTATGACAAATTGTTGGTCATAACAACTTACACAAACCAAAATAACAACACATACATGTTTTTTCGATTATACAATACTTTCTCTGAGTATTAATTGAGTAAATTTCAGAGTATTAACAGTTTATGTAGAGAACAATATTAATACAGAACAGTATGTAGACAACAATATTAATGCAGAACAGTATGTAGACAACAATATTAATGCAGAACAGTATGTAGACAACAATATTAATACAAAACAGTATGTAGACAACAATATTAATACAGAACAGTATGTAGACAACAATATTAATACAGAACAGTATGTAGACAACAATATTAATACAGAATAGTATGTAGACAACAATATTAATACAGAACAGTATGTAGACAACAATATTAATACAAAACAGTATGTAGACAACAATATTAATACAGAATAGTATGTAGACAACAATATTAATACAGAACAGTATGTAGACATTTTGGTCAAGACAGCATAGAAATAAAAATAAATAGCTGCATTGTTTCGAATGTGTTTCTCGTGTTTTTGTGTCAATATTTTTATAGTATATTTGTAGAATGTAACACAGAGATTCAAAACTTTATTGCTGTAAAAAACAAACAAAAACACACCTTTAGATTGCTTTCTCATGTTCAGTAAAATATCGTACCATAAGAGGAAGCTAGGCTCTAAGCACTCAGAGAAACTAGTGCTACCAACGATAACTAATATAGGATGGCTGTACGTGTAGGATACCAGTATATCGTAATTACTTTATCAAAAAGCAGCGGCCTATTACCCCATAATTAGATATAGTCTTAGCTTACATTTGTTCGCTGTTGGTTTAATGGTGAGATGTTTCATAGGTTCTCCATGTCGGTATTAGCGTTTCAGCTTTCTTCGTTGTTACGGGGATTGAACTGTGCACACTATCCTTTCAAAATACATTTACGTTGTTCAACTGGCTTTATCTAAAAAGAAACAAAAAAGGACGTTTTTGTACGTTACAATTCTCTGTTGATCCAGGCAACGACTGACAATCACATTACCAACACAGTAAATGCATTTTATGCGCTTTATTGTTCATTGTGTTTTAGAGAAGACTTCGTGCTCTACACACATAGTTGATCGTTATAGAAACTCAAGGAATTGTCAGCGTCAGCCTTTGATAAACTAAAATTAAATTAAAGAAATGTAAATTAAGTCTCTCAAACTTTCTAAAGCGTGATTTGGTTATCTTACCAAAGAATCTCGAGTTTTAAACTATTTAAATACAAAGTTAAAAATAAAAAAATACAGATGAAATTTACTTACTCCAACATTTGTGTAAAATTTATTAGAATTATAATAAGGAAATTTAAAGGTCTTTGCTTTGAAATAAAAGAAAAGAGAAAAAAAAAGAAAACGAAACTAACACAGGGGAATACCAGTCGTATCGTTGCTGAGGGTTATCCGGGGTTAATCTTGCCTTAAAAGTTATTTTTGATAAATGCATTAGATTCATTAGTCCTAGTACAACATTCCATTCACGCAGGCGTCACTCAGCATTGCTTAACTGAATTATGTAGGGTTTTTTTCTTTAAGCGAGATTAAATTAGAAAAATTTAAGGACAAATTATAAAATCACTAATTCCCTTTATATTTTTTATTAATATGATACTAGTGACCAATTCAATTTGAAAAATTAAGTACTTGGAAAACGGAATAAAAGCCTTTTTGTAAGTTCATGCTTTTAACGTATATAATCAAACAAGATGAGCTATTGTCTTTTTCTTAAGAGATTCGCTGAACTACAAAATTAGGGATTTTGTAGTAATAACGTTTATATATATATATATATATATATATATATAACTTAATACCTTAATACGTATATTCCAACATATTTTGAAACTTCTGCTTTGAAGCGTTACTAACGCTTTTAAAACTTAATGCTCGTCACGTGATAACTGTTTAAAATCACTATAAAAACTTTTAGTAGAATACTGCTTTATCAAACATTCAGAAAACACTTCTTGCGTCTCGAATGTTTGTGAACTTACCGAGCTTCTGTTTACCATATAGAACACGAATGGGTATAGGTATATGCGTACCTCTGGCTTGAAAAATAATAAAAATAAACTCTCCAATATTCTATTCTAATTAAGTTAACAGAGAATGTCAAAGAAATGTAATATTTGTACAGTGCAAAGGCAAATATATATCAGTATATTACAATAGCGCCTTTATAATACCAGTGAGTACTAGTGAAACAAAAAACAAGTGAAATGAAAGTACTTTTTGTTTTCTTTTGTTCTAGTAGTTTCAGGCAACTGCAATTATTTATTGCAAATGTAAAAAAAGATCCTAAAAATTCTTAACCAAATCAGTTTATTAATACCTCTCTCTTTCAGAGACGCAATATAATTAAATTTATCATAGAATAAAATCATGTGTTAGTAGTTACATAATACCTACAAAAATAGAAACAATAATAATATCAATAAATGAAAAAAAATCTCCTATTAGTTTCCTTCCAAGTTGGTAATCGTATACTTCAGGCCTTAAGATGGCTTTGTCATCAGAAATCTAATTACCTGTCTGAAATTATTGTTAAAATTTGGCTGAAATATAAATTAGAATACAACGTTTCACGTCTAAAAAACGTTTTTGACTATGTCGATTGATTTTAGACTATATTCGATGTTAATTATATTAACTTATTGCTTAATATTTGTTAAATAATGGAATATTTCTTATACACAGAGCCACACATAAAGTTGTTATGTAGACAGTCTTAATCAAAATATTTGCACACTGTTCTGCATTGATTTTGCTGTCCACGTGCATGGAGTATTGTTGGGTAAATGCCCGAGTAATAACAGAGAAAGTAGCGTATGAGAATACAAACATATATGAGTTGTTATTCTATTCTGTGTTTGTTGTTCTGAGCGTTTGTTGGTAAAAACATGTCTACACACTGGTTTTGGATATAAGGAATTGTGCTTTTTGTATAACCTTTTACGAAACAGATCAACGCATTATTGAAGAAAACGATCTATGTACTTGATGTAAAGTCATTCCTCGTCACGTGCTACAAGTTACAGAACTATCCAGAAATGCTGAAACAAACTCATTTGTTCCAGGATATTCAGAAGAACAGTAAATAGGAGAATGACAGAACAAGGTTATTTCGTAAGAATTGTTATCTTAAAATTCACATTTAACAGAATTCACTGCCGCTATCTTGTTACTTGGACAAAACAGCATGCCATCTTGTCGTTTATAAAATGATGGCATGTCATCTTTTCAGATAAGTCCTGTTTCTAGTTTGCTAAGGCTGAAGGAAAGATTCATTTTGTTTTAAAATCAAACAAGAGAAAACTGTTTTTTCCCACAGGAGGTGGTGCATTACATGTTTGGGCAACTGTTTGTCATGGAAGAACTGCTCTTCATGTATTCAAGGGAAACCGTAATTGATGCTTTCTACAGACATCGCATGGACACGATATTTCTGCCATACGCTGTGACATCATTTAGTAGTAACGCTGTGTTTGAGAATGACAATACCACTGTCAACACATCGGGTATTGCATAGGAGTACATTGACCAAGAAGACGTTACTAGATTGTGGATCTCCAACAACGTTTCCAGATTGTAATCTTGTTAATAACTGTTGGGCTGAATTAAGTTAAGCAATTGCTAATCATAACCATAAAAAGTATAGCTGAGAAGTAGCGCCTTCTATCGACAAATTAAGATAAAATAATGGTGAATTACATTAATAAACTCATTGACAACATGCCCTGAGGAGAGTCAACTTAGTACTGCATATTTAACATGAACTGATACAAGGTTTCAGACGCTATTTATAATAACTATATGCTATATTTTATCATCATAGTAATGATATGTTGTGATAGGTAAAATGCTCAATAGTGTATTTTTCTACAGGTGTCTAACAAAATTGTTTGCTGTTCTAATAAATCATTCCTAATGGTCATATAATTTGTCTCATTATATAAATTACATATGCAGATGTTGAATATAAGATGAATTTCTCAGTTTGACAAACCTAAACGTATTTACATACATTTTTATAATACTTATTAAATTTATTACAAAATAAGGAAAGGCAGACTCACCAGATAGCCCAATGTGGCTTTGTTATAAGAAAACACACACACAAAATAAGAAAACGTTTTGGCTAAGACCATAGTAATAAATTCACGAGACTTAAACAGAACATATGTGCATTTAGTCTCGTATAAATCTATCAGATTCCAACGTAATTGCAATTTTAATGGGTGACATAAACTTGTATACACGGTCTTAGGAGCTTATAACATGGATTAACTGTGAAATTCTATAAATTTGTAACAATCCAGCGGAGTTGCGTCACAGTTTCTTTGATGTAATGTAAATTTGTTGGGTTGTCTATATGCCGTAATGGATTAGATTAGATATATCTTTTATTTTGAATGATTGTGTTGAGTTCCTTCCACTTGGCATGACTTTTCATTTATTTAACAATATGTTTTTAAAGATGCAATAACTGCATTTTGCTAGTAATTTGTTACTTCGTTTAAAAATATATTTAGTTTATTATTTAAAAGCTTCAACATTAAAACAATAGAGTAACGAAAAACTCAGCGTTTTAATGAGTGATGTCCAGAAAACAAACATCATAATATTTCAGGTTTAAGGTTCGTTACCATTGCAATTCAGAAAAGAAAAAAAATCATAAATATCCTATACGTATTGAGTTTAAAAATAACATGTTCTTGTCGGTCTACAAAAAAGCTGAAAAACAAACAAAATTACTTGTATTTTGTCAAATTACTCTATCTTTATTTTTGATATGATTTGCTGTCTTTATCTACAACACCCACCCTTGCTGTAGGCTACTGTGTACATTTGGGTCACTTCATACACTCATGGTGTTATGACACGAAGTAGGTTCATAGTTAAAGCTATTGTGCTGCCATCTCTTATAATTTTAAACACTTACTACATAAAGACCAATGCGATTATATTTAAATTCATTTTTTTAAAAAATAAAAGTTTTAAGATGGCTTGATTGGGTAACGAAAAAATGTTATTATAAATATATATGCGTTTCGACAAGATTTATGATAAAGTTTTATCACTGCCCACTTAAATCTTCTGAAAACGTTTAATGTATGACTGTTTAATTATATTAACTAAAATAATATTCACTTTAGTTTTAATATCATGTACCGAAATAATTGGTTGATGAATATATTTTTGTGTTTGTAGGAACAGTATTTTTAAAACAAATATCACTATTAGTATTAAATAAATATTTTACTTGAAAGTGCGTCAGTCAGATAGATATATTTAATTTTAAATAATAATCCATGTTAAAGATAGTATTATTCGAGTTTTATAAGTAAAGAAGTGCTCATAATCGATGTTTATCTGTTACTAAACAGCGTAATATTGAAATTTTCTTGATAATTACAAAGAGAAATTTGTGTGTCGTTTATTTAGGTAACAATTCAGTTATTTTGGAAGACTTACAAGATAAATATATTTTAACTATATGGATAAAACTTCTGTTTAAGAGGACAACAAGGAAAGAGAGAACTCATATATGTAAATAACATATTGATTTTTTAACACTTTTTTCAGGCCACTACTAAAAACACAAAATGGTATTCAGTTTATTGTTTGGATGTTTGAATAGTGAAAACTACAATCTAAACCATTTTAACAGGAATACCAACAAACTGCAAGGGCTGATAATTCTGGCCTGGCATGGCCAAACGCGTTAAGGCGTGCGACTCTGAGGGTCGCGGGTTTGCATCCCCGTCACACCAGACATGCTCGCCCTTTCAGCCCTGGGGCGTTATAATGGGAAAGTCAATCCCACTATTCATTGGTAAGAGCGTAGCCCAAGAGTTGACGGTGGGTGGTGATGATTAGCCGCCTTCCCTCTAGTCTTACACTACTAAATTAGGGACGGCTAGCACAAATAGCCCTCGAATAGCTTTGTGTGAAATTAAAAATCAAACAAACTTATAATTTTTTGTTTTGGTGCACATAAGAAATGACCATTCAGGAAGTTTGGGAACATTTCGATAGCTTTAAAACATGAAAGTGATATACTATTCCAACGTGTATGAATGCTTAACCGAAAACTAGGCACCATTTAAAACTGTTTTACCACTGGTTGTGAAATATTTTTACTGTGACAATGTAAAAGGCTGCTTCAGACATCTCCACACTTATTACAAATGAACCTCTCGAGAACTTATTACTCGAGAAAACAAAGGTTAAAGAGCTGTTTGATCTGACGGGTTATATGATTTGTAATTAGCTGTGAAATAGTAAGAAACCAGCTGAGCATATTTAGCTCTTTGAATAGGACAGATGAGAAAATTAAAACAGAGGAAAAGTCCACTTACTTGATCCTTGCACAGTTACGACTGTGAGTTGGTTTCAATATCATTGAAGACTGAAAGCTTTTCTTGCTTTCTAAAATATTCCTTGTTATTTAATGGAGAGATGCAAAAGAGCCATCATGTGATAACCTTCTCGTCATAACAAACATGCTGTTCCTTCAACCATAGGGGGCGATATAATATGATGGTCAATTCCACTATTAATTGGTAGAAGAGTAGCCCAAGAGTTGGCGGTGGGTGATGATGTCTAGCTGTTTTCCCTCTAGTCTGACAGTGCTGAATTAGGGACGACTAGCGCAGATAGCCCTTGTATTGTTTAGCGCGAAATTGGGAAACAAATAGCAAACGTTTCTAAGTAATATTATTTGAAATAAATCCGTGTTTCAGAAGCTTAAAGATTCAACACCCAAATTAAGTAGAAGATGTCTGGAAGAAGAAAGGGGCTGAACTAAATAAAAGCACAAATTTATGTTTGCATCCATAATTTATTTTGCATCTACATTATTCCACATTACAGAAATAGTGACGATTATTTAACCTTACTATGTAACCTTGATTAATCCATCTCTACAACCTCTGTGCTTATTGATATTGTGGAAGGGTTTTGAGGGACCACAGTAAAAGGTCGTCCTCCACTGTGGGTTAAAATAAAGAGATTTCTTTGTAATTTTACTCTTCAATACTCAAAATTTAACTTTTCATATGTTGCTCTGCTTCAGGTCTGCCCTTATTATTTGGCTGCCAGTTCTCCTAGCAAAATGGTGAATGTCAGACAATTTCGATAAAAAGTATCACATATTTAAAAAAAAAGATTCAAATGGAATTTCAAGATATAAACTTACAATAAAAAAGATTGGTTTAATACTGTAGAGTCATTAACTATGTATGCATCTGCTAAGGACGTGCTTCAGTGTGGATGAAGTCGAGTAATAACCATCCTACTATGTTTGGTTGAGATTGATATAACGACAATCGAACAGCTTACGGACAAATGTGATTTCTTTTACTTTTATAAGTATAGATGTAAACATAAGTTTTCGTGATACACATTATTCATCCTTCTGATCAGTCACCAAACCCTGTAAAAATGCATGCATACAGGAAACCAATTGATGAAACCATCTCTTGTGTATTTAGATAATTTTAACAACGATTTTTGGTAGACATGCCACTTCTGAGTGTAGATGATGCAAAATATAATATTCTCTTTGAAAATTCTTTCCAGAAGTGTTGTTAGAGAAAATCCTTGATGTTCCTGAAGGGAAAACAGCTCATAACTTTTGCGACGGACAGGCCTTTGTGTTAGTCATTAGAGCATTTATTTTACCGCCAGTCACACCAAATTTACATTAAGTGAAATTCAATTGCAAATGGAGCACACAAGTCACTAACTCGATGTAATTTATAATAATACTAAAGAACAACTCTAAGAATAAGTTTTAACAGAAACACATCAAATTTATTTAGGTTTTACTTACAAAAGTATATATTTTCATATTAAACATTTGGTTAGTTATTTTATTAGTTCTTCTGTAATTTTCATCAAATTATCTATTTCTCTTATTAAGCTCTGGACCTACATACCATGTTAATAATATTCAGACATTACAATTAGTAGTTTCTTTTATGAAATTCACTTTAATTCTTTAACTAAGTTATTCGAACGAGTGAAATATCAATTTAACTACATCTAAGATTTTTCTGCCCTCATTGTACGCTGGACAGTTTCAGCATCTTGAACTTGCTGAGAGAACTTCGAGTATTGAGATAACGTATTTTCAGTCCATACCAAACTATCTTTTTCCTTGAAGAACTGATTTTTAGCTCTAAATTTAAATTTTCAAATGTTATTTCTTCAGTATTTTTACAAGTAGCGTACACAACTATCTGCAAGTAGTTCTGACACATCATTGATTTATTTCTGTAACTTTTCTTCAAAAAGACGAACACAATTTCTGGCTAATTATTTGCTGTCATGAAGAGTGAATTGACCACCAGCTCACTTTTAGCGCTTCTCTGGTAATCCATTCCTCATCAAAATGCCGATTATTGCTTCTAACAAAAACATTTCTGTTAACATAACATCAGTTTGTCATTGTCAAACTTAGGACTATCCCTTCCAGTTTCTCCATATAAGAGTGCTGTATCCAGAAAATTCTTCTTCGTTTTTTTTCAATTACTGTAGGAATTACATTAAAAAATGCTTAATATTTCCAACTGTTTTACTTCAACTTACCTGCTGTTTCCTTAACAACTTCTAACAATGTTAGATTTTGTTTGACCTTATTGAAACCACATCATAATTCCACCATAATAACTTGCTCTGCACTTTTTATTTGTGTATATTTCTCCCATTTAAAGTGAGAGAAGCTATTGGTAGACAGTTTAGACATAAAGAAATTATTTTATGTTTCGTTAAATTATCGTGAATTTCCCAAACAAAAACCTTGAAACTGAATCATGAGCTGAAAATTTTCTGAGCCTTCGACAGTCAAATTGGTTATTAAATTTTCAGTTTCGACTTGTACTTGCATCTGGTCACCTTCGTGCCTAATATTCACCTTAAGTAGTTATTAATAATATACTCAGATAATTGTTTTTATATTTCATGAATGTTTTATTATTCATTACACACTGTAAACACCGTAACAAACACTTATAGTTTAATTTTTTTCTGGTTTCTACCAAACATTTTTATAGTAACAAAATTATTTACAAACTCTTTGATCATCTGGAAACTCTGTTGGGTGTAGAAGCCTGTTCAGTTGAACATTTATTACTTGGTTTATGTGGTGATTTAATCTTTAATAATTATTTAGTTTTCATAATGTTAGTAACAAAAGTCAATTATTTTTTTTAGAAGCGATAGTTATGACAAACATCGTTTCGTAACTCTCTACGAGTCGCACATTGCGCTGCAGTTAAATTGACAATCACGCAGTCATACTACACTTTTACTAACTTACTAAGTTCTCTATATTTGCACGTATTAATAATAAACGACAGAGAAACCTGAAATTATCTATCCTTCTAGTAGCAATATTAAACATAACGAGAAAAACGTAGAAGCTTTCAGTTAGATAACGTAAACAATATTACAAAAGCGTAGTACAACAACTGCTACATCGGAACATTTATAAAGTAAAAGTTTCATAGTTAGCATTGCTAAAACAGAGATAAAGAAGAGGAATTATTTTTATCAGTTGGATTCTAAAGTAATTAAATCAGACTCTGTAGATGTTTGACGAAAAAGAGAATATTTAAACTCTATATTCGACTATGATAAGCAACAGTGTAAGGAATTTCTATCTTGCATATGTTTTACTTGCTTTTGAAGATATTATTTTAAAACAAGTGGATTGCCTGCTGTCTGTTTATTGTTGAAATATATATCTCCAACAAATCACAGACACCTATTGTAAAGAATCTAGCGGCCGTATAAAATCCCAATAAACTCCATGGCAGCATTTTGTGAATTCAGAGATAACTACATTTATAATGATCTATGCATTAAACTTCAAATTTAGAGGCTCCATGTTTTGTAAGAAACATCACTTGTGTATAAAGATTCCTTGAGTAAACATAAGTAAATGTGATATTTCAATGCGATACTGTGTCCGACAGACTGGTTGATGTGTACCAGTCTTCCATAGGTGCAGTCAGAGTAATGGTGTAACAAAATCTGAAAAGAATGACCATGAACGGTAAAAATGGTTTGTTTAATATGTAACGAACCATTGGAAATGCACTCAGAAGGTCACTGTAGCAAAACGTGAAAAATAAGCATGGTCTTTATAAATCATTAAAATGTATATCACTTGGTAACATTCTTCTTAGGATTATCTTCCACGTTTATCTGACGTATTGGGGTTGTCATAGTGGTTAGGGCTAATTAGAGTGTTATTGTGGTAAAAATATGTTTCTGTCGTCTTTTCTGTGCCTGTTTGGGTTTCTGGCGCGTGCTTGTTTTCAACGGTGACATCAAGGGTGATGTGGATAATTTATTAGAGAAAGGAGGGATATTTCAGCTTATTTCCGTTCGTGATTACTTTTATTTTTGTGACATCGTTCGAGTAACAGAAGCGAATACAGAATATAACTAGCATTGTCATTGGTTGCTATGGTTATCAGGCTACCCGCTAAATGGTGATAAGAGACACTGCAAGTATGTGTTGTTTTATACATAACGTTGAAATAGACACGTGAATGTCCGAGTATGTTTATGTTTCTAATATATACATGAATGTAATATATACAAGAGCAAAGCATTTCATGGAATGAAAGAAAATTGCTTGGTTCGTTGAATGTGGTATGTTTGGTGAAAATAACGGCTAGCATGAACAGCAATAAGAGGAAAACTGGAAAACATTTTGCGTTTAGTTTCGAGCTAAAATATTAATAAACGGGTTCTCATCAATTGAAACTGTTGGTTTAGAGAAAAGAAACTGTTGGTTTAGGTTACATCCTATCAAGAGAAAAGAAACTGTTGGTTTAAATGTACATCCTATCAAGAGAAAAGAAACTGTTGGTTTAGGTTACATCCTATAGAGAGAAAAGAAACTGTTGGTTTAGGTTACATCCTATCAAGAGAAAAGAAACTGTTGGTTTAGGTTACATCCTATCAAGAGAAAAGAAACTGTTGGTTTAAATGTACATCCTATCAAGAGAAAAGAAACTGTTGGTTTAGGTTACATCCTATAGAGAGAAAAGAAACTGTTGGTTTAGGTTACATCCTATCAAGAGAAAAGAAACTGTTGGTTTAAATGTACATCCTATCAAGAGAAAAGAAACTGTTGGTTTAGGTTACATCCTATCAAGAGAAAAGAAACTGTTGGTTTAGGTTACATCCTATCAAGAGAAAAGAAACTGTTGGTTTAGGTTACATCCTGTCAAGAGAAAAGAAACTGTTGGTTTAGGTTACATCCTGTCAAGAGAAAAGAAACTGTTGGTTTAGGTTACATCCTATCAAGAGAAAAGAAACTGTTGGTTTAGGTGTACATCCTATCAATAGAATAGAAACTGTTGGTTTAGGTGTACATCCTATAAAGAGAAAATAAACTGTTGGTTTAGGTGTACATCCTATAAAGAGACAAGAAACTGCTGGTTAAGGTGTACATCCTATAAAGAGAAAATAAACTGTTGGTTTAGGTGTACATCCTATCAAGAGAAAAGAAACTGTTGGTTTAGGTTACATCCTATCAAGAGAAAAGAAACTGTTGGTTTAGGTGTACATCCTATCAATAGAATAGAAACTGTTGGTTTAGGTGTACATCCTATAAAGAGAAAATAAACTGTTGGTTTAGGTGTACATCCTATAAAGAGACAAGAAACTGCTGGTTAAGGTGTACATCCTATAAAGAGAAAATAAACTGTTGGTTTAGGTGTACATCCTATAAAGAGAAAAGAAACTGTTGGTTTAGGTGTACATCCTGTCAAGAGAAAAGAAACTATTGGTTTAGGTGTACATCCTATAAAGAGAAAAGAAACTGTTGGTTTAGGTGTACATCCTGTCAAGAGAAAAGAAACTATTGGTTTAGGTGTACATCCTATAAAGAGAAAATAAACTGTTGGTTTAGGTGTACATCCTATAAAGAGAAAAGAAATTGTTGGTTTAGGTGTACATCCTGTCAAGAGAAAAGAAACTGTTGGTTTAGGTTACATCCTATCAAGAGAAAAGAAACTGTTGGTTTAAATGTACATCCTATCAAGAGAAAAGAAACTGTTGGTTTAGGTTACATCCTATCAAGAGAAAAGAAACTGTTGGTTTAGGTTACATCCTATCAAGAGAAAAGAAACTGTTGGTTTAGGTTACATCCTATCAAGAGAAAAGAAACTGTTGGTTTAGAGAAAAGAAACTGTTGGTTTAGGTTACATCCTATCAAGAGAAAAGAAACTGTTGGTTTAGGTTACATCCTATCAAGAGAAAAGAAACTGTTGGTTTAGGTGTACATCCTATCAAGAGAAAAGAAACTGTTGGTTTAGGTTACATCCTATCAAGAGAAAAGAAACTGTTGGTTTAGGTTACATCCTATCAAGAGAAAAGAAACTGTTGGTTTAGGTGTACATCCTATCAAGAGAAAAGAAACTGTTGGTTTAGGTTACATCCTATCAAGAGAAAAGAAACTGTTGGTTTAGGTTACATCCTATCAAGAGAAAAGAAACTGTTGGTTTAGGTTACATCCTATCAAGAGAAAAGAAACTGTTGGTTTAGGTTACATCCTATCAAGAGAAAAGAAACTGTTGGTTTAGGTTACATCCTATCAAGAGAAAAGAAACTGTTGGTTTAGGTGTACATCCTATAAAGAGAAAAGAAACTGTTGGTTTAGGTGTACATCCTATAAAGAGAAAAGAAACTGTTGGTTTAGGTGTACATCCTATAAAGAGAAAAGAAACTGTTGGTTTAGGTGTACATCCTATAAAGAGAAAAGAAACTGTTGGTTTAGGTGTACATCCTATCAAGAGAAAAGAAACTGTTGGTTTAGGTTACATCCTATCAAGAGAAAAGAAACTGTTGGTTTAGGTGTACATCCTATCAATAGAATAGAAACTGTTGGTTTAGGTGTACATCCTATAAAGAGAAAATAAACTGTTGGTTTAGGTGTACATCCTATAAAGAGACAAGAAACTGCTGGTTAAGGTGTACATCCTATAAAGAGAAAATAAACTGTTGGTTTAGGTGTACATCCTATAAAGAGAAAAGAAACTGTTGGTTTAGGTGTACATCCTGTCAAGAGAAAAGAAACTATTGGTTTAGGTGTACATCCTATAAAGAGAAAAGAAACTGTTGGTTTAGGTGTACATCCTGTCAAGAGAAAAGAAACTATTGGTTTAGGTGTACATCCTATAAAGAGAAAATAAACTGTTGGTTTAGGTGTACATCCTATAAAGAGAAAAGAA
The DNA here is from genome assembly GCA_011833715.1 of Carcinoscorpius rotundicauda. Lineage (NCBI taxonomy): Eukaryota > Metazoa > Arthropoda > Merostomata > Xiphosura > Limulidae > Carcinoscorpius > Carcinoscorpius rotundicauda. Next base: position 92,393,976 of record CM022395.1, read on the forward strand.
ATTGTTGGTTTAGGTGTACATCCTGTCAAGAGAAAAGAAACTGTTGGTTTAGGTGTACATCCTATAAAGAGACAAGAAACTGTTGGTTTAGATGTACATCCTGTCAACTTTTTCTTCACTCAGTTGTAAAAGGTAAAGTAACTCAGCTGCCACGAAGTGGTTCACTGCTCTCAATGCTAAAGATTAGGTACTATCACAGTTAGCCTGTTGTGCGTCTTTGTGGTCAGCAACAACTAAATAAGATACATTCATAAAAAGAAAGAAACATGGTGCGACCACTGTTTTCTAGAAGCTTAGGTTTAAAAATATCCTTGATTGGTAGAAGTGAATCACTATTGAAAGTAGTAATTTTTTCTTACTTTTATTTGTTGTATTATAAATAAACTTTTAATGTTAGTTACTTTTAACTATATAATTGTGAATTAAGTTTTTACCTTAGACTTTCATTCGTAGTATTGGGGCTTAAATTATATTAATTACTTTTATTTGTAGAATTCTGGCTTAAGGTTTTTGTTATTTACTTTAATTTGTAGTGTTATGGCTTAAGGTTTTTGTTATTTAGTTTAATTTGTGGTGTTATGGCTTAAGGTTTCTGTTATTTACTTTAATTTGTGGTGTTATGGCTTAAAGTTTCTGTTATTTACTTTAATTTGTGGTGTTATAGCTTAAGGTTTCTGTTATTTACTTTAATTTGTGGTGTTATGGCTTAAGGTTTCTGTTATTTACTTTAATTTGTTGTGTTATGGCTTAAGGTTTCTGTTATTTACTTTAATTTGTGGTGTTATGGCTTAAGGTTTCTGTTATTTACTTTAATTTGTGGTGTTATGGCTTAAGGTTTTTGTTATTTACTTTAATTTGTGGTGTTATGGCTTAAACTTCTGTTAATTGAGTTTATTTGTAGCGCTGTGCCTCAAGTTTTGCATTTTTATGTTAATTACTTTTAACTATAGAGTTGAGCTTCAAGTATCTCGCTTTTATTTGTTTTGTTATGGCTTAAGGTTTGTGTTACTTTTATTTGTTTTACCGTGGCTCAGTCTTTCTGTTAGTAATTTTTATTTACTTTGTTGTGGCTTAAGATTTGTTTTAGTTATTTTTTACTATGGAGTGTGTCTTAAGTATTATATCAGTTGTTTTTTGTCATGGTTTAAGGTTTTTGTTAGTTTCTTTTATTTGTATTGTTATGGCTTAAAGATTATGTCACTTACTTCTTATTTATTTTCTCGTGGCTTATAGTTTGTGCTCATTACTTTTTATTCGTTTTATTATGGTTTAAGGTTTGTGTTACTTACTTCTATTCATAAAATTGTGTTAGCTACTTTTCTTTTGGTTTAAGGTTTACGTTACTGACTTTTATTTGTTTTATCATGGCTTAAAGTTTGTGTTACTTACTTTTGTTGTTGTGGGTTAAAGTTTATGTTACTTTTATTTGTTTTGTCGTGGTTTAAAGTTTGTGGTAACTACTTTTATTTGTTTTTTTTTAGTCTTACAGTTTACGTTATTTCGTTTTAAAATTGTGGCTTAAGGTTTGTGTTAGTTACGTTTAATTGTTTTGTTATGGCTTAAGTGTTGTGCTAGTTCCTTTCATTTGGGGCCTGGCATGGCCTAGCGCGTTAAGGCGTACGCTTCGTAATCTGAGGGTCGCGGGTTCGCATTCCCGTCGCGCCAAACATGCTTGCCCTTTCAGTCGTGGGGGTGTTATAATGTGCCGTCAATTCCAATATTCCTTGGTAAAAGAGCAGCCCAAGAGTTGACAGTGGGTGGTGATGACTAGTTGCCTTCCCTCTAATCTTACACAGCTAAATTAGGGACGGCTATCACAGATAGCCCTGGAGTAGCTTTGTGCGAAATTATAAAACAAACCTTTTACTTGTTTTGTTATGGCCTGAGGTTTATGTTACTTACTTTTATTTGTTTTGTCATGGCTTAAAGTTTGTGTAAGTTATTCTTATTTGTTTTGTTGTGGCTTAAAGTTTATGTTAGTTTTATCTTTAGAATTGTTGCTAAATGTTAGTGTTAAATATCTTTATCTATAGAATTGTGGCTAAAGGATTGTGTTAGTTTCGTTTATTTGTTTTGTTTTGGCTTAAGGGTTGTGTTAGTTACTTTTATTTGTTTTGTCGTGACTCAAGGTTTGTGTTACTTATTTTTATTTGTTTTGTTGTGGCTTAAGGTTTGTGTTAGTTACTTTTATTTGTTTTGTTATGGCTCAAGGTTTTTGTTACTTACTTTTATTTGTTTTGAATTGGTTTAAGGTTTGTTTTAATTACGTTTAGTATAGAATTGTGTCTTAGGTTTTATGTCACGTTCTTTTTTTGTTTTCTTGTGGCTTATGTTTTGTGTTTGATGCTATTTACTATCGAGTTGTGTATTACGTGTCATGTCAGTTGCTTTTTTTGTTATGACTTAAGTTTTGTGTTTGTTAATTTTGTTTATTTTGTCATGGCTTATAGTTTATGAAACTTACTTTTGTTTTTTCATTATTTAAGGCGTAGGTCACTTACTTTTATTGGTTTTGTTCCAGCTTAAGGTGTGTGTTAATTACTTTTATTTGTTTTGTTATGTTTTAAGGTTTGTGTTAGTTATTTTCATTTAATTTGTTGCTGTTTAAAATTTGTTTTGGTTAATCTTTATTACAGAGTTGTGTCTTGTGTATTGTGTCAGTTTATTTTTTGTTGTGTTGTAGCTTAAGGCTTGTGTTGTGTTCGAATAATACATCCTATACACTACCTGGACCTTCGATAATCGACCTTGTTTTTAACACTCATTTGGAGAAAAAGAGATATGTAACCTCTGTATACTAAGACAGTGCAGTGCCCTCATATAAACCACATCACTGTTTCTATTAACACAGAATCTCCAATTTTAATGCTGTTTTTTCAAAATAAGTTGCCACATTCGTTACTGTCCTAAGGGAGGAAATCTAGATCCTCCAAGACATCAGCTCCAGTTCAGCTTTTGCAGTGCCATATTAATCATCAGCTCCAGTTCAGCTGTAGTAGTACCATATTAATCATCAGCTCCAGTTCAGCTATTGCAGTGCCATATTAATCATCAGCTCCAGTTCAGCTGTAGTAGTACCATATTAATCATCAGCTCCAGTTCAGCTATTGCAGTGCCATATTAATCATCAGCTCCAGTTCAGCTATAGTAGTACCATATTAATCATCAGCTCCAGTTCAGCTGTAGTAGTGCCATATTAATCATCAGCTCCAGTTCAGCTGTAGTAGTACCATATTAATCATCAGCTCCAGTTCAGCTGTAGTAGTACCATATTAATCATCAGCTCCAGTTCAGCTATTGCAGTGCCATATTAATCATCAGCTCCAGTTCAGCTGTAGTAGTACCATATTAATCATCAGCTCCAGTTCAGCTGTAGTAGTGCCATATTAATCATCAGCTCCAGTTCAGCTGTAGTAGTACCATATTAATCATCAGCTCCAGTTCAGCTGTAGTAGTACCATATTAATCATCAGCTCCAGTTCAGCTGTAGTAGTACCATATTAATGATGCCCATAATTTTCTTAAGTGGCTAAAAATAACAAAAATTACACCTGAAAATATTCTTGAAACAATTAATTTAATGTTGTCTAATTGTAGCATCACGTCCAGATAAAGGGGTGTGACCATCTGGGAGAATAACCAATATGATGGATATGCGCATTATAAACGACAATGATGACTTAACGAGAAATGGTGACGTAAATAAGACATAATGTTTAAAGATATCTTATAATAATAGTACTTAATGGTGATGATCTATGTGGAACTTTAAGAATCTATTGTCATTCCTATATAACCACATTATGAATGCTGTGTATCTAAAGTAGTGCTGAAGTTAATTTCTTCTGCATTAACCGTGGCATTTAATTCACTTTTCAATTTAACAAATCTAGTTTTGCTGAGATTTTCGTCCGAAGTTTATTTAGATTGGATTTTAATTTTGCTCTGATTTACATAAATAAATACTTTATGCTCAACTTTATTTCGTTGGAAATTACTCTGGAAAACGTTTTAACCAGCGTTTCGAGCTGGTGTTTCAGACTTCTGGCCAAACCGGTTAAGTTGGATACGTGAAACATTGTTGAAAGACTGCTGTAACTGATAACTTAGTGACCCGAATTCTAATGCGTGTAGAGAAAAAGAGTAGCCAATACTGTGGGGAATGGACTATTTCTAATCATTGTTGAGGAAAGGACTTCATTGAAATCTGTGTGTTGATTGTAGTTTGCTGATGTTTTTTGTTACATCTTAGAAGAAAATACTTCTTAAATTTCCTAGTTTTCCTGTGTTGTGAGGCATCGGTAGTTCGCATTGCTGTGTCCCATGTTGTAATCGTGCTCTGATTGGGTCAATTTTTCTTTCATCTTTTCAAGTAAAAATTAATTTCTTATTACTAATCTGAATAGTAAGATTCTGATCATGCTATTCGGTAAGTATAAGTACCAATAATAACAAAAACAATAACTACGCAATCTATAGAATTAAAGCAAATTAAAACGTACTTTTATATAAATAACATTCAATTTTCTGTGAATAATACGTGTTGGGTAAACAAATATATTTTTAAAATTGTAAGTAACCTCTAACCAGCTAAAGTTTTTGTTTTTACGCTTTAAATGAGATATTTACACAATGGGCTGTCTTTGCTGTACCCACTACAGGTGTCAAAACTCGATTTTTAACACTATAACTCTGCAGACATGGTTGATAGGCGTGAGGAAGAAGTAATGAAAAACAAAGCATTAAATAAATTAAGTAAATTGAGGTGTTTTAAAACACTTTTAAAACGTTAGCATATTAAATAAATTAAGATGTTTTAAAACACTTCTAAAACGTTAACATATTAAATAAATTAAGATGTTTTAAAACACTTCTAAAACGTTAACATATTAAATAAATTAAGGTGTTTTAAAACACTTCTAAAACGTTAACATGACCACATTAATGAGACATCGCTATTCAGTAAATAAATAAAGATAATAAATGTAACTTCTTGAAAGATTGTGTCAAGATTCATTGTTTTATAAACACATTTAAACTGTTTTCTTGCTAAAGGAAACAAATATTATATACTCTCCTACAAGGAAAATAAAATATTTATTTCAACAGATGGCAGCATTTGCACGAGCTAAATATACAATGAGATTATGTATATATCATGTCCTGAAGCAATGATTGCTCTGACACGAACATAGTGTAACATCATTTTCTGTTATGACCTATTCTCAGAACTGCTACAATGCATTTCTTGAACAGAACTTTTTTTATTTACTGGCAACGAACTTCTTTTAATCAATTGAATACTCAATTTATTCTACCTGTTGGTCAACAGCTCTTAGAAATACCCGCTAAAGACAAACAAGTTAAATAATCAAATCAAACATCGAACTTACTAAATTTGTGTACTTTGAAGCTGTAAAAATGTAGAATTTTACAAGAGAATTTACTGATCAGGACCAACAACATGTCACTTCCTAATTTCTTCTGTTGTTAGAAAATTACCAATACGCAGTTCCTTCCAGTATTTGTGACTAAATGTCCAGAGAAAGGACGAGCATAGAGTCAGAAGATAACATTTCAATATATATATAAAGTTAAAAGTAAATGCTAGGTAGACTACTGTCTTTTTAATCACAATTGTTTGTCAGAGAAATCGTTAGTTATAGTAAATATTGTATTGCAGTCAATATATGATATTCAATGTTTTATAGTCAATCATGACATATTCAATTAATCAAATTTGAAAATACAAGATGTAGTTAAAATATATCCCACGATTTGTAATATTTAGGTTGTTTTTCTCCTTTACAAATACTCCTCTACACTGCAGACCTAACACAAAGAACAGGCTGGAAAAATAATATATTTATATTCGTCTACACATCAGAGCTGATGTACAGATTACGCCTTCAAAACAAAATAGTTTCGACCATTTCTCACAATCATTGTAATGCAAACATGATATAAATTATCATAACTACAAGTTAGCACTATTCAGACGACATATACAGTTATATTGTTTTGGAAACTTGGTAATTATAAGCAATTTGCAAATTGTTAGGAGTAACTGAACATTTCAAAAAGTATACAGTATACTCAGCCAAAGGACAAATCAGTTTATACAAACAACTTACAAACCAGACAGTAAGTACCTGAAAAAGTTCAAGACACAGACGGTCACTTTAGCAGATAAACAATAAATACACATTTTTTAGAAGAGACAAATAAAAAAATGCTTTGGAAATCAGAAAATAAATTAAAAAAAATTTGAAAGTAGATAGAAAACCCAAACACTTTAGAATATAGGCAGTAAACCCAAACACTTTAGAATATAGGCAGTAAACCCAAACACATCAACCCCTCACCGTTAAGTCACCAAGGAGCTTAGAATATAAAGAGTAAATCAAAATCCTCTGAAAGAACACATTAAATCGAAACGTCTTGAAACATAGAAGGTATATACAAATATTTTAATTAAAAGAATTTGAGAAACATTTCACAAAGTTAATCGCTAAAACTTAACACGAAGACAGAATGAGTTATTCACGTAAAAGATGAAGGTGCAAGTAAAAACCGTAGAAAGGAGATAATAAGTCTAAACACGTTAGTGGATTTATTAAGCGGTAGATAATAAATCTAAAAATATTTGAAGAGAGAGTAAATCGAAACATTTTATAATATATCCAATATATTTAAGAGGATTAGACTTGTATGTTTAAAGTTATGTACAAAAATGCTTACAGAGCTATCTGGGCTCTACCTACCACAATTATCGAAACCCGGTTTCTAACATTGTAGGTCCTCCGACATTTTGCTGTGAGGCTCGGAGTCAAGATATTTTACATCTCAGACAGTCAGTCTAAACATTCCAGTAGGTAGAGAGAAAATAAAAGTACACTGAAACATAAACGGTAAATAAATAGATGGGAGATAAATTCCAGCATATAAAAGATAAGCAGTATATCCAAACAAATAATATCCGTTTTAATACTTTAACAGTTTATAAAGTAAAGAGGTACTTTTGAAGGTGGAGAGTACATTAAGACATTTTATACGTGTAAGTGTTTTAAAAGTAAGATAGCAAACCAAAACATTTTAGAAGAAAGATAAAAAATCAAAGACTTTAGAAAATTAACAGTATATCGAAATATCTTAAAAGTTATCCAGAATATCCAATTGATTTAGAACATACACAATAAATCACATCATTTTAAAAAATACGTCCAACATCTTTAAAGGACAGAAAGTAAATTTTAACATCTTAGAAAGTAAACAGTACATTCAAATGCTCCAGAACCAGATAATAAATCCAAACATTCATGAAATGGACAGTAAATTTAAACATTTTAGAAAAAAGACAGTATATACAAATATTCCAGACACGAAATAATAAATTCAAACTTTCTAAAAGATGGACAGGAAATTTGAACGTTTTAGAAAATAGACAAGACATTCAGATATTCCAGAAAGCAGATAATAAATCAAAATACCCTATAAGCTGGACACTAAATTTAAACATTTTAAAAGGTATACAGTATATTAAGATATTCCAGAAAGCAGATAATAAATCTAAACATTCTAAAAGATAGGCAGTGTACTTAAACATTTTACAAGGCAGAAAGAAATTCACATATTCCAGAAAGCAGATAATAAATCCAAACATTCTAAAAGATAGGCAGTGTACTTAAACATTTTACAAGGCAGAAAGAAATTCACATATTCCAGAAAGCAGATAATAAATCCGAACACTCATTACGTTAGAAAGTAAATTTATTCAAAGATCTTAGAAGGTAGACAAGTATATTCAGACATTTAAGAAAATAAATAATAGATCCAGACAGTCTAGAAGATGGACAGAAAATTTAAACAATTTAAAAGTAGACAGTATATAAAAATACTCCAGAAAGCAGATAATAAATCCAAACACTCTAAATTATAGACAGTAAAGTTGAGCATTTTAGAATATTTCAAAATACAGCTAACACTATGTAATACAAATTTTGTTCCTGGATAGTATATGTTATTTCTTTATTGCTTGTGTTGTAAAAGTACAGAAAATGGCCATTATTCCCTTCAAACTTTCAAAATTAGTAATTAACCTATTTTCCTCTTTATGTAAAAAACGAGCAAATTTGCACATATTCATTTATGTAAGGTCTGAATAAAACAACATATGAATCAAGATTTACATTATTTATTCTAAAGTTACACAAAACAAATGTTTAGAAGTGAGTAGTTTTTCGAAATTTACAACTGTAATGTAAATCACTTTCACGCATTAGCCCCCAAATATATTTTCCCATCATGTTTTTGTTATACGCTCCTTGGTAGTGGCCTTCAAAGTCCAGTATATCTTGATGAAAGCGCTCGCATTGCTCCTCTGAATATGCTCCCACGTTCTCTTTGAATATATCAAGATAAGTGTCAAGGATATGGACTTTTAGGGACATATTGCAGCCCATTTTACCGTAGTGTTTCACCAGTTCCAAATAATTTTCGGCCTTGTGATTGCTCAAGAAGCCCCAAACAACTGCGATAAAGCTGCCCCAAGCTTTTTACATTCCTGCTCAGCTTCTTCGGGAATTATGTGCACTCCACGATCTCCTTTATTTGTGGTACAAATACGAAGACACCAGCTTTGACCTTTGTCTCAAACAGCTTAGGGAATAAGTCTCGAAGATACTTGAAGGCTGCAAACTCCTTATCAAAAGCTGTGACAAATTGTTTCATAAAACCCAGTTTTATGTGCAATAGTGGGAACAACACCTTCTGGAGGTCCACAGTAAATTCAAATATTTCAGAAAGCAGAAAATAAATCCAAACACCCTAGGAGATGGGCAGTAAATTTAAACATTTTAGAAGATAAACCGAATATCCTATTACTTTAGAAAGCAGAGGATAAGTGGAACATTTTAGAAGATAAGCATTATATACAAACATATGCAGTAAATGCATAAAGGCAATCAAGCTAAAAAACATTTGGGAAACAGTTTAGATATAGATTTCTATAAGTTATATACCATAGAAACATTTAGGGTTTTGGAATAATAGACAAATATTTCAAGTTTTTGGGAGTAGTGCCAAAGACACTAAGTTATCGAGGATATGACCTAATATTTTATGGTTTCTGATGTGTAACCAAACATTTTAGAAGCTAAATAACGTTTATATTTTTAAAGGAAAAGATAAAAATTTTATTTTTACAGTATAAAGTCAAGCATTTTAAAAGACAGACAGTAGACCCAAGCATTTTTAGCTTTTCCACTGTATGTACAAACGTTTTATGTTTTTGAAAGTACAAGATATTCGGAAAGTCACTGTGAACTTATGTATATATTAACAGACATCTTTAAATATAGAATACAGGAGGCTAATATGAACAACAATTATAAAAAATGTTTAAAGTGGTCCCCGTTGGCATCAACACAGGCCTGGATTTTTCTTATTTTGTTTCAAAACACCGCTATCAGTTGCTGGCTTGAAATAGACTGAATGAATGCTGTTATCGCTGTTTTCAAAATTGCACAGTGACTTGTATAATCAAAGATAGCGAAACACTTCTGGTTTCATGTGTGAAGTACATAATTTTCAGAAATTAAGCAAATTATTGAAAGTCGTATTTTTTATTCTAGCATATAGAAGGACGATGTAAACGTGAAATACTTTAGAATTTTTATAATATGGCTAAATTTTCGTACATTTCAAAATTGTTTTGTACAACCACGTGTTCCAGAATGGAGAAAACGTTTTCTAAGTATTCTGGTATGTTGCTCTTATACTTAAACATTTATTAGAAAATCTGTATATCCAGCCAGCTTCAAGGATTTATTCTCTACACGATAAACTACAATATTGACATCAAAGTAGAACATTTTAAAGTCAAACAATAAAGATAAATAATTTAAAACACAGGAAGTTTAGGCAAAAAAACCAAACAGTTAGCTTTTTAGATGTGTGATAATTCTAACAGTGCACTGAAATCGGGATTATAAATTATTTGCATATTAATTAGTAACTACAGTGTAAAATAACATCGGTACATCACAAGTGCTTTGGGAGATATGTATCATATAGACATGTGTTTAACAAAATGTCACTGGTTTTATGCTAAAGATATCGCCAGTATGGTGACTTTCCTTTGCTAGAACTAATTTGTTAATAAATTTAAAGTGCTGAAACAAATTAAGTGAATCAATATTACTCTATTCTCATAATGAGAGTTCACATTACCTAAAAAGCATATAATATTGTTTGTACTAGGATTTAAATACGTATTCAAATGTTAATTAGAGATCACGAAAACTAACTCAAGCAACGTAAGTAGACGTTTTAACAGTTGATTATCGCTGTTAATTTAAAATAATTTAACAGATATAAATAAATATTAATGTTTAAAAAAGTTCTGAAGTTCTTAATTTTCCTTTCCTTTTAATGCAATAGATGTCGCTACTTTAATACCTGTTATTCTGCAAAAAAGTCACCATTCAGGAATTTTATGACTTCAGCATACCACACATGTGTATGTTTTTTAAACTTGTCGTTATTATCTACGTATGTTCTACATGCATTAAATCATTGACTATTAACATGAATAACATGAGAAGATAACAGACCAACGTTCCATTGAAAAAGCAGTAACTGACTAATTATTATTTAAAATTAGGTGATAATAAATTAAGTATAAATAATAACGATATTAAAATAACAAAATGATATTGGACGACATTTAAAAAGACATATCTGATTGTGTTGAAATAACAATACAGTGATGAAAGGTATTAACAGAATAAATTCTTTTAGAAGATATTTACAGAATATATCTGTGCTGTATAAATGGAACACAAAATATGTGTATTAACAGAACAACACTTCATTAAACAGTATTAAAAACATCTGTGTTTTATTACCAGAACCAGCTGTACCGATTTAACATAATAAAACTGCACCGAACGTTTAAACAGAACACACAAGGTTTACCTTAGCAGAACATTAATAACAGAACATGTGTTGTATTAAAAGAACAAAACTATAATGAAATGTTTCATTAGAACAGACTAGTGTTGTATTAGCAGAACGAAACTTTCCTGAACGGTATTAACAGACCACGTTAATATTGTATCAACATAACAAAATTGTATTTAACAATATTAACAGAACATATATGTGTCATATTAACACAACAAAATGGTATTAACAGGTATTAACAAAGCACATTATTGTTGTTTCAACAGAACTAAACCGTATTGAATAGTTATGTAGAACACTACAGTTTTGTATTTAGAGAAAAAAAATGAAATATACTTACAAAACATATCTGTGTTTTATTACCAAACAAAATTTTACATAACAAATTTAAATAACACATTCGTGCCATATTAATAGAACAATTCTGTATTCAATGGTATTAAAAGAACACATCTGTTTTGTGTGAACAAAACAAAACTGTGTGGAACGGTATTAAACGAAAAAATAGTAAAATATACCAGGTCTCGGTCTTTTAATGTATGTGTCAACTGATTTTCCTAAAAATGAGAAAAAAGCAGTATAATTTTAATTGTCAATTAACAAAAGAACATATTTATGTTGTATCATGAAAGCACAACTGTATTTAATGGTATTAGCAGGACATATCTCTGTTGTATTAACGGAGAAATATATAAAATAATATTATAAAAAAACATTTATTTGTAAACAGAACAAAACTTGTTTGAACGGTGTTAGGAAAACACATCAGTGTTGTATCATGAGGACAAAAGTGTATTGAATAGTATTAACAGAACATATCTTTTGCATTAGCAGAACAAGCCTTTGTTGAACGATAACACATTTGTGTTGAAGGATATTAACAGAACACATCCCTGTTGAAGGATATCAGTTTAAGTCATAGGGAGCTAATCTCACAATCTGAAGGTCACGGGTTCAGAACATCATCACACCAAGCATGCTAGCCTTTTCAACTGTGGGAGCATTATAATATGACGATCAATCCCACTATTCATTGGTAAAAGAGTAACCCAACAATTGGCGGTGGGTGGTGATATCCAGCTGCCTTCCCTCTAGTCTTTCACTATTACATTAATAAAGGCTAGCGAAGATAGCCTTTGTGTAGCTTTGCGCGGAATTGAACAAAAACAATAAGACATTCATTTAAATGTATTTCAATAAAACATTTTATTCGAGGATATGAAGAGAACATTCTTGTTATAGGATATTAACCTAATAATGAAAGAAAATAGTTCTGAAAGTTAACTTTATAGGATCTAAACAGTCAAACAAAACTGAAATAAAGTCAACTCCAAATACAAAACAATAGACCAACTAACGATTAGAATTTGTGTTCAAGGATTCAAAAATGAGAGAAACTTGAGTTGGTAAAAATTTTCTCATCAAACTTTGTATTCCTTATAATATATTTTCAGTTTGTTGCCGTCTCGTTTAAAGTGTTGTTATAAGTTGTCTACATAGAAACGTGATTATTAGTTAGTGTGTTTATCAGATAAATGTTTAAACAAAGCATCAATCACTGAAGTGTCGTCTTAGACCTTTCAGTACAGCCATTGTTATAGAATAAACGATACGAGTACGTGCAAGTAACCTAAGTAACATCAAAGTTACTGGAGTGCCATGTCCAATGTATATTTATATGTCTCATCAGTCCCTAAAATTAGGCAAACATAACCAACAGTATTGAAAAGGTTAATTTAAACTTTTGTTTTTCTTGTCAACTTAATAAACGTCATTTGAAATATTATTTCCCTAAATGTCTTTCTCAGATGTCTCCCGCTGGTACAGCGGTAATTCTACAGATTTACAACGCTAAAATTAGGGATTCGATTCTCTTCGGTGGACTCAGCAGATAGTCGGATGTGGCTTTGCTATAAGAAAAACGCACTATCGCGGGTGGTTGGGACCGGCATGGCCTAGCGCGTTAAGGCGTGTGCTTCGTAATCTGAGCGTCGCGGGTTCACGCCCGAGTCGCGTCAAACATGCTCGCCCTCTCATCCGTGGGGGCGTATAATGTAACGGTCAATCCCACTATTCGTTGGTAAAAAAAGCCCAAGATTTGGCGGTGGGTGGCGATGACTAGCTGCCATCCCTCTAGTCTTACACTGCTAAATTATGGTAGGCTAGCACAGACAGCCCTCGAGTAGTTTTGTGCGAAATTCCAAAACAAACAAACATTCTAGGGTGGTAGTTTAAACTAAATAGTGTTCCATGATACTTTAGGCTTAAGAGTGTTTTGTTTATTTCAAAAAGTAACTTACAATAAAAAATAAATAAATATTATTTTAGCTAAACATTTACCTTTCAAATGTTTTTAATAATAATGAAAAAGAGAAAAACCTTAAACTGAAATATTTATGAAAGAACAGCTCTGTTTTGTCGGCGAAGATGATTTTTCAACAGAAATATTTTTATCCGTAATGTTCAGAAAGTAATTATTTAGTTAGCGGTTCTTATCGCGCTATGTTAAGTTAAATGCTATGCTTATAACAGGTGTATATATGCAACAAAGAACGAACATAAAAGCTGTTCGAAAATGGAAGAAGTAAGTTCAAAAGTTTTTCTATATAAGAAGTGGTTTCTAAAAGTGACGTTGAAACAGCCTACATGTTACTGCTTCTGACATTTCTCGTATTCAACGAATAGTAAAAACAACAATGAAAAAAGTTTCGTAATGAACAAAGAAAAATTCGTCAACAAATCTAAAGACAAGTGGATAGAGACTCATGGTTAAGTGGTGCACGAGAAGCCTTCCTAACAGGCATGATGACATTACGAGATGGCAAATGACCACGTGAGAGACATCGGTAATTTTCAGACAGACAGTGGCAATGATAACACGACCCGTGTTTTAAGAGAAAGTTCGCCCAGTGGTAAATTACGTTCTCTGAAATTAAGAGAAGGAGAAATATTTCTAACAAAAGAAACGTTCCACCTAAAGTGATTTTCAGAAATTTAATAAACGACCAAAAAGTAAAAGGAACAATTGTATACAAAGACAGAACAGAAGGTTAAGTCAGAAGAGTTAAAGTTGTTCCTTTTCTTCAAATACGCAATTCCAGAATTTTAGGTTTAATATAATACATCTGTATTAGTTTAATGTTTTCGAACATAATGTTTCGTGGATAACAAAGAAAGTTCACGCTTATAAGTATAGTTTCACATCCTTCTAAGTCTAGTTTTCTAGAATAAAACCTAGACTGTGTATTCAGTATATAATAAAATGAACCCAAAATATATAATCAGTTATGTAACAGATCAAAACCCATCTTATGCATACGTGATAAAAACCCAGATTGTGTATTCAGTATATACTAGGTTAAAACTCAGATTGTAATAAAGTTTTAAATATATATTTTGTTCACCGTATTTTAAAATGATATATTTATAACCCGTATTTTACATTAAGTTCATACTTTGAAACTTCACTTCATATTAGATTGTACAATTACACTATTTCTATCCAGAAAAAATAAAGCTCTAGATTAAATGTTCCATGTTTTTTATCCTATTTCATACTATTACTTTCTATGATCTAGACTTCCAAGTAACGCTTGTACACGTGGAGTAATATATTTTAGCAAGTAGGAGCCCTTCGTTTTATGTTGTACCAATAAGGGTGAATTGGTACAATTCAGATATATATCAGAAATATATCTGTCTAGACACCCATTAGTCTCTAAACTTTCTCGTGTAATATAAATGGCTTTGATATATTTTCATATATAACAACAATAAATCAAACCACTTTGATAGAAGATGTCGTCTTGTGGACAAGAATCATTCTGAAAGTATGAGATATCAGTAAAACTTCTTAATTTTATCTTTTAACTATTATATTTACTGCCATCCTTCTGAAAGTAATATAAGATGGCGTAAGCACTTCCCTCCAGGTTGCGTTTAAATGCAACAAGATGGCGCAAGGATTTTCCTCCAGGTTGCGTCTAATTTCAGTATTATTTATTTTGGTATCAAGGTGAGCTTTTTTAACATACCTAGACAAAATCTGGCACAATTAGACATTGACTTACACAAGTAACGAGCTTGTTATACGATTTTGTAAGGCATGAAAACTTTGATTTGTCATGACTGAATAAGAAACACTTTCACTTGTTTGTGTTTTTCCGTATAGCCCACGTTTTAAAGATAACATTACTGGACAGTGAAGAATCCAGACTTCACAGCTTTTCTAGTTACTTGTGTCTATCACATCCCCTCTATTTTCCCATCTTATGTGAAGATCTAATAACACTATGTAACGACATTTTTACTTTTTCTTGTTATTGGGCAGAAAGTGTTATTTCCCAATTGCTTATGCCTAAAGTAAATGGAAAAGACCTATTTTTCGCTTCAAACTTTGCTTTTCCGACCTTGGTAATGAAATTTTCAAATCTACCCATTTTCCAGAGCATTCCAGGTAGATTCATTGCTGAGTAGTTGATAGAGAATTTTCTTTAACTCACGAGAATTTTCAAGAACCTTTTAGAATTTTCTACAACTTTCCATATACACGTGTATATATACAGGGCTCACCACCCATTTCTTCAGTTTAGTTGTAGCTGCCAACATTAACACATAGACCTATCTGAAGCATTTTTCAGTCGTATTCTGCTATGTATGTGGCCAATTCATCAAGACAAGAGCGAAAAAGTACTCTGTGACAACATCTGCTAAAATGTGTGAATCCTACAAGGCATATTTCTGCACGCCTGTAAGGATTCAAGACAAACCCTGGGTACCTCATTTTACCTGCGAGCATTGCAAAAAAACAAACAAACTCAAGAAGATAAGACGGACAAATTTTGCTTCTTTGAATACTATGAGTTTATATTATACAATTTTATACCTTATAAAATTTAAATATATTATAATTTATTTTTTTTAATCTCCAACAGTACAGAAAAATATCACATATAAAATATTTTGCATGAACCTCTTACACATTAGATGTGGATGAAAGAAATGTTTTCTTCATAATATCAATTTTATTTTGCTCTTTTGCAGGATGGTACAGAGGGGAAAAGAGAGTGATGATGTTCACTATTCCAAATTTGGCGGTAACCTACTGACTACTCAAGCAATTGCTACTTCTGCGTGGTGGGCCATTCCAAACGTCGGGCTGGCAAGAATGCGTCTACTATCATGTATTTGGACCTTCCATCATCCATCCACACTGCCCTGAGCTACCTGTACCCACTCTGCCAGAGAGAAAGCAGCCATCCCGAGAAACTACTCAATTCTAAGCATTTATGTTGATTTTTGTATAACTTTGGTATAAATACATGTACATCTTGATTCATATGTTGTTTTATTCAGATCTTATGTAAATGAAAATGTTCAAATTTGTCCGTTTTTACCTAGAAAATAGGTTAATTTCTAAATTTCATTATTACAAAAGCAAAGTTTGAAGGGAATAATGGTCATTTTATGTGCTTTTAGAACATAAGCAATAAATAACTCATACTATCCCAGGAACAAAATTTGTGTTACATAATGTAATTTACTGCCACTCTCATGATTTATTGTTTTACCAGGACATCTTTGATGTTCCATGTATTTTTCTCCCTTGCCTAGAGATCTAACACTATACAATCATATTTAATATTCCATTGTTTTATAACGACATTTTTAATGTTCTAAGTGTTCATATGTCCAATATGGCGTCTATCGGAACAGCAACAATGATCATGCACTCGACAAGGGATTTCAAATGTCAATCAGAAGAAGGTTAAGGAAAGCTAAAGATGAAAATACTAACATGAAGAAATCACACTTTGATGTACACATGACAGACATAAATCTTATACAGAGATTATTTTATTGCCTTGTTTTTTATTTCCACCTTCAGGGTTATCTCCACTTGTATCAGGGAGTACAATGTTTTAACTCATAACCTTATGTGTGGGGTGTACGTGAAGACTGAAGAACAGGAGGATATAAAACAACCCAGATGTCAAGGTCAGCGGCAGTTCTCGTACCTTCAAATATATTTTTGCCATTTAGAGTCAACAACTTCTGAAGAATAAACAGCCCACAGTGGTGGATTAGTGATAGTGTTAAAGCCTATCAACCACACCCAGGACCAATTAGTTTATATGAGGCATAGCACACTTTACAGAGGAGAAAAAGTGTATGTAATAGATCTTGTATTTCCTTCAGGCGATTACTTCTGAGGTATATGACATGCAAAAAAATGGAATGAAGTATGCAGCACAGCCAATATTATAATCCCTTCGAAGCTGGTACTTTCACAAATTCATAAGTAGCACAGCTACCAAAGAGTTGACGATATGAATTATTTATAATAAAGGCAGTACCCAATTCCATACGGATAATCATATATACATTTATCTATGTCACCAAATGAAGCAAAAAAGGATCACTTTCGTCTTAACTTCCGTCTAATCATTATCCTACAAGGCATCATTGGCATGATCGCAGAGTTAGAAACCTTGCCTCTTAGATTAATTCACCGCTATCGTCATCGTTATATGATTGTCACAGTGGAAAAAAAATCTTGGAAAATATTACTAAGTAGCAACTGATGAATTTGAAGCTTTTCAAAACACCATAACTTTAAATGTGGGACATCGTACAATAGAACACAGATGTCTATTCTTGTCCATAAAGTGCTCAGAATATGCATCAGTGAAACATGTATAAGAATGGTTATGGCTGTACAAAAAACAGAATATGCAACTTAAAGCACGAAAGCTGATAAGCAAATGGAATCACCATCGACACGGATTGCCAAAAGTACCACTTTTTTGCTAGTTCTCTTAAGTATTTGGACCATCAATCTAACCTGCCATGACATTCTAATCAGATGGCTGGACTTCACCTTTACTGATGCTAATGTGTTATAAGAATGAGAGCCTAGCAGAACTAAAATAAAAAGCAAGTCCAAATCATCCATTAATAGGGGGAGCAAAATGATGGTAACACATGAACAGTGTTAAATCCTGTCACAACTACAGTTATGTTCTGCAAACTGGACATCAGATATGCTCATGAGTACATTATGTTTTCCGGCACTGTTATCCATCCGTCAGAAACAATGAAGCACTTTTGGTTTACCTTTAAAAAGTAATAGAAGTTCACCATTCTTTTTACCAGTGTGATAATGAGAGCTACCAGAGGCATAAGTACCCTGAACATTGCGTTTCAGTTGAGATAAACCTTGATGAAAATTGTTAGAGTGAGCCAAACTGTGATGAAATTAGTTTGTATTTCTATTCTGAAAAACAAATTTAGAAGAGAATTATTCAAGTGAGTTTAGAATTGGTGAAATTAATTTATATTTCTCCCGGAAAAACTTTAAAGAAAATTATTCGACTGAACGTAGAAACAGTGATAATAGTATTTCTAGTGAGAAATTATTGAAGAGCACTCTTTGTTTTAATGTAATAGTGAATAAATTAACTTGTATTTCTACTAGAAAAAATTAGAAGAAGACTGTTTGATTGAGCCTGACAGTTGTGAAACTAGTTAGCATTCCTATTAGGAAAGTCTTTGAAAACTGTTCCATTTAGACTAGTAGAAACGAAATTAATTTATAGTTTTATTGGGAAGAGTCTTTAAAAAGTATTGAGTTAGATTTGTAGAAGTGAAATGAGTTCTTATTTCCAATGAGAAAATCATTTTAAAAATTGTTTGCCTGAGCTTAATAGCAATAAAATTATTTTTTATTTCTATTGTAAAAGCCTTGAAGAAAATTGATCGACTGGACCTAAAAGCAGAGAAATTAGTTTATATTTCTATTGAGAGGAAAACCTTGAAGAGAATTGATCGACGTATTTTAGTAGCAATGAAAACAAAAAGAGTTGGATTTTTTCCAATAGCGAAAAACCTTGAAGGAAAGATTGCTGAACCGAAAACCAGTGAAGAAGCTCATTTGTTATCCTTCAAAAGGTTATGAAATTATTTTTTATTATCCTGCACGAGTGTATAAAAATCCTATTCATTAATCTCTACAGGATTACAATTATCATATTTTTTTATCCTGAAAAGTGATATTAAAATGCAGCTTATGATGCTGTACGGGGTTATAATAGTCGTGTTAATTAAGCTTCATGGATAAATAAAAATACTGCTTTTTATTCAACACTGATAAACAAGAAAATAATATTATTCTCCTGCCTGGGCACTTAAACTTTTGTTTATTATCTTTCATAGGTTTCTGAATATCCTCGTTTTTACCTTGCATAACAATGAAAAAATCACGATTCTTTCAATTGATATGTGTTAAGAATTCCATTTTTACTTTATACAATGTATAAGAACATTGTTTGTAATGCATTGGATTATAACTTTCCTGTTTTATATCCAGCGTAGGATTATAATAATTCAATTTAGTATTCTTCATGATCATGTAAAAATCATGTTTATTATTTTATTCGCATTCATTAGAATATCATTTATTATCCTGTAATGTACCAAATATTCTGTTTATTGTAATGCAACAGGTTATAAGAATCCTGTTTGTTTTCGTACATGTCTTTATAAACTTATATTTATTTCCTTACATTATTAAGGAAGAATCAAGTTTATTATCACGCATGTGTTAAGATAATTATGTTTATTATCCCGCATAATAATTTAATAGTGAACTTTTATTATCATGATTAAGTATATAATATTTCTGTTTATCATTTTTCATTGATATATATAACAATTCTTTTTACTATCCGATACAGCTACAGAATTAAATTTTTACCTTAAAAGTTTATGTAAAGGTCCTTTTTTATTATCCGGCATGAAGTTGTCAGAATCCTGTTTATTATCCTTCATGGACTTATAAGTTTCACATATAAGTCTTCATAACAAATTCAAAAATGTACTTATTATCTAGCATTGGTTCATAAAAATCCTATTCTATATCTTCCATCGAGTTATAATTATTCTCAATTTAAACATACATTGGGTCTATACAAATGTTAATTATCCAACAAAGGTTTATACACATTATTTTTATGACTCCGCATGATCTATATCAATACAGTTTATGTTATTGAAGGAAGTTTAAAACATTCTGTGTTTCTGCTTTACAATGATCACACTACGCTTGAAACATTGTACTTATTCTAATATACAGCATTTCACGTATAAACTGACAACGAACTGATTATAAATGTTCTCTTTATTATTATGCTTAACAAATGATTCTATTAAACTTCAACGGTATCTAAGAATCGTATTTGTTATTTTGCTTATCTATTTGATAATATTCGTTATTTTGCATGGTTATATAAAAATCCTGTTTGTTATCCTGCATGATTTTATAAGAATACCATATATTATCCTGCACGAGTTTATAAGAATCCTATTTATTATCCTGCATGATTTGTATAAGTATTATGTTGAATAAATTGAATGGTTATATAAGAATAAGTACTCTTATCCTATGTGGAGTTTTAAGAATGTTGTTTATTACCTTAAGGTTTGTTTATTATATATCACGGGTATATAAGAATTCTCTATATAATTCAATACACTACGTAAAAAATTTTTTATTGTGCATGGGGTAATACGAATCTTCTATGGGAAGACTGTTATATACCGTTGATTAGTACACTGCACTGGGGTACTAGAATTGTATAATCTATAAGAATTCTGTTTTGTGTTTTGAAATGTCTTTTATTCACTTCAGTAATTATTTAGCTGCTAACACGGCTAGTTTCTTCTTATGAATAATTTAAACAAACTAGTTTTTAAGCACTGAGAAATAAATGTAAAGCCGAATTTATCACTCCATTTACCACTTGTCACTAAGTCATACTGTTCTCAATTTCATCCATTTGAATAATTCACAAGAATAAATAAGTTGCATTAATCACACATATTCTTGAAACTACTGTGTACTTGACATTTCAAAACGCCATATATAATATGTACTCTACCAGTATTTGAAGTCTTGTCAAGGGTTACTGATGAAGGTTGTTATTCACCAAAATCGGTAAAACTTAATGAATCAAATGATAAATTGGACTTCAAGTTTATATTTAGTAATCCTGTTTAGTATCGTACATGTTTGTACAATAATCAGGTTGTTATTATATACGGGTATATAGAAAAACAATCATCTTATAATGATGTATATCAATTATATTTATTATTTTACGTAGATATTTAAAAACTTTGAACATCAAAAGTAGAGTATTTTGAATGAATTTACGATAATCATTTTTATTATTATGGCATGGTTATACAATAATCAATATTAGTATTATGGCATGGTTATACAATAATCAATATTAGTATTATGGCATGGTTATACAATAATCAATATTAGTATTATGGCATGGTTATACAATAATCAATATTAGTATTATGGCATGGCTATATAATAATCAATATTAGTATTATGGCATAGTTATACAATAATCAATATTAGTATTATGGCATGGTTATACAATAATCAATATTAGTATTATGGCATGGCTATACAATAATCAATATTAGTATTATGGCATGGTTATACAATAATCAATATTAGTATTATGGCATGGTTATACAATAATCAATATTAGTATTATGGCATGGCTATATAATAATCAATATTAGTATTATGGCATAGTTATACAATAATCAATATTAGTATTATGGCATGGTTATACAATAATCAATATTAGTATTATGGCATGGTTATACAATAATCAATATTAGTATTATGGCATGGTTATACAATAATCAATATTAGTATTATGGCATTGCTATATAATAATCAATATTAGTATTATGGCATGGTTATACAATAATCAATATTAGTATTATGGCATAGTTATACAATAATCAATATTAGTATTATGGCATGGTTATACAATAATCAATATTAGTATTATGGCATAGTTATACAATAATCAATATTAGTATTATGGCATGGTTATACAATAATCAATATTAGTATTATGGCATAGTTATACAATAAACAATATTAGTATTATGGCATTGCTATATAATAATCAATATTAGTATTATGGCATGGTTATACAATAAACAATATTAGTATTATGGCATTGCTATATAATAATCAATATTAGTATTATGGCATGGTTATACAATAATCAATATTAGTATTATGGCATGGTTATACAATAATTAAAATATTAGTATTATGGCATGGTTATACAATAATCAATATTAGTATTATGGCATGGTTATATAATAATCAACATTAGTATTATGCATTGTATTAGAAGAATCCATTTTACTATTTTGCATGGGTATATAACAGTCAATTTTATTTTACTTCATCGGCGTATGAAACGTATGTATTAATTTATATGTTTAAACATGAAGATGTTTATATTCTAGATGTTTAATATATGAAAATATAAATACCATATTTATTATTCTGCAATGCTATATAAAAGTTCTGTTTATCGTCCTTCACGTGCTTATAAGCATCATCTTTACTTTATATATAATAATCATGCTTATAGTCCTCCAAACGCATATAATAAGTCATTTGTTGTATTTTGATTCCATACATTCAATAAGTTTTAACATTTATTAAAAGTAAGAAACAAATGAATCCATCTGTGCTTTTATGTTTATACGCGAACGATTCTATAAAGCAATTGGAATATGTATTCCAAGGGTGGAATAATGATTTATATTAATTGCACTAGACAGATTTTCAAAACTATGGATGCCACTATAGCAGCCTTAGAATACCTAAATTTTACTTCATATCAGCATTATTATATGCACTGCAATATTTGAAAACCGTCTTAATAGCAATATAATTGCATAAAAAGTTGGTTTCTTTTCCTACCAATATCATTAAACATAGTCATTTAATATCCTTTCTTCCCTAAAAGAGTAGAAATAGCTGATATTTGAGTATGGGTATGGTCACCAGAGAAAATTCAAGCACCGTCCAAAGTACAAAATCGCCTCCCTGTAATTAAGGAGTCCCATCGAAGCACGTTTGTCAGCGCGCAGTCCAGTAACTTTTATCTACTGAATCTTGAAAGACTGTTCTAGTTTAAAACAACCTACTGTTATTTTTCACATATATTATATTAATTAACTACGCTATTTAATTGTAACTATTATTAAAACTTCCTTTAAATATTTTTTAGAATGCATTGTGCTGTTTGTTACATTACAATAAGTTAGGGTCGATCAGCGATTGACATATTGAATCAACAAGCTGGTAAATAATATCCATATCGTAAATAAGATAATCCATCAAAATCTATATTCACGAAAATAATTTTGTATAAAGTATGATCTTTATTACAAAACAGGAAAAATGTTAATACTTTCAAAAACACTAGCTGAGAACGAAGCCTGTAAAATAAGCCAGTTGGTTAACTTTGTTTTTCAGGAATAATGTTTTATTATGCTATCAATATTACTCTGGTCATAAATATAACACTTGAAACATGCAATTCCTATATCAAAGCTGTCAAATATTTTAAATAACATGAGTTTAAATAAAAACAACAGTTAGTTGAAATGTACGTGTGATGTTGATTGATCATAAAGTTTTGTTTTTTATACATAAAAACCACTCGGAAACATGTGATTTGTGTTCGGGATTTTTTATTTTAAATAAAGTTTTAACGTAAAAAATAATTTAGAAATTTATCATTATACATTTTTGCAGGATCTAATTGGTTCAAGGGTAACAAAAGCTCTCGTCAAGCATCGTTCAACACAGCATGGATACGTTGTTACTCGGAATTTCAAATTGTTACAATTTATTTATTTTTTGCGACACATTGAAGCTAGTTTAACTAAAGTAATGGAGAAAACATTTAAAGGATTAAAATGTTGCGGCCCAGCATGTCCACGTGGTGAAGGCACTCAATTCGTAATCCGAGGGTCGCAGGTTCCAATCCCCATTACACCAAACATGCTCACCCTTTCAGCCGTGAAGGCGTTATAAAGTGACGGTCAATCGACTATTCTTTAGTCTTTAGTTAAAGAATAGTCCAAGAGTTGGTGGTGGGTGGTGATGACTAGCTGCTTTCCATCTTGTCTTGCACTACTAAATTATGGACGGCTAGCGCAGTTAGCATTGATGTAGCTTTGTGCGAAATTAAAAAAATAAACAAAACAGTTAAAATTTTGACAGCTGTAATTTAATTATTTGACAAAAGGTGGCGTGTTTATATATGAACGTGCTATCTAGAGAACAATAAATCGATTGGTAACATGTGTGGCATGCAACTCTAAAATCGACAGTAAAATTTGGTTTGATTGCAATTTCACACAGCTCTACTGCAGGGATAGCCATTCCTAATTTAGCAATAGTTAGCTTAAGAAAAGACAACTGGTCAAAACCACCCACAGCCAACTCTTGGGATTCTTTTCACTGCTTAATAGTGAAACTGACTTTCATAATATTACGACCCTACAGCTAAAAAGGGCATGTTTTGCGAAGAGGACTCAAATCCATAACCAGTATATGGACAAGTCGAGCGGCCTAACCATCTGGCTATGCCAAACCTGGCAGTAGCATAACATAGGTTTCCTGATAACGAGAAACCCACTTGAAATAAAAACACATCTCAGAATTGCTGGTATATGTACTAACACTTCTATTGATGAACAGAGAACAACGTTTCGACCTTCGTAACATGAAGATGACCTAGGAAGGTGAAAACGTTGTTCTCTACTTATCAATAAAAAATTAACCTGAAGACGACCTGGAAAGGTCAAAACGTTGTTCTCTGTTTATCAATAAAAGTGTTAATACCCACAACAGCTGTTCTGAGATACATAACATAGGTTTGCAGTTACGCATGAGCTATATGTGCCCTACCCTTGTAAGTCTGCAGACTTGCCGCTGGGCAGCAAATAACACAAAATGCTTTACATTTTGATTTGCCACCTATGTATTCCTTGATTCCCTAACGTTTTTCCATTGCGCTGAACGCGAACATCAGTTTGTGAGCCATTAAAGAAATGTTTATATTATGCTTCATCGGTAACGTACTGATGTTTAATGGCCTTTTTCCATGTTGGAAATAAACATTACTGCTTATATCATCAAGCAAAACTCGGGATTTTTCTCTGGTTTTTTCAGTAATAGTTTCATCACTTCACAAAACTAATACTAGAAACATTCGCATTTTTTGATTATTGTGATTGTTTAAAATAGTCAGATGTATGTGTAACCATGTCAGGGCCTATTTGTCTGAATTTCATTTAGCATTTTCTTTCTTTTTTTCGATAAAGTTCCTTGTGTGACTTTATCAGTTCAACATCATTTCTCTCTTTTTTGTTTATTATTTGAATTTGTTGTTGTTTCAGAATTTTGTGCAAGGCCATACGAGGCCTTCACACAACAATCTTTAATTTCCAACTGATAACGTAGAAGGCTAAGAATCAACAACACCATCCGCCAACATTCGGCTACACATGTCTGATCGAGTAATTGAATGTACCCCCAATTTTATAACGTTCCAATTCTTTCAAAGTACAGATCCCATGAGTCCTAGTGATGCTACACTTTACACTTTTACTGAAATAATATTTATATTAATTAATCATCATATTATAAGTTGTTATTACTATTTGAAGTTATAATAGAAATATTCTGTCATAAAAACACCATCAGAAACCTCTTCCAGGTTTGTGGCCTGGCATGGCCAAGCGCGTAAGGCGTGGGACTCGTAATCCGAGGGTCGCGGGTTCGCGCCCGCGTCGCACTAAACATGCTCGCCCTCCCAGCCGTGGGGGCGTATAATGTGACGGTCAATCCCACTATTCGTTGGTAAAAGAGTAGCCCAAGAGTTGGCGGTGGGTGGTGATGGCTAGCTGCTTTCCCTCTAGTCTTACACTACTAAATTAGGGACGGCTAGCACAGTTTGCCCTCGAGTAGCTTTGTGCGAAATTCCAAAACAAACAAACAAACAATCTTCCAGGTTTTACATATCAATGAATAAAAAGTCGAAAACTTCCATTCACAATTGATACTTGAGACCCTCACTTATTAAATATCTCTCTATGACTTTAAATTGTTTAATCAATTTATACCTACGATTAGATTGTATGCTTTAAAATATTATAACATTCTCTTTATCTTTCTTTACCGTCTATACTATAAAGTAGGTGACATCTTCATGGCTTCCTACGTCGTTTCGATCTTTCACAAGCTACTTTCTTTTCTTCGAATGAATAAATGTGTCTTAATAAAAGTATGAACCAATATAAATCAAGTTAGCTTCATTTTGTTAGAAATCGTGAATTATTCCACTGATGGAAATATATATTAACGTCTCTCTCATTCCTTGACCCAATTCTTTATAGATATAAAGGAAACAATATAAAAATATTGTAAAAATTCTTTATTATTAATTTAAAACAAATAACTAAAATCACGCATACATAAGAGAACAAATATCTTCTAAAATACTCTCCAGTTTATGAAATAAGGCTCTCTCTAACAACATCTTTCAACAATGAAAAATTTCTCCTTTCGCAATTCGAGGATCATGGGTTCGAATCACCGTTACGCCAAGCATGTTCGCACTTTCAGCCGTAAAGGTGTCATGTGAAGGTCAAACTCACTATTTGTTGTTAAAAGAGTAACCCAAAAGTTAGCTAAATTAGAGACGGCTAACGCAGAGAGCTTTCGTGTGGTTTGGTGCAAAATTAAAAACAGACAAACAAATAAACCCTCTGTGTGTTACGTCAACTATGTAACACTTATTGTGCAGATAAAATGGTGAAACTCAGCATACCACAACAATTAGTATATCTGAATATCGCTTGTACCAGTGAAATTTGAAGCTAATAACATTTGACATTTTAAATTAAAGACTTATGTTTGTAACCAATGAAAGTAAATAAAGAACAGTTATCGATATTAGTGTAAATGTTTAAAAAAACAGCAATAAATACATATAGCCATGACTTGCAGTAGTGTATGATAAAACTGAATTATCAACAATAGTAGATATATGTAAATTCAACTTCTATAGAAACTATGTAGATACATGATCAAACTAAGCTCGGCAACAGGTTTCGGCCATATTAAACGGAAACATTATTTGTTTAAACATGTTCTCCGCTACACAATCCCGTAGTTTACCGTCCATCTTTTAGAAATGTTTCAGCAAATCAGACGGTATATACAAGTCAAGATGTGAAAAATGGAAGTGGAGAATAGTTGGTCTTGACACACAGATCCTTATTTCATCCCATTTGACAATCGTGCCAAATGCTGATAAATCAGTCAACATCGCAAACGGAGGTTAGACCAAAGTTAGGACTAGAAATAAAAATTGAAGTCCCACAAGTTAAGAATATAGATTTCTTAAATTACTTAGCCCTCACAACATTTTTTTTCACTGCTAAAAAATTGAGACCTGATAAAATCGTACAAGTATTTTGTGGCCGGCTGGGTGCACAATGTCAGACAGTAAAATATGAACAGGACTTCCAACTGCATAGCTTACTCGAGAGTAAGTCGAAGTTGTTTTTAATGACTAGGCCTATTTTTATGTTCTATTAGTTGCAAGTTTACAGACCAGATATTCTGCATTGTAAGTTATACTGACCTGTAAGACACCTTCTTCAGTACACATGTCTATATATTTTACACAAATAAGCCTGGATTTTAAGACTATATGTCTTAACAAGCCACATTTTAAATACATTATCACCCACTGGCCCCTTCCATCTAGTACTGCTTCTTGTTTGTTTGTTTTGGAATTGCGCACAAAGCTACTCGAGGGCTATCTGTGCTAGCCGTCCCTAATTTAGCAGTGTAAGACTAGAGGGAAGGCAGGTAGTCATCACCACCCACCGCCGACTCTTGGGCTACTCTTTTACCAACGAATAGTGGGATTGACCGTCACATTATACACCCCAACGGCTGGGAGGGCGAGCATGTTTAGCGCGACGCGGGCGCGAACCCGCGACCCTCGGATTACGAGTCGCACGCCTTACGCGCTCGGCCATGCCAGGCCCCTTTTCATTGTGTATTTGCACATTTATTTTATGTTGAATATTTAGCTGGAATTCAATCTGTGATTTTCCAAATCTTGTTAGGTCTAGAGTTAAATGTATGAGAATGTTTATGTTTCTTAATTGCCTTAACCATGTTATTCAAATCATCAAATCCGCTTTAGTTCCATTTTCCAAATTCACTGTTAAATAATAAACACGACTAGCAGAATTCTCTGCAAGTTAGGCCAACTAAGATGTACCGTCATAACAGTTTACTCAAAATATTAGAAGGCACTGCTTTGTTCTTCCAGTCAGGCCCAGAGCTGGCATCGGTCTATTATTTCTAACGTTGCTCTCTTTATCACTAAAACTACTTGTACCAAACTTGTTTACTAATAAGCTTTCAATAATACAGTTAATTTTTTTATTATATTTTGAAGAGTGACACTTCACAAAAATATATTTACATAAAAAATAACAGTGTCACTTAATACAAAACACCTGCACATCACGTGACATCGGAGAGGTAATAAACAGCCAGAAACGAGAAGTGCAGATCTTCGAAAAACAAGTTCCCAAATATTGCAAGAAAATTAGCTATGAATTTTTTTCTTATTATGGTTTATTTGTTTATTGTAAATCTTAATTTAAAAATACGAATTATGAAACGCTAGTTTACTTAAAATTTATTTATTTTGCTTTTTTTAGTTTTAAATAATTTAATATATAGATTATAAATTGTAGTTAAGTTCCAATTTTGCGTGTATTTGGAAGTAAGGTGATCAGGTAATCGCTTCCTTAATGCCAATATAGCATTCAAGAAATGTTTGTTTTTTCTTTTAAACACAAATATGAATTTGAAATCTTTTATTCAGAAAATTGTTCATGCAAGAGTATTTTATAGTTTAAAGAATATGGTATGTAATAAAGATGATTTTAGTTAGAAATAAAGCATATTCTAGAATCAAGTAAAATTAACTCAAAAAAGAAGCATTTCGCAAGTTGTACGTAGTCCTGACTTTTCCCAAAAAAAGCTTTCGCCCGTACAAGGTGATTGCTGATTACGTACGGTAAAGTGCTTCCGTATAAATCAGATACAAGTTCATAAAGTTATACTTCGCTGATAGTTAAAAAATATTATTATTTTTAAACATATAATGAAGAATCACTGCTTCCCTTGCTTCCATAGACAGCACGCCTTTGGAGACAAAGGTACCTTGTACAATAAAACCTGTCTAACTTGGAGACACCAAACCTTTGCAGCATTATCATAAGATTTATCTTATAAAAGGCCCTCTTATTGCGGAAACTGCTTAACGCGAACAGAAAACTTTCACCTACCTCATATATCAACAAATAGGATTAAAACCTGAATAAAAGGGAAAAATGTTTTTGATTGAATATTAATTTCTTATTTTAATTAATAATTTCTGATATTAATAAATTCTTATTTAATTAATAACTTGTTTAAATATTAATAAATTCTTATTAAATTAATAACTTGTTTAAATATTAATAAATTCTTATTAAATTAATAACTTGTTTAAATATTAATAAATTCTTATTAAATTAATAACTTGTTTAAATATTAATAAATTCTTATTAAATTAATAACTTGTTTAAATATTAATAAATTCTCGGACATTTTCGTACAGTGAGTATTGGTTAAATATATTCTGTTCTTTTTTCTGCCACTATTGTTCCAGAGGTCACTATTCGAAAGAACAACTGACTGTACTTTTGGTCGCATTTGCTGATGGAAAACTAGAGAAACCATGGTTAATAGGTAAAAGTGAAGATCCATTGCTGTTTCTAAAGTTTAAGGAATATTCGTGGATGACAAGTGCTATATTCCAGGAATTTTTGAACAAATTAAACAAAGAATGGAACAAAAAACAGGAATATTGCACTTTCCCTAGATAATGCAACTTGTCACCCAGAAGTTCAACTCTCAAATGTTCATTTAACTTTTCTATCTCCATGTACAACATCAGTTGTACAGCTACTAGATAATGGAATTATTCAGTGTATAAAATTGAAATACAGAAAATTGATGCTCCAGAATATTATTGCAAACATGGATGATTGTAAGAGAGCATGTGAAATGACCAAAAATATTGACATGTTAGATGCAATTGCATTTTTAAATCATTCAATCAAATGCGTAAAAGATTAATGCGTAACAAAGTGCTTTCGAAACTGTGGATTTATTCTTGATAATGGCGGAGATTGGAGAGAAGTTGTTTGTTATGATGATTCTAGTGAAATCCAAACTCTGATTGAGGAGATTAATACAGATGGTTCTGTGAACGTCGACAGGAATGTTTTAACAGAAACTGATGAGCTTAATTTGAAATCTATTAATAGGAACGCAAGATGGTAACAGTGTGAGAAATTCACAAGATGAACAAAATGGAAAAGATAGTGAAGAAATAAAAAATTCCTACTTCATCGCAAGTGAACGCCATTAAATTGTGTGCAAAAATGAAGGGGAAAAATGAACTTCATGAAAAGGCCGTAGAATTGGCGTTCTTCTTTATACGCTTGATAAAGTCCATTAAAAAAAAACGAAACAGTTGAAATTGGACAATTTATTCAAATAAATTTGTTTAAGATTTTATGTACGTGGGTATGTTTTGAATCTCTATTTTTGTTCTTATTCCAATAAATACAGCATAAACAATATAATAACTTTATTCACAAACGTCTTACTTCCCTTGAATCAACAAGTATAATGTCTAGCTTAAAAATTATATATAATTAAGGAAATGAATGTTCACTGTATAAGCCGGAAAACCTGCTTAAGCCGGAAATTTTACTCTGTCCCGTGCTGTTCCTCTTTAGACAGGTTTTACTGAATATACAAGTAGTATTAACTAAATATAAAATTGGAATTACATAGTCTCTGGTACAAAGATGGTTCCCAAACCAGTTTTTTCGTTTTAGTACCGCAGTCCATTTAACTCTTCTCACTGGATCGTTAGGAAACCTATAACACTGGATTATTTGTCTGTCACGTTAAACACTTGATCTCAAATTCGAATCCTAGCAAATTACCGTTATGATTACTATATTGTCTCTATGATACATTCAAAATGGCGTTTTACTTTACGGCTTGCTGGAAATATATGCACGACGTCACGCTTATAGAATCTTTAAGGGAACCACAGAATTGGAACGACCACAACAGAAACTATATTTACATGTGACTTTGATTGGTAAGCAATTAATATAAAATGGGCAGCAGAAGGTTCAATTAGTTAAAACAATTTTGAATATTCAAATCAGCAGGTGAGCTGAGAACTAACGTCGATTATAAAGTTGTGATGTAACGATATGTAGCAAAACTACATTTTAAAGTTGTTTGACATACTGTAGGTAGTGCGAGGTCACCGAAAATTGATATATTTTGGAAAGGGTGTGCATTAGTCCTCTATGATACAAAATATTCATTTACTCAGACAATAAACATGTGTTCAGATTGAAGGTTAAAGGTATATTCATTGTATTTAATGTTTTAGGAGACAAAGGAATACCGATAAATTTGGTGCATATGACTATCCAAGAAGAGTCCTGCAACAAGTAATATCTCAGCCGTAATGAGCAAAGTGTGTTTTTTCTTGTAATCCATGAGCATAAGAATCCGTGTTAAAAAAACCGTCCATAGTTCTAATAAAAAAGAATCACAGTCTGTCAAAGAAAATACGGGTTCACCATGGTAAGGCTTACAACTATAACCCCCATTCAACCGTCACATACCTCAAGCAATTCAAAAATGAACGGAGTATTCATACCAATTCATTCGAAGAAATACAGGTCAAGTCGCCAGACGTAACACCTATGGACTTCTCTGCTATCAGTGTGTTGGAAAGTCACTAACAAACCTTTACCTCTTATTCTCGGTGAACAGATGGTGTGCTTTGGACATTACAGCTTTACAACGGAGAAGTGTACAATGAAAATTACCCTAAAGACTATTGTAAAGATACATATCTGTTCTTCAGATGAAGCATTATCGGACATAGTGTGAACGTTGTTGTGATAAACCATATTATTACGTACGTGGGACTTATATAACCGAAGAAATAGTGTAGGAGATTTGACACATATAAATATACTTTCATAGTCATGACTTGTGAGTGTGTTATGTTTCCTTATAACAAAGCCACATCGAGCTATCTGCTATGTTCATCGAAGAGAATCGAACTCTTGATTTGAGCGTTGTAAATCTAAAGGCTTACCGCTGTGCTAGCGAGAGACTGACTTGTGAGCAATAAAGGTGAAGACTCTACCTTGGTATATTCAACTGCATGTGATTTTTGGTAATAAACTATCAAATTGAAGATATTATAATGAACGGTATTTCTATGTTGTCTGTACCACATTCGGAACTAAAGATATTATTTTGTTGTTGTTTTGAATTAAGCACAAAGCTACACAATGGGCTATCTGTGTTCTGCCCACCACGGGTATCGAAACCCGGATTTTAACGTGTAAGTCCGCAGACATACCGCTGAGCCACTGGGGGGGCAAAGATATTATTAACAGTGCAAGACGCTAAACATAGTATGAACAAAAATAAAAATACTCATTAGAAATGATTGATTAAGTTCGTATTAAGCATTTCCGCTTTTGTGAATACCGCGTTACGTTAACCAAACAAATTGTTTTGTTTCTTTCTTACGTCGCATGACTTACTGGCAAGACATAGTTCTGTTTTTTTTCTTTCGTTAATAATTTTTAAAGAGTATTATAAAAATTATAGGGTTTTAATAACACTGATAATGCAAATATAAAAATCTAAGAAAATTAGTCAATATTTGTTTATTTTTGAATTTCACGTTAGGCTACATGAGGTCTATCTGAACTAGTGGTTCCTAATTTAGCAATGAAAAACTGTAAGAAATTATGCTAATCACCTGTTATCTCCATCCATCGCTAACTCTCTGAGTACTCGTCTACCAACGAATAGTGAAACTAACCGTCAGATTAAAACGCCCCATAGCTGAAAGAGTGAACATGTTTGTTGGAATTGGGATTGGAGCCCTCGACCTCCAGATTGCGAGTCAAGCGCCTAAACTACCTAGCCATGCCGGGCCACTAGTAAGTGAGTGTTACGTTTTTGTTCATGTTTTATGTAGACTAAATGCAACAGAAAAACACAGATAACAGCTTGTATAATTTATTACACTAAACTATTAACAGATATAACATAAATTATATAATAACAATGACAGATATTAAGTTTAAACCTTCAAAATTAATTACAAAACAAAATGGTATTAGTTTCAACCTTCAAAATTAATCACAATACAAAATGGTACTGGCCTGTATCTAATATAATGATCTAAAATGAAAGTCTCAAATTCCAGTCTAGGGTGTGAATTTGGTCCCACGAAGAAATTCCGAAGTTTAAATGAAGAAGTTCAGAAGCAATTCACAGTTCAGTAAATTCGACGAAGTTCTTATCACGATGCCTCCGATGAACGTCTCAAACTTGCTGACTCTCAGCACAACCAGTAATTCAGATGAATCGTAGAGATTGACGAAATAAAATCACAGCTTCCGTAGATCTAACTTCAGTCACAAATCACAGCAAACACTTGAACTTTCTCAAACGAAATGACTGACTCTCTTCTTTTGAAAGAAAACTAATGTCTGACTCCTCTCTCCTTCCTCGCATCTTCGTCTGTTTATATATTGTAGACCGAGACTCCTCGAAACACCGCGAAACTTCTACAGATCTCCAGAGCAATCTGCGCATGTCCGTTCTTGCATGAAACATCCCGTCTAGACACGAGGCCGCCAACCTTTCATTTGCATACATATGATTGGTCTACTTAATTCTAGAAAATTCTAAATGTTATCCTAAATGAATAACAACATATTTTATTAGTTTAAACTTTGAAACAATAATATAAATATGGAAATATAAATAATAGAAATGAAAATTTAAACATAACACGACATGTTGTCGTTTACAAAATATTTACACGACATTTACATAACAGTGAGTACCTTGATACACATTGTCACTATAATGAAGACATAGAGCGTGTTTCTGGTTCACCTTTTTGTTGGGGAGGAAACTGGTTACTTCATTTTCATTCCGTCCGTTTAATGTCACCAAGATATTTCGTCCACGACAGAATGAATTATGTGAGATTCCTTTCCCATATATTATGCAGAAATTACTAGGCTACTTGAAGATGGCAAAATAGTTTTTAGGCATTATCAAAAAAATCACATATCTAAGGGAGGAAAAACGTACTGAGACAATCGTCGAAATTCTGATGAATCAATGGACGTATTTATTCGACAGTGATCCTTTACATCTTTTAAACCTTTCAGCAGGCAAGTATTCTCAAGACAGCTTTAATTAAAATAAAGCACAGAACAACATTTTCACCTTCTTAGGCCATCTTCTGGTCATCAATGAGACAGTTTGCAACTATCCGTTGCCGGACACATGTCTTAAGGACGAGAATGTAAACGGGTATCTGGGTGTTTTCTATGGTTATGTTGTGTTCGTTTTATTTGGAGTGTTCAAAAACGTGTGAAGGTGTTTTTTTGTGTTCTTTTAATTTGGTTTCCATCTTTCTGATTGTTTCTCTAATGTAAAAGTCGTGGCAATTGTTGAACTGTATTTTATAAACAATGGTGGCGTTGTGCTTGTCATTGTAGTCTTTACATAGTATTGACTTCAGTTTTATACCTCGTTTTAAAAAAAAATTGTGTTTACTGGAATGTTTTGTTTTGTTATAAACTTGTTTTGGAAATGTGTGTTATTTTTTCACATTTCTCAACTTTAAGATTACATGAACCGATACATAATTCAAAACAGAAATACACAGAAGAATCAACCACACTGAGTTCTGTGACTCAGCACATGAAACAAAACAAAAACTCAACATATTAAGAAACCAAATAAAGACAGCCACAAATCTATGCTCAGCCGATAAAATTAACAATGAAATAAAACAACATTTCATCCACACCAACAAATTTCTTCCAAAAATCAATAAAAAAGTATACGCACACACCTAGATTACCAGCACAATCAACTGCAAATAAACAATAATAAATTCCAAGATACAACAAACTACAAACCTTGCACTGCTGCATACCATATATGTCCGACATCAGCTAAAAAATAACAAATATTTCGATAAAAAGCTTATGATAAAGCACAACATTCCAGTAAACATATTTTTTTCAAAAACCAGGTACAAAACTGAACTATGTAAAAACTACACTGACAAACAGAACACCAAAATTATTTATACAATACAACAAATGCCACAACTTCAATGTTAGAAAAATAATCAGAAAAATGGCAACCAAATTTAAAGAATAAAAAAACAAAAACATCTTTACACATTTTTGAAAACTGGAAATCACACAAACACAACATAACCGTGGAAAACACCTAGATATAAAGTAGGGAAACAAATATAAACAAAGGCAAAATCAAAGAATCCCTACTGATACAGAAACTAAAACCTAACTTAAATCAATACGAAAGAACACCAGTAATACCAGGTGATTAGGGCGCTCGACGAGTAATCTGAAGGTCGTTGGTTCGAATCACCACACATGCTCGCTCTTTCAGCAGAAAGGGCGTTATAATTTACTGTCAGTCCCACTATTATTTGGTAAAAGAGTAGCCCAAGAGTTGGCGGTGGGTGGTGATGACTAGCTGCCTTTCCTCTAGTTTTATACTGTTAAATTTGGATAGCCCTCGTGTAGCTTTGATCGAGATTCAAAAAACAAAACAAACCTATTCTATTTAATAACGTCACATCTAACTGCGTCACCCCCTTCAATCTCGTCTCTAAGACATATGCCCGGCAACGACCAATTGCAAATCAGTTGAAACTCTCTCTTTGTTAACCTGAAGTTAACCTAAGAAGGTAGACACGTTGTTCTATACTTTATTTTAATTAAAGTGCTAAAACCCATACCTGCCGTCTTGAGATAAGTAGAGACAATTGTCATCTTGTCGATCAAGTAACAATAAACTAACTCAAATCCATGTAGATGGTTGAATACAACACATTACAGGAATCACTTGGAAAGCAACTACAAAGTTTTTATATGACATGTGACGATTATTGTTTTTAAAATAAAGTCCAAAAAGTCAGAAGAGATAGATAAGCTAAAACTAATAAAATGTATCAGTATAAAGATGTCATCTATTGATGACGTCATTGGTTGTCCTCAAACATCTGCTGAAACCAATTATAATGAATAAAAAAGTTTTTGTTTTGAAATATTAACGATTGTCCAAGATAACAGTGAGCAAAGGTGTTACAGATATATATTTTATTATCACAAAAAATCATCTTCCTATCGTGACCTCGACTAAAATTTACGCAGTAAAAGGTGTAGTAACTCGTTTAAAAAACGCAGTACAGAATAATATAAAGCTATAACTATTTAAAAACACTACGACAACTAGTTACAAATTTAGTATCAACTTCTAAAATCTTTGTAATTGGCCCACGGACTAATATGTAATTTGCGTTGTGAGGAACTGAGCAGAAAAGACCGCACTATTGAATTCTTTTATTTCAGACATGTATCAGTAAACAATGAAACTTAAGATGACCTTATATTAATACTAGTATAAAATCCTGTCAAAAATGACGAGAAATAATTGGTGAATTATTAAGCTAGTGAAACATGATTATAATCAATTTCATATAATTTACCTAGTGTTTTAGCTAGGCCTCAGGTTAGGGTAATTTATTAAATTGCACTGTAATAGGGGTATAACAGCCCGTCAGAATTGATGGTTTGTTTGTTTACAGTGAATGACAAAACTGCATAAATGGATATCCACTTTCTGCATACCGCGGGTATCGAAACCCAGTTTCTAGCGTGTAAGTCTGCAAAATGATGGGAAATCATTGCTGAATGAATAACAAAAAATATAACTTTTAACTAAAACTAATTTATCTGTACGAACAAAATGCATCTAGTCTTCACTTAGTTCATCAGTCTCGAAGTAATTTTCTACTCTTTCTATTGTACAAACGATTTAACCTTTTTAACCATTCTGTGTCACGTCACGTCACACTCTATTTTTCAAAATAGGGGGATCCATAAAGGCCGAAATCTATTTATTTATCCAGACAGAATATTGCGATTGCTGTCTAACCGTTTCAATTTTAGTATATGAGGTAAGGGTCCCGAGAGGCGGGAAAGAGTGCATGAAACCTGGTGAGCATAGTAAGCGTCGGCATAATAATTCTAAGTTAAAGACTTAGTGTGGGATCATCTTGCCAAGAGACAAGTGCGTAAAATTGATCACGAAAGTGAAAATACCGATTCAACTTTAAACGTAAATAGTTTCTGAATTGAACTATTTTCTGTTATATCACCAGCGTTTTTATTTAACAAAAATCAATTAATATTTTACCCATTTTATTGTCTACACATTTCATCTTATACTATCTTAGACTAACAGCAATATTAGATAATACTTTTGTTGCTAAGTGACACAACACAATTTCCATTGTTGGCATATGGTGTTATAAAAAACGCATTGGTTTTTATACGTAATAGAAGTTGTAAATATTTTTCCACCAATAATCTTTCTATAAATACGACACGAATTAATTTCAAGAATGATCTCAATGTCGATTGGCTTACAAATTAATTTACTGACGTTTGAAAATCTTGAATGCACTTTCTGCCTCTTTTATATTTTTTAAAAACGCTCGAATGGATAGAATAAGTACTAGTAGAGGAGCGAACTA
Organism: Carcinoscorpius rotundicauda; assembly: GCA_011833715.1. NCBI lineage: Eukaryota > Metazoa > Arthropoda > Merostomata > Xiphosura > Limulidae > Carcinoscorpius > Carcinoscorpius rotundicauda. The sequence continues at coordinate 92,431,655 of CM022395.1, forward strand.
CGTAATGAAAAGCTTTAATTTTGCTCTATATTTTAAGGCCAAGTAGGTCATATATGTGTTAAAACACTGAAATAATAGTCATTAATTAAAAATATTCATCACTTACAATTTCATAAACAATGACTGTATGACGTCAGTAACATTAAACCTACTCTAAGTCTAAATTAGGCCTACTATATAAACGTAACAAAGGGCTTAGCTGAAATTCTACTTAAGAAAAATTATTTTACCTGTGACTATAACTCAATGCCATAAAACTTTTGAATTAAACTATTTCGCTGCTATATCAGAGAAGGTGTAAAAGTATATATAATAAAAACAAACATTTCTAACAAATCTGCATAATTATTGAGCAGCAGTTAAGGTCATGTTCCCTTGACGTAAGTTGTTCAAATTCATGATGAATAAGAAGTTATTTTTGGAATATGAAAGTTGCTTCCATTTAAAGAAATGCAATAAAGCTCATAAAAACTGTAAAATGCAGAACTGAAAGTTTGTATCTACCAAGACATGGACCTGATTAATCTATATAATGTAACTGTTATTCAATAAACAAATTAAAAATACTACAACAATATTTATATAGAATTATACACGTAAATTTCTCTAAGCTAAAATACTTTCATTTGCAATCTTTTGGCCATCTTACCGGATCCTTCACTACATGTGAAATCATGTATAATTCTACATATTAATTTATCTACGTTATGAGTCTTACAAAATAATTATACAATAGTTATTACGGTGTGTACGCCTTACAAAATGGAATAAGGATTACAATTACACTTGTCATAAAACATTACTATTAGGTCTATTACTTTTTTAAACACTACATCATTCATTTAGTTTCTTAGGAATTTTTAAGGATTATAAGAACGTTTAATTATTTCAAATGTTATATTACATATTGTATTTGTTGTATTCCAACCGCCATGAAGTGCTCTGGATTGAGATAAATACGTCGTCGACAATGGATCTGACAACAATATGTTGTTGCTATTACACACTATTCTAATTATTGAAAATCCCTAAATGACTAGATAATAAGAAACGTTTATTATGATTCTTCAAACTAAAAATAAATCTTTAGATTTTGGTTGTTTTTGTTGTTTTCGTATTAAGTACAAAGCTACACAATGGGCTATCTGTGCTCTGCCCACCACGGGTATCGAAACCCGGATTTTAGGGTGTAAGTTCGCAGAGTCACACGAGACAATGAAAATGCGTTTCTCATTTTACTATCATTAACACATTATTTACCTTTATTATGGTCAGTGACATTTGACCATAATTAACACATCACCTACTTATACTATGGTCGGTGTCATTTTACTATAATTAACCCATCATTTACTTCTGTTATAGTCGGTATCATTTTTATCATAATTATCGCATTATTTACTTATATTATGGTCGATAACACTTAACCACAATTAACACTTTATTTACTTCTGTTCAAACTAACAACGTACTTAGATTATACGACGTTTTAAAATTTGTGAGGTTATTACTCCGTATAATCATGAAGGATTCCGTATTTGATACCAGTCGCTTCACAGTAATAGCAATTTTAACTGTTTAGTTTCAATGGAAAGTGTATCTTGATATACTTCACAACTTGTGATTTACTCGATTTAAATTAATTAGAATACAAAACAACAGAAGTCTTACACTCCATTGCTGGATGCTTCATTAGGCACAACGTTGACACAACAAAAATCATACCCTGGTCCAAGTGTCGAAAGTTTTCTCCAAATAAACCTTAACGTGTATAAAAATCCTGTCCTGGTATATGTTTATAATCCTTCATTCATTACTCTTTATTTTTTTTCGAAATGTTAAACATACATAGAACATATAATAGTTTGCCTTAATTTATAATTTACAAATTTATATATAAGCATTAGTCCTTCCAAGGCTTACATTGGTGTTTGGAATTTATGCTCCTTTGAACAATTTTTTTATAGTCAAATTATTACATTCGACTCTGGAAAGCAGCTCAAATATCTTGACGCTTTGCTCAGTCACCCATGTTAGATTACATCCGTAAAACGTCGAGCCAGGAAAGAGAGCAAACAAAGTGGTGTGTTCAGTTTTGGCAGCAGATGTCCCTTCCTTTCAATAGCTGCAAACCTATGGTCCAGTGAAGCTAGTCTCAAGGTACTCTCTGGTTGCTCTTCGACTGCAAGGGAAATGTCTTATGTTTAGTTATTAATATGATTAGATCACTCACATTTTGTTTATTTGTTTGTTTATTGTTAAGCACAAAGTTACAGAATGAAATATCTGTGTTATGACTACTACGGATATCAAAACTCGTTGCAAGCCTTGTGAAATTCAGTTTGAGTGGCAGGATCTGAGATAGATGCTACATGGCCTTCAGTTAGTAAATTAAACAATGATAAATACCACACATACTTGGTTTTGTATGTTTTTATAATTTCGCGCAGAGCCACATGAGGGCTATCTGCGATAACCGTCCCTAATGTAGCAGTGTAAAACTAGAGGGAAGGCAACTAGTCATCACTATCCACTGCAAACTCTTGGGCTACTATTTTGCCAATAGTGGGATTGGTAGTAACATTATAACGCCTCCACTGCTCAAAGGACGAGCATGTTTGGTGTGACAAAAACTTTGAACACACGACCCTCATATTACGAGTCGAGCTCCCTAAATACCTGGCCATGCCGCGCCTCACAGACTTGGAGTGAAAAACTGAATATTTTTGACATAATTAAACATAATTAAAATTTACACATGTTCGTTAAGTTAAATCAAAATAAAATGTGCCTTAGTTTCAGCTACATATTTTTAATCCGGTATTTGAGTTATTATTACGTGAAGAAACAACTAATTGTAGATTTACCACCAGAGGTGTATAGTACACCAAAAATACTTTGTTATTCCAGGATTAAGTATTCAAATGGAAAACATTACCTAAATATAAAACTATTTTATAATCTTTGAGTGCTGACATGAGTATCCCACTGAACACACTTTTAGCTAAAGTCCACTATTTGGTTGATATTCGGCACTTTCATTTGATTTTTGACTCGATATGGCCTGGTAGATAGGATGCATGACTCGTAATATGAATGTCATTAGTTCGAACCTGCGTCGCATCACACACGATAACTCTTTCAGCTGTGGGAGCATTACAATGTGATAGTCAATACAACTATTCGTTTGTAAAAAAGTTGCCCAAGAGCTAGATGTTGGTGGTGAAGACTAGATGTCTTCCTTCTAGTCTTTCACTGCTAAATTAGGGACAGCTAGTGCAGATAGCTCTCGTGTTACTTTGCATAACATTAAAATAACAAAAATGAAACTGACCGTTGTTCCGTTCTCTGGCCAACAATTCCAACTTAGAAATAAACCAGTCTGAAAAGATGGGTTCTCTGACTTGGTTCCTCACTCTGTGAATAAAAAATTTGGGGTCATGAATTCTGCCTTTTATTACCAAGCTTAAGCTATGTTGAAATGTTTTCCAAGACCTACCTACGGTAGTGTAGCTTAAACGTAAAAAAATATGCAAACAAAGTTTTTTAATAATAGAAAACACATGTGATTCAGTACTTTTTATTAAGTGATAACATATTATTGATCTAAATCAAATCCTGGAGCATGAGAAAATGTAAGTAAAAAAAATTATGAGATTTTACAAACTATAGTTCTTACTAATTTCCAATATTATAAATATTTTAGCTTTGTAGATGTAAACGTTTGCTACCTCTGACACTACAAAAAATGCCATACAAACATTCTATAGACAGTAATAAAAATAAATTCGAATTTTCTAAGACTGAACATGCCTTAGATTCACTTGTACTATCACTTTTATCCCAAAATTAATGAGTTTTTAAAGAGAATTTTGTTTACCGGGCTTAAACTATGGAATTTCAAAGTCTATATTTTCAACTAGATATGTAAGCGCTGTATAGAATATTGTAAATCATTTGCGCTTGAACAAAAGTCCAATATTGGACTCACATTCCAAAGACGAATTTTTCTTTTTGAAAGGATTCTTGTTTTTTATATTAAATATTTTAATAGCTGAAGCTGAAAACGTTCTTTCCACTAAGAATTTAATAAATTGAAGAATATAATGTCTGGATGTCATTCTTCTATGTTTTAGAGCTTATCTAGTTCGCAACTCAAAATGAAAAAAAAATTAAGAACGGTTAGCCTGGCTTTAGAGCTATTTAGAGAATGAATATATTAAAAAGGCGGGATGCCGCTGTAAAATGTGTGTGCTTATATAGAATATATAAACCGAACAATATATATTGAAACAACCGTAGACTTGTTCATTGGCCACAAAATACGCAATTTTACTTTAGTAACAAACATCTAGACATTATGCATCATATCCATGTAAGAGAATATATTGTTTTTCCGAAATCGTGGAAATAGAGAAATTTAATATAATCGTCATTACTTTTGCCCGTTCGTTTCGTTAAGCCTTTCTATTATTAATGGAAGCTACAGTTTGTTAACTTGACGCATTTATAAAATTATAAAACACAGTATAATTTTAATTCTTAAATGTAATATAGTTCGAATACTTATGCTGAAATATTTACTTAACTTACAAATTGGAAAAACAAAATTCGTCTTTTTTTTTCTCTGTATTAAACTTTAAAAGATGTATATTTATGGTGTTTTAAAATGTCTTTCACCCTTTACAGTTATTCTACAAACGTGATAATTAGGATTTCACATTTATATTAATGTTTCAAACATCTTGTATGGCGAAATAATTCACAATAATAGCAATAATGCTGCTACATATTCCCGAAACTCCTGTTTATAAATATAGCTTCCCTGTGTAAAAGACGTATCAAAATGCCACACACATGTAATATACACTGAACAATATATAATGTCTGGTCTCATTATTTCAGTTTGCTATTTTACAGGATGGAACGTCCCGAAACAGGTATAATTCAGTAACCAATGGTAAAATGAATGTTCGATTGGACTTCACATTAAGGTGTTTTAAACACCTTATAGAATAAATAATTTATCAAAAATGAATTACTAGCATCAGTGCTGCACATTCTTGAAATATATTTAAATATAGGATCATACGTGGAGTAAAACCATACATATACTCACTTAGGTGAGTGCTGAATTATCCTTACCTTCCTTCAGATTGTTGTTGAAGTTATTACGTTTAGGTTTACTCAAATCTTCTTTACTTGTTTATTTTTCTTTCTTATACATTCATTGATATTTGCTGTGTCATGTTTTGATATAAATGCCTCGGAAATTTCCAAGGTGTTTGAGTACTGAGAGATGTCCGAAATTACTGTTCTTTTACTCTGTAATTATCATGCTAAACTGTATCACAAACCTAATTACTATCCCTAAACCTTTCACTTGTATTAATGTCCAATATAGACACAGACCTCCTTTCTATTTTCGTTTTTGTAAATCTCATTCATTATTCACAGATGTTTTTCTTTTTTCTGCTTTTTTTTGCTACAACTTCATCTGCTACATTGAATGTTAGGGATTCTATTTCTTCCTTGTTAGACCGTCCATGCACTTCTGTTCATGTAGATAACATAGCTGTCTCGTCAGTTTCTTGGTTCGTGTTTTCCAAAGGGATCCTCAGTTTCACTGTATCCAGACGTTTTCTTAGAAGTTACAAAATATTGCCTCTGAGCTGATATTCGTCAAGTTATCGAAAGTGACATTATATTCAATATCAATATTTGCAATAATCAACTTTGTAGAACTTTCACCATGAGCTTGGCTTATTAGGCCTGGGTTCAAACACCTTTAATAAGCAACTGAGTTATCCCTCTTTCAAAGAGCACCTTCTAAGTAAAAGATCTCGACTGTAACCATTTTTTTGACGTGGAACTTACATCTTTTACCAACATTGTGGGGTTTAAATTTTATAAGATATTTCCATCTCAACCACTTCAAGCTAAAGAAAAACAACTTTTGTCACAATCCTCACATAACTGCAAATATTTTCTAACTCACATTTTAAGGGCTCACGTTTTACTCACCAGTTAATATATTTGAATTTAGTCCAATTTCTATGCTTGTAATCTTAATTACCATTCTTATTACTATACATTTTGTGGCAAACCTTCTTTTACATGAATAACCCTTTTCACCATGGCTATAGTCAGGATTTCTGAACTAATTACTCCTTCAAATTCAGTTTTCCTTCTACTGTTGAGTACATTTTGGGTTTCTTAACAATACTCTTTAAAATATTAATTCATATAAGTTTTATTCAAGCTGTAAAGGAAACCTTTAAGTTAAACATAAAAACTACTTATTTATTAAGAATTTCCAAAATAATAATTCTTTACTCAATCCTACCCACTTCTTGTCAAAGATGAGGTTCCTCTTTTCTCCATTGAGTAAGGCAATGTTTTGTTCCCTTTCTGAAAACCCACTTTTACGTGGGTTTTTACCTTTGAATCGCGAGGTTGCCTCATATATATTTCTTGAGAATCACCGTTCACCCTTTTTTTCAGCATACCCTTGTGTAATCTCTTCTGAATGCTTCTTTTGTTCTTCAGAGAATTCACTTGTCAGCTCTGTTTCTACTTCTTCTGGTCACTTACTACAATTTTCTTCTTTGACCTGGATGTTGACCAGATACTACTACTGCACTCTTCTTGAAATATCCTAAGTCTTCATTTATAGTTTTGTCTGTTTTATTAGTGCTCTTTCTTGTAATTTTGCACGTGCTTACGACGCTGTCATGTATTGAGAAATAATATATAAACTCAGAAATTTGGAACTTTTACTTAAATATGTCCAACTTATTCACTTTTTTTCTATATTGTTCTTTACAAGGATACTCATTCCAAGAAACAGTTTTTACCACCCTTGTTCTTTGAGTGTTTGGGTTTAAAAGGCCACATCCGTCTCCTGTCATTTCCCTCTGTTAAATATACGTATGATAATGTTCTGCTGCTTACGTGTAGAGCGACAGTTAATCTTACAATATTTTGTCAATAAGACATTGACGTTGCTGGTATTTTACCATTAATGCTGATAAAATCAGAGCTATCACGTTTCGTCCTCTGAAGAAAAAAAAAACGTGGCCCGTCTTTCTATAGCCTACGATATGAAATGTTTCTGTTGCAACTCTCTGACACAGTGAAATATTGTGAAGTCACCTTAGATAAGGTTTACCCAGAAAATATAGTATATTTGTATAACAAACTTCCTTCTCGACATGAATCTCTTCACTGTCTACTTGTGGTTAAGATTTCCTTTATGTTTTATATATAAAGCTTTCCTTCGACCTTACCTCATTTAAGGTCATAGTCATACTGTGTTGAGTTCTTTTCTCTCTTCTTAGCTTTTTTACAGATTTTAGAAAGTCATGCTCTTACATTAGCAATTCATGTCTAGTTACCCAGTCCTACTGATAGCCTTTGTAATTGCATTGCTTTATAACAGACACTTTATAGAACTCTGGAACCTACGAATTCGTCACGTTTTATGATGTTTAAGTCTTCAAAGTATTATATATACTGAAAATCTTCATCATCTCGTACCTTCTAAAGATTAGAAGGTACCTGTTTATTAAGTCAATCTCTTTTGGGAATCTTGATCATTTTAAATTCCTACTGTCACATCTGTCACACTGTATTAACCCTTAGAACTCAATAACTCGAGAGAAGAACCGACAACGATGACCATAAACTAACATCCGTGTCTAATTCAGAATCAATGTCGTCACAAGATTTTTAATTTTTAATCCAGGATAAGCAAAGAATATCAGGTTGCGTATTATAAATGGATTTCTTTGTTGAATTTTGCGTAGAGCTGCAAAAGTTTAAATTAATAGGTAAGATGCAAAGAAGATGGTAAACTCTACCAACCGCAAACTCTTGAGTTACACTTTGCCAACGATAGTGAGATTGATTCCCACATCATAACACTCCCACTGCTAAAAGGGTGAGTACGGTTGGCGAATGGCCTCAATCCCGCATGACGCAGCTACGATTCGAGTGATGTAATTACCAGACCTAAATCATAGAATGTATTTCACTTATCTGGAATAGAATAGTTACAAGATTTAATCTCATTCCACATTTCTATCATGCTGCAGATATACAGATAAAGGAATGAAGCAGCAGATATATAAGTTAGAGGGTTTACAACTTACCTCTCTCGTCTATACTCCTTTACCTGTCCATAGCAAGTTATTGGAAAGCAGTTACTGAAATAAAAAAAACTAGAAACAAATTAGTTGTTACTAATATAGTTTAATGGAGTAATAAGCAAGAGGAATGAAATATTTCTGTGCTGGGCAAACTGTAACACCTTAAGTATAGTAGTATTTATACAAACTTGGAAACTGATTAACTTTTCATCAGTTTTCGTGAGAATGACTCCCTTTCAGGAGGTGAGGTTTATTTTAATTATTTACGAGCATTTTCTTTAATTCCATTGCTTGTTTCTTGGTTATTATTTATTCAGCAATCTTCCAGCAGAAGGTATCGATTAGAGACGCTGTGAGCTTTACCATCATCTATTTATATGTGTTTGTTTTTTAATGCTATCCTTATAAAATTCTAATAACGCGTAACCCTTCCATTTCACAGATCTTTCCACTTAAAATAATTCAAAAGTTAATGTAATTTTTGTAATTTCCCATACTATAACTTGTATCTTGTAATTATTTTTTGTTGTTTTGCGCTCGTTTCCTTTGGGACTCATATTCTTGCTTTACATAACAATATTCATCGCTGGCTTAGAAATTTTGTTTTTACACTCTCTTGAGCCCGGCATAGCCAAGCGTGTTAAGGCGTGCAAATCGTAATCTGAGGATCGCGAGTTTGCATTCCCGTCGCGCCAAACATGCTTGCCCTTTCAGTCGTGGGGGCGTTATAATGTGACGGTTAATCTTAATATACGTTGGTAAAAGAGTAGCCCAAGAGTTGGCGGTGGTTGGTGATGACTAGTTTCCTTCCCTCTAGTCTTACACTGCTAAGTTAGCACAGATAGCCCTCGAGTAGCTTTGAGCGAATTTTTAAAACAAGCAAACTATCGTTCTGATGTTAAATTTATTAAATTAATATGTTTGTTTTTTCGTATATAACTCTATCAAATGATGAACACAAATGTTTTGGTCAGAAAGTGAACCCTATATTACTTAATGGTTTAAAGGGAAGTAAATACTGAAGTGACATGAAAATCCAGTTTAAGTTTTCTTTTTTTCGTCCTCGCTGATTTACAGGTACGTTAAAATACGTGAAAATCTGTGGATAAATGAGGGAAGATTATTAAAAACAGTAATCAGGTATAGAACATTTTTCGTGACATAATCCGGCAATTATAACATTTAATAGCGTCATCAGTATTACTTTTTTATATAAAAATCATTTATCTCCCTTTAAATCTTATTCAAAGAGTCTCTTCGAAGATTTTAGGTTTTATTATATAGTTTTAATGCTTAAAGTCTTTGTTAGTGCGAAACAAACTACACTTCTATGTCAAGATGAAACGTATTAAACCCTAAGAATTATTCGTACATCACATTTGCCGCTGTCATTAGAATGAACATCAATCTTCAGTCTCTGGAATAACGCCAATAAAAAACAACATAATTCCGATTACAGAAGCCTTGAACCATAGCTTGTCCCGTAGATTCATTAAATTCATTCCTACGAAATCAGATTTGATCAAAAATAAAGCACAATAATACACAGTCCTCAATACGGGCCTGAAATGTCTCATTTCATCTGAAAACAATAAAATGAGATGTGAATGTGATTTGAAGAGCTCTACATATCTTCATCATGTTTTATGTTCTTCGTAGATGTTAGTATTCCCTGAAATTTTATTTTTAGCACAAGAAATATAGGCATAACGACGTGATGTTATTTTAGAATGGTCATCTGTGACCAGTGGAAGCGGTACTTGAAATGCTTTTTGTGCAAATCCAGGCGTTAATTTTTAAGAGTTTCGTCTCCGTCATTCATGTAGTTCTTTGTTTACAAAACTTTACATATGTGTAAAAAATGTGAGTGAAAATGGCGAAGCATGAAGATTAACAAAGAATGTCTACAATGTAAGAAGAGCACTATCTTCACTCCTAGAATGCTAGTTAACGTAGTGACATGAATTAAAGATTTTTAACAGCACATATTTTCAGGAAGAACTTCACTCACTACGCATGTCACATGGACAGTTGCATCTTTCTCTGTTTTATTAAAATAGGTATTCCTTGTTAGTTGTCTCCAGATGATTTGAAACAAACTGCTCCAATTCACATCTTTGGTGTCAAATACGCTACAAAATCCGAGTAAGTTGAAACCTTCTAGACATATGGAAGATACGTTTGTGTTTAGGAAGAGAAATATGACACGTTTCAAATATCATACATCGTACTGATAAAATGATGGAGCTTTTGGCTCATTCTGTCTCAGCATGCTGAAAAACGGTTAAATTCTTCCAAAATTCATTGCAGTATCTCTTCTGTAGGAAATATCTGAGACTGTAATGTAGTAAACGATAAATTGGACATGGGGCCTATTTACAACGAAGGAGAAGTGAGTGTTGTAAGATTAGACGTGATTTGTAGATGCGGACTGACTTTGTACAAGATGGAAAAACATGAAAAAGTAGGCAACGGTAACCCACTTTGGCTTTTAGCTGATCTCTATACGTTCATATCAGAGAATAATGAACGTCTTATACCCAGAACTTAAATATTTTCTACAATATACTTAATGATAACAGTTAAGCTGCATAATTTGCCGTCATATCTAATGCAAATTTATTTAAAAGGATAGACATGAAATTACAGTAGCTTATGAAGCATTTTATGGAAGGGTAAAGGTCAGGTCTTGGTGAATCTTTAGGTAGTGATGACTGTCAAATTTCAATGAACTTACCAAAGAACAGTTCCTTCAGGCTGTCACTTACCTGATGGACATGTGCAATTCACACAACTGCTTACTCTGAGTAGGTTTTGTTGTTAGCAATGATAATTTCACATTTTCCAGGTCAGAGATACCACACCAGTTTCTCCAGCAACCAGAGCTTTTATGTATAACAGTGTACCACAGATATCTTTTATTCTAACAGCTATCAAGAACTATTTAATCTGAATAAGGTAAGGCTATTTGCTAAGAGTCTGTTTGCAGATAACCAAGCTACAGCTAAACTTGTTATTAGTGGAATTTATGCATATCTACTTAAATAAAAACATGTATGTAGTATGTAGATCTGATAGAGATGCAAGTGTTTGATAACTGCAGTAGTGGCCATCAATACAATTGCAAACAACATGAATTTATTCTAGTCTGCTTTGCTAAATACAAGAATGATGATGTGTGCATTTAAAAAAAAACATTGTTTAATTAAGCTTGAAACAATTAAAAAATAATTTCAATAAAAAGGTGTATTTATTGTTGACACAGGTTTCTGGAATGGTAGAGAATTATTTCTCAGGTTGCTTCTGATGAAGAAAGATTCGCATTTCGAAAACCTCTCAGGTAATAGGATATCATACGTTTTATAACTACGTGGTTTCCTAATATTATGAATTCTTGCAAGAAGTTGTTATAAAAATTAAAAAGTAAAACTCTCAAACAACATAAAAAGAATCAGCTGATTTCAAGCTGGTGGTGAAGATCACGTACGTTATTAAGTCTATGAATGAGACAACTAAAAGGATGGAGGAGTTTATATATTTCTGTTCGTACGTCATACGGTACGTTCTATCCAACAGTGCCGAACAGGCTGGAAGTAAATAAAGTTTGTATGGAAAATCATATCATTTTCATCTCAGATAAATATATTAGCAAAGTGAACCAAATAAACTACTCTTAGTGGGTTATGATTTCATATCACTTTTAGGTAAAACAAAGTCGTATATCCTCAGGCACATTTTCAATACAACCATAACAATAATTTGCTATATGTCGAACTCTAATCACAAGCTCGTGCAGCTTTGTACTGAATAACAAAACACATTTCTGTTGATAATACCGTCCGATTAAAAGATAGTTAATTTGCTACGCGTAACATTAGTTGTTAGGTTTGTTCCATCCTGCCAATTTCATGTCGATTAAACAAAAAAAAAACAAAGATGCTAAAAACAAAATTCAGTTTTGCTTAGTTTCGACAGAAAGTCGTATCGTTCCAATATAAAGAAAAGTACAAGAGAGTGCCATAATTGTACTTGACTTCACAATGTTATATATTATTTTGAAAGATTCCAACACGAAGCGATAGTTTAGCATACAAACATGGGGATATCCATTACACGATTTTTATCAAACTTAAATGTAATTAAATTAAGAATTACAAAAGCTTCAAATTAAAGTAATAATAATAATGATTACATCTCAACTTAGATGGCAACTTTACATTCCCTGCTGAGTCAGTTTTACATTAAGTGCCTTTGACAGTCTTCAGCACTTAAGTGGAATACTTGTACAGATAATCTTAACTTGCAGTCCTGGATAAAAACAAGACATTAGTCTGATCTACGTCATTATAGATTCTGGTACGTTTTTAGAAAGGAAATATATTTTAAAACATATTTGTAAGAAAGTTCTGTGGAACTGTTATCAATTTACCAGCTAAATATATACGAATAAGTTGCCAGGCAAGCTATATGAAGTGAACAGATAAAACTTAAATATATTTTATACATTATTTCAGTTTCTACATTCTGTATTAGAAATGTAACCGTTATTTTAATTTTGTTTAGTATTAAATTTCTTTATCAATAAGATATATCACAGGAAAAAACATTTTTGTTTCGAAAATAAATTTTCGTAAGCACAAACTTATAGTATCAAAGATATATATAATATATAAGAGCTTGAAACCGGCGACATCTGTAACAAATGCAAGATGAATCTTAATGTTAACAACTTGATTACAACTTTCGACTGCTTTTTATTGTGTGATCCATTTTAACGTGTTTTTGCAGTAACAAGGAACCTGTGAAGAGATGAGCATGCTTTGGAAGATAGGAAGGAACATTATAGTCTGTATCGTAAATATAACTGTCGAGGTTAATAAAGCTAAGTCACGACTGTTTAAATCTTTGGTGAAACTTGGGCCAGTGATAATGATAAAGCGAGAGTTTGATGAATGTGGATCTCGAGACAATGTTCGCTACTGAATAATGAATAGCATTACTGCTTCCAAATAGGCAACGCGCCACGTGATTTATGACATACCAAGAATAGACAGGATAAGACTGTTTGCATCACCTGAACGAGCCATTAACAGATTAGATAATTTCTGGTTTCTTGATTAAAACTGACACTTGAAACTTGTTTACCTGACAAGTAAATTAACGTATTGCTTTCAGTTTCCTTGAAATGTGGTTAACTTTACATCGTTGAGAATCAATAATCAATAACATCTAAGTATTAATTACCTTTCGAAATCTTTTTTTGTTCAATTTTACCTGTATCAGCTATTGTCATTTATTGTTCTACGTCATTAAAATTGTACGTTATATATAATGTGTACGTATAAAGATAAAAGTTTTACGTACCTGAATTTCTTACTACGCCAGCACGATAACAACTGATTACAAGCACTGGTTAAATTACAGTCTATGTTACAAACTGATGCTTTACGAACACACCTACATTAATGCTGTGTCATTAAAATTACATGATTCTTAGTAAATATGCATGCAAAATAGTTATCATAACAATAAACATGAATATCGGATCTTGAAACAACAAAGAACAATTCAAAGTAATAACCATGCCAAGCCCAAAGGTATCGAACAAAGTAAAATTGGTAAAAATAAGCAAAAAAACTTTCCTTATACACCCGATTGTAAATAAAATGTGAGCGTTATGTAAAAATACAGATTTTGTAAAATTATATACTGCGCCTTTTTCAACGTTAATTATGAAAGTTATTGTGCATTACTATCTCACTATATAGAGTTAGAACTAACCCTAATCTCTTTAACAAGCCGATCTATGTTATTTGTCGAAAACATGATTAACAGCAAAGACGCTTATTTAATGAATTTATATGTTATACTCATATATATTTTTTTGTTTTATATCACTCTTTTATCCTGTAGGCCCGGCATGACCTGGTTGTTTAGGCGCTCGACTTGTAATCTGAGGAGCGATATAATATGATAGTCAATCCCACTATTTGTTGATAAAAGCGTAATTCAATAGTTGGCGGTGAGTGGTGATGACCAGCGGCCTTTCATCTTGCTTTACACTGCTAAATTAGAGACGGCTAGCGCAGATAGCGCTCGTACAGCTTTACGTAAAGTCGAAACCAAACCTTTATCCTGTTTAGATTAATTTACCAAATTAGATATATGAGTTTATATTATATTTCTGATATTTGTACTAAAGTGTTGCCCTGAACAAAATGTACTGATAATTTACAACCTGGTCTTGTATTGTAACAGAAATTTCTGTTTTTGCATGAAGAAGAAAGCGTAAATGTAATTACTAATATTGCATTTACCGAATAGGTATCCTTTAAATGTAAAATAATTACTATTGCTCTCTTAGTCACTTGAAAATAACGTTATTATTTTATCTTTTATTTCTTGCTAACCGTTCTTGATTTTAAGCTGCTAGACTGGAGGGAAGGTCACCTATCAAAAACACTTACTGCTAACTCGTGGGCTACTGTAAGTAGGATTTGACTGTCACTCTTGTAACACATTCACAGCACGAAAGTGCGAAGCGTGGTTTTATTCCTTCTGTTATTATCTGAGCACGAATAACAAAACCATGCATCAAGAATCAAACCATGCCCAACCCGACGTATTTAATATAAGCTTACTTGACTGGATGTTGAAAGCAGCCAACGCACACACCATATTTTGAATACAACATACACTCATATTACACGTTAAAACAAAATCAGAAGCGAAACAGACACATATAACTCTACATAAAATACATACAATTAAATTATTACTTCACATGAGCTAAGAAAATAATGCCAAAAAGATTTATTTACGTTGTTCTGATAAAACGCATGAAAAATAAAATATATTTAACATTTATCAACTATATGATTATATAGCCAGTTAGATCATCACCGTATTGTAAAGTTATTTAGTTGGCCAGACTATCCTATTGTAAAATTATGTAACTGTCAATATTATCCTTTTGTGAGATTATATAACCAGCTATTTTACCATATCATCAGGTTATTTAAATGGATAGATCATCTAAGTGCAAGCTTATGCAGCCGACAACATCATCATAATGAAAGGTTATATAACCTACTATATTATTATAATATAAGTTTATATAGCCTGCCACATCATCATAATCTAACGCTATATAACTTACTACTTCATCATAATGTGAGTTTACATAGCCGACTACACTACCATAATGTAAAGTAATATAATCGGCCAAATCATAGTAATGTAAAGAAGTACAGCTTGTCAACTACTCATAATTTAAGGTTATATAACCTGCCAAATCATCATAATCTAAATTATATAGCCAACTAAATTATTATAATGTAAGATTTTATTGCCGATAGACTCACAGATCTACTTTTAAAAAGGTAGCTGACCAAATAACATCTTTCTTGTGACTGCAAAACTATGGTGTTTGTTTTAGAATATTCTTCGGATGAGAAGTGGTTTAATCTTTTTAGTTATTAACCTAATTGCAACACTAATGTCAATACATTGATGGAGTATTTGTAATCACATCTACGTAATCAATACAATACAGAGTAACGTAACACAACACCAATGAAACCATTATTTCAGATTAATCTAACATAACAGTAATGTCATCATTACTATTGTTAACGAAAGGCCTATTGAGCAGTAATTTTTGGGACGCAGAAGGCAGATTTGAAATGTTATTTTTTTTACTCACTTCTGATTTGGAATCTGAAATTGGCAAATTAAGAGAAATGTTGAATAAAACATCTACTGTTAAAGTCATTTTTGTCACATATCTTAGACCTATTTCTTTCTAATACTCCACCAGCTTTCAACTCTTAAACCATAACTTTAACTTAAAGTTAAGTCCACTAGCATGATCACCAATAAGCAATCACGTTGAACGTTTCCGGAACATTAGACTTTTTTTTCCTTCCAAAGAAGAAAAAAATGCCTCCAGTTATCAGGCTTTTCAGACACGTTTTTAGTAAATGCAATTTTTGTTCCCTGGCTTGTGTGAGCCGTAAGGTGAAGCCTACATCCAGTATTGTCGTTATCACTAGCAGCTTTGAGCGGTGAATCAATGGACATTTTTTGTGCTTTTCTTTACCATTTAGAGACGTCGGGGCTTTCTGTGACAGAAGAAGGCCTGCTATGCTTTCTCCTTCAGATCATCAGTGCTGAAAACACTGAAAACGACAAATTGAGGGAGCTGAAAACCCGCATGGAACAGTCACGTGACTTCTCAAACGTCAGCACTGTTGGCAAAAGATATCCAAGAAAATTTGCTAAATGCAATATGACCATCTATTTTTCATGGATAAAACAAGCCAGATGACAAGGATGACAGTTATTTTATTTCGGTTATCAAGCAAATACGTGTTTTAGCTTCAAAATATTGAACAAAACTTATTATCAATTGCCACACAATTTAACATTCTTATTTGTCTTTTTTTAACTAGAGAGTTTACCGAGAGAATTAACTCTAAACTAGCACGAAAGGCAGGTGATTAAAATTAATTTTTTGATGGCTTTGAGCTTCATTATGGCCGCTCTTTTCAGAACTGATATAAATGTGTATGGAAGTTTTAAACACTATATTTTGTATGTAAGATCATAACAATACAAATGATAAAATCGCCCTGCGTTCTCTAATTAAATTGAAGATATTTTTATCGTAGTTAAAATTAATTAATTGAAATGCTCATTGTTCAATAAATCTTTACATTCACTGATTATCACTGAGAAAAAATGGATTATAACAAGGCAGTACACTAGTGTAGTCGTTTTATGCTGAAAGAAATATTCTTTCCTTCACATAAATAAAAAGACAAAGTAATGATCCTAGTAGTTAACTGTAAGTAATATGATGACCTTTCTCTGAAACTGTAGACTGTAAAAGAAAAGTTTAAAAGAATGTTAAGTACAGTACGTACCTTGTTTGTAAGTTCATATAATTTAGTTAACTTTGTAAGTAAGGTTGGTTAAGCACAACTGATTCTTCGCTGTACGTGTAATTATACAATGAAGATTTTAATAAATTATAAAACAACAATGATATTTTAAAATAGCAAAATATTGATTTAAATAATTACAATGTTTCGATCAATAACATCGAGTAGACCTCTTTCAAAAGAGTTATATTAAAAAAAAACAGTTCCATTCCGAAAAGCGTTATAGACTGGTAACGCTGAATACAAATTTATAGAAGACATTAACTTAAACGTTATTGTAAAATGGCATGGGGAAAAATATCCCTAAAGATGAAAATTCCTGAATATTTATTTCACTTGATGACTTTATTTGTAGTGCATCAGCTATTTTTTCTGTTGATTTCTGGTGCTCTTTGGATGATTTTGTCATTGTTTTCATTGACAATATATTAATTTTTTTTTAGGTGTTCGACACCGTGAGTCTCTTAAAGTTTGGTTTGGTTTGTTTTTAATTTTGCGACTACACGATGGCTATCTGTGCTAGCCATTCCCAATTTTGCAGTGTAAAATTAGAGGGAAGGAAACTAGTCATCACCACCAACTCTTGGGCTACTCTTTTACCAACGAATACCAATTGTTATTGATCGTCACATAATAACGCCTATTCTGCTGAAAGGACGACCATGTTTGGTGTGACGGGGATTCGAACAGATCTCGGATTACGAGTCGAGTCCCTTTAGGTGTTGTAAAAAACAAAGGCTCATGCCTTTCCCGGTTTCTCGGAAATAAAATATTTACATTAATTTTGTATATTTTTTCGTTAAACCTAGTTTCAGTTGAGTTGTTATTTAGTTCAGTAAGTTAATTAGCAAAATTAAGATTTACTTTGTAGATACGGTTAAGCACAGTGTTTATATTAATTTGTAACTGTAAAAAGGTGAGGGTAAGTTGAGTACTGATGCCTGTCTGTATATTAGATGTATTTCCACGTTATTCCAGAAAGTGATTATGTTTCAAATTGTAAATGAAATCAAAATTGAGAGTAACATTTTTGTCTTGCTTTTGAAGTTTATATGTCGTGTTGTTTTGTAGCCTGCTACATTATTCTGATGTGCTTTTTCACAAACAACGTACAAATGCTTTCAATGTTGACAGCAGTGTCATAACAATTGCGTATTAAAACTAATACGCTCAAAATATCTTTGGTTTGTTACAGTTCAGGTAATTATTCAACCAGCGGAGAACAGTTCTCGAATGTTCACATCAACATGATCTTAATGGCGATGTTACAAAGAGTTTAAGTTACATTTAGTACGCTGAAACACACGTTTACACAGTCAGCCAGTGTCTGTCTTGAAGTACAGAAAGCCATTTTGTTTTCTATCAATGAAGTTATTCATAATAAATATAAGAATTTGGAAAATATTTCATGACAAACCCGACAGTAACAATAAGTGTCAACAGAAGTCGCTGCATACCACTATTTCAATGCAGAAAAATTGAACCTCTCGTGAGAAGAATGTGAACTATGCAGTAAATGTCACATACTACATACAGCTGTACTCTAACTATATAAGCATAATCGTTTATTCACAAAAACAGGAGATTCAGACCTCCTCGACCCACATTCTCATGTGTACGTGACTGATAGTGACTTTTACATAGAGGCAAAAAGTAAAAGGTGCTGGTGTCTAAGTAAACAGTAATTTGAACTTTACCTCTACAAATATCTGAAAGTAAACAATAGTCTTAACTGTATCTTTAAATTAGCACTATATTAATATCTATAAGAAAACAATAATATGGATTTTACCTTTAACCTAGTAATACACAAATCTATGTAAGAAAAAAGTAGTCTGAACTTTATTTCTAAGTGGCCCGGTATGGCCAAGCGCGTAAGGCGCGCGGCTCGTAATCGAGGGTCGCGGATTCGCGCCCGCGTCGCGCCAAACATCCTCGCCCTCCCAGCCGTGGGGGCGTTATAATATTTATATTGATTTAAGTTAAGTTTTAGTTTCTGTTTAAGTAGGGATTCTTTGATTTTACCTTTGTTTATATTTGTTTCCCTACTTTATATCTAGGTGTTTTCCATGGTTATGTTATGTTTGTGTGATTTCCAGTTTTCAAAAACGTGTAAAGATGTTTTTGTTGTTGGCCTGGCATGGCCAAGCGCGTAAGGCGTGCGACTCGTAATTCGCGGGTTCGCGCTAAACATGCTCGCCCTCCCAGCCTAGGGGGTGTATAATGTGACGGTCAATCCCACTTTTCGTTGGTAAAAGAGTAGCCCAAGAATTAGCGGTGGGTGGTGATGACTAGCTCCCTTTCCTCTAGTCTTACACTGTTAAATTAGGGACGGCTAGCACAGATAGCCCTCGAGTAGCTTTGTGCAAAATTCCAAAACAAACAAACAAACAAATAATAAGCCTGTAGTTTGGAAGTTTGTACTTCAAGCCTGTAGTTCACAAGTCTTTAGTTGATAAGCCACTTTTTAACAAGTCTGTAGTTAGAATCCCAAAACATTATCTCCAAGTTAGAATTACACAAATGTTTAAACAAACAATAATCTAAATTAGCACTACACAAACATTTGAATGAAAGAAAAATATTTGAAATTGAATAGAATTTTTCGTGATTTTATAATAATATCGAATCATTTTATAATTCTCGATTCATCTAAACACTATTACCAGCAAGATTCTTTAATGATTTTCTTGTTATTAACAATTTAATGTAATATTGTAGACTAATAAATTAATGTAATTAATTTAAGTAATTAACTTAACTGATAAATTAATTTAATTAGGTTGCATTGAATAAATTGTCTTAACTGGATTTGAAACTACTAAAAGCACCAAAACACGACGTTTGTCTCGACATTTATTGTTATAAATTATCCTTTCCTGAGATTGTTGCTTTATTAAGATCATTTTTCTGAATGTTTTACGCGTAAATTTTCATTATTTTACTGTTAAGTATTTCAGAGATCGCTTTTTCTTAATGCTGTTTATTTGGATATTTTCTTTCTTAGATATTACTTGTTTGCATTAAAATATTAAACTAAGAACTTGCATGCTAATCTACACAAAATTAGACATAATATTATTATTTCAGCAACCAGTTAAAATTCAGAAGCTTTGTTCAGTCGAATGTAGTATTTGTTGTTGGTGTTTTATCATTCATATACTTAAATATTTATATGATTTTTAGGCAAGAAAAATTTCTACACGTTTCTTCTCTGTTGAAATTACATAATTTTGATTACTAGGTTATATATTTTAGGCATATAGATTACATACATCGTTAATATGCATGTGTATTGAGGACAATCACGAAAAACGTAATTAAATAGATGTGTAGATATACATCGTTAATATGCATGTGTATTGAGGACAATCACGAAAAACGTAATTAAATAGATGTGTAGATATACATCGTTAATATGCATGTGTATTGAGGACAATCACGAAAAACGTAATTAAATAGATGTGTAGATATACATCGTTAATATGCATGTGTATTGAGGACAATCACGAAAAACGTAATTAAATAGATGTGTAGATATACATCGTTAATATGCATGTGTATTGAGGACAATCACGAAAAACGTAATTAAATAGATGTGTAGATATACATCGTTAATATGCATGTGTATTGAGGACAATCACGAAAAACGTAATTAAATAGATGTGTAGATGCAAACAATGATTACTTTAGAATACATTAACTGAAACATATCAATAGTATTAGAACACACACTGATGGGTTTTTTCTTCTTCTTCTCTGTAATCCAACCTGATACCCACTGCACACAAAATTATCAGATTAACTGGGTAATTTCCTTAACTCTCGAGACGCGTCTGGGAACATTGCCATCTGCCTGACATTATAAACGAACAGCAATCGTCTTTTCTACTTCATAATGTCACACTTAAGCTGGAAGATCATATATGTTTAAAATGAAACACATAAAGACTGGAATTACATTCGACGCTTTTTGTTTACGGTTTAGTGGATGAGTTCCTGATGTAGCAGCACCATCGTGCGGAATAACGCGAAATTTAAATATTACATTATTGAAAAACAATGTTAGAAAATGTGTTCATTATATAATGAGACTCGTTTGTATCGTGAAAATAAAACTTTTAAAATATTTATAATACATTTATAAATCACTGACACGGAGTTTTCAATAGAAACGACTAAGTACGTATAACCGCTGACGTCATCGAGTAAATATTTTGATTGGATAGTGCAGAATTATATCTTGCCTGAGTTCGATGACACACGAACTACGCGTGCTCAGAAAGTATTAAATTGAACGTGCTCATTTTTAAGTGGATTAATGTAACATATCAATGTCTTTCCTACTATTTTAAGTTTTCTTTCAATCTTGGTTAATGGAAAGATAATCCTTTAAAAAATGTAGTTTTCATAAAGAAACTCCACAAACCATACATGTCTCCTTATGTCTCGTATGTCTCCTTCTCCGTCAGCAGACTCTCATTGGTCAGCCAACATTAGTTAACAGATATTCCTCAGTTTGGCAACATGGGTTAACAGACACGGGTAGGTTAGCAAAGCTGGTTAGTTGATGCTTACCATATAGACAAAGTATGTTAGTATATTACACTCAAACAGCAACGTAGGCAGATAGACATAAATTAACAACGAAGTCTAGAAATATTCATTAGTTGGTATATTCTCAGCATACAGTATGCAGAATAACAAGTTCTCAAGATATACTAATATAAAAATTAACAGATACTCAAACAATTAAACAACGTGAGTTAGCAGATATTTATTGGCTCAAAACATGGATTACCAGATGTTCAACAAATATAATCTGTAGGCTAACAATTATACAACGTCAGTCAAAAGACAATCAACAGTTAGACAGTGTAGTTTAGTAGAAGACACTAAACAGTTAGACAGTGCAGGTTAGCAGTATATATTCAACAGTCAAACAACTCCAGTAGTTAATTCAACACTTCAGCATCCAAAGGGAGAGGGGAAATATCTTAGAAAACGTCACAGTTCCCAAATTTTCCAGCAGAGGGTGTGTTGTTAGAGTCGCGTTGCTATTATGGATGATAACAAAATAATACTAAAAGTGGAGAACGTGTTTGTAGGCGATCATGAGAGAGTGATTTATACAGTAGATTTTTCAACAAGAATATAATTATTCGATAATTGGAGTGTTTATTAAATCATTTATAATTCTAAGGATACTTATCATTAAATTAATTACATTTTCTCACCTTTTAAATAGTCCTAAAGAGACAATATTTTAATTAAAACTCTTTATCGAATTTCAATATTAATTTACGAGTTTACTCATTTCCTGTCATAAGAGTAATGTTTCTTAATCAAGTAAGTGAGTAAAAATTTTCAGTAACATGAATATATGTAAATATTCTTCGACTCTGCTTTGTTTTTAAGTGGACGTCACGTGGTCACTGTGTAAGTTGAAGGTAAGTTTGTGTCTTATAAATGTTTTATATGCTTGTTTTATTATATTATTAATGACATAGTAACCTAGAAGTAGAAAATAATTCTCTATTGCACCACCAAATACTGTGAATGTACATTTAATTTTCTGTTATGTTATAAAATGTATAAGAATATATACAATTGTTTTCGAATAAGATCATTGTCAGAATTTCTTATGTATGACACTTTACAAGTCTTTACTTACATATTTACGATAGTTAGTTTGATCTCTGTGTAATTGTTATGATATTTATGGTCAGTATAATAAATACTGTTGGAAATGTTTACCCCAAAACAAAAACATTTGTCATGTTTTTGATGTATGGTAAGTAAAATGTTTCTAGAATACACAATTAACATTTAGCATCGTATCGCTATGTAATGAACTTACGTAGCTAACGACAAGGTTTATCACTGATAATTACATTTTAGAAATTAAAATTTAATTAAATACAAAAAATATTTAACTGATATGTGTTACTACATATTTCACAGATTTTTAAAATTACCCATCTATTTTAAGTATATTTTAAATACATTGATAGTGACAGTGGGTATGATATAATTGACTTTTATTTTAATAAAAGTTTTCTATAAATATTAAATATATTGTAAATACGTAGATAGTAGCAATGTGTTATAATTAATATTTATTTTATTAAAAGTGTTTTCTAAATATTAACTGTGTTGTAAATGTCATGCATTTAAACAGAATAAAACCACCATTTTCAACAATTTATTATAAGTAGACATGATATTCAATAATTGTATGTTAAGTAATAAAATAATAATTTAAATGTTATTTAAAACAGTGTTTGCTGATTTCAAAATTTTAGTAACTTAATTAAAGTATGATGTACATGTGTAGAGTTCATTACTAAATATATCGTGTATAAATGGATAAAGATTTTCCACTATAATTACGGTCTAATTGAATACAATTAGCAATTTTCAAGGTTAATATTAATCTTATGTAGAGTTTATTATGAATTTTGTATAATGATTATATTGATTGATGTTTTATACCTTACACAATCTATGACAATCATTGAATTGTATAATTCATGTTACCAAAAAACTTTAATTCCTTGGACCTGTTAGCTAGTTCGATCGTGTATTGCAGATACATAGAACTGGTATACTCATAACTAATCTTTGTCATTCTCAATCAAGTCCATCAGTCATCTTCAATGAGCCAGATTTTCGTAAACTGTGTGTTGAGTTAAAGGTTGGAAGCATTATTATATCATAATATTCTCAAGAAAGCTGGACATCTGATCATGTATTTCACAATTGTTTCTTCTAACAATAACAATATTTATGTGTGTGAAGTAACGTTGAAGAGTATGAAGGCTTGATATCAGTTCAAGATCATATGGACTCATTAACTTTGTGAATGTATATTAGAAAATGGAAAAACAACATTTATAATCAACCAAATCTAAGTCGCTTGTTTCTCTACGATTTTCTGACAGTGTCTGAGAGAGTCTGAAAGTTCTGGTATTTTAAATAATAGAAATAAATGATTTCATTAATTATATTCAGTTATAAGGCTTTTATTTGTTATAATATACATGATTTGTAAAAGTTAAAAAGTAACTGTCCTTATGGTAAAAGAAATTATGTATTCCATACTTTAACAGGACTTGTTTTGGTTTGCTGGTAACCAATGGCTAAATCGAAAATGGAGTGATGAACAGTAAGACAGTCACTTATAAGTTTCAGTTGTAGTACTACAGATGTTACAGTATGTAAAATAATGGTTTTAAGATAATTAAATCTAGTCTTTGATGACATAGAAAACTACTGTAACAGTATTTTTGTTAAAATTCTATAAACAGTTGTTTCAGTTATAGTAGATATAAATTCAACATGGATATTGTTCTTATGCAGAAATATAATATGTAAAATATTATGACAAGCTATAAATTAAAACTAGTAGAAGTGTTATTAGATCATAAACGTTTTATCGATAGTGTAAATGGTTGTATAAAGATAAATTAGTAAAACAAAAGTATAAGTATTAATTATTGTACTAATTAAGTATTAATGAATTAGGGTAAATCATTCCTTTTAGGAAGAATTAATTATTAATGATTTAATTAACTATCGAGTTTATGATTAATTATATTCATGTGGAGAAATGTATTGTTGTGTCATTGTATAATAGCAATCTAGAAACACGTTCTCTATTTTGTGGTACTATTATGTAGTCCTCGCTGGGCCTGCACTAAGTCTACGGATTTACAACGATAAAATCGGGAGTACGATTTCTCTCGATGGACTCAGCAAATAGTCCAATGTAACTTTGCTATAAGATAAAACACACCCACACACACTATTATGTAGTAATTTTTCGTGGCCACTTATCATGACGGTCTAGAAACTCGTCTCTAATGACATGTCCCCTAACGTTAAAGTTTTCATAATTGCTGCTTCTTATGACAGTCTATCAATGCGTCCATAACGATGCATCATCTAGTGGCAATATTTGAACTTGCTGAGGTATTCATTTTTAATGATATCCCATTCTTTCTTCTCCCACACCTCCTCTAGGGCGGCATCTTTCGTTTTCTCAAGAGTTGCTCTATTTACTAGAATCATTTTCTAGTACAATGTTTCCTTTTTCCAGCACTTTAAACTTAATAGCAGATTCGTTATCACATTTATAACAAACCCACTGATAAAAGGGATAAACATTTTCAAAAATAGCATCATGTCTCAAAACCTTTACTTTCCAATCTTGAGCTTTGTTCTTTAACCAGCCTGCCACTCTCGGGTCAGTCATGTATTTGTGTTTTTATATGTATAAGAAATTTATAATATGCGTGCAGGCATGTTTCTTAGCTTTTGATGGTGACAAATGTATACATTTTTTCCTGAGCTAATAATTCATAATAAAAAATTCATGTTCTTTAATTTCGAAAAGAATTTGAAGATTATAAATAACATGCTTTAATTTGGTAAGTAGACATTTGAAGATAATACGTGTTTTTTTCGAAATTTTATATGTAGAGAATTTAGAATAATACCTTAAAGAAAAACAGGAAAAAATTGAAACGTGTAACTGAGGTCAAGATTTATATATGAGGCATTTTGTATTCATTAAATTTTTCGGTAGATGCGGTATCTAGAATTGACTGAAAAGACAGTGCACCCATCACAAGTTACATTTCATGTATTAACTTGACAAGTCTAAAGTAACCACTAAAAAATAAAATAGATAAAATAAGTATATCACAATCCCGTTTTGGAAGAAGAATATATGGTCATTTGACAGATGATAAGAGAACTTTGTTTTTATGGACATTTTGACTTTTATAAAGATACCGAATTTGGTACTTCTCTTGGAAAGTGTCTTTAGTCACTGAAGCGAAATGCAAAACTAGATCTCATACATCACTAAATCGGTTAGGTAGCTGTAAAAGTTGTAGTGGTTTTAAAATGTGAAACGTTTTTCATGTTATTTTTAACTTAGCTTATTGCAATTATCCTCGCTTAATGAACATTTTTTTTAATCTTTGTTCTTCATCGTTATCCAACTAAATAAAAATATTCTTTCTATCTTCATATGATGAACTGAAGAACATAAAACACTTTCAAACGTACGTTTACCCTAAGGAATGGTGGTAAGTTTACAAATTTAAAGCTCTAAAATTCAGAGTGTGATTACACACACTGGACAGAGGAAATGAAACAAATAAACAAATAACCGAGAGTTGGGCGGTAATAAATGTGTGTATTTAGAATGTTAAACATCTAAGGTTCAACTTCACTCGGTGAACATAGTAGATAGTCCAATGTGACTTTGCTTTCAAACAAAAAAATAAATTCAAACACATTCTTAAAACCACCAGTGTTGCACTACTTGAAGAGTAATGTAATTTATCGTCATCAACAATTATAAAAAAGCAATATCATACACAAAATATCTTAAATTATGACTCATGTAGTATACTTTTGTCACAACCTTCATTAGAAAATCATAAAGAGATTGTTGTAATGTAAAGCATCATTTAACAGATCTCGTGTTGACGTATAGTTTCTTTGTGTAATTATATCTGCTGTATAAAAATATCTTTGAAAATATATAGTTGTTACTGTAACTTGGGAACACACGACTTTATATCCAGTGAAGATTTTTATCGTGTTTAATACATACTGTTTCTGTACTAATAACAACAAGTTTAACATATTCAAATAAACTTTAGAAAATAAGAACGGATTAATTAAAATCTAAGATAAAAAGGTAGAACTTGGAGGGTTAACACTACAACACTTAGTGGTGTTTGACAGGATTCAACCTCACAATGGATGTGGACATCATTCCACTCACTGCTACTTCATAGAATTTTTGGAACTTGGTGTTTTGTCAAACTAACTGAAAGGTGTACACAAATAAATTTATTTGTTGTAAGCTTTGTTTCAGCAATCAAGTTAAGAGACACGAGTGTAATCAAACTACGTAAACCAACAAAATGCATGACATCGTAAGAGCATGGTTTTATGTTGGAAATAAAAGAGGAAAACCCACTAACCATAGTTTGCGTATAAGAGACATTATAACTATCTGACTGGTAAGGAATGAGGTAAAATTATAACATTAAGACTGCTACTTTTTATCTTTTGAAAATTGTTCAGTATTTAGAAAAGATTAGCAACTGATAAAACTCTAAATGAGTCTGTAATTGGATGAAAGCTTGAAGTGAAACATGAAATAAGAATGAGCAGAACGAAGGCTACACCCACTGTACAATTTCAAAATGTTACAATATTATCCACCAGTTTCTGTCTCGTTTCCTTACGTTTTGGTGTTTCCATTCCTATTTCCTAATTTTCTATTTGAACATTTCTTTTACATTTGTTTCACAGGTTTTGTAGCAAGTCTTGAGATAAACGTGCTCTAAGCCTATCGTTCTCAATAGCTTTAATTAAGTTTTCCCTCTAAATGTCTTGGCTTTTGCTGATATCTTTGCTGGAGTTTTTCTTTTACCTAGTCATAGTGGCAGCCTTTTGTTTGGCTGTATTGAAAAATAAGGCATATTCAGCATTACTGCTTGTGACCTTCAAGTACAATTTTACATGTTAATAGGTCAAACTTAGTTTGAAAACATTTCATAAATAAATTACATGACTTGTCAGACTTTAGCTATGGTAGTGTTCGTCCTCACTTAAGAAACTAAAGTCTTCAGCACAGACTGCCATAACAAAAGTGTTTTGTTCACCATAGAACTGTCGAGTCAAGCGTAGAGAACTGAAAACTGCACTTTTCAAGGGTAAATAACAATTAAAAACCTAGAGTTAGTGAATCTACGTAGTCCACGTTTTCTTTTATATCTAGCTGTTGGCTGAATACCTAGTATGTGAGCATGAAAAAAAATCATGCATTTCCACATGACATGAGGGCAATTTGTTACTTGACAACCCACGGAGCATGCTCGTAGTAATATAATATAGCTACTAATTTACTGTTAGCACATTAGTAATGTTGCAAAATAATTACTGTTATTACTTGTTATTGGCAAGATTATTGTAAAACTAAGAAAAACGCTTTTGGACAAGGTAGCGTCAATGTTCGCATAAAGTGAAGGCTGGAGAGTGCTGTGGTTTTCAAACAAGTCAGAGAGTCAGTCATGTTCACAAAATTCTAACTTTGTGAAAATTTTGTTTTTGCTCTAACGACTCTCTCGAATGGTTTGATGACTTTTTATTCTGCAGTGTGTATAAAATAAATATTTTTTGTTTCCAGCTTTTTGGCACTGTGTTTGGTATATTAATTTGTATTGTTCATATTGCACAACTGGTTCATTCCTACTATAAATACAACCGTACTTATGATACAATCTTTGTAATACCTCGTGATTATTGTTTACAGTTTCTACGGTAACATTAATTAAATCCATGTAACACGTAAGCCCTATTTGTTTGTATCTAAACGTAGATTCTCTTGTGACTGACATTCAGAGCTTCTGTAGTAACAACAATAAAATGAACTCTTTGTTTGTATCTGGAAATATGTTTTATTTTAATTAATATTCAGAGCTTCTCTGGTCACAAATACATGTAATATATGAATCTTTTCTGTGACGAATATATTTACAGTAACGGCCCGGCATGGCCAGGGTAATTACGACATTCAACTGGGAATTTGAGTGGCGCAGGTTCGAATTCCATGTCACCAAAAATGCTCGCCCTTTCAGCAGTGGGGGCGTTATAAATGACGGTCTGTCCCTCTATTTGTTTGGAAAATAGTAGCCCAATAGTTTGTGGTGTGTGGTGATGGACAGCTTTCTTCTTTCTAGTACATCACTACTAAATTAAGGACGGCTAGTGCCGATAGCTCTGGAATAGCTTTGTGAGCTCCTTCCATTTATGCCTCTAGTTATATTCTCTTCAGACTAACATTTACTGTTTTTGTACTAATAACAACAAATTCCGTGTAAATATGTGAGCCCCTTCTCTTTATATTCAGATAAAGAGTTCTTTTGTGATAATTGCTGTAATAACAACAATAATTTAAAAACTTTGTTAGCAATTTCTCTAGTTTAACTTGATTTTGTCAGTCATCAGTTTATGTTAAAATAGAACTATAAATCTATAAATAGGTTACCAAGCGAGAAGTCTTAAATGTATATCTTATTTGATAAACTTGTCTATCTTTGACTTTTCGTCTATTTAAATAGCATTATGTATCACAGATTTTGTTCCTAGATAGGATGTATTATTTCTTAATTGCTTATGTTGTAAAAGTACAGAAAATGGTCATTATTCCCTTCAAACTTTGCTTTTGTGACCTGGATAATGAAATTTAGAAATTAACCTATTTTCTATGTAAAAACTGGCAAATTTGCACATTTTCCTTCTCTAAGGTCTGAATAAAACAACATATGAATCAAGATTTACACGTATTTATACTAAAGTTAAACAAAAATGTTTAGAAATTAGTAGTTTTTCGAAATTTGCGACTCAAATGTAAATCACTTTCACGTCAGATCTCCCAAATGTAGTCTCCCATCACGTTTTCGTTATACGCTCTTTGGTAGCGACGTTCAAAGTACAGTATATCTTTGTGGAAGCGCTCGCCTTGCTCCTCTGAGTGTGTTCCCAGTTTTATCTTCAAATATATCAAGATGAGCGTCAAGGAAGACTACTGTCTCTCTGGTTTAGTGGGTACAGGGAGCTCAGGGCAGTGTGGTACTGGGACGACGGATGATGGAAGGTCTGGATACATGATGGCAGATGCAGAGGTAGCAATTGCTTGAGTGGTCAGTGGGTTCACTCCAAATTCTTAGAATAACGAACTTCATGGCTCCCTTTTTCCCTCAATACCATCAAGCGAAAGAGCAAAATAAAATTGTTATTATGAAGAATAAATTCATTTCCTCTATACACTAATGTGTATGTGGCTCATACAAAATATTTTATATGTGATATTTTTTCTAATAAATTAAAGTATATTTAAATTTTAGAAGATCAAAAATTTGTATAATAAAAAATCTTAGTATTCAAGCAAAAGAAAATTGTCCATCTAACCTCCTAGAGAGATTTATGTGTTCACTTTGGCAGCTAGAACAAAACTGAAGTGGTGAATCCCTGTATATATATATTATTATGGAAAGTTCTAGAAGAATGTAAAAGGTTCTTTAAAATTCTCGTGAGCTCTACAACATTTTCGAACATTCTCGTAAGTTATACAACATTCTAGAAATTCTCGAAACTTTAACAACATTCTAGAAAATTCCTGAAAATTCTTGTATGTTCGAGAAAATTTTTGGAATGTTCTGGAAAATTGGTAAATTTTAAAACTTCATTACCCAGATCTCAAAAGCAAAGTTTAAATGTAAAAGTTGGTCTTTTCCATTTACTTTAGGAATAAGCAATTGGGAAATAACACTTTCTGCCAAGGAACAAGAACAAGTAAAAATTTTGTTATATAGTGTAATTTTTCACTAATCAGATTATTCATTATAGATACAAGATCTGTACTCCTCAAAACACAGAACGTATTAAACATGAAACTTACTTGAAATATTCGCTTTAATATTATATATTTTACAATGTGCATTATAATCAGCATGATTTTGATTATGTGCTATTACTGAAATAATTGAAATACTATAAATTCTAGGGTAAATGACCAATCAGCTAACAGAAAATTGTAAATTGATTTATGTACGAAGAGTGCAATTATGAATTGCACTATTGGACAGTGGGAAACAACAAGTTAAATTGAGGCCTGGCATGCTCAGGTGGTTAAAGCACTTGACTCGCAATCTGGGGGGCGCGGGTTTGAATCTCCGTCACACCAAATATGCTCGTCTTTACAGCCGTCAGGGCGTTATAATGGGTACGGTCAATCCATTTATTCGTTGGTAAAAAAATGGTACAACATTTGGCGGTGGGTGGTGATGACTAGCTGCCTTCCTTCTTGTCTTACACTGCTAAATTAGGGATGACCAGCGCAGATAGCCCTCAAGTAGCTTTCCGCGAAATTCAAAACAAACCAATCAGTTTTTGTTTCAAGACAAAATTACCTTATTTAGGGGAAGAAAATAGTTTAAACAGCTCATTAGTAAATGTTTCAGTTATTGAAATATTTAATATTCTAAAGTAAAACAGTGTGAAGGTATAACATACGTGTTTAGATTAAATTTAAGTTAACATTTAGCCACACCTAACGTTGAATTGAAAAACTACAGGTAATGTAACTTGTCCACAGCTCTTACCGCAAACTCTTTGTTTGATTGAAAAGTTGGGTTTCACAGTCATCATTGTAGCATTCCCCCATGAACCTAAAGTGTGAAAACGGTTTTTGAGACAACGAGTCGCGAACCATGAATTCTTTGAATCGCCTTAAGATTACGCTATTAATATGAAATAATGGTGAATTTAGATTTGTAGTTGTATCCAAAAAGACTTAATGTAATTAATATTTTGTGTATATATTTTTATTATTCTGTGGTTGGTTGACCCCGCCTGTTAAATGACAGTTCGATATATTTTTATTATTTCATGGCTGGTTGAATCCTCCTGTCAAATCATAGTTCGATATATTTTCATTATTTTGTGGTTAGTTGACCCCGCCTGTCAAATGATAGTTCGACATATTTTTATTATTTTAATGCCGGTTGAGCTAGGCTGTCAGATGATTGTTCGATATATTTTTATTATTTTATGGCTGGTTGAACCCGCCTGTCAGATTATAGTTAGAATAAACTTAATTTCCTCTCAGACTAAGACCAAATGTAAGACGAATCAAAAGGTTGTCTTCTTTGAATGTTCCACTTTTAGGAAGCAACTAGAAGAATTATCCTGTAACATGATGCACGCGTAACAAGCTAATGTCAAGAGTTTTTGTTTATTTACTTTTTTGGGAATTATGCTGAGATGAATTTAAAAAAAGTTCCAAATAATAAAAATTTGAGATACAGAATGGACCTTTCATATATGACATGTGACACAACAAAGAACACCAAAAAAGAAGCTTCTTTTCATTATATTGTGGTAAAGTACAAACTTAGGAGTTAGTACGAACGGTCTACTGTTTAAAAAGTATATCGATTAATTGCTGTTAATCTGTTACTGGCAAAAAATTAATTAAATTATGATCTTCACATTTATCAAAATACAAACTTTGTATGATTTTCAAAGACTGAATCTTCAAGTTCCTGAACAATCTGTGAAAATCTTCTAGGAGTAAAAATTTGGCACTTGTTTTCCTAACAAAACTTTCTGTTGAATTTATTTGTTTTGTTTTGGAATTTTGCACAAAGCTACTCGAGGGCTATCTGTGCTAGCCGTCCCTAATTTAGTAGTGTAAGACTAGAGGGAAAGCAGTTAG
The DNA here is from genome assembly GCA_011833715.1 of Carcinoscorpius rotundicauda. Classification (NCBI taxonomy): domain Eukaryota; kingdom Metazoa; phylum Arthropoda; class Merostomata; order Xiphosura; family Limulidae; genus Carcinoscorpius; species Carcinoscorpius rotundicauda. Next base: position 92,464,060 of record CM022395.1, read on the forward strand.
TCATCACCACCCACCGCCAACTCTTGGGCTACTCTTTTATCAACGAATAGTGGGATTGACCGTCACATTATATGCCCCCACGGCTGGGAGAGCGAGCATGTTTAGCGCGACGCGGGCGCGAACCCACGACCCTCGGATTACGAGTCGCACGCCTTACGCGCTTAGCCATGCAAGGTCATTTCTGTTGAAAAGCGACGTGTCGGCGTTTTCGAATTTAATGGTGTTTGACACGGTTCAGCCTCAAAGTGGGAGAGGCCATCGTTCCGTTCATTCTTACTTTATTCATTTTTTGTAACTTGGTGTTTTATCAAACTAACTGAACGTTGTATAAAACTAAATTTTTTTGTTGTAAACTTTGTTTCATCAATCAAGTTTAGAGGCACGTAGGTAATCAAACAACATGAACCAACAACATGCACGACATCATAAGGACATGGTTTCATGTTGGAAGTAAAACAGGAAAGCCAATTAATCACAGTTCGTAATGAGAGACATTATAACTATCTGACTGGTAAGGTATTTCTTTTTTAAATTGTTCAGTTTTTAGTAAAGATTAGCTACTGATAAAATTCCAACTAACTCTTTAATTGGATAAAAGCGTGAAGTGAAACATGAAATAAAAATAAGAGGGACGATGACCACACCCATTTTATAACATCCAAAAGTTATAATATTATCCACTAGTTCCTATCTTGTTTCCTGACTTTTTTGGTGTTTCCATTCCTATTTCCTAATTTTTATTTGAATTATTTTTACACTTGTCTCGTAAGTTTAGCAAGTCTTAAGAATGAACGTGCTCTCTTATCCTTCTTAACAACTCTAATTAAACTTAGTTCTCGACACTTCTTGGTTTTTTTGCTGAGATCTTTGCTAGAATATTTCTTTCTCCCAGCCACACTGACTGCCTTTTGTTTAGCTGGATTAATGGATAAGACTGGTTTCGCATATTCAGTATAACTGTTTGTAAGCTTATGTCTATTCTTACAGTTATACTCTTTTTGATAAAACAGACTCTTCACAAATATCGACGTAAGATTTTCTTATTTTCTCTGGTTCTATTTCTTTAAAAGGTATGTTATATAAAACACAATGTTTCAAGTAAAACCTTTCTTGTCAATAGTTCAAACTTTATTTGAGAACATTTAAAACTTAAATTATGGGACTTCTCATCCTTGTTTTCACTTTATATAGTTATGCTTAGAATTGTCAAGTGACATTATATCAGATAAATAGCCTATCCGATACAATTGAGGAGTCTCTTAAGCTGTATCTTAAGCCTAAATCTTTATTTCTTTTAAAAATTACCGTTAAGATACACGCTTTTGTAGCGAGCTTATTAAGGAACCTTTGTTGAAATATCTCTTCTATCCTTATAAAGTAGCAGAAAGTAACGTTTTTTGTTATTTTATTCCAAATGTGAAAGACCTTTTTATACATCTTATTCTACATGGTCATGGATTTATTTAGTACGTGCAGTGAAATCATTCCTATCATATAACTAGTTTTCAAAATGCAAGATAAAATAATAAAAATATGCAATAAAATAATCTCAGCCTGATAGGCGTAATGAATACAGATTAATCTGAAAAAAAACTTTTTTTTTGTCCAAGCTTTCTTCAAAGTTTATCAGTCCGTGTGCAACCATGAAGGACTAAATTAGTTTTGAAATAAGAGTTTGGAGATTAATATTATCGACCACTCTATTGTTTATGAATGCCAGAAGAACGTTTCTGTTGATTCTATTCTTAGAAAAGTTAATCAGTCCTTCACTTATCTCATGTCGCTAATGTTGAAGAAGAAACTAAATAAAGTTTAAAAAAGGGCATACAATGGATGTGGCTTTCAATATTTAGTTTTATTATGCAAGACATTTTCTCAAGTAAGAAAACACGGTCCTGTGATAATTAAACTTGTAAGTTTAAAGACGGCAGTAATACCTAACACCCAGAGCAAATTCAAACATAACAATTGATTTTTTTCTTTCTTTTTATGGAAGATATTGATCTACGATAATTCTGATTAAGGTAGAAATAGGAAAATAAAGTGGAGTGTCGTTTGTTTGTTTTTATTTTAAAGAGAAATCACGTGCACTGCGGGAATCGAATTCCGAATTTTAGCATTATAAGTCTGCACACTACCACTATTTTGCAAAAAGAAAACTGAGACTCAGTCAGACTACAAATTATTTTACACACAGTATTAAAACTTCCTTCTTTTCACACTGATTACCCTGGGAGAACATTTACTAATCCGTACTCTTCATCTTTATTATTGTCCCCATAAATGTAACCAAAGGTTCTGCTAATCTTCTTTTACAAAACAATTATCGGATTACAAATACATCTCAGTTCGGAAATGAAATAAAAATAATTGATAACCATTTCAATTTACTTTTGTTTTTCACTAAATCCTGTGGCAACGGTGCTACTTAACAGATGAATCAAGTTTAACTGATCACCACCAAAGAAATCATTTGGTGAATGTCCTCCCCCTAATCCCTCAAGGTAATTTCATCAAATGCACTTAGAACACTAACATTTGTTATATAATTTCCTGTAGTGGACGAAGCGAAAATACCCTATTCTGTAACCTTGCGCTAAAACAATTACTCAATCAATATATGATCATATCCTCCAACCGAGATTCTTTTAATCTAGTACGCAAGTTATTAGTTAAATAAATATGTTCCACAGGTAGTGATATATTAGTAAAAATAGGAAATGTTTCAGTAATATGTGGAAGATGTAAGTTTTATTTTCATTTTACACTCCACGAAACAAATTAGTTATTTGTACATTATAATTTGTTTCTTTCATAATTTTTAATAAATCTACACAGTTGCATTCACGTTCTAAGGTTTGAAACTGTATACTAAATAAAAATATGGCACTCAACATCTGTCATCACCACTTCTTGAGCTATCCACCGAATAGGTGGATCTGATTGTTTCTCTTTTATCGCAGCCAAAGACCCAATGTTCGGAGTACGTTTTTTTATTTTTCTTTCCTTTTCTTTATTTTTTGTAGTAAACTCCCACAAACATTTTTTTTTATTTACTCATAGCTTAAACATCCTTATCACTAGACCATAATAAATCCTATAATAAAACTTTTTCCTTTGTTAAAACTGTCGGTATTTTCAGATAAATCAATAATATCGTCTTGTAATTCATCATCACAAAGATATATTTCCACAGACTAATAATCCAGTGGAACATGAATAACAAAGAATGAAAAAAATAAGAGGAACATTTTTGAAAATGTAGTTGAAATTAATTATGTATTCCTAATGCGTAACCGTTAGAAAAATAAATTCATGAATGGAAACTTCTTCGATCGATTGTGAATCTAAATTCTTTCATGCAAATGAACTTGGAATTTACGTAGAAAGTAATGAGTCAAGTAAAAAGTTGTTTAAGCCTAGAATATTAAAAAACTTTAGGGAAAGTAGAGAAAAGTATGTCGCATAATATCTTAAATATCGCTATATAATAACAAACTTATTATTGTAGCATCTAGAGATGTTAGGATTAAAGTAATACAACGTATTTGCTTTGATAAAATATATCTACAAAATCAAAAAATAAGCCAGTGAATCAGAAACAAATGAAAGCATTGAAAATGTATTAATTCTCTAAATATAAAGGACAGTTAAAGCGTCACGGAAATTATTGTTTAATGTGTAGAAGTAAATTTTTAAAATCAAGGACAAACTACAAAAGTACGTAAATATTGTCTATTGCCTCAAACTAAATCTGTAAATTAAGGACAGTATTACATAAGAAAGGTTTAGTCTTCAAAATAAACCTACAAAATCAGGGACGAAGAACTGAATTTAATTAAGTGTTGTTTATCATGTGAAAATAAACTAGTAAGATAAGTCTAAAAGATACCATCACATCAGTACTTTCTACTGTTTCGTAATAACCCAATAAATCAACAACATAAACGACCTCACATTCCTATTATTTATTTATTGAAAATAAAACACTATTAAATCAAGAACAAATGACAATATTAATTGAATACTGTCTGTTGTTTTAAAATAAAGTTGCAAAACAAGGAAAAGACATATCATTATCTTTACAAAAATATACCTGCACATCAAGGTATTACCCCATCAGTTCTGTCTATTGCTTCATAATAGCCCCCCAGTGGCTCAGCGGTATGTCTGCGGACTTACACGGTAAAATCCGGGTTTCGATACCCGTGGTGGGCAGAGCCCAGATAGCCCATTGTGTAGCTTTGTGCTTAATTCAAAAACAACAAAAAACAACTGCTTCATAATAAAACTATAGAGGGCAGAGGAAAGAAGACAGAGTTATATCAGTTTCAAATGTTATTCCAAAGCAAACCTGTAAATCAAGGACAAAGGATAGGAACATATCATTATTATCTATTCTTTGAAATTATTTCAATAATTCAAGGGACGCCATCAGAGTAGTATTGTCTTTTGTTTCAAAATATAATTTTCCATTAAATCCAATATTACATTATTAATTCTACTTTATCATAACAAACTTTTCAATAAAGGACAACAGACAGCATCAAATCAGTACTCTCCATTGTTACAAAACAAACCTGCAAACCGTATTGAAATTATGACATCACATCAGGTCCGCTGACTGTTTCAAAATAAAAGTTTTAACTCAAGATATAGGACAGAATTACATCGGTACTGTCCATCTTTTCAAAAGTAATGTTGAATACAATGATATAAGTGAGCAAGTGAGTGTACGGTGTTTCAAAATAAACATTTAAGTTAAAGATATAGTTCCATCAGTATTGTCTATTGTTTCAAAAGAAACCTACAATCAACTATAAAGACAGCTTCAGAAAAGTTTTTTTTTTCAGAATATACTAATAAATCAAAGAGGTAGAACAACATCACTGCATCAATGCCCGTTGTTTCAAAATAAATCTTTAAATTAAGGACAAGGACATCATCATTTCGTTACTTCCAAAATAAAACTGTAACTCAGTAACACATCAGGATCATCTGTAACTAATAAAAAAGAACTTGTAATTCTCAGGCAAGAGAACATTTTGTACATTCTGCCAATTGTATCAAAATAAACTATAAAACGAAGGAAAAGGGGGCAACATCACATCAGCATTGCCAATACTTTCAAAGTTAATCAAGGACAAGAGACCACACTTTATCAGTAGTGTCTATTGTTTGAATAACTTTTTATCAGTTAAGGAGAGAATACAGCATATTATCAGTATTATCTATCGTTTTAAAATAGCCCTCTAAATCAATCATAAAAGAGAACATGACATTACTACTTTCTATCTGAACAAAAACAGCTAGGCCGTTTAAAAACTTGGACAAAAATTATTTTTATACAAACAGCAAATAATAACATTGATATCAGAATGTGGCCAAGACGGCCAATCTTAATGGACGCAGAGTTTAATGTTATTTGCTATAACCAGTAAACTTTATGTGATTGAAGGTTATTTTTATCATAATTTTCGGTTTCATTATCAAATGTAGAAATAGAGTTACTTGTTATTTGGCCGCTTTTTGACAACAGTAACATAATTATAATCATATGAAATTGACCAAATAACACACGCACAAAAATATTGCAGATATAGCATCAGAAAGAAAAGGAATGACATGCAAATCATTGCAAGGCGTGCATGACACAGCACACTTTGATCTATGCTTGCACCAGTAAAGATACCAACGTGGACACCTTTGTAATATACGTACATGGACTTATCCACGCTTATAAGAGTACACCATTATATTCAAATGAGGAGTTAAAACAGACATTTCAAAATTAGTGCTACATGTTCCGTCGATAGTTATCTGAGTGAGAAAAATAAGTGTAGCAGCCACCGTCTTATCAGTTTAGTGACCTTCAGCCCAGTGCGCATCTATCTTCAAAATGATTTCATTCAGAGACAGTTATTATACAAGAAGTAGCCAGAAAGAAAGCAAGTTCCATCACCTCTAATGCATTTTAACGCTGGAGCATCTGCTAGAATTGGAATGACATCTGATCTTCTAGTTGATATGGAATCACAAACCTCAGGCCTAGTAAATAACAAGCTTGTGTCTGCCATTTCTCATCAACAAGATACTATTTCACAGTCTTTGTAAGTAGTTGTAGACGACTTGACCACTTCGTATCCGAGGAGCCTTTTGGTTTAAAAATAACGATACCAGGTACTTTCGTAGTTCGTGATTTCTATTTCTTTATCGATGAAATAGATATAACGAATGGTTTAACCAAATTTCGTTTTACGGTTGCTGTACTTTATACAGTTAATTGATACAGCAAAATCCCTTTTCTAAAGTTTCTACTAACCTTTTTTAAAACGTCACTGATCACATCACACAACTCAGGACTTTATGCATGTACTGATAACGAGTCATTCTAATGCTATAAGTGCTGTAATAAAAATAAGTAAAGAGGTTTTTGCCCTCTTAGGCCAAGACGCAATTGTTGAGACTTGAATATTGTAGTGAATTTGTCTACCAGGCACTTATATAAACAGCATCAGCCTTCTTGTGTTGCCTATAGTACATACTTGATTTCAATTTAAACAGATAATCACCCACCTTCTTTGAATTACAGAGATGACACTATTCTTTCGCCTTACTCAACCATTACATGTTGTACTTTATCAATCATCAAATTAAGTGCAATCCTGGTGTGTACATTGAGTGGTGTGTTATAGTTATTATATAAATCGCTGTTTTGCACTAACTTATTTTGGGCAAAGTTAAGTAAATCATCCATTTTAAAGCTCTTTTGGGCATCAGGAACCGAAATATTCATGAGTGTTTGTTTCTTTGCCTGTAGCAATAATGTTGTAAAAATTTTACGTAAATTAATATCTTACACTAACTGCTCCTGAACAAAGATAAGTAAATTATCTATTTTAAAGCTTTTTTGATTACCAGAAATGGAAATATTCATGACTATTTGTCTCTTGCATTTAGCAATAATGTTGTTACATGTAGTGCAAATATATTCTGTAATAACACAATGAATTATCAGAAAAGACAGGCTAGTATAATGGAGAAACAAGTGGTTAAAGAAAATAGATAAAATCTTGCTAACAGTGTGCACCAAATGGATCGCTAAGCTCATTACAAATATTAGTCTAATGTAGGAATTTTCATCCATCCTCTTGTAGGACTCAGTAGTGGATGGGATCGTTGGGCCCTGAAGTATCTCCATTGATATGGATCATTTATCTAATGGCTCAAACAACAAACACTCATTCATAAGAAAACAACCACATTTGGAATACTCTGAACAGCATTTACCGCAGATCATAAGGAAGCTAAGCAACACATTAACAGTACCGTTTACACAGATTCTCTTAACTCTTTTATTGTCTTGTAAACGCTTTTCGTGAGTTTGTACCATGTTTTTGTAGATCTTCAAAAACGAACGGCTCAGTTTCCTCAGTGTATCTTAACTTAAGGGCCCAGCATGGCCAGATAGTTAGAGCAGTCGACTCGCAATCTGAAGATCGCGGGTTCTAATCCTTACCCTACTAAACACGCTCGCTCTTTCAACCGTGATGACGTTATCATGTTACGATCAATTCCACTATTTTTGATAAAAGTTTATCCCAAGAGATGGTAGGGGTAGTGATGAGTAGCCTTTTTCCCTCTAGTCCTACAATACTAAATTAAGAACGGCTCGTGCATATAGCCCTTGTGTAGCTTTGCCCAAACTTAAAAAAAACACCAAACTCACTGTACAAAATTTCTTAGAAAACCCGGAATAGTGACGTAATACCATATTTCTTGAAGTTTGAAAATTCTTAAGGATTTCACATTGTCGGTTTTTTTCTATATTGCAAACAAAAATTTATCAGTTGTTGTGCTGTTAATTCCAAAGGTTTTTTCAGCCATCTTTCTGATTGACTCAGTTACTTACCAGGTTATGGTTGAAGGTAAATTATTGTTTATTCTATTATTTTTCTAATAGTCTTGTAATACTTTGTTTCTTTTGATTTCACTAGATTTTTGTTTCGATTAAACGATGACTATCAGGGTTGGTAACATCAGCGAACCGATTGTGAATCCTAACAGTCGGGTCTACATGTTAGGCTTACTTCGTCCTAGCAAGTACAGGTTCGGGTTTTACACCACATTTATCTTTAGTATATCACTTCAAAGGTGTTATTACATTAGTTTGTTTTGTTTATTTTGAAGTAAGCGCAAACCTACACAATGAGCTATCTGTGCTCTGCTCACCACAGACATGTTGCTGTGCCAATGTTATACATATCTATTGTACGACTCTTTACCGTTGGTAAGTTACCATGATACATTGTTCGTACACGACTTAGTAAGGAGTTTGAATTACTTTACTAATATTTACGTCTAATACCTTTTATATGAGGTTGAACGTAATAGTACTGAAATGGTACAAGTATTTTTGCCTCGATGTTTGTTTCATACATTTGTCTCCTACTACTGTTTACCATTGTCCTACAATTATCACACTTGGATAATGTTTGAACAGGTCAGTCGAAAACTCATATGTTGGATTTTGTTTAGTTCCACCATTATGACAAGGATATGCATCTAAGCTACGTTTAGCTTTGGTAGCTGAATGTAAAGCTGTCGCATTATAATAAACAATAATAACTGTATGCCCAGTTGAATCAATGATAAACGAAAGCATCATATTCATGTTATTTGTCCCATCAAAATATTGTAAACAGGTGATAGAGGACAGCATTGCAGTAGTACCGTTTATTCTTTTAAAATAAGTCAGCAAAACAAAGAGAACCGTGGCGTCACATTAGTGTGGTGTGTTATTTCAAAATAAACCTGTAAATGAAAAACAAATTATGGAATGACATCACTCTTGTCTACTAATTTAAAAACTAAACTGTAATTGAAGTACAAGGAAGAGCATCATATCAATCCCTTCTGTTTCTCAAAATAAACCCGTAAATCAATTATATAAACAGCATCAACTATTGTGTTTTAAAATAAAACTATAGCTGAAGGATTAAGTCCTCACATTAACCATGGGAGAAAATATAAAATACTGATTCACATCTGTATTGTAACAGAATAAACCAATAACTCAAGCACAAAGGATAACATCACATCAGCACTGATTGTTTTCCAAAAAAATAACCTTTAAATTATAGATAAAGGACAGCATTACATCAGAAATGATTACTGTTGCAACAAACACCTTTAATGTAAAAACAAAGGACAGTACAATTCGTTGTTTCAATAAACACTTGTAACGTAACAACAATGGACAGTGCTATTTATTGTTTCAAAAACGCCTGTAACTTAGGGACAAAGTACAATACAATTTATTCTTTCAAAAAAAACAGTTGTAACGTAAGGACAAAGGTCATCGTCAAAATAGTACAACTTTTCGTTTTAAAATAAACCAATAACTCAAGGAAAAAAAGAACACTACATTAGTATTATCTGTTGCCTAAACATTAACCTGTAAATCTAGTATAATAGACAACATTACATCTGTAATGGCTTTCCTTTAAAATAAAACTGTAGCTCAAGTAAGAGAACAGAGTCACAATAGTACTATCTGTTGTATCAAAATAAATTAAATCACCAATGAAGGAACAATTATGACATTACATCAGTTCTTTCTATTGTTTAAAAATAAACCTGTAATTAAATATAAAGGACAATACTGATTATTGCTGTATATTGTTTCCATATAATCCTGTTCACCAAAGACAGCGGACACTATTACATCACTATTTAATTCATAAACCAGGAAAATATCATGACCATATGTTAGTAGTGTCTATTGTTTCAAATAAACGTTTAACTCAAAGACAAAGGTCATTATCGCAATAGTACAGCCAGTTGTTCCAAAATAAACCAATGGTAAAAGAAAGAAACAAAGCATTCTTTTTATTGCTTTACAATATAACATATGTATACTGAACATTTTTTAATCAATCAGGAACAAATCTGACACAGTGAAACATGATGAAATAAGTAGGGTTATGAGTCCCATCTAATTTCATATTGAAGGAATTCTTACTCTAAACAGTACGTCTTTCTTTTCAGTATTGGTACCTTTATGTTCTTTAGTTACACTTTTAATGTATACTAAGTTAAGAAAATATTACGAGTGCAGTTTCTTGTCTTTTGATACAAAGTATGGGTACTACATGGTTATTGCAAATTGGTGACAAAATTCACCATTACGTCAGTAATTTCTGTGTTTGGGAATTAAATCATAAAATAAATTAAAAAGTACAGCTTTACCATAGCACTGTATGATGCTTAAAACTAAACCTGCAAAGCAGCATAAAAGACGTGAGTACACTTTATCGTTTTGTAATAAACCTGCAAATGGAGAAATAGGGCATACTCACATCAATTTTGTCAATGGTTTAAATAAAGATAAATAAAACGGACAGAACATGACATATCTCTACCCTCTCTTGATTCAAAATAAACCTGTAAATCAAGGACAAACAACAGCATCACAATAGAGATTTCTTCAGTTTCACAATATAGCTGAAAATAAAGAGCAAAAATAGCATCACAACAGTGCTGGCTCGTGTTTCACAATAAGCCAGTGAACCAAGAAGAACAAATAGCACCATAACATTTCTGTCTTGTGTTTCACAAAATAATTTTAAGTCAAAGAGAAATAATAACATCACAACAGTGCTGTCTTGAGTTTCACAATAAAACTATAAATCAAGGACAAATTATAGGATCACGACTTTACTGTCTTCAGTTTTACAATAAACCTAAAATAAAAGATAAAGTATATTATCACAAAAATGCTGTCTTTCTGTTTCACAATAAACCTGTAAACCAAGGGAGAATAATTGCATCATAACAACATAACAACGTTCTCTTTTCGTTCACAATAAACTGTGTTGTGTTTTACAGCAAACTGGTACATCAAAGAAAAAGAATTTCATCACAAAAGTGCTGTCTTATCTTTCACAGTAAACATGTAAATACAGAACAAAGAATAGTATTACAACAGTACTGTCTTCAGTTTCACAATAAAACTGTTAACCAAAGACAAAGAATACCATAGCATCACAACAGTGCTGCCTTTTTTTCAAAACAAACCTTTAAATCAAGAACAAAATATAGCATCACAACAGTACTGATTTGTGTTTCACAATAAGCCTGTAAAACAAGGACAAAGAATAGCATCGAAACTGTCCTATCTTGTGTTTCATAATAAACATGTAAATCAAGGAGAAATTATAGTATCACAATATTACCGTGTTTCTGTTTCACAATAAACCTTTAAATTAAGAACAAAGAATAGCATCAAAATAGTGCTGTCTTGTGTTTTACGACAAACCTCTAAATTAAGGAAAAATAATAGCATCACAACAGTACTGTCTTTCACAATATTCCTGTATATCTAGGACCAAGAATAGTATCACAACAGTGTTGAGTTGAGTTTCACAATAAACCTGTTAATCATGGCCACAGAATATAATTACAACAGTGCTGTCTTGTTTCACAATAAACCTTTAAATCAAAGACTAAGAATTTCAGGACAACTGTGCTGTCTTGTTTCACAATAAACCTTTAAATCAAAGACTAAGAATTTCAGGACAACTGTGCTGTCTTATGTTCAACAACAATCATCTAAATCAACGAGAAATAACAGCGTCACTACAGTACTTTGTTGTGTTTTTCAATAAACCAATAAACCAAAAACAGAGAATAGCATCACAACAGTTCTCTCTTGAATTTCGCAGTAAACTTGTAAATCAATAAGGGTGAATAGCATCACAACAGTATTGTGTTTCCCAAGAGCATCAAAACAGTGCTGTCTTGTGTTTCACAATAAACATTTAAACCAAGAACAAAGACTAGGATCATACCAGTCCTGTTTTGTGTTTTACTATAAATCTATAAATAGAGGATAAAGAATAGTATCACAGTAGTGGTGTCTTGAGTTTTACCGTAAACCTGTAAATCAAGGACTATGAACAGCCTCAGAATAGTGCTGTCTTGAGTTTCACAATAAACCTTTAAGTCAAGAAGAAATGATAGCATCACAACATTACTGCTTTTGTGTTTGACAATAAACCTGTAAATTAAGAACAAAGAATAAGCACAGATCAGTGCTGTCTTTTGTTTCACAACAAATCTCTAAATCAAGGATAAACAATGGAATCACAACAGTGCTGTCTGGTGTTTCACAATAAATCTGTAAATCGAGAAGAAAGAACGGCATCACAATTGTGCTGTCTTGAGTTTCACAATAAACCTGAAAATCAAGGCGAAATAAAAGCATAATATCGTTGCTATATTATTTGAAAATACTCCAGTGATTCAAGGGATGCCATCACAGCAGTATTGTACAGAGTATGAAACTGTAAATACATCACACATAAAGTGAAGATGTATAAGAGTATGAAACTGTAAATACATCACACATAAAGTGAAGATGTATAAGAGTATGAAACTGTAAATACATCACACATAAAGTGAAGATGTATAAGAGTATGAAACTGTAAATACATCACACATAAAGTGAAGATGTATAAGAGTATGAAACTGTAAATACATCACACATAAAGTGAAGATGTATTATAATCTGATATTTGCTTCCAAGTGTAAATCTTAAACGTTTATTCTCTAAGATGCTGTTAAAGTAAAGTAAATGAGTTTCATTTTAGTTCGATGTATACAATTTTCTGATAAATAAATTGATAAAAATCCTAACTCTAAAAAGGATAAACAATTTCTTGAACCATCTCCAGTTTTACAGAACGATGATAAACCTTCATACAAGACAGAAAAAGAAAGTAAATCAATGAAAACTCGCGTGAGAGGCTGAATAGAAACTTGTACACGATTAATCTCTTGTGCTGAGAGAGCAGGAACATTTCCTCAGAATTCTTACTTTCGCTGTGTCAGACATTTTAATGCTTCAGAAACTCAATGCCTACGTAACTCAGATTGTCTCTTAGATATCACAGGATTTCAGTGACATTTTTATTGCTTAATGGCAAACCTATATGGTCTTTCCAATGAGTTCAAGTTAGGAGTGTTTCAAAATTACAAATGCTGATTTGGAATATTTTACGTCTTAACCCGGCGTGGCCAGGTGGTTAAGGCACTTAACAAGTTATCTGAGGGTTGCGAGTTCCTATCACCGGTGCACTAAACATGATCGCCTTTTCAACCGTAGGGGCGTTATTATGTCACGGTCAATACCACTATTCGTTGGTAAAAGAGTAACCCAAGATTTGGCGGTGGGTGGTGATGACTGGATTCCTTCCTTCTAGCCTTACACTGCTAAATTGGGGATGCCTAGCACAGATAGTCTTCGTGTAACTTTGTGCAAAGCTCAAAAACTAACAAACAAAACTTAACCTCTCGTCACCAATTTTTTGGACAAAGACAATTGAAATGGATATTTGAAGAAAGCTTTATGTTTGTAGCTGGGGCACAGCGACTCATCGAATGTTTGTTGTGTTTTTTTTAATACAAACTATTAGCTCGTAACTCCGTTATCACCTGAACGACTTGGATTTAAAAAGTCAAACCCTTTTGATCGATGTATTTCACCACTCTTATACTCTCATGGATTAATTGAATCGAATTCTGCCCAAAGAATTTCAAGTGCCGCGGCTATTGAGCATTCCCTCTTTATTTCTCGCCGACTTTCATAATTCTCATTTTCTGTTATTAAAATATGTCATGCTAAATAAATTTCCCATTTGATAATACAAAACAATAAATTAATAGTATCCTTACTGTATGTTCTTCGAATACCGATGTGAATATCGATTTACTCTTTTGAGTAAATGGTAACTCAGAAAGTAACACTAATTAATATCAAATGTTGTTACTTGTCACAAGTCAATAAATAATTAAAATTCCATCTTTAAGAAGGTGAAAAGTAATCCATTACTGCATATGAGTTACAGGCGAAACAACACTCAGCTTTCAGCTACAAGTCAAGACTGTTCAACGAAAGAATTTTTTTTCTGTAGTAAGTTCGATGTCAACAGCTTTCTACCTTTTCATATTTTATTTATTATATTTTATAATATTCGGCTAAAACTATTTAATAAATCATATATATATAGTTACATTTAATGTTTACGAAAGTGTTAAATTAAATTACAAGGAGGAAAACAATTCATTCTAATGCAAAAATATGTTCAAGAATGTTACCTTTAGCTAAAAATCTAATGAGATAATAATTTCAGTTGTGTCAAATATTTGTATGTATATTTTAGTGCATTGTAATACTTAATTGTTGTATTCTTATTTTGTGTTAATAGGTACCAATATAACATTGGTATATTGAAATATCTGTTAAAGTATACTCTTCAAAAAAAGAAACGCAAAAGGCAAAATTTGAGACATGTTGTTAACACGTTTATTTCGGGTAGTTCTGTATGACATGTGTAAAACTTTGCACATTCACTGCTGAACATCCAAAATCCGCAAAGGCGAAGTCCACACTCACTTGTTGCAGTTTAACGTCACTCAACGTCAATAACGAGTATGCCCCCCGTAAGCATCAATAACTGCTTGGCATCTCCTGCCCATGGAAGCAATGAGATGACGAATCACATCCTGTGGAATGGCTGTCCACTCAGCCCGCAAAGCTGCTGCAAGCTGAAGTAGAATCTGCGGTTGAGGTTGTTGCCGTCGCAGACGTCGGTCCAACTCGTCCCAAAGATGTTCGATGGGGTTTAAATATGGTGATCTGGAGGGTCAGGGAAGAACGTTAATGTTGTGGTGTCTCAAGAAGACAGTGGTGAGTCGGGCTGTGGGAGGACGGGCGTTGTCATGTTGAAAAACGTCGTTGACGTTCACTATGATGGATTGCACATGGGGCCTAAGAATCTCGTCGACGGTTGCGTACGGTCTGATTGGAAATCCTATGTAGCCCTGGTATGGTTGAGGCAGTAGACGTCGCAGTGATGATCCTATCCCGAAGGTGACGTATCCGGATGTAGCAATCTTGCGAGTGCGTGGTCACACGAGATCTGTCAGATCGTGGACGGTCGCCAGTTGATCCATGTTGTTGGTGACGATTACATACCCTTGTGATGGTGCTTGGGTGGATATTCACAGCTCTGGTAACATCTTATCAAGATTCGCCTGCTTCCAATCAACCAATGGCGTTGTAGCGTTGTGCTTCAGTCAGTCTTGTATTGCGTGTATTAACACTGAGCTATGGAAACCGAGAACCCGTCACTTTTATAGGGATTTTGCACATGTTGCACTTGCAAAACATGCAGATCTCTCAAACAAATTTATTGAACAGGAATACGTTTTGGCGAAAAATCCGTTGTTTTCTTCAGTTTTCAAAGTGCACAACTTTTATTGTCATTTTGGTCTGACAATCAGTGCCTTAACACGTGTAACATCACATACTCTGAGCTTGTAACGTTATTACATATATTTCTCTTTAAGATAAAAAAATATCCCTTTTGCGTTTCTTTTTTGAAGAGTATATTATTGATAGCTATTGTTATTGATATATGTTGTTACTGTATTAAAACATATTGTTAGTGAATTGAAATATACTTTGAGAGAGTTAAAGTATAATTTCATTGTAAATATTTAAAGTTGATATATCAAGTTGATTTTTAGAACAAACTTATCTTTACTAATATCAGGACACAAACCTAAGGATAGTCTATGATTAATGTACTAAAATATAATGTTAACTTAACGAAAGGTGGTTGTTACTGTATTTAAGTATGATATTAGCGTAATGGAGTATGCTGTTAATGTATTTAAATACGTAGGTAGTGTACGGAAATATGTTGATATCGTATTTTGAACGTATTAAAATAAGGTGTGATGGTTTTGTACTGAAATATTGTAATAGTGCTTGAAATACGTTAATAATTTGTTTAAACATGGTGTTAACTTATTAAAGTATGTTCATATGTTCCGAAACATGTTATTACTGTTTTGAAGTATGTTTTTTTGTTCTGAAATATGTGATTAGTGTATTAAAATGTAATGTTAGTATATTCAAGTATGACGTCAGCGTGTTGAAATATTGTGCCAGGTTATTGAACCATATTGATGTAAAATTTGAATATGTGGTTAATGTGCTGAAACATTTTGTTAATGTTTTAAAATCTTATTATTTAAATCAAACATATTTTTTTGCATTAAAAGAATATTGCTCTTTTATTGAGATATACTGTCAACATTGTACTAAAATATTGTTTTGTATATCGTCTTCTATTTTTTATCGAGTTCTTTTAAATTATATAGTGAACACAACGCCAAGTCTTGTGCTTGCAACAATATAAAACAAAGTTATTTTATTTTATTTTGTATGAGGTTTCTGTAGCCACATTAACTTGTAAGTCCTAGACCTAACGGCACAAACAAATTTTCAACACTATCTCCACAATTAAACGCAAGCCTGATCTCAAATACAAAGTCTGGCTTTGTTAGATAATGAAACACGTAACTCATTAAGTAATTGAATAACAGAAAAAAGCGATAACTCATTGAATACTATTTTACTATGCACCATATTCAAGGCGCTGTCATACGTACACCAGTTTGTATAGCATATCATTTAGGCTCAATATTCTGTACTCCATCGAACATTAAGTCATCATTATGACAGGCAATTTTTCCGAGCAAATATCTAAATTGAAGCAATGATAATTTAGCTTATGACGTTATCGATTTTGAGGACGAACTATTTCTGTAATTCGTGTATAAAAATTAATCCTTTGGTGACCTACTTTTCGTACATCCTTTCGATGGTAAATTGTATTTGACATTAGATGTATTTCATTTATTTCATGATAAAACGTTGTCTTTGTCATTAATGTCCTTTGTTAGTTGATAAACGCTAAAACATGAAACTATTTATATGAGCTACACAGTGACTCAACTAATAATGTTTTAATAACGAGTAATATTTAACTCACTGAGTTTGATTAACTATTTAAAGCACATCCCAACCAGCATTAATAAACATTAAGATACTTAAATAAGGATTTCTTCTGACAAATATATTCAGTGTCTCAAGGAAATATTTTGTTTCAATATATTGTATACTTGTTTAAATAGTTTCTTTTTCTAGATTATTTTCTGATAAAACCAATTACAATGTACATGCCAGACTGGATTTATAACTGTCTTTTTTTAGCAAGATATAAAACAACATATTTAACTTATAAAGAAGAAAATTAACATCATACAAGATATAAGTGTTAACAGTACAATAGTGTTAGCAGCTCATTTAGGGCCTGCCATGGCCAAGCGCGTAAGGCGTGCGACTCGTATTCCGAGGGTCGCGTGTTCGCGCCCGCGTCACGTTAAACATGCTCGCCCTCTCAGCCGTGGGGGCGTATAATGTTAAGGTCAATCCAACTATTCGTTGATAAAAGAGTAGCCCAAGAGTTGGCGGTGGGTGGTGATGACTAGCTGCCTTCCCCTAGTCTTACACTGCTAAATTAGGGACGGCTAGCACAGATAGCCCTCAAGTAGCTTTGTGCGAATTTCCAAAACAAAGATCTTTATTTCTGAAATCCAGTTATCTTGAAATTAATATATTATTTGCTGTGAAATGTTTGTGTTGTTGTTTTTCATCTAATTATGCTCTTACATTTTACGTCAAAAAATATTTGGAGTAACATTTTATGTTTTTAAGCTTGTTTGTCTTCCTTTCTGTGAGAGCTTGGTTCGAAAACTAGTTTTGTATAAATACAAGGTAAAGCATGCGAGATTTCATAATTTGAATAATTTGTACAATTTTGATGAAAATAACTTTAACTGTGTTATGAAAGAAAAAAAAATCTTGTGTTCTGATTAATCAGTCTCTTTTGTCATTTAAGCAGTGTGCTGTGGTCAGAACGAGAACAAATATGATTTAAGCAGTGTGCTGTAGTCAGAACGAGAACAAATATAATTTAAGCAGTGTGCTGTAGTCAGAATGAGAACAAATATAATTTAAGCAGTGTGCTGTAGTCAGAACGAGAACAAATATAATTTAAGCAGTGTGCTGTAGTCAGGACGAGAACAAATATGATTTTAGCAGCGTGCTGTAGTCAGAACGAGAACAAATATGATTTAAGCAGTGTGCTGTAGTCAGAACGAGAACAAATATGATTTAAGCAGTGTGCTGTAGTCAGAACGAGAACAAATATGATTTAAGCAGTGTGCTGTAGTCAGAACGAGAACAAATATGATTTAAGCAGCGTGCTGTAGTCAGAGCCAGAATTGGTTAGATCATAATTAGTATATTTGTGTTGTGTCTTGGGCTTTTTCACTTTATGATGGATATTAATCTGTCAAAAATAATTCAGAAGAGAGTTACTAGGATGATACTTGTGATGAAAAGTTTGTCATGACGATGTGTTAAGGACTCTGAAAAATTTCTTCTTGAAAAAAGGGTTAATGAGGATGCGATAGTTTGTTTGTTTGAGAAGTTGACAGTGTCGCTGCATGTTTGTTTGTATTTAAGGGTGAGCGATAGAAGCAGCAAGTACAAATATAAATTGTGGTAGGGTAGGAGTCGTCTTCAGTTAAAAAAGTTTCATTTTTCTAAGAGGGTGGTTAGCTTTTGGTATGGATTACATTCGGGTGTCGTAGAGGTAAGTTTAAGAGAAGACTTGATGAATGGTGAGATAAAAGTTTTTTTCTTATTTTTAGTTTAGTTTAATATATAGGACAACCCAAATGGACAGACAGTTTTCTTGTTGTCCTTAAAATACAACGTATTGTCACTGTCCTTATTCAGTGTTAAAATTGGAATAACTCTGACAGTCTGTAGTTCACCCAAACAACTTTTCATTTTTACGGCTGTGGCCTGTTCAGTGTGCTAATAAATACTGGCATATTATCACACTAAAGTTGTTCTATTTTTGTACTCACACATTAATGTCTTATAATAATAAGAAATAGGAATACTCATTTATTATATAAATTATCATTTCGACACTTCAGTAAAAGGGTTAAAGAACAAAAGTATAATTCAGTCTCTATAGTAATTCAATATAAAATTTCAGAAATTAGGTAAACGTTTAGTGTTATATTTTCAAAATAACTTGAAATTAATTAAAATATTTCTGAGAAAATCAAACTGGATGTGATTAAAATCCAAGATCTCAGTTAGGTTTTTTTTCTTATCATGCTATTCTGGTTGCTTAGTGGTAACTCTAAATACTTATAACGCTAAAAATCGGGTTTTGATACATATGGTGTGCAGAACACAGATAACACATTGTGCATTTTTTATGCTTCATAGAAAAAAACAGTTAAAACTTTCGTCCTTACACTCTAACAGCCACTCTCACTATTGTAGCATTAATGTGGTTGTATTTCTTCATACCGTTTGAGAATTTGATTGGTTTCATGATGTTGTTGAGTAACAACAAAACTCAGATTCTTCACAATTTTTTGCAAATAAGGTCAAATTTATTACTACTGTCTAGCCTGTTCGTCAAACAAATTTTCAAATATACTTGATTCTTGAGTCTAGCCATTATTCAATCAACACCTAGTTGTTGAGTCAAACCATTGTTGGACTACACCTAATTTCCTCTTCGATTGTTATATTGTAAATATGAAAAAAAAGAAAAGACAGTAAAATAAACCAGAC
Source organism: Carcinoscorpius rotundicauda (assembly GCA_011833715.1). Taxonomy (NCBI): domain Eukaryota; kingdom Metazoa; phylum Arthropoda; class Merostomata; order Xiphosura; family Limulidae; genus Carcinoscorpius; species Carcinoscorpius rotundicauda. Next base: position 92,483,642 of record CM022395.1, read on the forward strand.
AAAAGACGTTTCGGCCACGAGAAGTATATCCATATCAAAGTAAATTTTGTTTATGTATAGATGATAAGTGTAATCTACGAGGGTCCTCTTTTGTAGAAAGCAGTTTCGTATAACATTTAGTGGTGATGAGAGAACTGTTTGATAACTCGATTCGTGAAGCATAATGAGGTGATATTCTGAGGTTTTTATTATTTTACTGATAATTATGTTGAAGCGACTTCATTAAAAGGGCCAAATTGAAATCCATTTAAATGCAACTAAAATTTTAATCTTTATTTTTGCTAAAACTTAACTTTAAAATTTGAGACTGTCACTCTGTTCACGTGTTTTTATTATCAGAGAGTTTTATAATAGGGCTTTGTTAGAGCGCTTCCTCTGAAAATTCTTTGTCTTCTTTACAAAGTACCTAATCGTTACAAGTTTATTTTATTTTAAATATCATAGCCTTTTCCATGCCTTTATTATTTTACATGCTCATTGATTTGCTCTCGCTGGGTGAAGCCAAAGAATTCCTATCAAATATCTTCTTGTTTAAAGTGTAAGATAACAAAAATATATGTTCAAAAAGCATCAAAAATAAGAATATCTTTAATCACTTTGTCATCTAATAATTCAGAAAAATAAATTCGTTGCATAAATTCTACGTATTATTCAAATAGACAGAGAGTAAAAATCAGATAAAAAATATCCCACTTGTAATATACAGTCCAACACTACAAGAACCTTAGTGTAATTTTTTTTCAGTTCGCTTTCAACACTGATTTGACCCAGTGATTAGGTGGCGAATTTAATGACATAGTAGGCTTCATATTTATTTCTAGAACCTTAAACATCGTGCCTACTAAATAGTTTAGAATTGTAAATTAGTAGCACTAATATTATTATTCAAATGTGTTCACGTTAGACAATAAAAAGCCAAATACCTCATCTCACCAAGTGAATAAACAAGGAATCGCGGAACGTTTTGTCGAATTCCATTGTATTTTAATAAGCTTAAGTAATTGTTTGACCTTTAACTTCATATGAAATAAACTTTTATCTACTAACGTTTCGGTGGCACACCTTTAATTATATACCTTAGACGAAGCTTTTGTTTCTTTACTTCGGATATTAATACAAAACTAAAAGGAACTACGTGCATCAGCCGTCCTTAATTTGGAAATGGACGACTGGTGGATGACAACCAGTCAACATCACAAATCGCCGGCTCATGGACTACTCTTTTTTGACCGAATACTTGCACTTAAAACCTATGCTTGACCACAAACTGCGGAGTGTGGTCTATCAAGAGTATTTTGTTGATAACTGTATAAGGAAAGGCGAGAACTCTTCACACAACAGTTAGTCAGCTTTGTTTTTGCCAGAACGAAGTTAAGCTCAATGTTTTATAGCAATGAAAGAAAGACGATTGGCTTAGAACGCTCTTAAAGTTGTATTATGAATAACAGTTTTATTAACATTTACATTCAACCAAACGATACCCCTCAGTTTACATATGAAAATAAAACTATATTCAGTTTCACAGCATTTCTTCATGATTTGATGATATTACAAGAGACGTGAAGCGATTAACCGGATATGATTCTCTGATTAATAAAATAGTATAGTATCTTGGAAGGTATTTTGATAATATGGTATTAAGACATTTTTTTCATTTCTGGTTAGTTAAACACCAAACGACACACTAGGCTATCTGTACTTTTACCCACGGTTGGTAGAAATGAACCGTAGATTTTAGTTTTGTAAATCTGTAAACATACCGTTGAGCTACAGGGTGGTCGCTAGAAAAGCGGAAAATTTGTCAAACAGCTATTTATTTTTACAAAGAATAACTTTTACAAAGTTTTTTAAAGGCATATGTTATATTACACTCATAGATGCTCAAAATTATTAAAATCATGCATTTTATTCATGATGAAAAGAAATCAAAATAGAAATGAGTAAGCACGCATTTTATTCATGATCTCATCTGACCCTCAAATTTTCCGCTTTTCTAGCGACCACCCTGTATTATTGGATATTAATACGTTAACGTTTCAATACGCTAGTTGTGTGGTTAGTATATGAGGCTATAATTTTTTTTAATATGAGATATAGATAAAAGTTGTTGTTATGTTTGCTTGATCATAGATTTTTGGGCAAAGCTGTACAAGGGTTACCCATTATAGCGCTCCCTAGTTTTGAAATAGTGTACTAAAGAGAAGAAAGCTAGTTAAAGCACTTATCACCAACTCTTCGTCTTTTTTATTTCCTCGGATAGCTGGATATGTTTAGCACTCTTCTAGTAAAATCGATGGCTGGTTCCACTATGCATGGTGTTTTTTTTTCTCTTGTAGCAATTCAAGAACTTTTAATTCTAGGATTAAGAACAAGTGTACGTTCACCGCTCGGCCACGTGTGATTATAAAGTACCATTTGTTTGGGTTTGGTTTGCTTTGCTTTGAATTTCGCACAAAGCTACACGAGGGCAATCTCCGCTAGCTGTCCCTAATTTTGCAGTGCAAGACCAGAGAGAAGGCAACTAGTTAATACCACCCACCGCCAACTCTTGGGTTACTCTTTTACCAACGAATACTGGAATTGACGGAACATTAAAACGCCGTCACGGTTGAAGGGGCGAGCATGTTTGGTGTGACGAGGATTCGAGCTCGCAACCCTCAGATTACGAGTCGAGTGCCTTAACCACCTGGCTATGTCTGACCTCGTATGTTTGGGCGCAAAGCTGTAGAATCAGTTACTTCCACTGTTATCCGTAGGAACCAAACAAATAATTTTAGGCTTAAAAGCTCTAAGGCTTACTACTGAGCTATCCTTGGTCCAGTGTTACCTGCTTCTCCCACAAAACTGCTGAATGGGCTGTCTGAACCTAGAACGGGAATCGAGTCTGGAACGTTAGCGTTACAAACCAATAAAGCTTACTGCTCAGTTGTTGTGGGGATAAACAGATAGAATCCTAAATTTTTGTGCTATAAATTTTCAATCTTGCCGCTAAGCCTATGGTGTACGAGTATGAAGTTTTTCTAGATAGTTTTTACCATAATATTCATTTGTTTATTTTTGCGCGAAAATGCACAATGGCCATATCTACCGTGAGAATTCAATCACGAGTTTTATTTTTCTTTTAGTTTTATACGTCTGAAACATACCATAAATCTATATGTGAAAAGAGAGTTGTACATATATTTCTGCCTTCAAATTAATGGATAAAACTGCAAATATTCGAAATGTACACATGTTCGGTAACTTTTAAATAACTTTTAAACCCGTTCTTTTCAAAAGTCGAAGCTCTGTGAGAATAGTACTCAACAAACTACTTCCTGAACCGGTCGTTCTGATGATTTTGAGCCTGACATGACTCAGTTTTTGTTTGTTTGTTTGTTTTGAAATTTCGCACAAAGCTACTCCAGGGCTATCTGTCCTAGCCGTCCCTAATTTAGCAGTGTAAGCCTAGAAGGAAGGCAGCTTGTCATCACCACCCACCGCCAACTCTTGGGCTACTCTTTTACCAAGGAATAGTGGGATTAACCGTCACATTATACGCCCCCACGGCTGGGAGGGCGAGCATGTTTGGCGCGAACCCGCGACCCTCAGATTACGAAGCGCACGCCTTAATGCGCTAGGCCATGCCAGGCTCACCCTCAACTCTTACACTGCTAAATTAGGGACGGCTAGCACAGATAGGCCTCGAGTAGCTTTGTGCGAAATTCCAAAAGAAACAAACAAATCTCATGATTCTACAATATCACAAGCAGAGCGAAGGTCTTCCAAGATCTTAAGTCCTTATTATCTGGATAATAATTATAAAATAGACTTTATTGTTAAGAATGTAAAATACAAAAAGAAACTAAAACAAATGGCTTGAAAGCGTTTCAATCTTCTCAGTGTTTTGAGGTAATTCGAATGTTTGCATGGCGGAAAAAGTAAAATATTGGTTATAAATAACTATCGTGCGCTGGTTGAATGAAATCACAAGGGTTCTTGTTCTTTGTTTACTAAAAAGTCAATCTAGATGGCACTTTATTTGCTGTAGTTGTTGTTGTTTTGAATTAAGTACAAAGCTACACAATGGGCTATCTGTGCTCCTCCCACCACGGGTATCGAAACCCGGATTTTAGCGTGTAAGTCTGCAGACATACCGCTGAGCCACTGGGGGGGCTTATTTGCTGTAAACCAATTGGACATACAAAGATTTGTATTTCCAAAGAAAATGAACAGATGCGAGCTGAGTTTCTTAACCAATTTAAACCATATAATGTTTTACTTGTTTGAAGATATAATTGTTGCAGTAGAGAAAACAAATACATAATTCAACAAAAACAAACCATAATAAAGGTATTAATAAGTTGCGTCTATGCATATATAATATATACTGATGAATATATATATATAAATATATATTAATGACCAAACAAGACCAAACGGAAAACAAAAGTAAAAAACTCTGCATAACTTGAAAGGATCCCTAAGGTAGAGGACCCACATTGCGGCGGGGATACACTGTCTATGAGTCTTAACTTCCGTGGTCTGGAGCACACACGTATTTCTTTCCTAACTTGTATTTCTTCAGATGAATTTGTTTGTTATCCTCGCCGATATGCGGGTCCCTTTCAACATTCATCACCAAAACCTAGGGCACATTTTATATCCCATACGATATACAGCCTGTATTCTAGGAACCATGTTTAACATATTTAGTGTTTTTACTTGTTATTAGTATTATATGTTGTTATTTGGGCTAGTTTACTCAATTAAAATATAATTTATAACAAGTTTGTATTGGCAGTTTTTGAAGCAGTCCTTTCTCTTGGTTTTATCTTGCTTGGCTGTTTAAATATTAATGATATATACATGTGTGTGTGTGTTTATATATATATAACAAACATATTCTAGCAAATCCAAATTAGATATTAATACACGTGTGGAGGTTCAAGGCGTCTTCCTCGCGAGACGTGTAAGATAAGGAGAATTATTGATCGAACGTAGTTAACGTTACTGATCATCGGTGCTCTGTTTCAAGAAGAAAAAAGAAGTCCCCAAAAATCAAATTTAATGTCTTTCTGTTGTGTGAATAAGCCAAGATCTGCCCCAATTTGTCGTCGTCGTCTTCGTCATTTAAACTTAATGAAAACTGGTCCAAAAGAAGCTGCTTGTAATCCGCGTTTGTTTGTTGTTGTTTTTTCAGACTGTTATCTATTGATCTGCCTTGTTTAGAATTATTCTATCCGTGAATATTCAGGCACCTGAAATCACAAAGAAACTGGCAAAACGTATGACAAGTTTGGAATGATATAGCAAAAAGAATGTTCTTCAGTCATCCAGAAAAATCAACAAATATATTATATATTTCAGTGTAATCAGATGTCCACATCTGACTGATTTATTCTCTGTCAAAAAAAAAACTCAGAAATCTAAAAATAAAATATAAAGTCGATCACTGCAGAGATTTTATTAATTCAAAGCATTGCACAGTGGCCAATATACAGGAAAGAAAACAAAGAAGTAAAATCGTAATTTATCGTTTGAAACTTTCACTATAATCCGAGCAGAACTTGAAATCTTTGCAACAACACGTTTCTATTTTTTTACAATTGTAATCTTATTTAATGTATCTATTTTCAAAATTTTATTTATGTTTATTCATATAGTTCTCCATTATCACTGTAAGCTACGTTGCACGAAAAGACCCGGCATGGCCTTGTGTGTTAAGGCGTTCCATGCGTAATTCGAGAGTCGTGGTATAAAATCCCGGTCGCATCAAACATGTTCGTCCTTTCAGCCAACGGGTAGTTATAATGTTACGGTCAATTTCATTATTTGTTGGTAAAAGAGTAGCTCAAAAGTTGGCGGTGGGTGGTGATGACTAGCTGCCTTCCCTCTAGTCTTACACTGCTAAATTAGGGACGACTAGCGCAGATAGCCCTCGAGTAGCTTTGTGCGAAATCCAAAACAAACAAAGAATTGCACGAAAAATAATAGATTTTTCACTGCTGTTCTAAGAATTGAATTTACATTTTAATTAATAATATTAGGAATATTATGTTTTGAGCACAGACTTGATAAAGAATGCATTATTTAAAATGTAATAGTTTTAATACTAATGTCTTATGACAAATATAATTAATGAAAATCATATTTCGTCAACTGGTAAGAAGTGTTTAAACTTCATGTATTTGTGTCAGTTTGACCAACTCTTACAGTCGACGGTTAATTTTCCTACTTCGGCTATCTTTTTTCGTGTCTGCTATTCATTGTTTTTTTGGAATTTCGCACAAAGCTACTCGAGGGATATCTGTGCTAGTCGTCACTAATTTAGGAGTGTAAAACTAGAGGAAAGGCAGCTAGTCATCATCACCCACCGCCAACTCTTAGGCTACTCTTTTACCAACCAATAGTGGGATTGACCGTCACATTATAACGCCCACACGGGTGAAAGGGCGAGCAAGTTTGGCGCGACCCTCAGATTACGAGTCACACGCCTTAACACGCTTGGTCAATGTTTGATTATCAAAATCATTTAAAAATATACTACAATGAAATCATTCCGTTAACATTTATCATATTGGTTTTACAATATTTTATTGTACAATTTCTATAAATAATTATATAAACACAACTAACAATAACTTTTGGACAAATTATTTACTCTTTCTAAAAATGTTTTACTAGAAAAATTATTACTTCTCGAAAAGCATGCATTTATATTAAAACACAAATTAAAGAACTGAGACTTATGTAATTACAATTATAATACCTCAAGGAAGTGATAATCTTTAAATTGAATTGCTTTCAACGAACCACTCTTATGACGTAACCAATGTTCTTTTATGAGAGATATTCTTCACAGTATTCAAATACCATCAAAAAAACAAACTTTTCTTAGGTGCTAATGCTTGAAGATATAAACGTTTGTAAAATACACGATTATCACTTTCTGTCATTAGGATTCGCTCTATCCTCCGGGCGCATGCTCCGTGTGATTTCCCCTGTGAAGGGTAATAATATCCTTATTGTAACAATCCATCAGTTGATATAGAGGTCGTAACACGTCATCTCCAGAGAAACACGTGCAATAATTAAGATATTATGTCATAAAACCTGTTACACTTTGGCCAATGAATACAGATATCGACCTAATTTTACAAACATCAAACTTCAAACGCAATATATTCAAATAACTTCATTCAATGAGATATTCAAAAAGGCACCAAAATATACGTTCATGAGGACATGCAGTAAGGCTGTAACATCCACTGAGATATGCAATAAGGAGAGTTTAGCATATACAAAAATATAATTTTGTTTGTAATTAAGTTCACAGACTATCTGTGCTCTGCCCAACACGAGTATGGAAGCCAGTTTTGTGCCGCTAGAAAGCTACAAAATACTAAGTAAAATGCGTCAACAACTTAAAATAGGAAACAATAACCCTATAATTAATCTGTTTCTATCGTTACGAGTTATATGTCTGTATTTTCAGCACGTTGAACGTTTATTACAACACAATAGAAACCGATGTAATGCAGGTATAATTACAAATTAGTATGTTATAATATGTTGCACTTATATGTAATAAGTATATGTTATAACTTAATCCACTGTTTACAAGACTGCGTTAATGTTTCGTAATGTGTTGCAAATGGTAGCTTTAACCCTTAAATTACAAATGTGATTCCTTCGGTTATTTAACACATTATTTAGTTAATAATGCAAAAAAAGAGTTTGTGGATCCAGGACCATATCGGCCCATGGTTACAATATATCCAAAAGCACATGATTCACATGGAAAATTAAATTGAACTTCAATCAATTACTTGTGTAGTTCTCTAATTATTTATGTAGAAAATGAAAACTTAACCCAATTCTTTAGATAAATTATATACACTAAGTCTCATAGATGTAGAATAAGAAAGGTGAAAATAATTTACTGTAACAATTATTCTGTTTTATTATTAAATGCTACTGGGCACGTGTTTAAAAGGTTAACATTTCTAGTGTGAAATTTATTCTAGGTTCAAATGTCTTTAGAACGTTTTGTTTAATAACTGTTTAGAGAGTGAAATGTGTTCCAGGGCCAAAAGTACTGTTAACAATCGAGAAAGTGATCATGGTTTGAGATATAGAGTAAAACCGAAGAAGGTTGTTGATCCCTTGACGTAAACTTTAGTGATTGAAAACCAAAGGAAAAAAATTTGGGCCTTTACTGAAAGATATAATAATACTGATAAGCCTGCCAAAACAGAGATAAGTTCCCAGGTTTATAACGCTAACCAGATGATGGTTACTTCGCCATAGTCACGAAAGAAGAAATATTTACACAACATCAGATATATAATGATTTTTGTTGTCTTTTACTCACCATGATGAATCTATACATGTCTAAGATTTAAAGAATATGTAGCATTTATTTACTAATTTCTTCGTCTGATAACCTTTTCAGGTAATAAAATAAATATGAAACCAACCAACCATTCAGTTTATCTCAGTTAAACCTGTATAACAACCTGTAAAAGAGCATATAGAAAAGAAAGATTATGTCTCCTATACTGGTGGATTAAGAAGGTAATAACTCGCCGAAAAGTGGTGAATCAATATATAGAATGAGCTTACAGACTATTTCTAACATTGACACAGAACGTTTTATAATAAAGAAAACCACTACCAGTTAGATGATAAAATGGAAAACAAGAAAAGGAAATATGTATTGAAAGAGAAATGGATGCTTTTGGATTCTAACGGTTTTATCGTTTTAGTATGGTGTTTACAAATGAAAGTAATTCGTAGATGGAAGAACTTCTGAATTGTGACCATTGGTAAGATGCTTTTCCCACGAACAGTAAGTAGCCCGTAGCTATTTAATCGGACTTCAATAAAGTTGATAATAAACGGGGAAAACTGGTAATAAAACGTGTAAAAATGTATTATCAACAAACAGATACAAATTATTGAACAGTGTTGCATGTCGTCAGTGAATTAAGCCACTCGAAAGCACGTGATAAAGTTCCTAGTAGGTGCCTTTTCATGCCACATATTTCAAACAAGCCTAAAAACAGAAGAAAAGAAAAGCAACCAGGAGAACAAAACCAGTGTGGATCTGAATATTTTCAGTAGAGTATTACATATACAGCAATGCTTGGTTTAATAACAAAGACCTAAACTGCCGTTCTGGATTTTTCCCTGTACAGTGACATTTTGTATTATCAAGTAAATTTGTTTTCAGAAAACTTAATGCCGCAAGTCCATTTTTCTCTGAAAAAAAAAGAGAGACGCGCTGTAGTCTTCCAGTGGTAAGTCTGAGATCCTCCACTGCTAACAATTTGGTTTCTAACTCGTAGTTTACACAGCATTGATAACATCTTGAGTAATCTTACAATTAACAACAAACAAACGAAAAACTGTGTTGTTGTGTATCACGAGTAACCAACTTGAAAATAAAAACATCAGGGCCACCTAAAAGACAATGGTGATTCTAGATCATAGCAATACAACAATCACAAAGACAGTGGTGATTCTAGATCATAGCAATACAATAACGTTAAGGACAGTTGTGATCCTAGATCTTAACAGTACGACGACCCAAAAGACAGTGGTGATTTTAGATTATTACAATACGACAACCATACGAATAATGTTAATTCTATATTACAACAATACAGCAATAAAACTCATTACGTATGACTGCCTGGAAGTGCTGAATGTGTTGTTTTCTCTTGCAGATTTTGGACCCGGCTGTTGTGAAAGAGTTTTTATAAAACGCTGGCAGTGGGATAAGTATACAATATACAGGAATAAATGTGAAAAGTAGCGATGTTTAACATTATTCTGAGATAATGTGTGACACTTTTCATGAATGAAGATGATCCATTTTGATTGATTTATAAACAATTTTCCTCTGTATCTTATTACTCTGGCTTTACAATTCTCAAATAAAACATTAGATATTAATGATACCAAATATTATTGGGTATCAGACTATGCGTGAATAAGCAAACACAAAGGTAACTAGAAACATTAAGTCGTGTAATTTCCTGAACATAAATCATCTTATTCGTTGCTACAGTTAAAGCTCTAATATGTATGAGATATAAACATCTGTTACAAGCTTTTCATGCGTTTATTTTTTGCATTTTTAAATTAATTTCTTTATAATTTCTAAAACAAATTTAAGCCGTTGTTTATGTTGTGTTTAGTTATCTAGTTGTAGTTGTGAGTGTTGCAGTTCAGTAAAAAAAAGGTTTCAAGAAGGCCTAACCATTAAGAGTGCAGTCTTGGAACTTGGAATAAAATTATGAAAATTAAATGATACATCTAAGGAATTGTAATACTTAAAACAGAATTTAAGTAAGTTATATTTAAACGAACCTGAAGCTTCACTACATAGCATTTCACGTCCCTACGACCGGTCGTGATCCATCTAATGATCGTGTAACATTACGTTAGCCTTACAACATAAATTCTGTAGCAAAATCCTCCGCCGTAAGACTGTTATGTTCAAAACACATCCCTTGTTTTCAGCTTGTTTTCCATAATTCTTCTATTTAACGAGTATAATGTCTTCCTTTCGACAGTCTGATTACAGTAGAAATCTATAGGCACTACATCCGGCGACTTGATCGGTGTGTCTTGGTATAGAATAGAACAAACACGCATTTTACAGCCCATGGTTCAATGGTTGTAGAATAAACTTGTGAACAAGTGGATTGTGTCACGTTTCCATGCGGAAACTATTCGCGATTATAATCTGTTCTCGTACTTGCGACACGTCGACGGTGTGTGTAACTGGTCTTTGAAACCACGAATCCTGACCTGTGACAAAACCACAAAATTGGTTTCCCACAGATGAGATACAACTTGTTACAGATCATTTTTTGATAGTTCTGGTACCCCTAGTTAATTCACATTCCTTTGTTTTACAGAGCAATCAAACACAAGAGATATCCAAGTTTTGTAAATTATAAATTTCCTTTTTGAATACATCTGTTTGATATGACTGTACGAGTATTTTAACATCTAAAAGAAATGTTACATACATCATTCCTAAAAGTGATCAGTTTTGGTGACCTCACACTACCTTTCAAAACAATGTAGAAATATAGTTATTATTCAATCTGTTTCACTGTAAGTTTTTATAAGCTGTGGTTGTCATGTGACTTGTCGGTTTACATATTTAATTTGTTTAAATATAAAGTACTATGTCTTCTGTAGAGGTACACAAAGTACAGTAAATTAAAGGCAACTAGAGTATTAAGAGGTTAGAAAATAGTTCTCAAATTAAAAAATATATGTATAAAAGATGAAACAAATATTTAGATAGTAGAAAAAGTTTTTTTTCTAAGCAAACACTAAACAGAGACACAACAGAACAGTTATATATATCCCTTTCCTGATATTTATTGTTACGTACAGTCAGGTAATTTATCCTGTTAACGTATCTTTATTACATCTACTTTAGTCGTTTTGTTTCTCTTTCTGCTACTCGATCATTGTTCGTATTGTTGTAGATCTTCCATTCTCACTCCATAAAAATACGTTGTTCAAAAACATGTAAATAAAATGTAATATTTTTTACTTTTTATAATGGAATAGCGGTAAGTTTCTGGATTTACAACACTAAAATCTAAGGTTCTATTCAAATAACGAAACAGATAGCCAAATGTAGCTTTGCTCTAAAATAACCGAAATGCTTTGAACATTCGTTCATTCATTCCCACCTTACACGTCAAAATCAGCAACGTACGCACAACCAATGTCGAAAATATAAATTTAGTTATTGCAGTTTGGTTTTTAAAAAATATGAAACATAAATAAAACTCATTACCATGTAACAGTGATATTATGTATTATCTGTAAGTTTTACTCTTAGCTACAAACGAATAAACTCAATGTTATTAGCTTTATGTGTAGAAATCAATATCAATCTAAGAGATGGTGAACATTTTGTGAAACAAACCCGAATTTCTGCCTGTAAGAAACGATGCTTTTCTGTATCCGTTGTTGTTACTAACCTAGACCGAACAGCAAATCACATTCGAATTCCAAAATAATAAACCGATCTCTCTCTATATAAATATATTATGTTAGTCACGATTATTTTAGCCTTACATTAATTTCAAGTCGGTAGAGCATTACCACTGGATTAAAAACCTAAACACACTGTTAAAAGTTTACAATAGAGTAATAATTGAAACTCGCGTGTTTTCTAAACCATTCTGCTTCATTTTAAAAGCAAAATATTTAGAAGGAAATATTTTAGTTAGTTTAGCTTCAGAGCCTTTAGTTCATTCACATATTTCAATTTGTACATTCTGTTTTACTAATAAAGATACCAGGTTTTACAGTTACTACACTTTAACAATCTTGTTGTACTTAAACTTTAATTATTAACATTCGATGTACAGCACTTCGTATGTACAACACTTCATATGTACAGCACTTCGTATGTAGATTGTTAATGTAAGAACAAACTAACTACACTTTAAACGGGACACACTGTTATTTACTAAGCTAAAACATTATGGCTCTTCTAGCGGCACACTAGCATGTTTATGGACTTATAATAGTAGAAACCTGGTTTTGATATCCGTGGTGGGCAGATCACTGATAGCCCATTATTTATTGATGACGAAAAACTCACTGGAAGTAAAAATGTATCTCAGAAAGGCTGGTATGGGTATTAACACTTTTATTAATACGTTGTTTTCTGCTTTATCAGTAAAAGTGTTAATATCCATATCAGCTGTTCTAAGAAACAGTCCATTATTTAGCTTTGTGCTTGACTAATGACAAGTAAACAAAATTGTATGACATACTTTTACTGGTCGTCGGTGTTTTTGTTTTTATTCCCATAAATATTTTTATGATGTATTTCAATACTGAAATATTTGTAATCGTTACAAGATGAAGGAAATACGCCACATTTGTGAAACGAAAGAACCTCGCAAATAACACGAATATGTTTCAATAAAACTTGTCACGTTCAGGACTGAGAAGACAAGCTATTTCATGTATACATTTTTCACTTAAGTTACGTTAAGCAAAAAGTTATATATTAAGAGTCAACAAACTTGTGCAGAGTTGAACAACATTATCCTGGACATCTGGAGCGAACAACGTTGAGTGGAGAGAAGTTACATCCCCAGAGATATAAAATGAAATTTATCTTCCTATCTATAAACACATCACATGTCATCAATGGCACGAAAATTACATTTCGCGGAGATGACAATTTTTTTTTGAAAAAAAAAAGAGGAAAGCCTCTCATCCCTCTCTCTCTCTCTCTTATTTTCGCTCACTTTCATGTTGATGTGGTTGTAGGACATACCCTTTATGGACGCAAAGTGCTCGAATAAAGCTGGCAGAAGCTTATACCGAGAGCTTCCTGTTTCGAGGTTTCACTTGATGGCTCGTATATCTATATCTATATATTTATTGTTAAGTCGCAGCTTGATTTTCAAAATCAATACACATTTAAGAAGGAAATAAGTTTCGTCCGTCATCATTATCTATAAGTTCCATTTGCAAAAATATTTCTTAACAATACGTGAAAGAAATCTATTATAATTTTAGTGAAAGAAACAGGGACATACCGTTTTGGAAAATAAAATATATATTTTACGCAGTTTTAGAGACATTATTGGATAAGAAAGACAAGATATAGAATATATTATAACTGTATTAAAAGGACAACAAAAAGTTCAAATCAGTGTCGGACAGTGATACCTTTACGAAATAAAACACTGACATCAGTATTACGGTTGAGAAAAAAAATATGTTTTTTGAATTGTCTGTTTCATTTAATGTCTAATTAATTTACAAACATCTCAGTATACATATTAAAAGTTTACGTCAGTTTTTAATATATCTAACCTATATTTTTGTATTATGAATTCGTTTTAGAAGATAATGTTACGCAATACATTATTACAATAGCTTCCTGTGTTACACATAGATTATATATAAATTATAATGTTATTTAACACATTATTCTTGTAGATTCTACTTATAGATTATTTAATAGTAACGGTTTCATTTGTCATTATAACTCCGTGTGTTATAGATTATAATTTTATTCGTGTCATAAAATTATTATTATTTATTTTAAATTTTATGCACCTGGTGACTTAACCGTAAAGCTGAGGGCTGATAAATAAAAACTGGGGTATTTCGTACTTTAAAACAAGAGTAAAAATATTTTGTGACCAACTTAATAAATACTTCTGTTATTTTGTATAACATGTTTTAACAAAACCACGAATTGACCCTGAAGGAGAGCTTTACGTTTCAAATCTCTCAAATCAGTTTTCAGTCCTTGAAATCCATGATATACAATATTCACTGTAATTCAGGAACTGTATCAGATAAACTTACTAGCTTGCTACAAATACAATATATATAAATATATTACAAATATTCTATGAAGAAAAGATAGCTTTTCAGTTTTCTGTGCTCGAAGTTACGTTTTCTCCATTAAATAGTTGAACGTATTGTCGTGTATTAGTTTGTATTTCATACGTTTTGTCCTACGTTATAAATTGTTGTATTTTTCTCTGTTATAAGATGTCCCACTCACCTGTAGGGAAGCAGTAAACGTAAATAGACTAAACGTTAAGAATTCAACACATTTTAAGATGACATAGTGTGAACCAACAAATTATTTTCGTTCAATTGAAAACTGAATGAATAGCTTTGCGTGTGTAAAATTGTATTTATTTGAAAGAATACAAATAACGTTTATCCTATTGAAATGCTAAGTGTATTCTTTTAACTGAATCTGGTTTGGTTTCTGAATTTCGCGCGAAGCTACAGGATGGCTATCTGCACTAGCCGTCCCTAATTTAGCATTGTAAGACGAGAGTGAAGGCAACTAGTTATCACCACCCACTGCCAACTCTTGGTCTACTCTTCTACCAACAAATAGTGGAATTAACCGTAACTTAATATGTCTCACGGCTAAAAAGGGCGGGCATGTTTAGTGTGATGGGGATTCGAGTTTGCAGCCTTCAGGTTACGAGTCGAGTGCCCTAACTACCAAGCCATACCTGTTCACTAATAAATGAGTACTTTGACATTTTGTCACCATAATGGGGTCACAGACTGTGTTTATGGATGACCTACGTGACTCTTGTAAGGTAATGAATTGTTTGCCCGGCCATGCAGGACATTGTCGCTTCATGTTGGCCTAATGTCGAAATTGGTTTTCATAGTAATTTGTTTTTTGATTTTGAGGAATATTTTTTATTAATCTAATTTTGTTTCTTGATGGATCCTTACGGATGCTCATGTCGTAGTTGAATTTTTTTTAAAATTATGTCTGTTTCAAATTTTAAGAGTATTTTTCAATTACTTGTTTAATTATAGCGATCAAACGCAACATAGGGATATAGTATACAACGATGCAACCAAACAATTCATTAACCTGTCATCGTTTCAAACAGACATTGGGTAATAAGTTAAAAATGAGAACAAAACGACTTAATATTTCTACGAAACTGAAACTTATAACATTTTTCATGAACATGCTTTACTTTCAATATGAAAACGAACAGAACCAGTAATAACAAGGGTTAACTTCTGCCATCTACACACCGAATGTTTTGAGGATAACGCCCTCTGTAATTCCATAATTAACGAGCCAGCTGAACAGACGCAATTTAACGATACATATTCGCAATGGATATAGAAGATGACAAGATACCTTTCACGATGGTATTCAAGACACAATCTATATTCTAAAGGAGTTTACAGGAACCCCACATGTACTGGTAAATACCATGAATACAAACTATATCAAAACAAAACCTCTGTAACATTGTAAAAACGAGCGTTACATACTCTTTGTAATGGAGAAATGTAAGAAATGTGTAAGATACCAAGAAAAAAAGTAAAACCCATTTTTGAATACTAGCTAAATAAGAGCATAGATATTAGAATTAATGTTACAAAAGAATAAATCTACATTCGCATACCGATATTCCGTTATGTCAAACGTTTCTCGAAACCATGTACATCATATGTAAAGAGCGTGGTGTCAAAACAATATTCACAGTTCATAACACGATAAAATAGCAACTTAAAACAAACGGAAGGAGAAACATTATCTGTAACATTGTTTGGGATTTGAATCTCCAACATTTTAGAAGAAGTGCAATTAAAATAAATCAAATCTTATATATTCACTTAACTTCTAACACATTCACTCAACCTAATACATAAAAACCAGCAAACCCTAGCTATTTACAGGGTTAGTTGAATCAAGTCATAAAGAGGTTCGACTACAGAGAAGGGCGGCCAACCCATCAACCTTTTTAACAAGAATACCCAGGACCCACTCCCAGACTCAAACAACAAACACAGTTGTTTTCAGTAGTTCTCCAAAGAAGGTGGCAAATAAAAAGCCAAAAAGTTAGATAATACCGTGCAGTTAATTGATTAATAATTATATTTAGGTGATTGTATAGGCTAACAGGTCTGTAAGTATTTAGGTACTGGGAAGTTTACCAAACTGTAAACAGTCATTGGCATACAGCTGTCTCCACGATGTTCAATCTACTGCTAGATTAATGACAGCATATCTTAATTTAACGCTCTTTAAATCAAACATTTCTTGTATGATGTAAAGTTTTATGTAATTTCACAAGTCTCTCACTACGTGCCCGTATGTTACACAGCGGTCTCTCCGGACATACAACTCTAGAAACTGGGTTTCTATACTCGTGGTGGATATAACACCCATAACCCATTTTTTAGCTTTGTGCTTAACTTCAAACCTAGTCACCATGTTTACTGCATTTAATAACCAAGAAGTTATGTTTAATGTTAGAATCATGGATTTCTAGCATGACGTGATGTATTGTAGAATTATGAAAGTCTTTGGCCAAACTGGTGCCCTCCAGTGGTTTAGTGGTAAATTGGAAAACTTATAAAGCTGAAAACGTGGGTTTCGATATCGTGTTAGGCACAGAACACATGACCCACTGCGCAGCTTTGTGACTGACTACTGAACAAACTTTACTGGATTCATCACGTGAACCGAAAGTATTGTTCGATGTTTTAAACTCGTTTCTATAATATTATCTATTGAGTTCGTGCTTAACTTCTCTCTAGAAAAACACTAAGAAATTGTCATGGGCTTACAATGTTATTAAATAAAACAACGTTTTTGATATGGTATAGATGAGATTTTTTTGGTTTTGAATCTCAAGCAAAGGCTACACGAAAGATATCTGCGCTATCTATATTTGATTTAGCAGTGTAAGACAAGGGGGAAGGCAGTTAGTTTTCACCAGCTACCGCCAACACTTGGGCTACGAATAGTGGGATTGACCGTTACTTTTAACGTCCCCACGGCTGAAAAAGAGAGTATGTTTATTGTGACGGGGTATCGAACCCGCAACCATCGGATTACGAGTCGAGTTCCTTAACCAGAATTATTTTGTAAATACTTAGTACATAGTTCACACATTTCTCTTTAAAATTTGTTTCATATTTTACTGTTTCTACAATTTTTATGACAATAAATCTAACATTTAAGTTAAACGTATACTGCTCGTGCTTAGTGAATAAAATACTTTACTATGCCTTCTACTACAATTCGGCCCAGCATTGCATGGTGGGTTAAGACTTTTGATTCGTAATCCGAGGGTCGCTGGTTCGAATCCCCATTACACCAAACATGCTCGCCCTTTCAGTTGTGGGGCGTTATAATATGACGACCAGTCCCGCTATTCGTTGGTAAAAGAGTAGCCCAAGAGTTGACGATGGGTGGTGATGACAAGCTGCCTTCTCTCTAGTCTTACACTGCGAAATTAGGGACGGCTAATTCAGATAGCCCTCGAGTATCTTTGTGCGAAATTCAAAAACAAATAATGCACTGCAATTCTTATCCTATTACTCAAAATATCCATGAAAATCTAGACATAAAGGTAGCAATGTCTGTTGGGATGTTCTTTTGGCATATACATTAACACAACCTTAGAAAACTCGTGACGTTTTTACAGTATCTATTGAAACGTCCAATTATATTTTGTTTTTCCCTGACCACCAAGTTTCTTCAAACATCGTTGTAGCGTAGCCTAAATTGCTGTTGAAAGGCTGTCATGTCCAAATCGTGTCATTCTTCACCATTGCTTGTCATAATCAATCAAAATTACAAAAATGATAGTTACCCAGCGTCCACTTCGACAGTCTGATAGAAATGAAATTCAGGTGTACGAAAGTTGATCAGAAATGTCGTTGAAGCAACTTGTATACACACGATTAATGACATTTTTCCAGGTGGCTATTCTTTTGGCTATGTTGTTAAATATTACATGGGTGTACGTGAATGTCTTTTATCACTAAAATTGTATATTATTGAATTCTGAATTGTTTCATGACGCCACGTTTTTTAAACTATGGCTGGAATATGACTTGTTGGAGGTCTCTTTCTTGATTGTCCTGGGGCGCCAATATGACAGCTGTTTGTTTGCTTTCCAGTGCCACTAAATAAATAAATAATGTTTAAACCATAGAACATCTACGTCCATGATACGAATACATCTTTATTTTCTGATTGTATGAATGTTTTACATCAGAAAGGACTGTTATGCATCCATTTAAAAAGCGATGCACTTTCGTTGGTATCACATTTCCTGAAAAGTATCAAAAAGTTGTAAATAAAACATAGTTTTGGTACTCAATACGATAAAGCTTTGGATTGGGTATAGTTGTCACGTGAGTTGTTAATTTACGGATTCAAAATCATTTCAATATAAAATATCGAACCTCTGAATTACGTTTTCGTAATTTAAAGACGTGAAAACGGACGAGATTATCCGCGTATATATATTATTTCTTGCAGTATTAAAAGAAAGAATAAAAATTAATCATAATCACACAGCTCTCTTTAAAATAACAGAACAGCTCATTACTTTCTATGTAAATAACAACTGTGTGATACATGTCGAGCATTCTTTACAGTTATATTGAGAATGAAATTTACTGCTTATTTACGGTAATCTGGTTTATGCTTACCGTAACTCACGGTTATAAGCAGCTAACTGATGTTTTGTTGGCTCATATTGTAACTACCCTTGTTATATGTAGTCTGATTTTCTGTTCACTCAAACTGATAATACACTTGTTAAATGTAATAATCTGGTACAAAGTTTACTCAAACGGATAATACCTTTGTTACATGCATAATATGACATAGTGCTACACTTAGTCTGTCATGTCTGTTTTCAAACTGACAGTACCTTTGTTACATGCATAATATGACATAGTGCTATTCTTAGTCTGTCATGTCTGTTTTCAAATTGACAGTACCTTTGTTACATATGTAATCTGGCATAGTGATGTTTGTCAGTCTGATATATTATTGTTTGTTTCTTAACTAAAGACTCCCTCCAATGGTACAGTGTTATGTCTGTGAACTTACAACGATAGAAACTGGTTTGTGGTTAATTACATACCGACGATATCATGTTACATGTGTGATTTAACACGTTGTATACTTTTAATCAGATGATACCTTTTGTGATTACTCAGAAATATCTTGTTTGTTTTCAATGTGATGATACCATTTTGTTTGTTACTAAACTAATCTTACCATGATACACGTGTAATCTCACATGTTGTTCTTTGTTTTCAAACTGACAATACGTTTGTTACATATGTAATCTTACCTACTGTTTTCTCAGTCTAGCAATATATTTGTTACGGTTTTTGAAAGAGACCAAAAACTCAATGTCTTTCGAATAGTTTACTGCTCTTCTTCATTTTAAAGTCATTACAACTTCTGTATGTGACGCTGAGTGCTAACCGCCTAGCCAGAATATATTTATTAGGTATTATAATCTGATGTAATTGTTCTTTACTTAAAATGACGATAACTCTTTCTTGTGTTATCATCTTATTCACTTACATAATTAGACTGTCTCTTTCTTATATCGACGATCTATTTGTTTTTCAATTATTATTAAAGTCGGTGTTTTCGTTTCTATTAATCATAAATAAAAATAAAGAACACGGTTTGGAATTTATTGGCAATAAATTAGTTTCTATGTTACCTTGTTATTCGTTACCATGAAAGGTTTCATCGCAGTGTTTGCCATAAACCTGCTTTTACTACATCCTACTTTCAATCATATTTATAAGAAATGTCAGAATTGTCTAATTAATTGGTATTTGACCAATGTTAACACCCCTCATGTACAAAAATATACATTGCCGTTATTTGGGACAGCAAAACTTTCTTAGTAGAAAAAAGAAAGTAAATAAAACTCTAACACTAATTAACTGTTTGAAAATATAAAATATTGTTTCTCTTACACAAAGCAGCTTCTAACAATATACGTTTAATAAACAAAATGTCCAAACACAGAACATTAACACTAACCGAGAAAGAAATTTAAATTATGGTTAACAATAATTAATTAAAGTTGTTTACGAATTAAATATACCTTTCTCAACAGGCAAAAGAACTGACAGTTGTATCTCAGTGTTGTTTAAACATTCATTTCCGGTTACACGAGAAGTAAATATATTCTTTCAGAGATTGCTATATGTTGGTCAGAGCTCAGAGATATTAACATTGTGCACATCCTTTGAACGCACGTCTAACTTATGCTTGACAAATAAATTGAACATGCTATAGAAAATACTACCCAGAGCTTGTTATAGGAGATTTCCTTCCTATACTGCACCTAGTTTGCTGAATAGACTATCTAGTATCTGAACGTGTTTGATTGACATAAAATTTTATGACCAATGGAGAAAAGTTTCCACTTAAATCAGTCACCGGTTGGTTAAACGACCAAATAAAGCAATGTTGTTGTTTTTTGTCGTTGTCTTACGACTGCAGCGTTAAAAAATAAGGATTTTATTTTATTTGAATTTTTGGACTTGTTATATAACCATACAATGAAGAAATGGTAGTGTGCATAACTCATACAAGGCTATTCTTATTATACTGACTACCAAGGCAACCACTACTTTAGGCTTACAGTTGATTTATCCTTAAGCCTAAATTGATTAGATTCAGAATAGGGTGGCTAATCTCCTAAAGTGGTTCAGTGCTCCAATAGGTCACACTCGATGAATATGTTTCTCAAATTCCAAGATTCAGTGATATATTTGTTTTGAAAATTCAAATATTAAATTAGATAGCAAAAACTTCTTTGCGGCTTAAGGTAACGTATCACAATTTCCATAACGTCAAGAGATACAGCGAATGTGAAAAACCAGGCAATACCTAGTATCAAAATATTGATCACAGAGTCACTGAGACAAGCCTAGTCAGTATGACATCTACAACTGTCTGCTACAAACTCCGTATATGACGATAAAATAGCCTATCACCTGACATTAAACAGAGTTGAAAACATACAAATGTGTTTATAACAAAGCGAGTTTTTTTACATTAATAATATTCCACTTTAAACCTGATATAAATGAAATAATACCCCTAAATCGCAAACGGTACAGATTAATCAACAGACGTCTCTGGTTTGTGCCTAGCACAAAACACAAAACATCTCTGAACAAATCAAAAGCTACAACGACGAGGTAATTTCTCATTGCAAAACCAATGACACCACACATCTTAATCCTAATAAAATAATTAGCACACAGGATCATATACAAAATTTTCAATGAATTTAAAAGCGAATCCAAAACCCCCATAGTTTGAAAATATTTTATTATTTTTGTTCAAAGAAATAAAGAGTTATTTCTCCTCTTGAGAATAATATTTAATGACTAGAAAACGCTTGAGGTTTTGATTCTTTTGGAGTGTAGAATTTTTTACACATTTCAATCCACTTTTTTCCCGAAAGAAACATGGTTCCTTTATCAACGAAATAGACCTCCTGAGTCTTTCGAGTTATGTCTTTTTAATGTTTTTATCAGAATTGTTCTAACGTCACTTTGAGATAGTTGCTTCTCAGGAGAGCGTGCAGTTCTTCTATTTCTCTTTTAGTTCTTTTCTTGGATAATTTAAATTTCTTCTCGAAATTTAAACATTTGATTCACCACAGCTTCCTAGCTGCTATGGATTGAAAGGTTCTGACCTCAGTCTGTTCGATAAGATAATTTTAACCAATCAAATATGTTAAAAGTAAATATCAGTGCAATTATTACATTCATGTTACTTTATTATAAATATTTACTTTTTCATTATAGTTAAGGATGTTTGCTTGTTTGTTTGATTTTGAATTTCGCACAAAGCTACTCGAGGGATATCTGTGCTAGTCGTCCCTAATTTAGCAGTGTAAGACTGGAAGGAAGGCAACTAGTCATCACTACCCACCGCCAACTCTTGGGCTACTCTTTTGCCAACGAATAGTGGAATTTACCGTCACATTATAACGCCCACACACGGCTGAAAGGGCGAGCAAGTTTGGCGCGACCGGGACGCGAACCCGCGACCCTCAGATTACGAGTCACACGCCTTAGCACGCTTGGCTAATGTTTGATTATCAAAATCATTTAAAAATATACTACAATGAAATCATTCCGTTAAAATTTCTCATATTGGTTTTACAATATTTTATTGTACAATTTCTATAAATAATTATATAAACACAACTAATAATAACTTTTGGACAAATAATTTACCCTTTCTAAAAATTTGTTACTAGAAAAACTATTACTTCTCGAAAAGCATGCATTTATATTAAAACACAAATAAAAAAACCGAGACTTATGTAATTACAATTATAATACCTCAAGGAAGTGATAATCTTTAAATTGAATTGCTTTCAACGAACCACGCTCATGACGTAACCAATGTTTTTTTATGAGAGATATTCTTCACAGTATTCAAATACCACCAAAAAAACGAGCTTTCCTTAGGTGCTAATGCTTGAAGATATAAACTCTGTGAAATATACGATTATCACTTTCTGTCATTAGGATTCGCTCTATCCTCCGGGCGCATGCTCCGTGTGATTTCCCCTGTGGAGAGTAATAATGTCCTTATTGTAACAATCCATCAGTTGATATGGAGGTCGTAACACGTCATCTCTGGAGAAACACGTGCAATAATCAAGATATTATGCTATGAAACCTGTTACACTTTGGCCAATGAATACAGATATCGACGTAATTTTACAAACATCAAACTTCAAACGCAATATATTCAAATATCTTCATTCAATGAGATATCAAGAAAGGCACCAAAATATACGTTCATGAGGATATGCAGTAAGGCTGTAACATCCACTGAGATATGCAATAAGGAGAGTTTAGCATATACAAAAATATAATTTTGTTTGTAATTAAGTTCACAGACTAACTATGCTCTGCCCATCACGAGTATGGAAGCCAGTTTTGTGCCGCTGGAAAGCTACAAAATACTAAGTAAAATGCGTCAACAACTTAAACAATATTAATTTCAGCTTAGAATTTAGCCCTAGTGATATAGTCAAAAATTTCATTTCCACAATTAATTCTTGGTAGTATTCTTGACAAAATCAGTTAATGGACTTTATCTTTAAACGCTTTTATCAATACAAATATTAATAAGATCCTATAATTTAATTTAATATTTTCTGTATCGTTAGTCCATAAGTACACAACGTAACATTACTAGTTTCCTTCATAATATACTTTGCTCTATCAGTTCTCTTCCACGTGAGTCATATGATAGCATAATCCAACTCTTTTTCTCTCTGTTTACTCCATAGACTGTTCTAGCCACATGCTGTGTGAAGGAATCACTTTTAACAATAATCTCTTTAAGCTCATAATCCATATCATGGTTAATCCTCTTGCTTTCCCTCCCTCTAATAATTCATCGTCTGCGTAGGCCAGTGGCTGAAATCTGTTTCTTAATATAATAGCGTATTTACAATTAAGCTTTTAACCTTAATGTCATTTCTAATTTCCTGAATGCAATTGTTAAACTTCGCTTATACCTTCCTTGAATGTAAAATTCTCCCCTTAAAGTCCTGCTGTCATTTACCACAGTCTTTGTTTATCTTCTCAACTTTAATTACGACAGTCTACAACTTTTCTTCTAACTTGCAAACTATACACATAAATTAAACATCCTTAACGCTAGCTTTCTTAAAAGTGAACAGCAATCCAGAGCTCCCAAATATAATTATCAATTATTATTTGATCATTTAAATCAACTTTAGTTTCCTTTGGATTTCAAAACTGTTAATTACCTGTAAAACTTATGTTTTACGATAAATAAGAATTGGTTAATTCTTGAAAGATTTTTTCTTTCACCTCATTAACAATTCCATTAGCTATTAGTGTTTATAAAAACCTTGAGTTGACGTACATTTCTGATTAGAATTTGCTAAGACAGGAAATTTATAACTTGCTTGCAATATAAAAATTTTGTCATCCGTGTACAAAATTTTTAAAACTTAATTTCTTCCTTTATACTTGTTCGTCTTCAGAAAGTCATTTTCCTGTTTTAAATTTTGCTCTGTGAGAGATATAGGAAAAATATTGTTAACTGAAACGTAATAAGCAGTAAGAATTCTTGAACTTATGGTAAAGCTGGAAAACACGTTGGTATTTCTGTCTAAATTAATGCTGTCAAGAAATAATAAATCATTTTATACAAGTTTACTTAATGTTTCTGGTTTATTTTTCATAGCGAGAAGGTTATGTTTTTTTTAACTACTTAATGACTGTTAATCAGTCTTATGTTTATAAATATTTTAAAAGTATGATAATAGACTTGGATAATTACATAAATTGTGGGTTAGCGCTATCAGATCTATTTGACTGGTATGAAAATTTGGAATCTTCTGTTAAGGTAATTTCATTTTTTATACACAACTTATAAATGTTAAAATAGGTTTGACTTGTATAAATGTTTCATTATGCCGTACTAACAGTGATTTGAATGTTGAGACAGATCTAGTGTCATATTAACACATTGACTTACCTACACGTTTTAATAAGATGTGTTAAGAAAACTTTAATTTATACAACAGTTTAAAAGTATCATTTTAACATACATTTGTATGTGCAAACCTTTTAAGACCCTATCAGTTCTTTAATTCATCTCTTGTAAATATTTTCTATTGGTTATAAAGATGGAATTCACGAAACTGGTGTTACATAGTGAATGGGGTGAAATTTTAAATAACTTGTGTGCTGAATAATTCACACTGATAAATTAACAAGTAAATATAAATATAAGTTCAATTTGGTAAGTAAAATACAATTAAAAACGTCATACATGTAATATGTTTGACATGTATAACTGTTTTGGAATGTTATGTTAGGCTGGATTAGACAAGTACACGCGTATGTCTCATGAAGATATCAGGTCATGCCATAAGTAATATCGTTATTAACACTAAAGTTTAAAACGAGAAAACGGAACTCAAGTAACAACTTTAATCAATTATATATTTTCCATCACTTTTTCATCAATAACAGTTTGCCAACGTATTAAAAAATTTTCAATAACACGCTTATAAAAGTGAAGTGGTTTTGAAACAAAAAAAGACACAAAAGCTGTTTTTAACTCATCCATAGAAGTAAACTGTTTTTCATTCAGATGATGTTATAAGCTTTTAAGAAGATGGTAGTCAGAAGGAGCAAAATCAGGAGAATAAATGGAATAGGAAGTTTCTCCCAGCCAAGGTATTTAATTTTTCTTGAAGTGACCTAGCGGTGTGAGGACGTGCATGGTCATGGTGGAAAACAATTTCTTTCCAATTCACCAAAGCAGGTCTTTCTTTTTTTTTAATTGCAGTGTTCAGTCAATCGAGTTGCTGACAATATCTCTCAGCAGTGACTGTTTGGTTTGGTTGTAACAACTCAAAGTGTATTACACCACCTTTATCCCATTAAACACTAAGGCAAAACCTTCCTTAGGTGTAGGTTTGCTTTTAGTTGAGGTGCAGCTGGTTCTTCTGCGCTAACCCACTGTAGATGGCACTTAACATTTTTATAGAGAACCCATTTCTCACCTCCAGTCACTACGCCGTTCAAAAACGAAGCTTGAAGTTCAGGAGAGTAAAGAAATAGGCAGATGTCTAGTTGTTCTCTCAGAATATCAACTGACAACTCATGTGGTACGCATTGTCCCAATTTTGAAATTCTACCAAGTTGTTGCAAATGTCGAAGGAGATTAAATGAGTTTTGGGGCTAATTCTTCAGCAGTTACAGCACAATTTTCCTCAAGTGTTGCTAGAACCAGGTCATTATGAAAGTCAACAGGGTATCCAGTGCAAGCTGAATCTGTCAGATTGTAGTCACCAGTTCTAAACTTATTGAACCATCTTTGACACTTACTCACATTTAGAATGCCATTGCTGTACACCTCTGTAGTGCCTCCCTTGGCTTCGTTAGCATTTTCCATTTTCAGTATTCGTAAAACATTATATGCCTTATGTGCTCCTCTGACAACTTCATGATAACTGGGGCTTCTAAAATAAATTAACTAAAAAACTGTAAAGAAATGAATCAGCTTACACTTAATGCTATCAAGTCATCCTATAAAACTCATATGACTTTGAGAATAACTTCATTTAGATAAAAAAAAATAAGCATTTACACTTATCCTATCCCAAGAAACATTAATTATGGAATGACCTGGTAGATTTGTCGTGTATGAACGTTCCAAGTGTGTTAAAATAGGCTTGACCTGTATGAAAATTTCTTTATATTGTGTCAGGAAAGATAAGCCTAGATAAAAAAGTCCTTTATATTGTGTTAAGATATTTTGGTCTGTATGAAAGTTATTTTAAGATTTTGTTAAAATATCTTAGACTTGTACAAAAGTTGTTGTTTTTTAAATGTTCTTTTAAAGTAAGTTTGATTTGTAGAAAATTGTTTTGGTGTGTCTTCGGATACGTCTGATCTTTCACTAACTGTTGTTTATAACTTAACAGTATTCTCTGTTTTGATTTTTTCAAACTGTCATTATTGTATTTTCTTGGTCTAGTTTCTTCTCTCTCCTCCATTACCTTAACTAAACTTGTTGAATACTCGTGCAATGAGATCAGAGTTGTCTGTTCTCGAAGGAAATTCGTTTAAGCAGTTCTTTGCTGTTCTAAATGGAATTGTAACTCCGTGCAATAAACACGTAACAGACATAGAACAAGTAAATGGAAAAAAGAAATTGTGAATTTAAATAAAATACAGTTCCAGACTTTTGTCTCGCTCTTGCACGTGCATAAAAGCTTCGAGGAAACGCTGCACCAAAGATGACATTTCCATATCTCTTCGACTCCACTGTATACATCCAAAACTAAAATACATACAAATAATAGTCCCAACGATTAACTTTATCAATAAATGTTTCTTGTTTACTAACAACTGTTTATCTTCTTCCTTGAGGCTTAGCTTAACGATTTTGTAATTTCTTACTGTCGTTTCCTTTTCCTTGACTGAACAGTTTTTCCATTTAACAATCTACTTGTTTGTTTCATTCGATTTTTTTCTTTGCCAGTAAGCTTTTCCTGCCAAGTTTCTTGCCCTTCTGGATCTAAAATCGCCGCAATCCACCTGCATTTCATATTCCGCGTTTCTCT
The DNA here is from genome assembly GCA_011833715.1 of Carcinoscorpius rotundicauda. Classification (NCBI taxonomy): domain Eukaryota; kingdom Metazoa; phylum Arthropoda; class Merostomata; order Xiphosura; family Limulidae; genus Carcinoscorpius; species Carcinoscorpius rotundicauda. The sequence goes on from CM022395.1 coordinate 92,511,130, forward strand.
GATATTTTCTATTCCACACGTTCTTTCTGTTATCTGTTGTTTTTTTGTAGCTGAAACAATGTCGATTCTTTTAAAATTATATAAACCATCCCCCTTTTGAAAAGATTTCATTGCGAATATATTGTTTATTATTGTATTCTATATTGTCATATATTGTACTGAATGTACCGCTTTTTATTATATTGTTTATTACTATATTGTATATTATAATATACTTTTGAATGTATTTCTTTTTATTGCATTGTTTATTTAATATATTGCTTGTTATTACATTGTTTTATTGTATCTCTTATTAATTTTAAAAGCTTTCAGTTTGTGTAATAAATCTACGTACTTTGACGTTATGCTTTCTCTGTAATTTATTGAGTTTGACAAGTCAAACAACAAGGAAAAGCGATTTTCCCAGTAAAAATAAACGTCGAAGAAGAAAAACTCCGTTTACTCTTTTATATCTGTTGTAGTTTTGCTTAACAAATTCCAAAATGTTTCCGAAAAGATAAAAAAAACTATAGCACGTATGAATGTAGTTTAACGTAACAAAAATAAAGCTTATATTAAAAATAACAATGTCATGTGGGATATATAGGTATTCAACTGAATAAAAAATAGATCATAACAAAATCGTCTCAAACCTTTTCTATAAACCAAAGCTTATTTTCATAGCATTTTAAAAAAAGCAATCATTTTAAGGTCGTTACATATGATGTAAGTGTTATCACGTTGTATTTTACATTGTTTGAATCCATTGTGCACATTTGTGTTCTCTGGAAAATGAATACTAACTATGTGTAGATTACAATGAACTTACTTCTGGCTGTGCTTACCCTCTATCTAATTCACTGACACTTTGTTTAACTTGTGATATTAGAATAATGATGACAAACTATTTTGACACGCAGATGAAACACTTACTATTGTTATGGGTAAAAAACTATTGCTGTATTGGCAATACGTATAGACTGAATCAGTTCCTTCACAGTGTTATGCAAATAATAAAACTATTCCTGTGCTGATAAAGACTCGTTTTTGCACTGATGAAATGGCTTTTAGACACGTGTAGACTGTATCATTTCTCTATCCTGCGCTGGATAGAGAGCTATTCTGGTACTGATAATACAGCTTTCAAATACATGTACACTAGATCAGTTCTTTTTTGGTCTTATATTGGCTACAAGTGTATTGCGTTATTAATTACACTTTTCAATTATAGGTACGATGTAGTAGTTATTTTTTATCCTTCTCTAAAGTAGAAGGCTATTACAGCACTGATAATAAGAGATTCAGACATCTAAAGACTGAAAGAGCTCTCGAGAACGAATCAATTCTTACTTAGTTTTGTTACACAAAAATAGCTATTCATGATATAATAAACAAAAATTTCCGACAGTATGGGGACTTTAAGTTCTTTTTTAACCTTGAACTTGGAAGACAGCTACTAAATTAAATTGTCAGACAAATATAGGTCACATGAATTCTTTCTCGGTCGTATGCTGGTTAGGAAACTGTTAGCCTTACGAAAAACCTTTCATTGATCAATGATAAAACCTTAAAAATGGGATCAGACAACAACGTTTCTTTCTCTTAAAACATGTTTAAGTACAATAGATTTATTAAGAGATCTTAGGTTAACATGCTATTTCTCTTATGCTATCAATTTTCTTTCAACATAACTGTTGAAACCTTGCCTAAACGTATGTTCCGTGGGAAATTCATCCAATGTTGTCCTTGTCAAGCTCATTAATAGAAGACTGCATGAGAGAATATAGAATACAACAATACATCCTTGTACACATATGGTGTTCTGTTGTTTAACCTGGATAAGGTCAAATCCATCAGTGTTATGTAATGATGTTATAGATGCATAAAATGAAATACTTTATTTTTCGGTACACAAGATGTTACTTTTTACCCTTAATAAAACGCCTGCTATTACCCCTCGTCTTATACACAGGTTCAAAGATAAAGTTCCATTAAGAACTATCCGGTTAAAGGAATATTTAACTTAAAGTAAAACCAAGTTGTTCCTTTTACTTTTGTTTGCTTTCTTTGACTAAGTCTGTTGACATTGTGCCATCTAATACGTTACCATAACGTATTTGCAACTGCATCATTTGGCTCTATCCTTCATAACTAGAAGTCATTTATCTTACATGCCAGTTGTAATTCATCAAAACTGTTTTTTTGGAAATCTATTGATCTTAACCCTCACACTAAATCATTGCTAATATTATATTTAAAAATTCAGTCTCTGTGAAACACGTTTTTATAGCAGATCGCTATATTTTAAGCCTTAGTATTTTTGTAATAGAAAAGTAGCTTTTTTGTAATGAAAACTTGTTTATCTAGTATTTATGACTTAAGTTGTGCCGTATTGAGCTGTTTGCAGCGTATAAAACACACTTTCGTTTGTATTTATTACCTCAGAGCACTTTTAGCACTATTTAAAAAGAAATTCTAAAAATTTAGTCACATAAACAAAGAGTATTAGCTGGGTCACTGATCCATCCCACAAAAGATGGACTATTTTTGTTGTTTTGTCATCAGAGACATCAATTAACTGTCCAGTTGGGCTTGGAATGATCACAGGTACATTAAACAACTTGAAAATAACCAGTGATAATGGTATTTTTGTGGTTTTATATGTTGCACCATGACCGGTAAAACACATAAGGTTGTTTAGACACCTAAGAGTATTGGGTGACGCTTGTGGTGACAATCTAAATCTAGTGCATCGAAAGCAATTCAATGACTTTTTGGGTAATCATGCTGATCATTCTAACACGTTTGTGCAAGTAGATGGTTTTTTGAGTTGAATAGCACCATATAGACACAGGCAGTGCATGTTTGGACCTGGTATGACCTGATGGTTAGAGCATTCGATTCACAACCATTGAGTGACGGATTCGAATCCTCTTTGTTAAAAGTGTTCGTTCTTTCAATTGAGGGGGAGCTATAACCTAATGATCATTTCCACTACTCTTGGTAAAAGATTGGCCTAAAAAATAGTCGTGAGTGGTATTGACTATCTATCTTCCCTCTCGTAGGTTTCATCAGGTTAAACATGTCTGAAAATCGCTAAGGTGCTCCAATGGAAACTCAGATCTATAATATTTCTTGTCCAATAAAGCAACCATTATTTTTACTTGGAGAGCAAAGAATGTTGCAAAAGATGAAATACGGCAGATGGTCATACAACTTTTGCAAAATGTTTGGTTGTGTCAAATAGTGATTGTCAGAAAAAAAGAAAGATGCATCACAATTATGTATCGATTGTCTATGGGTAAACACTATATATATATTGTTGAAGCCTTTCATTTACCACAGATTGATGAATGTTTAGACATGATAGAGAGCTCATACTAATTTCAAACCAATGGATTAAACATTCAGATACCGAATAACAAAAGCATGACAAAAACTAATTTTGAAAAGAAGATGATCTACATGAGTCCACGCCATTAAAGTGTGTTTTTGTAAAGCACTCGAAACTTTTAAGCTACTGACAGAGCTCAAACTCAAATGCCTGCTATGGAAAAGATACCTTGTCTTTATTGATGATGTCTCGATGTTTAACTCTATTTTATAAGCAGCATCAGGAAAACTAAAGATGGTATCTTAGCTCGTATGAACGGCAAACTTGAAACTTAAATCAGAAAAGTGTTAATTCATAAAAATTGAAATGAGGTTTCTCTCTCACATTTTACGTTGAAATATATTATAAAAAAACATGCTAATATAATTATGGTGAGAAATTGGCTTCGATCTGTGAAGAAATGATAATTCCATAGTTTTATTAGGTAACAGCAAAGTATGTGAAGCTATATCTTATTAAAACGTACTTGACAAGATATGTTCAAACATGATCTTAAATCCCAATTTCAACACCGGTTTTGGTAACTACCTAAATTTTTCACGATTTCGTTACACATTCTCATGAAAAGTGTTGTCAACCTGCTGTAGTTTCTCAGATCTTCCAAGTTCAATTACCTATAAATAATCAAACAAATTTTTGTGAAATAATCGAACGTAAAAATGAAACTGAAAATAAGAAATTTTAAGTTGGCTTCACATCGGCTTGGCATGCTCTCAGTAAGTTTGTGCAAACATTTCTGAGTGATTGACTACCATCCTTCTTAAAGTGCTTCATAAAGTTCGTCTTCCGTTTATGTCTTGTGATATTTCGGTAATTGGTTTAATTCAACCCATAAATTTTCAATCGGAATTATATTAGGTGATTCACATGGCAATTCCATAACATCAGTTCTCCTATTCCGGAGATATCTTTAACTGATTTCAGTACTGCAGAGAAACTTCTTTGTTCATTTTGTAGGCTAGCTGGAAAAAGAAAATCTAAGAAACTACAGCTTGTCTACAACACTTTTTGCAAAAAATCTTCCTAAAATCAAGAAAGTTCAGGTAGTTAAGAAAGCAGATGTTAAAATTAGAATTTGAGTTCATATTTGAACATGTCACATCGAGTGCGATCTAAGAACATAGTTTTACATCATTTTCTGTCATCTAATAAGAGCTATAATAAATTAACAACATTTTCAAGGGGTGAACATTTTTTTCTATCCTCCTCTGTATATCAGATACAAGTTACATGAAAGCATGTCAAACACGTAGATAAGTTGTGTCTAAGAATTACAAAGAAAGTTTTGGTGCACTGGCTTGGTTTGAAGTCTGGAGAAGGTACTGATAAATTACTGAAGAATGAGGGCACCATCTGATGTAATCTTGACTCTACTGGCAATGGATTGGAAGTTTTGTATATTTATTCGTTGGTCTTCATTGAAACAGGTAAGGAGTTGTTGAAGCTGGAAGTAACCAAAAATGTCACTTCCAACCTTACATTTCATATGGACGGGACTGACAACAACGTTAATATGATCATTAAGCCAAAAACCCGATAACTGAAAAGAAAAATTATTCCTTTCTTTCCAAGATATCTGGTGCTACAAAGTGTCATGCGTGCGACACATTGTATGATTTCCACTTGATTATCCAAAGCTCAGACTTCCAGATAGTTAGTAATTTACTGGCAGAAAGGATGTAGCAACCTCTTGCTTTCCAAGTCAATAATAGTAACATAGAAGGCTATGGATGCAATAATTCATATTGTTAATATTTGATCATTAAAGTTAAGATAGCCATTAGTTCGCACAACTAATAATTTAAAGAAAATTGAATTTGTTTGCTTTCTGAACTACCGAGTGTTAAAGCCTATGAGAAAGTTTGGCTTAGATTTATTGACTTCTAGTCTATTATTGAGAGTTAGAAACATTATGTATTTAAAAGGGCATTGCTGTTCACTACCTTTCAAAGCATATAGTGAATCTTCTGATGCAAAACACGTTTTCTGGTATTTTAAAAAAGCACAAAAAATCTTGCTGAGCAGTTTGAGCTTCACAGACTATATTGCTCAGTACGTGTTAGAGTTTTAATCGATTTTCGTATGTTGGGTGTACAGAGACTAGAGATTCCAGGTTTTCCTGAGTGCGTATTAAGTACAGTAGCAAAGTTCAAACTTTAATATTTGTAGATTTACTATTAATCCAAAGACTTTGATCTGCTTCGATGTTATCAGAGATTATTTATTTTTAAGACGTAAAATAAACATGAAATGAGTTAAAAAGTTTCCTGGTTGACAGTACCATCACTAATAAACGAAGCTATTACAGATAACTTGGAATTTACCAAAGTTGTTCATTTGTTTGCTGGAGACGAGCCGTATAAACCACTACATTCCTTGGCAACGTATATATATGTGTGTGTAAACAAATACAGACAGAGGTAAAAGTTGAAATCAGTGAAAACTAGACTGAGTAACCTCTTATGAGTAGGGTACGAACAATCTCAACTTCCATTCTTTTCTAGTGGTACCAGGCTCTTTCTACGTAGCAACCAGATAGCGAGTTAGAAATTATGCTGGCTGTAAGAACTGTGATATTCATATTTCAACTCTTCAGAAAGAGCAGTAGGTAAATGCATACCCATAGGTAGTTTATTGAATGTAAACTCGGGGAAATGTGGGATTTGCGAGCCCTTAAGTTTCTTGTGTACATGTTCTCTAAGCAGAGATGGACATCAATACACTTTTATCTTGTAGACGTTATGTTTAACCAGTAACTAGTTCATGGCCATAATTGAGTGTTATGAGTCCTTCTTAAATCTTTATCCATTGGACATTGGTAATGCTTTGCATTTGAACCTAGATTTATAGGGTTTATGGTCCAGTACAACCAAAATTCAATAATTTTTTTCTCATCTAGCTAAAGTTCTTGAGATGGCCCATTTTTTCCTTTTTCTATTTTCCTTGCTTGATGACTCTTTTTTTTAATGTATCATCCTCTTCAGCCTATAAAGCCTTACAGCTTCATCAGAATACTCATAATTTCTTTTACCTATAGCAGAAACATGAAGCCATTAATGATATGGAAGGAGCTGGATTAACATTACCATAAGCAAGTCCATAAAAAGAGACGTGTTGGTTATACACGCATCTACTGGGAGATCTCACCAAACTGATAAACAGTTTGGCACTAAAGTCTCTACATGCTAGGCTAACCACAAGAACAAATGAAGGCTCTCATGCTGCCTTTGATACTTGAAATTTCCCAGCATTGGATTGTAGGAGTCAATAACATCGCATCTGGAATAATTAAATATTCCAGCAATCCAGTAGTAGGAGATCGTGCTATTGCTGATGCAATTAATTCAGCTAAAGACGGAAAAAAATGATCAAATGACTTGCTCTACCACACAATGTTTCATGACCACAAAGAGAAGATGAATAATTTGCATCTTAAACATGACTGCTACGCTGCTCAGCCCAAAGAGAGTTTGTCGATGTTCGTTGTATCTTGAGAGTCTTCCAAATTCTGAAAAGTGAAATGTAGTCTGATGTCCACAATATTTCAAAATTAGCAATGAAAATAAGAGTGACTACAATACAGGTGAGCTATATGACTTGTTCAACAGTTTCTTCTATCAAAGAAATAGTTGAATCTGCTGGACAATTTTAAAAACTTGTGATGCTACACTTTCCAAGGCACTAGAAACAAAGTGACCACGAAAGACATATAGAAGTTTATCCAAGTGTGGCTTTCCATTGAAACCACCAAAGATGGAATGAGTTAACCCAAGGTAGAGCTGATTTCAGTATTCGAATGAAATTTTTCGGAGGTGGCATTAAATGTTGGAGCCCTTGACCTATTACAACTCGAAAAATAAGGTGAGATGAAGAGTCACGCCTCTATTAGGATATAAAAAAGAAGTCTTTAACCCGTAAGATTGGTAGGTGCTCAGTTGAGGCAGATGTTTGGTATCAGACATGTAAATATGAATATAATAGAACGTGCATTATACCTGAAAGTTAAAATACAACAATACAGAAATTTTACAAAGTACCATAAAATCAAAGCTATTTTGCTCTATATAATATTTGTGTACATACTATGAAGTGCAACACAACAAAGAGAAATGTTTAGAAAGTGGACAATATTCCTTCTGCACTCACGAGTGCTTATGATTCACAAGAAAATAAGTTTTTTTTTCATTCATTATTTTTCCATCCAAATGAGATAATGGTAAGTTTAGATGCAGGTATTTATTTTTACTTTAACGATTTATTTTGGGTATTTTTAATTTTAAGTTTATAAGCAAAAATTTTTGTATTGCAGATAATGTAAGTTGACATTCAATGACTTTATCTTGTGGTATGTACTAGAACTGTTCAATATTAGAGGTTTGACTTATGTGTGCCATGTTAAGCTCTTTTTTTAAAAAAACGTAATTAAGTAAAAGTGCACTTTTACCATGTTGAAAAAACAAAACTAAAACGTCTGATATTTATTTAGGAGATTTTTATGCAAATTACTTTGAAAATTTTGTGATGAAGAAAAAGTAATTTTTAATCTTCACAAGAAAACAGCTTTGCCGTCGGAGTGGTCAACACTGTTATTCCGTATATTCAAATACGGAAAAAATACTTTTTACTTTAGTAAAAATACTCCCACCGGTAGCAAAGCGATATGTCTGTCGACTTACAACGCTAAAAACCGGGTTTCGATACCGTGGTGAGCAGAGCATTGTGTAGCTTTGTGCTTAATACAAAACAAACAAAATAATAGTTAGGTTTGGTTTATTTGGAATTTCGCACAAAGCTACACTAGGGCTATCTGTGCTAGCCGTCTCTAATTTAGCAGTGTAAGACTTGAGGAAAGATAACTAGTCATTATCACCCACCGCTACTCTTGGGCTACTCTTTTACAAACGGATAGTGGGACTGACCATCACATTATAACTCCTCCACAGCTGAAAAGGTGAGCACGTTTGGTGTGATGGACATTCGAACCCGAGACCCTCAGATTACCAGTCGAGTGTTTTAATCACATGGTCATGCCAGGCAAAACAGTAGTAACAATACGTAATTGCACAATGTGATTTTGTGTGTGCCAAAGACTTGTTATTGAAAGTTTGCCGTGAAGGTAAACATACCGTATTAAAAGCTCTTGTATTAAAACTGAGGTTAGTACTGTGTGTTTAAAGGGTCGATCAGATCGAACCATCGCGATATGGAAAACAGAACTTTCAGACTAGTATAGACTTCATAATTTATATCTTAGTAATTTGCTAGGTAGTGTGTTCTTCCACCACTGGTAATAGGCTTTCTGATGTGTATGAATTTAATCATCTGTTTCTTAACCTTTTACAGTGTAGCAAACTATTTCAGTACTAACAGTATGAACTTGTACGAGATAGAAAGGTATTTGCTAAATGGTAATAAAGTTTTTCAGACACACATAGAGTGGATGAATCCTGTTAAATCCTTATGCTGGATAACAAGGGTTTAAAGCAGTTATAAGAAAGCGTGAGCTCTTTCTGAGTGTTGTGCTCGTTATGAAGGTGCTTGTGTATTGTTAAAAGAGCTATCAGACATATAAAGGCTGGATATAAATAGCTTAGGAATATTTATTGCTTACTTTATCTTAGAATAAGGGCTCTTTTAGCATGAATAGATGCATATTTTTGTTTCAAAAGCTTTCTATTCATTTCTTGCATCCTCGCATAAAATTCCCAGAGTTGATAATATGTATGCAAACGCCTTTTATTGTACTTATGGTATATATATATATATACACATACCACACACACACACATACAAGATTTGTTTCTTTTTTGAATTTCGCCTAAAGTTACACAAGGGCTATCTGGGCTACCCGCTACTAATTTATTAGTGTAAGACTAGAGAAAAAGCAGCTAGTCATAATCACCCACCACCAACTCTTGGGCTATTCTTTTACTAACAAATAGTGGGATTGACAGTAATATTATAACGCCCTCACGACTGAAATTGCGAGCATGTTTGGTGCGAAAAAGATTTGAACCTGCGACCCTCAGGTCATGAGTCGAGCACTCTATCCACCTGGCCATGCCAGACCATATATATAAGAAATAATATTTGATGTGAAGGACTTCCTTCCTATTATAGTCTATTACAAGCTAGTATAGTCTCCAAAACATTAGCTTAACCGACAGCAGGTTTTGAATAACGAGGAAGAGAGTTTAAGGTAAGGGTGTGAGAGTGGAAATTGGCTCTGTGAACAGCTCCGGGTAAAAGAGATTGTATGATCAATAACAAATGTAAAAACCTATACAGGGCTAAAGCAACAACATTACTATATATTTGACACATGCTACTTTATTATGTTATAACAAAATGGAAAAAAAATGTGGAAAATTATTTAGATACAAATGATAGAGTGGTATGTATTTCTGTTTGGGTAGATTTAAAAATAAACAAAGCCAAGGATATCAGATTTGTCTTCCAAAAAGGAGACAAAACCAAGAATATCTTGTGAGGCTAAATGACTTATTAGGGCATTCATTGAATTTAGATTAATTCCAGTTTTAAAAGAAATTATATCGAATGAATATAGCAAATTATCTGAATAATGAAGTTTACTTAACTTTCAGCTAGGAATAAATCAAAGTGTGCATTTCTCAACCTTTAACACCACTGTATTTAAAATTTATTTAAATTACTTTACTATGTCACTAAAGAAATAAAATTGACACCAACACATAAATGATAAATTAACCTTGTCTGAAAACTATCCTCTAAAATTTCTGAAAAATAACAAATGTAATATTTCAGTAAAACTACGTTTTTGTGTTATTTTCTTTATGCTATCTGTAAACAACATTAAAAAATACGAAATAAATATAAGTTACTATTTGTCTTTCTAGAATAATGGCGCTTTATAACCAAACATTTCATTTGTTTATTTTAAATAGCTTAAGGTTCATAATAGTGTACACATGTTTCTGTTTAAGTTTATTACCCTTCAAACAGCGTCGAATAGTTACACCGACACATAAATTGGAACGCAGTAGGTGAATGCGCAGTTCACGTTAACATATCGTATGACGTAATGAACTAGTTGTTCGCCAGCGTCCTCTAAATCTTTGAAAATTAGTGATATTTTTACCTAGTCTAAACTAATTCAATACATTTCTAAAATTTGTTTTTCTGGTTCTTTTATAACAATAAGTAAAAAAATACAATAAAACAAGAAATAAATACCTTATATTTGAATTCTAGTTCTTTTTCCTTATTTTTTATTTCGCTGTTGGTTTACTAATGAAATTTAAACGTTCTTTTTATAATGATGATACTAAAACAATAACTTATATTCACGTAAATAATTCTTCTGATAACACACACAAAATAAACAATGTTATATGGCTATCATAATGTAATTCGCTTTCTAACTAAATCAAGAGGGGCTTAAGAAAATCCCCTTAGCTGCTTTTTCTGAATACCCCTTGATAATCTTGAAAACTAAGATAAAATTAACAAAACTGTCTGAACAGATTAAAACTTAGCATTTTTATTGGTTACAAATGAGGTATATAAAACATCGGAGAGATTATATAGTTTCAATTTCTGATCGAGGGGAGTGGTAAATAAATTATAGAATGGTTTTTACTTCAGAGAGAGAGAGGTAAATAAAGTTGAGAATGTTCTGTACTTTAGAGAGGAGTGGTAAATAAAGAAGAGAATGGCCTATACTTCAGAGAGAGAGAGTGGTAAATAAAGTAGAGAATTGTCTGTATTTCAGAGAGGAATAGTAAATAAAGTAGACAACGGTCCGTACTTTAATGAGGCGTGGTAAATATAGAAGAGAATGGCCTATGCTTCAGATAGAGAGTGGTAAATAAATAAGAAAATAGCGTATATTTGAGAGAGAGGGTGGTAAATAAAGTAGAGGATTGTCTGTACTTTAGAGAGGAGTGGTAAATATAGAAGGGAATGGTCTATTCTTCAGGGCCCGGCATGGCCAAGCGCGTAAGGCGTGCGACTCGTAGTCCGAGGGTCGCGGGTTCGCGCCCGCGTCGCGCTAAACATGCTCGCCCTCCCAGCCGTGGGGGCGTATAATGTGACGGCCAATCCCACTATTCGTTGGTAAGAGTAGCCAAATAGTTGGCGGTGGGTGGTGATGACTAGCTGCCTTCCCTCTAGTCTTACACTGCTAAATTAGGGACGGCTAGCACAGATAGCCCTCGAGTAGCTTTGTGCGAAATTCCAAAACAAACAAACAAACTATTCTTCAGAGAGAGAGTGGTAAATATAATAGAGAAAGATCCGTACTTCAGAGAGGAATGATAAATAAAGTATGAAATTGTCTCTATACGAATGTATACGAATAATTTTGACATCAAAGTAATATAAATTTTAAATGTGCCTCTGTGAAAGGTCCTGATATGCGAATCTTATTATAAATATATATTCTATATCCGCTTGCATGAGAACTGTGACATATTGCACTTCCTCTATTCATTTTTTTCATTATTCTGTGATGTCTTGAGTTTAACGTAAATTACTCACTACAGTATGATATGTTTAAGGTATAATATATTTTCTATAGCCTTAACCTTTTTCGTTTTGGGTTTTATAAACTAGAAAGTCAGTCTCACTTACTACACCCACAAGTTACATCCAATGGCTGACTGGTCTTACTTTGGGGCGATAGTAAAAAACTTATAAGGATCAATTTATTGATAACCTAATAATATGTGACAAATACATTAAATTGCACTGCATATTGTTCTTACATATTATCAAGCTATGAATGAGGAGGCTATAAACTGAAAAGAAAGCAAACCCTTCCCTGAATAATTTTACTTTTTATGATACTTGCACGTTCAGTGGTTACAAAACTCATATGTAAATATAGTTCCTCATAGAAACGTGATGGTGTAGATAAAAAGTAAAAGACATGTATGCTGTGTATGAGAGTATATCATCGTTTTAAATATGCAAAACACATTCATGAAATAGCGGCTGAAGCTGCCCAATGTTGTTTTATATCAACTATCGTCTTACTTCTCTTCAATTTCTCTGTCCCTAACTTATTCTCAGCTTCGTTCTCCCAGATATCCACTCGTTTGTAGGAGCTTAATAAGTCTGTGAGTATTTGCAATACATTTAATAGTCATATTGATGTCTATAAAATCTGAATTGAGCATATACGCATAATGTCACCAGTGGATGTTTGTATCCACGGCATGAGAAGGTTTTGTCTGAAAGCTACTGTACAGTTTGAAACATACTTGTTGACATCAGCGTTGTAATCTCCAAATAGCTTTACTAGACCAAATAGTTCTTGTCCATTACCCCTCAGTCTGTTGTCTCTCAATGACATTAAACACATGGGGGACTACTCCAGTAATATTGATGTTTAACTGATGAAATTTATTAATGTACCTTCGAGAATGCCATGTTCATACTGACCCACAAGTTTTGTCTGGTTGAAGAAACCAGCGGCCTTTATTTAATCATTTTCCAGCTCGTGTGTAGCTTCACCGCTGTGTCAATAACGTTAATAACAGCAATAATGTTCATTAGACAACGTGTCAGCTATGTAGCACAAGGGTTTTCACCTTTCCTGTGCCTCACATGTACTTCACTGCTTTTCCTGTGTTTGTTCCTTAGATACTTCCAGCTATTACAGACGTTGATCACTGTGATGTTATTTACTGCATCCACACACAAATAAAGACTTGGTATTATTGCCTGAAAAGCATAAGTAAGTAGAGCAGAAAAGCTCTGTGGTAATTTGAATACGAGAATGTCATCGGTAAATTTTTAATATTTACCGTGTATACCGTGACTTGATAGCTAGAAAATATGTTCATACCATCAAATATTTGACTTCATGAAAGTCGTCTGCTTCTTTGTATGCGTCGTATAAATTACTGTTGCTTGAGATTCGTATTGTACATCTTATGTTGTGAGACGTTCCTGTCGTATATCTTACCGTTGTGTCAAGTTCCCGTTGTATATATTACTGTACTGTGAGGTTCCCGTTGTATATCTTACTGTACTGTGACGTTACCGTCGTATATCTTACTGTTGTGTGAGGTTCCCGTTGTATATATTACTGTACTGTGAGGTTCCCCTTGTATATCTTACTGTACTGTGACGTTACCGTCGTATATCTTACTGTTGTGTGAGGTTCCTTTGTGGGTTCAGCTGTCTCGGTAACTTGACCATTATATTCAGGTCGCACAGTGTCAAGAGTTTCTTTTCGGTCAGTTGTTTGAGTAACTGTAACATTTTGAAATCTTCAACATCTGAAGTGATTTCATAGTTCTACTTACGAAGCAGATGTAATGTAGCTTGTAAAAATCACATTTCTGGAATTAATATGAATAAATAATTTAAATATCATATACAACAGTAATCTGACTTATTGTACTTAAATTTCGTTTAATAAAACCAGAAAACTTTTCCAGTGTTAAGCAAAATTCTCCATCGCCCCCAACCTACTAAACACCTTTACAGTGTCATTATCAACCAGACCTATACTGATCAGTTGGAATGGGTATCAGCTCCTAATGCCTCTTGGTATAAGACATAAACTATTTTAGAATCACTGATCAAGTGTGCGAGTGCCACAGAAATTAATTTATTTTGTAAATGTATCACTTTACATGATACATGAAAATGTGTGAAATACTGATATCGAAAAAACAAATTATAAGTTCCAAATACTCTGTCTTGTGCTCATTATTTTCTCGCGAAATGGTTTCAAAATTTCAAATATGATAATCAATCAAGAACATACCCAAAAATAAACTCTCAGCTTGTTATATGAGAATATATTAAATATTCTACTGGCTAACATGAATGAAAAAAATATTATTTATACGCAAAGTATTGATACTCCAATAATCTTGCAGCGAAAGTGCAAAACTAGAAATATTTTGTTCAGTCCTATTATAATTGGATATACAAGAAATACTGCGAAACTTTAAGGCACTAATGTTGTTTTTCTCAAAGCCAGTTATATAATAATAGTTATAGAAGTTTGCTTTATGTGTGTTATTATTCTGTGTTATTAGATGCATTATTTAAGTAAATAAACATTCTTTGGTGTACTGGTATCATCATTACAAAAAAACTAAACTCTTATTTCATTGAACCCAGATTGTATAGCTGGTTAAGGCACTTTACTCGTAATCTGAAGATCGTGGATTCCAGTCCCTCCATCCCAACAAACATATCCTCTATTTCAGCCTTGAGTGTTATAATGTGACGGTCAATCCTACTATCCGTTGGTAAAAGAGTAGCCCAAGAGTGTAAGCACAGTTAAATCAAGGACGTCTAGAGTAGATAATCGTCATGTGGTTTTGTGCAAACTTCAAAAACAGATAAACTTATTTCATCAGCAATCAAACTGATATTAAGAAGCTGAGAGTGAGAACCACACTTCTTGTTTCTTATGTTCATTTTTATAAAAGTAATTACAATGTAAATATTAGAAACGTATTAGTTTAAATTAGGTAATATAATGTTGTTGTTGCTGTTGTTGTTGTTTTGAATTAAGCACAAAGCTACACAATGGGCTATCTGTGCTCTGCCCACCACGGGTATCGAAACCCGGATTTTAGCGTGTAAGTCCGCAGACATACCGCTGAGCCACTGGGGGGCGGTAATATAATGAAAAATAGTAATAATACATTTTTCCACGTAATACTCTTTTGCTCGCGTGTAACTCATGCGTTATGTCATTCAATTAGATGAGCCACTCGTTCCCTAAGTCATTTACAGCTGCTATTGAAGGATTATTAGTTATACATGGTTCATAGAGCAATAAAAACATCAAAGCAAGTACACACAGATATAGACTGTTAGGTTTGTTTGGAGCTTCTTTTAGCGACATGAGGACCATCTGTGCTATCCTTCCCTAATTCAGCAGGCTAAGGCTAGAGAGAAATCAGCTAGTTATCACCACTTGCTGGCAAATTTTAGGCTACTACTTTACCAACGAATAGTTAGATTGACCATTACATTGTGACGACCTCAAAGCTGAAAGGGCGAGCATTTTTGGTGTGATTGGGATTAGAACTCACGACTCTCATACTGCGAGTCGAGCACTTCTAATCACCTGGCCCTGTCGTGCTCGACTGTTATGAAATTAATCTATTTAGGATAAACAATTGTCGTTTCTGTTGCACTTTGCAGTTATTCTGGAAATAAAAAGAGTAAATGATATTAATTTTGTTTTTTGTGTGTGAACGCGTAATATGGTTGAAAGATCAATGATTCTGCTTAGCGTTATGGTAAAAAGAGTACATGACAAAATACAACAATGTTTCAGAGGCTACGCAACTATATTTGAAAAGATTAAGATGAATAAAAATAAAACTTCTGAAAATTACCATCACTCAGACTTTTCAATACTCTGATTACGTATATTCATGGGCATTAGTAAAAATATGTAAAAAAAATATTCTTTTTTTCTGAAAAAGCTAACTAAATTTCTTGAAGATACACGTACAATATTAAAAGTTATAATGCAAATGATTTTCTCTATGATTCATGGTCGTTCATAATGATCAAACCCATGTGAATAGAAAACAACAAGCCCCCCAGTGGCTCAGCGGTATGTCTGCGGACTTACACGCTAAAATCCGGGTTTCGATACCCGTGGTGGGCATAGCACAGATAGCCCATTGTGTAGCTTTGTGCTTAATTCAAAACAACAAACCCGGAAGAAAGATGAAATTGAAGACAATTGAAAGTGAAGATGAGAAGCTTTTCTGATACACATGTGGTGAAATTCTACATCTTTCTCTTAATTACAGAAGTGATAGCAGTAGACGCAAGCCAGCTCGTGAAGAAGATAAAAATATTATATAAGAGACATCAGGAAATGCAATTAGACCAAGTCCATAAATAATGGCAGATGCTAACACAACTTTAACACAGATAATAACAACTGTAGAAACCATAATTTAAGCACAATGTGCAAGGATCAGTATATGAACACGTCTGGTTCAAAGATCTACTTAGTAGACGGTCATGTTCATCAGATCTGATCCACATGTTATCAGGCACACGACTTGAGAAAGTATCTCTTCATTAAATACGAAAATAAATAACACATTAATCAAAAAATGTAAAATATCTATAACATGCAAAATTACTTAAAAAGTGTAATAATTTTAATTAATTAATAAATAACATAATTAACTAACATAATGTACTACTGAATGTGTTTTCAGTTTTACTTAGAGAATTGATATATTTATAGTATAAATGGCCTTCATTGTAACGACATAGGATGTAAATATAGCTTAGGATAAATAGAGCAGACATGACATTTGTTTAAGAAGAAAATGTAATTGTATTGGCTAATAAAAGAATAATATTCGAGGATGCTATATTGTCACAATATAATCAGCTACTAATTAAACTAAACAGAGTAGAATTCCACTCTTTTAAAAAAAACTTAATCGAGAAAACATTGTTAATTTTAAAGATGTTATGAAGCCAATTTTTCCATTGGTACAGTTTCTGTAATGTAATTTTTAAAAATAACTCAATCATTATTACTAAAATATTTATAAACAGTTAAATAGGAAATATTCTAAAGAACTATATAATATATTAGGAGAAGTAACTGGTATTAAAAACAACGTTTCTATTTCGAATGGAAGTAAGCCAAAGAGAGACTGCGAATTAATTAAGCGAAAAGGTAAATTATATGAGTTAGAACTAGGTTCGGCATGGCCAGGTGGTTAGGGCGCTCGATTCGTATCTTAAGGGATTCGGGTTCGAATCCTTGCCACTCCACACACTCTGGCTCTTTCAGCCGGGGAGGTTGTATAATGTGACATCCAATTCCATTATTCGTTGTTAAAAGTGTAGCCCAAGAGATGGCGGTGGGTTACAATGGCTAAATGCCGTCATTCTATACTTTTACTCCTCAATTAGAGACGGCTAGCCCAGACAATCTTTGTGTAATTTACGCGAAATTCAAAACAAACAAACACTTTCAGTTATAGAAGGAAATGAAACAACTATCATAAAATGAATGTTCCATAAGTCAAAGGTCATTGTTGGATTGACAGGAATAATATGCCTAAAGCAGGAGGAGTTGACCTTCCAATCATTGCAACAACTGTCATTTAGTGTAAAAACACAACAGAACAGAATCTGCCAGATTAAGAGTTCCTACTTTATTTCCTTGTCAATTAGGAAGAATATGTAAAATCAGAGAAACGATTACAGCCACATTTACAGCACCTAATACAGACCAATAATGATGGAATTTGCATCTGAGACATAAACACTGCAGCTGTTAAACTACCATAAAAAACCGTGCATAAATACTCGTGAAGGGTACTGATGAATTGTATCAGATAGTTAAATACTTATTTTAACAATGATGGTAAAACCCGGGAATTCATGTGTCCGTTTTCTTATGGCAAAGCCACATCGGCTATCTGCTGAGCCCACCGAGGGGAATCGAACCTACAATTTTAGCGTTGTAAATCCGTAAACATACCGCTATACTAGCAGGTGGCCGGGAATTCATACTTAGTTACATGAAATAATAAACACTCCTATTTAGAGAATAGAAACAAAAAATATATATTATGAAATATATAAAAGGAGTGATCAGATTATATGATCCAAAATCAGGAATATATTCATAAACAGCATTATGATGTAATCACACACCAGTTGCATAAAATTAAAATGAGATGTCGAAATTATGCAAAAATAAAATAACACAATGTAACACAAATTTTGTTCCTGGATAGCATGTGTTGTTCCTTAATTGCTTATGTTGTAAAATTATAGAAAATGGCCATTATTCTCTTCAAACTTTGCTATTGTGACCTGGATAATGAAATTTAGAAATTAACCTATTTTATATGTAAAAACGGGCAAATTTTCATTTATATAAGGTCTGAATAAAACAAAATATGAATCAAGATTTGCATGTAATTATACTAAAGTTATACAAAAATGTATGGAAGTGAGTAGTTTCTCGAGATTTGCGACTGTAATATAAGTCACTTTCACGTATAAGCCCCTAGATATAGTCTCCCATCATGTTTTCGTTATACGCTCCCAGGTAACAAAAGCAAAGTTTGAAGAGAAAAATAAGTCTTTTCGATTTACTTTAGGTATCGGGAAATAACACTTTCTGCCCAGGAGCAATAAAAAGCAAAAATTTTGTTACATTGTATAATCTCACCACGATCGTTTTAGTTTTACAAAACTCATACATATGGCACAAGATTATCTGGTATTTAGAGTGATTTAACCTTATATATAGTACGTCCTAAATGTGCAACGATGTGACTGTCAGGTAAGAATAAAAAGTTGTGAGGAGCTGATTATTTTAAACGGATGATAATTTGTTGCAAACCTACACTGAAGCTAAGAGGTAAAGGTAAGTACATATTATCCAAAGTTAAAAATAAAAATACTACACATAACAGAATTGACGTAAGACGAAAAAATTAATTATTCAAAATTAAATAATCCAGTGTAGAACTATAAGGATTTGAGGTTATGCTGTAAAACCTGCAATTTACTTCTGATAAGTGAGGATTAACTAGTTTAAAAATTATCTCAAAATGTCATGGTATTTTTATTAAAAAGTGTGTGGAGAAAAGTAATTCGTACTTGAAAAGTGGTTTGATGGTTGGTGAGCTCAAACCTACACATTGTGCTACCTGTATTCTACTCACTGCAGGTTTTGAAACTGGATATTTAGAGTCATAAGTCTGCGACTTATGGTGAACCACTCAGAGTAATCAGAAATTGACTACTCCAACTCTGGTAACACTATGATTAGTTATCATATTAATATTACCGATTCAGAAGAAAATTAAACAGTGAAATTCAACGATTTCTGGAGACAAAAACAAAAATATGAATCAGTTTAACTGCTTATCCAGTAGACAAAAATTAAAAATTATCAGTACAAGTGATAACGATAGCTAATTTTATTAAAATGTAAAAGTTCGAAATTATATAGCAAATCAGTGAGGTATAGATAAAATTGACAATATGGTCACATTCAGAACCAAGGAGCTGGAGAGACGAGTACAAAATGGAAAACAAATGTCGTCTCTGATTTATGAAAGAAGAATTAAAATGATAAAAAGCGGTTAAAGAATGCAATAAGTAAAACGAAAAGAGAGACTGAAAGCATATGATCTCGCTACAATTAGCATGAAATGAATTTAAGTGATAAAGTGGAAGCCACTGTGTTGAAAACATAACCTTAAGTGTCAAAACGATACGTAATAAAGAAACTCGCATTTCGCATATAATTAGACATACATACTCTATAACGAAGAGGGATGCAGTGATAACCTCGAGCTGTTCCGGATGATGGACAGGCATATTATCGAAGATCTAACTGTAAATGTCCTGCACCATCTTTCAGTCTTCATATTTTACATCCAGCATCATGTGGACTGAATCGTGATATTTCCACATAAATTAGTTTAAAACTATGAGATGTTTTTCATTTTATTTAGGGTGTTTTACAGAAATTATGAAATATGCAATAGTAAAATAGAAGTCAGGACTCGGTCTTCCTGCAAGTGCCTTCCTATTTCATGGAAAGGCTGAAGAGTACTGTAGTTTGTACAAGGTTAATGGGTTGTATGAGTGGCTAGAGAACCGGTAATCTATATGACACTGGGCATTTAAAGTCTCAACAAAAAGTGGTACAGTGTATCACTGTTAGTTGAAACTGTAAATATACTTATATATATCATTTATTTAACGCCAATTATGTGTTAACATTAAAAAATACTATTTTGACTGTTTGATTCTGACAGGTATAGGAACATAGTGTAATTAAACACCACGTGTCTGACTTGAGCCGCTTAATTTAAAAAAAAAAATATATATATATATATAATTTTATTCAGATAACTTTTGGAATAAACTGTTGGCTTAAAATTTTATTAAATTAAGCAATTATAATAAAGTTTAAGATTAATTTGTTGAGATATTGTTATTTTAATCAGAAAGTTTGGGTAATATATTGGAATATTATAATGCATTTTCAATGCATTTATCGCGTAAGATCAATTTCTTTATATAAACCTGAAATTGTGATGTTTGAAAAATGTGATGAGATAAAGAGATGACGACATTATTGTTTATCTGAAGACCAATTCTTTTAATCTCTGAGAAATATCGGTGCTGTATACCAACTGATTAAAAACCAAAGTGTCAGACCATTTGCGGTGGGCTGGAAAAAAGTCCAATAAGAACCTTAGAGTGAACTAAAGTGATAAGTAGTGACATGGAATTGGAGTGCAAAACAAATAAATTGGTAACCTGAGGTCAGAATAAAAACATCAATGAGACCAAATACTTTTCGTTCGACACTGGTGACTTTTTACTCCATTAAGTCAAAAATTTGCTTCCTATTTGATTCAGTTTCTATTCTGTATTCTTTGATAGGCTATTCAGATATACTATTGTGATGAAATTACGTTGATTGGACACGAACTCTTCCTTTCAACTTCAGGACAGTGTGTGAAAACAAAAAAACAAAGAAATGTAACAGTACTGCCATTTTTTTCCGTCCTAGCAGACATTTCCATGGAAAATTTAAAGAAAGAGCCTTTTTATCCACACATATAAAACTAAGTTACTACAAATGCTACGTTGAAGACTTCTTTGTTTTTTGTTACTTAACCCTTTAACAGGCTTCCTAGAACATCTTAATTCTATAGAAAAAATACTTTACTTCACCATAGACATAAAAAAACAGACTACCATTCATTGACATACTTGTCAACGGACAAAAGGGACAAGTCCCCATAACTGTATACTTCTGTATACAGAAGAGCCGCCCACTCGAAGTTACCTGCACTTTCAGTCTTATAATTCAAATTTGACAAAACGTGGTACAATCCGATGCCTGAACAAGAAAGCAGAAAACATTTGCGATAAGACATTCTTGAAACAGAAGAATGTTGAGTGTTTCCAGAACGGTCACTTCTCCTCCTTCGTTAAAGAAAATATCAGAAAACATTTCACCCTACCTCCTCCTCCTGCAAATACTTCAGCGAAAAACTCAAACAGCCAAGAAATTCAACACAGACGTCAGGTGGAAATTCTACAAGACATTAATATCCATTCTGGTGAAAAACAACTTGAAGCCTACCAACGAGAAACACAGAAACATCATTATGGAAATTCCATGTTACTTCAACAACAACAAAAAAGTCAAACAACGGAAAATCTTGAAAGAAACTAGGAAAAAATAAAAGAACATAGACATAAAGTAAAAACATAAAATTTAAAAAAGCAGAAAATATCACGTGAACTGAGCACAAAATAAACCTTAAAAACTAGAGTCATAGAGCCACACAAATTAATGAAGATAAGAAAATTAAAATAATAATTTTGGATTAACACAATAAAACTTTCATTAAACAAATTAGATTTGAGTAACCTGTAGTTACCAGTTTCTCTACTAATTAGAAACATGAATAAACTAGCCAGTCATAACACACTCTCCACATTCCAATATATACAATATACACATGTATAAAACACCATACAAACACTGAGCTGAAAACAAAAGGCGAATATTTTTGAAACTTCATTCTGTACAGTTGTGTTTCCACAACAGGCATTTGCCGTTCACTCAACTTGTTTTTATCTTGTAAGTAAGTTTTTAATTAAAAGTTTTTTAAGTGTCAAACTTAAGAGCTTAATTAATGTAAGATATTTAGGAATATTTTGTTAAACTAATGTTTGTAGAATATAAAGCTACTTTTTAGAATGATATATACTTTTTATTTCAAAGTTTTCTGACTCATTTCTCATTTTTACCTCAAGACTTGATCTGTGTGTAACCGTCTTGACTTCATTTCTCATATTTAAATAAATACTGTTTACAAAGGTTGACCTTCTCACATGATAGTGCCTATTTAAGTTCTTTCATTATCTATTCCCAGACTGAAATGGTGCTCAATCTTCTAACGAACGAATCAGTTCTTTGTGTGGAAAAAAGAGCTATTTGTCTCCAAGTCATAGAGATTTCAGACATTTTATAGGTTGAAAGCTCTCTCATAGTCCTCTTACTAGTACAAAAAAACTTCTTACTAAATAAACAAACATCCATTCATATACTGATAACAGGATTTTTAAAGTAGAGCGCTTTTCATTTACAGATAATGGACATTTTTGTCATGCAAAAGATATATGGGTTCATAGCCCTGTGTTCAGTGGTCAGCTACTCTAGTTCTGATAAAATGGCTTTCAGATATAGAGCGTATCCATTTTTTCTTTGCTTTATAATAGCGTTTTATAGACACACTTTGGCTGGATCAGATTTTCATTAGCCTTGTTCTGAGCAAAGAACTTTTTTAAAAAAATTATTCTTTCAAACATTTATAGCCTGTTTTTATATTGATTTCTTTTCGATTGAGAGCTGATAATAGGGTTTATGTGCAAACTGGATCTACTCGTCCTATCCTTGTGCTTGGTACAAAGATTTTACGGTTCTGATAATAGAGATTTCACACTAAAGTAGTCCTTAACTTTGTAAGGGGTAATAAGCAGTTCATGTTTAGACCCACATCTGCTGGATCACCTCTTTCGTTACCCTGAGTTGGGTAGAAAATATTTCTTTTGTGATAATGGAGCTTTCATACAAGAAAAGCCTAGGTCAATTTTTGTTATCCTTATACTATGTAAAATAGAGTAAAAATTATTCGCTTACTGATAATAGGGTTTTTAGACAGTTCTGAACTAGACCAATTAGTTTAGCCCTCTGGTGGTAGAGAGCTATTCTCGTACTAATGATGAGACTGACAGACGCGAACAGTATGGAACTGTCTTATCATAACTGTAAATTGGGTAGAAAGCCACTCAACTCTTGCTTCTTAACTTTCCTACTGCGCACTGTTTTCACGCATCACCAACATTGTTCTACATCGAACGGATCGGCTGGTTCACAGAGTCTGCGATTTCAGAATCCTACTTGATACAGCCCCCAGAACGTTTTGCTTCGCCGCTGTTAACCAGGCCAGAAGATTCATACACCACTTGTTCAGGTTTGCCTATTTAGATTTTAATACATTAAAGATATTTGTAAGTGCAACTAGTTTGTTCCTATCAGTCATCTAATTGTTTAACTTCTCTGAACGTTTAAAGTAATCGTATATAATTATTTTTCTAATTCAGGAAAATGAGAAATATGATATATTTTCCAGAAGACTTATATGTCATAAGATCTTTCAAAGAATAACACGTTGTCGAGAGTACAGGCTAATTTCTGCTATTACAATAACATAGTAAAAATATCTTTATTCAGCGATTAACGCGTGAAAATCGAAAACTAGCCTATACTGTCTACAACATGTTGTGTTATTAAACAGTTTATGATTATACAGATTGTATGATATACGTTGTTACTTGATGTACTCTGAAATTAAGAATATTGTTCACTCACTAGTGGTACTAACTTTGAAAGATGGAACGACTTTTCTCCAGAGCCAGTTGTTACGTCGTTGTTGTAATCGAAAGATTATTATAAATCTTTAAAGTGTGTACATGTATTCAATGTTGAGTATCAAATGTCCTAAAATGATTAGTAAGTATGTTTGATGCCTAACCTCAAGCTACCATCTGCACGACTAGATTTTGTAAAACATCATTCTAACATTCTACAAGGATCTATACGTGTTGTTTGCCATCTATTCATATATTTTCTAACTCTTCATTGTCTAGTTTATCATGTACTGATCATTGCAGTTATATAATCTGGTATTTATAGAAAATGTTAACTAACAGTTTCCGTTTTCTAAATTTGTAGTTATGTATTCGACCACTTATGAACCCTGTTACTGTGTCGTCAGGCATCTATTAATCAATTAGAGACTATTCAAGAATTATTAATTTCTTAGTTACCCAGTGGGTAAGATACAACTGTTTTTAGTACCTACTTTAGTATCTACTTAGTCACCTAGACATGTTATATTTATCTTAGTCAATCATTGCTAGTGTTATATTTATCTTAGTCAATCATTACTAGTGTTATATTTATCTCTTCGGGTATCTTTTCATAATTTAACATCTAATTGATAAATTAATTATTCTCTTTTATTTATTCACCCCCTCAGTAATTCTGTTTTAATCTGGTCAGGCATCTACTAATCCCGTGGTTTACCTAATCAGATATATATTTTTTAATATTTCAATGTATAGTCAGCAGTGTAATATTCTTGTAGCTACATAGGTATCTGCTAATTTTAAAGTACTTATCGATTGCTTAGTAATCTATTTGATCATTGATTAATCGTATGATGCTCAGGCAACTATTTTATAATATTGTAATTATTTAGTCGTGTACCTACTAATTCTTTAGTATTAAGGCATTATCTAACAGATAGTAGTTTTCTTGTCTATCATCCATCAATCTTAGGCTTATCTAGTCCAGCACCTGCAAACCTTGTAGTTGTTTATAAGAACATCTAGTTATCCTTCAGTTATCTGGTCAAAAACCTGTTAACTGTACAGAACCTATTTTACTCTTTATTAATCTTGTAATACTTAGTTAACCATCTTCTAATTACATAGTTATCTGGTTGTATATCAACTAATCCTGTAACATCTATTTAAATGTAAACTAATCGTCCAGTTATCTAGTTGAACATGGACTACTTTTACAATAACTAGCATCTCCTTAATATTTTATTAAACCTACGGTATTTAGCTGACCGTCTACCAATTCTTTAGTTTATATTCCATGTTGTCAAGTTTCTCTTCTATACACTTCAAACATTCGTAACTTGCTGTTTGATTCACAAACTTCTTCTTCGGAAACGTTGTGTCGAAAACTAGTTATCGGGAAAACTTTAATAAACAGAAGAAAAACACACCAAGAGAAAGACATTTAAAACAGCGTCGTTCGTTCTAAACTTCCTGCACATTACAGTGTTCGCTGAATCAATAATTATAAATAGATATAAAATAAATGTTGCTTTACGTGATATGTTAAATGTGTTGCAGAAAATATGCGAGGCAGATAAGAATTAACCATCCAAACAGAGATTCTCGACTTGGTACGCGAAATCAAGCGTAGAATTTCTGAAAAAAAGATTTGTGGCACCGAGCAAATTTAACCTCACAAAATTAACCTCCTCCGTATGGTATGCCAAATCTACTGGGAATTTTTCAATATGTGGCATTGGTCAAATGTAAACATTCTTCGTCAGTGCTGTACCTAAACTCAGAGCCTGCAAACTGAATGTTAGTGGCGTATTAGGAGAGAAGAAGAAAGGTTTGTAAAAATAGTTGGAAACACTGCCTCTCTATTCTTCTACTTATTTCCTTATCTGTCATTTACCGCATACACAACGTAACCACATAAACCACTGATGTATTTTACTGTTCTTGTGTCAGAGTGCACATCAAACAAAGTCTTTAAATACAAAATAATTGCATAACGTTGTAAATTAAACACTACTTTGCTATACCGTCATTAAAGCACGGTGTAGTTTGTCATAATCTTTTTAAAATCACTATCAAAACATTAAAAGTTTGTGTTTTCAGATCATTTTAAAATGGGTTAAGCATTCGATGAATTATGGCAAGAAATGGTTCAGAATGAAACACAATTTATTGTTTAAACAACTGAAGCAGTTTTCCAGTGATATTGGTTCTTTAATGTCGAACTATATTTCACTTCGCTGTAGGAAAGTAAAGATAACCTAATTGAAGTCTGGACTCTATATCATAAATAACACGTGGGTAGGTAGATTGCCCGAACCATATGACGAGCGAGAAATTGATGATGGAAAACATCTAAAAGTCTAATGACTTGATAATGACTTCGAATTCGTAAGATGTTGAAGTGGATGTCGAGGTCATTAATTACCAGTAACACGATATGAAGAAGCTTGTTCACAAATATTGCTACCTAACAGCTGATTGGGAAGTAGTTCTCGTTCTCTATATAACTGGCTTATTCTACTTATCTTTCCCTTGTCATATAAAGGGCACAATGACACATAGTTCATAGTAAACATTGATAAAGCAATTTTGTTTGTAATCTTAAGGTGAAGGTAAGTGTCAGCAGCCAAGGATAATTTTACTTTCCTGTAAAAAAAGTTTAAATTTTAATTAAGGTGTGAGGAAATATAATGTTACGTTGTACCCTTTTCGTATACTTTCGCAGTGATAACGTCACTTACATATAACTCTAAATTATACTACAAAAAAACATGATCGGAAAACATTTTCTGTATGATAAATATTACCAACTTGACTGATAAGTCTTTTATTTAAAGAATATTACCTTCAGCGAGACGCTTTTCTTTTAAAGAGTAAAATTCATTTAATTGTCTTTCACTGAGTTTAATATAAAGAGACTAGTGCGTTATATTAAGGGAATTTAGAAACTACTAAGTCATGTGGTAATTACAAACTATATAAAGTCGTGGTGAAACTGTTGTATCAGAACAACATTTTGACATTATTTCGTGTTACGTACGTAATGTGGCTCTATCAAAAATTTATTTATTTTTTGGGGGGAAGGCATGTAACAGCTCTTCCCTACGTAAAACACGTCATACACTCAGATCATAAAGATGTATTCAGATTGGAGATTTAAAATTTCAAGATAAGAGTATTCCTAATATCTAATTATGTGGAAAAACAAAACTATATGAATCAACTTGAGTACCAAGGGCCATCCAGGAAGAAACCTTCAATAAGTCGTATCTTAGCCTGAACGCGTCTTGTGACAGATGGAATACCAAAACACAAACGCCAGTTAAAAAGAACAAAACACCCATATGTTCCACGTAACAGCACGTAGCAAATCCAAGAAAAATTTCTGTCTGGAAAAGTAACACATTTCATTTGTCGGTAAATTATTTCAGTAAATAATTATATTTGTCTAACTAGTAACAACTAGTAAACAGTAAGTAATTATATTTATCTAACTAGTAATAACCAGTAAACAGTGAGTAATTATATTTGTCTAAGTAGTAATAACAAGTAAACAGTGTGTAATTATATTTGTCTAATGAGTAATAACCAATAAACAGTGAATAATTATATTTGTCAAACAAGTAACAACCAGTAAACAGTAAGTAATTATGTTTAACTAACTAGTAATAACCAGTAAACACTTTAATTTTCTTCACGGTTAATAATTTTATTATTATTTGATACTTTTTTTACCACATACAATCTGTTCCTATCAATAAAAGATAAGCATATGAAAATAATAAAAAAGTTTCTACAAAGCTTAAAAAGCTCATTTGTGGATATTTTGAACAAAACCAAGCATTTTACATATATTAATAAATAGAAATAAACAAATACAAAATGGCGAAATCAGAATTAGAAATCTATCTTTATCATTATTTTATATTAAAGTATATTTCAGATCAAGTTACCGAATATAACATAATAAAATGATATTGTTTCGTTTGTTGCAGCTTTATCACAAACAAACAGTTACACTGATAATAAAAAGGTAAATTAATGATAATATTAATCCAATATGAATAAAGTACCATTCATTTAATACTAATCAGTTTGTCTATGATTAGTCTTTTAATTTTTTTAACTATTTAATTGTATTCTTATTTCATAAATTCCTAGGGAGTTGGTTCGCCCTGTGTGGTATCTTATACTCTT
Source organism: Carcinoscorpius rotundicauda (assembly GCA_011833715.1). NCBI lineage: Eukaryota > Metazoa > Arthropoda > Merostomata > Xiphosura > Limulidae > Carcinoscorpius > Carcinoscorpius rotundicauda. The sequence continues at coordinate 92,539,136 of CM022395.1, forward strand.
TTATTCGTGATCCATAATTATTATTGTAGCTTTATATTTTATAATACTTATTTTACTAATATTTTAGTATGATACATCTGATTTCTTAGAACTTTATTATTTAGACTCTAATAATAAGAATTAGAAATTATTGCGTATTAATAAAGTGCTTTTATATAAAAAAATTCTTTCTTACAATTTCATTTGTTGGTGTAATATTTACAATATTTTCATCACTCTTCTTTAAGATTATCATTTTAAATTTTCTTTTTTTGAGTGAATGTTACTTGTTGAACCATATATTATTAACCCATAACGCATAACAGACTTTGCTAAAGATACATAAATTATGTTTATATCAATTGATAAATATTATTTATTATCTTTACTTTTTCTGTTATATGTCTTGATTTATTCTAAATCATATTTTTATGTTTATACTAAACAAAAACATCATCTATGATTAACCCAAAGTAAGGTTTAGTAATAACATTTTCTACACGCATACTTTAAAATCAAGAATCTGCTTTTTATCTACAAATAAATGTTCATAGTCGTTACAATATCTTTGATCATAAATCTCTAAAAACATTCTGTTAATAATATTTGTATAGTGTGAGTCAAGTATTTTAATTTTTGCTATGTCAGTATTAATGTATATGTTAGTTATATTAAGCTAACACTTTAATTTATTGAATGAAACCGGAATTCCACACGACCATGAGTTACACTTAAAGCTGTATCATCTGCATTTTGATAAATTTTATTATTTAAGTCTATACATAGAATATCGTTGACATATAAATTAAACAGAAGTGGACTCAAAGTACACTCTTGTGTAACAACATGTTTTTTTTTTTGTAATTTAATCACTTATTATTTTGCTCTCCAGTGGCTCAGCAGTATGTCAACGGACTTACAATGCTAAAAATTGGGTTCGATACCCGTGATGGGCAGAACACAGCTAGCTCATAGTGTAGCTTTGTGCTTAATTCAAAACAACAGCCACAACTTATTATTTTCCAACTCTTGTTATATCAACCATATCAATCAAATAATTTATGAACCAATTATATAACATTTTCTTTATATTCATCATTGGAACTAATTTATAATTTTATTTTTTCAATAAAATGCAACATTGTCCTGTATACATATATCTATGTTATTCTTTTATTCACAGGTGCAACTAAAATCGGTTTGTCATTATTAAAGTCATTTTTTCCATGCCTTGTAAACAGTTTTTATCATTCACATTTTAAGTCCATTAGGTATTTTCCTTTTTCACAAATTAAATTCAATATGCATATCATAACCTTTACTGATAAACTGTTTTACAAATCTTGAGTGTATGCCATCGATTCCTCGTGCTTTGTTAAATCCATTAAGTTTGCTATATTAATAACTTCTACTGTTGTTAAGGGTAAATATATTACATCAGTCTGTGAGGCTACTCATTCAAGATACTTCTTTTATTTATAACATAATTATGATTATCTTAATTGTTACTCTTACTTTTGGTGTATTTATTTCATTTATAAACTCTCTACTAACATTACTTGCTAAATCTATAGTACTTATATTTGTACTGATGAAATTGTGCTTTAATTCTTCAACAAATCGTTTATCCATAACAGAATTATTTACTAATTCATTAATGTGTAGGCCTGGCATCGCCAGATGGGTTAAGGCGTTCGACTCGTAATCTGAGGGTTGCGGGTTCGCATCCTCGTCGCGCCAAATACACTCGCTCTAACAGTTGTGGGGCCGTTATAATGTGACGGTAAATCCCCCAGTATTCGTTGGTAAAAGAGTAGCCAAAGAGTTGGCGGTATATGGTGATGACTAGCTTCCTTCTCTTTAATATTACACTGGTAAATTCAGGACAGCTGGCACAGATAGCCCCCGTGGAGCTTTGCACGAAGTTTAAAAACAAACAAACATTAACGTGTTTCGAAGTTTTTCATTTTACGCTGAATGTCAAAAACTTTGTCATAATAATTCGTTTCTTCTTTCTTACAAAATACATCACAGAAATTCCATTTCTTTGTAAACTGTTTTGTTTGTTTCATTCTTCTGACATTTATGCTTATGTCATAATTCAATCTTTTCTTTTATTAAATATCAGAATCTATCCAAGGTTTTTGTTGTTCGTTTAGCTTTTCTATTTTGCTTTCAAATGTCCGTCTTTCTCAGTTTTGGTTAGCACACAAAAAATATTTATACATCATCACAGGATATTTTAACCTCAAAAATATTCCAATTATAAGTGTCTGTATCATTTATAAAATTATTATTTTAGTTTTATTAATCTCTAAAATATTATCTATGCTCTTTATCATATTTTTTATTGCCTTTAAGCTGCTTTTTAAATTATCAAAACCAACTTCTATTCTGATATTTTTTCCTTGTACACACATGACCTAAAGAATGTATAAACAACTTTCCACTTCTCCATTCTAATCTTTTGTTAATGTTTATGCTTTGCCTAAATCCATTTTAATAGTCAATGATCAAATTATTATTTTAATTGCTTTTCCTTTGATATTGATATTTATATGTCTATACAACATGTTAAAAAATTTAAAATGTATTAAGTAATTTTTTTCCAAATTTATAATACAAACTTTAAAATTGTAACTTATGTAAATTAAAAGTAATAAAATTTTGTGATCATTTACCTCAATATTGAATGATAATACTCCTGCATCGTCCAAAGTTAATTCACTAATTATGTAGATAAATGTTTTATGTAGCAAAATTTTTTTTTCTTCTTCATTTATAAATTTTTCATAACTTTCGAAATTATAATTTTGGATTTGGTGGTATTTTAACAATGTGTCTATGGCTATTATTATATCTAACAATATTAAATCTTTACCAACAACTGTACAAAAATAGTCCCATTTATTTTGAATATTAATCTGTAACAAATTAAAATTATTACCCTCAGTATGTTCTAATTTATATATAATATCCTTTATAGTTTTTGTTGTTTTTTTACAATTTATGTGAGCATATTCATTACTAGTTGAGTACCTTTTATATAAGTTAAATCATGTAAATTCGTGATTAATGAAAGGTTACCTTAGGACGTAAAATGTTACTTTTCTTATATGCTATCCTAAAAACAAATGCTGCCTTCTCTAATATTCTGTTGGATTTGACTTTGTTTGAAAACTTCTTTCTTATTCTTCTACTATTTCTCTTTATCCAATTTTAAAATTAACTATTATAGGTGCTATCTTTTTTATTATTATGGACAAGTAATTTCCAAACATATATATATATATAATTCGCAATATTAAACTATTGAGGCACTCTGTGTAGAATATTTTTAACTTCTTCGTTGTCTTGTATTATTCCATATATCTCCAAATTACGTCTTCGTTCATACGGTTCCAGATCATTAACTTGAATCATTATTGTTGAAGTTATATCATTGTTTCAGTATTATTAGGCTTCAAACATTCCACTTCTTTTTCAAAAATTTAATATCTTCTTCATTTCTTCTTTCTATCAAACAATGTCTTCAAACTTAGCTGGCAAAGAGTTTATGGGTCCAATCATTTCATTTTTTTAATTTCCTCTAATATGTTTATTTTTCTGTTCATACTTTGGAACATAATATCTACTATTGTATTCTGTAAATCATGTTCCGTTACATCCAAAACTGGCTGAATTTTCAGTATCGTCTCTTCACCTCCATTAACGGTAGCTTTAAACGAATTCGTCGTTAAGTAACATTTTCATGATGAAAGTGAACCCTCACAATTTTCATAACATGTTACATAGCTTCCATCGACAGGCAAAGGACTTATACAAACATCACAACATTTAGACACTATTTTACGAGTTATTTCTTATTTAAATGTGTCATGTTTTCAATAAAATTATTTTCACCACACCAAACCTGCAATGGTAAACTTACGCACAACAATTAGCCATGCCCAAGTAACCACAGTTTTCTTTAGTCCTGCAACATGTTTCGTATTTCTTCTGTATATCATAATCAACAACAATCTATTCAGAATTTTCTTCTCATTTTTAAACGTCTCGCAAAAATCAAAATTCTGAAATAACAAAACAAAACAAAACATATTTCTACACAAAAATATATGGCCAGGTGGTTAAGGCATTCGATTCGTAATCTGAGGATCGCGAGTTCGAATCCAAGTCATACCAAACATTCTCGCCCTTTCAACCGTGATGGCGTTATAATGTGACGGTGAATCCCCCTATTCGTTGGTAAACGAGTATCTCCAAGGGGTGGGTGATGATGACTAGCTGCCTTCCTTTTAGTCTTATACTGCTGAATTGGAGGCGGATAGGGCAGATAGCCCTCGAGTAGCTTTGCGCGAAATTCAGAACAAAACCAATAACCAGTAAATAGTGAGTAATTATAATTTTCTTACTAGTAACAACCAGAAAACAGCAAGTGAAGAGACTTGTCTAAATAGTAATAACAATCGGTAAACAATTATTAATTAAAAATATTTAACAAATAATAATCAGTAATTAGACCAGTTAGTGTAGTGCTAAATAATAAATAATTAGACTTTTCTAACTAAAAAGTAATTTGTTTCTGCTGTCTGAGTTTTCCTTATAATTAATTGGCAGAAATTAAGTAAACTTGTATAACTAGTAGTAAACAGCATGTGATTACAGCAATCTAGGTAGTAATAACTCGTAAACAGTAAGTAATTATACTTGTCTAACTTGTTCAGTACTTAAATGTTACAACATAGTAATCTTGTTTAGTTCTTCAGTAAGCTTTTGTAATTGTTTAAATATTATCTGGGGACTGTGTAGGCCAAGTGTTTATTTTTAATATAAATAGCATACTGTGCGTAATAGACGTACTTAAGTGTTAACTGGTGAAACTTCATTATTCAGGTCCAATACGTTTAATGGTAGGTTTTCAAAGCAAGTCCTATATTCTTTTAAATTTCTAACATCCATGGTGAATCTTTTAGCAACACTGAAGTTTCCTCAACGAAACCGTTTAATTAAAGGAAACCTTGTAGGAGTTGTTTGTTTGCACATTAAGAAATTCAAAGGGATAAATCTGTCGAATTAGTTAGAATGGTACGGGTTTCAAAGTGACAATGTGAGTTAAGAAATATTACTGTAAATTGTAAGCACCTGGCACACAGATTACAAATAAATCGTGAAATCCATAAATTAGTTAAATAATTCAACTATATAATGTAACTTATTGAATATAGAAGAATATGTCAGAAGTAAAACGTACATTTATGTGAAAACGGCTGGTATGGGTAGAGAAAGATCCGAGTAGAATTTTTACATATATATTTTTTCTACAAGTGGGTTTTCTCGTCGTCACGAAAAAAACGTATATTAATGCACGAAATTTATCCGTTAATATCCATACGAACTGAAATATAAACAGTATAAAATAATATTGTGGTTAAGGAAAAAGTTACATGTGGGCTATCTGTTCTTAGCCCACCTGAAGTATCGATACCCTAGCGTTTTAGCGTTATATGCCCTCTTTTTACTGAGCTACTGGATACCTGCAAAAAATTACAAATTAGTATGCAGATAATTTCGAAGTATAAATTTGAAATAGTGTAGAAATAAGACACTTAGATTCTGTGATAAAACCAATCATCTATACATATTTTAAAACATACTTTTATTTGTGTGTGTGTATATATATATATGTGTGTATGTATATGTGTGTGTGTGTTGTAGATACAGGATCAGGGAAAGAAAAGACAATCGGGGGTACATTTTATCCTGCTATATAACACAAGGAGCTGAAAAGTTTAGTCAGAATCATTACAAAAAGTGTAGAGAGTTGGTCAATGTTAAACAGATTAAATTTCCGCTCTATATGAATGATAATGTTTGCTGAGGTTTTCACAGGTTATTTCTAAAATATATTAGCAACCAGGAGCCCCGGAATACTCACTTTTGAAACCCAAGAACCGTCGAGCTTTCTACGTATAAATATGATAAATTATCATGTTAAATTATAATGAACTGACAAGTCCCAAAAACAACCAGAAAATCGAGTAATACTAAAATAAAACAACTCGAAGTTACAACACTAGAAACCGGGTTTTGATACTTTTGGTGGGCAAAGAACAGGTTGCTCATTGTGTAACTTCACATTTTAACATGGAGCATTTCACATAAATATTACATTCCATGTGCTATTAAAAATTAAAACGAAATAAACCATCGTTTCATCTACCAGCAGTATTACTGTTCTCACACAAGTGAACGTGAGTATTACTGTGCCCTTCAGATTAGTATTTATGTTGAGTACTAGGATTTCTATTTGTGCATCGCTTCACACTGTAGTTGTTCATTTTCTCTTCGCGGCCTTACTGTACATTTTCTGATTCGTCTTAATCTGAGTATGGGACGTTAACGCGTAATGCAGACCCTTTTCTCCAGCCTTTTGTGAGCTGGCTTTATTTGTTTGTTTCTTTTAAATTTCCCGCATAAATACACTAGGGCTATCTGCGTTGACTGTCCTTAATTCAGCAGTAATACACTAAAGAAAATGCAGCTAGTCAACACCGCCAAATCTTGAGATAATATCTTACCAACAAATATTGTGATTGATCGTAACATTATAATTCTTCCATGGCTGAAAGAGCGAGCATAGTCGGTGATGGGAATCGAACCAGCAATTCGAATGTTGCAAATCGAGTGCTATACTCTCCAAGGCCCTTGAGGTTAAAGGCTTTTGAATTGATTTCTTACATTCATTGACATTATGTATTCATTTTTCAGCTTTCTCCTTGATAGAAGAAATTAAAATATTTTATAAGTTAATATGATTACAATATCTAGTATAATTTACCACTAATTACTTTCTTAATCGCCAGTTACATACTTGCTTGACCACACTAATTAGTCACATTGACCACTTGTGGTTTTAATAAATGTATATATATATATTTATATACTTACGAAGCTATTAAAGGCCACTGTAATTCATGCAGTATTAAGGGTATTGAAATATTTAGTTTGATTATTAAAACATTAAGCAATGCGAGAAAAAAGTTCATGACGTGTAAGGTCATCATACGTCACTCATCTAGGCTCGTAAAATAAAACATGCTCATATTGTTCTATGTTGCAATTCTAACTATAAATAATGACAATGTAATTGACAATTTTTCCTCTAACTACGTCATCACAGGCACACAATGGCATGTCCCAAGAATCAATAGGAAGATCGAAACAATGGACATAATCAGTATTTGTATGCATCACGTTCACTGTGAACATTATTGAAGCTGTAAGCTGAGAAATGGTATTTCAACGAGAAAAATCGTGATAAATTGGAAATGTATTAAAGTTCTTCTATTACATAAATCCTAATGTTCGAAGCTATTATACACTGAGTATATGCATGTTGGATTTTAGAGCACCACAGAATTTTACTTTGAAATCCCGATTTTATCTACAGATATTATATAAAAAAAAACACTCTTAGTTACAATTATGTTACTTAAGAAACATTATCGTGTCCTTTTACATCAGAGACTATATAACCTGATTCCCCTATTGGCCACGAATTTAAAAATAACCTGAAGGTTTTACGTCATAAGGTCTGAACCCGAAATATTTTTAAACTAAAACATCACAACATATTGATTTCTTTCTTTTCTCTCATGATCAAACTCATGTTCCAGTTTTCTCGTTATCCAAAGTATCCAAGTTGGTTAAACGTTTTCGAAGTAAATCAGAAGCCTAAATTTCAAGTTATTTGTTATCCGATCATAAAGTTAATATTTTAATTAACAAAGATATTATGATATATTTACACATTTTTACTTGATGACCTGTGTCTGTAGCAAGAGTTGATGATATACTCCATGAAAATATCTCGTGGTGATCAATGATACCTGCAACGAACTGAGCTTATGACTTCATGTGATCAAAAATCTGACTTTATCACAACTTCGTTTATTAAACTAGCCTGAACCTTTTACATAATAAGATCTACATCCTTGACATCGTTATCACTCTTCATATTGCAATTTATTAGGCTAAACTGAACTTTCTACATAATGGGATCTGTACCCTCGATATTACAGTTGATAAAACGTTATTTTAACCAACCAAAATATTAGAACACACAGGTGATTCAATTTATAACATTGTCCTCAGAGTCATCACAATAGATGGAATGTTTTACATTATATTTTAATCACTCATAGCCTATTTTTAACTGTTATCTTCTTTTTTCTCGGTGTTATGATATCTTCTCTAAATTTTATTTTATTTCTTACTTTGCATCCAGTTTTTTACCATTAAAGTTGTTTCATCAATGTCCATGTTTTCTAAACTGCTTAAAGTTTAGACGTTCTAAATGATCTAATTAATAGGTTGTACATTTTACGCAATAATGCCTGCAAGGATATTAAGACATATTTCACTGGATAACCTTAATATCCCAATATTCTAATTTCACGAAAGTAGTATATAAGCTAAGCCTTTTACGTGATCTTACTTTCTTCAAATACATTACTATCCTGCTCAAGTTATTATTACAACGGACTAAAATTCTACGCAGTATACACTCCACTTCTAACTGAATCCGTGCAATATGCTCAGCATTCAGGGTACTATCCTGGTACTTCTAAATAATACAACAAGTTGGACTCTTTATATAATACGATTTATTCACCAATCTGGTAACTACAGTGGCGGGAAAATGAACTGATTGTTTTTTATGTAATACGACCTACGCTCTAACCATCAAACGTATTACAGTAATTAATCACTTACTACTCTTACAGTAATTAATACACTTACTACTCCGATTACCCAAGACATTAATATTTGCGCAAAACGATTTCCATGTATAATATCGTTTAATCATTATACTTAGTATTTCCGATGGGTAAACTATAAATCTGCGGACTTAATAATAAAATCCGGAGTTCGGTGGACATAAAACCCACTGTTTATTTTTGCGCTGGAAACACAAAAACAAAACATGTTACAATAAACTGAACCAAAATATTATAAAGGAAAGAATATTTTGTGTGATTACTTATTACTCACGACATTTTAATAATACTATATAACAAAGTTTTTACTCTTTTTTGTTCCTAAACAGAAAATGCTATTTCTTAATTGCTTATGCCTAAAGTAATTGGAAAAGACCTACTTTTCTCTTAAGACTTTGCTTTTGTGACCTGAATAATGAAATTTTCAAATTTATCCATTTTCCAGAACATTTCAGGTAGATTCAATGCTGAATAGTTGAACTTACAAGAATTTTCAAGAACTTTCTAGAATGTTATAGAACTTACAAACATTTTCTAAAGTGTTGTAGGACTTACGAGAATTTTCTAGAACTTTCCATAATAATATATATACAGGGGCTCACCACTCACCACTTCAGTTTAGTTCTAGCTGCCTAAGTGAACACATAGACCTATACAAGTAGGCTTTACCAAGTTTCCCTGTTATTTTTGCCTTTGAGACAGCAGGGACACCGCAGCGCACTATAATAGTAAGCACTAGCCACAACGGACCGAGTTCTTTGTAGGGAGAAACAATGCCAAATGTGAGTCACTAGGAGACCTACAGAATGTGTTGTTCTCAGTCATTGCATGTAAAGCTGGGTTTTATGAAACAATTTATCACAGCTCTTGATAAGTAGTCTGTAACCTTCAAGTACCTTCGAGACTTCTTCTCTAAGCTGTCTGAAGCAAAGGTCAAAGCTGGTGTCTTTGTTGGACCCCAAATAAAGAAGATCCTGGAGTGCCCAGAATTGCCTAAAAAGCTCAGTAGAAGTGAAAGTATAGCTTGATGCAGCTTTGTCACAGTGGTTCAGACTTCTTTAAAGCCAAAATTATGTGGAACTGGTTCAAAGAGAACATGGGAACATATTCAGAGGAGCAAGGTGAGCGCTTCCACAAAGATATACTGTACCTTGAACGTCGCTACCAAAGAGCGTATAACGAAAACATGATGGGAGACTATATATGGGGGCTGATACGTGAAAGTGATTTACATTACAGTCGCATATCTCGAAAAACTACTAACTTCTAAACATTTTTGTTTAACTTTAGTGTAAATACATGTAAGTCTTGATTCATATGTTGTTTTATTCAGACCTTACATAAGTGAATATGTACAAATTTGCCCGTTTTTTACATAGAAAATCGGATATTTTCTAAAATTTTTTATCCAAATCACAAAAGCAAAGTTTGAAGGGAATAGCGGCCATTTTATGTACTTTTACAACTTAAGCAATTAGAATATAGCACATACTATTCAGGAACAAAATTCGTGTTGCATAATATAATTAACGCATCACAAAATTTATTTGTTTGTTTTGATTTTCTAATATCATTAAGAATTGTAAAGGGTCATCTAATTTTGACCTCCTGAACTATAGATAAAACAACTTACGAACAACAGATACTGCCGGCTGTTGTGCTAATTTTATCGAATAATGGCATTCGACTGTCACTATTACAAAGTAATGTACGGAGAGTAACTTTTCGGCAATGACAAGTGAACCATGACTTTCAAATGCACTTTACATTACACTAACTACTAAGACAAAATCTGTCGGTGTAGATGCCCGTACGTAGTAAGGGAACCTCCCCAAAATAGGTTCTGTTCTTTCAGTTTACTTCCTCTGGTATCTAAACACCAATCCACGTGTTTGCCGTGTGTGACGACTCGTGAGAGAGAGGAGACGATTCTGGTGGTTGAGGGTTCCAACTCTAACACACCACTTTAATTTTGAATTCCTGTAAATGGCCGGCATGGTAGTGGCCCCTCCAGGCTCAATAGGCTGGTTTACACAGGCTAAGGGCAGCCAACTATCAGTGTTGAGTGTTCTAAATGGGCGTTGTAGGCATTGTATATGATACTGGTGTTCAGGTATAATGCTCACAAAACTCTGGCGTTACTGCAGTATCTTTGTTTAGCACTACAGTTAGTCCCTTCGTAAGGCTCCATGGTAGATGGGGCTAGTGAGCAACGAAACATTCTTTCTTTATTATGGATCCTCCTAATCAATTTTAAAAAAATAGTGAAAAACAGACGATTGATAAACGACCACGTCTTGAATATTTTTAAAAGCAATCTTCAACACCATCATTTTATGATACTACATTCTTTATCAGGCAAATCTTTGGAGGGAGTGTTTCCATTTTTTATTCAGAAAGGGATAGAGGAACTAGCTAGCTCTCCTAAGTCTGTCAAAAGGCTTCGTTCTGGTGAAGTATTGGTGAAACATCCACTTTTAAACAGAATGAATTCCTCCTGTATTTGAAGACAATTGGGGATATACCCATTGAAGTACTCTCCATGCTACTTTAAATTCGTCACGAAGAGTTATTGTTGAGAGGGATTTGAAGATGGAATTATGATGCCGACCAATATCCTAATTTTTACGTTTACATCACCACGTCCACCTGCTACCATCAAGGCGGATTATCTCAATTGCAAGTTACGGCCATATATTCGAACCCTCTTAGATGTTTCCAATGTTACCTGTTGGGTTACTCGAAAACATGATGTCGTGGTTCCTTGATGTGTGCTCGTTGCGATAGCAAAAATCACGATGCCTATGAGTCTGAAATAGATCCTCATTTCGTTAAATGTGGTGACTATCACCCATACTACTTTCTTTCTTGCCTTAGGTGGGTAGAAAAAAAAGAGATACAGTGTTTTAAAACAATTCATATTATTGCTTATTCTGAGACTTGAAAATGGCTGTCTGCCACTTCTTCTCAGACGTATGCTACTCCATTTCGTTCCACTACTACAGTGGGAGTGCAGACGAATCTCTCTGTGCCTTCAAAAGAATCGTTCTCAAGCCATATGGAAAAACATCCATGGTTAAGAAAGCTGACTAATCAACGTTTACATCTATCTCTGTCCCTGTCATTCATTCCAGCAGAGCCCCAGATCCACTTCCTTTGGTTCTGGGTAGGGGCATTTCTTTGGGTCCATCTTCCACTTGGATTTCAAGATGCATAAATATCATTCGTTCACGCACTCAGTCGCTGGAACCTTCTTCAAACGATAGATGCCTGCCAAGTCGACCCAGGAAAGGGGCCATGGAGGTTGATAGACCTCCTTCGAATAAAGAAATTAAAGAAAAAGAAGTGGTCGAAAACAGAAGAGCTCTCAACTAAATTTGCTTACACTTAAATAAAAATGGCCGCTTTGATACAGTGGAACTGTCATGGTTTATGTTCTCATCTGAAAGACATCAAAGCGCTGATTTAGTCTTACCATCCTGTGTGTCTTTCTTTACAGGAAACATTTCTGAAACCTGCCTTGGGATTGGTTTCTTTGTACAGAAATGAGAGGTTGTGGGATAGATGAGTGCATGGAGGGGTGTCACTCGACACTCCCTTGAAGGCCATAACCATTCGTGTTCTCTGACATACGATCAATTAGCCCTTGATGCTTTTATCGAGCAGTTTCCGTCACCTCTGTAATCCTGGGGGACTTTATTGGACATAATTCCCTCTAAGGAGGTGCCGATATTGAAAAGCTTCATCACAATCTTTTTTCAACACTGGTTCTTTAACTTATTTGCATGCACTAAGTCAGCCTTTCATTGCTACTGATTTCCCAGTCTACTCCCCTTCACTATTCTCCCACTTTTCTTGGAGGGTTGACAATAACACACGGGGCAATGATCATTTTCCTATCATTTTGAAAGAAACTGGCCATAGTTAATGCCATACTACATGCGTGCCCCGGTGAAAGCTGGATCAAGCCAACTGGCCCTGTTTAACTGCTCTCGTGGAACTTGATCCTGCAATCGTCGGTAAGCCATCGACAGACGACTGTGTGGCAGCAGCAACTGATTGTATTATCCGGGTATCTTGCACTTGTTCTTCATCCTTCACCTCATTATCCATCAAGATTTGGGCAGAGCGATCACCTCTTTCCTTTCAGGATGATCATATCTATAACCACAATTGCCCATTTGACTGGTGAAGTTCAAACTGGCCCTTCATCTGTCTTGCACTACATTGGTCAGTATTGATGATATACACTACTAGATGCTACGCCATCTTTCTTCTTCTTCTCTTTCTATTCTTCTGGTTGTTTTTAACCTGATCTGGCAGGAGAATATTTTTCCTGATGCATGGCGACAGGCTATTGTTCTACCTTTCTCTAAGCCTTGGATGGATCCTAAGATCCCGTCAAATTGCTGTTCAATTGCTTTGACGAGCTGTCTCTGTAAGACCTCAAAAAGGATGGTTAATGCTTGTCCTGTCTGGTTCCTCTAATCACACAACATCTTCTCACCTGCCCAGTGTGGATTCCGACGACAGTACTCCACCTTGGACCACCAAATTAAACTTGAACTTCAATCAGAGAAACATTCCTCAAGCAACAACATCTTGTGTCAGTATTCTTTGATCTTGAGAAGGCTTATGATACTACATGGAGATATAGCATTTTGGGAGGTCTCCATTTATATGGGTTGCATGGTTATTTTCCCATTTTTATTAAAACATTTTTAAAGTACATGTGATTCCAAGTTCCTATGGGTTTGACACTTTCTCATTTTTTTCCTGCAGGAACCTTTAATCCCTTAGGGATGTGTCTTGAGTGTCACACGTTTTAGTTTAAAGAGTAATGCCGTCACTGGACATGTCCATCTTACTGTTACAAATGGGATCTATGTCGACGACCGACACGAAATGTAGAAGTTCTTTATTGAATTGGGCCACAGCAAAGGGTTTTAACTTTTCTCACTCTCTAAAACCGTTTGTATGCACTTTTGCCACTATCGGATTATTCACCTCAATCCTGAATTTCGTGTCGGTGAAGTTGTGCTTTACGAGGTCTCTGGGGCAAAGTTCTTGGGCGTATCGTTGACTGTAAGCTGACCTTTATACCACACACCAAGCAGCTGCTAGTAAAATGTACAAAAGCATTGAACACCCTCTCTTCCACCACTTGAGGAGTAGATCGATGTTCTTTGCTAAAGATATATCGTGATCTTATTCAATCAAAACTGGACTATGAGTCTCTGGTCTATGGCTCTGCCAGGATCTCGGCCTTAAAGATGCTGGACCATTCATGAGGGGCTTTTGCTCTGCACTGGGGCTTTCTGCACTTTACCAGTTCATAGCTTATACAGAGAGTTTCATGAACCTTCTTTGCATCTCCACCGTTTGCTACACTTTTTCAGAAGAGACGATCTGCTATTGCTCCTTTTGGCCTTTGTATTCAGGTACAGTTGAATGAATTGGGTCTGTCCTTGGATAACATTGCTGTTTCCACTAGTCAGCCCATCCCACCATGGCCTATTACAGTCTCCAAATGTGATCTATCTTTAAGTCATCTGAGAAAAGCAAACACTCCCGAATGGAAATACTGTCTGTTATTTGCTGAAAATCTTTCAAACAATCCTTCCATTACTATTTATACAGATGGCTCAAAATCAGGTGACTGTGTGGGATCTGCCATAATTTGTTATGGTTCGGTGGTTGCACACAAAATCCCCTGTACAATTTTTGTGTTCACTGCCGAACTGTACGCCAATTCTCTTGCTTTGCATCACATAGAAGCTAAGCTATATTCAAATTCTGTTATTTATACTGACTCACTTTGCTCTCTACTAGCCCTGAAACTGCTTCACGTCAGTTCTTACCCTGTTCTCGCTGATATTCAAACCAACTGGTCTATTTCTCTTTAACATCTACACTGTACTTCTAGTCAGTTCTTCCGAATACCAGACCATGTTGGCATTGACGGAAACGAGCTCACCGACACCGCAGATAAGTTTGTCTGCTCGAGTGCTGTCACTGCTGTGCCTGTTCCATACATGGACTATGGACCTGTATTCAAGGCTCGGCTCCAAGCCAGTTGGCAGTCGACTGGGAGTGAATAACGTGAAAACAAGCTTTTTCAAATAAAACTCTCTATTTGACTTTGGCCGTGGTGTTTCTGTAAGGATCAGAAAGAGGAAGTTGTCCTAACTGGACCACACTTTGATCACAGTTTTTTAACTCATCATTTTCTTTTATATGTGACTGATGCGCCAATGTGTTGTCTGTGTAACACTTAGATCACAATAAGCCGCATTTTACTGTCATGCCGTGGTAACGACTCTCAACGACAGCACCATTTTAGACGTTTTGTCCCAAGTTTTGCCCCCTGATGGTGGACAGTGTTACTGGCGATGACGAAAATATCAACCTTAAAAAATGTTTTTAGTTTTTAAAGGATCTTTTTAACACTATTCAAGTTATTAATTCAAAAATTAAACTTTTTTTGTTTTAACATGATTCTGTTTTACGAATTTTAATAATTTTATTTTAATATTTATTACCTGTTGTTTGGTGTAGATAACCTAGTTACTTTGCGCCATAAAACGCCAAACAACCAACCAGCTTTAGGCACGACTGGTACATTTTAAAAAATACTAAATTTTTGAAAGTCATAAAATCTACTTGGGCGTTTTGCGACGTCTTTCAGTGGTACAGCAGGAAGTGTACGCCCTTGCAACCCTGAAATTAGGAATTCGATATTTCCAGCTGTGTGCTTTTCTTTAAACCAAAGTTAATTTTGTTACCCAAAATATAAGAATAAAATAAAGTTATAAAGTTGACGTTTTAATCACCCAAGTAATGAAAGAGAGTGAATATGTAATGTGATGAGATCTATTTTAAGTAATATAAATATACAAATGCAATTTCTTATGTTGGAAAATACAAGCATCTGATCAGATGTACTACAATAAGTTGATTTGTTTTAAATAATCAAATACAGACCGATATTCAGGTCAATCAGGTGTTCAATAATTTTGATTTTTACATCATAATGAATAATGTTCATGTTACTCAATATATTAGAATATATTTTACGTGTTTTATTATATTATTTATAGAGCCTATATTTGTTTAATGTACTGCTTTATAACATAAGTACTCTCTGTTAAAGATTAGATCTCAAGCGGAATGAAACACAATTTATTATCCTTGTCCAGACCAGAAGTGGATTATTAAACTGCATGTTCTTTTTTTGTTAAAAAACAGAGTACGAGACGAAGAGTTTTCATAAATATGACGAACAGGATATGAATTGTATCTACTTATTGTGTCGGTAAGAATATATCCATCAACAGACGTTTCGGTAAGAATATATCCATCAACAGACGTTTCGGCTTTTTTTTTCCCTCTGTTGTCTATTAAACTCCAGGCTGCTGACGAATGCTGTATAATCATTTATTCATGCGGAATTCTGTTTCGATAAACTTTAATTCCACTTTTCGCTTAGTAACTTTATATTACAGCATGTCCAGTTCGATGTCCAGTTCGATATTCTCTATGTTTGATTGGTAGCCCTTTCTTCTATGGCTCTAATGGCTTGAGAAAACTCCTTGTTTTCGCCAGTTGAGGAACGTGCCTTGACGTAGAATGTATTACGTCATCCCGACAGACTTTCATCACGAGTTTCTCGAACGAACGGTCACTGCCGCTGGGGAAATATATTGCACTATCAAAAGACAACATAATGTGAGATATAAGTTAACCTTATTAATCTAATTGAGCGTTGAATTATAAAACAGACTCATGAAAAATGTGCTTCAAACTGCTTGCATCCTGACAAATAAATTAACAGAAAATTAGAAATTCTCTGAAAAATCTATATATATACATAAAACTTACAATTAATTACATTTAAAAGTAAAATATGTATATCCCTAAAACACTAGCTGGACAGAGACATGCAGACTGCATTTTCTAATATATATTGACATAAAAACATATTTTTGCAAAGAGTGATCAGTAATACAAAAGAACATTTTGCAACGTCAAACTCAAAGGACTTATATAAATATTTGAACATGTTTGACACATTCGTCATGATCACACTCAAACATATAAATATATGAGTGTATTGTTCTTGTATTTATATATGTTTAACGTTTCGTTATAAGAAGCAACTCAATAGAAAATTTTAAAACAATAAGTTTGTCATTTGTTTTAACAAAGAGAAACAACTTAATCATTTTTTTTACTTTTCGCCCCCCCCCCCAGTGGCTCAGCGGTATGTCTGCGGAGTTACACGCTAAAATTCCGGGTTTCGATACCCATTGTGTAGCTTTGTGCTTAATTCAAAACAACAACTGTTTTGTTTTTTTTTACTTTTCACATTATACACCTTTTATTTCAACTACTTTTATCACACACTTTGGTAAACCATACACAGAGATATGATGTGTTATACTGGTTAAAATTATTCTGGAACTCGAGCATATTTAAAATTATCAAACTCAGCTGTAGGTTTGAGGTTCATAAAGTTCAAATCAAATTTAAATACCTGCCATAAGCACAGCACAGAAAACATGTAATGTAGCTTTATGTTTAATCAACAAAAGCAAAACAAAAGCTACAAGGATTATAATAAAACTGTGAATAAATATTGTAAGCCAGATAGTACCAGGGGTAATACGTAACTACTAATATATTCAAATAGACCTATTTGTTAACGTCATATGGTTTACACAACTTACACTTTAGCTTTATTATTTTTCCTCACTTTGAAATTTACAACTTAAAATGCTTATTGTTATTAATATTTTGTCATATTATCTATAATTGTTCGTTATAAAAAAAACATAATTTAAATATTCATTTATAAGTTAAAATACAAGGTTAAAATTTTCATGATTACATACTCAATTAATCAAAATTCATTTTTCATACTCCAAACCAGAATATTTAGTTACTATTAATTAAATATATAAGAGCAACCAGAAGTTCTTCATATACCGTTATTGATAAAACTTTTAGAAAACAAAATCATTATAAGTGATGATGAAATAAGTTAAAATCAACATCTAGAAAATAATTGTAACAGGAACTTTCTTTCATCATCAGAGGTTAATTAATAATTTTGGTTGGCAAAGCAAAGAACAAGAAATTCTGATAATTATTTGATCTACACTCACCATTGGAAGGTCTATCTAAATATGCAATCCATATTGAAGATAAATTATTTCCGTCAAGAGTTATAAGCAGGGTTTGGACTGACGACAAAACCTCACGAACACACATATTTCCTACGTCGTTTGTGATTCTCAAGTCAATCTGTGACTGTTTCCTGTATGAAGTTGGAGCCACTACTTTCGTTACAGTTTTTATCAGTTCCAAAACTATACTTGAGTACAACTATAAACTCTTTTACCTTTAGATCTCAAAAAGTCCGTTGTCATCGCATCCAAATTGACTGTTCGGGTGTAAAGTTGAAAATCTCTGAGCTTTGTGCATGCAGGTTTGGTTTGGTTTTTGAATTTTGTGCAAAGCTACACCAGGGTTATCTACGCTAGCTGTCCCTAATTTAACAAAGACAAGAGGAAAGGCAGCTAGTTACCACCATTCACCGCCAACACTTGGGCTACTCTTTTACCAATGAATAGTGAGGTTGACCGTTACATTATAACGCCTGCACGGATGAAAGGGCAAACAAACATGTTTGTAGTGACGTGGATTCGAACCCGTGACCCTCAGATTAAGAGTTGAGAGCCTCAGTCACTGGCCGTGCAGGGCCTGCACATGCAGGTAATCGAGAGAATAATGGTATATGCTGATAAGATGCCGAAGAGTAGCAAAGTTCAAGTTATCGTCAGCGTAGTTTGGAATATATGTTGTTCTGTAGCCAACGGAACAAGCAGCTCTATCATTAACTATGGGGAATCTTCTGATGATTATGATCTGTTATAACTCGGTCAGTTTTGTTCGATTTGGAAACTGTAGAAAATAATAGTTAAATTCGTGCCTCAAGGCGCCTCTTGTTGGTGAAGAGATTTTGAGTGAAAAAGTAAAATCAGTTATTTTTTCCTGATTTATTTCTGAGTAAAATTGTCAAATAATACTACAAATGCAATAAATGCAACAAAATAGGTATTTATAAAACTGAATCTGAATATGTTTGTGTATACACCGATTGTTAACTGTGTGAACACGTTAAGCCTTTCCAGTAATATTATTGAGCAAGAGAAAACTGGGATTTTCGTTGAACCGAATGATATGACGGTTAAAAATATTAAGAATTTTATAAACGTACTTGAACATAGTAAAAATAATTATGAGATTTGAATAAGGAAGAAAAGTTCGCAAGTTAGAAAATCTACAGGTGGCGCAATCTTCGCTTTTTACTGAATATAAATATTTTGATGATATGGATCACATGGGAAATGTTTAATGTATCAGCGATTTGTAAGCGTGTATTGTATTTCACGCTAATGAATATGAAGTAAATACTACCGAAACACGTATCGCCGTCCGTTTTTGTCACTGTGAATCTTTTTAAAAAAAAATTCAGGTTGTAAAACATTGGTAATAAAAACTCAATTATTTCCTAGAAATAACTTATAACTTCCTCATGAGTTATAAGATTGGAAAATCTGAGGTTTCAATTTATAAAATATTTGATATTATGATTTTAATATGTAGCGTGTCAGATATATGAATAAAATATTTATTAAACTATTTCGTTATAAGAACGTAATTTATAATTCCATTATCAATTTGTATGTTCCTTTTATCTGGTAAACTTTTTGACACTTTTCTATTACGTCACTCATATAATTAAATTACTTTCTAATCTGTATTACATCTTAAAAATTCATTTTTGTAATATTCCCTTTTCGCATTTATTAAAATATTAAAACCTTTCTTCTTTATGTGGTCAAGAATCTGACCACAAACAAATTTTCAAAAAATTTTAGAATCATCTAATTAAACTCTAAATAATCTAATTTTTATTTACATAGTCTAGTTTGTTAGATTTTTTTTCTAATATTTGTTCAAACGTGTGGTAACCTTCGTTAAACTATATCCCCCAGTGGCTCAGCGGTATGTCTGCGGACTTGTAAAGCTAACATCCGGGTTTCGATACCTGTGATGGGCAGAACACAGATAGCCCCTTGTGTTATTTTGTGCTTAATTCAAAAACAACAACATCATTAACATATTTTATAAGTCTGTGGATGTTTCCCAATACGTTTACCAAAGTTTATGATTTTGTCTAATTTGGTGTTTTTATCCAGTCTTTTAATTTAACACTCAGTTCTTCTCTTTGAAGCCTTCTAGAACGATCAAAAACCAACATCAATTCCTTTATCTTCTCGATTATCTCTAATAAACAGATGGTCCAAATATGATGTGAATTATTTGGACTTATTTCGGTGAATCAATCTATTAATAACATCCTTTTAAATTAAAAATAATCAAATACCTATAAACATTATTTTCTTCAAGTATGATATTGGCTAAGAATGAAAACGTTATGTTAACTAATAACACTAGTAGTTCCTTAAAGGCCTCGCATGATCAAGTTGGTAAAGGTGTTCGACTCCTAATCTGGGAGTCGCAGGTTCAAATTGCTTGCCTTTTTAGTCGTGGGGGCGTTATAATGTGACGCTGAATCCTACTATTTGTTAGTAAAACTATAGCCCAAGAGTTGGCAGTGGGTGGTGAGGACTAGCTAGCTGCCTTCCCTCTAGTCTTACACTGCTAAATTGAGGAAAACTAGCGCAGATAGCCCTCGTGTAGCTTTGCGCGAAATTTAAAACCAAAAACAAACAAGATCTTCAAATGTATTTAAAATTTATAAACCGTAGACACGTTGGTTAACTCCATAACATAGTAATGTATTCATGTTATTTAAATATCTTTTCCTATTTACATTTATTTTCTGAACAGAATCCTTGGATTATTATATTGTCTATATCTCGAAATATGTTGTACTCACTCATGCAATAAACATTTATTTGACCATATCTATTTTATATTTTAGATTAAAATACTGTATCTGAATTATCATATAACATTTTAAATAAGTTTGTTTGCTTTTTATTTTCTGATGAAGTTTAATTTGATTGCTATATTTCTGCAATGAAGAAGGTTTTAAAATATAAAGCATCGTTGCAAGTAATACTTTGGCAACACTGCAAATCAATCGGTTCAATCAATATATATACATGTTGTAACCGTTTGGTTGATCTTTCACACTTGACTCATCTCTTACTCTTTATTCGTCCCAGTTTTCACAGCAGTACGTCTATGGACATATGACGCTAAAATCTGGGCTTCGATACCCGTGGTGGGCGGAGCATTGTGTAGCTTTATGCTCAATTACAAACAAACAATTCTCTTTATAGTTTACTATTTTCTAACTTTATCATAAAAACATTATAATATTTAACCAAGTACACTGAACATTTAGACCTTTAACCACCTTTTCCCAGTGGACCAGCAATAAGTTCATCTACTTATAACGCTGAAATATGGAGTTTGATTCCTCGCTAATTCTGAAATATTCCTTTTGTTTATTTGAGCACTTTCCATTTCTAATAGAGATCTATTGAAGGTCAGTTTAAAAATTTAGCCTTTTTGATCAACAAATGCTGTTTAATTAACTCACCTGATTAAACTTTAATCTCGTACTCAGTACACAATAGAAAACGATATCAGTATTGACCCTGTTGACAAAGGAGGCTCCGTTTTTTATCTAGTTATCTTTATCTGCAGTAACAACAATGTGAGAACGATTTGTACCAACAGACCTTCCAACTCATATCAGTTTCAAATTCAGCAAGCTACTGAACAGTCCATACGTTAAAAATAGTTATCTTCTCAGCCTGGAGGTTGACTGTAACTAGTTTTGTCTGCTCGAAGTTTTATCTCTTCTTTGAAAATATCCAAGCTTAATTGTTTCGATCATTTCTTGGTCAACAGTTATTTTTCCTGGAATATTTTAGAGCATTTGCTCTCCCATTATTCATAAAGGATACCTATCACACTCCCAAGGATTTCAATTTCCATGGTCAAAAAAGATTTACTTTCACCACATGTATTACCCCTTTATATTCTGTTATATCTCATAAGGACGCTTCAGTTATTCCAGTGATCGATCCCTAGACTAAATACTAATATAATACTTTGACGTTAAGAACGTCTAAAAAGCCCAGAAAGAGTGCATTTTTAAACATTAACTTTATCATAGAAGTGACTGTCTATAAATATTATCCATTAATACACACACAGTGACTTTACCCACCATCCTGCCCCAAGTTGAACAGAAAACCTTCTAATGAGCGATGTAAAATTCATATGGATGTTATAAATGTAGTAACCAGTATAGCTGACAATTGTGATTTAACTTATTTTAAGTTACATGATCAATGGTTTTGTTGTTGTTTCTTTTTTGGTGGAGAAAATACCGCACCTTTTTCAAACGTAAGGTGTTTTGAATAAAATATCATGATTTTTGTCAGTAAATACCAACAAACCATGGCAAGTAAGAAAATGACACTCATTAGTAACCATCATTAAAGTTAGGATCACAACCTTATTATTAGGAACAAATCTATGCTCTATAGAAAAAAACAATCTGTTTAAAATACATTGTGGTAATTTTACCTCTGAAAATCAATGTTAATAACTTCCGTTATAGTAACGCCATGGAATCTAGGTTAACAGTTTTTTGTCATCACCCTATGCACTCGGTATATCAAGCATTATTATTTATCTTAATTATTTAGAGTAATATTATGCAACTCAATACTCTTTTTCATTAAGTAAGCCTGTGATAAAAGTTAGCAAAGAATAATGAGTAATTACCTTCTGACCGTTGGATTATTTTGAAAACTTGAGCTGGAATCTGGAATCTAGTTTTCATGGTCTAACTAATACTTTTGTGATGACAAGTGCTTTCAGTCCATAGTTTTGTTGCTCAATATCAGTCGTCTTCAAACGGACAAAAAGCTATAAAAAATTTAAAAAATTCATTAAACTCAATTGTGTTTTTCTATCACATAAAGTTTCCGTACTTTCAATGCAAGTAAAACAAGAAAGAAATCCAATCAAAGCTGGAGAATTTATATCTCCTATGTTTTTCTTTAATGTACTGCTTTGAAATTTAGTGAGTGTACTAAGACCCTAGCAACAAAGAATCACGTAAAATGTGTGATAGTTTGAATAACCACAGTCCAAACTATAGACTACTAAACTATCACTTCTTGTTTGTGATGACGAAAAACCCACTTGAAAAAAAAAATGTATTCTCAGAAGGAATTTTGCAAACTTTTTTGGTTAACCCGAAAATTGCCTAAAAAGGTTGAAACTTTGTTCTACACTTTATTTACTATAAAGTCTTAACACCCATACCAACCGTCTTGAGAATACATTGTCACTGCTTGTATTAACACACAGTGTGCCCTACAGGTTGTATAATACACTTGTGTGTGTCTTGATGTCTGCAGGGGTTCTATTCACATCTATTAAAAATTGATCGTCTCCAATTTATTCTTTCTTACACTAAAAATAAAAAGTAACTGAATAAAATATGATTCTAAACATTTATAGTTTTTCATTTTTATCCAGGAAAAGTAAGTTTCAGGAATCCCAATGTTATTTTCAACCTGTTTCAGGACTAATTTATTGCTATTTTAACGTCATAGAATAGAACTTGGTCTTTTGTGTTGGCTCTCCGACGAAAATATTTATAAAATTGTTATATTTAAAGTTTTCGCGCAAATTCATAAAAGGGTTATCTGATAGACTATTACCAACGTTTGTGGTATTTTATGTCTGAATATTACTATTTTAAGGTCACCGCTATAACTCAACTATTGCTCTGAATTTTAAAGTGCATTTTTATGGTAAGGGATATGAGGGTACGACTAATCAAACATTTGTAAAGACCATAATTACCACAGCTAAAAACCTATTTTTCAAGTTGTTGTTTTAGTAAAGTTCAACGTATACTAAAACAGAAATCGTCAGAATGTTCAGTTACACTTTCCTGGGTCAAGCCAAATAAAAATATATTTACTTACATCTATAAAACTTCGTTGATCGCGAACACTAAATGCACATTTGAAATATTTTCTGGTTTTTGTCTTAGAGCAAAGCAACATTGGATTATTTGATGTTTCCACCGTGGGGAATCGAACCGCGGGTTTTAGCTTTGAAAGTCCATAAACTTGCCGCACTCCTATCAGAAAATAATAGTTGCGGTTATGTAATTTCAGCAGTTATTTTTATCTGATGAGGAAACTCGTAGTTCCTGTTTAAAATTTGGATGTCAAACAAAGACCATAGCGGCATAAAAATTACTCGAAATATTTCATTTCAAACTGTGCGTTAAACGTGTATAAGAAACACAGTGAGGAACATTGGTTATTTTCTCAAATAAAAAAAAAATCCCTTTATCCTGTCTCTGCACCGTGCATTTAGTGTGCAAGGAACAACTGCTAAAGCACCTGATTATCACACGTGACACAAAGAATATTCCCTGGATGTGTAGCTGATACATATTAACGTGACAACAAAAACTGGTTGCTTCCGTTCTACGTATGACATTACCATATAGATTCATATAAGCATCAAATGTGGCGTTCAAAGCACATGTGATTGTTAAGTTAATTTCACTCAAGAGAAAATATAAATTTGGTGTTTTTAGTTGCTAAAATTTTCTAACCCACTTTATTTCAATAACACGAGATCAAGATATGTTTCAATCATAGCTGGTTGGGTAAGTAGTCAAATAAATGTACACATAAAAATCTTTAAATGACATAAAACAAGGACATGGTTCAAGTTATTGTTTACCAAATGCTATGTGAGGCGAGATACGTTGTTAAAGTAACATAAAACAAGGACGTGGTTCAAGTTATTGTTTACTAAATGCTATGTGAGGCGAGATACGTTGTTAAAGTAACTTAAAACAGTTTTTGTTTACTGTGCACAACGTACTATTGCTAATTATTAATTCATCTTAAGTAACCTCAAGAGGCGTATGTTACATATATAACTGAATGTTATGAGATTGGAAACTTGAACTAAAGAATTATATTCAAACTCAGTTTCTCATTATTATCTACAGATACACAGTACACAGTCTACTGGTAAATGTGTCGGGTTGTGGGATTAAAGATCAAAGGTTTCAGCCAAGATGTGCTGCTGATCAAATTTTGTACGCGACATTCAGTCTCACTTTCTATTAGAAGTAGCTAATAGCCAGTGGGCACTAATAATAATTGGCTGTCTCCATTCCTTTTCTCAGTAATTTACAAAGTGCGTGTCGCTACGCCTGGACTAGAGTTTCCACACTTGGTTATTTAGCCCTTATATCGGATAAAATATTCTTCAAGTTCACATTACTATATGACAAACACTATTAATATGTGTTACGCAAAAAGCAACTAACAAAATGTGTATGTGTGTTTAAGTGAGAAAATATAAGATATGATACTGCAGCCTCTTTCACTGAAGGAGATAGTCAAATGATAATTGAGATTTATAAGCTGGGGTATTTCACTCGTATGGAAGTCAGTTAGACCAATGAAAGGTAACAATGGTTTACAAAAAAATATTTTTTGTCTGAGGCAAGAATGTGAAGAGGTGTTTTTTACTAATTTGGGTGTGCTGAATTCAAATTTATAAACAGTCTTGCTCTATCACCTCTAGTTTTCTGACTTTTAAATAGTCTCATTTTAGTATATACAGAGTATATACGTGCTTATTTCAACAGTTGCAGCAGCTTATTACAGATAAAACAGGATAGATAAAGAGCATTGACGGAATAAATATACTTGGATGACACAATGTACACAATTCATGGTACCGCAGACAGTTAGAAGTGTGTTTTCTTAGATGATCTGGTGTATTTTGCCTCCGGGATGTCACGCAAGAGCATCCAGCAGAAGTCTCCCATCATGCTGGGGTTCCACTTCCCTTGGTAGTTGCTCTCCATCTTCGTAATGTCTTGGTGGAATCTTTCTCCGTGCTCATCACTCACTGCTCCAAGGTTTGGAGGGAAGAAGTTGAGGTGGGTATGGAGAAAATGAATTTTGAGTGACATTCAGCATCCCATATCCTCATAAGTCTTTAGCAACTTCTCAATACAGGCTTGGTAATTTGGTACGCGTGTGTTACCAAGGAAGCCACTACAGACTGACTTAAATGCTTCCCATGCTCTCAGTTCCTTTAAGGTAAGAAGCTCCTCAAAATCAGTATCCTTCAGCACTTCTCGGATTTTAGGTCCGACAAAGATGCCCTCTTTGAGCTTAGCAGCACTGAGACCTGGGAACACAGTAGACAAGTGTTGGAAGGCAGCACCATTTTTGTCCATGGCCTTCACGAAATTCTTCATCAAACCAAGCTTGATGTGAAGAGGAGGAAGAAGCACCTTCTTCATGTCAACCAGAGGATTCTCCTTGACGCTGTGTTCACCAGGAACGAAAGTGCTTCTAGACCCCCAGTTTTTCTGCTTGTAATGCTGGGATACAGCTCGACTATCCCAGAGATAGAGAAAGCAACAGTACTTTGTGAAGCCTGCTTGCATACCAATAAGAAGACAAATGACCTTGAGGTCCCCACACAGACTCCACTGGTACTGGTTGTACTTAACAGCTTCTAAAAGAAACTCCATATTGTCATAGGACTCCTTTAGATGGACAGAGTGTGCAGTGGGAATGCTGGGATATTTATTCCCGTTGTGCGGAAGCACAGCCTTGAGACTTCGCTTGGAAGAG
Source organism: Carcinoscorpius rotundicauda (assembly GCA_011833715.1). Taxonomy (NCBI): domain Eukaryota; kingdom Metazoa; phylum Arthropoda; class Merostomata; order Xiphosura; family Limulidae; genus Carcinoscorpius; species Carcinoscorpius rotundicauda. The sequence continues at coordinate 92,565,657 of CM022395.1, forward strand.
TCCATGAAAAGACGTCAGTCTGAAGAATTATGTGGCAAACCAAGGAAAGTGAACAAGCCAGGTATATTTGTGCAGTAGCACAACTTGTTTTCCATGTCGAAAAATGAAGCAAGGTCTTTGTTCCGATTCCTGAAACTGGTGATCCTTACATCTTCCTGGACTAGGTTTCACTGTTTAAGCCGAGAAGCCAAGAGCTCTGACTGCTGTTTTGACAGATACAAATCACGAGTAAGGTCATTCAGGTCTTGCGTGATCCAATGTGGGTCGTTGCCACTTGTTCCTGAATAAGAAGAGTCAATATCTTCGGAAGAGATTGACTTGGCAGAATCTTCCCTGGGAGGCATTTCTTCATCTGATTTATTTGCATTTATTGCATAATAACTAAAAAAGAAGACATAAGTCACACAATATTAGAAATTAACCCTGAATGCATATAAGCCTTCATGTACAGTATGTGTACAAAACGTACAGTATGCATATCTAAAAAACTAGAGGTGATGAGTAAAAACGGATTTCAATCTGAATACAGCACCCCTAAATTAGGTTAAAACAGCTATCTTGCCTCAATTTCTTTGTAAACCAGTGTAATCAGATGAAGTAAGCTAGAAATGCCTGGAATTATCGTTCACATGGTTGTTTAAAGCCGAAATTACAAAGCTAGAAATGCCTGGAAGTACCGTCCACAAAGCTCTTTGAAGCCAAAATTACAACAAAGGTCAAGGAAAGGCATGGACGATAAGCGACAGGCTTTACAAATCCAGACAGCCAGTAAGATCCATTTATCTAAAGGCAGGCTAAAGTATAGTTCCCTTCAAATTGTGCCAGTAAGGTGACAATCTGACCAAAGATATCTAGATATTTCTTTTTTACAAAGGAGTATAGTTTTTTACCCAAACCACATAACAGACGTACACTCATTCGTGAAGAGTCTGGAATTAGATTCAACCATACTTTCAAATAGAATTTTAGTGCAAATATTAATAGCTTTAGTGGGGAAATTACCCCCACCCCCTGCACTCTGCACACACATGCGGATTGGTGTCACTACTTTAACACATACCATGGATTTCTGATGTAGCTGATCATGGCTTAATTATGTTCTGTAATAACTCCCCTTAATTGGCCAACATATATAAATAAGAGGTTGACCGAATAGGGTGGCTTGCACGACGCATTATCCCAGGATTTCAAACCAATTTTAATGTATCGAATGACCTTAGGATACATGTCACATTCCACCAAGTGTTAAAAAACATCGAATATCACTTAAAAACAGCTTTTTCAAAGGAGTGGTCAGTTATACCTTAAAATCTTATCCGGATTATGACGGTAAACCTGTAGCACCAATTATTCTTGCTCTTAGTGTTAACTGTACACCATATAGATGTAAAAAAAACAACATGAACTAGAAATAAGCAAATCCCTAGATAATAAACATCAACTTAACGATCAATCATTTCAACATTTGAGATCACGTAACAGAACATGAGATGTCTGATTTGCGTTACAAAAGAGGGAGGGAACGTTAGCGACGTCAAATTAAACCAGCAGAATTTACGTTGTCATAGATAAAACACTGAAAAATTCAGTCACCACTTCATTACAGTCGATGGCGTCGTTTCTCAAATGACGTGTACGAAGTTCAACATTATCTCTTGAAGTGTTCGAAATCTCATTTGGCGTCAAGAAGTTGGGATTGTTGGTCACGTATTCGCTATTGCTAGTTTCTGTATTAGTTGTACGATAAACGTAGACTGACCATAACTGCATATTTTCAGAGAAGATCCCTGTGTTGTATGAAGAGAAAGATAGTGTTAATGTATAGATCATTATTTTAAAAGCAGTTCTTTACCTAACACCTTAAATGTAAATGTTAGAAGCAGCTGCTGGTGAAATCTCCTCATATCTTCCAAATGACTTGTCTTTATCAGTTCATCCAAGTATACTGTTTGCACCTTACCTTTTGATAATATTTTTATCAAATAATAATAATATGATCCACATAACAGGTTCTTTACTTAAGCACGACATAAAAACAATTCTTCAAATCGACAAAAAAAAACCAGAGGAGATTAGCAGAATATTCTAAATTTATTGGCTGACTCAAAAGCTAATACTTGGAGTCTTTTTATCTGTAAGTTAATTGTAACTTTCCTGTTAGTTATCAATATAACAACTAATTGTTGTGACTGGTTATTAGCCACTGTTTCTGACGTAAAAAATATTTTTCCTCTTCTTTCAGGTGTTAAAGAAGTCAAGATGCTAAAAAAGTATGGGATATTTATCTGTAAGTAAAAATTTAGTATTCAAGAACAATAGTCCTACTACACCTTAGTTTGGATTAGTATCATAGATACACTTTATATCAGTTCCATGAACACTTCCTATCACAGAAACATATTGTTAACTCGTAGCATAGCTGCCATCATTATTTCAGTATTAGATTTTTTCATTAGCTCTGTATTTTGTATTAGCAGAAATATTTCTAAAAATTGTGAAATGTATGATAGAGCCGTAACATTGTTATTATAACATAAGAATGCCCTAGCATTTTATTTATTAACTTTTCCAAACCATTATCACGTATTGTTTTTTCTTCTTTTTAAGTAAATAATAACTGCAAATTTGTTAGCATTTTGTCTTTATTTAGCTATAACTTAATCCTGAAAGAAACACGTGGTGTTTTATGGTTCTATGTAATTACTTTAATGGTTATGTTGTAAAGAAACAATCAAGACCAATGTTGTAAGTAAATATGATAGTGTAATAAAATCTAACCTGATAGCGTTGTTCAAAATAATTTGAACTCTTCAACCCTTCAGAAATTTATTTCGTCCATCATAAAAGCTACCTACCCTACCTCTGATACAGAAGATTCGCGATTCCGTAGTTAAAATATTACTTCTTGAGGCTAAAACGCAGGTTATGTTGTCAGCTGGGATTGCCAGAATCAAGTTGAACGATGGGATTCGTCGTATTGACAATGTGAAAAGAATTCCTGAGACTGCGGAAAACGTGCAGTTCAGATAGCTATATTTCTTTCAACATAAATACACATCATTCGAAAATTTTATAATTTAGCCACCAGACTGAATTAGATATCGAGATTAAATTCGCCGTAGTAGCGGGATCTGTGGTAACGTGGTAGCATGGTAAAGTTGGATTTTACTTTAAAATTACAGAACACACAGAAGATGTTAAATAAATATTTTATATTTAACATTTTACTTCTTTGGATGAAACCAGGCTACTATTTTTATACATTCCTTTATATTGAAATATTGCTCTCCTGACAATAAAGATTTCATAATTTAGAGAATATTTTAGTTCTAACATCTAAATGTGTACATTTTTACATCTTTACGCAATAAATACTTTCGTTTTTATGATTATTTTATTTCGCTAAACTAAATGCATAAATACATTCTCAGCAAAACCTTTTTTCATTACCCAACGATATATCCATATCGTGAGGCCCGGCATGGCCAACCTTGTAAGCGTGCGATCGTATTGGGGTCGTGGTTGCATACCCGTCGACTCCTATGCTGCCCTTTCTTGGGGACGTTAATTTCTCCCTTAATCAGGTGGCGGTTGGTGGTGATGACTGGCTGCCTTCTCTCTAATCTTGCACTACTAAATTAGGGACGGCTAGCATAGATAGCCCTCGAGTAGCTTTGTGCGAAATTCAAAAAAAAAAACATCCATGTTATTATCTTGAAAGCCGTAATTGTGTTTCTCACATATAATTACTTGAACCAGAGGCTTTAACATGTTATTTTGAAAAAAAATATCCAAATTAGTAAGTCGGGTGACAACCACAGCAAGTCCAAAGTTGTGGACGCATGAAAGTTAAGTCTCCATGTTCTTCCGGTTTTTTAAAACAATATGATACGACCGAGAACTGATCGCTTTCGGGAAGGAAATTCAGAAACACTTCCAAACGAGAGATATTTACACACTTTATATATTTAATGACGCTGGACAACAAAGAGATATGGATGCATATGGGCTACCAAGACTAACCAGAAAGAGACCAGCAACAAGTCATAGCCCAGCCGTGTTAAGCAAACTGGAACATCTTATAACAGAAAAAAAAATGTAAACATAAAAATCATTGGAAAACCTGTTCATGTTTCCTAGGCAACAGTACGCAATATAATCAAGAAAGATTTCCATGAATCTTCTCAACCGTCCTATATCTCAAGCAGCTGGAGAATAAAATGGGTATTTATATTGTTTCACAGGAGTATAAAACTACTCTCCTATGGATGTCTGTGCGATTTAACGGTTGTACTAGATGGATTATGAAAAGTCTGTAAGGAGGAGGAGCCTGTCTTTCACATGACAACATTATGATATGCACTGTAATTGTATTTCCAAAATCGTTTTAAAAACAGGTACTAAACATTTGAACGTACAATTCTGAAACATCTTTTAAAAAGAATCGTTTTATCCTATAATAAATGTTTCTTGTATTTTTCGACTTATCTCACCCTACGTCTCTTGCACCAGTTCAATTTAGCATATATTGGTATGTTTTTTTATAAACTGTGAATATCTTTATTGCACAGCGTTGATTTATTCAAGGAGTTTTTTACTATAAACTTTTTCGATGTTTTGACATAGTTTTCGCTAATATGCTTTTACGTGTATATAGTTTGAAGTTTATGCAAATTTTAACACACACTGTTTCTTTACAGCTTTTCTGGGCATACTCTTTTGTCCAGGACATAAAGCAAGACAACTACTGGCAAGAGAAGAGCTCACCAGTGATAGTCTTCGAAATGTCCATGCTTTTCCTGAATTTGGTGAGAGAGTTAGGGTTCAAAGGTTCTCATTTACCGAAACGCCCCTGCCTTACAGGACAGATAAGGCGGATGCCTACTTTACACACATACAGAATGTTGCAGATTTTCATCCTCCCAGTGGGGAAATTATAACAAGCTCACCAGAAGTCGCTGTCGTTCTTCCAGATTCAGGCAATGACAGAAATGTTAATACTAATGTTCTGAACTCTTCGGAAAATGAAGAAAGTTATTATTTAAACTCTAGCTACACGAGAGAAAACAATAACTTTAACAACAAAATCAAATCAGAATTAGAAGAAAAACCATTACTCGCTGGGACTCCAATTTTTAAACATTTCATCCAGAATTCATCGCATGTTAGAATCGTGGGAGATACGAACCCTCCACTCACTGGAGAGCGTTATTGCGAAGAAATTGAAGAAAACGGAGTCTTGTGGAATTCAACTGAAGGGGGCGTTGTAGTGTTAACGTCTTGTCCAGATGAGTACATAGGAAGCGCTTACAGAACCTGTTATGCAAATGGCCAGTGGGGACACATTCATTTCTTTGACTGCCGTTTTAGAAAACTACTGGAATTGAAAACGCTGGTAGGTAATTGCGGTGAATTATTAGGTGTTATTTTCTTTAGCCTACAAGTGCCATAGAAACAAACAAACTGTAAGATATTCTATGAGCTAAGCCTTTTTCGTATTTTTTTTACTCTTCAAACGGATTATAAAGTGAATAGGATAAAAATCAAGAGACTTTTTATTTTGCATTTTTTAATTTGGAAACTTTTATCCCCAAAAGGAAAGAAGCTTTTGAAGTTTCTAAAATTGAATGAACTGTTTGGTTTGATATTTCCTCTGATCAGAAATAGTATAGCATGGAATTAGAAAAATTAGAGAAATTTTCATATTTGATATATTTTATTGTTTCTATTTAGAACACAAAACCTGATCCCACTAAAACTCGGCAAGTTATGTCACTTCAGGTTTCCGTTAACTTAAAAAATGATCAAACTGACATGTCATAGGTTTAATTTTAAAAACAATAACAGATTTGACTATAAGTAAAAGTAATTTAACAAATATCGTCTTGTGATAAAAATTTATTTGAACATCAGGTGATTCTTACTTGATCATGCTATAGCTGTACTGTTTAATAAGTGTATCATTCTTACTTGATCATGCTATAGCTGTACTGTTTAATAAGTGTATCATTCTTACTTGATCATGCTATAGCTGTACTGTTTAATAAGTGTATCATTCTTACTTGATCATGCTATAGCTGTACTGTTTAATAAGTGTATCATTCTTGCTTGGTCCTGCTATAGCTGTACTGTTTAATAAGTGTATCATTCTTACTCGATCCTGCTATAGCTGTACTATTTCACCGTTTCTTAGGTGTAATGGGTATAATGAGTTTGTTTTATTTGAGAAGTTTGAACTGTCACGTGTTATTGAAGAAGCTCGTAATCAGGATATGAAATTTTATGTAGAGTTTGTAGGTTGGAGAGAAGTGGAAGGCTATCATAATTAAAGTATAGAAAATAGATAAAAAATAGTGTAAACCGTGGGAAATGACAGGAAGATTTCAAAAGAAACTTAATATTTCACATTAAAAACACACCTCAGCGAACAAAAAAATGACTTTCTGGAAACTTACAAAGAACACTAACAGAGTTAAAATTTGTAGATTTAATTGTAATAAGCCTATTCTAGTGAGTAATAAATTTCAGCTCTTTGCTTCTGCAAACGAGGAACTATTGTTAAGAAAGAGAACAAAAGGATCAAAGAAGTATTTCAATGATGAGAAGGTTATAGTTACAGGTGATTCAATGACAAAGCATGTTGATAGGATAGTCTGTGATGTAAATAGGGAAATAAATAATGTCCAGGGACATAAGTGGAGGATTTAACTAACCGAGCAGAGATATAATAAATGAAGATACCACAAATATGGTGTTTGTGGTTAAGGGCTAATTATGTAGGGATAAGATGGTCAAAACTTTCGTTAAATTCAAATGTAAAAATGGTAGAAGATGGAAATTGGGTAACATCTTGGTGCAAGTGGTCATTGTTCTATTAGGTTCAATGTTTTGCTGCCTATAGAGATAAGGAATAATGATACTTTGGTTACAAATTTCAAAAAGCAAATTTAGAAAGATTTTACAAGAATTATCTGTTGTAAATTGGGCAGCTGGATTATTTGTTAGACACTGATCAGATGTGGAAAATTTGTAAATATTTAAAGGAAACCTGTTGCTAATAGAAAGAAAAGTATAGCTGCAAGAAAAACGAGGTTGACTTGCAAATGGTGTAAGTGATATAACTGAAGAAAAGCATTGCAAATTTTAGAAATTTAAATTAACTTTTACGATAGGGGACTTAAAAGATAAAGCAAGCCGGTGGAACAGGAAATTGGGACATCAAAAAAAGATCTATGGGGAAAAGGTTGGCTGAAAATGTAAAAATTAATAGTAAGGCATTTTAAAGCACATTAAAAGTAAAGAAAATGTTATAAAAAGGTCCTTGAGGAATGATGATTTGTTTGTTGTATTTTAATTTGGCACAAAGCTACATGACCGCTATTTGTACTAGCCGTCCCTAATTTAGTAGTGTATAACTAGAAGGATTTGTTTTGGTTTGTTTGTTTTGGAATTTCGCACAAAGCTACTCGAGGGCTATCTGTGCTAGCCGTCCCTAATTTAGCAGTGTAAGACTAGAGGGAAGGCAGCTAATCATCACCACCCACCGCCAACTCTTGGGCTACTCTTTTTACCAAGGAATAGTGGGATTGACCGGAACATTATACACCTCCATGGCTGGGAGGGTTAGCATGTTTATCGCTACGCGGGCGCGAACCTTCGGATTACGAGTCGCACGCCTTACGGGCTCGGCCATGCCAGGCCCAACTGGAAGGAAGGCAGCTAGTCATCACCATCAACTACCAACTCTCAGGCTGTTATTTTACTAACGAATAGTTGGATTCATTGTCACAATAAACACCCCAATGGCTGATATGGCAAGCATGTTTGGTGTGACGAAGACTCGAACCCGCGATCCACACATTACAAGTCGAGCGACCTAAATACATGGCCATGTCAGGCCAGGGATAATAAAGGAAGGCCAGTATCTAATGATTATATGATGACTGGGTTGTTAAAGTTTTTCTTTCTTCCATTTTTTAACGAAATTTTTTTCAGTATTCCACGTCTTGAACTGTTGATAAATGGAAAGGAGACTGAACAAGATAACTGCATTAATTGCGAGCTATTTAAGAACATTTTGGAAAGTTTAAAGAAATATAAGTTTCTGGGTTAGATAATATTTTCCAAACGATTTGAAGGAGGTTAAACACTGGATATGTAATCCACTTGTTATTCGTATTTGAATAGTGAATGGTTTGAAGTTAGTTTTTCTAACTTTTCACGGGAAGTTATAAAAATGGTCCCAGTAATTATTGACCCACCAATTAGTCTTACGTTGTCTTGAAAAAGTCTTAAAGCTGGTCTTTCTTGTTGGCCTTTCGAATGGGTTGCATTCGGATATTGTAGAGTCAGTAACTTTTAAACGAGTTTAAGAAAAAAACTTAGTATATGAATAATGAGAGGTGTTTCTAATATTTAAAAAAATCATTTATTATTTTAATTTAGTTTAGGAGCTAGACTAACGTAGTTCATATTCTTTCAAAACGTTGTTATTTTTACTTTTGTTATGTCTGTTTTCTTTAAGCATTATGTTACGATCACTTAGTCGTGCACAAGTTGTAGTGTTTAAAAAGTTATCACATGTATTTAGTTCCGCTATTAGAGTGCTGTTCAATAGGTCATTTTTATTTACTTCTATAGTTGTTCATTTAGTAGTTAATTCTCAATTAGTCCTATCATTTGTATATTGTTTTAGCATTGTCATTTTCTTAGTCGTGCCATAGCAGCATTGTTTAATTAGTAAATTAGTTTTATTTAGTCTTGTTCTGTTGTTTAAACACAAGGTTATTTTCACTTCTTGCGATAGGCTTATATGTCATTCTACTTAGAACTGCCATTATAGTACTGTTTAATCAACAGGCTATTTTTACATAGTAACTGTTTTGTTTAATTGCTATATTATTTTTCTCAGTCCAACTACAACTGTATTGTTTAAGGAGTAGTTACTTGTTAGCGAGTGCTGATGTGTATGTGCATCTTAATTATTAGATAATTTTTACATTGTCCTACTATATGTCGATTGTTAAAACATCTGCTAGTTTTCTTTTAGTCCTGCTGTACGTGTATTGTTTAAGCAGCAGGTCATTTTAACTTATTCTTACTATGGCTGTATTGGTTAACCATTAAATAACTGTTGTTTAACTCTGCTAAAATAGTATTGTTTAATCAGTTGATAGTTTTTCATCTAACTGAAAGATGCATGCAAATAGAAACAAAAACTACGGTTTATTTTTTGAAGGTGATTCACGTGAGTATTTCTCTCGCGTGATGTTTTCAGTAAAATGCTGTAAATTTTGTCTTCACTTATTCGTTATAAAACTTGTATTAATTAATTTCGTGCAACTCGGTCTTACGAAACTAAAACGTGTATTCTCAGCGTGTTATAAATCACATTTTCTTATTGTGAGCAAGTGCTCCCTTTCTTTTCACTGCTCTAGTCTATTTGTCAACAGAAAATTACCAAAGCTTCTGAGTTATTCCAGCTATGAAAGATTAAAAACCCAAAAAATAATTGGGTGCAGAAAATTTTTTTCGTGTATTTAATTCCACAAAAATCAATTACAACGCTCTTTAAGAATGCTAATGCACGTCTTTAACATTTTTATACACAATAAAACGTAATTTTACGTTCGAAGTAATTTGAAATAAATCAAACGAAATCGCGCCCAGTTTCATAAAGTTCATATACTGATTTCTTACGCTAGAAGAAAAAAATGAAAAAATGACAAATAATTTTTTACTTTTCGATTAAAAGCTATATGAACAATTAAATAACTTATTTTTGTATTTCCTTTCTGTAACAAAGCCACATTGGGTTATCTACCGTCTCCACCTTGTGCAATCAAATCCAGGATTTTATTATTTTCAGTTAATTTACCGCGCTGTTCCACCGGCGAATTTAAATAACAGGCTAATAAACAAGGCAGAAATGTATATAATAATTTTAATAAAATATTAATAGCTGGTAGCCTTTTCATAACTGTTGAACGTTTTGTACCTCCTGTCATTAAGGTATTCTGATTTTTTTCCCCTATATTCTTGTTTGTTTGGGATCAGGTTTGACTAGTTGTTTAGCAGCGCCGACTTGCTGATCTCGTGACGCATGGCTCGCTTTTCATTGATGCAAATTTCAGACTGTAATTGTGTTATACGCATAATGTTGGACTTCCACTATTCAATCGGAAAAGAACGAGTTTGTCTTCTTGATTTGCTGCCTTTCGTCAATCCATGATTTCAGTCATAAACTACAAGCAAAGTTAGCCCTTCTGTGTCTTTACGTAAATATCTAAAATTAAATTAGAGTATTATTATTTGTTTTTAAGAAGTCTCACTTATCCTCAAAGTGAGAAAATTGAAATCTTGTATATTTTAACCTCATTATACTAGTTATGTTTGATTATATTTCAAAATTAATCAAGTAATATGATGTGACTGCTAGTTTGTTCTTCTGTTAAGTACAAAGCTGCTCAGTGTTCTTTCTGTGCTGAGCCTACCACCGGTCTCACAATATTGTGCATTATTAGCATTTAGTTTTTCTGCTGATCACTGAAGTTAGGGTGAGGGGGGGTTCATATATCGTGTAACTTATTCTGTTTATTTTATTGTTTACTGCATTTTAAAACTATTCAGCAGGCTAGATTTTTCACTTGTTTAACAAGACTGAATACTTCGAAAGACATCAAGCTTTTGGGTTGTCTTTATTTTAACGTAAAGCTGCACAATGAACAATCGGCACTGTGCCCGATGCTAGTATCTAACCCCTATTTTAGTGTTATAAGTTATCTCGTTTACTGTTGATCCAGCGGGAGGCATCTTATTGATTCATAGTGGCTCACGATGTTTTAGTGCTGTAATTTGAAGCAAGTATTGAAAAATATTGAAACTAAGTTATAAAATATTGAAACTAAGTTATGCATGTTTACTTTTTAATATACAGAAGTTATTAGTAATATAGGCTCAAAATCAACTAAATTATCTTATCAGATATGAATCAAACGCTCTGAACAAACAGTTATCAACAGAAAGGTTTAAAAATTCAGTGAATTATTTGTAAATATTATATTTATGTAGGTAGTGGAATTTTGATAACAGATAGTTTAAAAATATATATTTATTATAATATTCGTTGAAAATAAAACAAACCTTAATGTTCGTGATAAAAATCGCACTACACTGTAACTTTTCACTCATTTTTCTTCGTTGACCACAAAACTAATCCTAATGTTCGTGATAAAAATCACACTACACTGTAACTGTATTTACTCATTCTTCGTTGACAAAGATAAAAGATGAAGACAGTGCAGTCGAGCATGATACTTGTCATGAAAATCTGAACATTTGGATTTTGGTGATTTGCCACTGGTGCTCTAGATTTACAAGCAGGAGTTTAATTCGTGGGCAGCACAAAATAGTTTCCTAACTTAATCTATAAGTGCGTTTTAACAGTCAATCCTTTAGGATATGTGATGGGTGGTAGGGCTCTGTTGTTTGCCTGTCTTTTCTGTATTTCGCTAGTCATTAGTTCAAAATTAAGAAGGCGGCTGATAGCCTCATTAGCTTTGCTGAAAATACAAAAAATGTGTGCTTCATCATTAATAACGTTAATTATTATTCGTCGTTAATAATGTAGCATGTTATAAAATTAATTAACATGTATCACGGCACCAACGAATATTTCAAAGGTAAAACGTGTTTTAACATGAATACTTGGGAAACTAAGTATCATAATCGCGATCTTGTGATTTTTCTCTTCATCTATTTAAGATTCCATTTACTCGTTATCTCTAGCCAAGGCATTTTGTTTAATAAGATAACTAATACTAACTGATTCCATACAGTTACTTATTATCTCTAACTAAGGCATTTTGTTTAATAAGATAACTAATACTAACTGATTCCATACAGTTACTTATTATCTCTAACTAAGGCATTTTATTTCATAAGATAATTTTAAAATCAACGGGTTCGTTTGATTTTCAAATGTTGTATACCCTCGAAATGTCAACAAGTTTTGGTTATACCCTCGAAATGTCAACAAGTTTGGGTTATACCCTCGAAATGTCAACAAGTTTGGGTCTTTTTTTAGGTTTCTCAACCGATTCTGTTCTGCTATGTGACAAAAAAAAGTTATAAGATTGCTGTTTTTTGTGCATTGCTGAAATTGTTTGCCTTACCTTTTAGTTGTTTACCTATATTTCATCTTCTTTTGGTGTGTTGATATTGTAGCCCTTTCACAAAAATATGTTGTATTTTGTGTGTTGAAAATGCTTATCTCATTTTATCTTATCCAGAAGTAATTATCTTATTCTGGAGCGTTTAAAGATTTTGTTATTGTTATTTTGAATTAAGCACAAAGCTACACAATGGGCTATCAGTGCTCTGCCCACCACTGGTATCGAAACCCGGATTTTAGCTTGTAAGTCCGCAGACATACCGCTGAGCCACTGGGGGGCAAAAGATTTTGTTCCAGTGTGTTTGGTTATTTCAATGTACAGACAATCATTTTTCTTATTCACATATTTTAAAAAAATACAACCCTTGAATTTCTTTGTGTTCACCCGTTTCTGATTCGTCTGAAATGTGCAGTGTTTTAATTTTTTCTGATCCGTCTATCCGTCTTGATCGTGATATGGAAGGATCAGGTGCTATGAAGATCGCTTCAGCACTGATATTGTTGTGATCCGTTTATTAAATCAGCACAGTTAAGTTAAGACACTGTTACGTATTAACCATCACATGAATGATTGTTCTGTATGTGTGTAAAGTTATTACTGTAACTAAATTATCCCTATCAGGGCCATATCCACTTATGTTCAACGTTTCACATATACATTGACGCTCACACTGCTTCATTTGCAATGTCCACATTCTTGTATTACACACGTTGTCCCATATACTTGAATATTTGTTCATTCTGTGATATATTTAATAGTGTTACCCTAATAATATGTAGGTGATACACTACACAAATTTGGTTAAATAAATCTAGCGGTAGGTGGCTTATTGAACACTAATAGTACATTCATGATGACGAAAAACCCACTTAAGTAAAAAATTTATTCTGTCGTTCAGTACTTCGTTTTAGTCAAGTTTTTAATACCCTTGCCAGCGGTCTTTACAATACTAATACTACATATGTATAGGAGAGACAAACTTAGGCTCATTTTCATTGTGTCATATGGCGATCAACTGAACATAGTTCGTTTCTGTTTATCTGGAAATTGGTGACCGATCTATTTAGAAGTCTGTCATAGAGTTGCTCTATGTTTACATACTTGTGGATGATAAGTAAACTTGTTGTGTGTAAAACTTTATACGCTGTAGTGTAATGAATTGATTTCAGTTTTAACAGGTCGTCCCTTAAGTAATGTCGGATTTTAGATTCAGTGAAAGAGAAAGGATTTCAAACGCTTTTAATGTTATTTAATCAATAATGTATGTTCCATTATTATTATTTACTTCCTGAATTCACAAGCTTCTGAATGCCATTTCTATAAAGTTCTTTGGAGAAAAAGCATATAGAGAGGGTAGTTTTGACATATTCATGTGTTCCAAGCTATTTTTCATTAAGATAGTTCCGCAAAATTCGGAATAGATGATAATCAGGTGGGACAAGGTCTGGAGAATAAGGAGAATGTGGAAGTTTTTTTCCCAGTTTAGCTCTTCAATCTTTGCAGATGTGATCCTTGCTGTTTAGGGCCGTGCATTATCCTGGTGTAACACAACACCTTTACGACTGATCAAAGCAGGCCTTTTTTTCTTTCAGTGCAACATTCAAGCACTCTAACTGTTGATAATAGAAGTCTGATGTAATCGTTACATTGAATGGTAGCAACTCAAAGTGGATCACACCAGCAATATTCCAATAAACGCTTAGCAAGACTTTCCAAGGGTGGAGATCCATTTTGGACTGTACTTTAGCCAGTTTACCTGCACTGAGCCATTATCTGTGGCGCTTAACTTTTATATAAAATATCTATTGTTTATCTCCAGTCACTAATCTGTTCCAAAATGGTAAGTTACATTCACGAGAATGCAGAGAAGCGCAAATATCCACTCTTGCACTCAGGTTGACTTCTGTCAAATCACAGGTGACCCATTTTACGAGTTTTGACACCCAAGTTGTTGCAGATGATTGTGAACTGTTGAATGGGTTGAATTAAGTTCTATACTAGTTTTTCAACTGTTACAACACAATTTTCATCACGTGCAGCCAACAGCATGTCATCATTAAACTCAACAGGACGACATGAACGTGGCGCATCACTTCAGTTGCAGTCACCTGACCTGAGCTTCTGAAACCACCTTCGACATTTTCTTTCATTGAGAGAATCCGAACCATAAGCATCTTGAATGTTTCTTATAGTTTCTGCTGCACTATTGCTTTTTTTAAACTCATAAAGCATTATATGCCTAATGTGCTTCTCAGAAACATCCATTTTCATAAGAGTTTATTTGACTAATGATATGAAAAAGTGGAGTTGAGTTAGTTTCTTTTATTTGTCTAAACATTTTTATACACGGCCTACTACATAATTTAGTCATTAAAACCTACAAAGACAAATGATGATGCACTTTATGTACTAAATCTACTACGGGTATTACTTGTGGGATGAACTGATATATAGTTTGTAAAAATTCCGTGTAGTTGTTATCTCAATGCATGCTGACCTGGTATATAGATAAATATTTGTTTATTTCTGTGAAACTACACAAATGCTTTCAGTTGACGTCACTAATTTTGAAGCAACAGACAAAACTGAAGTAACCTAAGTAGCAAGAATACCCATGGCTAACACTTTCTTTGTCACATGTGAATAGCGTAATCTTACTGAACCTGGATCAACAATTAGGTATACTAACCAATTCACCACACCCGGTCCCATCAGCAGATGTATGCTTTATCATGCATCTTTATATATTTTGTAATATCGATGTATAGTTAAATTATTTTAGTAGTTGTTTCCTTAAACCTTTTCATTGGTTTGTTTGTTTGTTTTTTGAATTTTGCACAAAGCGACTCGAGGGCTATCTGTGCTAGCCGTCCCTAATTTAGCAATGTAAGACTAGAGGGAAGGCAGCTAGTCATCACCACCCACCGCCAACTCTTGGGCTACTCTTTTACCAACGAATAGTGGGATTGACCGTCACATTATAACACCCCCACGGCTGAAAGGGCGAGCATGTTTGTCACAACGGGAATGTGAACCCGCGACCCTCATATTATGAGTCGCACGCCTTAACACGCTTGGCCATGCCGGGCCTTCATTAGTTTATCAGATTTCTGTTTCTCTACGTGTTTATATTATTTTTTTTTATGAAGAATTACATTATTGTTTGTTTTGTTTCATTTTTTTACGTGTAGTGTATATCATTACATTTTCGTATATTGTTAATTTAGTTTTGCTTTTTTGTCTGTAACGGTATATTTTTTACCTTTTTAGTTACGCTTACATTAACAGAGCACCATCTAACAAAGACACCTAACGCACTAATACTGTTGTTTCATGTAATGTTTGGCCTTAAGTCCAGTTATCAAACGCATACAGTTTTATCATCAATATATTTTGTTTTCTTGCACGAGTGGTTTGCCATAGCCCAACTTGAATTTATTTTTCACTTTCGGTTTATCGTAAAATGTTAATATTTTATTTACACAAGATTACTTTACTGACGAATATTGAGCCTAATTTAGATCACAATAGGACGTTCGAAACGTCCCTCTGATATGGTTTGTCAATCTTCTATTTCTTTAAAACAAAATGTTGTACAATAAGCTATCGCAAGAATTGTGTCCCGAATTGTAACTTAATAAGCTCCTACTTACCAGTGTACCATCTGGGACCACTCATGTTAATAAAACAAATGTTTGTTTGTATGGAATAAAAAGTGTTAACTTACAAATATTCCATATTTACAGCTTGACTATCACCTGGTGAGAAGACTTTGGGACGGATTACACTATGTCATGGAAGAACTGATTAGTATGCTGGGATCCCATAAAATATATAGCGTGATGGATCGCCTGGATGCTATGTGCATGGTGTCCGACGTCCTGAGAGCCAAAACTGATCTGATCTTAAACAACTGTCTGGATGTGGCCTACATTAAGGTAGGTGGTTCTTTAATAACGAAGTATTTGTGTTGTGTTAAACAGAAATGTCACGTCCGAATATCATCATTATGTTAATTATAATTAATTTCTGTTTATAATGTGTGACAGACATTTTCCAACACAAAGTAGGAGGCGACATTAATATTTTGTTTGCTTGCTTTATAGTCTTTACTTAGACTGTCTTCACGAATAAATATATACTATAAATATACACTAATGTTCGAAGAAGTTAAATGATTTTCTGTTAATATTGTTTCTAAAAATGTTCGAAACCGTTTTATACCACTTTGATGTTTTTGTTTCTGTTTTGGTGGATTTATTTCAAGCCATAAGTCTTTAATCGAGTACTAATTTAAGTTGCACAATATCATTTCAGGATATTTAAAAAAACAACAGGGTATCGAACTCCCTCCGATAAATGCTGTAATTCTAACTTATTTTGTCTGCTTCTTGTACCTAATTAGACAAACTGCAGTAACACATTACAAGTAGTGTCTCCTCAGTCCCACGTCAAGTCCTTGAGCGTTTTTAACACAAACTTTTTTTTCAAATAACCTATTAATATTTACATATTTTACAATAAGTAAGATTAATTATTCTGGTTAAATGTTAATATTTTATTGATACACAATTGGTTTACTAACGAATACTAAACCTAATTTGGACCACAATTTCTCTCTAGAATAGTTTGTCAAATAAATCAAGTGGCCTGTCTAACTTATAATGTGTTTGTTCGACATTAGAATGTACATTACTCAAAAATCGAGCGAATTAGGAGAAAAACATGTTTGTGCTTAATTTGGTAAAACATTTGACTTTGCCGCCTCTAACTTCATACAAAGCTGAATTTTTTTGTGATAATGAGAAATCAAATGTTTATGTCAAACTCGATATTTTTCTTTGAGTTTCGGTAAACTTGTGTGTTTTGCTACAAATATGTGAAAGACAAACTTAGTGTTTAATGCGTCAAACTGGGCAAAACCTAATATGTTTAACATTACGTAAGAACTTTGTCAATTATGTGGAATTTTTTTTAGTGAAACTAAATAATTATGAATAAAAGTTTCTAATAAACGACCTCACGTTTATTTGCTCCGTTTTATTTTTATATTTTTTCGTTTAATCAATTAGGTTATTTGTAACGTTAACGAGAGGCGTAACGTTAGTTTGATTTATTTGGAATTTTGCGAAAAGCAAAACGAGGGCCATCAGCGCTAGCCGTCACTGATTTAGCAGTGAAAGACTAGAAAGAAAGCTGCTAGTCGTCACCATCCACTGCCAACTCGTATTTTATTTTTTCACGAACAAATAGTGGGATTGACCGTCACATTATACTGCCTCTACGGGTGAAAATAGCGAGCCTTAAAGTGCTTCCTACAACTTTCAAATATTATTAGTTGATTATTTTCATGGCAGCGCAGATAGCCCTCGTTTAGCTTTGCGCGAAATTCATAAAATAAACAAACAAATATTTTCATGGGAGTAAAAGAAGAGTTGTCAGACTACCTTAGTATCAACTAGGATCTTTTTTGGCTTACAAGGAATGATACAGTGCGATAAAAATATCATATTTGCTTAATAAACATGTTTATTGCATCGTATGTTAAACAGAAGTTGCTAAAAGCTTATCTAATTAACAGAGATAATTAATAAAATAAAAAATGCGCCTAAATTTTCTTAACTATTCAAAGAAAAATGTTACTATTTCGAGATTTTGACACGTCACTATTTGAATTTTATTGTCTATAGTTTCCCAGTGATAGTTTAAGAAACGTCTAAGCAGTGAGGAAAGGATTGTTCTTCTGTGTTTGTCTGATGACTGAATATAGTTTAAAATGGGTTTGAATCATAACACACTGTACACATCAAAATGGAGAAATGGGGATGGTTTAATATGTTTACAATTTCTCGCTTGAAAAACAAAATAAGGCAAAAAAACTGGTTCGTCTAATAACTGCGTACAAAGCAGACCAACTTGGTTTCACTAGTCAAACATAACCCAGGTAATATATTTCCATCAGTCTTCGAAAATTATTCTGGACCTATGGTAACGTTTTGTTAGGATTAGGCTTAGCTTCTCATGTGTACAAAGGGCTGCCATACACGTTCCCATACATTAATTATTTGATTTACCTATTTTTATTGTTGTTGTTGTTTTGAATTAAGCACAAAGCTGCACAATGGGCTATCTGTGCTATGCCCACCACGGGTATCGAAACCCGGATTTTAACGTGTAAGTCCGCAGACATACCGCTGAGCCACTGGGGGGCCCTATTTTTATTTATACCTGATCTTACATATAAAAACATTGTCTAGAGTCTAACACTGGGACAAAATAAATTCTTATAAACTGTTATTTTATTTTTATGGCATATTCAGCAGCAGAGATATTGCCCTTAAGCTTATTTAAATTAATATCGGTAGAACTGTTGAGCCTACAATGTAAGTTACGTGATGTACTGTAAGTTGAGTGTACAAACTGCATTTTTTTTCGAAACTAAAAATTTGACTTAGATATCGTATAGATTATATTTTCTTAAAATCTCGTTACTGTTCAATTAACTGAAAGAAGCCCACATATTCCTACGTGTGGCCTACGTTTGTTCAACTAATGCCAGTAGTTTGGGGAAAATAAAACGTTACTGCACTCGCCTATCGCGCTAAGCGATATTGTAAACGCAGAAAAACGTTATTAGAGTGACGTTTAAGGGCTGAAGAAAAATTTACTTAAATAGCTGGTGATATGTCTTTAGACGTACGATGCAGCAGATGAATACTATGTAAAAGTAGAGTCCGTTTAAACGGCCACTGTCATCAGTTGAGTCCCTCGGAAACAGTAATGACCGAAGCAGACTTTAAGGCCAGTGAAACTTTTGTTAGCTCGGTGTTCAAAAATGACAAACAAACCTTACATTCCGAGACATTTCTTTCGGTTCTGTGCTTTAATATTAATCACATACTGGCTAATTAAAAACAGTCACTATGAATTATTTTAGATAAGATGAATAGAAGTAACAGACATTGTGACGCTAGGGGGATATTTTGAACAAAATGTTTGTATGTTCTGTAACTAAATAAAAAGCAATAAATAAGAGGAGCGTTTAGTACAGAGAGCATACGTCCTCGTACCCTGGTTGGACAGCGGTAAACCTAAGGATTTTACTCTAAAATCAGGGATTCGATTCTCCTCGCTGTTTACAGCAGATAGCCCGATGTGACTCTGCTACAGAAAAAAATTCATGCGCAGTATTCATCGTAATAGGCTCTAAAAATAAAATGTATTTGTGTATCCCTAGTTATCAATGGAAACAGGCTATTTTTCTCAGAACAATGAAGAATAATATTCTACATATGTCCGCCTAGTAGTTTCATCAAACGCCGATCATTTTTAACTGAATTATAGAGCAAAAAAAGTCGAAAAACAACAACATCGGTTTCCGTATCAACAGATGTCAGTTGGGGAGATTTCGTGAACTCAGTGTAATCTTGATCCTCCATTTAAAAAAAAAAAATCATTTCTAAACGGGATCACAGTCTAAACGTATACAAACTGTGATCGAATTCCACAGGGTTCAAAGTGTGACCTCTCCAGCTGGGGTGACGGGAGGGGAGGTAATAAATAATGAAGTTTGAGTACGGTTACAGAATACTTTCTATTAGACTCATGAGGATAAAAATAACTGTGATAACACGTTATTAGAAGAATTTCCATTTACGTTCTTCTAGTATTTCGTTGAAACAGAAATTCTTGGATGATTCTGTTTGTTCATTCAACTGTTCACGAGAATTTTGATATTGCTGATTCTGAACCATACAAAATGTTCAAAAAAAGCTTTTAGTTAGTACATTAGTGATATTTGGACTTTTTAAAAGTGAAGCTATGTGGAGAAAATACCATGTTTTGAATCCTTTACTTATTGTACGTCGATGCTTTTCGCTCACGAATTCAGTAAAAGAAATATTGTGTTATTTTCAATATTTTTTTGAAAAATATTGTATTGTATAAGTTTAATGTTCGCTGTATTCAATGTTCACTGTTTCATGGAACATTCCTACATATATATCACTGTTCTCATGTCTTCTATTACTTACTAACATCCGGATGAACCTCGGTTCTTGATAGAGTATTTGAATACGGATCCCTCTTCTCTTTTGTTGATTATAAACTAATTTCAGATACTGAAATGCTATTCCTCGCGCTCTGCCTTTCATTATGTTTTTACCGTTAGTTAATAGAAATCTGAGGTTTTGATGAAAGCTCTTCTCGTATTGTGAAACGATTATGCAAGAGTGGGAACCAGAATATTTTATCCCAGATATTTGGAGCTCAGTAGTAATGTTAATATTTTTGTAAAGATAAGCGTAGAATATCTGTTCGTATGAGTTCTGTCGATCAATTTTAACTAGTTATCGTAGATACAGCTTAACGCAGCCCTGAACTAGAAAGCACGTGCATGTATATGTAATGTGAAGGGTTATCACTGATACTGCTTGAAACAATCCTCAGCTTGACGGCACGTGCATGGGCATGCACTTTCAATGGGCTTAAGTAGCATTCACCGATACGGCTTGTAAGTGCAGTCCTCGATTGGACAAGACGTTAATGGTTATTTGTTCAAATATGGAATATATACAGCAAAACCGGTATAAGGCGAAATCACACGGGACCGAGTAAAATTTCCGGCTTAAGCAGGTTTTCAAGATTAGACATAGTGAGCGTGCATTTCCTTAATTATATATACTTTTTGGGTTAAACGTTATACTTGCTTGACTCAAGGAAAGTAAGACGTTTGTGAATAAAGTTATTGTACTGTTTATGCTGTATTTATTTGAATAAGAACAAATCTAGACATTCAAAATATGCATAAGTACATAAAATCTTAAACAAATTTATTTGAAGTGTCAAATTTCAACTGTTTCACTTTTTAATGGGTTTTCTCATGCGGTTAAAAGAGAACTCCAATTCTACGGCCTTTTCATGAAGTTCATTATTGCATACAATTTGATAACGTTAATATAACTTAACACTTGCGATAAAGTAGGAATTTGTTTCCTCACTATTTTTTCCACCATGTTCATCTTCTGAATATCTCTCACTGTAACCATTTTGAGATCCTATTGTAGATTTTAAATCAATTTCATCAGTTTCTGTCGATACATTCTTGTCAACGTTCACAGAATCATCTGCATCAATCTTCTCAGAGTTCGGATTTCACTCGAATCATCATAACAGACGACTTCTCCACAATCTTCACCATTATCAAGAAAAATCCACAGTTTCGAAAGCACTCTGTTACGCATTTGACTCGATGACTTACAAGTGCAATTGGTTTGTTTTGTTTTGAATTTCGCGCAAAGCCACTCGCGGGTTATCTGCGCTAGCCGTCTCTAATTTAGCAGTGTAAGTCTAGAGGGAACGAAGCTAGTCATCACCATTCACCGCTAACTCTTAGGCTACACTTTCACCAACGAATAATGGGATTGACTGTAACATTATAATGATGTTGTACATGGAAATAGAAAAACAAAATTTGAAAATTGAACATTTTGAGCGACAAGTTACATTATCCAGGGAAAGTGTAATAATCCTGTTTGCTTGTTCCATTCTCTTGTTTAATTTGTTCAAAAATTCCTCTAATTTAGCACTTGTCATCCATGCTTTATTATTCACTTCCCATTTCACAGGAAGTTGATTGTTCCTCACATTTCTGAAACAGCGCTGATTTTCACTTTTACCCATGGTAAAATTTCACTACATTTTAAAATTAGCTAAAATAGGAATTTATTTTTTTCGTGACAATTATTTAAAGAGTAAAATTTTGCACTTAAAAAGCAAATGTATTTATACAAATAATGAATATAATTTAATTTTAAAAATAATAACGAGACAAAAACGATTTGGTTTTTTGTTTTTGAATTTCGCACGAGGGCTATCTGCGCTAGCCGTCCGTAATTTAGCAGTGTAAAACTAGAGGGTAAGCAGCTAGTCATCATCATCCACTGCCAACTTTTGGGTTAATCTTTTACCAACGAATAGTGGGATTGATCGCACATTATATCGTCCCCACGGCTGAAAAGGAGAGCATGTTTGTCGCGATGGGGATGCTAACCCGCGACCCTCGGATTACGGGTCGTACGCCTCAACACGCTTGGCCATGCAGGGCCCCCACAAAAACGAACAGAATATATTTAACAAATACTTACTGTAACAAAATGTCGGAGAATTTATTAATATATAAAGGAATTGTTAATTAAATAAGAAATTAATATTTAATCAAAAACATTTTTTCTCGCCTTACTCGGGTTCTAATTCTACTTGTTAATAGGTGTGGTAGGTGAAAGATAGCTTTTCCGTCCGCGTTGGCCCGCCATAGCCAGGTGGGTTAAGGCATGCGATTCGTAATCTGAGGGTCGCGGGGTTCGCATCCCCGTCGCGCTAAACATGCTCGCCCTTTCAGCCGTGGGGGCGTTTTGACATCTATGGCTTGTACAGGTTTCCGCCCTGTGAAATTTCCGGTTTAAACAGGTTTTACTGTATTTAATTTTATCATCTTTAAACCATAGAATAACTAGATAGTCTCACACGTAATTTAGACCCAGCATGGCCAAGTAGTTAAGGCAGCCGATTCGTACTTCGAGGTTCGCGAGTTCGAATCCCCATCACACCAATCATGCTCACCCTTTCAACTATGGGAGCGTTATAATATGACGGTCAAATCCCGTTGTTTATTGGTAAAAATGTAGTTCAAGAGTTTGTGGTAGGTGGTGATGACTAGCTGTCTTACCTCTACTCGTACACCCCTAAATTGCAGACGGCTGGCACAGATAGCTTTGTGGTAGCGAAATTCAAAGACATGCTAACGCTATTTACTAGTAAAAAAAAAACACGTTTTATATTATTCTTTATTCTATAAAAAACTGTAAGATTTCTGTTTGGAATGCTACTTTTAAAATACGTAAACTAACAAACAATTATTTATAGATAACTTTGAATGCGAGATGTTTTCAATTTATGTTAATTACTTATAATTTATTAACATAATTTTAGAATGTTGTGTAAATTATTTTTTGTAATCAACTTCCTGAAGTTAGTTTTCTGAAGGCGTGAAACTGAAATTACGCTATGTTCGTAGTCAAAAATAGTGTAATTATTGCACTCAGCCAGTAGTTATCCCTGTCCAAAAGATGTTGTCTCATACTGATTAGCTACCTCAATGAAGGGGGGGATGGGAGTGGTATAATACAAAATGATGAGATCATAGTTCCAAAATTTGTACTTGAATTTAATACAGTTAGCGATATCTAAAAATGAAAGTAAATATTATAAAGGTGTTTATAGTAACCGATGTTACGTATGTATATGACAAACACTGTTGCCAATAACTTTAATCACTTGGTTTTAGGACTAACTAGCCAGTTACTATGAAACAGACTTGGTAATTCTAATCCTATGGTTTCCTAATTTTGTATATTTTTATACATTACTTCTATATTTGCTCTCCTACTTTGTAGCACAGCATTTACATAGTTTTGGTGGAGCTACGTTTAAATGTACACAAAGTTCTGAAATATATATAAAAAGACGTGTGATATCATTTTCAGTGTGACTAATGAGCAAAAGTCATGTTGTATGAGTCATGACTGTTTGTGATGGCTGCGAAAGAATACACTCTCTACTTTGTGGCGTAATCTTCCATCATGGCCGCCAGTCTTTTATCGTACTGTAATTTCAGCCTTCCAAAACTTGGATTTCGTCATCTGGTTACACTGTTTTGAACTATGACATAATCGTCACGTTTCATGAAGGCCAAGCTGTGCTTTTGGAACTGGGATCCCCCCCTCTCTCCTGATTCACGAACTCAGCAGGAAGCGGCATCCTTTGTGCAGTAAAGTACGGGAATAATTACTTCCACCTTATGAAGTTGATTTCCTCAGGAACTGAAACTAATATCGATTTTTTTTGTTAAATAACTGAACGTATTTTGGTGTTTTATCAAACATGTGAACTTGTTTCACCTGTTCTACATCTTATGATCATATTATGTATGTTTGGAAAGATACATACAATACAGTCGTAAAGGTTTCATAATATAGACTTACTTTATAGACTACAATCTACAAAAAATATTTATAACTAATGCCGCGAAATTGTGGAATATGTACTTTCATCTTTCTGTGATATATATGCATGTTATGATTGTTAACATAAACGTAAGTGATATCTGATATAAATTATTGTACAATGGAATATTGTTGGAAACTAAACAAGTACGATTAATATTTATCATTTATTATTGTTCCAAACATACGTATAAACAGACGCACTATAATATAGATAACCAGACATTACATCTCATCATCGTCCCAGTTTTTCTTCCATCATCTCATAACCTTCATAATACTTCAGTAAATGTAAAACGTATAATCCTAATACGTACAGCTGCTTTAAGGTAATTAACTATTTGGTGGTATCGTCAACACAAATCTTTCTTAATAAGGTTATAAACAAACAAAATATGGTGGAAGTTTCAGGGTATTAGTTCAAAGTTATAAGAGAGTTGATGCGACAGAATTGTCATCTGAATTTCCAACGTTAGTTGTTGTTGTTCTTGTTGGATGTACCACCATCTCATCACAATGAACATTTTCCCTTTTGGTGTAAGACCTTTAAGTGCAAAGAGCGCGAATAAATTTTGTCGATGTCATAGTTTTGCGTTCAACATTTATAGTATAATTGAATGGTGAACCATGTCACTCGCAGCTGCCATGTTTTAATTACTTTTCGCGCCGACTATTGTGAAAAAAACACATAATATTTGGTGTCACTAACAGAGGGCGCGTAAGGAAATATTAACACGATTATTCAACGTGAGTAAATTACTGATATGAAACGCGTGGACAAAAAGTTGTATTTTTCTCTTAACACCTCTTGGAGCTATTGCCAATATTTTATATATTTTTTAGAAAATCAAACATAAATTAAATTTATTTTTACCATTACACACTGTTGTTGGTAACAAAAATTTAGTATAATATATAGAAATATTTCCGAGAGTAAGTAAAAATAAATGTTACGTTTAAAATTTGTTTAAACTACCCATTACCAGAAGAAAAACATGTTGTGGCTTTCAGAGTCGCTAAATAAATAAAACAACGACCAGAAGAAAAACATGTTGTGGCTTTCAGAGTCGCCAAATAAATAAAACAACGAAACTTTTACAGTTAAATTATGAGCTTGTAAATCAGGGTGAAAGGTACTGTTGTGTGGGTGAAGTAAACGGTCAAGTCAGAGAATCACTTATTTCTTAGTTTTCTACTTCTTGCCAGTGATGAGGAAAGTGGCTAAGTCAAAGAACCCTAGAATTCAGATAAGGTATGCTCTTTTTTTTACCATTGGTCAGCTAGTGATGTAAAAGGCGAAGTCAGAAAACCTTAGTGTTACTGATCAGCATGTGAGATAAAATGTCAAATCAGAGAACCATACAAGTTGGATGGGGTCTTTTCTGATTTTGTGTTTCTAATCAGCTGGTGAGCTAAACAGCCAAGTCAGAGAACCTTTGGGTTTAGCTGTAGTTTTCCTAATATTCCATTAATAATCAGATATACTACACAGTTATAGAACCCAAGGGCGAAGTAAAAAAACCTAGTATTTAGGTGTGATCATTTATAATTTTTTTTACTATTGGTCAGGTAGTGAGGTAAACAGGCAAGCCAGAGAAACTTAGGGTTCACATGTGGTACTTGTTAATTTTGTTTTGCTGATCAGCTAGGGTTATAAAATTTCAAGTGAGAAAACCGCAGGGATTAGATGTGGTCTTTTCTAATTTTGTATCACTGGTCTGTTAGTGATGTAAACCGTCAAGTCAGAGAACACTAGAATTTAAATGTGGTCTTTCTTGATTTTGTTGTTGTTTGGAATTAAGCAGAAAGCTACACAATGGGCTATCTCTGCTCTGCCCACCACGGGTATCGAAACCCGGATTTTAGCGTGTAAGTCCGCAGACATACCGCTGAGCCACTGGGGGCTCTTGATTTTGTATTTCTGGTCAGTTAATCATTTAAATTGCCAAGTAAAAGTTGTTGTTGAATTAAGCACAAAGTTGCACAATGGGCTATCTGTGCTCTGCCCACCACGGTATTGAAACCCGGATTTTAGCGTGTAAGTCCGCAGACATACCGCTGAGCCACTGGGGGACACCAAGTAAGAGAACTCTGGGGTTTGTATGTGGTCATTCATAATTTTTTTTTATCACTGAGTGAGTGAGATGATCAGCCAATTCAGATAATTTTAAAATTTATATTCCTTCCTACTTTACTACTACTGGTGAACTAGTGAGGAAAGTAACCAAGTCATATAGCCCTAGAGCTTAGATGTAGCCGTTGATAATTTTGTACTACGGAGGTAAACGGCCAAGTCAGAGAACCATAAGGTTTAGATGTGATCGATCCTAATTTTGAAACACTGTTCAAATAGTCAGGTAAACGGTCAACTAAAGAAACCCATGGGTTTAAATATATTTGTTCTTAATTTTGTACGACTGGTTAACTAATAATGTAAACGCCAAATCAGAGAACTATGTGGTTTAGATGTAGTTTTTTTTCTAATTGTCTATTATTGATCAGCTAATGTGGTATACGTTAAAGTCAAAGAACCCTTGGACTTGTATGTAGTCGTTGCTAATTTTGTATTACTGGTCAACTACTGAGGTAATCATCCAAGTCAGAGAACCATAAAAATTAGGTGAGATAATTGCAGAGAGCCTAGTCATTGAGATGCATTTTTTCCTAATTTTGTACCACTGGTTGTTTAACATAGCTGCAGTCACTACATCTCTGTTCGTTTCCTTGAACCTTATAATTCAATTAACAGTCACCTGAAAATGTTCTCGCATCTAAAAGTGCGAAGTGTGTTGATTGACGTCAGGCCATCATATGTTAGAATCCTTACTGATTAATATTTGTAGCCTGCGTTTTAAACTATTCGTTAAATACTAAATAACGAAATGAACTTTATAATTTAACCATCGTAATTCTTTGTGTTTTAAACCATTGGTTAAATCGAAATATTTTTATAGTGCTTTATTTGTGCTTTTAAACTACTAAATAAATACAAAGTCACAAGTTTGACACTAGCCTTCATTACCTTATGCATTGTTTAACTAGAAAACGAATGTAAAGTAAGTGTTACACTTGTTTCTTCATGAGTTATATGCTTATAAATTACTAAATGACATTTAAAGAACAAGTTTTGTAAACTTTTGTTATTTTGTGTAGAGAAAATTGGAAGTTTTTGATTCTCTCACGAATGTTTATTTCTTTAAAATCTCATTTATAATCATAATACGGGAGAAGCTTACTGTAAGAAGTCAATTTA
Source organism: Carcinoscorpius rotundicauda (assembly GCA_011833715.1). Lineage (NCBI taxonomy): Eukaryota > Metazoa > Arthropoda > Merostomata > Xiphosura > Limulidae > Carcinoscorpius > Carcinoscorpius rotundicauda. The sequence goes on from CM022395.1 coordinate 92,593,145, forward strand.
TTTCTCTCGCATTTTGTCAAACAAACCTGTATGCTGCAAAACTGTTTTAAGAGTTGGAACAACTTTGTGTTTCGATCGTGTTCGTTTACACAGCTTACTATGTTACTTCTATTTCTCATTTGAAAGGAGCTCGAGTTCCTTAATACGAAATTAAGATATTGACACAAAAGTAGCTATTCCCCTGTCACGTGCCTGTCTGTCATGCTGGTTCTAAAATGTGTTGCTCATTCAAGAAACTTATTTGTAAGTTAAGGAAAATAAAGGTTCTCGTTTATTGTAAAACAACTGGTTCTCCGTTAAAAATAGTTATTATATCTACTTTTTTAGGTGGTTTTAAGCAATGTGGAAAAGCTTCTTACCTACGAGGAACCATCGCTCTCGGCAAACTCCAATACCCACGTGAGTATGTCTCTCATTATCATAAGTTACGAAAAGAGACAAGTTAAAAAAAAAATTCGTCTAAAGCATGCTAGCCTATAAACAACAAAGAACTATTTTGGGAAATTCTAATTGGGTGGTCGAGTTTAACTTTTTCGAGTTGAGTAAAAATGAATTATTCTAAAGTCATTCGACCAGGTTTTAGTCGTTTAAAAATATTAATTATTTCGTTATCAATCCACAAAAAATATAAAATTTACCAAAAATAGCGAAAAGTAAAACTTCTTCAAATAAGTTGTCTCTTGGAAAGTAATGAGCCTGAAATTATGTATTATATTTAATTTAAAATATTTCAAAACGTTTGCGTAAGAGATATTTCAATATTTTAATTACAAGCTACATGACTGTATTTTATATTACATAAAAATGCACTTTCACTTTTGAACAAGTAGTTGTGGATAAAATAGATATTCTAGCTTACTGAACTCATTGAGTTAGAATGGAGAGACTCGTCCGTATTTTATAAAAAACAGATCCGTAACTACGAAGCGTGGCGCCAGGGATGACATATTTACTGCTTATTTATTTGATTTTCGTCAAATTACTTGCCTTGTGCCAGGAATAGCTTATTGTTGAAGTAGAGAAATAAAAAAGTAGCTTTAATTACTTTATTTTAAAAGTTCCTTGTTGTTAGTTTATTATATTTATAATAAAATCTGTTTTAATCATCTTATATCCACTACAGATGTTAAAACCAGTATTTCTTAATAGTAGTAATCGTCTAACCATCGTTTTAAATGTAGGTTGCTTCGTAAAACCACAATATGATTTCTAGTTTTTTGTTCTGATTGAATGTAGTAGTGGTGCTTTCCATTGAAAGTGATGTGTTGAGAAGGAATGATTTGAGATCGACAGTTAGAGATTTTGCTTAGATATATGTTGTGCGTGTGTGTTGTTTAAACTTTATTAAATAAAATAGTACTAAACTGTACTTGTGTTGATTTTTTTTATGGGGTTCAGCTCTGAGGACTCCCTACGAATTTTTTACCTTGGGTCCACCAAGTTTTTAATCAGACCCTGATCATGTTAACGTATTGACGACAATTTTGTGAGATTATATATTTGCGTTTATGATTAGATCGCCATTTTTCAATAATAACGTCGTAACAAAACGCGAAGTCATGTGTCAGGTTTCATAATCACGTTTTACAAAATAAAGCAAATGAGAGCATTGTTTGTGTTAATCTCTTCCATACATCAAAAACTAACTTCCACGTGTAGTGGAGAACCTGTGAATATTTTTTTCACGAAGTATATCCTGAAAACAATTTCGCCGTACGTTGTAAAAGCTTGTTACTATGGGATAACGGACGTTGTGGTCAACAAGGTGATAAACGGGATAGACGATTAAAGAAACAGGCCCATAAAACCTAGTATATCATTTTTATCAAAGTAATGAGGTTTCTCTATCAGTTTCGTTCCACCTAATACATTTTCCTCCAGACTTTATCAGTAGCAATATGAGATACCCATATGTCCTGCTGCTAGGGTAGATACTTTAATGTAATATTCACTTTCTACATCAGTTTCGTTCCTTATATTTGCTTAAAATTATAAACATTGCAAATTAAATAATAATAAAAAACTAAATCATAAAGTATCTTACTAGCTTTTATTTTCTCTGAATAAGTTATAACTTGTGAATCCAGTATTATTAGCTTGTATTATAATTTTCTAATCCTTATGCATACAGAAAGAATAGTAGTGTTTTTCAAAGTGAAATATCCCTAGCATCTTCATGCAAGAAATTCATTTACAAATATTGTGTTTGATACAAATTTTAAACCTTAAAATGCAGTTAAGTAACAACTTTTTTCTTGACAGGTAAATGTTAATTACGTTTTCATGACACGACCGTATGGATAGGCAACATCTGAAGATAATAGATGGCGCTAGTAATTTAGAAAACAATTCCCTTACGGGTTACTCCTTTTAACAACTCGCTTGCCATCATACTTAACCGACTATAAACTTTAGAATTACACTATTTAACTCTTGAATTGTTACTCATCACCTACAAGTCGTATTGTTGACGCACTGCTTGCATAAGTCAACTATCATAGGAAAACTTGTACTGCCAGAAAATATACTTTGCGCCTATACAATATGTGCTGTAGCAACGAGCATTAAAGTATTAAACATTTAATAAGTCTGGAGCTCTCGGATGATTCTAATGAAAACGTAAATCAATAAATAATCAGTTCTGTGTTCATATTACGCTTCCACGTGGGAACATTCGCTTATATTTTTGACGCGTGTGATAACATTATTTTATTTTAGGGTTAATAATTTTGTTCCTCGCTTTATTAATATCGCTTCATTTTTTTTTATTGTGTGACGAGTTTTACTCGTTAGAGGGTAAAGGTTTGCATTCAGAAGAAGTTGGAAAGTAGAACAAATAAAAGTATCTTATTCAACCTTTTGCTGTACGTCTCAATGAGACTCTGCCAGTATCATCAGAATCGGCTGTAACTGTAGTGAATGCCTGTATCAGAAACATAAATTAATTAATGCTTTATACCTGTACTGGTGATCGAAAAAGTTAATGAATCCATCCCAAAATTAGTGATAAACAAATAAAATAGTCAAAGTTTTATTTATGTACTAATTATAAATGCAAATTAATCGATGCTTGTGCCGTTGATGAATACGTGTATGTCATTGTTTCTCGTCTTAACCAATGATTGAGGTGAAGACTTGCTGCCTGTACCAATGATGAAGTATTTTGTGTCTGAGAAGGCAGAAGTGTACGATAAACCCAATGGAACGTCATAGAATTTCTTAATTTCGGTAGCAGTTCGCAATGGTGAACTTCATAAAGGAATACGCTTACGTTTTAGTGTTACCGGATTAACTTCTTGACGGTTTTCTGACTCAGTACCAAACTATTTTTGTTTTGAATTTCGCACAAAGCTACTCGAGGGCTATCTGTGCTAGCCGTCCCTAATTCAGCAGTATAAGACTAGAGGGAAGGCAGCTTGTCATCGCCACCTACCGCCAACTCTTGGGCTACTCTATTACCAACGAATAGTGGGATTGACCGTCACTTTATAACGCCCCACGGCTGAATGGGCGAGCATGTTTTGCATGACGGGGATGCGAACCCGCGACCCTTTGATTATGAGTCGCACGCCTTAACACTCTACGCCATGCCGGGCGTACTTCTCTTGAAACATAAGAACCTGATTACATTACGAGAAGTTTCAAATTCGTTTCCTTAGAAGGCCCGGCACGACCAACCGTGTTGAGACTCGTAATCTGGGGGTCGCGCCAAACATGCTTACCATTTCAGCCGTGGAGGCATTATAATGTGACGGTCAATCCCACTATTCGTTGGTAAAAGAGTAACCCAAGAGTTGGCGGTAGGTGGTGACCCTCGAATAGCTTTGTGCAAAATTCCAAACAGACAAAACAAACGTTTCCTTAGGACTAACAAGCTCGAGTTAAACATCTGCATGTTTTAAATGAAGTGCATTATTAATGTGAGAAAAACTGTTAAATTACGGAAGGTTTTATTTTGGTTATCTGTTTTGTTTCAAATAATAACCTGGAATTCTTACAACTCTTTTTGTCCTCAGTAATAGTTCTAGATATATATTGTGGACGACGCGAAATGTCACGATGCTTTAGGCCAACTCAGCACTGAAATGACACAGTGTTGTTTGTTTTCTTATAGGATCTACTGAAAGTAAAAGCTATTAACCTGGTTCAAAGTTTAGCCAAATTCGCAAGAGAGATTTTGAAGGCTTACGTTTCTTCTTTTGGTCATCACGTCATAATATCTCCTACTTCTGTTATAGGTAAGTCGTACAAACAAGAATTAGAAAGAAGGAATTAATGTTTTATTTTAATATTCAGCAGCGTAGGAAGAGGGAAACTGGTTTCCCTACTTTCAATTTGCCTGCTACACCTCTTGTACACCAGTATTCTTGAATTTTCGTCTGACATACTCAATACTGACTTACTGATTGTTTATGTTACACCTCTGTTGTGAACTCAAACTACATACATAGATCAGGAACAAAACATACTGACCTACTGTTGAATACATGTAATGTGATACAGATAGTGTCCTCAAAGTCTGGAACCATGGACTCTTTAACGAACTTTTACAGAATGTGTTCCAACTGCTGTCTTTGTAATTCGAAAGAAGTTTGGAGACAGCATTTTCATTTAATTTGAACACTGCGAAAAGAATTCGCGTCATTGCTAATAGTATAACACTCATCAAAAATTTGTTTTTACAAGTATTCGATGTCCCTGATCTTCACTTTATACGCACATACCGTGAACATTCTCCGGAAACATAAATCAATGTGAGTGAGATCAGAGTACCTTAGGACTATTCTTGGGAACCAACCACATCAGCTCATTCAATATCTTGGAAGGGTGTCATTCAACTAAACTTGTAAATTAAGAAAAACTGCAAATTCCTCATAGTTCCAGACTTTGAGACATCCTGTGTTTTTTTATTCACAATTATTATAATCCGTTGTTTCATTAATTAGGTATATTTTCAATGTTAGCGATAATTTCATCCCAGTAATATCTCACAAAGTTCGGACAACTTAGAAGATCTACACTAGCCCTAAACCCTGCATTAAGAAAACAATCTGAATTTATTCTTAAAATAAAAAGGATAAATAATAAAAATAGATGTCAAACATTTTATCGAGTACTGTTGATGAAAGTGACATTAAATACATGATGCCGTATACTTACTTAGGATAAGACAAACATAAGAGGTTCATTGTCAGAGATTTCACGATCCTTTAAGACATTATGATCAGTAAAAAATTACTTTTCTATATGTACCCGTTCAAATATTAAAATTAGCTTGTTTAATTTCTATCATCAGCTAGATATACACAAGTGAGATAAGATATTTATATGTTAAGTGTTTGTCATTTGGTCTTTTATTATCGTCTTGTAGCCACACATTAATTATAATGTCACCAATTTTTCAATTCTTTTGCGCTATAACATGAAGTTACACAGCTTGCTGTGTTGTTGGTTATCATTTCTAACCCTATTTGATATAACAACGTAAAGCTCACGCACAGAGTTGTATTATTTAACTTTTGTTTTATATTGGCTTCTGTGGATATTTGTTGTCATTGTTTGTGTCAGTTATCTACCCAGACTTGATAGAAATCTGTTTATATGTAACTTTGCTGGAGTCTAATGCTTATAATTCCACACATTATCCGGGCATATTTATTAGAGTAATAAATAAGATACAATACTAATTACATAAGTTATCACACCTGAAAGAGTTATTTTTAATGTGTGTTTAACACGTGAACCAATAATTATTTCGTTGACTTTTATGTTGGGCAGCGTTAACATGACAGATAATAAACTTTATTATGTATATTTGTTTTATTAAAATTAATTTTACCACAGATATATCACCCTCCTCCATCTTATCTGTCTTCCATGTTGATAGGGTGTATAAATTCTCATAAAATGCTATGAAAACTCGTGCATGAATTAATAAACAATGTTCCCACTTGAACTCTTTAGAAAATATTTTTAAAAAATTAGCAATAACAGGTGGAAGTTATAAACGCAGAGTTTGTGTTTCTGTTTCTTCGTGAAAAAAGTAGAAAAATCAAACCATGCTTAGTATTATAGTATATGCATAGTATTATAGTGTTGTCTCAGCTGAAACTGCTATTTTTATATTAAGAAAAACACTTACAATGTCAGTTTTCTTTCAACGAACTGAATTTGAAATAGCAAAACCTACTCTCACCCTCATTATTACCTAAACATGCACTTTACCTAGTTTTGCGAAAATACAAGTTTCAAAATGAATAATGAAATCATATACTTACCATATTATCTGAGATATTTTCACAGTTTAAACAGCGTTATTCGTTATTTTTAGCTCAAAAGAAGGAACCTTTCTTATTACTGTATTAACTATGCATCGCTCTTGTAGTAACCATGTATCATTGCTCATCATTGTAATAACTCTGTGTCATGACTCGTTATTGTAGTTATCATGTATCAGTTGAATCAATATAGTAGTAACTGTGTGTCAATTGATTCGCTATTGTAGCAACCATGTATGAGTTTTTCATTACTTAGTAACTATGTGCCACTTGAATCTCTATTGCACCTAAGAGACCATTGTATAACTTGTAGTAGATTTTAAGCTTTATTTCATAAAGTATATGCAGGAAAGTCAAAAACTACTTGTTTAGGACCATGCAAATGGCCTATACCAGAGTAGATTTCAGTTGAAAATATCAAACTATTTTTCATTTAACATACGTGATCTTTAGCTTTAAACAGAAAAACTTGCTCGAACAAAATTCTTTCCTGTTTTTTTTCAAACACTATATCTTAAAACTCTCATATGCCTATTTTGATATCGCCCTTTGGGATAGCGATACGTTTACGGACTTACAGCGTTAATATCCAGGGTTTAATTTTTAGCTGTATATACAGCCGACAGCCCAGTGTGTGCTGCTGCAAATTAAACCATGGATACTAGTGTTGTAAGATAAAAACGTGTTTATTATCATTCTGTCAGAGTTGAAGGTAAAAATATAATGTCTACTATGTCACATCTACAGTCATTTGTTTACATTATATGTCTTATAGAGTTAATGATAGTCATACAAAAATGTGCATCGTGAAATTTCACTTTTTTTTCAAAAGAAACACGTAAAGTAGAAAACAACTTCATGACCAGCGAGAACTCGGTCTTAATTGGAAACTTTTACGAAATGAAGCTCTAATATTTCAGAATTAATCGTAGCATCGAGGGACGATAATCCATCAGGTCTGGAGTATTCATCCGTCTTGGAAGAAAAAATTTTCATTCCACGTCTTCAGGGTAAAGTGTCTTTTATCTTTTCTTACATGTTACGTTTTTTATGACATGTATTACGTGAAATAACTTTTTCCTGGACCTCAAAAAAATTTGTGAACCATTAATGTTTTTGTTCTTAAACTAAATGAAATATCGACTTAGAAAATTTACAAATTACATTAATTACAAGTGAAATGTTCATTTACATTTCGGATTAGTTTGAATCTAATCAAAGTAGGTTCAACGTATTAGGAACCTCTTCACTTTTTCAAATTAGATTATTTTCTTACGCTTATCTTGGTTATTATAAGTTGATGGATAGAAAGATGAGAACCGTGTTGTAGTAAACCATTTGTTAGTTGAGTAAAATCCTGTCAAACATTCTCAGCTTATGACGATCACTATACTAGATGTATTTCATCGGAGATCACTGTGTATCTACTAGGTGTCATTAAAGATCACTATACATATATTTTAGGTGTCATTAGAGCTCGCTGGGTATCTCTATTAGGTATATTCCATTGGAAATCATTGCGTGTCTCTAGTAGATATCATTAGAGCCCATCGTATCTCTACCAGGAGTAATTCACTAAAAGTACTTGTAAATCTTCTCCAGGTGTCATTCGAAATAATTATTTGCATTAGGTTTCGATTTGCATTTCTAGGGTCACAATACATCTTTGTAAGGCATCATCCGAGGTCACTATGCATGTTCACTATATGTCATGTAAATTCTTTAAAATGCAACGTGTAACAAGTCAGTAGAATCTTACTATGCAATTATCTTTCGCTTGGCTAGAAAGATTTTTATCCTTTTTTTTTTAACTTAATCTTATTATCCGATCGACTACTAATAGTCTTCGTTAGTAATTCTACGTTAAAAATTCTCACAACACCGGAGTTAAAAATGAGTTGATTATCGATCATTGTACTAAATCGCTTATTTTATACGTTAACACACAAATCCTCTTAATTAGTTGGATACTTTAAATATTAATGGTAATCTAAAATGCAATGATAATTCATGTTTTTTAACCAACAAACACATGGACCAACATACAACTAATATGATGGTTGAATAATTTAAAGAAATGTTTGCCTGTTATTCTCTATGCTTACCCTCCTACTGGGTAACTAATTGATGCTGTGTCGTACGTAATCTCTGCGGATGACCTTTGATTCGATCTTTTGTGATTGAAGCTAGATCAACAGCAGGTAACTGTCGTGCTTGTGATGTAACAGGACATAACTACACGTGTGTTAAAGGTATTTTTGAGTAAACCTGTTCGAGCTGGTAAACGCCAATAATTAAAGTACAAGTGTAGAAAGTTGAGCAATCTAAATTAAGTCATATGGAGCCATGACATATTTTGCAGCTGGCCTATTCTCTCGAATCTCACCAGAAGCTCATTTTATTTGAATGAAAGTGAAAAGAAGACTTCTCTTTTTCCTGAGTGATCAGTGTTAGGTAAAATTCACTGTTGAATGTGAAAGAGATGCGAGCTAATTCTCGTGTTTACAGATTCAGTAATTAGTGATCCTGTCCACATTTTTAGAATTATCTGTCTCTTCTGTTGAAGACTGCTTTGCCTGTCTGTTTTACGTAATGTGATATTACAGTTCTGATATCCATATCCTGTAAGAGTTCCATAACGTCTTGGTTAACAAATAAGTATTCTTCTGAAGTTATGTTTGCATCATACCTTGATCAATAAATAAATATACATTCTGAAGCTATTCATTAGTGACAACAGACTGCAGTTAGAAAATGAATATCCTTTGAAATGCTTCCCCTTGATAACACCATATTGCTTTCAGTGAACGAGTTTTTTGTTTGTCTGCTATTGGTATTTACTCCATATTAATTTTTTTTCTTGAGTTACTTAGGTCAGAACAACGTCCCTTTTACATTTTAGAGGATATTTCTATGACAATTTGAGGGTATTCAATCAATTATAATTAATAATTATACAAACATTATTACAAATAATAATAATAAATTATACAAATGGGTTTTCTCTGGTACCATACACATTAATGCCACACTTTCCTCACAACATTGTCACAAAAGATATGTATAGCTGTTGGACCTAATATTTATAGAATAAATAAACATTAATGTGACTTTCTACGGATAACGTAGTATAATTGTTTTCATATATTTACACTTAGTATTGACTGTTACTCGACATTACCCACTCATTTCTCAGACGTTTCTAACGTTTGATGGTTCAGAATACTAAGCTTCTCTAGAACAAATTTAAATTAACATGTGCATAACATGTCTTTCAATTCCATACTCCACAAGGACCATTTCACATCAGATCTTGTCGTTTGCTCCTTTACCTAGTGTATCAAAACAAACTTGGAAGATGTTACCATTGACTAGACAAGCATAAGATGACATTTGCATATCTTTTTATAACAGAGGATACCTTCAGGATTATTTACAGAGATGGAGCTATTTACGATATTCAATTGCTTGGTGTGTTTTTATTGTTACATCTTGTGAACCTAATTCACTAACTGTAGCAGTCGTTAAAAGGGCAACCGGACAAGACCATGTCTGAAGTTGATTTAGTGTCAACTATATTTTATGTTCACCTTGTGAGAACAACATGTTATGTTAAACTGACGGTAACAAACTTTCATACGCATTTCTTGACAACCTTGATTCAGTTTAATTTGATCCAGAATATGTTTTATGATAAGTGTAGTATTTCTGTTAAATATATAATCACTAATTCATGCTGGATTTATCATGAACATGTTTATTTTCAACTAGAATGAAGCTTCTTTAAAACATTTTATCATTCAAGTTCTTTTGCTGGAGCTACCATAAAAAAAAAAAAGTGGACAAAACTCTTGCTCAAGAATTTTTATTCTCGTTTAATAATACCCACAATACAACAGGATGACTCTTCACGATGAAGATGTCGCTTCTGTTCAGCTTGATTGTTTTATTACTCCTCCTGAATGTCGTTAAATATCTCCATCAAATTCGAATATTACTCTTTCGGTGGCAATATTTTGCTGATTGGTTAAAAAACAATTATGAAATAAATGTGAATCTGAAATGAGAAATTTAAGAAAATAAGAATTAAAATGAAATAATTAGAAATAAATCTAAACATTTAATAAATATACGTTTTGTTGTTGTTATAATATTTCGGTTGTTTTAGCTATTGATATGTACGTAAAGGCTCAGTAACCATCTGTACACATCATATTCTGTATATGTTCCAAAACTGTGAATTAAACACGTGATTCGACTCTTCACATAAAGTTACTTGCAGCTTAAATCGACGCTTCAATAAAACTCAAACAGGTCAACAAAATGTGAAGGCTCGTTTTATGTGTTGTGTTCGTCAACTTGATGTTATCAGTATATACATCCAGCAAGCACTGGTTCTGACGAGTTTAACTGAACATTTAGATGTCAGTGTCGAACTGGGTTAGGTATAGCTTTTGTTGTGAGTGGACTTGGTTTATTTTCAGAGGAAGTGACACTATTGATCTCGTCCGGCAATATTGGGAACGTTTTCTTACACTACAAGAGTTACTTTACAATTTTAAGAGTGAATACCACAGCTATTCGATTTTTACTGGTGATAACTTCGTGAGTTTCATGGTGGCCAGTATCGAAACTTTCATTGTGTAATATTTGAGTATCCGAGTAGTTTATCTTCTGTCATTAAAGTATAGACACATTTATGTGGTTCTCGTTTCAGATAATTTTGATTGAATTAAATAATTTCTATTGAGCGCTTCAAGTATATTTCATAAGACATGTTGGACACATTGAATATATTTAGGTTTTCAAAGTTTCACCAATAGGTTGTATTGAATTATATGAATATTATAGATAGACTGTATCGGATATTCAGAATATTTTGATAAGATAGAAATGTTTATTTTGAATGTTTTTGTGCTCACGAAAGACGGTACCAAAAATTAGACAGTTTTTACTGGGCACTTTGAATATGTGTTTTCGATCCTTTTAAATCATCAGTAAAATAAACTGAAACAATTCAAGTGTAAGAATAAAACAGAGCAATAAAACATTCTCTGATAGTAAGAAGATTGTAATTGTTTTTGATTTTTCTTGCGAGTAATTGGCGACGCAAATTCTAGAAATCACGTTAAAAATTATTGATCACATCCAGGTTTCGAGTTGTATTTATTCAAAATATTCTTGTATACAGTGACAATAAACAATGTTCTTCAATAACCTTTTTTTATTAATTGAAAATTGGATTTAAGAATCTCGGAGAACAATATATAATAACAACAATACCAGTTTAATTATAAAAGCAATGAGTATGATAAGATTATATATTGAAAATGCATATAGGCTATGTTTGAAACATTCTTTATGGTGTTATCTTTAATGTTATCACTGAATGTACCTAGAGTATTTGTAAAGACGTTTTAATGAGAGTGCAGAAAGTGCATATTTTATGACATCCTAGACCTCATTTTCCATAGTTCTCGAATATATCATCAGTAATCCCAGCATGGTTTTCTTCTCTGTAATTCCTAAAAGCATTTTGAGAACCATTTTCAATTACGTCCATTAAGTAAGCTCTTTCTGATTGAGTACTGTTTCTAAATCATCTATCAACACTTCCCGAACGTATGGGCTAGTAACTGTAGTTGAACTCAAGGCAGCCATGGGCTAGTAACTCTAGTTGAACTCGAGGCAGCCTAATAGCAAATTATTTCTTAAATATTATAAAAGAAATTTCTGTTTACAAACCTCGAAAAAGAGATTGAACTTTATTTTAAATGTTTGCATAACGAAGTGAAGTGACCAACTGAGTGAATGAGAGACGTCTGACTCCGCCCATTTTATGCGAAGTCGAGGGACTTCTCAAATTTTGGCCTGGCATGGCCAAGCGCGTAAGGCGTGCGACTCGTAATCCGAGGGTCGCGGGTTCGCGCCCGCGTCGCGTTAAACATGCTCGCCCTCCCAGCCGTGGGGGCGTATAAGGTGACGGTCAATCCCACTATTCGTTGGTAAGAGTAGCCCAAGAGTTGGCGGTGGGTGGTGATGACTAGCTGCTTTTCCTCTTGTCTTACACTGTTAAATTAGGGACGGCTAGCACAGGTAGCCCTCGAGTAGCTTTGTGCGAAATTTCAAAACAAACACAGATTCTCAAATTTTTTTAGCAAACTGTGCTCGTGAAGGTTTTCCGTGAGGAGTAGGTGAGTGCTGAAATGAAACAAAAGTGGTGCAATTCTTTAAAGTTATATCGAGAAGAATTAGCATATGTGAACAATATATCTGGAATTTTATATCAATACAGTAAATGTGTGAAGTTTTCAAAAATCTGTGCATTTTGCTCATTAATGAAACTGTCCAAATAAACTCATTTTTCAGCATAAATTTATCATACTGATTCTGGTGCAAGGTATTTCACAGTGTTAATTAAATGTTGAGATACTACAATAACTCACAATCTAGAAGCAATGAACAATTTATGACTACATTTTTGAAATCAGCACCATCAAATCACCCCAAATCATTTCAGTTTTATCCAATATCCAGTTGTTTTCGTCATTGAGCGTTATGCTACGACTTGTGTATAAATCATTATTCATAATATATATCGAACCAACTATTTGATAATTATATATGAAGAGGAAACAATAAATAAACTTAACGAAAAGTAGGAAACGCTGCTTATTCATAGAATTGCTATAAGAAGTATCTAATAGTTTTTTGATTGGCTGTACCCTTTGCTGTGAACTGCAGTTTTGCCTATTCAAAATCCCTCAGCACAGCTTGATCTAGGAAACCAATCAATTTGAAAAGCCTTAATTTCATAAATGTTATATCCATATCACCGTTAAAAGATGTCCTAACTGTTTTTCTTTGTTCAGAAAGAAAAATCTTATATATGTAAAAATGGCTGGTATGGATAAAGAAAACATTATATAGAGGAGCGAACAACGTTTCGACCTTTTTCGGTCATCAGCAGAAAAATAACAAACATTTGGCGAAAACTAGTAACAAAATATGAGTTTCCAGTTAATACCAAGTTTATTCAAAATCCAGGCACAAAACTAAAGTATATACTATGTAAAAACTACACTGACAAACACAACACCAACATTATAACTACAATGTGATAACTGCCACGACTTCTATATTGAAGAAACAAGTAGAAAAATGGATACCAGATTCAAAGAACAAAAAAAATCACCATCACACGTTTTCGAACACTACAAGTCAAATAAACACAACATAACCAGAGAAAATTCTCAAATAATAAAGAAACAAATGCAAAATTAAAGAAGCCTTACTTATACAACAACTCAAGCCCAAAATAAACCAATATAAAGGAATACCTTTATACCTATATTGATAAATATATCCAACATTTAAGCAGACCCTTTAAATTCTTACACTCAGTTACACAACTCCTTTCAAACATGTGGTCAGCTACCCGTCAGTAACCCATTCTTTCTTTGTGAACCTGACAGTGATCGTTTAAAAATGTAATTTTCTTTGCAAGTAGGTAAAATCCGTCATCTCGGATTTTAGTATTTTTATTATACTAGACCCTTTGAAAACTTTTATGTAACAGGTATTAGGCATTTTATATGTATTAAGATAATCGTACCAGACACCTTCAATAGTTATAACTTGTATTAATATTTATATGTCTCGTACAAATTGTTTCAATAATGTTAATCTAATAATACGCAGGACACTTTAAATACAGCTGCACAGTTCCTAGTTAACACTGAATATTTTAATATTTGGCACCTTGAATATTTCAACATATGTGATACTCTTCGGTTTAGGTTATTTTATTCAACACATATTTTAATTTTTAATACTGTAAACAGAACAGAACAACTTAAGTATTTGTAAAGACGTTCTATTAACCACTTGGAATGTGCTTTTATAACATGATACTAGACTCGCTGAACATATTACTAGTAAAAAAACAAACTGAATATTTTAAAGTAAATGTTAGATAGTACTTGTTAATCTGAATATTTTTAATTAGCCTTTTACCACAAATTTTGCATGACCAAGCGTGTTAAGGCGTGCGACTCGTAATCTGAGGGTCGCGTGTTCGCATCCCCGTCGCGCCAAACATGCTCGCCCTCCCAGCCGTGGGGACGTTATAATGTGAACGGTCAATCTCGCTATTCGTTGGTAAAAGAGTAGCCCAAGAGTTGGCGGTGGGTGATAATGATTAGCTGCCTTCACTCTAGTCTTACACTGCTAAATTAGGGACGACTAGCACAGATAGCGCTCGAGTAGCTTTTTGCGAATTTCAAACACAAACAAACCACAAAATTTGAATAAAATTTAAAAGCTAGTACTACCGTTTTTTACGTAGTGTATATTTATTTTATATAGTTTGAGTAGCTAGTTCTAAACACTTTTAATATCATTATGTAGGTATTAACTGACACCTTGACTATTTGAAACAGTTATGTGCTAGAGATTTTGAATATATTTAATCTACTAGCTGGTAGAGATGACGTTAAATGTTATCTGCCATTTAAGGGCAAATGGGATTTGTTGGTCTATCCAGGCTGTTGTATTCACTAACCAAACTACATATATGTATAAATCACTCCCAGTTTTTTACACACATAAAAAGAAAACAAGCCCTCCCATAAAATTCTTTAAGTTTACTGTTTCCGCTACATCTGATGGCGATCCATTTCAAAGACTAACTATCTTGTTGGAAGATAAAACTTGCGTAAAGATTACTCCTACCCTGCCAAATATTATATTTGTATCCCCTAGTCTTTCAATTCTCTCCATCAAAAAGGAAAAGAAAGATAGTCTATCGACACTACCAGTCCCTAACCAATTATAAAACCCTGAAATATGTTTATCTTTGACTTTGTCGAGAGAAAACAATTTCAGATATCTTAACTTATGAGAACTATCTCATCTTCCGCATCATTTTAGTAGTCCCCTTCTGCTCTTCTTCAGAATGAATCAATATCTTTCCAAGGCTAAGGAGCTCAAGACTGAACCCACTGTTCAAAATGTAGTGTATAAATGACATTACAACATCTTTACACTTGTTTTGAATGTCTCTAGAGAAACAAACTAAACTCCTGCTTACCACTATCAACAGCACACTACTTGGATGACTCAACAGACGAATCAACTGAAACACAAAGATCATTTTCTTCTATAACAATGTTATTTGTTGCAACTAAAAGCCAGCTGCCATTTAATTACACATTCATTAAATAACTTAAGTCATCTTTTTAAGCAGTAGCAAAACCGAACTTCTTAATTTCATCAGCAAATTTAAGTAATTCGTTGACTATTTTATTATTTATATCTTTGATGAAAATCAAATAGATCAAAGCTCGTAATACTAAACCTTAGTGTACCCCTCTTGTAACATTAATTCAGTTTGACTGACTTCCATTTATAATAACCCTCTGCTTTTTTTTCTATTTAGCCAGTTTTCTATCCGATGAGCCAACTAACTTATCCCTCAAACTACAGATATAATTTTTAAACTTACTAAATGGTTTCTGAAAAATTAGATACCCAAAATCAAAACCATTACCCTCACCATCGTAAGCAGTAACCTCTTTAACGTCCAAAATTAAGAAGGAAAGCAATTTTCTTAGTAAACATTGTTGATTACAAAATAAGATTTTAAAATTGGCTTGATAAATTTACAAAGCGTATTTTACCAGATTTTCAAAACATCTTCCCACCACTGACGTAAATATCTGACCCAGGAGTCTTATAATTCTAAATGTTTAGAAAGAGAACTTGGCCAATAATTTGTTTCAGGTAACTTAAATGTTTTTGAATAAAATATATTTTGTAACAAAAAATCTTATCATTATTAGGATGGAATTGAAGTGCAGTTAATGTTGTCAAACTGAGAAATTCATGTTTTATTTTTATAAACATCTAAATATGTAGTTTATATGATGACACAGGTTCTCTGAGTATGATGTACAACTTAGTAGAACCGCAAACAATTTTATCAGACAAGTGTAAAAAGAAATATCATTTAGTATTTTACATATCACAACAAAAAGTTACTAAAATATATATATAATGACAAAATATAACATCAAATGATTATAAATAGCGACTGTAACCTTATGTCAGTTCGTATTAAACATTCACTATTTGGTTGGTCTTCCTTGTACTCCAATAACCTCTTCAAGATTTCTCTTGAAGATATGAAGGGGGATTTTCCATCATGATGAATAGCTGCCAAAACATGTACTGCACCGCCTCTTATGTATTATCTGTGGAAAAGATAGTATTCTCTCGTTTATTCTCCAAGCATAGGACGAACACGAATCCTAAAATCAGTTTTAACAAGCCGGAAATGGGACTCAAAATATGATCTGTTGCTAGTTCCCTAACTGTAAGTTGTCACGCTGTCTTGCCCAATTAACACGATGACGACAATGAATTCTAGTTAATATCGGAACCAGACAGTTCTTCTTCCAAAATAATATTATTTCTTCAACCTCCTACTCACTGTTTTTTCTGGATACCCTGGAATAAATGTGTTTATGCCATTTTTGTTTTAAGGTGTTGCCAGATTTCTTTCGACCTTGAAATCCAGGAGTAGACTTTCTTGGAACAACGTTTGCTGTAGTCCGATAACGTTTCAGAATTTTGGATACAGTAAACTGGAGCCACCCTACTGTTCTGGCAATGCTCATATCGTTTCAAGACAGTCCCCTACTGGTACAGCGCTAAGTCTAGGGACTTACAACACACTAAAATCAGGAGCTCAGTTCTCCTTGTTGGACTTAGCATATAGCGCGATGTAACTTTGATCGAAGAAAAACATACAAACAAACATCAAGTATGTTTGTCCGATCATACGCTACTTTTTACTTTACTACTCAGGCATTTACTCAATAACTATGTAGACAATAACATCAGTAAGAACAGAATGGAAACATTTTAGCCACTACTGTAGGATTTACGTGACAAGTTGAATATTTGGAAGCAATCGACTACAAAAATTTTACAGTTGAAGACAGCTGGTACCAGACATTTGAAATGGAATAAATTATTATTTATACACAGCACAATAGTACTACATGTGACAGAGAGATCGAATAAACGGTTATTAACGTTTATTTCCATGCTTTGTTGCAGGTAAATTTCAGCCGTTTAAAGTGTGTGTTATAACGGTTAAAAAAGCAGGAATGTTTCTTCTTCAAGAAAAAGTACTGATGAAAAGTGACCTCATCATAACAGAATTAGCATTGTCAGAAAATAATAAGGGAGAACATTTGAAACTAGAATACGACGTCCATTTCCAAATCCAAAAGGTGTGTATAATAATCCTAAAGCGTTATTTTTTCTTGAATGTGTGTTTTCTTTTTAGAAAATTTAGTTATGCTCACTATGTTGGAATTGTCGAAAATAGTCGCTACTTTCACAACTACGTGCACATATATCTATGCGTGACACGTTTCTGATATTACTTTAGTATGCCAGGTGGAGTTTGAATGAAATTAACTGAATATCTGTGAAAATTTAAACCACGGAAAAGTAATATATTTTATGTCATTTTAAACGCATTTATCTTGTGGTTAACTGATTACTATGTAAACAGAATGAACAGACGAGAATAACAACATTGAAATTCAGAGAGATTTCAAACTTTATAAATTTCTATTTTAGGCTAATCTTCGACTTCCTTGCTTTTATGCATGCGCGAACAATTTAATAATAATTTAAAAATATTTATATAGGCAACATTTTTTGTTAGAATGAACGGTTTAACAGTACATCAAACTGTAATGATAAAATATATTTATAAGTGACTTCTCTAACAAAGGTTCATTACTAATTTAACATTTGTATCTTCCACTGGTGTTTTATTTTTCATGAACCCTGGGTAAGAGTAATATCGTTTCTTTCTTCAGCCCACAGTTCCAAAAGGATACGCCTTAGCTTGTTCTTCAATTTCAAACTTAACTGAGTAAGTTCTCTTTAACCTTCAAATTTGGCGTCTCATACTGTAGGCATATCATTTAATGGCAAACAAAAAATATTCGTTAGTTTTAGGTTTTATTAACTTATCTACTAGTACGCATATAATAAGTTAAAAGTTTTTTAATCATGAAATTTAACTTGTCTCTTAGTCTTAAAACTGCATTGCTTCATATAGAGTGCATCTAAATTTATACATGTATCATTCAACAATGAATCTTATTTTCTGTTTAATTTTCGAGAAAGCTTGATGTTAACTTTTCAATGTGAAAGAGAAAGTCGGATGTTCAGATCTTTCAGTATGTCTCAGTAGTTGGGATGGTCAATACTGTTTTTTTTAACAAGTTTATAATTTAGAAGCCACGTTACTTCTAATAAAGATACATGTTACACTCTTTAGTATATTTCACAACTTCATATCTTAATGATCTATACAATTAGTATCGGCATGCCCAGGTTCGTTAAGGTGTTTGACTCCTTATCTGAGGGTCACAGGTTCGAATCCCGGTCGCACCAAATATATTCGCCTTTCAGTTGTGGGGGCGCTATAATGTGACGGTCAATTCCACTATTTATTAGCAAAAGAGTAGCCCAAGAGTTGGCGGTGGGTGGTGATGACGAACTGCCTTCTCTCTAGTCTCAGTGCTAAATTAGGGACGAGCGTAGATAGTCCTCGTATAGCTTTGCTCGAAATTAAAAAAATAATAAAAAGCAGTTAATATCTGCATTTTGTGTCATTAACTAAAAAGGAGGTAAGATATTGGAAACTATTGGATATTATTAAATTTAGCAAATTTTGATAAAACTGACTTTACGAAAAATTGAAATAAAGCAAGAAAAATACGTTTTTATCACTTAAGGGTCCATAATTCGTTTTAAGTTATGACAAGTGATATTTAGTTTATGCTGCGCAAATTAAAAATTAAAAGTAATTGTTAAACCTATTTAAATATTATCGTCGTTACAAGTCCCATGCTGCCTTTGAAATAACAGAAATGCTCAGACTCATAATCGTGATTAGGTACAATAGTAATTAATATTAGGCATAATGGTGAAACAAAAAAGGCGGCCATGAAAATCGCCTCTTTAAAATGTGTGAATATTAACATTGACTATTTCACAATATTGGTTAAGCAAAACTAAAGCGTTCTGCTTTTATAAATCTCCCTATATCACAACACGAGTGTTTATGGAGTGATTTAAAATTTCTCTATTCCAATGAATTTTAATCTTGGTAAGTAAGTAAGTGATTTCTCCAGACAATAATGCAGGAAAATGACGAACCTTATTACTATAATTATTTCACAGAATACTTTCGTCTGAGAACTCAGTGATTTCTTTCTTGTATCGAAAATAATACTAATACGTACAGTGAAGGATGATGCGTTACTTTAAGCATATGATTATATTTTAAGACAGGTTGGTAGAGATCCTGGTGAGTGATACAGTCGATTGATGCTGTTGTTGTTTTGAATTAAGCACAAAGCTACACAATGGGCTATCTGTGCTCTGCCCATCACAGGTATCGAAACCCGGTTTTTAGCGCTGTAAGTCCACAGACATACCGCTGAGCCACTGGGGGGCTATACAATCGAAGTGAGTATACACGAACCCCACGCTTGTTATTGCTGGTGCACAAAAATATAAAAAATAAAAAGGAAACAATGAAGTATAATAAAAATAAATATAGATCGATACAAAAGTAAGCTAACTAGCTATAATAATACAGAAAACTCGAATATTACAAGAACTATTAAAAGAAAAAAGTCAAAGCTACAAAAACTGAATTACTTAAAATTAAAAACAAATTATACCTACTTTGGTTCAGACTAATATATTAGGTTGTCGTCAAATAAATATCAGAATTGTTTCGATGTCATTTAGAAGCTCAATATTGAGTAACTTATCGTTGGTCGGTTGGTTTAATCTAATGTTTCCCACTTACAAAACGTCTTAATTATCTATTGTTTCAACTTTACTCGAAGTAAGTTTCTCAACTTCCAAAGAACCATGGGCAAGAAGTATTTCCTCTGATTTTCCTCTACGACTTCAAACTTCAACGAAAAGCGACTGAAACTACACGAAACATCAGTCAGGCATTCGGCCATGGATCTGTTACTGAACTTACAGTTCAACGCTGGTTCCATAGGTTTCGACATGGAGATGAAAGACTTGAAGACCACGAAGGTCGTGAAAGGAATCCATCCTTAGATGAAAACACACTGAGGAAAGCAGTTAAGACAGACCCTTCCATAACAGTGCGTGAGCTTGGAGAAAAACTAGACACAAGCAAATCAAGCATTGCCAACCATCTGAGTACGATTGGAAAGACGGAAAATTTGGAGATGTGAGTTCGACATGAGCTTACTAAAGATCAACAAAATCAGCCTTACGAGACCTGTCAAGGATGATGCTCCAAAAATTGAATAAATTGAGAATCGAGGTTTTGCCTCATCCACCTTATTTTCCAGGCATTTCCCCTAGAGATTTTCATTTTTTTTCACAATATTTGAACAATAACTGCTTTCAAAATTAGGCAGCTGCATAAGAAGCTTTCAGAGAATTCATTGATCATAGAAACTCTGATTTCTACAGCAGGGGTATAAACAGCATCGTTATACGTTGGCACAAGTGTGTTGAAGCAAATGGTGCTAACGTTGATTAAAGCACGTTTTATAACACTGGCTTATACTTTTCTAAACTTCGCAGTTCAAAATTGACATTTATTTCTGGACAACCTAATCATTACAGAGATTTGTCAAAATAATAATAAATTGTCTTTGAAAAAACTTTAGATAACTCAGTATTTGTTGTTTTCACTTTCTTATTTAAATAGTTTTTGTAACCTTAAATCTTCTGTGTTACTATAGCTAGTTAGCTTACGTACATATCGATCGCTACTTGTTTTCATAAAGTTTTAATGTTTATTATATTAGTGTGATATTAACCAACGCTACAATTCCCACCACAATCAGCTTCTGCAAAACACAGAGAAGACACACATTTGGACAAACATTCCACGCACCTCCCACGTGGATATCACTGTAAAAGTTCATGTTTAAGTAAGTCAAGGCAATGAGCGATTTAATAATTATGTGAAAGAAAGAACCTGGTGTGATTAGAGGTATTTTTTTCCATCTTTCTTTTTGAAAACTCGTGAAGTTTTATAAACCATTGATTAAAGTTTATTATGTTTTAACGTTTCTGGTGATATGTCTGATTTCATTGCGAGGACTATTTGTGTAAGCTGGTAATTTTTCATAACAAAACAAAGAGTGACGCTTCTGAAATTGATAACACACGTAGACTATGTAAGCTATGAATGAGTAGCGGTTTGACACAATGTTTCTGAAGGCTAAGACTCGTGTCAGAATAAAGTGAGACATTAGGAAAGGAGAGAAGTTTGGTAGATTTTATTGTGGCCATCAAAGTGCAGTTGAAATGCACTAGCTTTGCAGAATAAAGCATGACGGTGTGGGTTGGATTAAGCTGTACTTTCGTATTCCCTTGTCGTCTCCATACATCTGCTAAAGAAACATTTTGGTTCTTACAATTTAATGTGACACTGTGGATATCTACGTTAGTATTTAGTCTGTACATTTATGTTACATTAAATATCACTGCTAGATTTTAATATGTAATTTTAAGTCAGTTTATGACTGATTCAGCTAATGTTGAAACTGCAATTCTAGGTCACATTATGACTATTTATGCTAGTTTGAACCAGTAATTTTATAACCACCTCAGCTAGTATTGATTATGTAATTTCAAGTCGCATTATTACAATGTCTACTTGTTTTGATTTATGTTTGAATGTATAATTTCCATGTGAATAAAACTCCAACATATCAATGTTTTAGGGAGTGGTTGACGGGAACATGTTGGATGAGAGAACAAGAAGGTCCAAACATAACATGCACATGTTATCAAGGTTCGATACTTGCAGTTATTGCCAGAAAACTTCTTTTTGTGGTATGTTTCTTTTAAATTGATTTCTTTTTTTTATTTATTAGGAGCTCAAAATATGGAGAGAGAAACAGAGAAATAAGAAAAAAAAAGTGTTCGCTCTTACTTTCCAGGTTGTATGTGCTGAAGTTAATGTAATTTTTAAGAACTGATTAGGTACAAGTTTTCTATTTTCTCTCTTTATAAAAATAACTTGCATAAAATAAGCAAGATCGTTTTGAATTGCAGACCTCGTTTGTTACGACGTAGCAAAATATTACTTTCGGTAATGACTGTCTGTAATATTATAAATCTAGTCTGAACACAAATGAAAGAGGTTGTTTCGTACACGATATTTAAGTAAGCATTGAGTGAATTATGTTGTACGTAATTATAAGTATTTCTCTACACTTTACTGTAAGTATTGAAAAAAAATGCAATGCACTACAATCAACAGTGACACTTTGTTTATTGATCTATTAATGTTTGCAAATTAGGCTTAACTAAGACTTGTAAACCAACTAATAAAAACAAAGTTTTCACATATTAAAAATATCAAAGGCATTCTTATTTACAAACCGTTTCTGGCTTAACTGAAAATATACCAAACAAAAACAACTTTATAAAGAATACGAGTCATTAAGATTTCCAAGTCATTAGCTGTAGATTTAAAGACGAGATTTCCACATTATGAAGAAAACTTAGCGTAATAATATTACGAAATCAGAAACTCTAGCAAAAGGGGCAAAATCCGTTTACAACGGTAGAAAATTAAAAATGATTTTTTGTTTGATTTCTTTTATATTGATTTTTACCTCGAAATTAATTTCAATTACTTTGTTATTCCTAAGTGGCTTAATGGCAGGCAAGCTTATAATTCTAAACATTGCTTTACAGTATTCACAGTGGGCACAACATAAATAGCCCATGGTGTAACTTTGCTCTTAAATCAAACAAAAACAATCTTTTGCCGTACGATCTGGTTTTAAAAGATGTTAGTCATCTCTCTGTCTAGTTTCTTTATATATGTACAATATTTATCTCTCTCTCTAGTTTCTTTATATATGTGTACAATATTTATCTCTCTAGTTTCTTTATATATGTGTACAATATTTATCTCTCTGTCTAGTTTCTTTATATATGTGTACAATAGTAATTTGTAACAAGTTCCTATTTATGGACTAGTTTGCCAATATAAGCTTTCATTTCAATACTCCTACTTATCATCACTCTTACCTATGACAACCCTTTCTTATCATAATTCCTACTTATAACCTCTTCTTATGATAACTCCTAATTATCATAACTTCTACTTATCTTTATAAAAGTATCAAGAAAAACTGTTAATTTTAATGTACAAACGAAAGTAATTTTAAATCATGAAGGAAGAAAGGATTAAGATAACATACGCTTTAAATGTTAATCTGTCGTAAAAACAGACAAGTGGTTTGTTTTATTTGTGGTTCGTATGTTGTTTAATATACTTTAGGGATCGTGGAATAAGGTGCAGAAGGTTGGACCTGCTGTAATGACAGGTTGTATTGTGTGTTTGGTGGCCGTAATCCTTACTTTTGGAACAACTCCGTTTCATTTCAGGTGAGATAAGAACTCGGTTTAACTAAAGTTATTTCTGATAACGAGAGTTCTTCAGGTAAAAGGAACACATTCACTGGAACTCAGTTCAGTTGCAGTTGTTTCTAGTAACGAAATTACTTCGAATGAACAATTCGAATCGACAAGAACTCAGTTTAGATGTAGCTATCACTGATAAGAAGGAAAACATAGAAATCGATTCAGAATAACATATACGTTGCTATAATTATGTACACTTGATCATATTTCAGCGTTATCATTAAATACACGTGATCAAATATCACTGCTATGATTAAATACATGCGTTGAAGTTTCAGCGTTGAAATGCAATACACATGGTCGATTCTAAGCGCTATAATTAAACTTACGTGATCGCAATTCAACACTGATTACGTACAAGTGATCAAATATAGCAAGATCAGAATGTACATGATGCGAATACGAAAAGTAGACAAAATAGAAATTCAATAACTTGCACATTTTCGGCATCTGTCTTCTTCAAGATTCATTAAGAAATAAGAAAGAAGTGTGAACTTTGCTTTTGAGTAATAACCAAAACCAACTCTTACGGAAAATTACTATAAAATCTGAAACGTTGTATTAATGACCTTCTGTGTTTTTTTATTATTATTTGAACAACTGGTACAAAATCGGTTCGTTTTCCGTCAGTTGCTGACACCTTCCACAATCTGAAACGTTGTATTAATGACCTCCTGTTTTTTTTTTTATTATTATTTGAACAACTGGTACAAAATCGGTTCGTTTTCCGTCAGTTGCTGACACCTTCCACAATCTGAAACGTTGTATTAATGACCTCCTGTTTTTTTTTATTATTATTTGAACAACTGGTACAAAATCGGTTCGTTTTCCTCAGTTGCTGACACCTTCCACAAACTGAAACGTTGTATTAATGACCTCCTGTTTTTTTTTTATTATTATTTGAACAACTGGTACAAAATCAGTTCGTTTTCCGTCAGTTGCTGACACCTTCCACAAACTGAAACGTTGTATTAATGACCTCCTGTTTTTTTTTATTATTATTTGAACAACTGGTACAAAATCAGTTCGTTTTCCGTCAGTTGCTGACACCTTCCACAATCTGAAACGTTTATTCCTGAATATCACTCTACCTATATTCACTCTACCTATATAAGCTCTGTTGATCCCAGCTGTCTTCAAGACAGACTTATACACACTGCTTGTATAAAAAAAAAGTAGATAAACGAAGTCATGATGGGTTCAATACGAAAGATGTCACTATACACTTTTCAGTATCACCTACAGTGAAGCACATGGGCGAAATTTGGGACCAAAATGAAATGAGGAGGGGGCAAAGAGTGGCTTAATTATTGTGGATTTAATGTGTGCACTCTGACCCATACAAAAGAAGGAGGAATGCTATCCCTTGGTCCACACACACACACACACACACACACACACCAGAATCTCACCTATGGTGAACTCTTTTTGTTTTATTAATGGAAAGAATTTCAGCAAACACACAGATACTGTAAAGTAAACTACGAAGTAAAGATATTGTAAAAAAAAAAACTTTGGAAAACAGAGCAGATTTGAAAAGCATTCGAGAAAATACTTTCTCGAGACACCCGGGTAGAAAGAATTAAAAACAAATTTATCTCGTAGTCACTTTCAGATCTCACGTATTCTAACAGACGCTCAGTTGATTCTCCACCTTAAAATGATTTATAATATTTTTTCCCTGAAAGTACCATTTTTTTCTTCTAAAAATACAAAACTGTGAAAGATATTCTGGTTGATGCTAAAGTTAATTACATTTCACCACAGTTTGGTTATCATCCTTCTATAAAATGTGTCAGTTCATGAAAACAGGGAACTCCGCTTCCAAGGAACACAATCAAACTCACCTTAACATCACTAAAAGAAATTCCTTGAATAAAATAGATCATCTATCAATAAACAACAACCATCAATAAACTGAAAAATAAGTATTTTAAAAAAGGGTTGTAATAAACCATGAGTACAGTATTAACACAACAATAAGATCTTCGTGTTCTCTGAACCAGACTAACCGGTTCTCTCACAACACAGTGAAACACGGTTGAGCAGTAAACCAAGTAGAAAAGTGAAAGGAACAGGTTGGATTGTCACTTTGAATGATGACGAGCTTTTCTAAGACTAACTTTGTTTCAGAACTACTAGATTTCGATGTATGTCCAGTTCGTTTCTAGATAAAACCTTAATTATTTTGTTCACATTTATTTTACTTATTTCTACATAACTGAAGTCTGTTTCGTGTTTTTTCTGATCTAACTTAACTGAACTAACACAGATCTTTTTAAGTTACAGATAATTTGAATTCACATTTGTCATTCTCTCCTACAGAAAGTCATCGAATATCACGTTTCTTACTTTGTAATGTATACATCTTACAGAAGTACTAGAATAATTTGAAATGCTAGCAATGTTCTGGTTACTTGAACAATTTTTATAATTTAAGCTGGCGACGATTGTAACACTTCATTTTTCGTCAGTTTCAAAATTACTGGATATTATTTTGCAATTTCCTGAAATGGTTTTTTTTACAGTGTGCTATTGTTACAATGTGCCAAGAGACAGAGAACAACTGAGAATACAACAAGCACAACTAGTTTTTATCTATCTTATTAGTAATTTATAACGTTAGTTTTGTAAAATGATAATTGTTTATCTTTGTTATGTTTATTTCATATACACTTAGTATAATAATCATTCTGTATTGTCAGTCTAATTTCTGGATTGAAGATCAACCTAAATATCCTAAAATAATCGAACTTCGTGATATATTATTGAGATTATGGCCGAAAACATCAGAATCCAGACAGAATCAAACCGATAAATTAGTTCATTCTAATTATTATAAAATTGTATAATCCTGGTTAGACTTGTACAATAATTATTTTTTTACTAGATTACGTTTTATGTCTGAGTTGTGTAGGCAGCTTGTTTTAATAAGATTTTATTAATATTAATTACGTAATAGACGTTGTATGAAACTTCCATGAGTTATACAATAGGTGCCAAAGGATATCTTTGCCTGAACTGTCATAGGCGTAAAACATTTTATTAACCAGTCTCCTATACAAAACGGTTTGTAAATCGTTCAAATTTCCTAGTTTGATAAAGTTAGAACATTCAAGAGTTCTTGGACATAACATTCTTTAAAATTTCACCAGTTTTCCAATTTTTGCGACTTTTAAAATAATTTTAAGTTTCCTACTTTTTTACTTAAGGCCCGGTATGGCCAAGCGTGTTAAGGCGTGCGACTCCCCCGTCGCGTCAAACATGTGACGGTGAATCCAACTGATCTTTGGTAAAAGAGTAGCCCAAGAGTTGGTGATGGGTGGTTATGACTAGCTTCCTTTCCTCTAGTCTTACACTGCTAAATTAGGGACGGCTAGCACAAATAGCCCTCGAGTAGCTTTGTGCGAAATTCAAAATCATTGCTACTTGAATGAAACAAACGCACAACCGCCCCGAAACGCCGCGCCCGATGGAGACAGCTTCGTTAGTAATATTAAAACACGTTTCACACGAGCAAAACCTAATAGGATAAATGTTTCGAAAGTAGAAAGTAATGTTGTCAAATAGTATCAAAAATGAAAAAGAAATTATCTTAAAAGTCAATTATGAAGAAGTATTCCTTATTTCTTCCTATTTTATTTTAAGAAAGCAAAAATATAAAAATATAAAAATTTATTTATTGTCACTTAGGAAAACAAATAACAGTCACCTGCATTATTATTAATTTAAGACATATCTAGTTGGAGCAAAGTAACATATGGTTCATTATACCACGTTTCATTGGTTCTGTTCCTCATGTATTGACGGTACTTTAACCCTAATATTTTAACCCTAGTTAAAATAGTTTAATAATAATAGTTTAACCCTAATATTATTCGTGAACTAGCGTTTCACTCCAGTGTCGTATGTGAAGTTTGTTATCTCAACTATACAGATGCTATATTTTAGTAAAATACAGAATATTACTTTGTGATCTCAATTATACATATACCTAGACGGTGATTAATGAATTATCCCTTCGTATCTTAATGACGATAAAAAAAAGTTCCACTCATATTTGCTACATGTTAAGGATTGGTTTTAATTAAGCTGATTAGAAGATATGAAATATGGACGCAGATTGATTCAGACGATCTCTGTTCAATTTTAGTCTCTCGGCTTTCCTTTAGGAACGAACGGCCAGGACTTCCTACAATAATAGTTAATATCCTGATAGCAGTCGCTGCCAACCAGATAATTATCTTGTTTGGAGTCACCGCCACAGATGATGAGGTAAGACAGACTATATAACTCCGGAACTGTTGTAATTTTCTCGGGTTAATTCAACTGCTGATACACCAGTGTGTTCGAAAGTCTTTGTAACCACGTGACTTACCCCACTTTTTCTCAAGTAAATTGAGAGCTAAAAAACCTTAATAAAAATTAATAAAACTACTAGCAATTCTAATTTGAGTTTCTATCTTGAGTATTAATGTTACTTTTAGTGTCGAAGTAGTTTATATGATGTTGTATGTTTCTCTGGAACACACGATTGTAATTTTCTTCTTGAGAACATTGAAATCCAAACAAATGTTGTTGTTGATAAATTACAGAACAGGCTAACGAAAAAAAACATACCATATTTGAAACTGTTCTTGTCTAAATTAGTTTCAAACGAATAGTTAACAAATACGAGATATAGAAGTCTCCTCAGGTCCTCTCGACTTTGTTTTTATTTTATTTTTATTTCTAATTACCGGCAAAACGTTTTTTAAATGAATCATTCTAACAGAGACTTCTCACGAATAACAGTACCAAGAGTTCGTGGTTGTGGTGATGACTAGCGGCCTTCCCTCTAGTCTTACACTGCTGATATCTGTTATGTAGGTTTGCGTTAATATCCGAAACAAACAATTGTTAAATTTAGTGCCCTCTGTAGAGACTTGAGTACAAAGCAGTAAACGAAATATTTTAAAGATATTTCAATATAGAATGCAAATATTTTAAGATAGAAATATATCTACAAAAAACTGTAACCCTCTTCCAAAACGATTTGAATATATTACATTTTTTAACCAAGATATTTCAAATAATGGAGTTAAAGGTTGCTCTGAATAAGTTTTTGTTTTGGAATTTCGCACAAAGCTACTCGAGAGCTATCTGTGCTAGCCGTCCCTAATTTAGCAGTGTAAGACTAGAGGGAAGGCAGCTAGTCATGACCACCAACCGCCAACTCTTGGGCTACTCTTTTACCAACGAAAAGTGGGAACGGCTAGCTGAGATAGCCCTCGTGTAGCTTTGCGCGAAATTCAAAACAAACCTAAGTGAAACAAACCTCTAGATTTCTGAGAATCCGTATTTAAATATGTTAGATTTTTATGACATGTTAAATGAAGGAGACTTCTGGAACGAATGAATGACAGGATGAAACTTAAGGAAGAATGACGAATAATATAATCTCACTTAAGAAATATCGTTCCTTTCAAATAGCATTAATATAGTAATCTCATGTTACAATATAATTTCATGTGTATGAAAGTTTACCTGGATTACATTGCCAAAATTACGCATATTCCAAGATAGATACTATCAAAAAGTATTGTTTTAAGCAACGAAACGTCACATCTACTACTGAAAAATGGAATAAATATGCGTGTTTACATGTTCTTGAAATAGGTCAGACAAATCCGATAAACATCGTTTGGAATTCTTGGAGAACCAGTTGGAACTTTTACAAATGATTGGTTGAAAGAAGACTTTCGAAATGTCGTTTTATACACTTGTGTCTCCACAACAGTCATTTGCCGTCCATTCTACAAAGTTTCATCATGAATACTCTGCTAAACAATCTGTTAAAGAATACTCATGTTAGAACATATGTTGTTAGAATGTGAGAATCAACAGTTCCGTTATGTAACAACATACACATATTGTTAAACTTCTGGTAATATATTATGTTTTTCTCAGCCAAAGTTTAATGAAATAATTACTTTCCATCAGTAAACTGTGCTTTATTTTCTAAATCTTGAAGATACATCAATTTAGGTAACGTCGTCTCTAACTAACTTCGTATAAGTTTCAATTAGATCTAGTTAGAGTACTAATCCCCTGAACGGAAGTTTGTAAAATCATGAATAGTAAAATATAATCTTAAGACGTGAAAAGTTGCTTCCCTCATGTGTAACCGTAGAAACCATAAAATCACCCATAAAAATTGTAAAACATAAAATGTGAAACCATAACTCTGCATGTGTCTTCCCATTGGTGTATTAAAGGTCCATATCAACGTTGGAGAGGATCTACAGGGGGAAAAGGAGTGTAAAAAAAAATCCATGAAATACGCAAAACGCAAAAATGATAATTTATATATAAACCCCCACCTCTGAGTGGCGCAGCCGTATGTCTGCAGACTTACACCGCTAGAACCCGGGTTTCGACACCTGTGTAATCAGAGCACAAATGGCCCATTGTGTAGCTTTATGATTAATTTTAAATAAAGAAGTGTAACCCTCATAGAGTTAATGAGCGTCCACACCTTGCGAAGTAGTTACATAGATATACAACAGACAGTATTATTGTATTTATATAGAAAATCAAGAGAAAAACGAGGGATAAATCATTTGCCATACTTTATTAAATAGTGCTTCAAACGCATTGTTAATAATATATGAGTGTGTGTGTTTCTCTTATAGCAAAACCACATCGGGCTATCTGCTGAGTCCACGGAAATGAATCAATAATATATGAATTACTTGTATTTTTATATTAAGATACCGTCAAAACCAGGCGGAACAATGGAACCAATATTCTCAATGTTAGTGATAAAAGCCACAATAGATTGCAATTTTGTCTTTCCTTTCGTAGTCTCTTTGAAACGAGAGGTGTATGAAAATAGTTTTTATTTCTCTGTCGCCTATCATCGCTATCCAAGACTATTTATTTTCAACAGCAAAGTTATTATAAGATCGTGTAAACATGTCATAGAAATTGAATATTTTGAAGAGCGTATAAAATAGCGACTTAAATAAACTTCTGTATTCTATAAGCTTTGATACTGAGCCAAAGGAATTCGGAGCGGCAGGGATATCGCAGACTGAAATAGATTTTAAATGCAAGTTTTATAGATACCTGATTTCAAATGGAGAAAGACAAGAGGAAAATCAACTGCAGTGTAGTGTGATTTCTAACACTAGTGTTTTCGAATATCATTTTCATTGCTTTGCTAACATTTGACGTTCGAAATCAATGTCGCTCCCCAAGAGACTTTCCGACGAATGCTAGATCTCATCGAATACAAAAGCCCATCGAAAATACTATTTTATATGTATTACAAAGTATTCGATGTCCACGATTATGTCCACCCTAGCTGATAATAAGTTCGGTATTGATCGAAAACCTCGTGAGTAGTGGTATGTAAGAAACAAAAAAATAAAGTGCTATTTGTAGGCTCAGCATGGCCAAGCGCTTAAGGCGTGCGACTCGTAATCCGAGGGTCGCGGGTTTGAGCCCTCGTCGCGCCAAACATGCTCACCCTCCCAGCCGTGGGGGCGTATAATGTGGCGGTTAATCCCGCTATTCGTTGGTAAAAGAGTATCCCAAGAGTTGGCGGTGGGTGGTGATGACTAGCTGCCTTCCCTCTAGTCTTACACTGCTAAATTAGGGACGGCTAGTACAGATAGCCCTCGAGTAGCTTAGTGCGAAATTCCAAAAAACAAAGCTATTTGTATGTGCACATTGTTTAAATACTTAATGAATTAATTAATTAGAAAAAGCATCATTTTTACACTAGTGTGGTTTTATCACTAATATTGGCCAACTTGTGTTTTTTTTCTAACAATACGCCGAGAATAGTGAGAAGTACATATGCCAAGTAGTGGTATTAAAAAGAATTAAACTCAAACGCAGTTATAGAAACGCGATTTTTAGACTTCCAAACTAACAGCCTTACTTCTGAGCCACCGAAGAGCCTCATCGCGAGCTAACGTTAGTTTAGTTTTATTTATTATCACCCTGTTATCATTTGGGCTGTATTTTCGAAAACATTGAATAAAGCACAAGTCGATACCACTTTCCTCATCAAAACGTATTTCATTTGTACGTTTCCTTTTCTGTGAACTCTTTGATTGGCCATCGATAAGATATTACTTGCGCTTAAAAGAAATTATCTACAAATAAACCAATCACTGGTACTGGTAAAAGAAACAGCACTGAGAGAATAAAATCGTCATCGTATATCTGTTTAAGAAATGTTTATTCTCCTAAAGTTTATACACTTAACCGTGTCTTGGCTCAAAATAACTTTATACAGTACTAAAGAATCGCATTTATAAACATTTCTCAAAACAAAAACATGTCACTAAACTCGCATAACGCATATATCTTGTTTTTGGATTGACCTTACCTCACAGTTATCTTGTTTTAGGATGGACTTTGCATCACGTTTATCCTTTTACATGAATTTTATATCACATTTATCTAGTTTTTTGATGGACTTTACATCACATTTATCTAGTTTTTTGATGGACTTTACATCACAATTATCTTGTTTTTGTATTTACTTTACATCACAGTTATCTTGTTTTTGATGGACTTCGCATCACAGTTATCTGAAAGTTAAAATTTTTACTCCCCTTACAGGTTCTATGTTCTTCTGTAGCCCTTTTGCTGCACTACGTTCACCTAGTAGGTAGTTTATGGCTCATCTGCTACGTCGTCCATATCTATAGACAATTATGGCAATTATCAGAGAGACCATGGACAATTCTAGGTTACTGTCTCGTTTCCTGGCTTCTCCCAGCAGGTTTTGTTGTTTCTTCCTACCTCGTTAATCCGAAAGGATACGAAACAAACCAATAGTAAGTGATTTTATTTTAATGTTTTTCAGTTTGTTGTTTTTTGGGTTAAAACTCCAAACGTTTTAATGCACCGATTATACGGTGCTGATTCTACGTTTCAAACGATAAACAAAACATAACAACTGAATACTTTCTCAATCCACATTACAGTAGATGTACCCGAAATGTAATAAAAGCTTCTGTAATTAGTGTTATTTACTTGCAAAATACAGATTCATCCGCTGAAGAAAAGTAGATATTTATGTTAGCTGAAACATTTTCAAGACCACTGTCTCTACATCTTTAAAAAGTCTCCTGTCTCTATAACAAAAAAAATTGTCTCAGTTCCTCACCTCTTCTTGTACATTTAGTATTCAAGAAGGATTCATCTTTGGGTTATTTTTATTTGTAGGACCATTCCAATACAAATAAATCGTTTTCTTGCTTAACATTTATTATATTACTAGTTCTAGAAAGAAAAAAGAAATATTTTACTCACTCCATTTAGTTGTTTGGTAAATAGTTTTAAATCCTACTGTCATTTTTTTATTTTTGTTTTCCATTAGAACCATTTCAAGAACGAGCTGTTTCCCTTTTTATGATGTTTTTAAGTAGTAATTTAAAAAATGGATTCTTGCCTTTCTTCATTCTTCCTGTATAATTGTTTCTATAGAAAACTTTCTTTTTTTGCATTTTTTGTTTATTAGAAAAAACCATCTGAAGAAAAAGTATACTGTCTTCTTTTTGTCTTTTCACCTTTTGTTTGCTAGCAAACAACCTTCTTAGAGAGAATGAACTGTCTCAATTCCTAATTTTGTTTGTTAGTATAATAATTTCAAGAAGACGACACTGTCTTCTTTTGTCTCGTTGTAGGATCTTTATCAAGATAAAAGAACTGTCTTGTTTTTCACTTTTGTTTTTTCAAATGATATGAGAGGCTATATTTATGGTGACGTCAGAAGCTAGCCTGGTTAAAAAAATGACGGCCCTATCTAACAAAACTATTTCTGGAACGACTAATAATGGTGTACATCTCGACAACCAACAAGCTGTACGTCCAGACACTCATAAACCACTTCATTCATTTAATCGAATCAATGAAACAAAGAACAAATGTAACCTCATAGCTCAACTGAACAAACTAAATAAAACATACACTGACGCTAAAAACAAACTAGAATATAAAGAAACAAGATAAGTCAGTCTAAAAGTTTCGCCGCAGGAGTTTTACAGATGTGTAGTTTCCTTTTTCTTTATCTGGATCTTTGCCAGAATTCTGCTGAAAATTACTTGATCAATACCTCCAGCAGAGTTTCTTCCTTTGTGTGTCAAACATTTGACAAAACTAGTAAATCATCGTGTAAGTAAAAACTGGACGTAATACGTGATGATTGGAGAGATTGTGCTAAGGAATGTTAACAAGAATAATTCAGTTACGGTAAACGTTTATCGTTAAAACTACTGATATTCTAGTATAGTAGCTACGTGGAGAGAAAATATTTTTACCAATGAAATTTGCCTATATTTTCCAGTTTTCCATGATTTATTGGTAATTATTAATGGATACGTTGCACGTTAAGCGTTGGTTCTTCTGTACTTCAGTATTTGTTACTGAACTTATAATAAAGTCAAGGTAAATGTTCTATGTGCCTTAAAGACACATATATACAGTTGTTATTTCTAGATAAGAATGTTTCTACAATAAACCTGAAGGGACTTCCATTCTGTTAAGTCTTGACTTTCCATTTTAAACCAGACAAGACTGAACTAGTTATTGGTGAAATAACTTGGTAAAAGAACACAACGAGTAAACTTCGGACTGGTGGTCTTTGAATTTCTAATTCGCTGGGTCATTAAGAAAATTATAAGTGTCAAATTTGAAACATTTTTTTCAAACATAAACATAAATATTTGTCCTTACATGTAACTTTTATCTGTAACTTGTGTGTATTGAGAACTTAAGAACAAAATAATGTATTCTAATAAGTCCCGTATTTTACCTGTAATCAAGCTGTAAACATGTAATAGTAAGTACCATCATCACAATGAAATATCAATTATCTCTAATCTTAGAACATTATTTAAGGTTCTGTATTAAGTTTAGTCACTATAATTGATCTCCATACAAGCTGCTGGCTTACCATCCAAGGCGGAATGGGAATTTCTTTCGTTCTTCCAATGGTATTTCTGCTGCTGGTAAGTCGAGAACTTATTATGTGTTTTTGTCACATGTGTTTCCTTATAACCTCAGTTTTTTTAATGTTTCCTTTAAGTGTATGAAATACAAATAATACTTAAATACTAACGACTTTCAAGGATAGTTTTAGTATCAGTGGTAATAAACATTACAAAAATTACATTTCGTAAAAGATTTTTAAATGACCAACAACAAATATCTATTCGCGCAGTAAAGAAGTCTCTATAATGATTATCATATGTTTTGGTGAAACGAAGTTTCAATACTTGAAATAGCAGTGATTTTTTGTAAGTGATTCAAAGTTTCAGTATTTGACATAATAACGATAGTTTGTTATAGATTGTTTTGAATTGCGCACAAAACTACACGAGGGCTATCTGTGCTAGCCGTTCCTAATTTATCAGTGTAAGAATAGAGGGAAGGCAGCTCTTTGACTACTCTTTTACCAACGAAAAGTGGGATTGACCGTCACATTATAACGCCCGCATGGCTGGGAGGGCGAGCATGTTTAGCGCGAAACCCGCGACCCTCAGATTACGAAGCGCACGCCTTAACGCGTTAGGCCATGCCAGGCCCTTTTGTTATAGAACGTAGAAGTAGTTGTGTATGTTTGTGCGTTTCTTTGTTTGTTTTAAATTGCGATCACAACTACACGAGGGCTATCTCCCTCAGTCGTTCCTAATTTAGTAGTGTGAGACTAGAGGGAAGATAGCTAATCATCACCACCCACCGCCAACTTTTGGGCTACTCTTTTACCAACGAATTGTGAGATTGACCGTCACATTATAACGCCCCCACGGCTGAATGGGCGATCATGTTAGCATATTTGGTGTGACGGAGATTCGAACCCGCGACTCTGAGATTACGATTTGAGCTCCTTAACCAGCTGGCCATGCTGGACCGGGCCAAAATGTGTATGTGTTAGCAATATTAGTAATGATTTAAACCCAATTTAAGAACCAATTATCATTGGAATGAAGACATCTACCTACAAACTTTAAGAACCATTATAATAATAATAATCAGATTTTGCCTGTCCTGAAAATCGCGTTCACTAGATTTCTAAAGGATATAAACAATAGGAGGGTGTAAATATACATTAGTAGACATTTTATGGACCATAACATATTAATATGTCATCAAACTTTTAGAAATGGTCTGGCGTCATGTGGTAAAACAATATCATGTTTAATTTCAACAGTATTAAATACGGTAAAATTTAGTGCTAACTAAAGTAAAGCAATAAACATGAACAAATTACAATGCTAATGTATTGGCCATTCTAAATAAAGGCTTAACTGATACTAATTAAATCATAAGTGTTTGTCAAGTATTTGATAAGACCGTCGTCGCAAATACTGATTACAGTGATTCTGCGTGGCAAGGAAGTCATCTGCTTTCTGACTGTTTTGTGGAATTATTAAGATATTATTTATTGAAAAAGCTGATTTCTAAATGTATACGTCAGTCACTTTAAATCCATAGTTAAATATATAGTGTAACTATTCTGTTTGTCACGTAGAAAAATTATCTTGACGTCAAAATAAATCGTAATTGTTTTGCTGATGATAAAAAAAAAACGTATGTTTTTGTGATTTTGAATATGTGCTGTCCTCCCTTTTGGATAATGGTATGTCTACAGACATACAATTCTAAAAACCGGGATTTGATTCCACGTGGTAGACACAAAACGTAGCTCAATTTGGCTTTGTTAAAAATAAAACACAGTAAGTACCATTATTACTTTGTGGTCCTGACTCAATAGAAAGTACTATTATCACTTTGTCCAACTGACTCAATAGAAAGTACTATTATCACTTTGTGGTCCTGACTCAATAGAAAGTACCATTATCACTTTGTCCAACTGATTCAATAAAAAGTACCATTATGTCTTTGTCCAACTGATTCAATAAAAAGTACCATTATGACTTTGTCCAACTGATTCAATAAAAAGTACCATTATCACTTTGTCCAACTGATTCAATAGAAAGTACCACTATTACTTTTTCCAACTGATTCAATAGAAAGTACCATCATCACATTGTCCAACTGATTCAATAAAAAGTACCATTATCACTTTATTGTTCTGATTCTGTAGAAAGTTTACACGTCTATTAAAAGTGGTACATTACTTCCGACCTTTTCTCAGTTATCAAAGAACTGCTATTCATTTATTTTATTCACTTACACCGCATATGGAGACCTATATAGGAATCATTGACAATGTATCGGCAGAAACATGTTTAGTAAATTCATTCAACAACTCATATAAGATTCCGACCTACAAACAGTTATCATTGTGAATTCATACTTAATTGTTTCGCGCAACTTGCAACTTTAGGTTCCCTTTAAATATTTCATTTTTAATGCGATTTCATCCACGATTTCATTCGAGAATGAAACTGTAATACCATTATCAAAACAGAATAAAAATTATTAACTTTTTAACATTTATTTCTACTTTTATTTTAAATTAAGTTTTACGTTGTAACACAAGAATGTTGGAATATTAAATCATGGTCTCGTTTCGTCATGTAATTTTATTATACACAAAATTTCAAGTTGTTTAGGTGCTACATTTTGTTCGTGTATTTTCTTAATTGCCGTGGTACTCAAGGTCTCTGCCCTGATGAAAAAAAAGTTGCATTTTTAACCGTTACATGAACAAAATATAAAGTAATTTTCTTTGTCTCGTCTCTTCCAGCTGAACACGGTCTTCGTCCTGGCTTCCATGAAAAGATTCTTTGCCTTACGTTCAGTGACGCCGAAAAATGAGATCGATAGAACCCGGTAAGATCTAGTTGTTGTGCTAAGAAAAACAGGAAATTGGAGATTCACGTTTAAACCTGCATGTTTTATAACATTAGTTATTTAAAAGCCGCCTTTAGCTGCTCTTCGTACACTATTTATTAAACACGTTGTCAAATAAATTGAGTAATTTGTAATATATATATAAAATTACAGGATTAGAATCCTTTTTAAATTACCAAGCTAACGTTGTAACATAGCATTACAACAACACAGACATCGCCTTTTAGGACCTTTTTACGTCACATCTTTTCGTTATCTTTAATTATGTAGTGCGTTGGTGACAAGGTAGGAAGTCGAAATATAACAAGAAACGATTAATTTATATATCATTTTCTTTTTAGTTTTTCTCTACGAACAGGAATGGTGATCCTTCCATATTTCTTCGTCAATTGGTTCTTCAGTGTTTTGGCTTTCGAAGATGTCTTTACTACCATGTTCCATTACATTTTTGCCTTAACCAACAGTCTTCAAGTATGTCTATTTTCTACGTGTACCGAAAGGTTATATACATAACACATTAAAATAGTTTTACGTATGCCGTTTTTATTAATTCTCCAGTTTATTTTGTATTGAAACCAAGTATTATTTTTTCATAAATTCTATCTTTAAGCCAACGGTCACTTCTACCAGTGATCTTCCTTTATTTTGAATTTTAACAGACAACTGCAATTTTTTCTTCAAACTATCTTTCATTCTTCTCTATTTACATTTACATTTGTAATACATGGTTGTGTTTTTTTTCTCTATAGTAGTTCATCAAACTGTTAATTTTTAAGCACTATAGCATTCTTCTTGGATTTTATATTTGAACCTGCAACCACTTTTAATTGTGTAATCCAGTCAACATATGTGATGAAAGCTTTATACTGTCAACAACACAAGAATATCGTGTCAAATATGTTTGTTTCTGACTTCAAGAGTGAGTGAATAAGAGCTCAGTTTCTTTTACTATGAAACATAAAATGTCTCCGTTTTAATACATAGAATATGATTTGACTTCTCTGTTGTCTACAAGCGTAAATGTATGTTCCTTATCTAGGTTTATATTCCTTATTTACATTCAATCACTTCAAATGTTACTTTTAAATATTGTTCTGTCCGATATTTAACCCTCTGTAATTTCATATTTTTGTTACTTTAGGGGATTTTAATTTTCCTCTTCTTCTGTGCTCTTAATCCAAAGGTAAGAACGTTTTATAATTACTGTGTATGTATGTGTACAATTAATATTTGATAAATACGTAGTTTGGTAATGCATATTTAATACATAGCTTAAAGATTTTAGTTGACCCTCGTCAGTAGTGGCACAACGGTACAAAGATAGCCTCTCACGTAGCTTTATGTTTAACTTCAAATAAACATTTTGATTGAGAAATCCTTTCAGAAAGAACTGAACATTATCCGTTTATTTTACTGTAAATGTATTGATTTATGAAGACACTAATGCCATGTTATTTCATACAGAGATGTTATTTTTGAAAATGCGTGGTAAAAGTTGAAACAGAAGAAAATATGAAAGACAAAACGTTAATTTTTCATATCTTACTCACTCAAGTATTTAATACTTCTATACTGCACTTTGTAAGAATGCATTCTTATAGATTGAACTGGCGAAGTGTGATCAAAATTAGTTATACTTGTTCAATAGAGTGTACTGTTGTCTGTCTCCAGTTAAACCTCTATTACTGATACAATACAAGATTTTCCTGTTAACCTTACATTTAAAGGTCATTATCGATGTTGTTATCGTTCTTAATACAAAATTATATTGTGTGTTTCATTATTGTTACTAACAGGATATTATTATAGATGTCATGTTTGTTAATACAAAATCATTGTGTTTCATTATTGTTACTAACAGGATATTATTATAGATGTCATGTTTGTTAATACAAAATCATTGTGTGTTTCATTATTGTTACTAACAGGAGATGTTTATAGATGTCATGCTTCTTAATACAAAATCATATTGTGTGTTTCATTATTGTTACTAACAGGAGATTATTATAGATGTCATGCTTTTTAATACAAAATCATATTGTGTGTTTCATTATTGTTACTAACAAGAGATTATTATGGATGTTATCACTGTTATAAATGGAAAATTTTCTCATTATTTTTATTAACGGGTGATTTCTTTGGATGTTGTCATTGGTTTTAGTACAAAGTCATACTTGTATTTATCCAGTTCTATATTCTGCTACACTTACACGCGTTCGGTTTTATACTCAAATTAATCTGCAAAACTTTATGTATTCAAACATAGGACATGTCTGTTAACGTTTCCACACAGGTGCAGAGAGCGTGTAGGGAGACGAGCAGGACAAGAGGAAGAACTCGCCGAGTGTCTTCCGTCAGGATGAAGCGAAGGCCCTTCAGCACGAGACATGAACGAGAGAGCTGTCGGTATAACGACTCCTATCCGCTTTTGCCCGACTCGTCCAATGAAATCCACAGTATCTTATAAACGAAAGAATACTTCAGATATCTATATTCTTAAAGGAAACTTAACATTGATATGTATGTTTGTGTGTGTTGTTTATCGTAAATAGCGTATCATCTGAAAGTTAGCTTAGCAGATCCATTTTAACGCCTTAAATTTACAAGTTACAGATATTACTGATAGTTTACAACTGTATTTCAGAGTTATGTTGGTAAATCTGGTTCACATTATATGAAATCCTTTTCTCCAGTCCAAAGAATGTGATATTTCTGTTATTCTTATCCGTGTTTAGATGTTTGTATCATATATTCATTAATATAATACATCGGTAAATCTAACTTGTTATGTACTGAGTAGAAACTTGATGAAAAGTTTCCGTAATTTTAAAGAATGTCCTGATTCCAGTATTTATATGATGTAAATAATATGTAAAACTAATTCCTTAATAGAAGCCGAATATTGTGATGTCATTTACTGAATTGGATTAAAAGGTCAATAGATAATGTTTGTAATCTTATTTTACTGCTTTCCTTGCTAGAAATAACTACTTTTTATTCATCTAATTCGTACTTACACACCTCTTACTGACCACAAGATAATATCATGACATGGTCACTACACAAATACTACTTAAAATGTTTTAGTCATTCTGGGTTTGACATAATCATTTTATAATAAACAACCTCGCCAACACATCTCCAGTGTCTGAGCGATAAATCTGAAGATTTATACCGCTCAAAACCAGGGTTTGATACTCGTGGTGAGCACAACGCAAATTAACGATCATGATATGACCGTGTAATGGGTAGTTTGTGTAGTTCAGTATTATTCTCATGGATAATCCATTATGACCTTCAGGTGATGGATAGATAGCTTGTGTAATCTTAATTTTTTCTCGTGATATGATCATGTGATTAATGATTTGTGTGGACCAAGATGATCCATCGTACGGCGTTTGTTTGATAGGCCGTTTGCAAACACAAAACTGCTCTCGAAAACACGTGGTAAATGTCCCAGCTGATGATTGTTGAAACCCATATTATTAAACCTTAGTAAATAAAAAATCAGTAATAGTCAGAAAAACTGTTGTTTAGTTTGGTATCATTACTACAGTTTTATTAACCCTGAAAAAGTAAATAAACCAAGTTAGTCAAGACAATGAAGCAAAGAGTGATATTTTTCCTAATTTTAGATTACACTTCTCTTCATTAACATTTTATCATACAGGAAGAATAACAAACATCAGTTTAAGTGTTAAATGTATTATTAAACTTGTTAATTATATTGTTTCCTCAACAAGAGTTAAAATTCAACTAATCAAAACCACTTTACACCAGATATTTCGGCCTGAGATCTTTTAGGTTCTATCATAAAGGAAACTTTCAATGAACAGGTTATATGATATTGACTCACAAACATCTATTAAATCTCTAACAGACAGCGACAAGTGTTGTACGTTTTATTCCAAACACTATTCTATTATCCCTCGTGTTACATCATGCAGAAACTAGTTGAATTTATCGACTTTAACTTTAGTCAATTTTAACTATGAGTTTATCAAAATTTATATCATATTTTTACCCACTATTACATTGATGATAAACAAAGCATAACAGAGAGATTTATGCTCATAAAGAGTTGACACTCTATGTTAACTTTCCTGACATGCGTATTGGTGCAAAATGTGAGATTTGACAAAAAAAATTCCGAAGGTTAATTTGTACAAAACCTTTTTACGAACAACTTGTATATCGTGAAAACTGATACAGAGAGTTCACAGTAACGTTGCTTAAGAGCCATGATATATAGTTAACTAGAGAAGTTAACCAAAACTCTAGTGTGTTTCATATTGATCATTTCGTATTTACTTTGGGGATACACTTCGTTAATGTGAAAATGCATCATAATGACAATACAAATATCCTAAACATATTTACATCACTAATTAACCACCAGATACTTGTACCATGGGTATGTATACACACTAAGTTGTTTCTTGAATAAACTGGATGTATTGGTAAACAGTGTCTAATTGTTCTGATAAGACTTCTCTACGTCCTAAACGTTTGTACACTAAAGCGTAGTGTTCGCCAGGATGTTTTTATTTTGTACGAAAGTTTTTGTCTTTGGAGGTTTCTGAGTGTACCGAAAACTAGATGAAAGAGTTAACTTTCCTCGAATGTGTTGATATACATATTTATCACGTAAGAATCCGAAATGGTTTGTTGAGTGTTGCATGCAGCATCGTAAATTTATGTTTACGTGTGTATTTGTCTAGAAAATACATAGAAGTATGCCATACATACGTCATTTCCTGCAACTCTCAGCTGAAGAGTTTTAAACTTTATTCAGCTTTTGTTTGTTTTGAATTTCGAACAAAGCTACTCGAGGGCTATCTGTGCTAGCCGTCCCTAATTTAGCAATGTAAGACTAGAGGGAAGGCAGCTAGTCATCACCACCCACCGCCAAATGTTGTATTATTCATTTACCAACGAAAAGTGGGATTAACCGTAACATTATAATGCCCCCACGGCTGAAAGGGCGAGCATGTTTGGCGCGATCGGGATGCGAACCCGCGACCCTCAGATTACGAAGCGCACATCTTAACGCGCTTGGCCATGTCGGGCCCTTTATTTAGCATAATTATAATTGGGTTGGGGGTTTGTGATGCGTTAGAATGGTGTTGTAAACATGAAGTGTATGTTTTACACTCAGTTTTAACGTTTTCCTTGTAATAATGCCATGAACTGAATATCCTATATAACAAACTGGAAGAATCGAGTTGCATGTCTCAGTGTTCTCCAGTTAGAAGTAAAATTACACCATTTTTGTAATTTTGAGATCCTCTGGTACTACTTAAAAACAAATGATCATTTATTGGGTATATACAAAAGAGAAATGTAAAATACTATATTAACCTGAGTCTGATTTTGAATATAAAGTTCTGAAATTAAGAAGGATGGATGTTAAAAAACAAATTCACACTTTATGTGAGTTCAGTCATACATTTCGGGCCTATTGTTTTGTAAAGTTTCGCCGTCATCTTTCACCGTTTAAACTGCATCTTTCAAACTCAGAACTGTTAATATTAAGTAATTCATATATCTATTTTTTTCAAATTTTGTACATTTTTAAAAAAGATCATTGTAGGCCTTTCGATAATTCATGTATACTTCTTACTCAACCCCTGATATATAATAGTCTTCGCCGTTTCTAACTTGTTTTGTATAACAATATTTCTCCCTTACTAAACCCTGAAGAATAGTAGTCTAGGACCGAAGTTAAATTCTGATCAAAATGTTAGTTCTTCAGTCCTTCTAGTCATCACTAATTCTGCAGTTTAAACTATTCATCTTCTGGGTTTAAAATAATGTTATATTACGTACGTGATTTCATATTATAAAAAGTGTAATAAGGACGACTTTGAGTTTATATCCTATACAATTTAATCTCTTTTTTAAAAAAATGTTCAGTATATACTTTAGCAAGAAGACGGTAGATGGCGTTTTATTATAATGGTGTAAAAGTTCCGCGAAACGACGTGCGACTTGTGATCTGAGGGTCTCATGTTATAATCCCCATCGCACCAAACATGCTCGCCCTTTCAGCCGTGGGGGCGTTATAAAGTAAAGATTATTCCCACTATTCGTTGGTAAAAGAGTAGCCCAAGAGTTGGCGGTGGGTGGTGATGACTAGCTGCCTTCCCTCTAGTCTTGCACTGCTAAATTAGAGACGGCTAGCGCAGATAGCCCTCGAGTAACTTTGCGCGAAATTAAAAACAAACAAGCATTGTTCAGTAGAGTTCTAATTGACAATTTCAGAAGCTCCACCTACAACTACTTAACCCTTACGAGGCACAAGAAAGCTTTTTTTACTGATGTTACGTGACAGCCTTATGGCTATAAATTGTTCTGACGATTCCACATCTTTTATTTTTCCTAGAAATGCCATATTTTACTTATTTTTCAAATAAATTCGTTCCCTCCGAATTACTACGAATACCTTTCAGAACTGCCATTTCTCTATGATTAATACATAACTTAATATACATCTCATTGACTAATATAAATAAATTATTTTTGTCTTTTGACATGAAATAAAACGTGCGTGAAGTACTGGTTTGCTTGTGGAGAGTTCGAGGTTCGTGTTGCAACCACAAAAATAGTGTTCAGGTGCGTTATAACAGGAATAGTCAAATCCCTTACTGGATTAGTTTAATACAAGATTCTAACGAAAACAAGTCAGGGTTCATTTGAAATACATATACTTATCATAAATTATCTACAATCCAGAAATAGAATTTTATGCTACTTTGATAGGGTTTTATTTTTCTTACCACACTGCAGTATGTTTATTTGGTGATAATATTAATAAGCTACTCGGGTTGTAACGTCACGACTTTTAAATCGATGATCAGTTTAATTCGAAGAAACTCTTTGCAAAATGGACTTAATTTAGATGTAGTTGACAGAATATGAATATCATTTCCAAACGTCAATAAACTCTAATTAAATATTTGTTTTAACGCCATTTGTAACTTAAACGAATGAAGATTGCCGAATCTTTTACAAACAAAACAGTAAGTGTCAATAATGGTCATTTGTTCAGTTCTATAGTGATGCTGCTCTGAAGGTTATTAAACAAATATTGCATTTTATTCCTTGAACGTCTTGCTTACTATGTGATAAAATATACAAATTCTAAAACAAGACTTTATTAAGATACAAAGTTTCAAAACATTTAAGTGTTTATGCACATAACACAAAGTGGCTGATATGTGCTAATTACAAATCTATAAATGAGCAAAGAAGTGAGAAAAATATCTCCATACTAT
The DNA here is from genome assembly GCA_011833715.1 of Carcinoscorpius rotundicauda. Taxonomy (NCBI): domain Eukaryota; kingdom Metazoa; phylum Arthropoda; class Merostomata; order Xiphosura; family Limulidae; genus Carcinoscorpius; species Carcinoscorpius rotundicauda. The sequence continues at coordinate 92,638,068 of CM022395.1, forward strand.
CGATTAAAGATATTATGAACAGTACCATGACTTCAGCTGTGAGGGTAAGAAGCATAAAATGGTAGGTATGTCAATGATTATGCTTTCAGTATGCAATAACATTATGTAGCTACTTTTAAAAAACATGCAACATAACAATCATACTTAGCAGCTATTGTATCGGTATGAAAGTTCTAGGCTGTCGGGCTTGAGATGCATTCCATTGCTTAATAAAACATTATAAGAGTGACAGTCATTTATTTTAAAAACTATCTCTTTACAAGGCACGTGCTACCAATTAATTGCCTTTTCTATGCCCCCAGTGGCTCAGCGGTATGTCTGCGGACATACACGCTAAAATCCGGGTTTCGATAACCGTGGTGGGCAGAGCACAGATAGCCCATTGTGTAGCTTTGTGCTTAATTCAAAACAACAACAACAGCCTTTTCTACACTCCACATTTCGATATTAGAACCGGCTATACTCTTATCATCTCTACAGTGGCCATGTTTAGCTACTGATGTGTGGGATGTCATCCAAATGATCCGTTAATTTAATGAACGTCTCGAAACATACAATAATGAAAATCTAATAGATTTAGAAAAGTCCGTCTGTTATTGTTATTATTAACTGGAATTGTAATTAATTTAATCACATAATTTAACTTCTTCTTATGTGTGAGATTATTTTACCAGGGCTTTCTTTTGAAGCGATCAATGTGTTTAAGAAACATACGAAAATGTTACACTTACACAATACCCATTCTTAACTTGAAAAAAACAAAACGTAACTCGTTTCCCTGTTATGTTAATAGGCAATAACTAAAAGATAACAGGAAAGTGAGTAAAACTAGAAACAGTAAAACTGATGTCTTTAATGTAAGAAAGGTTCAAAACTCAGGAAAAAGAGGCAAAGCACTCATAAAAACTGACTAATTATACATGTATTAACTGCTCGCTGTTACTGGTTGAACGAACACATTATTCTCAGGGGGCGTTCTTTCTCTACACTGTGTTCTTTTCAGGTGGATAAGTGAGCATTTAGAAACGATTAGTATTGAAAAGTACTTTAAGGAATATAAAACAAGTAACAACACTAAACACAGCCATAGTACATATATTGTTAAAGTATTATTTATTTGTTAGATGGTGAGGAAACCACACAAAGTATGATCAAAAACCTTATGTTTCTAGATATCTAAATAACACGTGCTTATTAAGAAGGGACAACAGAGCAAATATGATACTGTTGATTTTGTAAACTATAAATAACATATAACTTCACACACATTCAATGATGTTGCGTTCCTTTATTATCTTACAACTGACCACGAATAGTTACAAACCAAACTGCTGTATCTAAACCTTTCCTATACAATTAAAGTATTAATATTAAGTTTATGATAGCAAGTCCAAATGAGCTGACACGTTTTGGTATGATGAAAATCCACTGACGGTGAACATTGGTAGACAAAAAAAATATCTGAACTGTTATGGCCGGCATGACCAGGTGATTAATGGCGTTATAATGTTTCGGTCAATTCCACTATTCATCGGTAAAAGATTAGCCCAAGAATTGGTGGTGGGTGGGTGATGACTAGCTGCCTTTCCTCTTGTCTTACACTGCTAAATTAGGGACGGCTAACGTAGATAGTCCTCGTGTAGCCTTACACGAAATTCAAAAACAAACAAACAGACGAAAATGTTACTTGAAAAGCCTTCTAAAAGCAAATTCTCTAGGGGAAAATATAAACCAACGTTAAATCTGTTATGAACTCATAAATAGAATACGAAAATAATTATAATTATTAATAAAAATTATTGCAGCCAGCTCAAACCAACATTTGTCACTCGGTTTGAATTTTTTCTTTCTAAAATTAAAATTGCATAAAATAAAATACTTTTTTCACGAAATAAAGTCATTCGTTTTCATTTCGAGAGTTGTAAACAGTCTTGAATTTCTAATTGTTACAGTTTTTTGCTGGATCGAGAATTGTAAACAGTTTTGAGCTTCTAATTCTGTAAAAAATCATTCTCGAAACATCATAATACATTATAGCTGGCTTTTAAAGTGAAGCGAAAACTAAAACTACATGGGATTCGACCTAGAAATAGTTTGCTGGACAGATGTACTTTAATCAAAAAACCATCACTCTTCGACGAACTCAACTCTTAACTTCCATTCACTGGATAATAAAAACAGGATCGAATGTGATTCTTAACTGAACTAAAAAGTGAACTTGAAAACATCAGAGACAAATTTGAGGAAGCAACTACCAATTTTAACTAAAGAAATTTCGATGGTGGTAACACCATCATACGATAAGAAGCCAGATATTTTTTTCAATTTTGATTCGGTGATCAGGGGCTGAAAGGTCTTCCAGTTGTGCAGCGGATAGCTCTGGCCCACAGAATTATGTTTAGATGGTTGGTTCAATATTTCACATCACTACGTCCACTGACCTTCCACAATTTCTTCATCAAATTACACCACAGTAAATAGGAGCGTCACCAAGTGGGCCGAACTCTCACAGATTGTCAGTGTATCAGTAATGTTATTTCCAACAGTCATTCATTTTTAAAGGTCGAGATTCTTTATTCTTTTGAGAATTTTATGTATAAACTCGATAATTCTTCCCTTCAGATGTTTTTGCAGCAACTTTTGTTGATGTATGTTCATTTTAAACATGCTCTTTCCTACTAAAACCACATCCATATAAAAACATATTCAATATATATATAGACTATCAAGTTATTTTCTTCTCGACAGGTAAAAAGTTGTTTATTTTTAACTCTCCATTATTGTTTTTTCGCTTTTCGTTATCACTTTTTAACCTATCGAGATCCATTCATTCACTATATTGTTCACTAAGCCTCTGATTTTCTCATCACCATGATTGTAAAGATTATAATTTGAGTCACGTTGATTTAAAAAAACCCAGTCTCTCAGCGGTATGTCTGCGGACTTACAACGCTAAAAGCAGGGTTTCGATAACCGTGGTGGGCAGAGCACAGATAGCCCATTGTGTAACTTTGTGCTTAATTCCAAACAACATCCTGATTTTAAAAGAACTACATTTTAAATTATCATTCTGTATTAAATTAAGATTAAAAAAACATTAGATGTATGTAAATTAGAGAAATGATTTTTAACAATATTACTAACGATACAACCTGTTCATATTTTCACCTCGATCAACGCCTAGCATGGCCATGTGGTTAATGTGCTCGACTCCTAATCTGAGGGTCCCAGGATTGAATCTCGATAGCACCAAACATACGTGCTCCTTCAGCCACGGGAACGTTATAACGTGACGATCAATCCCACTATTCGTGTGAAAAAGAATAGCCCAAGAGTTTGCGGTAGGTGATGATAACTCGTTGCCTTCTCTCTCTTCTTACACTGCTAAATTATGAATGGCTAGCCCAGATAACGCTGGTGCATATTTGCAAGAAATTCATAATTAAATAAAAAACTTCGATATATATATACAAAAAAATGCAATTTTAAATAAGAATGCTTCCTCTTTTAATAAAACAGTTTCATTATAAACAACGATACCTATGCTAACCAGTCCTATCATAATTTAAAATCCCAGAGTACCAAGATACCTATAGTAACCAGCCCTATCCTAACATGTCAACCCGGGGTACCAGGATATCTATACTAACCAGCCCTATCCTAAACTAACATCCCAAAGTACCAAATTACATCTATTATTGTCCAGCCATTTTTATAAATTTACAGCTGAGGGCACCAAAATACCTAAACTAACTAGCTCTATCCTAAAATAACACCACGCAGTACCACGATACGTATAGTGAAAAGCATTATTCTAAAACATCACCCCAGGCTACAAAGATGTCTATACTAATCACTCTTATCATAAATTAGTACCCCAGGATACCAAGATATCTATACTAAAGAGACGTATGGTAAACCAACATTTCACGATAGCAAATTACTTATATTATACAGCCCCATCTAAACTAACACCCCGGGATACCAGCCTCATCATAAAATAACACCAGACAATACCAAGATATGAATAGTAGCCAGCCCTATCCCAAACTAAACTCACAAGTACCGAATTATCTATACCAACCAGCTCCATCCCAAACTAACACCAACATACCTGTACCAGCCAGTTCTACACTAAACTAACAACCTGATGCCCCAATATATCTAAACAAAGCAGTTCGGTTCTAAACAAACACACCAGGGTACCAAAATACCTATACAAACCAGCTTTATTTTAAACTAACACCCAGAGATACTAAGATACCCATACTAAAAAGCATTATCTTAAAAAACGCCCAAGGGTACCAAGCTGCCTATACTTAAGAACTTTCTCCAAGACCAATATCTCAGGATAGTGAGATTCTTATACTTACCAGCTCTATGCTAAACCAACATCCCAGAGTATCAAATTACTTATATTAACCAGCCCTGTCCTAAACTAGCACTCCAGGGTACCAAGATACCCATATAAACGAGTTCTATCCTAAGTATCACATTGGGGCACGAATATACCTATACTAACCAAATCTATCCTAAACTAAGACCCAAAAGTACCAAGTTATCTATATCAACCAGCCCCATGCTATACTATCCAGCTCTATTTTAAACCAATACCCATGGTACAAAAATTACGAATATCAACCTGCCCTATCCTAAATTAGCAGCCCAAATTAATAAGATATTTGTATTAACGAGCGCTATTCTAATCCAATACGCCAAGATACCTGCTCTAAGCTGTTAAGAAACCTTTTATCATGTTACCTCTTTGTTCCATGCTGAATATTTTTATGTCTTTCTATTTACTACTTTTACCTGACGAGACATAATCCTGTCCAAATATTGTACATTCTGTAAATTGCTTGCATTTGACAAGGGTTTATTTGACCCCATGCAGTGCTTTGGTGTGCATGATATCAAGTGCAGCTTTGACCCCCACAGAACACTGTCGTAAATGTGATATAACCTGGGGAAAATTGACTCCAACGTAAAAAATAGTTACGTTAGAAAACCCAGATCTGTATGAATTATAATGCAGATGTTATATTTTGAAGTGACATTTGTGTTGCGTGTATGTAGATCATATAAAGCTCAATACATATATTAAGCACCATCGTATATGAGTTCTATTCATTTAGGCCACAATGATTATGTTATTCTTCTCATGAACACACTTTCTGTTATTTCCATTACAGTTGGGTTTTTTTTAATGCATCTCATGTAAGACGCAAAGTAATTGCTTCTTTCGTAACAAGGCTTAGCTTATTAGTTAGCGTATCAGACTATGAACTTGAGTGTATTTGGCTCGTGTTCTGTTACCAATAAAAATGCACTCCCCATATTGGTACTCTATAAAAGTGGCAAGTAAGTCCAACTATTTTGTTTGAAGGAATGTTTTTACACTTATCTCAAATATTTGTTTTTTCTATTTATTCACATATTGACTTGAGATATACAGTACGTAAAACCTAATCGATTGGTTATTGAATGATACCTATTTTGCATAAACATAGTTTATATCTTTTAAAGAAAGGTACCATAATAGTGGTACACAAAGTTAGTTTTAGAAATTTATAACGTTTGAGATTTAGAACTCGCAGTATTTTAATTACACTTATTGGTTTTGTTTTTCTCATTAAATTCTGAGTTATCATTTCAATTAATATTTTATTACAATACCAAAAGCTAATCGATTTTTGACCAAATTTGTTAAATTAACCCAGCTGTATTTTTGTTCAATTACTGCTACAAGCAGAGAAACAATCATACGGACCAATGAAACACAAAGTTCTCAAGTATATGGCCTGGCGAGTCGCAGGTTCGAAACCTTTTTACCGAAATGCTTACTCTTCAGTTATGGAGCTGTTATAACGTGATGGGCAATCACACTATTCGTTGATAAAAAATTAGTCCAAGAGTTGAGGATGAGTTGTGTTGATTAGCTTCCTTTTGGGTTGTCTGTCTCTGCTAAATTAGGTAGATGCTAGTGCAGATAGCCTTCCTGTAGCTTTACTCGAAATTGAAAACGAAACCAAACCCAAACTCAAATATATAAAATAATACTTATTACAAACTTCATTGTATTAGCCAAAGAACATTCAAAAAGATTAAAATAGTGAACATAATATAATTTTCTTCGGTGGCTCAGCTATTGGCTTAGAGGTTTATTACACTAAAATTCAGGGTTAGATTTCCCAGGCAGACACAGCTCAGATAGCCTGTGTAAATATTAGTGAAAATAAGCCACACTGATACACTCTAGAAATTTTAATCAGTGTAATGTTTTGTAATGCCGCAACAATTTACGTTTGATTTTAAAATAACAGAATCACAGGCTGTTACGTTTTTTTTTGTGTGTGTGTGTAACAATTAAAATTATGTATCAAATTTTGTAATCAAACCAAAGTGAAACAGATTGGCCAGAAAAGTTTTACTCTGTTAGTTTTATATTAAACAAAAATACCTGAAATAATCATAGATAAATTTCGTTTCTGTATTTATACCATAGACACTGAAATGGATAGAGAATATTGAATATATAAATATGTGAGTGTGTGTATATGATTCGTAAGGTTTCTCCAACTTTCAAAGTGATAAAAACCTATTTACAGTTGCTCCTGCTATAGCCAGATAAGGATAGACAGAACGGGAAAAAGAAACTATTTTTATTGCGCATACAAATGTATATATATACATATATAAACCTCGAAAATCCTAGAGCAAAAATCGTAAATCAGATATTGTTGGAGGTTATGTCGTTGTTAAAAGCCATTTCCTTTTTAAGGAGCCAAACCTAAGGATGAAACGAAATCAATGAAGCCACGACACGTCATCCGGCACCGAGGAGACGAATGGAAGCTGCTGATAGAAGGTATCGCAAACAGCTGGACTGTCACGTCAGCGACAAATGTGAGAAATATATGTTTGAAGCTCCTTCCTTTTAGAATCAGTTTCACTGAGTATCGCGTAATTCAAGAGAGCTAGCTAAGAAAGGATTCCGATGTATGCGGATTTACTCATAGCTTTTCATTGTATACAAACCAAATAAATTGAGGGGAAAAATACCATTTTTGAACATCTAAATTTCAAACTGAATACAGTCTCCTTCTTTCTAATTCAATGCTTGTGAAAAACAACATATAAAAGTGTGACTCCAGAAACCTGATATATGTCTTTCTTCAATATTTAATCTTTAACAGACACAGCCAAGAGTAACACACGTATGAATTACAGCTCTAACATTTAAATATTTAAAAATTCTATAGAAACATTTTTATCAACCTAAAAACTCACATTTTTCAAATACGTCTAAGAACTTTTGATGCTGTTATTTGAGGTAAAAATCGCTCATTGGTTAAACTTGTATACACAAAAAATAAGAATATTTAACGTGTAAAATTGCACAATATTTTTTTCGTATTAGTAAAATGTACAATTAAAAACACATTTCGGGCGGAAAAGTTCCACCACCTTTAGGGGACCCGAAGAATGGTTTTACTTAGTTTATAAAGTCTATGTACGTGAAAGGTTCTAGAATATTACATATATATATATATACACTTTGTACTAATAATACTTGAGGTTTACTCTATTTATTCATCATAACAACATAAATTTGACGGAAGATTTGTTATGCGACTAAGTCATAGGTAAGAGCTTATTTTACAATATGCACTTCTAAACTTTTTGATATTTCTCGCCGTTTTAACTTATTCTCACGAGAAGACTCATTATTCAAAAATGTTGTAACTCTGTTATCAGTACTGTAACTTTTGCTCACGAAAAGACTTCATATTTAATAATATTTCAACATTGTTATGAATGGCAGAAGACTTTGTCTTTACTAATGTTTTAAAGCTGTTATGTATGCTGTAATTTTCTCTCAAGAAACGCTATTAATTAATAGTGTTGTAACAGAGCTATAAACAATGTAACCATCTCTCATTCACGAAAAAACTCGTCATTTAATAGTGGTGTAACAATGTTATAAACAATGTAACCATCTCTCATTCACGAAAAAACTCGTCATTTAATAGTGGTGTAACAATGTTATAAACAATGTAACCATTTCTCGTTCATGAAAAAACTCGTCATTTAATAGTGGTGAAACAATGTTATAAATGTTGTAACTATTTCTCACGAGAAGACATTATTTAATAGTGTTACAACAGTTATAAATGTTGTAACATTTTTTGACGAGCAACTTGCTACATGGTTATGCTGTAACAATTTCTAACGTGAAGACTCGTTACTTAAGAGTGTTCTAATATCCTCTCACGACAATCCTTGTGTTTAACAATAATATTTGATTTATTTCTCTAAGAAATGGATTGGTTATCAGTATTCTTAAACTTATTAACATTTCATGTTACTCATCTCAACTAGACAACTAAATGTTTATTGGGAAGATATTCTTCTTCTTCTATGGATAACTCATTGTTTATTAATATTGTAATAATTCATAATAAATATTGTTGTCTTCACCAAAATATTAGCTTCACTCCACATACATCATTATTATAGATTATTTCGCTAAAGTTTATAAATTCGTTATTTTTGTGTTGTTTTTGACGTTATGATAATGTTGCATAAACTCTTGGTGATCCTATGTCAATTTTTGCAACACAAGATATATTAAATTCTACAAACTTTCTAAGTTTCAACTCAATCTCCAACCAGGTTAACGAATTCTATCATTAAACATTTTATTATTCAACGGTGTTAACACATACTTTCACTAAATAGTTCATTCTTCAATAGTGTCAAAACATTCTTTACTTGAACAATGTTATGACATACTTTCCAAATGTATCTCATTCTTCGACAGTTTTAACTGGTTATTTAATTAGAAAAGTTGTTTTGCAAATAAATGGTGAAAAGAACTGGGCTTTTCTGACAAAGAATCATCGAATTAATGATGACCCAAAGATCTGACTCCAGTTTTGAATACTTTATGGCACAATAAATTTCTTCACCAGCCTGTTAATAAAAATACTCCGATTAACCTTCATTTACTTTAAGTGGATAAATTCCATCTTGCTGTAAAAAAGTGATCATAATAACATTGTTTTTGCCACCTCAGAAATCAGCCCACCTCTCAAACAGAGTTCTGAGTCTGGATATTGTTCTCATCACTAGAAACATGTAAACTGGTATGGATAATGTAAATCGAAAACTTTTATATTAGTACTCCATACACATATTTGATAAATAAGACATTAATTGTCTATTAATAAACCTCATATTTGACGACTGGAGGACAGCGTAGAAGTCAAAGACACTGTGGAAGTTTGCTAGAAGTAGAACAGTTTGTTTTACAGTAGTTTTATATTTAATGGTAAGTGAAGTGGTGGTCAAAACAAAATCCTGAAGTCAATACGTTTATGTTTATGTGAACGATCGTGAAGGAAGGAAGTTAACATTCATTCTAGAAAACGTATTGTGTAATGAATTTCTGATGAAAATGGATAAATCACTTCAAAGCCTTTAAAAATTAGTGTTTTTAATACATAGTATTTCCACATAACATTTCTTTGGTAGGAGAGCAACTTCTCGTTTTTTGGTTTATTTGTTTTTTTTATTTTCATACAAAGCTACACGAGGGTTATCTTCACCGGTCATCCCTAATTCAGCAATGTAAGACTAAAGGGAAGCCAACTAGTCATTGTCACTTGCCATTAACTCTTGGACTACTTTTTTACCAACAAATATTGGGATTCATTGACACAATATAATGTCCCCACATCATTGGTATGACGGTTATTTCACTTTATGTGGTCCATATATATAATTCTCTTTCAAGATTCTTCAAGTCATAGCATAAAGTACAAGGTATTTTCTTCTCTTTGGAGAAGTTTCAAATCTTATCCGCTAGTCCATGGTACATCATTTTTTGTGATTTTTTAGGTCTTCTGTTCCATAAACGTAGTTTTATGTGAAGATACTTCAAGTCTTATAAGGTGGTCCATTGTACATCGTTCTCTGTGAAGGTGTTTTAAATTTTATAATATGGTTCATGGTTCATCCTTCTCTATAAAGATGTTCCAAGTTTTATCTGGTGGTTTATGATACAAAGTCTTTTGTAATGGACACATTAGATACTGGAAGAAATTTATATTTGATTCGGAGAATCACAAAAAAGAGCGTTAACAATTTCTTCCAAATATTCTCAAAAAATTCTAATTCAGGTAATGGACATATTAATGGAAAGACTCTTGGCACCTTTACGCCCATTTGTGAAAATAATCACCTTAGCCCAAATGAGATATAGTCTCCTCCTTCAAGTTCCAGAATAAAAATGTTTTTCAGTCAGACGGATGTACGGTTAAGTTGAGGTAGCTCCACTTATTCTTCTCACCTATGACACCTAAAGTAGAAAATAATGCTTTCAGTTCATGGCCAGTCGAAGAAACTAGAATGTTGAGATAAACATTCGCTAAGCATTTTAGAACCTTAGACCTCTTAGATCTTCAAATTACGAAAGTTCACCATCTCACTTATTGAAACTATAGATTACACTCTGTAACACAAATTTTGTTCGTGGATAGTATGTGCTATTTCTTAATTGCTTGTGTTGTAAAAGTACAGAAAATGGCCACTATTCCCTTCAAACTTTGCTTTTGTGACCTGAATAATGAAATTTACAAATAAATCTATTTTATCTGTAAAAACGGGCGAATTTGTACATTTTCATTTACATAAGATCTGAATATAACAACATATGAATCAAGATTTACATGTATTTATACTAAAGGTATACAAAAATGTTTAGAAGTGAAAAGGTTTTCGAGATTTGCGACTGTAATATAAATCACTTTCACGTATCAACCCCCCATATATAGTCTCTTATTATGTTTTCGTTATACGCTCCTTGGTAGCGACGTTCAAAGTACAGTATATCTTTGTCGAAGCGCTCACCTTGCTCCTCTGAACATGTTCCCATGTTCTCTTTGAACTTATAAAGATGAGTGTCAATGACATGGACTTTCAGGAACATCCTGTAGTCCATTTTTCCGTAGTTCTTCAACCAGAACCTCAACCAGTTCCACATAGTTTTTGGTCTTGTGATTGCCCAAGAAGTCTGAACCACTGTGACAAAGCTGCACCAAGCTATACTTTCCTTCCTACTGAGCTTTTTAGGCAATTCTGGGCACTCCAGGATCTTCTTTATTTGGAGTCCAACAAAGATACCAGCTTTGACCTTTGCCTCAGACAGCTTAGAGAAGAAGTCTCGAAGGTACTTGAAGGTTACAGACTACTTATCAAGAGCTGTGCTAAATTGTTTCATAAGACCCAATTTTACGTGCATTGGTGGGAACAACGCCTTCTGTAGGTCGCCCAGTGGCTCACATTTGACATTGTTCCTCCCTACAAAGACCTCGGTCCGTTGTGGCTAGTGCTTACTATTACAGTGCGCTGCGGTGTCCCTGCTGTCCCAAAGGCAAGGATAATAGTGAAACTTGGTAAAGCCTCCTTGGAGACCCATCAGGAATGCCATCATTTTCAAGTCTCCAATAACCACCCAGCCATACTCATCATACTTTAAGGCTGTATTCCTTTTTGAGGTGCACCGAATGAGCCAGGGAAACAGATATATACTTATTCCAGTTATGGAGCAGCTCAGCTTTCAGGCTTTTGGATCGGCTATCAATGAATAGACCTCACTTGTTCGGGTTACAGACATTTTCAACTGTCTCGCACAGACCGAATACATTGCGGCAAAAGCAGAGCCCATCTTGACAAGTGAAAAAAACTCAAAAAATGTCAATGACGCGTCCTATGACTTGTGACTTGCACACTTTCATCTAACAAATCCCACTTCTTGAGTCCAAATGTCAAAAACTCGGCATTCGACTTTGTTAGACCAAGATTTCTGATCAAGTCATTGAGATCTCTTTAGTTAGGGTAGAATAGGCTTCTCTCACCAGCTGCACTTTTGAAACTGTAATCTGAATCTCCAACGTTTACTTCCTATTCTGATGTATTGCTCTCTTCTGAGGATGGCTATGTTGTCTTTGCCGTAGTGAGTACAGAAAGCTTAGGGCAGTTTGGCACTGGGGCGATGGATGATGGAAGGTTCCGGATACATGATAGTAAACGCATTCTTGTCAGCCCGACGTTTAGAAGGGTCCACCATGCAGAAGTAGCAATTGCCTGAGTAGTCAGGGGGCTCACGCCAAATTCTCGAATAACAAACTTCATGGCTCTCTTTTTCCCTTTGTGCTATCCTGCAAAAGAGAAAAATAAAATTATTTTGAAGAATGAATTTTCTATACTATTCTATACTATTGGAAATTTCAAAAATAAATTAAAATATATTTAAATTGTAAAAGGTCTAAAAATTGTATAATATAAAAATCATAGTATTCAAGCAAGAGAAAATTTTCTAGAGTTTTGTTTTTGCCATGCTCGCAGGTAAAATGAGGTGCCCAAAGTTTGTCTTGATCTCCGAAAGGTATGCCGAAATATGTCTTGTAGACTTCACACATTTTAGCAGATGCTATCACAAAGAACTTTATCTCTCTTGTCTTGATAAATTGGCCACATACATAGCAGAACGCGTTTAGAGAAATGCTTGCAGCTTCGCTCGGCATGGCCAAGCCCGTTAAGGCTTGTGAGGGTCGCGGGTTCGCATCCCTGTCGCGCCAAACATGCTCCCCCTTTCAGCCTTTGGGGTGTTATAACGTGACTGTCAATCCCACTATTCGTTGGTAAAAGAGTAGCCCAAGAGTTGGCGGTGGGTGGTGATGACTAGCTGCCTTCCTTCTAATCTTGCATTGCACAGATAGCTCTCGAGTAGCTTTGTGCGAAATTTAAAAACAAACAAACAATTAAATAATATTTTCCTATGTGCTTATTAGTACAATAAAAGATGTTTTATTGTCAAGTTGTTAATACAATAAAAAATGTCTTTTTGTACACTTATTATTACTGTTCACTTAAATTTAATCTTGCATTAACCAAACATACTTCCGGATAAAAACAGCGTTTGCATACTTACCTAAAGATATAACTTTAAGTATGAAGATATAAGAAGCTAGAGAATAAGTCGGTCATCAGTTTCGTTAATTTGTATAGGTTTATATAAATATTCGTGGAAAACATTTACAAAAAAAAGGCTGTTGGTTTTCTTAAAACACGAGTATGTTTCTTTGTTCTTAAAACACGAGTACGTTTCTTTGTTCTTAATTTCGTACAAAGCTGTTAGAGGGCTACCTATGCTAGCCGTGTCTAACGTATTAGTGAAGAGACTAGAGTGAAAGCAGCTAGTCATCACCACCCTCCGCCAACAGTGGAATTAACAGTTACGCAACAATGTCCTTGCGGCTGAAAAGACGAGCAAGCTTAGTGAGACGAGGATTCGAACATAGGATTACAAGTCAAGCGCCTCAGCCATCTGGCTATGACAGGCACTGACTATGTTTTCTTTTTATTACATATGAAAAATGAATACCGTAGTATGTCATCAATGATAATTATTTTCGTATTTTTATGGGCCCAGCATAGCCTAGAGCGTTAAGGCGTGCGCTTCGTAATCTAAGGGTCGCGGGTTCGCGCCCGCGTCGCGCCAAACATGCTCGACCTCCCAGCCGTGGGGGCGTTATAATGTTACGGTCAATCCCACTATTCGTTGGTAAAAAGTAGCCCAAGAGTTGGCGGTGGGGAATGATAACTAGCTGCCTTCCCTCTAGTCTTACAGTGCTAAATTACGGACGGCTAGCACAGATGGCCCTCGAGGAACTTTGTGCGAAATTCCAAAACAAACAAACAAATCGTATTTCTACACATCTGTACTAATTGTCAAAGGTATAACGTATTCGACTGCCCAGCCACTTATTTCCTGTAACGTCTGTAAATACCAAAGAATATTCGTAGTTATGTTTATCTTTTCAAACTGTTATCAAAGGGTAAAGACGGGTCTCCAGAAATGTACTTTGTAACATCTTTTCAAACTTCGAATATCAATGAAACCACTTTTCATGTTCACTCATGGATTCCTTACACGATTAGTTCTTTTTCTGAATAGCTCAGCGGTACGTCTATAGATTCATAGTACAAAATCTTGTTTCTGTACCCACATTTTACAAATCACAAATAGCCCTTTGTGTAGCTCTATTCCTTACAACAAACAAATATATATTTCTGTAGAACTCCTCAACTGCTTCCAGTTTCGTTATTTAGCCATTTTGTTTTTCTAATTGTGCAGTAAAACTTAACATGAAACAGACGAAAGTCTTAACATAACTGGTATGAACATTTAACAGGTATGGTAAATTGTGAGTGCAATCCCAGATACTCCTAAATCTTTGTTTTACAAACCAATTTCACCCATCTTGTTGTGGATAACCTTGAAATGCCAGATGAATTACCATTTTTGAACATCTCTCAACTAATCGTTTGGGGACTTTAATTTAATTTAGCTGAAGTAAATAACACATTATATTTACAAGATTTGTAATTAATGCTCAGGGTATTTTACCTTTTTTAAATGCGCTTGTACAGGAAAAGACCAACAACGGACAACAACCTGCTTCAATATATGACGAGATTTGCCCCGCACAGAAAAATAGTAATGTCATCGTTTTGTGAGTCGAGCTGAATGAGAATCAGATCCAACTTACATAAAAACTCAGTCTTGTCAGTTGAGCAATTGGTGTAGAAACTTAGAAATACCTTGCTGGAAAACTAACGTCTCGAGCAGTAAACGCTGTGCTTGTCTTGCTGCCCAAATGGTATGCTTATCATAACATGAATATCGCCATACCTTGTATAGCTTCAAAAAGGTTCTAAAAAAGTTCATTTGAGGATAAACACAAAAAAACCACTGAATTGGGCAATTGTGGACACACCTGATAACAATATATCTCAATGGGCAGGAAGTTCTAACATCATCTATAATACTGTCAATGGTACAGCTCAGTGGTTACAATAATTAAATAGAGAACTAAGACATTTTCTGAACAATAAAGAGTAGCTTATGTTATTGTTGTTTTTTCCCCAAAGTGGATCTACCTTGAAAATCAAATGGTTCGTGGCTGGTGGATCTACCTTGAAAATCAAATGGTTCGTGGCTTGTGGATCTACCTTGAAAATCAAATGGTTCGTTGAAAATCAAATGGTTCATGGCTTGTGGATCTACCTTGAAAATCAAATGGTTCGTGGCTTGTGAATCTACCTTGAAAATCAAATGGTTCATGGCTTGTGGATCTACCTTGAAAATCAAATGGTTCATGGCTTGTGGATCTACCTTGAAAATCAAATGGTTCGTGGCTTGTGGATCTACCTTGAAAATCAAATGGTTCGTGGCTTGTGGATCTACCTTGAAAATCAAATGGTTCGTGGCTTGTGGATCTACCTTGAAAATCAAATGGTTCGTGGCTTGTGGATCTACCTTGAAAATCAAATGGTTCGTGGCTTGTGGATCTACCTTGAAAATCAAATGGTTCGTGGCTTGTGGATCTACCTTGAAAATCAAATGGTTCATGGCTTCTTCTTCTGCGTACTCTGTCATGATAACATTTCCCAGAAGTTGGCTCTTTGACATTTGTTATTCTTCTCACTT
The DNA here is from genome assembly GCA_011833715.1 of Carcinoscorpius rotundicauda. Taxonomy (NCBI): domain Eukaryota; kingdom Metazoa; phylum Arthropoda; class Merostomata; order Xiphosura; family Limulidae; genus Carcinoscorpius; species Carcinoscorpius rotundicauda. Next base: position 92,653,627 of record CM022395.1, read on the forward strand.
CCAACAACATGAGCAGTTTACATTGTTGGATTTGGACTCCAAGATCTAGCAGAAACTGTTCTTTTCCAGTATTACTAGACTTACACTCTCAAAGTATTTACTGTGATCACCGACAGTGTAAGTTATCTGACATTAATTCCCGGTATTCTTAAGTTCATAGTAAGACAGCTTGTATTCTATATATATTTTTACCGAGCTATACCTGCATCAAGGCAGTATTATTTTTAAATATCTTTATAAAAAGAACTTATTTACATTTTTGGAAATGTCAATATCTACTTTTTAACACGAACTTACTTATTGATGAGATTTTTACATACTCACTGACAAAATCTTTGTAAAGAATAACTCATTATTGTAGTCACAGTCTTGTAGATGTAATATAACGCAGGACTTTAGGTATTATTTAACACAGTGTTGTAGATAAAATTTCTAAACACACTTACACTGACACCAAAGCTTTGTTCCTCAGAACGGCTGGTATGGTTATTAACACTTTTACTGATAAAAGAGTGAACAAAATTTCGACCTTTTTAGATCATCTTCAGGTTAACTCTTTGTTAACCATAAGATACCCTGTTTTATTAGTAAAAGTTTTAATACCCATACCGTTCCCGTGAGTTACATTTTCAATTCAAGTGGGTTTCTCATCATCACGAAAAGCTTTGTTCCGAAAAGTTACTCTTCTCTGCCCATTTAAATGTTGGTGTGAATATCACCTTGCTTCATCCATTCTTTATAACCAATTATATTACTCATAGCAAGTAAGAATTTATTATTCACTCCATCTAAGTCATTACGATTCTATCCCAGTTCCGTGTATAAACTGCCCCTTATTACCTTTTATTCCATTTTTTTCGGCAGCAAAATATTGAAACGACAGGTTTTTGTGCTTGCTGACAATTTCTATTCAGCTTTCAATAACTCTGGTTATATCTACTCTTCAGACAATTTATTTTTCTACCTAAAAATAAACTTACAGATTGATGTATCAGACACGGAATCACCTGTCGCTCTTACTCTACTTCCTATTGAATCTATATTTCCTTTAGTGGATGTTACAAGTAAGGAACATTCAAATAAATGAGTGGGATTGTTGATGACCCTAATGACTTCCACACAATAGTCGTTTTTCTTCCACCCCACATCCAGAGATACATCTTTTTATGGACGTTTCTCTCTAGGGATGGGGCACTTGTACGAGGGATATGGTATTCAAGGGCCTCTGACCAGAAGAGGAATCTTCCTTACATAACAACATCTATGGCCTTCTAGCAGTTCAACAAACTATATCTTGGGATCTCGAATTGTTGTGAGGAAAAGTGGTAGAACCTCCCTCAGACAACTCCAAACAGTGTAGCACTCACTGCAGGTCTCTTTGTTTTTAAACAATAAATGTTCTCTTTCGAGTCCGCAATCACCAGATTGTTATCCTTGATTCTATGTAATGAATTCAGTAGCTGGTCTATTATCCCGTCTCAACAAAGTTCTTCCTATTAAATCGTTGCTGCATCTGCAAGATTTTTACTGGATCGTTTCGAGTCGCCTCGTATCAATGTCACATACTGGAATGTCCAGCTCCCGCCTTTCTAGTTTTCTGTAATTCACTTTTGAGATTTGAACATAAATTCTCTCAACCAAAATTGGATGGTTCTTCATCTTTGGGTATTACTTCCCCTTTTTCTGTTATCGAAAGTTCTTACATTAATTCGCTGCTCGTCCTGTCAAATTTCTACAGTGGCTCAGCCAAGGTTTTCACTCCTTCATTCTTTAATGAGTGAAAACCTCTTTTGCTTTCTCTCTAACCATCTCTCTTATATTAGTATCGTGTGATCTTTATTCATCCAGTGTTCACTTTTCTCCAGTTTCACGTCTGTCTTTTTTGTGGTCCGTTGCACGACGTCAGAGAAAATCCACTTGAGTGGCATATTTACTAACCCGGTCCATTCACCATTTGTCTTTGGAAGTTGATCAAAAGAAAATATTTACTTATTGTTAGTGATGTTTTAGACATGATTTGAATCCTTCTTGTCTCACTGTACTGTACGTTTCTCAACTTTTGACACGATTATTCGAGAGACGCTTGATGTCTTCATTCGTTTCTCTATATCAGTCAGCTTTCTCAGCTACTTTTCGTTTCTTCAGAAAACAAAAAGTTTTGAGTCCCTAGTTTGTCCTTTCTTCTCAAATATTTTCAAGCAACTGCCCATGACGTCCTTTTCAGGTTTCTAATTAGATATCACAGTTGATTCTCCATGCCTTATCTCTTCCATTCTTTCAACATTTGGCGTCAAACTCCCTGCATCATCTTTCTCTTAAGACCTATTTTCTTCTATTGCTGGCGAGCCGACGTCGATGTTCAGATGTTCATACAAGCAATTCATATTAAAAAGAATCTTTACTATTTCACTTCTGTTTCATTTGTTTCTGTATCCCAACGGGTCCTTTTCACCTGAAGCTTTAGCAGGTCGAGAAAAGGATAAAGTATCTGCTCTTTTCATCTTTAAGATCCTTCTGATATGAATCGCATTTTGTGCATGGTTCGGGTTATCTATTATGTTCAACACACTGAACAGTTTTGGGTTAGTATCATCACCTGTTTCTCCACTGGGACCCTAAAGTGTAGCGTTACTTACCTCTGTTATTCTGATAGGTTTGGTTTATCATTTGGTTCGTATTGCTTACCCTTGGCTCGCATTGGAGGAACTGATACTTCTTTGGTGTCATATCGTGAAGTTAGCCATATCTAGATATCTTTAGCAGTTCAGTTACGTTATTACATTGATCGTGGTAGGAGATTGTGAAAACTAGTTTGTGCACCATGTCTAATACATTTATATATCATTATATACAAGACTCTGTGATTGGCTACCCCTCTCACCCCAACTCGATTTTGAGAGAAGTGAGTGACTTCATTTATTTTGTGTTTATTTCTAATCTTTCTCAAGGACTCTATTGTCATTTTCGTTTGGATTCCACTCATTGGTGAGTGTTGCCTGGCCAATTATTCTTCTTTACACATCTGTACTAGCTATTAGTATTGGCGAGAAAACTCACTTGTAGAGAAATATATATATATGTAAAAACGGCTGGTTGGAGTTGAGAAATTGTTTTATTTAGAGGAGCGAACAACATTTCGACCTTCTTTGGTCATCGTCAGGTTCACAATGAAAGACAGACGTAACTCACCAATAGCTGACCACATGTTTGAAAGGGTTGTGTAACTGAGTGTAAGAATTTAAAGGGCGTACTTAGATGTTGGATTATATTTATTAATATAGGTATAAAAGTGTTCCTTTGTATTGGTTTATTTTGGGCTTGAGTTATTGCTTAAGCAAGGCTTCTTTAATTTTGCGTTCGTTTATGTTTATTTCTTTATTTAGTATTTGGGCGTCTTTTATGGTTATGTTGTGTTTATTTAATTTTTAGTGTTCGAAAACGTGTGAAGGTGATTTTTTTATGTTTTTTGAATCTGGTTTCCATTTTTCCACTTGTTTCTCCAATATAGAAGTCGTGGCAGTTATCACATTGTATTTTATAAATAATGTTGGTGTGGTGTTTGTCAATGTAGTTTTTACAAAGTATAGACCTCAGTTTTGTGCCTGGTTTTTGAATAGATTTGGTATTAACTGGAATGTCGTATTTTGTTTCTAGTTCTTGCAAAATGTTGGTTATTTTTCTCCTGATGTCTGGAATATATGGAATGCAGTAGTATATGGTTTCGTGATTTTGTTATTCGTGAGATATATTTACTTTTGTTAGTTGATTTTGCTTTCTGTCTTGGTGTGTGCGTATAATGTTTTCTACGGTTTGTGGAGGAAACTTATTAATGTTGATGAAGTGTTGTTTTATATTGTCTGATCCATCGTTAATTTTTTCTGGTGAGCAAAGTAATATGGCTATGTTTATTTCTATTCTTAGTATGTTGAGTTTTTGTTTTGTTTCATGTGCTGAGTCCCAAGAAATGTATAGTTCAGTATGGGTGATTTTTCGGTGGATTTCTGTTATAAATTGTGTGTCGGTTCTTGTAATTTTAGAGTTAAGAAATGACATTTGATCACTTTCTTCCTGTTTACATGTGAAGTAAATGTTGGGATGTGTAAAGTTGATTGAAAAAATTAAGTGTGTGTTCTGTAGATATGAATCCCACAATCGTGTCATCTACATATCTGTATAGTGGTGGATGTAATGCTGTGTTAATTGCTTTTATTTCAACTTGTGTCATAAAAATATTGACAAGAACTGGTGACACTGGGTTGTCCATGTTTAGGACATTTGTTTGTATATAGTTGTGGTTGTTGAACATCTATGCATGTCCCTCTACATTCCTACACTCAGTTACACAACCCTTTTCAAACATGTGGTCAGCTATTGGTCAGTTACCTCTTTCGTTATTCGCTCCTCTACATAAAAGTTTTCTCAGCCCAAACCAGCTGTTTTTACATATAAATTTTTGTACTTGCTATTAAATTTAATTTATTCTAATTTTGTCTGTTAGTATCTTACTACACTGTGCTATTATGTAAGAATGGCGTAAATGGCATTCGTATTATTTTTTTCTAAGTGATTAACATTAGCCATCCCTACATTTATTCCCCTTTTTCTATAGTTCTTTTTTGTTTGATTATCTTGTAGTTAATAAAGATTGTATCTGGCAGGCTGTGCACCAATCGTTCTATGTATTCTGCTCCTACACCTCTTATATATAAGACACGCAATTTTTTTTTTTATTTGTTTCTAAGTAATAATATTAAAATCTCATGAAAGATAAAAATACTGTTTTCTTTATTCATTCTCGTTAAATGTTAAAAGTAGTATGGATGTTGTGGAACCTTTATGGACGCACACACACGTATATACAAACTATATATTTTGTAGTTACTACTTAAAATAAGGCGAGAAACGATTTGTCTGCAAGTTGTGATATTAAAACAGCTCTTATTAGAAACTGATCAGTTTTGGGTGCTAGGTCTGGTTATTTATACTGAAATCAGTTTGAAGTGGGATGAATATGTAATATAACATGTAGAACTATAAATACAGATTATGCACCTTACAAGCAAAGATTTATAATACCCCATTTAATGCCACTGTTCATAATATCCTTTCAATAAAAGTTAAAGATAAACACACTTCATAGTCTATATAGCATAAAAAATTGTGGAGAATAAACATTCTATAAAATAAAACGTAACAAACTTTTAATACATTCGCTCAAAAACTAATCTCTAATAACTAACCACAAAATTAATTTTAAATCATTTCAATAAAACCCGTTTTTTTTAAAACATCTTAGTTGTAAGTGTGTGGTAATTACGCGCGAAACAAATTTGCTTTATTCAAGAATTAATCTACAAAAAAAATCATGTTATCGCATAGCTGCAGCCCAAACGTGATAAAATAGACATTGAAAAGCATAAAGCAGTCCGCCAATGATAATTCGCCTTGGCTAGTCAGCAGAGAGATTTGGCTGTGGCTCAGTAGAATCCAGATTTGGTAATAAACTTTTATAGAGACAAAAGGAGCAAAATGACAGAACTTGGGAACAAAATAAATAATTTTGTTATAAGTGTACAAGTCTCCAGACTCTTAATAATTCAAGTGGAAAACGTATATTGAATGTTGGAACTAGTTTTGTTTTTATATTTGGCCCAAAAAATAAGCGTTCTGTTTGGTAACTTATTCCGTGGTGCAGAAATTTTTTTATACCAATATTGTTTAACAATCTATGTCTTATTGCACTGATATATATTTATATATGATAAAGTGACCTAAAAACACGAAAGTTACTTACTTGTCTCTAACAGATTAAAAGAACAAACAAGAGTACACAAAGTTACTAGTTTTGTTTACATTTTATTGAACATATTAATTAATGTAAGATTGATTTTGGTATTTACATTCTGAAGTGCACCTTATCTGGATCATGGCCAGGCCAGAAACCCACAGAGATTCATACACAGCCGTTCCTAAATTTGAACCACTAAGCAAATGAAAGGCAGGCTATCGACAGGAACTGCCATTAAAACTAACCGGGAAAACTTTTATAACACACTTATTGCTAAAAACAAAGAAACGAGTGTCAGCGTTAACGTGGGGTAGACCGTTTGATCCAGAGCCCTCCAGCTGACCAATAAACCTTACTTGACCCTCAATAAAAGAAGAAAATGGAGAATATTTACTATAACTACACATGAAGTCATATTAATAAGAAAAACTCAATTATAGCTTCAGCCACAGATGGATTTCTCGATCTCGCTTTACTCGTGGTCACTAGAAAGTAAAAATTAATTACTTAACCCTAATTTTGATCGAATTCCTCCACAGTTTCTTACAAGTTTGAACAATTCTATTTCTCCATGACGATCACTATAATAAATTCTAATAAAAATCAAATTTAATTTAAAATATCAATATATTTTGTCTTTATCTTTAACGTCGCGGCCTGTAGTTGGAAAGATTAATCTTTAAAGCAAAACCACATTAGATGATGGTCGTCTTTAAAAAAAGGTGTGGTAGGTGAGGGAATAATTCTTACATAAATAAACCGGTTTTTTTTTCGTGACAAAATAAAGATGAGTATTTATAGAAAATGTATTTACAACAAATAGTAAAATGAGAAAATAAAAATTATGACATTGTGTTGTTGTCGTGTGTCTACGTGTTTTTGTCAACAAATAATGGCAATGGCTAATCACATTAGCCCTAAAACTTGCGGGGCGCGAGTACAAGTCCCTGTCTTGCCAGACATGCTCACACTTTAGGCGTAAGGACGTTATTATATGACGGTCAGTACCATAATTTGTTTGACAAGTCCATGTATCGCCAAATATGCTCGCATTTCAGGGGTAAGGACGTTATTATATGACGGTCAGTCGCATTATTTGTTGGTACAGAGTATCTCAAGAGTTGGCTGTGGGTGGTGATAAATAGCTGCCTTCCCTCTGGTCTTTCACTGCTAAATTAGGGGCTAGTGCAGATAGCCCTTGCGTAGCTCTGCTTGAAATTCATAACAAACTGGATCTTATCTCCTGACAATAATGCGTGTGACATCGTTCTGATCAGGAAAAGAACACGTTGTGCCTTGGAGTAATTGGTGTACTTCATTATCTATCTTTGTCTCTGACACTTGTCATGTCGTCATAGTTAAGATGAGAGTCAATTGAGCCTAAAAAAATGAGGTTAATCCGAACCTTGACTCATAACCTTGCCAATTATCATTTCGTCATGTTCAGAAAAAGGGCTACAGATTAATAATTGTTGGTCATGGGTTCTATTCTGGTGATATGTGTAACAGAGTTAAAAGGATAAAGCCTTCTATACCAAGCTATGTTCTTACTATAAAGTAAGAGCACTTTTCCAAAGTTTCACAAGTGGATTATCTTCGCCTTAATGTTCAAAATAGCTACAATCACATTGTGTTGATAAGCCGATGTAATATACGGAGAGTGACTGATGATTTATTGTTTTCGTTTTCTTTATTAGCTGTAATTTCGTTAATGTTCTGAACATACCACAAAATAGACAGTTATCACACACGTAATATTACACTCAAAATACAGTCTTCACCTATATGTGAATGAGTTTTTCACAAACTCACTACAGATAACTGTATAGTTTCGGTGACAGAGGAAATCTATAATTGGTTAATAATTCAAATAATATATATATAGTCTTTTATTTTCAAAGTAAATATAAAATGGTTGTTTTCCTTGACAACATGTAATATTTTCAATGACACTTGGCATGCAAAACTCAAGCTTTAATTGTTATAAGACACAAAACCGTTTTTACCTTTCTATTCAGTACAAACATTACTTTTGAAAGAAAAATTCCACTCACATTTTAATGTAAAATTGTCAATAATTACGTTGAAAATTCATGAGAAACAATAACTAGAAAAGCAAACATGCACATCACATGTCACCGATTATTTAAATGTTTTCTAACGTTTCAAATAAATCCGACAACCATCATCTGAGAATCCCATAAACTGCTTGTGATTAAGAAACCCAGATATAAAAACTAAGAAAATCTAAATATACTTGATTAATTTAAATAAGCTATTTACAACATCTCGTGCATCTTAATACAAACTATCCTATAATTCGCCCCTTACCTCAAATCTCTTGCCTCCTCGTTTGCGAACGTACAATACGAGCATTTCCAAAATATAAATATGCATACTTATCTTAAAACGACAAGGTTAATTGTCATGTAAGTTTGTTATCCACCTATGAAAGTTTATAACGCCTTTTCGAGCCTCCAGCCTTAATATGGAAACTTTGGAGTATCTCAAAATCTAAACTTAAATCATTGCTAAAACTAACTTGCTCAGTAAATTTTGAAATCCTCCTAAAACGTCTGGCACTTGCATTTCCAGGCTCAGCCATTATTCGTTCTCAAAATTGATTACGTTTATATCGAGACAAACGATGGTGTGTCGCACAGCCTAAACATCGTTGTTGTTGTTGTTTTGGAATTAAGCACGAAGCTACGCAATGGGCTATCTGTGCTCTGCCCACCACGGGTATCGAAACCCGGAGTTTAGCGTGTACGTCAGCAGACATAACGCTGAGCCACTGGGGGGGGGAGCCTAAACAACCTGAAATACACTGTGTGTTTTTATCAGGAGTGATTTCTACTTTCTATAGCTCAGATTGTAATACTAAAAACTGCGACATATTTTTAATGGATGCGCTCTAGTGAGCCCTTAATTTACATACCAAATTTCAAAGAAATCCATCAAGAAATGCACGAGATACAAAATCTACAGTTTTGATTAATTTTTTTTCATTCTTCTTTAAGTCGTACCAAAAGTATAGAATATTTAATGGATAGAAAAACATAAGTAACGTCCTTAGATTTTCAAATTTGTTACACTGAGAGCTGTAAATCGCTTACAATAAAGTATCAAATTTGTTACACTGAGAGCTGTACATCACTTACAATCAAGAATGAAATTTTGTCTAACTATAAACCACGTGTGCAAAAAAATTTTAGGAGATGCTTACTCAAAAAATCACGTTTTTATTACAGCTTTACCTAAGAAAAGTTTTTATTACAGCTTTACCTGAGAAAAGTTTTTATTACAGCTTTACCTAAGAAAAAAGGTAAAATGTTTTTAGTTGTCATTCGGATTAAAGACTGCTGATTTAGAGCAACAAAAGTACAGAATGGAAAGACGTTTAGATAGATAAATAACGGCTAGGACAAGAGAGCTAAATTATCAGTTTTTAGCAGAATTTTTTAAAGAATTGTATGAGTGGACGGTTTTCATTTATCATCAGTTGCCTTCTTTTAAGTCTAAATTTGCTAAGTTTCATTAAATTCTCCAAATTAAGGAGCGTGTAGAATCACGTTATATTAACTTAATAGATTAGAGTAAATAATGATGCTTGTTACAGATGAGCCAAGTGCATGCTGTTGATGACAAGAAACTGTAAACCTAGATTTCATGGCGTTACTATAAGGCAGATAATTAACACTGTTTTAGAGAGAAAAACGAATATCATGTTAATACTAAAGAACATGGCTGGTTCCTATAGAACGAGTCTGTTTCAAATAATAAGGTTGTGATCCTAAAAGACTTAATTTAATACTGGTTGCTGTCGAGTCTCACTTTCTTATTTCCAGTTAGTTGTATTGACAAAAAGCTATAATATCTAATGAAAGACATTTTAAGTGTGAAAAAGATTAGGGGCAAAAAAGAAAAAGGATTGAATGTGTGACTTAAAGAAATGAAATTAAATATACAACCAAACTAGTAATTACACTGATAGGATTGATAAGAACTGCAGAGTAAACATTCATTTATTAATTAGCTAAGCCACGTATTTTTGTTTTACTCACTATCGAGCTCTAAGTCGAACAAAATACGCGGCTTAACTGACTAATAAATAAATGTTTGCTGTAGAACTCATATCAATGCAATCAGTGTAGCTACCAGTTTGACCATTAATTTTGATTTAATTTATTTTAGTCACACACACAATACTTCTATGGGCTGTATATATTTATTTTTACTCCTATTGATTAGTTGCTCTATTGGGGTGTTTTGATTAGTTGCTCTATTGGGGTGTTTTGATTAGTTGCTCTATACGGGTAAATAACTCTGTGCAAAATAGCAAGGGTTGTTGTAAAAGAAAACTGCGTGAATAATTGTTCAAAATGTAGGGACACAGAACTGCGAATTTCTTCATACATTTTAATAGAATTCGCCAGCCTTCACCAGTTTCTCCGAGAAGAGAAAGTGATAATTTTCTGAAAGCAGCTGGTCTCAAATAACACACTGTTCTATTCGCTCGTTAATGTGCCCTTAAGTGATGTTAAAGAAGTCGGTGTGCTACATTCTTGTTCGATTATGGGTTTCTACCTTGGCTGAGAAGGAAACTCTATTGGTACGATCAATACTAAAGATAAACCATGTTTAAAATCTTGTGAGTTGTTCAGCTTTCCGTTTTCATTTTTATAGCTCATTAGAGAAAGTTCAGCTGGTGTGCTTATACAGTTTACTGTGTGTTTTAAAATTCAATGGCAGATTTTTAACACAGTTGTAATTCATATAAAATACATTAAATTAATTCTACTTTTGAACAACTTTAAAGTATAGGTCTTGAAACATCCGATATTATTTATTTATACATCAATCATTAATACTCTTTATATTATATTTAGAGATTACTTCTGTTATGACGTTTACTAGCTTTTCTCTATTGTGTATATATGTTACAAGTGATGGCGACGGTATGAAATACATAAGTACAAGCATTATACTAATACATAACTTACATATTCTTATCAGCAATAAAGGTATCTGAGAAATCTATGTGTTGCAATGAAAGGTCTGATGTTTCTCTTAAAGATACATGTATATATGATGAACATACACACGTGTGTGTGTGTGTTATGTTACTAAAAACATAATTTAATAATATCTGAAGAGTATCACAATACCGTGATATTGCAAAGACATTTCAATACCAAACACTGCATTTTGGGTACATATAACTTAACCATAGATGTCGTACCATAACGAATCAGACTTTAGAAGTCTAAAGTAGCTGTAGCTAGATTAATATTTTCGGACATTTTTCAAGTGCCTTATAAAACAACCACGTTTCTGTTGTAGATATGATTATATATCAAGTTGTGGAATTCTTTCACCACTTCATAAAGAGAATTTATACAATGAACATTTACAGATGTTTCCACCTTCAATCCAAGCATTATGTCAGAAAAAGAGTGGTGATTGACTCACCATGATAAAAAAGCACTTATTTACTTCCCATGGTAAAAAGCACAGTGATTACTCACTCTCCATGGTAAAAAACAGCACTTATTTACTACTTATGGTAAAAAACACAGTAATTACTCACTCTTCATGGTAAAAAACAACACTTATTTACTACCCACGGTAAAAAACACGGTAGTTATTTACTATCCATGGTACAAAATATAGTTGTTATTTACTCTCCATGGTAAAAAACACAGTGGTTATTCACTCTCTACGGTAACAAACACAGTGGTTATTCACTCTCCATGGTAAAAATCACAGTAGTTATTTATTACCCATGGTAAAACACATAGTAGGTATTCACTCTTTATGGTAATAAACACAGTAGCTATTTACTATATCCTGTGATACACCTGTACACACCGACATCAACTACTACTACCATTTTATCCTGGGATATACCTGTAGACACCGACATCAACTACAATTAACACAGTTATCTTCACTTAGGAGTAACAATATTTGTTTTACTTTTTCAGAGTCATCAGTATTAATTTCAACTAATATACCAATTTAGGACTCGGTACAGTTAAAAACAGTCATTGACGTAAAAGAAGCAGTATTTCCTTTGTTATCACGTTCATAACACTGTTTGTTCCATGTGTGGTTTTATGTGTTTTAAAATAGTCTGTTTGTAATTTCTCTCTCTCTACACAAGAAGGATATTCAGACAGTATAAGCGTTAGACACCTCCTTGTGAAACACTTATAATGCTAGAATTAACATCACTTTAAAGATAAATATGTATTATGCTTATGAAACCAAACTTAAAAAGTTTGTAAAATCCTCCAAAATGTGACTGGTGGCCAAATGTAAATGACTAATCTTTCTAGATTTAGGCCTAGCGTAAGATTATTGAACAAAGTACTCCCTCAAAACACGAAATTTCGAAAAAGGAATTTTCAGAGTTTTTCCATGGAAGAGAAAAAACTTGCTTAAAACCGTTTAGAACATCAGTTACTCTGAAACCAAACTTTAAGTGACTCGGGACGAATGCTTTCTTAACCTAATAAAAAGAAAACAGTTACAAATGAGAATTCTTCGGCTTCAATACCTTTTCGATAAAACTGTGAATATTTCCTGGTATGAAAAAGTTCGAAAACTCTTAAGCCAGAATTTCACTCACTTCAAAGTCAACATATTTTTCTAAGAGAAATATGGGTGTAGAAACTTCATTGCACAGCTATCCCAGTCACTGCCTCGTTCACTGTTCTAACGGGCGTGCGTATGTGTTTTATTTAAGCATGTATACGGACGTTTTAGACTTAAGACATTAACTGGAGATATACATGAAATGATTTGTGTTTGAAGTATCCACAGATCTATTTTAGGAAGTAGCCCTGTCTCCTGGAAATGACACTGCAGCACTATTGTTAAAACATAAGAAACTAGACAAAGCATAATCTTTGTGTTTTGTTTAAGTATGTATACGGACGTTTTAGACTTAAGACATTAACTACATGAAATGATTTGTGTTTAAAGTATCCACAGATCTATTTTAGGAAATAGCCCTGTCTCCTGGAAATGACACTGCAGCGCTATTTTTAAAACATAAGAAACTAGACAAAGCATAATCTTTGTGTTTTGTTTCACCAATTTTACCTTATCGACTACGAAAATGTTTTGATTTCCAATTGGTAACGGATAAGACACCTCCGAGAAGTCAAAGATATCAGTTAGTTATGACTCTTTTTATATTGTTTTCAATATATTCATAATCTAAGTCGCTTATATACTTGTTTACGAATTTGTGTATTGAAACAGATCCTCCATTAAACCGATTCACACACACACACACACACACACATATATATATATATCACTTTCAGTAATCTTTATTAAAGACTCATACAACTTAATTACTATGTACTACTTTTAAATGGTACTTTATTTATAAAAATACCGCTAGGTGGCAGAACTTTACAGTCTGTTGTCTGCATTAGTATTTATTTTGGGATTTGAACTGAGAGCAACTTGATGGTTAGTGTTTCTGGCTGTCGATCCGGGGTTTGGAACCGGTTAGCGTTAAAAAAATATCTTATTTTGCTTTATAATCATGTGGATTTATTGAAAGAGTGAGAGTCAATCCCATTGTTTAATTAAAGTAGCCCACGACTTTATGGCGTGTGATTTTGGCTATCTTCTTTCCTTTTAGTTTAGCAGTTGAAAATTATTAACAACTAACAAGCAGCTCTCGAATAGTCAAAATTTGTCAAGCAACAACTGTTATAGATTTTAAAAGTCGCCGAAGTTCTCATGTCTTTACATCAGAATTCCGTGTTAAGTTCTTATATTTGTCTGTACGTTAAACACTAGGCCCGGCATGGGCAAGTGGTTAAGACACTTGACTTGTGATCTAAGAGTTATTGGTTCGAATCCCGGTTTCACCAAACATGCTTGCCTTGGGGGTGTTATAATGTTAGCGTCACTCCCACTATTCGTTGATAAAAGAGTAGCCCAAAAGTTGGAGGTGGATAGTGATGATTAGATGCCTTCCCTCTGGTCTTACGTTGCTAAAATAAGGATGGCTTGCGCAGATAGCCCTTGTGTATCTTTGCGCGAAATTCAAAAAGAAACAAACGTTAAACACTTATTACAAAACAGACGTAAACCAATATTGGAATTTAAATTTACTTATCCATAGCAATATCATATCTTGATTTGTATCATCTCATGTAAATATACTCGTAAGTTACCTGGGATAGTTGACTCTAACACTGCAAGTCGAGTGCCCTTTCCACTAGACCATGCCAAGCTGTCACAGAAACATTCAAATACAAAAACAAAACAAAGACCGACATTCTAAGCTTCTTTTTATTCGTATCAGTGGCGGATTTAAGGTTGTGTTGGCCTAGGGGCTAATAATTTCGTGGGACCTACATCCTATGTAATTCGACATAGAATAAAATTGTGAGTGGGCCCCCATTAAGACCATAGGCTTTGGGACTAAGTCCAATCTTGCCACTACCTAAATACGCCAGTGATTAATGTCAGGACGTTCTTTTTCCTTGGTGATTAAATAATAATAATTTATAAAGTTCAGTGTTATTTTATGATTAAAAAACGAAATAACACTAAATAAATTGTTCTTATATTTTGTTTGTTTTGGAATTTCGCACAAAGCTACTCGAGGGCTATCTGTGCTAGCCGTCCCTAATTTAGCAGTGTAAGACTAGAGGGAAGGCAGCTAGTCATCACCACCCACTGCCAACTCTTGGGCTACTCTTTTACCAACAAATAGTGGGATTGACAGTCACATTATACGCCCCCACGGCTGGGAGGGCGAGCATGTTTAGCGCGACGCGGGCGCGACCCTCGGATTACGAGTCGCACGCCTTACGCGCTCGGCCATGCCAGGCCTTGTTCTTATATAAGGGAATAAATATAATTCTACTTTTTTAGTGTTTTTTTAAGCTTATGTCAGAACGAGGTTCACTTTTTTCACGAAGCTTTTTCTTGTACCTCTGAAGCCACGCGTGAGGTGAAGGGGAATTTTATATTCCTCGACTAAATTTCTGCCACGGGCAGAAGAAGAAAGGATTTTTTGTTTTTGTTTTTCAGTGCATATTTTGATAGCCCATATATTGAAAGAAATTACCAACACTCTATTCTTCATAAATACATGATACATCATCATTATAAACTGTTTTTTTTTTCTAGTCCGTCGGAGGTTCAGATATTAGTCAGAAGGCATTGTGAATGGAACATATAAACTATTAAATTTAACCATTGACTTTATGATAAAAAAATCTATTAAAATTATGGTTTAACTGTTTTATTTTCTGGATTTTTTTTCCTCAGAATTACTTTGGCTTCATGTATTTTTAGTTTAAGTTACAGGAGGGACTACATTTGAACATAATTTTCACACGTCCTGTCAGTATAATACACAGCAACCAGAAACAATTGACTTCTAATTTTTTTAAGTATTGTGTTGTGTTTTTGTTTTACTTCTTTTAAAATATTATTTATGCATTTGGTTTCCGTCTCTGGTGGGAAAGAGGTAAATTTAAAAACTTACAAAACTGAAACATGGGGTTAGATCCCCACAATGGACACAGTAGATAATGCATGAAACTTTTCCCTCAAACAAGTGTTTGTATCCTGTCTTTTTGTTTATGTCGAATGAGTTCGGAGTAACCTGAAAGTAGTGCCTATATCTGATGAGTAATCTAAAAGTAGTGGCCATATCTGGTGAGTAATCTAAATGTAGTGATCATATCTGGTGAGTAGTCTAAAAGTAGTGGTCATATCTGGTGAGTAATCTAAAAGTAGTGGTCATATCTGGTGAGTATCTAAAGGTAGGGGTCATATCTGGTAGGTAGTCTGAAAGTAGTGATCATATCTGATGAATAGTCTGAAAGTAGTGGCCATATTTGGGGAGTAGTCTGGATTTAGTAACCAGATCTGAGAAAAACAAACTCTTAAACCTTGGACTTTTGTCATTGCTATTAAAGTCTCTATCAGGCGTCACATTGTAACAGTTATCGCAGAAGATTTGTAAAGCTTCTGTAGTGGAACTTGGATAACTGAGGATTATTAATGTGGCAGATAAAATATGGTGTCAGAGACTTGGTGGAACAGTTTCTACAGGACTCCAAGTGATAAATAATCAAACCACAAAAACAGCATCACACCTCTGGTCGATGAGACAGAAGGTAGAAGTACTATGGTGAACGAGCTCAGCAGTATAAAACAAACAAAGAGAACAATCTCTCAATGGAGGGCCTTTTACTGTAATGGGACAACTAGCAGAGCGAATAACAATGAATAAAGTACTTTTAGTAGATAAGTTTCACCAATAAGCTATGTAGAAAGATCTTATGTAAAATATTCACATGTGGTAGAAGAGTAAGGAAGTACCTGGCCCTACCAAGCTTCAGAAACGACGTACGTATTCACAGCCAATTGCAGAAGACGTATCATCATCACACGAGAGACTGAGCTTCCGCTGAAAATAACAGTGTATGTTGGGCTAGAGGTGAACTTCTCTGCCCAGAAAAGTTCTCAGCTGCTTCGAGATCAAGAAATGAGATTTTGTTAATTGATAAAACTCTTCATGTATCGCCAATTGACGAAGGAACAACAGCACTGATGGTTGATAAATAAGAAGGTGAGTTCTTGAGAGCCTCCTCAAGAAAGAGAGTTGCAACAACTAACTACAGACTGGTTTGTAGTCCAACATAACCCATGGAATTCATCTCGTTTCCGCAACGTTATAATGAATGTATGTCAATAAATCTGGAATTCAAACGTGGCATATAATTTATAATTAGATACCGTATTTGTCATAATTTTTAATTATAATAGTAAGTATTTAATATCTCTTCCTCATACTCCTTCACCTTCCGAGTGTTACAGAAATTAGTTACATATAGACACATTTACTGCTAAGTCATAATGTAAATATCCTTCCAAGCTATGGATTTAGTGAAGTATAAGGAAGATCTTCGTGTTTTTGTGTAATTTTCAGATATTGTGTAACTGCCTGTCTTAAATAGCATGATAGATTACGCAATGATGTATTGTTTCATTTTCTAGAGAGGTTACTAATCCAAAGAAGATGATAGGACAAAATGAAAACAAACTGAGAAATATGTTTAATCTATATAATAAGATTCAGTGTCCGTCTGTGTATGTGTCACGTAATTCCTCTTAAATTTCTAGTCGCACCGACTTCTAAATAGTTACCAATTGAATCGTCTCAGTCAACGGTTTGTATAAAGTAAAATAAATTTCCCAAAGCCCACTCCTCATAACTGCTGGGCCCACCAACTTCTAAATGGTGCCAAACAAATCATTTCGAACCCGAGAGTTGCACGAAGGTAAATCTTTTAATTTAACTCTATAAAAATCCTGGGAGTTTTGCGAAAACACTTTTATTAGGATTCTCCGAAAACAAATTCTAAATCTGGCATTGATATACATCGAGTAGGTAAAAAGGTGTGCTTACTAATTACGGTTCGTAAGGTGGTTAAATAAATTAAACGTATGTCATAGAGACAATGATTATTAAAATGAAAATATACTAAATAGTAATTTACACATTAAATTTGTATTATAGCGGTCATGTAAATGTTGGTCAAAGGTAATGGGTTTGCTCATAAAAGAATAAAGGACAAATTGTAATTTGTAACTCCACAGTCAATACTGAAAAAGGAAGAATTGTGTTACTCAATTTATTTCATGTTTCCAACCATTCCTTTCATTATAGGTAAATAATGTATCTTAATACACTTGAATCAAGTGGACTGTTTGTGTACAACACTCTACATATGAAATATATAATATCACCAAAATGCTTGATATCGACTATAAAATTCCAGAAGTTATGCGAGTGTGAGTGTGTTTTCTTATAGACTTTCCACTGTCGTAGCGGGGGACTCCAGGAGTTATGCAAATGAAATATGAAAATTTTGAAACGAAATATTTTATTCCTATAATGTGTATTCACTCAATATATTCTCGGGTGAATCTTCAGTAAAAATAATTTATTACAAAATATAATTTTAATGTAAAACATACATTTCCTTTTATTAAATACAACCAAATTTCTGGAAGTAAATTGGAAATTACAAGAATCATTAACCCTCAGAATATAGGGTTAACTGTAGTAGTGTCAGAGGCAGAGATGTTTGAGATGAGCACTTTGAACAAATTGCTAACATCTTATCTTACAAAAAGATTGACTGATCTCTCCAGTTTGGCTAGCCAACAGTGATCTATCACTGATGTTGTTTAAACTCTATGAAACTAGCATAACTTTATTCATCCAATGACTCACAAAGGCTGAATGGAGCTTGATATGTTCATGAATACAAATACATTGTGGCGATAGAGTTTCCAGGAAACACAGAAAATACAAATACATTGAAGGATCATTATCATTGGACATCACTTTACTTAGCGGATATTCACTTCATTATAACAAATGGTAGAAGAATGGAGAGGAACGTCTCTGATTACATCTTGCTATCTGAATCATGTAACGAAAATTGTAACGGCAAACCTCTAGTCTAGTGCTGCAGTAACAGGTGTGGGCATAATGCAAAAACGCAGATAACTATACCAAAATTAAATTGAGTCTTCATGAAAGAATCTATCCAGTTGGCAATGGAGTCATTCATATGGAGATAAAACAATAATAACTCCATCTAACTAAATGGTGTTTTGTGGTTTAATATGAACCAGATTCAATGCATCGATGTGAAGAAACGTGGTTGTCGAACCAGTGGATAAAATAGCCATCGTTTCAACAGTAACCAGCCACCTGTAGAATAGATTGTAATGTCTGTTAGGGAAAAAAGTCCAAATGTTTCTCTGCAACTATAAACAGGCTTAATTTGTTATTACTGTAACCACAAGTGTTCAGGAAGAGCATTAATGTGTTTGATTATAAGCATGAGTACTTATTAAAAGTGGTAGTGTATTCTGACTGCTTTCATATGTCTATAAACAGTATTAATATCTTTTGATTGTAACAGTGAATGTCTATAAGTTTGTTTGTTTGTTTTGGAAATTCGCACAAAGCTACTCGAGGGCTATCTGTGCTAGCCGTCCCTAATTTTGCAGTGTAAGACTAGAGGGAAGGCAGCTAGTCATCACCACCCACCGCCAACTCTTGGGCTACGCTTTTACCAACGAATAGTGGGATTAACCGTCACATTATACACCCTCACGGTTGGGAGGGTGAGCATGTTTAGCGCGACGCGGGCGCGAACCCGCGACTCTCGGATTACGAGTGAACGCCTTAACGCGCTCGGCCAGAATGTCTATAAACAGTATTAATATCTTCTGATTGTAACAGTGAATGTCTATGAGCAGTATTAATATCTTCTGATTGTTACAGTGAATGTCTATAAACAGTATTAATATCTTCTGATTGTAACAGTGAATGTCTATAAACAGTATTTCTATGTTATGTTTGTAACCACGAGTTTTATAAAGAGCAATTATGTTTTCTGATTACAATCTCGAGTGTATATAAACAGTATTAATGTGTTCTGATTACAAACACGAATGTTTATATGAAATATTAATGTGTTCTGATTGTACCAACGAGTGCTTCTTAAGAGCACTAGCTAAGGAAACCGTACCCAAAACGAAAGGTACATAAATTCACGATTAATGAAAGGGTATCCTATGACATTAAAAGTTGTTTTTATTGTATAGAATTTGGAAAACACATCTATAAAAACATTGATACATAAAATGTGAAAGCGTAAGTTTCAATGTATCTCTTCAAAGACCCAATAAATCTTCATGCCAAATTTGGTGAAGATTCATCAACAGGAGTAAAGTAATGGTGAAAAAAAATGCAAAAACACTTATAAAAACCGTAAAATACGAAAAATGTGTGTGTATTTCTTTATGACTCTAATGGACTTCCATATCAATTTTTGGTAAAGATCCATCCACAACTTGCAAAGTATTTACATGGATATACAGCAAATTACTATTATATTTATGTAGATAGCGCCAGAGCTTTAGATCCGCATGTGATGCATTCATGACATATTTGCACCTCAAAAATAGAAAAGTATAAAGTTAGCTATTTAGGAAAACGTGGCAAGACTGGAAAAATTGTGATCCTTGTTGCAAATATACATGCACAAAAGATAAATATTTCCTAAAGTTGAGAATTGCACATAGCATAATGAAAATGTCTTTCCAGTATCATATAAGCAAGAGCTCCATTATAATATTATTAGTGTATCTTTGCTACTTTCATATGACTATAAACAATATCAATGTGTTATGACTTTAATCAAGAGTGTTTATAATTAATATTAAAATATTCTAAATGTTATAGTGTGTCTATAAACAGTATTTATTTATTCTGACTCTAACAATGAGAATCTATAAAGAGAGTTAACGTGTTTTGACTGCAGCTACATGTGTATATAAACATTATTAGTGTATTCTAACTGTGATCACACTCGCTTCTAACAGCAATCCTATTCTAGTATGTTTTGTAGTCAATATTCGCA
The DNA here is from genome assembly GCA_011833715.1 of Carcinoscorpius rotundicauda. NCBI lineage: Eukaryota > Metazoa > Arthropoda > Merostomata > Xiphosura > Limulidae > Carcinoscorpius > Carcinoscorpius rotundicauda. The sequence goes on from CM022395.1 coordinate 92,673,913, forward strand.
TCACTACAGAGTTATAAACTAAATTAATTTGAGATGTATTTAGAACAGTAAATAAACAATCACATCTACAAATCTACTAGCTTGAACTCTTTAATAATCAGTACACTGGCCTCAGGTACACCAGAATAATTAGTTTGTTAGTGTTGCATAACGTTCTACTTATGGTGAATCCAAAATATTAAGATTACCTGAATCCTTACCAAATACACTTAACCCAGTGTTTCATGCGCCGTTTCATACATATGGTTAATTATTTCATAAACACAAATTTATAAGTTTGTGCTGTAAAACCTCTCAACCATATAATTATTTATCAATATTTATTACTTATCTACATTATATATACATTTCAAGAATTGTCTTTTCAACCCCTCGGTGGGCTGAGCAAATAGCCCTATGTGATTTTGCTATACGAAACACTCACTTTTCAACACAAACAAAAACTGTAGTTGGGATTTGACATCTTTGAAGTTATGATTTACTGCATTAACTTTTAAAATATAAATCTTAGGATTAACTTAGCCGAAATAGAATCAACGAAAACTAATTTCGTTTAATTTCTCTAAAAGAGGGCTGCAAACCTTCTGAAAGGATCACCCGTTTTAACCTGTCGCACCACAATACATTAGTGTGTTGTCTGTTAGTCACTCAGTAAGCACTAAAATTACGTCACATAAGGGATGCATAATATTGAAAGTTAAACTGTCAATAAGATGTGCGCATGCCATGAATCACGAGAAAAATGCTCTCCTGCGAGTACAACGGTAAGTCTACGGATTTACAACGCTAAAATCAGGAGTTTAATTTTCCTCGATGGGCTCAGCAGATAGCCAGATGTGGCTTTGCTGTTAAAAACACACGAAAAAAATTACGCACTGTGTAGGCTACAACACATTATAGCATATGAATTTCAAAAGCAAGAAGTAATATGTTTATTACTCTTAAATTCCGTTGTATTTATTTATTCTTGGAAAAAAAAACACTTTTGAAACTAATACTGACACACTTAAATATCGCATTATTCTTATAGTTAATACCACATTTAAGTATGTTTTTTATAATTTTATAAACATTATGTAACTAAATGTACACAAATAATAAAATATATACAAACTAAAAATAAAATATTAACGTAATTTTGGTATTGTAAATTTTTTCAAATATGCCAGTTAGTGCGGGTGTAATGGGAAGTTTGGAAATTGTAATTATGTTTCAATTCAATAGCTAGAAAAGAGATAATATAGTATTTAAAGTTAGTACAATGATTTGTGTGTTTCCTCAAAACCACATCAGGCTATCTGCGCTATCCACCAAAGGAAATCAAAACACTCATTTTAGTCTTGTAAATCCATATTACTTTTATAATGTGTTTTACTATACCTTATGCAATCACTTTCAAAAGCATTTTATAGAGTGCAATAAAACAACAGAATGGAACGTTAATAATAATATTAAAGAATTCCAAGCACATGTGGTTGAGATTAATTAAAAGTATATAAAACTGTTTGATTAAAGTAACAAACTGTTGAGTAAGATTACTGACAGACGTTCAACTAAATGTAAGTAACATACTGTTGAGTAAGATTACTGACAGACGTTCAACTAAATGTAAGTAACATACTGTTGAGTAAGATTACTGACAGACGTTCAACTAAATGTAAGTAACATACTGTTGAGTAAGATTACTGACAGACGTTCAACTAAATGTAAGTAACATACTGTTGAGTAAGATTACTGACAGACGTTCAACTAAATGTAAGTAACATACTGTTGAGTAAGATTACTGACAGACGTTCAACTAAATGTAAGTAACATACTGTTGAGTAAGATTACTGACAGACGTTCAACTAAATGTAAGTAACATACTGTTGAGTAAGATTACTGACAGACGTTCAACTAAATGTAAGTAACATACTGTTGAGTAAGATTACTGACAGACGTTCAACTAAATGTAAGTAACATACTGTTGAGTAAGATTACTGACAGACGTTCAACTAAATGTAAGTAACATACTGTTGAGTAAGATTACTGACAGACGTTCAACTAAATGTAAGTAACATACTGTTGAGTAAGATTACTGACAGACGTTCAACTAAATGTAAGTAACAAACTGTTGAGTAAGATTACTGACAGACGTTCAACTAAATGTAAGTAACAAACTGTTGAGTAAGATTACTGACAGACGTTCAACTAAATGTAAGTAACATACTGTTGAGCAAGATTACTGACAGACGTTCAACTAAATGTAAGTAACAAACTGTTGAGTAAGATTACTGACAGACGTTCAACTAAATGTAAGTAACATAACATACTGTTAAGTAAGATTACTGACAGACGTTCAACTAAATGTAAGTAACATACAGTTGAGTAAGATTACTGACAGACGTTCAACTAAATGTATCCGAATGTTATTGTTCTAGTTTTTTTAGTTACAAACATATATCATGTAAAACATGCTTGTGGATTAATTTATTGGCAAAGTGAATTCGTTATAGAGAAGTAAACCCATTACTGACAAATACGACGTATGTTGGTGTGCTACTTTCTGATGAGTTCTGTCTACAGGGGGTCTTTACTTTGTACTAGAGGGTAGCTGTGTGATACTTACATATATCGTACAATGAGACGCTTTTCCTGGAAGTACCAAGCTGGTGCTAAACTCTAAATACATTAAACCTACTCCTACACCAGTCCAGTTTGTCCTCTATACCTTTATATGACTCTTTATATTACTTTTACCTAACCATCGCACGCAGCACAATCGTGCGGCATACATGAACTATAACTGTATTTTTGTTACCTTATAGTATGTTTTTGTAATTTTACAGATACGTTTTGTGTAATCGTATGAGAGTTTATTTTATGTAATCTTAAAACGATTACTTTTGTAATATTTTCTAAGTTTTTACAAGCAAATTTTTTTGTTATTTTGAAAGTAAGCACCACTCTATATAACAAGTTATCTGTATAGCGAAACCCGGTTTCTCGCGGTGCGAGTCTGCAGACGTGCCGCTGAGTCACGGGGTCCAACAGTTTTGTAATGCTAGAAATGTGTCTTTTGTAATATTCGAGATTTGTAATTTTACACATGTGCCTCTTTTATAACCTCAGATATTTTCGTTTTTGTAATCTTATAGAAGAATATTTTTTAATCTTTCAGCGTGTATCATGTAACATCAAAGAGGTGTATTTTTAAAGATCAACTACAGTGAAAATATTACATAGAATTTTCTCATCAAGTTGTCACTCTTAGCACAACAATCACATAAAGAGTTTCCCTGTGGAACAGCGGTAAGTCTACAGAGTTACGCGGCTAAAATCCAGGGTTCGATTCCTGGCGTTTGACGTAGTAAATACCCAAATATGGTTTTTCTCTAAAACAATCAAAGGAAGAAGAGCTGAAAAAAGCTATCACAAACCTGTCCTACATAAATGTAAAGTGCGTTCGTGAATTCACAATAAATAATTTACAAATAAAATTCTGGAGTTTTTAGTTTGATAAGCCGGAGTTACACTATGGCTGTTTGGTATCCAGAAGTAACTTCAAGACTACAATACCTTTCGAAGCGCTAGAGTATTTTCAACTCTGTCGTAACAAAATACATTTTACGCACAATCACACACACAATGATAACACTCATATAACACAGCGGTTCCTAATAATGTGTAGGAGTTTCATATGTTAGTTTAGCAATGAACGAAAATCCATATGAACACAACATACTCTTAATATGCTGGTGAAACCAGCAACTTTGTATCGAAGGTCACGAAAACAATCAGCTTTCTGCTCTCTCTGTACTAAAAATAGGTTTTAAATGTGAACAACAAGTGGTTTGAAGAGCATTTTGTTGGAAGTTATTTTAAACTGTCGCTAGTGTGAAACACTTGTGACCTTTCTAAAGCGTTTCGCTTCTCTTACTCTAAATAAGTAGCACCTTAAAATTATTAGTATAAAAGATAGGTGACTATTCTATGGATGTTTTTGTTGTTTGTTTCTCTAAATAAGAGACACCCTATAAGTATTAGTGTAACAGATAAGTGTTTATTCTAGGGATGTTTTTTGTTGTTTGTTTCTCCGAATGAGAGACACCTTATAAAAATTAGAGTAAAAGATAAGTGTTCATTCTAGATATGCTCCCTTTTGTATCGGAAAACGCGATAACAGCTAATGGTCATCCCAATATTTGGTATGAAAATCACACCAAGTTAAATTTAAAATAATAGAAAAGAAGATTCGAAATACCAATCACAGAAATTATTAAAATTCTTATTAAAGATAAGAAATAGTCAAATCACACCGTTTAATCCTTATTATAATATTTTGGCATCTAGAACACTGTTTACTATCCTGGACTGAAAGATAAATCAAATTTCTTCAGTCTTCATGCATAACCTGTTTTATTGGTTACTTACGTACTTTGTTGTGAATTTTCGTATGACGATATGTTTTAATCGGTGATGTTTTTTATGACTATTAACAACACTAGTGCTTTTACTGGTGAGTTTGCGAATAGGCCTAGCGTACAAATAGACCGACGTAATGTGGACTTGTGGATTGTTTACAATTTGTTTGAATGTTTAAGGTTTGAGTCACTGACTGTTATTCTACCAAAAATATAAATGTTCACTTGTCATTTAATAATATTTCCCTTTGTAATGCTATTTAGTATACGCGATATAGATAATACTATATCTGGTTAGTAAATAACCCTATAGTTATAAAGCACTTCGTATACTGTTATGGGACCATACCGAGTTCAAAAGCAGTGGATGAAACCACGTGAAAAGAATGCTATATCTTATGCCTCTGTTTCAAATTACTTCAACTACTATGGTATTATCTATAACTATAGGGTTACTTACTAACCAGATATTGTATTATCTCTAACTATAGGGTTACTTACTAACCAGATATGGTATTATCTATAACTATAGGGTTACTTACTAGCCAGATATTGTATTATCTATAACTATAGGGTTACTTACTAACCAGATATGGTATTATCTATAACTATAGGGTTACTTACTAACCAGATATGGTATTATCTATAACTATAGGGTTACTTACTAACCAGATATGGTATTATCTATAACTGTAGGGTTACTTACTAACCAGATATGGTATTATCTATAACTATAGGGTTACTTACTAACCAGATATGGTATTATCTATAACTATAGGGTTACTTACTAACCAGATATGGTATTATCTATAACTGTAGGTTTATTTTCTAACCAGATATATTTCTTTAATTACAAACAAATACAACGTGTGTTATCACTTTCTATTTATTCACGTACAAAATACAGAATATGGTATTTAATACGTTCATTTAATCGATAACTATGTTCTACGAATATTTAATGTTTCTAGTGATTTTGTTCTAAAAGACACTTGTATTTGTACTGTAATACTATTATTTGTTTTTTTTATTATGAAGATCGAATAATTAATATACACAACTTTTTAGAAACGTAATTCTAGAATAATTAGTTAGCTTATTTTTCAAAAATAAATTCTGCACAACATCTCTGTCTCTTACTCTCAAAAGTATCCACTTTTCCTATTCTTCGCTGTTTTGTATGGCAAACAATGTGCTGTCTGTCTGGTTTTGTCACATTCGTGATGACTTTAATTGTGATGAATATAATTGCGTACAACTTTGAAAGAATCGGATAAGTCCTTGAAACTGTTTAATACGTTTTAGAGACAAAGCACTGATTATAATATATAACAAAGACTGTCTATATGTGCAAAAACGGCTCGTTTGGGTTGAGAAAATATTTTACATAGAAGAGCGAACAACGTTTTGATCTTTTTCGGTCATATATATTTCTCTACAAGTGGGTTTTCTCGACATCACTGATCACAAAGACTGACTGTTCAAAAAACATTACAAATTTATTGCTTTCATTTTTTGTGTGTGGTTTTAAAATTTCGGTTACATATATTTACCAACAGACAACAACATGGCGTTTCGGTTACATGTTCTAATCAAGAGGTTATTTCAACAGGCAACATCTTAACCTGCAGCTTCATTATTTTTCCTCACTATGCCAGATTACATCAACGCAACAGGCAACATGCTAACCTGGAGCTTCGTTATTTCTTTTCACTCTACAAAATTACATCAACAGGCAACACGCTAGCCTGGAGCTTCATTGTTTGTTTGCACTATTACACCAGACTATGCTAACAGGCAACAAGTTAACCAAGAGCTTCATTGTTTGTTTGCACTATTACACCAGACTACGCTAACAGGCAACATGTTAACCTAGAGCTTCATTGTTTGTTTGCACTATTACACCAGACTACGCTAACAGGTAACATGTTAACCTAGAGCTTCATTGTTTGTTTGCACTATTACACCAGACTATGCTAACAGGCAACATGTTAACCTAGAGCTTCATTGTTTGTTTGCACTATTACACCAGACTACGCTAACAGGTAACATGTTAACCTAGAGCTTCATTGTTTGTTTGCACTATTACACCAGACTATGCTAACAGGCAACATGTTAACCGAGAGCTTCAATGTTTGTTCTCACTACACCATAATGTTGGCTTAATTGCCTAGATGAAGTGCTTAGTGTTTAGTGAATACTGTGTAAAAATTAAAGAGATCTGTTATTAAAAAAAAAAGGATTGTAAAATTTATTGACAGCTTAGCAGATTAATAATATGTTACACCCTCTGGTGTCAATACAACTATAGAAAATTGAAACAAAAGTCTTTAAAGCCGTGTGTTGATTTCTATAAAAAAAATCTTGGCTCGAATCCATTTTAAGGGTATTTTACACCTGATTGTTATATCCAATTATTGTAGCTACACAGTTATCGTTGCTGTCTTTAGAAATCTGTTACGATTACAACACTTTTCTACATTAGAAATAGCCACGTTTGAAGGTGTGTTTTTTTTTCACAACCACATCATACTGGGATGATATGAGTTTGACCTATTGATATATTTGAGAAATAAATTACAACGTTTCTTATAAAATTTGCTGAAACTAAATGATTCGTCTCATTTATTACAGGGATTCAAAACGATACATTTTCTCTCAAGATGCACAGCTTTTAGTGTTGCATGTAATCCCAGATAATTTTTTTATTTATTATTGAATTAAATATATGTCAATTTTTGAACCTTTCCATAAATCACATTATTAGTGCCTTTATCACATTTTACAAAATAAAAGTTTGTGAGGGAACATGTAATGTTTATAGAATGCGCTTGTTGTTAAGAAGTACGTAGAATTCAGTTTACTTGTAGTTGTTTTTATTCCATTAAATATTTCTAACAGTTTTATGGGCAGAATTACTTCAATCAAGTTGTATGTTCCTTTCTAATTTACTTTACTTCTGACATATTTAGTTAAATTAGGTTTTCAGTGGAAACTCTTAGAAACAAATGATTTTCTGCCCATTATAAAAACAAAATCCGATCATTTGTAACCAACATGACGATTCTCTGCACCCAGTATTTCTAATTCAGTATTCCATCTACTGAGAGGCAGATGTCTGGATGAAAGGTTCGCATTTCTAAATATTATCTTTCAAGTTTTGAAAATTTATAATAAAAACCTGCCTGGACACTAAGTCCAAAAGTTGTCGCTGGAACTATATTGAAGTGTTATTAAATATAATGACCATTATGATATCACGCTTAGTGGTAAAGAATCTTTAAAACCTAATTATCATCAGTTAAGACTACCAAAATAATCACCGATATGTTACTGTTAGCGTATGACCTGGATAAGTTATTTTATATGAAATAAAAATATTAACGTTGGTAAAATGACCATCACAATGCAATTCCCGTTCATTGTCATTGAAGTGTAACAAACGTTTCTCTCACAAACTAATGTTGCTAGAAAGACCACCAGCCTACTTCTCCCAGTTCTTGTCATTAAAGTAAATTTAAGGTATTTACATAGAGTGCGCTACTGTCGTGACCTCGTGGACCGTAGTTCCAGTTATTTTCGCAAATTAAAGGACTGCTGGAATTGACACCTACTCTCGTGTTTTCAATCTGATTCTAAAGTAAAATTTCTGCACGTGAATTAAACTACGTACTAAATTAACGAGTCACTGCCCCAGTAGCTTTCTATGTATTGAAACAACCAATACTATGGCTTAAGTATATATCTGATCTCTAGCAATTTATCAAATATAGATTGTATTTGCCAACTATTCTTCAAACAGAATAACATGAATATAACATCTAATAATCAAAGTTATATAAAGCGTTATTCACTAAAACCAGGGAGAAGTTGGAATTCATATTACCTGTATATATATAAAAATTCAATAATCTAGGAGCAAAATGTTTTTGTCATTGAATTCGTGGTTTAAGAAGTTCCTAGATTTAAAAGTAAAAATATTATTAAGATATTAAGTTGGCCTTATATGAATAATTCACGATAATTTATTTTGATTATTCATTGTTTTTAGTAGAGATGTAAATGGATCGGAAGAATATGACAAATAATTTCTTTTTATTCTTAAAAGAATGATAGTATTTGATGACCTAAGTAAATTTGCATATCTGCGAAGAAGACAATCACTGTTTTATATACTTCTAGTTCAAAACTTTATTATTTTAAAGAAAGTTTGCTAATTGGAATCCTATAAAATATCGCATTACGTGTCATATCTGAAATATGAAATGTATTGCATTAATAGAAGTATTTTTTTTTGCATTTCTTTCTTATTAATTTGTCTTTCTTTCTGTCACTCAACCAAGAAAACCCAGTCTAAAGAAATTGCAGTCAATAAAACAATTACTCTTTTATATGTTTTATTATTTCTGCCCATTTCTAATGGCTAATATTCTTTTGTCCTCAATACATGTTAATGAAGAATGATAAACATGTATACAGAACCACAAAAAAGGCCGTATACAAAAAAGTAGGTGAATTTTTGTCGTTGTGAAAAATGTGGTCACTCGTTCTGGTAGCTCGCAGAAAACGTCTTATTGGACCAGTGTGAGTAACGTCAGAACAAAGACGTTTCAGGATCTTTTGTTTCGTATTCCTTCACGTGCTTGGTACCCGAATCTCCTCGTATCGAAAGTAACGTTTTAATGAGTCGTAATTATATAAATGTTAAGAAATATATTTTTGTATCGATAAAACGTCATTGCTATTGTTATCTGGGAAAACCTTGAGAGATCAGTTAGATATTCATGTAAACAAAACTTTCACATGTTTAAGTGAACTGATATTAGAGTTGCTCAAGGGCGTCAGAGGAACAGGGAGGGAATATCAAACATTCCAGGAAATTGTGTCACTGTACCCCAATTTGCCCTACCTACAGGTATAAAGACGGTGGTTGTGATCGTTCTTGGGAGAATCCTACAGTTACAGCTTCAAAACAGCCACAACATGAAAACTACGGTGAGTTTAGTTTAATTACTGTTGACTCACATGTGTTTGTATACTACATGTTTATGAGAAGTAGAGATTATATTTTCCTACATAGCCTTTTAAAACCCACCAGACAAGAGCGAGATACGTCATCACTGAAGTCAGTTGCATTTGTGGGCACGGCATGGCCAAGTGTGTTAAGGCGTGCGACTCGTAATCTGAGGGTCGCGGATTCGGATCCGCGTCGCGCCAAACATGCTCGCTCTCCCTGCTGTGGGGGCGTTATAATGTGACGGTCAATCCCACTATTCGTTGGTAAAAGAGTAGCCTAAAAGTTGGCGGTGGGTGGTGATGACTAGCTGCCTACCCTCTAGTCTTACACTTCTAAATTAGGGACGGCTAGCACAGATAGCCCTCGAGTAGCTTTGTGCGAAATTCCAAAAAAACAAACAGTTTAATTTGCAACAAGACATGAGTTGTCACAATCTTTTGTGTTGTTTTTTTGTAGCGAGCTCGATGTTTTAACATTAATTATACTTTGCTTCCTTCTAATTTTCTTAAAACAGTCTTTTCTTATGTAAGCAAGTATTGCTCGAATCGTCACCAGGATATTATTATCATTATTATTCCTTATTGATATTAGAATGAAACTGCCTTTGTTATTACCCAAACAAATGTTACTTTGTTTGTTTGTTGTTTGTAAAATATAGCTACACTGGACACTCTGTGCCCATCGCGGGGAATCTAACTCCGAATTTTAGAGTTCTAAGTCCGTCAATTTACCACTGTCCCATCCAAGGATACGTATTGTTTAGAATGACCATCAAGATAGTAATTTCCTGAAGTTAATAAGTGTTACAGTAGTTTTATATTCGGACATAGCAGTGTTGTCAATTTACTACAATATATTCGTTACAGCTGTAAGCTGCGAGAGTTTAGATAATTATCATGGTAAGTTTTAAATACATGTTAAATAGCTTGATAATGTAAAGCTGATACACTGTAATAATAATTAATGACAATGAATATCATTTGAAAGTTCACGATTTACTTTTGTTTGATGTTTTTACTAAAAATCCGTAACAAAATACAACACTTATTACTCACTTTTAAGAAGATTTGAAAGTCAATATTTTTTGTTTTATTGTTATTTGCTATTAAACACAAAGCTATACAGATGACTCAATCCACCAAAGGTATCAAAATCCGGTTTGCTAACAGTATAATTCCTCAGACATGCCACTGGGAGGCAATTCGGAAAACAATTAATTTTATCCACAGACATGAAAAACAACTAATATCCTAAGATCAGTGTAACTTATAAGTTGGCATGAATTATTTTTATAATAAGCTAACAGTCTCAAATTCCAACGTATCTATTCAACAGTTTTTTTTAACATTTTATCTGATTCGAGAAAATAATTACGTTTCAAGTTCAAAAGTTGACCAGATGTGTTGACCAGATGTGTTTCGTTTCTTTTCAACAGCTCCTGCTTCTGGCTCTGTGTACCTTTTTGGCAATTGCTCACTCGGGATATCATGGATACCCAGTACATCTGGGTTACAGATATGGACATACATATGGATATCCTATCCGCAGTTATCATTATGGGCGAAGATATGGTTTTCTAGGCCGACCTTTTCGTACCTTTGGTGGCTATCCTTATCATGGAAGATATGGCTACGGTGGTTATGGGCATGGTCGTCGCTATGGTGGCTATGGGTATGGGCGTCGTCACGGGGTATATGGCTATGGTCATTCTTACTGGTAGATCCTACAAGGCATGTTTTAAAGTGAGTATCAGAAGATGTTCTTGTTTTTGAATTGGTAACTGTTGTAAGAAACATAAACAATATAATACTAGTTTATAATAAGTAACACTATAATAAATTACAAAGCATCTAAACGTTAAATCTCTGTTTTGTGATGACACTTAACTTTATAAAAAAAAACTCAGCAAAATTTCTTCCCAGCTATGCTGTATATTGAGAAAATAATGTTTGAAAGAGATAAATGTGTAATTTTAACGGATTTTATTTTCGATGAATGTGTGTGGGTCCATTTTAATAGGCCCGGCATGGCCAAGCGTGTTAAGGCGTGCGACTCGTAATCTGAGGATCGCGGGTTCGCATCCCCGTCGCACCAAACATGCTTGCCCTCTCAGCCGTGGGGGCGTTATAATGTGACGGTCAATCCCACTATTCGTTGGCAAAAGAGTAGCCTAAGAGTTGGCGGTGGGTGGTGATGACTAGCTGCCTTCCCTCTAGTCTTACACTGCTAAATTAGGGACGGCTAGCACAGATAGCCCTCAAATAGCTTTGTGCGATATTCAAAAACAAACAAACAATTTTAATAGGTTAAAACTGTTTTTCCCAGTTAACAAAACTTCTGTTTTTACTTAACAGAACTTGAAGTAATCCGTTGTGAGCGTCAGAACTATTACACTGGAACTCAAGTGGCAACATCTCTCAACGAGAGGATCGACTTCATTCTCTTACAAATGTTACCAATCAAGTTATAAAAGTTACACTGTCATCCAGTTATACATATATATATAATAGTTATGTATTATCAGCATTTTGTTACCTCCTGGTTATAAAAAAATAAACATATATTTGTGGCGTTTCGTCGTTACTTTCTTTTCTTTCTTGTCGTTTCATGACACAAAGTTCCACTGTTCACTCATTTTACCATGCATTGGAAATGAATGTATCAAAGGTTTTGTAAGAAATACTCTCATAGGGTTAGAGGTTAACACTCTACAATTATTACATTTGGTAAGGAATGTTCTTAAACAGAAGTACAGGTTAGTGTTACAATTGTTCAATTGACGAAGGAACATTCCTCAACGGATGAGCAGGTTAATATATTAAAAATATTGAATTCCATAACAAAAAGTACTTTTAAACGGAAAAAGATGTTAATAGAATATAATTATCAAATTTTGTAAAGTTTGGTTTGCTTTAAATTTCGCGCAAAGCTACTCGAGGGCTATCTGCTCTAGCCGTCCCCAATTTAGCAGTGTAAGACTAGAGGGAAGGCAGCTAATTATCACCCCCCCAACTCTTGGGTTAGTCTTTTACCAACGAATAATAGGATTGAACGTCACATTATAACGCCATCATGGCTGAAAGGGCGAACATGTTTGGTGTGACGGGGATTCGAACCTATGACCCTCAGAATACAAGTCGAGTGCATTAGCCACCTAGCCATGCCAGGCCCGACTGTAAAGTCTTGAGCGTTTTAAACTTGGATATAAAGATAATTTTTTTAAAATTAAAATTTGATATCTGCCAGGAGCATTAGCGTGTAATCCATCTAATCCTATACAGGGTACTTTCCGTAACGTACTCACAATTATAAATTTGTTTACAATAATTACTTCACTATATATTAAACCTTTTAAAACACTTTTAGAAGTTTCTAGGTAAGCTGTTTCACGATTGAAAAAATATATACACCTCAAGCTGATTGGGACTGTAAAACTATCTTGAAATTGATAAAGTAAAAATAGTTATATCTCAATGCTTGCTAGCGTTAATTATAAGGTCGTTTGTGTGTTAATATCAGACAAGTTCTCCATTGTTACAATTACCTGTCAAATGTTTATGTTAGGTAAGTTCTCCATTGTTACAATTACCTGTCAAATGTTAATGTTAGACAAGTTATCCGTTGTTACAGTTATCTGTCAAATATTAACGTTAGGTACTTTCTTCATTGTTACAATTAGCTGTCAAATATTAACGTTAGGTAATTTCTTCATTGTTACAACTACCTGTCAAATTTTAACGTTAGACAAGTTCTCCATCTGTCAACTGTTACCATATTTTAAATCACGACTACCCAAGTGAATTTGAAAAATAACACCCAATTTGTCTAATAACTTAAAAAACAAGTTGTGAATATACTAACAGACTTACGAAATATTACCTCCAGGTAAAGAATCATAAGATTATAAAACAGGTTTCGATACCCGTGGTCGGCGAAGGACAGACAGCTCGCTTATTGCGTAACAACATAACAACAAATAAACGAAATATTAACTTACCATTTTTATTTTACCAGTATAGAAGGAAGTTCTCCAACACAATCATTATTTATATTTTCCTTTTTCCATGCTTTACTTCCCTGGAAATTCCAACCTGAAACTATACACTAGACTGAACAAAGGAGGCTATAAAGGAAGTCAGACGAATAAAATTCTAAATTCAGACATGTAGTTTGGTCACAATGAAACTTCCAATATTTAGGATTTGCAGTAAAAATCTGGATTATTGTTAAGAATAAAATTAGGACAATTGCATTTCGGCTAAGTATAAGTAAAATTTAAAATAATCGCTGGTTGGTGTTGGTCAATTTTACAAAGTTTTTACAGATATTGTACCTTACATTTCACTATAATTTAGTTTTTTACGGAATCTGAAATAGATTCGTATTTCATCCACAGTGGGATAAGAATTTCTTAAAGACTCGCAAAACTTAGAGTTTTCACCAGGTGGCGAGCAATTCAATGTTTGTTATTTGTTACAGAGAGTGGATCATCTCAATCAATAACATGATCCAACAAAAGCTATAACTATGCAAGAAAGCTCAGGGGAGCAATCTCTCAAATTTTGTACATCTGATGTTTTTAATCATTTCTGTACTGAATTATTCTTTCTTCGAATGCGAAAAGAAATAAATTCGTATTAAATATTTATTGCAGCAAGGTAAAACAAGTTTGAAATTACGAATAGAAAAGCTTGTTTTATCGAGAAACATTCTTTTCATTCTCTTGTAAGATTCCATAGTATCTTCTTTTATTTTGTCTTAACTTATTTCTACAACAAAACAAAACCATCCAGTTTTACTTCTAGAAAGTCTTAGCTTTATTTTTTGATAAATCTAACCCAAACATTTAAGCTTTTTAAACATGTTAAGTTACACTTTGATAAACGTAAACCAAACGTTCTTACTTCTATATAGTCTTAACTTTATTCTTTGATAAATATAATATTGTTTAATATGTGAATGTTGTTGTTTTTTCTAATATTAAACATAGAATAGATACCGTGTTTCTCCGAAAATAAGACAGGGCTTAATTTAATTTTCACTCCAAAATATGACACTAGGGCTTATTTTCGGGGGAATGTCTTATTTTGATATATTAAAAGAATGAAGTTACAAAGTAAAAATTATAAAAAACTATTAAACTAACCATTTAAAATAAACTATTATTAAACTATTAAACTAACTGATAAATACTTAAACAAACTAATTAACTAACTATTAAACTAATTAATAAATTAATTTTTTTTATTTCTTTCCTCTTCCTGCCACTCTTAACTGGGGCTTATATTAAAACTATCCCCATCAATCACACTAGGTCTTATTTTATGGGTAGGTCTTATTATTGGAGAAACACGGTACTGCTACGACTTTTGATTGGTCTACTTCAATCGTAAGATCTAAAGGCGTTCTACCGCTATTACCCTGTAAAAGAATACATCATATTATAATTAACTAAATATATATAAGAAGTGATAAATATTTAATTTTTCTACATGTACAACGTAAACTAATTCGGACGATTAGTCTAACAGCTTGTGTTAGAAGGAATTTTAACATATACAGTAAAAAGATACCAACCTAAACGGTTAATCTATCATGTTCTATTGAAACGAAAATTAATACAAACACAAAAAGGAAGCCAACCTGAACGGTCAGTCTAACAGATAGCGTAAGTTTAAGGAGGCTTTAACACTTATGCAGCATTTAGCCCAACAAACAATCTATGCTAGAATGAACTTTAAAACGTGCCAAACAGAAACCAACCTGAGCAGCTTGTCTAGGACCTTATTGCAAATGTTCTAGTTCCCATAAAATCGAGAATTAGTTGCTGGCTCTCAGTTTCCGACTCGTATTTGCCATGAGAATTGGCTGCACAGTTAAGAACAGTGAATTCTGTCGTGAGAAATATGTGTAATGTTAGTTTTATACCCTGAACATTGATCACCAATTAGAGAGAACTGAATAAAATCTAAATTTATTTTTTCTATATAAGCAAGCAACTCAGATCATATACAGAAAGTAAAATAAAAGAATGAAAAAAAGCACAAGAAAATAACTAAAGATATTTTAGCAACGTCTACAAGTCGGAATTGAATTGAAAATATGATGTACACTCGTGATGTAGCATTCCGAGTCACTTTTGACTTGATAAATTTCTGCCATAAATAAGGTTTGTCTTATGATTCTAAACAACGAAAACGAGACAAACTCTTATATAATACTATTTAGCATCAAGATTTTGGATGTTTAATTTTGTTCACTGTTGTCCAGACAAACATTGAACAATTGGGAGATACCTATTGTCTCTACAAGAGACATAGGGAAGGGCTGTGTTCCTCTTACTTGACTCTTCCTAAACACAATGGTTGACTCCCAAGCATAATAATATTCTTACAACTGGATTACAGTGTGTCAAACCGATCCTCAAGATGTTCTGTAATAATATTCTTACAGCTGGATTACAGCATGGCAAACCGATCCTCAAGATGTTCTGTTATAATATTCTTACAGCTGGATTACAGCATGGCAAACCGATCCTCAAGATGTTCTGTAATAATATTCTTACAGCTGGATTACAGTGTGTCAAACCGATCCTCAAGATGTTCTGTAATAATATTCTTACAACTGGATTACAGTATGGCAAACCGATCCTCAAGATGTTCTGTGTTGTGTTTGTAACATACGAACATAAAATGTTCCATTTTCCTTTACAAATATTTTTATTTGTGCATCTGTTTATACTCGTACTTTCAAGCGAGTGTTAAAGTATTCAATCCAATTTGTTTATAAACATAAATTAGTTAATTTTACACAATAAGCTTTCTTGAGACTAATTTACTGTTCCTGAAGTATAAATAGTGATGATATGTTAAAACCACAGTTTCTTAACAATGTTGTAATCACTGGAAATCACGTCAGCTGAAACTCATTAACCAGAGTGTGCTCACAAGTTCAAAACGGTGTCAGTAGGTTACAAACACTGTAAAGTTAACCATAAAATAAAAATGCCTACCAAAAGATGTGCGCAATATTCTCCAGATGTTAAACGGACTAAATTCTTAGCCGACAGATTAATTTGTAATTCCAGTTATGTCTTAAGCAGGGGACGTATATTATGTAACACGTGTAAATTATATTCCATCAGTTGTTGACGACTTAGAAGAGTGCTGTCAACAGGTGTGACTCAGAGCTCCACATTGTACGGTCGTGCAAGAAGAACGATACCAAAGATTATTATAACCTGGTGTTCATCCACTACGTCTTGCCAGATAAATGTTAAGTTGTTCATAAAAGTGGACAAGACCATCGGGGTTTGTGTGAGACGATGTCCTCCAGGAAAGGAACTGGACCTTCAGCAATCTTTTTGGAAATTCTGAAAGTCCCAGTACGAAAACCTGAAGCAATTCTATACAAAACATAAATGGAATCACGCGTTATTAAGCTACATCCTTTAGGTGTTTTGCTTTTTCCAACCTTTATATATATTATAAACGTTACACTATACCGGTTTTATATTAAGTATCGTTTCACTAGGTATAACCATACAAATTCATACAAGATTGATAGTTACTATGTATGCCACAAACACCATTACGTACAGCATATCTACTGCACTGATAATCAATAATCATGTCATTATCTATTACACCGATAGTCAGTAACAATGCAACAAATACCATAACGTATAGAACAATCTGCTACGTTGATGGTCAGTAAGTATAGAGTAAACAATAAGATTTAGAAGATGACCACACACTTGTGCAGTCACTGACACTTTGTGATAGATATTCAACTAATTCATTGTCATTTTAAAGCTATGAATATGATAACATTGTATTTGGTAATAATACCCTGATGTGATGCTTTAACTAATGTTTTATCAAATTTCAATAAGACAAATAGAAAATCTAACACCTTGATACACAGAATAAATTAATTAGTTTATGTTCTACTTGCCATCTGCAGAGTTAGCTTCCCTTTTATTAGAGTTATTGGTAATATTTTAATACGATGTTAAAGTATTTCTAAACGTATTGCAATATGTTAATATTCAACAAAATTGAGAATGTCACTGTGTAACTTACTAACGTTTAGAAGTATTCTAACAGTATTAATTAACTCATTAATAAAAAAGTGAAGAGTAAAACTACTTAACATGTTAAAGTACTTGGAAGAGTGTCATGAAACTCATTAACATATAAATATATTGAAAGAGTACGGTATAATTTTTTAATATGTAAAAGTATTGGAAAGAGTACCAGAGTTTGCCCCTTAAGAAGAAAGGTCCACCTCTGGAGAGCGGATAATAGGGTTAATAGGGTTGTTACTCTATTTCTTTCAAAACTTCTTAGACCTACGTGTTTTTCTAACATCATAATTATTGGAACAATTATTCATTAACGAATTAACATTTAAAATTAAGGTAAAGGGTAATGGGAAGAACCGTGTTACAAATCGACATTGAATTTAACCAATGCATTTATTGAAAAAAAATTATTGTCGGTTAAAATTAAGAACGATGTAAAAACGATCTTTACATCCAAGATAAATATAAAACTATACTTTTATTTAAACTAACGTTTCGCTTTTTCAGCTAATTCATAGTTGGTTGGATGGATGTTGTTTTTATAAACAATACCACCTTGGGCTTACCTGTGTTCTATCCAAAGAATGAAACCCTGAATTTTAATTTTGTAAGCATATTTAAAGAGGAAAGTATCAAAAAGAGAATTTTGGTCAACACGAGTATGGACAATTCAGTTATAATATTCACTGTGTAAAACTGAAGAGTCCAACCATGTTATATCGAAGTTTTACTGTAACAAGGATTTTGTCGCGGCTGTTATGATTAATACCAAGGAGAATTTTATATGCAAAAACGGCTCGTTTTGGGTTCAGAAAACACTTCGCTCTTCTATTTAAAATATTTTCTGAACCCAAAACGAGCCGTTTTTGCATATAAAATTCTCAACAAGTGGGTTTCTCGACATCACTGATTAATACCAAGGGTTTGGTTCTTTGTACTACAACTATTTAAAAACACATATCAACAAGTCACACGACAGCCCCAGCAGATATAAAATCGTATTTGAATGACATTTATCAGAACTACGTTTGTTATTGTTTGACATCTGTAGGTAGTGTAGTGCCATTAAAAATTCATACCTTTTGGGGAAAACATATAACAGTATTTTCTGATATAAAATATTATTATACATATAACATTATTTTCTGATACAAAATATTATTATACATATAACAGTATTTTCTGATACAAAATATTATTATACATATAACAGTATTTTCTGATACAAAATATTATTATACATATAACAGTATTTTCTGATATAAAATATTATTATACATATAACATTATTTTCTGATACAAAATATTATTATACATATAACAGTATTTTTTGATACAAAATATTATTATACTCAAGTGAAACAAAGATTTAGAAAATTCAAGATGGAGGTATCTTTCATATTTAATGGACCAGAAAACAAACGTGTATAGATCAACTTGAGGATATAGGACCAGCTAGAAGGAGACTTGTAACAAGTCGTGTCCTCACTATACTAATCAAAGTGGAGCATTTCGTAAGAGGCGAAAATCCGCAAACATAATGGTAAATAGAAAAACAAAAACACATAGGCAATAGTTTCCAACATAATAAAGAGATATATTGGTCTGTAAAAGTGACAAGGGTCACGTGTAACAAGTTCCTTCAACAAAATAATCGTACAATGGTTTTACATCATAAATAACCCGAGAAAGAAATAGGAATTCATGCTGTTACATACAAAAACATACGGATAAAGTTTCCAGAATTTGTGAATTTCTTCGCGTCCGAATTTTTGAAAGATGCTGGGTAATCTTTGTTTTCATGTATTAAATTGATTATGGAAACCCTACGTGTTGGAATGGTAAGCTTTGAACGTGACAACCTTATGACGGAGGTTTTTGCAGCATAAACTGTGTTGCAGGGTTGTTGTCAAGGGTCTCTGTTGTCATACACAGCATAACCAAACTTAGCAACATAGATTAAACAGCATGGCAAAATTGTAAAATAATTTTAATATAACGTATTCAACCCTCAGTATATTAGAGACGTTGATTGAAACCATCACAAAACTCATCCAAATCTAATCTCACCTTGCCTTCATTGCTCATCTATCTTAAACAGAACTTGTTTGTATCCATTGTTTCTCATAATTGGACTTGTATATTGCCTCTGTTAAATGCGGATTGTTTGCAGTTTCTCTGGTGCGCTAAGTATTATTTCGTCAAGACCGGATGTCAGGAGTAACAACTACTTAAGACGGTTTGTCCAACTCGTACATTTTATAAATTCAACGTACTATTATTACTGTTCAGTAGAATCACTAGTCAAATAAATACATAACAAATTTATTCTCTTTGCTGAGGTTTTATTTATTATACATAATAAACTACCCACCTTTATCTCCCGCGTTATAACATCATAAGCATATCGATGACCCACAGGGGACATATCATAACTAATTACAGAATATCAATATTATGTCTCACATAAGTCAAGGGTATCCATATCAATGTAAAAATGTTTACAGAAACTCTGAAGATAATCGTGTTTATTTTGTGATGTCACAAATAACCACTCAATTCTAAATAGCTGATGCAGTGTTTATTTGTGCAAAATTCAAAACAAATAAAACGAATCTGAAAATCGCAGACGATTCTCTGCCTGTGTCCTGAGTTGTTAATCACGATAAAATTTTCCATTTATGTTAGAGGTTAGTGTTAATACACTAATGTTAATGTTTTAACTAAATGAGTATCAATTTTGAAAGAGAACTCATGGCTACAACCAGTTCATCGTTTAACAAGGTCAACAACTACGTTTATAGTGGTTTTTATTCTGGTCGGATCATGCTGACGTTAACATAGGTAGGATACAGCTCAGACTAACATCTTTGGTTTTTGTTGTTGTTTTCTGTCAGACGATACAGATGTCATGAACACTAGCACTTTTCGGTGTAGCAGGTAAGTGTAAAGAAACGACAAGCCGATTAACCTTTGTTCACAAAGAAATGAAAATATGTTACATATAATACTACATTAAGTTGTATTTGCCTAGCCCTTGTATACGTGCACTACAATATATGCTACATACAATAACAATAATAACAGATATCAATACCTGTGGTGGGCTGAAAACAGATAACCCGTTATGCAGCTTTGTGCTTAACTGCAAACAAAAAACTATATAATATTACGAGTACTTAATAAACATATGTTTTTATCCTTTGTATGTATGCGTTACATATAATACCAACAACACTTTTTAAATTATACTTGTGTAGCTTCTGCGTTTGTATGATATAACTCACGTTACATATCTAGATATATAAAAGCTATTGTCTGATTGCAACATTCAAATTATCTCGGAATTTTGTTGTTCTTATACCACTACGGTTGGGATTTATCATACCTATATATATATAATTTAATGAATGACTAGGCTAAGAACACGAGGTTCCAATATTAATGAAGACACGACATGCTGGGTTTCAAAGTGGTTAAGTCGTTGCAATGCCATTACAGGTTAAATCGTAGATTTTAGACACACGTTTACACCATCAAACCACTTCGTGATTTTATTTCAACAAAATACTTTTATTGCCATCTATGAAACAAATACTAAACTAAATTTCTTAATAAAGATAAAAAGAAAAAAGCTCAGAAACATTACGAACGTTCTTCTAGCAAAGCCACATCGGGCGATCTGCTGAGTCCCTCGGGAAGAATCGAACCCCTGATTTTTGTGTTGTAAATAAGTAGACCTGTACCAATAGGGGACTCTTCAGCAAGAGAAAGAAGAAAAAGATAGACAAAACAAAAGGAAGTAAAAATGACAGAGTCGAATAATCTCATAAAAAAAACAAATTTTGTTTGTTTTGGAATTTCGCACAAAGCTTCTCCAGGGCTATTTGTGCTAGCCGTCCCTAATTTAGCAGTGTAATACTAGAGGGAAGGCAGCTAGTCATCACCACCCACCGCCAGCTCTTGGGCTACTCTTTTACCGACGAATAGTGGGATTGACCGTCACATTATACACCCCCACGGCTGGGAGGGCGAACATGTTTGGCGCGACTTTGGATCGAACCCGTGACCCTCAGATTACGAAGAGCACGCCTTAACGCGCTAGGCCGTGCCAGGCTATTAAAAAAAGCAAAGAGACGAAGACGAATTGATGCTGAAAGACATGCAAACATGTTTTACCTCCCTTGTGCCATCCCCGTGTGTGGAAATGGTACATCAGGTAGTATATAGTACACTTCTACTAAGTATCTTATATATTATGACTTACC
Organism: Carcinoscorpius rotundicauda; assembly: GCA_011833715.1. Classification (NCBI taxonomy): domain Eukaryota; kingdom Metazoa; phylum Arthropoda; class Merostomata; order Xiphosura; family Limulidae; genus Carcinoscorpius; species Carcinoscorpius rotundicauda. The sequence goes on from CM022395.1 coordinate 92,695,687, forward strand.
AAACTTACTTGTTAGTCTGTGTTTACACAGGCTGTGAAACATTCGTTATTTTTATTATTAACTTATGCATTCAGTATCGAATTTAAAAATGTCTTAAATATATTTTTTTATAAAACAAAATGAGCATATGTCTTCCTGTATAACATTAATATCACTAGTGCATCAGAAATACTAAGCGTTTTATTTGGCTGTACAAAACATTAGTCAGATTTATACAGTAAATTCACCTCACTTAACTTTCAAGCACTTCTGTTTGTTATTGAAGAGTACTCGTGTTAATTGGTTGTCCAAAATGGCAGTCATGTTGGTAAATGATTACCAAGCAAGTCCGCCGGTTATTGTAGTAAACTTACCTTCCTTGAAAATATTGTAAAAATTAGGTTCATCACAAAACAGATGTACAGGATCTAAACTTGTTAAACTGTTGATTAATACCAGACGATACACTGAGATTGTATTTTCTGTAGTTAGAAGGTGGTATTATATTCCAAAACTGATGTATACTGTGTCTAAACTTAGATTGTTCTATTGGTTTATATCAGGCTCTGAATAAAATAAACTTGTTCGTGTACATATTTGCTGAGGTTAATTATTTACATTTCGTCTTTTAATGCTACAAATGTATCCTCACAAGATTTGGTAGACTTTTAGTAATGATTCCAAGTCTTTTGCACACAAAAAATCAGATTTATTTATGAAATGTTTTTACTAAAGAATTTTTTATGACTACCTCAAGTCTGTTTTGTTACTAGTCCAAGTGTATTTTCATTTTATGAGTGAAATTTTTTTTTTATCCCATAAATCTTATATATTATTTATGTTCTTTTTGAAACCTCCTAATTTAATTTCAAACTTTTGTTTTCAGTCAAACTTTATATTTTTTGTGTTATTTTCTATGCTCTAACTACAGGAGCCTGTCAGTTTGACCGACCACGTAACTACCAGCCAGAAGAATTATAAAATAAATATAAATTATGCTATTTTTGTTTTGGAATGAGTACAGATTATAACACGAAGCGACAAATGTGCACTCACGTTACCCTATGCAATAATATATAAATGACCTTTAGCTATTACAAAGTGACCTGTCTTGGCTGTGTTTGAGTTGATAAAATAGAGTCACATTTCAGTTGTATTACATATGTGTATAGATTATTACTATTTACAAAAACATTCTCAAATTTATTTATCTTAAAATAGAAAACAATAAATACCGAGCTAAATCAAACAATTATCTCTTTTTGTTGAGAAATTTGTACTAAGTTGCTGCTTCTCAAAGTTCGTTAAACCTTGATAACCTTGGAGATTTTGAAAAAATCTTCACGTTTAATAATATTTTGGTTATCAAATAGGAACATACATGAAAGAATTATATGATAATTTATCAAGTTTCGTTACTAAGGTGTATTTCGGTAAAAAATGAAATTTTGCGCAGACTGAAGACACGGTCTACCTTCTTGACACTTTGTTTTGAAAGAACGAGATGGAATCCTGACGCATAAAAATGGTTGAGAAAACATCTAGAAGTACATTCTGAGCCCTCGAGTAGTTATTCACATGTCATGTACACAAGTAAATATATATATAACGGACCATTTACAAAACTGGAAATAGGTAAACGGAACCACTATGTTTGATTCAGTAAAATTAAAAGACGTGAAGTTTTCATTTTATATTATTTTCATTATCTTTCTTTTGAGTTCCCTATTCAAACTGTATTATACACTTTGTATTTTTACACCAAAAACATTTAATTTACTCCCCAGTAGCACAAGGTCTGTCTGCGGACTTATACTACTAGAAACTGGGTTTAAATACCCATGATACGAAGAGCACGGATAGCTCTTATTGTAGCATTACGCTAATGAAAATTAGTGCTGATCGTAATACATTCATCTAACACCGGGGTACAAAAATTGTAAGATGTCTCAATGTGTAATGTGTTCTTACTTTCTGAGATAGTGGCGTAAGTGAGATACAAATTGCGTTACACTGTCCATCCAGCTTATCCTTATTTTTGCTCATATTCACAAGCTTAAGAAAAAAAAACAACAGAAGAGTAGATGTGAGTTATTTAGAAACTTCCGTCTTGAAAATTTCGGTCTTTTAACAGCAAACCCAAACAGAAAAATAAATGTTTATAATTATCAATATTATGAAACGTTAGTGTTTGTAATCGGTTTGTTTGTTTGTTTATAGATAATACAAAACTACACATAAAAGGGTTATCCTTTCTCTGTCCGCCACGGGTAGCGAAACCCAATTTCTAGCGTTGTAAGTACGTAGACGTGCAGCTGTGGTAGTGAGGGGGGACAGTTGTAATCGGAAAAGAATGATTCTGCTACAAAAAAAAACAAATAAATTATAACCCACATTACTACATCGTATGTTTCAGAAATAATTCCATTTAGAAGAGACTCTGCAAACCAAAAACAAAAGATAGTTTTATAACAACTGAAAATATTACCTAATTTTACTGTGCCATAAAAATATATCTTCATTTATTAAAAGAAAAACTGGGTATATTCTCTTGCTTTGTTTAGTTCGTAAAATTTCCGCTAATTTACTGTTGGTGTTTGGATATATAATACTCCAGGTTTGGATGTAACAGGGCCAAATTATCACATTTTCGAATACTTTATAATTTTTTGTTAAATTTCTCACTCGCTATTGAATAAGTAGTTTGCATTTCACCTCAAATTTGTATATTAAAATCATATAAAACATTTAACTCCACATTTCTTGTAATGTGAAACTATCATATTTTTGATTCTGATAGACTTTTAGAATCTTTAATGCACATGGTTCTGAATATGAGAAGACTTACAAACGTGAAGATGTTATTACGTACAAAATCATACTAAATTACCTCTCTAATCCCAGCACGAACAGGTGGGTTAAGACGCCGGACTTGCAATCTACGGGTCGTAAGTTGGAACCCTCGTTCCACCAAACATATTCAACCTTTCACCTGTGGGTCTATTATAATGTATGGTCAATCCCACTTTTCTTTGGTGAAATATTAGTCCAAGAGTGACAGTGGGTAGTGATAACAAGCTGCCTTTCCTTTAATTTTACACAACTAAATTACTTAAACCAGATAGTTGTCGTGTGACTTTGAGCGAAATAAAAAAACTCATAACTACTCAAGCATCATCCTTGTGGCAGAATGCAAATGCATCTGACGCAAGCGAGACAATCATCCACTTTTAGCTTGAAGTTCTTTTTAGTTTCTTAAAAAAATATTTTTATAATAATACTTAATAATACTTAAAAAATATTATTTGTGTTAATTTGTTTATTATTATAGAAAATTAGAAAAGGTTATTTCCTTTTCTGGAGGTAATTTTGTTTGTGTACTTTTTTTTAACTCATAAATATTATGTGTTCTGTCGTTTGGTATCAAATAAAAACTCATATCGTGTTTATTACTGATAACTGTTTCAGAAATAGTGTTAACTATGATTTTAACATGAAGATTTGACGGTGACAGTATATTTTAAAATGTACATTATTATTTAAACTATGTTTTTACAATTAAATTAACCTTACGTTTAGTGAGGCTAATTTTATTACTATAATGGAATTTATTTGATAATTATTATTGCTTTAAAGATAAAGTACTTATACATATATTTCACCTTTCTCTATAATAATTTATCACAACAATTTATTCACTAAACACGTGTATGCCGCATACTTTATTGTACTTTCCATTATATTGGGCCCGGAATGGCCAAGCGCGTTAAGGCGTGGGACTTGTAATCTGAGGGTCGCGGATTCGCATCCCTATTGCACCAAACATGCTCGCCCTTTCAGTCGTGGGGGTGTCATAAAGTGACGGTCAATCCCACTATTCATTGGTAAAAGAGTAGCCTAAAAGTTGGCGGTGGGTGGTGATGACTAGCTGCCTTCCCTCTAGTCTTGCATTGCTAAATTAGGGACGGCTAGCACAGATAGCCCTCGAGTAGCTTTGTGCGAAATTCAAAAACAAACAAACAAACATCCTTAACTATAATGAAAAAGTAAATATTTATAATAAAGTAACATTAATAAAGATATGAATAATTTCTAAATATTACTTGTATAACATTTTAACTTGTAGTATTGTATTCACACTGGAGACACTTCTTAAGTATTATTAACTGCTCTTACATATACTTACACATTCAACATTATACTTATGATACTTTGAAAATACTATTTTTCCTATAAACTATTATTGTTTAATTGCATACGAAACAAAGCTGTTTAATGAATACTTTTCATGTGTAATTTCCATAATCTGTTTCAACAGGTGAAAACATAAATTTATGTGTTCAAGCCCAGAGTACTAAATGTTGGATGTACACGAGTTTATAATAATCTTTGATATTTTTATGCCACTGGAAGATCTGAAGATTCAGGGGTGAACCTAATCAGGACCCAATAGAAAATCTGTGAAAAGACTCATGCCACATGAAAAATGATAAGTCGTTACTCAAACTTGTAGAGAATGGGAGAATGGACCCAGAAGATGTAATTAAGAGCGTGGAAACAAAGAGAGACTGAGTGTCTTTTGATGACAGATTTACGAAACTAAATTTGGTTTTCCATATCAATCATGACTAATTATCTATGCACAATTTTAAGAAAATTAACCTCAGCTTAACAAACTACCAAGAGATTAAAATGAAGATTCTGTTTGTCTGGTGACCATCAACTTGAATTATCCATAAAGTTTGACAACCACTCTATCTTATAAGGAAACCTGCAAAAATATGGAAACTGGACAAAGAGGAGGAAAAACACTTTTTTGTATTCTGAGTTGCCACGTCCGGTCAGCATGCAGTGAAGAAAGAAAAAAGAACGAATAAAGCAAGGAACCTTGAAAGAGTTTCCATAGATCATATTGAAGCTACCGCAAACAGGACATGTGAACATAACCAAAAGAATAAGAGCTTCCATGGAGGCCCAAGACCACTAAAATTGAAAATCACCTACACGTGGAAAGAGAGCATAGAGCAGTGGAAACCAATTTCTCAACGTTCCTTTAAAAAATGTAAAAAATGCTTTTTCCTGCATAATTATCAATGCATAGCATACCACAAAAAGTGAGTGTAAAATGAGACTCTTTCAGCATTATTAATGAACTAAGATAGGTCATCTTCCGAAGGAGTAGATTATGTCTGTATGAAGCCTATTGGGATAAAGTTAAAAGAAGCTAGTCATCCATACAATATTAAAAAAAACAATCCCAAGCTCTGACTATGATGGCCCGACATGGCCAAGTGTGTTAAGGCGTACAACTCGTAATCTGCGGGTCGTGAATTCACATCCCCGTCGCGCCAAACGTGTTCGCCCTTTCAGCCAAAGGGGAGGGGGTTAATATTACGGTCAATCCCACTATTCGTTGGTAAAAGAGTAGCCAAAGAGCTGTCGATGGATGGTGATGACTAGCTGCCTTCTCTCTAGTCTTTCACTGCTAAATTAGGGACGGCTAGCACAGATAGCCCTCGAGTAGCTTTGCGCGAAATTGAAAAACAAATCATAAACTTCCGTATTTTTACTTTGGCTAATACAAATAACAAGTGGATATAATTCTTCTGTTATGTTGCAATCTTAAACTTTTATTTCTAAATTTACACGTGCTTTTGGTATTAGTTTTCCCATAATATTAGGTATCTTGCTCAGACAGAATACTTGTATAATAAAGTATTAAATCCATAGTAATTTATAAATTTGAGAGAGGTGAATACCAGTCTGTGTCTGTTTAATACCTGAAACTTGAAAAACACATTTCAAGATGTGCATTTAATTATATTAAAACAAATAATTCTAATAGGAAATGGTTAAAACGAGTAAAATATAGGTAACTGTTTTGGAATTAATATTCAGAACTTTATTTTTATATGAAACATTTTTATTCATGTAAATCTGAACTTTAAAAATATCAAAAACATTAATTAAAAAATTACTTTAGGCTTCATAAATTTATTTTTGTGGCTCAGATATCAACTTAACATGTTATAGTAAAAGTATACAGATGTATTGTTTGTTGACTCGATGAAACTGTTAGAATGATAAAGTTGTTCTGTACTTATTACAATAAAACTAACTTGTGTGAGATGAAAATAAGTGACAAGAAAACAACGTTTTGTTCCCTTTTGTTTGATATTAACGAGTTTAAACAATTTCATGTGTATAAACATGTTGATTAAAGTCTAAACGATACAAGTTTTCACTGATACTTTTCAGTCTTAACACTTACTATGTAAATACATTATGTTTAATTGTGTTACATTTTATAATTTTAATGAACTTAAATGTGTTATTTTTATAATATTTATTGCATTTATTTTTTTAGTTCATAAAAAAACAGTTTAGTTTTAATAAAACCTTGTTCAAGTTACTTCTATAAATTAATTTAGTTCTCTCCATATGTTCAATTAAACCTCCATTCAGTTTCATTTAAAGCCCGAGATAATTTATGTTTGAAAGATTGTTCCAGATAACAAAATATCACAAAGATACGTCTTTCCCGCAGGGCAAGAGAGATGAAATGTACCTGCTGGGGTCAGAGAAGATTTTGCTTCTTAGTCCTGATTTCAGAGTTGTAAATTTTGGTAAATTCAATTCAGAAAACAATCCGTATGAAAATAATTTAGTTCATTCTATAATTTTACTATAAATGGTATCATCTTTTATACTAACAATCAGAATCAAAAGTGAAAAGCTTGTGATGATTGTCTATTTCACAATCTTCACTACGGTTATTTATGTAGTAGTAATTAAATAGAAGTATCAGAGCAAAAATTAACTTGTTCAAGGAAACTCCAACAGTTAATTTGCTATCCTGACTCATATTCTGAACCGTTTACTCCCTGTCTTCAAAATCGATTTCCTTAAGAAAAAAAAAAATCATGTTTGTAATGGCGTCTGTGTAAACCAGAAATCTTACATCGCAGTCTGATGTTAAGAGTTTTCTAAAAGTTCTAAGCTTGTTAAATATTCTAGTCTTATTGTTAGAATTTGAGGTAGTTAATTAAGAATTAAAACACTAGATGGGGCTAATGCATCTAATAATGAGGCTAATAGTGTGACTTTTTTTTATATATATATATATCTTGCAATGAAACGATTTGAATAATTCTAGTAACTGTTGAGCACAAAAAATGGGCTGGATTTAATGACCATAGGTCAATACGTCCAACAAAGACATTAATATAGTTGAAAAATGATTAGTTTTCTGCCCATTAAAGAAAGTATACTGAGTATAGTGTCCAAGTCTAGAACCAGCGCCCGCGTCGCGCTAAACATGCTCGCCCTCCCAGCCGTGGGAGTGTATAATGTGACGGTCAATCCCACTATTCGTTTGTAAAAGAGTAGCCCAAGAGTTGGCGGTGGGTGGTGATGACTAGCTGCCTTCCCTCTAGTCTTACACTGCAAAATTAGGGACGGCTAGCACAGATAGCCCTCGAGTAGCTTTGTGCGAAATTCCAAACAAACAAAGAAACGTCTAGAACCAATAAGAAACAAAGGGTGGAACACTTCTTCAAACGAAAGTGGTTGATATTATTCAATCAAAATTATGTTTCATTTATTAGCAGTATCATTACTATTAATTTAGTTGCAGCAGTCCTATAGAAATGTATCTGTAATAACACCTGTTATGGCAACATGATATATATATCGAACATTTTAGAACCTTTCCTGGCTTCAGCAAGTTTCACAACTTACTCATAAATTCATTTTTTTGTTTGTAAAAAGTGAACTGTATTTAATAAAATTTTATCTGAATACAGTTTATATAAATTGCATGTTTGAATAACAAAATGTGTAGTATATTTTGTTGTAATTAAATATTACACAGTATTAACTGCAATATTTGAAATAGTTTAGACTTTTCACGCTCTAATATCTATACTCGCCACTTATTTCCTGAGTATAGCTTGTTAAACATGTTTAACAACATATTTTAAAGTATTTTTTTCTACTTTTTGTAAACCAAAGATTTGATATACGTATTGATTTTTTTCAATGTTGATAATCTATAATTATTCATTTCAACCATCATAAGTAGTATAATAAATACACGAAATACTTAACTGATTTTTCCTAAATGCACACACTTTTCCTGGATGTTTAAGACGGTGATCGACTGTAGTTGTCTGGTAATGGAGTGGAAGTTATGGGTGTTGTTCTAACTCTAGGGGCTACAAGCTAAAGTACATGTTGATTGATACCGAATTACACTGTGATCACCCTTGGATTTTAATTAAATGTATTGTGAACATTTCTAGGTTAATCTGTTCGAGTACCACTAAGATATTTTTGAATTTTTGCCTCAGGGACCACAGGAAGAACAACAAGACCAAAATGGAGTTCGGGATTGTGGTGAATACCCCGTTGGTTGCAAAAATGCACGTAAATGGTTTTATAAAAAATAAAGAAGGTAAAACTGTTTGCTGTGGTTCCACTTCAACAAATGAGTCTGGAGTTGCCGCTCAATAAACCTCAGGTTTTATGACGTAAGATATGGGAGACAATTTTTAAAATCAGTTGAAAGATAGTTTAAAGGAAACTTGGAATTCTTTCCAGGCTTAGATAAGTGAAGGACAATAGCTCATCACCAAATATTCTTCTGCCAGATCCGGTTAAAATCAACTATAAATATAGCGTGATGAAGAGAGATGGGGTAGCATCTCCCAGCGAATATCACGAGTTTCAACTGATGTACTGCTAAGCTGATGAAGAGCAAGTTCGAATTCCATCAGGATAAAGAGACAGTTATAGTGATAGAGATGATCAGTCTAAAATGAGAGGCGACTTCTCTGCTAAATAATTGATAGCCAACAATGGAGGGATGAAACAGAAGTGTTCAATGATCAAGAACATTTTCATAGAAAGTACCAACGTTGCTTTGAGCACCAGCAACTTCCTGGCCATTGGATAGCCAGATAGAAAATGGAAGGGAAGTATACTGCTCACTGACCTTTCAACTCTTGCGCCACATGATTTTAGAACTAGTGGAAGAAGAAATGCTAGTGGTTAACTTAATCCAAGATTCTTTCTGGCTTTGTTGTCTTACCTGTCGAGCACGGGCACGGGTCCACTGAAAAGCAATGTGGTTTGAAAGTATGGAATTCCTACAAAAGATATTGCAGGTCTGGCCTGTTTTTGAGCCTTCCGTGCCATTATGGTGAACAGGACTTCACGATGGACGAGAATACCGTGAAAATCGTGTTAAAATTTTAGGAACAGATTTAGCAATTGTCTAGACAATACAGTCAGTTATTGCAGCCACACAGTTGTTTATCGATGGCTTACAGACGACAGCAGGATCATGATCCGAAAAAGCAGTAAAAGAGAGCCAATTGGCCGGGTCCAGTTTCCACCGAGGCGCGCGGGTCGGGTGGTAACAAATCTCCCTCACTATCTACCCTCCAAGATAAGTAAAGGAGAGCAGATGGAAAGGTATATAACAGTGAAATACTAACTAGGTGCAGGGAAATAAGTATAAAAACCAGTATTGGAAAAAGAAAGGTTATAAACTGGGAACATGTGCTCTGAATAACGACCATCAATATCAGAATCACCAGAGAGAATTATGTCCATTAAAGTCCCAAAATTTAAAAAGGAGGACAGCAATTGCTCAATGATAGCATCAAGGTCTGATTGACTATACTTCTCTCTAGGTGACAAGTTGAGAGAACACACAGAGATGGTACAATCCAAGTAAATATGGATGCCTACGGCCTCCAGGAATTTACTGTGTGATGAAGACAGGACAATACACGTGCTGCTCGACCAGTAGTGCCACCACTCCATACTCTCATCCATCACACAACCTGTCATTCTGGTATAAAAAAAATTCTGCTGAAAGTTGACTCTATCAACAGGTTTCAGAAACATTTCCTGTAAGAAAAGATATACAGATTGATAGGAATCAATCAAGGCTTTAATGTCATTCAAATTAAAATAGAAATCTTGACAGTTCCACTGTATCAATGAGACCATTTTTATTCTAGTGGGCCCCCCAGTGGCTCAGCGGTATGTCTGCCGACTTACACGCTAAAATCCAGGTTTCGATACCCGTGGTGGGCAGCGCACAGATAGCCCATTGTGTAGCTTTGTGCTTAATTCAAAAACAAAACAACAATTTATTCTAGTGGAGGAGAGCTGGGTGGCGAGCTCTTCAGTTTACAACCACGTTGTATTTCTTATGACCTCCATGGATTCTGTCCTGGATAAAGTGAGCAGGTCTCTGTTATTAGCTATAGATTTCAGACACTGGTCAAAGAATATAGAGACCCAAACATATACAAGCATCTGTGGCCAAATAAAGTGGACCAGAGCAGTAACTGGAAGAAATGGTGGGCAAACAGACATGAGTATACATGGACCTGTCAACACGTATATCAAAAGAGAACACAAAGACTCGGCACATGGTTTGAAAACAACACTGTTGGACTCACGAAAAAATCTGCTTGTATTCTCTTTGAAGCAGTGAAATGTAGTGCAGCAGCATGCGTCCGAGATAGAAGTGAGGACAATAAATTCCTAGACTCTGGGTAAGAAATCCTGTGAACTATTGCTAAATGCTATACCTCTCTTTCCACCGCCCACCTGAGGCATGAACAAAAGTAAGAAGAGTAAGTGCCACTACAGTTAACACCATGACAATTCACTTTACATTCGTAGGCATCATGGTCTTTGCCATCACAATAAGCACATGTCAAAAAACCATGACACAATATTTTTGAGTGACCAAATCACTGATACTGGAAACATCGAGAGGGTTGAGAACATATGGTCGTGTCTTGTAGTTCAGATAACCCACCTTGACAGTGGCAGGTGGATAATAACCTAACTGTAAAATATTGGAACAGTGATAGGCAACATAATTCCGTTTTTGAGAGTGAAGATATACACCCTTTTGTAAATTAATTAAAACAAATGGTCATTTTACTATATATTCAGCATGGCAGCCAGTGTAGGACTCGCTGAATTGCTTTAAAAGTCATTTTTTTCTCACACAGACGGCATCATTACCTGTGTTTTGCAGTACGATCGATCTATTTTTGGGATATATGACGAAATTTTGAGGAATATTACGTCATTCGAAGTGGCGTTGGAAGGGCAAGGAGGCCAGTCAAAAGCTTCTTACCAACTCAATGAAGAAAAAACGGTATCAATGGGGTCTAAAATACAAGAACTGGATGCGAGAACAATGAAGGAAGGTGTTATTCAGTGACAAGGCTAATTTCTTCGTACAGGGTCAAAGAAGTCTGCATGTTCGCAGATCTCCAGGTGAAAAACTTCGAGAATCGCACAACAATCAGTTCGTAAAACATCCCTTGAAGAAGATGTTTTGGGGCTTTTTCAGCTACTATGGCATAGGAGGCTTACATATCGTAAAAGATATGATGCGAGGATCACAGTACATCGAAGTTTTCCAGAGAAGAATCCTTCCAGAATTGAAAAAGATATTTCCAGATGGATCTGGCATTTTTCAGCAAGATCTGCATCCGTGCCACACATCGAAATTTATGAAACATTTTATGACTACAACGCAAATAAAGGTGCTGGACTGGCCTGGAAACTCTCTGGACTTAAATCCTATTGAAAATCTTTTCGCGATTTGTAAAGAAAGACTTCGGGGAAAAGACTGTACTACGAAAGATAAGCTAATAGAAGTGTGGTACCGCGATCTAAAAATTAGTAAAGATTGCAGTCAACTCGTGGACTCGATGCCAAAGCGGATTAATGATCTTCTGAAAACTAAAGGTGGTCATATCATGTATTAATTTGTGAGTAATTTTTGGATTTTCAGAAATAAAACAAAAAATTGAAAAAATCGTAATTTTCCGTCTTGTTTCAATTAATTCGCACAAGGGTGTACCTCACTGCAGAAACTCCTTGTGTGGAGAAAGCGGCGAGAATATTTGACTCGGGGATGTTTTTTTTAGTCGCTCTCAATAATAACTTATTGTAAATAATTCAAAGAAGCCCGGGCAATAGCTTCAATGGATATATCCCCATTGTTATTTGAATGTAAGGAGAGTTTATTATGTTTTGGAGTGGATGTTTACCCCATGTTATTCCCATAAAGTAGCTTCTTGACTGATGTATAATGCCAGAAAGTTCCTCTAGTCCCTTCTGAATAAAAAAGGGAGGTACTTCCCTCAAAAATTTGTCTGACAAAGAACGTTGTATGAGAAAATAAAGTGCAGGTTTAGAAGAATATGAAGACTGTTCTTCAGAGTCATCAAGAAGTGGTCGTTTACCAATGAACAATTTTTATTAATTTATTTTTATTTGAATTTCGGGAATCAATAGTAAAAGAAAAAAAGATTCAGTGCTCATAATGATGAAGCCGTAAGAGGGGACGTATTACAATGCCAAAAAAGGACAGTGCAGCAACGCAAGAATTTCGTGAACATTATACCAAAATGCGAGCGTTAACACAATGCCCACAAATCCCATTAAAAACTTCTAACTCTTGAAACTCAGTTGATCCTAGTCCAAGAGGACCAGCCAACTGACCCTTATGGATCAACCCAAGACCATCCATCTTCAGGAATTCAAGGCCAAAGTGGCTTACCGGGGTCGGACCCCTCAACTCCTCTCTCTTACGATCTTCATACAAACACGTGGATAGATATTTAGATCACAGAGACAATAAATTAACAATACAGAACCTTCTACATGGACTGAAATCCATCTTGAGGGATGTCTATGTATAAACATTGGCAATACAGTTCTGTTTCTCTTTAGATTAATAAGAAACAATAAACGTCAGGCCTGATATTTTTCAGAACAGTTGTAACAACTTAAGTAGATAGAGTAGAAGTAAAGTTAACAACATTGATGAGTTTTAGAAGTACGATACTCTTCATAGTAACTTACACATAGATCAATTTTCAAGTAACCTTAATTAAACCATTGCTGAGACATAATGTACACCTTCTATTTTCTTTAAAAATGCCGGAAAGTACTCAAAGTACTCCTCTGCTTTCAGTTGGTAATTTGATGACGGATTTTACTGATTGTAAGTAGAACTTCTTCTGTTTGTACATTTCCTTGTCAGCTACCTGTTTAAATATTAGAAACAGACAGATTAACAGTTCTAAAGGAAAGCTTCACACACCTTTTCAGAGTTTGGCATCATAGTTACGGAAATGATATTTCAGATAAACACATCTCCTAAACTTGTTGTAATCCACAAACACTTGTGACTTCCTGGTTGTGTCACCATGTCTTTGTGTCACTTCCGTTGCTTTTGCACTTTTCAGCAGAGAAAAAGCATGAACATCTCTTTTACCAATCCATTCCCAGCTGTCAATGAGCCAAAGTTGAAAAGAGTGACTGTCCTCCCTTTAACTTTTGTGTAAATATGTTTGGGAAGTGAGCTCCCTCCTTCCTACAAGTATCATAAACATAATTGCCAAGTGAAAGTGTCTTATCAAACAGATTTTGATACGTATCAAGTATCTGTTGTTGCATACCATTTGTTGTGTATAGTCTGTTGGAACAGTAGCACACGTAGTGTACATCTGGTGTCTAAAACATAAATTGTTATTAATGATACCCAATCCATAATCTTTGAATGTTTGCGTAAAAATAACAAGTATGTCATACAAAATATAGAAGTTTTAGAAACTGAGAATTATCTTGCAATAATGGAGTTGACAAACTTCGTGCAACCCAGCAATATAGAAAGGCGTTCTATCTGTAGAGTAAATGTTTTATAAGTTATTGATATTCTGAATATTTGATAAACAAGAGAAATAAAAATATTAACCTCACTGTTGTGACATATAGGCATAAGTTTACAAGTGATATTTAAATAAAACATTTCGTTAACGGTGTAAAAGTTAACGACAAATCCATGGAGTTATTGAATAAACGTGATAACTAAAACAGATACAAAAACTTGACTGAAAACTATAGGCCTTATGGTACCTTACCGCTTGAAACATAACTGCCTGATTTATCATTGACTTCAATGTCGACTGAACTACTCGTATTTCTGTTCAAGAAAACTATTTCATTACTCTTCTCATATTTAGATGCACACCCGTAAGGCGTGCGACTCGTCATCTGAGGGTCGCGGGTTCGCACCCGCGTCGCGCTAAACATGCTCGTCCTCCCAGCCGTGGGGGCATATAATGTTATAGTCAATCCCACTATTCGTTGGTAAAAGAGTAGCCCAAGAGTTGGCGGTGGATAGTGATGACTAGCTGACTTCCCTCTAGTCTTACACTGCTAAATTAGGGACGGTTAGCGCAGATAGCCCTCGAGTAGCTTTGTGCGAAATTCCAAAACAAACCCATATTTAGAACATTCTAAGTATTTTAAGACAAGTTTCATAATTTTTTTATCCTTATGTCATTAAACCCCCATCTAACATCTAAGTTAAAGCATTGAAAATATAGATTTCAACAATAACTTTAAGGAAATAAAAGCTAATTTATAATTCGAGCATCTCCCCCTATGAAACAGCAGTAAGTTTACGAATTTCCAACGTTAAAGTCTGGAATTAGATTCCCCGCAGTTAAACCACCAGCTAGCTCAATCTGGCTTTGATCCAACAAACAATAAAAGTTGAACTCAATTGTAGTTTAATGGAATTGTAGAAAAATATTCGTTCCATCGAACACGAAGAGTTAGACTTAGTTAAACCACTTTGCACTTGACAGAATCAAGTTTTCTTTTAAAAATCAACTTCTTTGTAATGTTGATATAATTAAAGTTATTTTTATTCTATGATTATTCGTTGGATAGTTAATACAGTGAAAGTCTGTGGGATGTTTATCAAAGCTAAAACAATAATAAAAACTAAGTAATTGTTGTACCTGATAAGCTAGGTAAACAACCTGATACACTACAGTAACCTTTATAAAATTCTGTGTATCTGATAATAGATAAGTTTTAAAGTCGTGTTAAGTTACGTACGAAGCACACATAAGTGTTTCTATATAACAAGAAAACATGCATTATTTTAAATTTCTTACTCACAAATATTTTTTTTGCTCTTTACAAACCGTATTAAGATTTGCACATTATTTAAGTATATTTACAATTCAACATTATTTAATAATAGGAATTGGTAACATTAAACTTTAACTAGTACGTTATCAAAACAAAACCAGAACCGTCTTGCACAAGAATACGTAAACATAATATATATACTAATCAATGGTTTTCAAGTGCTGCGAGATTAGTAATTCCAGTGTTTTTCCGTACCAAATGTTTAGTTTTATTTTTGGAGAGATAGGTATACTTGAATTAATTTTAAATGTTTAAAAATTAAAGTCAATCATTAACCATTATAGGGTTGATAAAAGTACAAAATAAAACACAATAATACATAACGAAAACTCAATTTATGAAAATGCAGAAATATATTTTAATCAACATTCTTGAGGAAGATACATAAATCGTGGAGGACATATTTTCAAAATTAAAAGCAAAACAAAATATAAAATGTGTCTAACCATTCTGTGTAACGCTCAGTGAAATTCTTTTTAAAAATTAAAATTGTCGATCTAGAATTTATTTATGGTATTTCTTAATCGACATACATCGTTTGAAGGGACTTTAAACAAATACTTTTAAAAATTCGTCATTTAACAAATGTTTAGTTTTATACTTTGAGAGGTAGGTACACTTGAATTAATTTTAAATGTTCGATGGATGGATAGTAATTAAACAATTACTCTGTTTTCATTGAAAACATACATTACAGATTTTGTAAAAGTTACACTAGGGGAGGATTTTACACTTACTGGCATTAGAAGAACATTATAACTGTAGTAAAACTGCTTTTAATCATTTTCAGAAGTAATAACACGTACAGTAGTTTTGCTATATGATAATTTTCTTTACAAACATGTATATTGTATAATGTTTTATTGTTTTAGAACTGTTTCAGTAAATTGTGTTGTGTGTTTGCCAATATTTCATGGTTCTCGTACTGTTTCAGTGAACGGTGTATGTGTGTTTGCCAATATTTCATGGTTCTCGTACTGTTTCAGTGAACGGTGTATGTGTATGCGTCAAGAGCTTTATATATTATGAGTTGTACGTAATGTTACAAACAATTAAAGATTGAAGGAGTGTTCACAGTTTACTTTAATCCGAACGTTTGGATGAGGTGATATTATCAAATGGCACCTCGTAATTTCAAAATAACTTATTACAACTGTTTCTAATTCCTCTTAAATAAATATTTACTGGCTATAAACATAATTACGTCTTACATGTTTAAGTTTCTTTCACACCCTTTCAAAGACCTGAAGCCAGGAGTGGCTAAAGGTTAGCCTGTTGGTGTGCGTACTGCTGGACCAAAGCTAGGGCTTGTATGTTTTTCTTATAGCAAAGCCATATCGGGCTATATGCTCAGCCCATCGAGGGGAGTCGAACCCCTGATTTTAGCGTTGTAAATCCGGAGACATAACGCTGTACTAGCGGGGGGCAAGCTAGGGCCATCGACTCTATTTTTGTTTCGAATAACAATATTGGTGTCATTTAATCCTATCTGTCTGTTCCCTTTTTGTTTATTAGTTAAGTGTTAAAGACGGCTTTGTCAAAAGTCTAGAATAGTTTAATCTTATCTGTTTATTTAACATATAAGCGCGAATTTGTATTACTTAATTAATCATTAAGAAATCTCACTTTCAGATCACTTGAAATCGTAATTTAAATCTAACATTAATTTAATTACATTTATTTTTATCAGTGTTTCATTATCGAGATTTTCTTTAACCTTCCTCCTTCAAACAAGATATAATAAAAGTGAAGTATTCGATATTGCCAAAGATTTTAAACTAGAAGTTAAGAAGTCAATGAGAAAAAATTTCTATTTTGTAAATTTTTTATTTTACAAATAAAACCACTTTTCATAAAAAGAAATTCCTTCCATCTCAGCAAAAACCAATATGTGTTTAATCCTCAAAAGTTGTGGATTCTTCTAAAAAATCACAACCGATGGATCTGCTGTTCTGGGTACGGAGGGTGACTTTATTAGTTTTCCTCATCATAACATTTATTTAGCTTCACACCTAGTTTTGGAACCAGTTGTGATTGGAGTAAAACTTATTTTGACAATTAAGAATTTCATTTCGTTTCCCTTGTTTACTGTGACTTGTGCTGAGGCTAAGAAATAAAACCCAAGATGAATTATAGACACTTACTCGGAGAACGATATTTAAGATTTGTCTCAGATATTTTCTAACATGGATGAGATATTGTGGATGATTGTCCTACTGTCGGTTCCTCAGTGAGTGACAATGATGGATGTGAAGGATCTGGTTCGTTTGGAGAAGTTCTACTTGCTAAAAGTAAACTGTTCGTTGAGTAAGAAATCAACATGCAAATATTTTCACAATTTAAATATGCACTTCCAAAAACCAAGGGTAGAAAATCCCAATTGTTTATTTTTCAAAAATGGTGTCCTTGTGAGAAAATGGAGACCACCAAATGTTCCAGCTTCAAAATACTGGGCTGTAGCTTGCCAACTCATTATCACCCAAGAATATAGTCCTGATATATTAAAAAATACTCATGAACTCCTCATGGGAGGTCATTTAGATGTCAAGAAGACATGTGACAAAATTATAAGAGATTTCTTTTGGTCAAACATTAGGCAAGACGATTCACAGTTTCGCAAAATATTCGTACTACTCACTTGGTTGAACAGCCTAACCAGAAATTCAGTCTTATCAGAGATCAAATTTTATGTTTCAACAAATTCTTTATCGGCTTTGTGTTAAACAAATTAAATTTAGTCAATATAATCCAGAATAACTTGTGCTCATGAGAGGGCCGGCATGGCCAAGCGCGTTAGGCGTGCGACTCGTAATCCGAGCGTCGCGCTAAAACATGCTCGCCCTCCCAGTCGTGGGGGTGTATAATGTGACGGTCAATCCCACTATTCGTTTGTAAAAGAGTAGCCCAAGAGTTGGCGGTGGGTGGTGATGACTAGCTGCCTTCCCTCTAGTCTTACACTGCTAAATTAGGGACGGCTAGCACAGATAGCCCTCGAGTAGCTTTGTGCGAAATTCCAAAACAAACAAACAAACAAACTCATGAGAGGTTCTACTCTACTTTGAAAATTGTCATACAGGCTTCTGTTTCAACAACACGAAGGACTAAGATGAAAGAGTTAATTTACTTTTATTTGCGATTCGTGAGTCAGTTTAGGAGTCGTTAGTATTTAGCCCATTTGAGTTGGTGTAAGATGATTCAGTGACTTTTACATGCTTGTGAACTGACTCGTGGAAATTTTAAAACATAAGAAACTAGAATTTAAAATATTTATGACTGAAAGTCTGAAAAGCATAAGTTTAGTTCTGGTGACATGGATTTAGAATTGTTAACCATGGAACACCCACTCAGAGCTACGTTACATGGTCCCAGATTATTAACTCCAGACGTACTGAGTGGGAAATACAAGAGTCAAACCATAAGGGAAAAGTTTTCTAGAAACTATTGAAGATGTATTTCTTCACCGATTGGTCAATATTTATTGTTAACTTCTAATTTAGAAATAGTTTTGAAGGCGGAAATCACGGAAACTCTGACTGTAAGTGATCATTCCTCTATTATGTCCCATATTTTGCTGCATATGGAAATAAGGTATAATAATATTTTGTTTGCAAGTTTTAAAGGATGTGTAAAGAATTATCTGTTGCGAATTGAGCACCTGAGTTGAATGGAGGTAATTACCAAATGTGGAAAAATTTTAAAGTCAGATATTTAAATATTCGACGAAATATATTCTTCATAAAAAATGTAAATGTTAGTAAGGAAACGCGTTGTGCACAAATAATTTAAGGAAAAACATCAATTTAAGAAATTTAAATTGATTAGTATGACGGGAGATTTTAGAAATGAAATAGAAAATTAGGACATCACAAAGGTATGTGAGAAATGGTCGACTGTAAAAATTAACACTAAGGAGTTCTTTAATTGCGATAAAAGTAAAAAAATAAATGTTAGAATAGGGATAGCACCCTTGAATTGTTTCTAACAAAGAATTATATCTAATCATTATAAGATGGTTGAGTTATTAAATGCTGCTTTATTTCTTCGGTTATTCCTAATGATGATTTAAGCAGTAATCCGCATCCTGAACAACTGATAAATGGAAAAGATGTCAAACAAAATGGTCAAAAGAGATTGGAAATTTAAAATAAATCTCCAGTTCCAGACAATATTTCTCCAGGATTTTGAAGTGAGTTAACGATTGGATTTTTAAGCCACTTAATGTCATTTTTGTGAGTTCTTGAAGAGTGGAGAGAAACAAGAGGATTTGAATTTAGCTAATGTATCACCTGTTTTCAAGAGAGGTGATAAAAATTATCCGAGTAATTACAGACCATTTATTCTCACTTTAATTGTGGGAAAAGTTTTGGAAAGTCTGTTAAAAGATGATTTGGAAAGTCGTTAAAAAAAGCGTTGAATTTTATTTTTGAATAGTCAGTGTGATTTTGCTGAAAAAACTTGCCTGATAGTTTTTTTTTTGACATTCTTTAAGCCCCCCAGTGGCTCAGCGGTATGTCTGGGGACTTACAGCGCTAAAATCCGGGTTTCGATACCCGCGGTGGGCAGAGCACAGATAGCCCATTATGTAGCTGTGCTTAATTCAAAACAACAACGACATTCTTTAAAAATGAGGGTAAGATGTATCTGGATTTACAAAAGGTATTTGACGAGATGATTCTAAAAATTGTTTGTATGGGCGTCGGAGATAAGTTTTAAAATGGATGAAAAACTAAACAAAGAGTTTTAACAAATTAAGTTCAGTCCTACTGGATTAATGTCACAAGTAGGATACAACGCTGTTCAGTCTTAACTACTGGATTAATGTCACAAGTAGGATACATCAGTGTTCAGTCTTAACTACTGGATTAATGTCACAAGTAGGATACATCAGTGTTCAGTCTTAACTACTGGATTAATGTCACAAGTAGGATACATCAGTGTTCAGTCTTAACTACTGGATTAATGTCACAAGTAGGATACATCAGTGTTCAGTCTTAAAACCTTGCTCTTTTTTTATTTAAATGAATGACCTAAGTGAAAGAATAGAAGTTAAATTACTTAAATTTTTAGATGATATTAAAGTATTAGGTGTTTCTAGTTGTGAAGAGAACGATGCTGATTTACAAAAGGATTTATATTATTTATTGAGTTGAGTAGACAAATGACAGATGAGGATTATGCTGTTCTTTCTTTTGTTGCTTTTGAATTAAGCACAAAGCTACACAACGGGCCATCTGTGCTCTGCCCACCACGGGTTTCGATACCCGTGGTGGGCAGAGCACAGATAGCCCATTGTGTAGCTTTGTGCTTAATAAAAACAACAACAACAACTGTTCAGTTGCGTTTCGTGTGTCTTTGTTAGATATGTGTGTATTGGTTTAAATTTGTTAGTGTCTGATAGCTTGCTCAGTTTATTCGTTCAAACAAAAAATGGATATATTTTTACAAAACTGAATGTTCCATCCAATTTTTCTGATCACCTGTTGGTGATGTTTCGAAACATGTGAAGTGTTCAATATATGTATATTTCATTCCATTATCAGCCTAGTCCGCCATATCTCTGAACATCGAATGTTTAAGCCTATCAATAGATAATCCTTATTGTTTAATGTCAGAAACATCCCTCTTCAGTACACATTCTGAATTGTATCTTACTCCTCCTCCCCACTTACGTTGCTTACAAGTATGACATTTAGTCAAAATTTAAGCAGTAGAACCAATATACAAACTAATATACTCGAATAAAATGTTTTCATTTGGAAGTTAATGTGTCTAATCCGATGTCGCGTGCAGCCAAGAAATTGTATTTTATGATACAAACAATGTAATCAGATTGATGTTACTGTCATATGATGGAAGTTTTTCTAAATAAGCTTTTACACGACTTTTTAACAAAAGCAGAGATTACAAGTGTTCTTTGTAATTTGGAGATTTTATTGTAGAATATGTGCTTATGATGTTATTTTTAATTTAAAAATCCTGTTGAAAATATTATATATATTTTAAATTGTAAACATTTAAGCATAATAATGAATTTGAAACACAGTATAGTTTGCCAGTCTTAGACAATTTAGTTCCTAATTGACATAGTAATTTTGTAATATATACAATACCAGAAACCAACACTACAGGACAATATGCACATTTCAGTTCTTTTCATCGTACAAAACTTAGGGTAAATATAATTAGAATACTAATTTACTGCACTTACAGGCGTATACAGTTGTATGCTCAAATTTATAAGAGGAAATACATCGTATTTAAACGCAATGTTTTTAAATAGTTTTTATTGATAGTAATTGTAAGTAAATTGACTGACCCTAATTCCTGGAATCAGACATTCCTATAAACCAATAGTTTTAACACCAGGCAGCTTTTACGGAGAAGCTGAACTTAACGTGTACAACGTGTGATAACAAAAATGTATTTTTAGAAAACTCTTTTGTGGAGAAAATGCACTGAGTCTGCTGCTAGATTGCTCTCAAGTGGTATAAGAGAAAAATTAACTAGGTAAATATATACGTCGTGATGAATACATTGTATTAATTATGCTCATATACCTTGTTATTGTAAAAAGAAAACTATCACCCGACTACTGACTGTTACATTTATAATACAACGATAGTATAATGTTTAAGGAACGTTTTGTGGTGTCCCACTAATATGAACCTGCCTCACCAACTTCAATATTCAGGGTTTTACGACAAGGACTATTTGTGTTTGTAAAAGTCCTATTACCACCAAAAACTTTATGTTAGCGAATTTAACTAAGGCGAGAAGCAACTATAAAATAAAATATCTGAATTATTATTAAATCAAAAACTGTACAGACTCCTTAAAATTCATCAACTCCACTTCTAAAATAATAAATTTAAGTACATATGTCATCGTCAAGGTCGAAACATTGTTCGTTCCTCTACATAGAGTTTTATCTATCCATACCAGCTGTTTTTAATATATAATTTTGCCCCCCAGTGGCACAGTGGTATGTCTGCGGACTTACACACTAAAAACCTGGTTTCGATACCCGTGGTGGGCAGAGTACAGATAGCCCATTGAGTAGCTTTGTGCTTAATTCTAAACAAACAAACAAACAAAATATATAATTTTCTCTGTAAGTGGGTCTTCTCGTCACCACGGAATAGATTTAAGTACATTTTACAAATTAATGTATGATAAATTTTCAAAGCATATGGTGAAGGAAAAACTGCATGGTAGGTGGTTACCATAAAATAATATACCCAGACTTTTATAACTCTAGATTTTTCATAATTAAGATTCTAAGAAAACAGTTTCAACGACCCTATTTCATAGAATTAAATTAACTAAGACTGAACGTCATTTATTTTATGTGTATATTCTTACAAAATAAATTAAAACAACACATGAAATTAAGGTCGAATTAAGACAGAAATACAATATTCTTTCACGTTCAGAATTTGCGTTATTTACCGCGGAAGTGGTTCCGAATACATCCTGCATTATCCTTAATACGTTCTAAGATTTCTCTAATATCTTCCAAGATAATTTCACGGTCATTATTTGTCATTTGTTCAAAGTGGTTTTTATAGGGATCAAATATATCTTGCAGATATCCTTTTTCCACAGCTTTATATAGCTTCAACAAAGCTTCGATAAACATTTTACCCAGTGAGATATCACGATCTACATCCAAACTGAGTACTAGAACTGTAAATATGTGTGAGCTATAAAGTCCATTATTGTGCCACTGCATGTTATTTCTGAGTGCTTTAAGGACACGGATGACCTTTTTCTTTTGACCAAGACGTTTCAAGATATGCTTGCAAAGAGGAGTTAGGTCAAGTTCCCAACCATTCTTATCTTTCTTGGGTAAAATATGAGCGACAGGAACACTTCTACTGCTTAGGTCGTCAAGGTTACTATCACATAGCTCCAGTTGTTCTATCACTGTCTGCATACTTTTCAGTTTATTCAACACAACTTGTGATTTGGACACGTCAATAACTGGCACTACATCAATTTTTACTTTATCATTAGTATGGTTGTTGATGATTTGTATCTGCATGGCTTTAATGCCTTCTTTAGCTCTTATACTTTTATTCCTGAATTGGAGCGAATTTCTTATGATTTCAATAGAACTTTCACATACATCAAATACGCTTTTCCTAAACTCTATGCTATTAATGTTGATTATCACGTCAAAGTTATTTATTTTGATGGTATGTGAAACCTAGAAACAAATGAAAAAACGTTATTTCCATTAATCTCAATAGCCAAAACATTAGTAAGTAATGTTTTACTTACTTCAGATAATAACTTTTTCTTAATTGTGATGAGAAATAAAATACTGAAATAAAATTTATTATTTTCGTTTGTTGTTATTAACAAAGTTTACAATGAGTTCTTTCTTTTCTCTCTCTATAAACCCCTCTCCCAGTGGCTCAGCGGTATGTCTGTGAACTTACACGCTAAAATTCGGGTTTCGATACCCGTGGTGGGCAGAGCACAGATAGCCCATTGTGTAGCTTTGTGCTTAATTCAAAACAACAACAACAACTCTCTACATAGTGAATTATCAAGGTCCGGGTTTTAAAATTATAAGTTCTCGGACCTTCCACTGATCCACGAAAGCCAACATTTATCGTAAATTACATGAAACATCTCAGTAATAATACTTTTGCAAAGTGGTGGAAGGTGATAATTAGCTGCTTTATCTCTAATATATTGCTGGTAAATTAACAACAATTAGCGCAGGTAAGCCTCGTGAAACTTTGCCTAAAACTCAAAACAAGCCACACCAAATATTCCACTAATTCACCGACGGCAAAGTTTTAAGAAATTACAAAATAATTCTTCATAATGATATCGCTTCTTTTCCTCGTCCTTCTGTATTCATCAATTATAAGTTTGTACAGTTACGGAACAGAAAGTATTTATTTTATATGCAAAAACGGTTCGTTTGGGTTGAAATATTCTCTCAACCCAAACGAGACGTTTTTGCATATAAAATTCCCAACAAGTGGATTTCTCGACATCACAGAAAGTATTTATCACATAAGTAATATGCAAAAAATCAGTGATCTGATTCCTTATGTCTTTAAATATCAAACAAAAAAATTTAGATAACTTAATAAATAACCTCCCCTTCGCCGTAGTTTAACGGTAATTCTGAAAGCTCGTAACACTAAAAATCTAGGTTCGATATCTATGATGGGTAAAGCAAAGACAGCACATTGTGTAGCTCTACGCTTAACAACAAACAAATAAGAGCTATAAATGAGATGATTTTTGTTTTAAAATTGCCTCACCATCGGATAAGTGTGTCGTAGCTGATAGTCAAAATCGTAGCTGTCTCTTACATAGAGGTTTGTTCTGGAACTTCCAACTGAATAGATTTGTACATGTGATCCAATATTTCGACATATATTTTCCACGACTGCCCGAGCGTCTTGTTTTTGATATTTCAGCTCACTCCGAGCGACAGTTATGTCCTGACTGAACACTTTATACAAGGAATTAGTCAAGACAATCAAACAGTTTTCACTAATGGAGAAAGTGTCAGCAAAAGAGCCTGAGGAAGACGAACGTGTAAAAGTTACAGCGGGAGATACAAACACAAACACACATTTCACATCTGGATACTTAAATTAAATATAATGGAAATAAGTGAACCATAAGTTGAACCTCAAAAGTTAAGATATATCAACAAGTTACAAAATACGTGTTAAAATAGTTACTTAAAAACAAAAGTAGAGAATACTTACTGGCTGACAAGCCCATGTTTTACGTTAACACTGAACTAAGCAAAACCTTTTACTCCGTGCACAACAAAGATTAACTGTTACTCAACTCAAGATCCCAGACTCTCTGAGAGACAAGTTCGGCTTTTGTTCCGTTATTATTTTTATCTGCACTAAAGATAACACAAACTACACAGATAAACTTCTAAAGTAGATTCAGGCTCTGGATCTACTTATAAAAAAATGTTTATTTGTGAGCTATAGCTCCTGACTTTTAGGCAGAAACCCTCCCCTATAGGAAACTAATCGCTCCCCACTGACATTAATTCCAGAAATATATAACCTTATTAAAGAACGCAGAAAACTCAGACGACTATACATGAGAACCACAAATCAAACACTTAAACGAAAAATAAAACATACATTAATTAAACGCAACATCAGTATTTTGAAAAAAACACAACAAAAAAACTGGACTTAATAGTGTAACACATTAGATAATAATAGCAATAATCTAAAATAATCCCCCCCAAAAAAAAATTAAAATCACTAATGGGAGAAAAGAACAATAACAAACTCTTCCAAAACATTAAAGTAAAATAACATAATCATTAATGCTGATGTCAAGAAAGCAAATTTACTTGTTGACCGCTACACCACTTACATTCGCAGACATTAATTCACCAACATCGAACCAATCACTGTAACTAAATATAGACAACCATATGTTAAGTAGAGCTACGTTATACTCTCCACTGTTTCCGGCCAACACCACTGATAAGACTAATAACATTGGAGGAACTAAAAACCAACCTTTCAACACTCAAAAACAACTCACCGGGAGATGATGGTATTAGAAACATTATTTCCAAAAAGACATCCATTAACCTGCATCAACATCTTAATATAATGAACCTAACCCCACTCACAGGATATTTATATAATGAACCTATCCCTACTCACAAGGTATTTACATAATGAACCTATCCCTACTCACTAGGTATTTATATAATGAACCTATCTGTATTCACAGGGTATTTATATAATGAACTTACCCCTACTCACAGAATATTTATATAATGAACCTATCCCTACTTACAGAATATTTATATAATAACCTACCCCTACTCACAGGATGTTTATATAATGAACCTTTCCCTACGCACAGCATATTTATATAATGAACCTATTCCTACTCACAGGATATTTATATAATAAACCTATAACCACTCACTAGGTATTTATATAATGAACCTATCCCTATTCACTAGGTATTTTCTCGACACCTGAGAAAAGGGGAAAATAACGATAATCCCAAAACAAATACGGGAAGTTTCAATTCCTACAATTTCAAACCAATAAGTCAATTAAGCTGAAGAGGTAAACTGATGAAAAGAATAATTTGAACATATTTATTTTGAGGAAACAATAACCTCATTTCTGAAATTCAAAACTCCTCACTTAAAGGAAGACAGACTACCGATCACTTAACCAGCCTTACAGACTCTATTTACAAGTCTTTTAACAATAACCAAACAATTATCGCTGTTTTCCTCGATGTTAAGAAAGCCTTTGATTCAGTGTGGTATATTAGATAATACCGACTATATTCCTTAAACACTAACCAGAAAATCATTAGATGCATCTCAGACTTCCCAACTAACCTCACTGCAGTGATTAGGATAAACAATACCTAATCTAAGATATTTAATATCACAAAAATCAAGGCTCTGTCCTGTCCTCCCTCTCTATTATACATAATTTTTATGAATAACGTAAATTTTCCGGACATGACTTGTACATATTTTTCACAATACGCTGGGGACATAGCTGTCTGGAGTGTATCGCAAAATCTAATAATTACAAAACACTTAATGCTATACTCAATTGGTGCAATGAATGGAGAGTCCAGTTAAATCCACACAAAACCACTGACATCGCATTGAGGCACAAATCACATATGACATGCAAAAATCCATGGTCAGAACACTTCAACTCCAACAGAACAAAGTTTAAGTATGGCCCTTAGATTACCCAAATACACTCCTATAAAATGCATGCACGATATTTGCAATATACCTCTCCTCACAGATTGCCTTACAACACCAGCTTGAGGAACATCACACATCACAGTGAAAAAAGAACAACAAAAATCAAAATGTTATAACTGTGGCCAAGAACACACAGCAAATTATAAAGGCTGTTAAAAATACAAACAAATAAAACAAAGAATCTACGAACTAAAAAAAACACACACCATCAAATGACAAACGAAACAACAAACAAAGCCAACACTGATACAAGACAAAATAACGCACAAACACTTAAAAAGGCAATAACACAAATACCAAAACAAAACGAAAAGGAAAAAACAACATACGTGACAAATATAAGCACCTAGATAAAACAAACACAACAATACACATACACCAAAACCACAAGATAATGACAACTCCACTAAGGAAACAAACACAAATGACAATATAAAGTTATATATAAATATAAATACAAATTTCGTCACAGACTTTTTACACAAAACCCACACAAACAACAAACTGCCTTGACCTTCTAACTGTCAGCAAAAAATACATCATACCTTTCATACCACAAATATTAACAACACTTACAGAATACCTGCTGTTAACCTAATTAAATGAACATTTGAGGTGCACTGGCTTACAAAAAACATGAGACCGAAGACACAATTCAACAAACTAGCCCAAAAATTGTAATATTAAGTAAAACCTCACTATACAAAACCATTAAATTTAAAATACCATACTACACAACCATGAGGAAAGACAGATTAGATAAACAGGATAAAACAGAGAAATATAGAATCAAAATAAACACAACTAAAACACAAATCTGTCAGTCACTGAAATTCAAATAGCAGCAGTAACGGACATATAATTACCGACATCCTGTTAAACATTCGTTTTGTGCAATAGCAAGAATTATTGCTCAACCGCAAAACAAAAAGACTTAAATTTAATTAACATATTTTCCCACAGACAAAACATCATTTTAATAGGAGATTTAAACAGTAACCACATCAACCTTGAATGCAACTTCTCAAAATGCAAATGCAAGACTTCTCCCACAATTCATAGATGTATACAACGTAGCCTTCCTGAATCACAACACGCCTATGGATACCACGTTCGCTACCTAATACCAGTGACATACTAAACGTATACCTAAGCTCGTATAACGTGAGCCAAAAACTAGTTAAATTTCATGTAGGAAAAGATGTAGACAGCAATCATTTACCTATATTGTGTGTCTTCGAATAACAAACACATTGCTAACAAACACAATTTCAGCACAAAAACTCATAGAGGCAATAACAAAACACCAAAAATAAATCACCAGGAGAAAATGGTGTACAAGCCATTCTTCTTTTAAAAGGCACTCCGAAATTTGAACATCTTACAGCAATTTTTAATTTATCATTATACTCTGGTTATATCCCGGTTTCTTGAAAGCATGAAAATATATTAATGTTCCACAAAGAAGGAAAGTTAGCTAATAACTCAAATAACTTCAGACCAATCAGCCTGACCAACTGTGTAGGCAAAAGTCTTGAGAAAATAAACAGTAATAGGCTCTCCTCATTCCTGGAGACAACATCAAAATTACCAGAAGAACAAAATGGTTTCGGAAAATTCAGACAAACAACAGACCACTTAGACAGATTAACCGAGCAATTGTTGATAGTTTTAATAAACGAGAGTGCGCTGTCGTTTGCTTTCTCAATATTGAGAAGACTTTCGACACTGTATGGCATAACGGTCTCCGGTTCCGAATGATAGAAATGGGACTACTGCGGGGAACTATTCACTGGCTGTCAAACGTTCTGGGAACAGATCGTGTATAGTAAATGTTGAAGGCACCTTCTCAGAGTGTTTGTGTTTTACTCCAGAAGCTGCTGTCCCTCAAGGAGTGTTGGGTAGCCCTGTCTTATTCATAATATACGTGAATAATATGCCTCTAAAAAATCCAAATAACGGATACTCCTCACAGTTCGATGACGATGTAGCGATTTGGAAAAGTGCACCAACACCAGCAATAGCAGCCACAAACACACAACCACAATTAAATAGAATAAGTGAATATTGTCAAAAATATAAAATCAAAATAAACACAACTAGTAGTATTCACTAAATTAACTAAACATAAAAAAACACAACCACAGATCCATATGAATGGCGCACTCCTTCAGTCTGCTTCATCTGAAAAATTTTTACGACTAACATTTGACTCAAAACTAACATGTATAAACCCCTTAAATAATATCAGAACAAAAATTTGTCGAAGAACAAACTATGCTGGGAGACTAACTGGTAAATACAGCGGAGAAACAGCAGACAAGTAAACATCATTGGACAGCTACAGTTAATGTGCTGTAGCTCAGCAACAGCAGACAAGTGAACCTCATTGGACAGCTACAGTTAATGTGCTGTAGCTCCAGGAAGCTCTAACTGAGATTAACGTCTATTATTCAAAAAACTACAGAATTTTGTCAGGAATATTATAGATTTTGATCATTACAAACCGTTAAACTTCAACAACTTACATCGGACTTTATCATTTCTACCAGGACATTAAATATCTTTGCTGGAAGAAGTCAGCTTGTACCCAGTGTGAGGCCAGCAAAGAAAAAGACGGTGTTAGCTGAAGCGAGACATAACAATATCAAATAATAATTAATTTGCTCGTCGTATAACTGGACTAGCGATAAGATATTCAGTTCTAGAATGGATGTAAGACTCAGTATAGTTTGTAAACTGTTGTACGTAAATCATTATTTGTAAAAACTATTAATAATAACTGTTATTATAAATTGCCTTCTTTTTATATTTGTATATTAAAATATACTTGTTTTGAAAACGGAAACCGTATATATTAATCTTGTTACCAAATAACGTAAATTTAGTAACTGCTAAGCTTAAATTAAAATTCCGGTTGTTTGAGTAGTAGTAAATAACATAATAATCTGGTAATTCACATGAAGTAATTTATAATATGCGACACGTCAGTGTAATAGCAGAGAGAAGACAGCTAGTCATCCCCTGCCACAGCTAACTCTTGGGCTACTCTTTTACCAACGAATAGTGGGATCGAGGGCCAATTTCATCCGCCCCCACGGCTGAAAGGACGAGCATGTTTGGTATGATGAGGATTCCAATTTGCGACTTTCATATCACGAGTACAGCGTTCTAGCCCCAAGGCCATGAGAGGCCATCACGTCAGATAAAGTTGTTGTTGAAGGTTTAGTTGTTTGTTTAGTTAAATTTCATTTAAAAGTAATCCAGAGCTATCTCCGCCAGCCATCCTTAATTTAAAAGTACCTAGTCAGCACTACTCGCCAAAACCTATTGGCTTCTCTATGACAACAAAAATTAGGATTGACTGTCACGATATAACGCCCACATGAATCAAAAGGCAAAATTGTTTAGTTATGAGATTCGAGCCCGTGAGTTGCAAGTTACGTCGAGTACGCTTTTTATAATTTGTTAATTCACGCTCAAAGAAAGCTTGTTTAAAAAATGCATCAAAATTACAAGACATATCCTGTATGTTAAACATACATAGGAATAACTACTTATAGTACATACACAGAAAACTGATAACAACAAACAAGAAATAATACAAATCACAATAAACACTAAACAATATCAGTGCTGTGATCGTAAATATAGTGAAAATGTGAGGAATGTTTTTAAAAGTCAAAATTAGATAAATGTTGTACTTGATACACTGGGCTAACGAGCTGTTGTACTGTTGCCATCTGTATAAAGCTGTGTATCTGATAACACAAATGTTTTAAAGACGTGTTAAGCTACGTACGAAGCATACACAAGTGTTTATTCCAATCGAAAGAAAACATGTCTTATAGATTATACAAGTATATTTGCCGTTTTACATTATTTAATAATATGGATTAGTAAGATTAAACTTTGCCCAGCATCATCATAAATCAAAACCAGATCCGTCTAGCGCAAAAATATATAAACATAAAATATACTAATCAATGGTTTTCAAGTACTGCGAGATTAGTAATTCCAGTGTTTTTCCGTACCAAATGTTTAAAAATTAAAGTCAATCATCAACCATAAAAGGGTTGATAAAAATACAAAATAAAACACAATAATACATTACAAAAACCGCTATTTATGGAAATGCAGAAATATATTTTAATCAACATTCTTGACGAAGAAACATAAATCGTGGAGGACACATTTTCCAAATTAAAAGCAAACAAAATATAAAATGTGTCTAACCATTCTGTGTAGCGCTCAGTGAAATTCTTTCTAAAAATTAAAATTATTGATCTAGAGTTTATTTATGGTATTTCTTAATCGACGTACATCGTTTGAAGGTTTTGGTTTTTTTGGAATTTCGCACAAAGCTACACGAGGGCTATCTGGGCTAGCCGTCCCTAATTTAGCAGTGTAAGACTAGAGGGAAGGCAGCTAGTCATCACCACCCACCGCCAACTCTGGGGCTACTCTTTTACCAACCAATAGTGGGATTGACCGTCACATTATAACGCGCCCACGGCTGGGAGGGCAAGCATGTTTGGCGCGACTCGGGCGCGAACCCGCAATCCTCAGATCATGAAGCGCACGCCTTAACGCGCTAGGCCTCGCTAGGCCCTACTGTTAAAAGTTCGTCATTTAACAAATGTTTAGTTTTATATTTTTGAGAGGTAGGTACACTTGAATTAATTTTAAATGTTCGACGGATGGATAGTAATTAAATAATTACTCTGTTTTCATTGAAAACATAAATTACAGATTTTGTAAACGTTACAATAGTGGAGGATTTTATACTTACTAGCATTAGAAGACCATTATAACTAAAATAAAATTACTTTTAATCATTTTCTGAAGTAAACTGCTCAAAAAATTTAAAGGAACAAGTGTGTATTTCAGCATATTTTTGCCACAACTAAAATTATGTTAGAAAAACATATCCGTTCGTCTACTAGTGTATTTTTAAATGCTTGTGAAGTGTATGTGTGTTTTCTTACAGCAAAGCCACATTGGGCTACCTGCCACCCTTCCATAGAAATCGAACCACTGAGTTTAGCATTGTAAACCCGTAGAATTAGAGCTGTACCAGCAAGAGGGGAGTTACGAGTGAAGTTTGAAGCAGATCAAACGAAACTCACCTCATTGAAAGATAATACATCTCAAGGTACCCTGTATAAGACTGTTATTTGAAACTATGCATTCCTCGTTAAACAAACACCGACATGGATCTTTTGCTGTGGCCCGGCATGGCCAAGCGCGTTAAGGCATGCGCTTCGTAATCTGAGGGTCGCGGGTTCGCGCCCGAGTCGCGCCAAACATGCTCGCTCTCCCAGCCGTGGGGGCGTTATAATGTTACGGTCAATCCCACTATTCGTTGGTAAAAGAGTAGCCTAAGAGATGGTGGTGGGTGGTGATGACTAGCTGCCTTCCCTCTAGTCTTACACTGCTAAATTAGGGACGGCTAGCACAGATAGCCCTCGAGTAGCTTTGTGCAAAATTCCAAACAAACAAACAATCTTTTGCTGCTCGTTTTGTCATTATTTACCCAAGCAATCGGGCGCCATCTGACAGAGAACGAGATGGCTGGGGCGGTCCAGATGCTGGAGAACGGTCAGACACAAGGGAGTGTGTCAAAGCGCATCGCTGTGTCATCCATCGTCTTTGGCGACAATACCAGAAGACGAACTCTTACGGCAAGAGACCAGGTCGAGATCGTCATTACTACACAACAGCCAGAGAGGACCGTTACATCGTGACTACCGCTCTGTGGAACAGGTTAGCTACGGCTCAGTCACTGCGAAATAACCTTCAGTATTCCATAGGAACCCGTGTGTCGACCAAAACAGTTCGCAACAGTCTGCACAAAGGACGCCTTAGGGCCAGACTCCCTGCAAGAGGCGTTATTCTGAAAGCGCGTAACAGTGCAGCCAGGTTTGAGTTTGCTCGTCAGCACCTGGACTGGAAATCTTCGTCAATGAGCCACTGTGCTGTGGACAGACAGACGAAGCATAACAATATGAAGTTGTTATTTTTTATTTCGCGCAAAGCTACACGAGGACTATCTGCGCTAGCCGTCCCTAATTTAGCAGTGTAAGACAAGAGGAAAAGCAGCTAGTCATCACCACCAACCGCCACCTTTTTCACCAACGAATAGTTGAATTGACCGTCACATAATAACGCTCCCTTGGCTGGAAGGGCGAGCATGTTTGGCGCAAACCCGTGACCCTCAGATTACGAAGCGCACGCCTTAATGCGCTAGGGGGTAATATAGGAAAAAGATACTACAAAGAACTGATGAAAATGCAAACAGAATTTGTTACGAATAGTGGATTATGATTCGTCTACAAAAACCGTTACAAAACTAATATCAAAACTATGCACACTCCTTTAAGACCCAAACTGCTTTTACTTGGACTTGAATACGAGACTTTTCTTTTACATATTTAATCAAATATTATTTATAAGGAAATAATAATACAAACTTCTCATAAGAAAAAATAACAATACAAAAATAATAATGTTGATTTACCCTTAAATAAACAATGCTTCAACGAGAACTTATTAAATATTAATGTTGCAGTAAACGCCCTTGCCCAGAAAAACAATAGCATTATAAATTGCAATTTTTTTCAAATATAAATTTTCCGTTTAGTGAATAAATAACAGTGTCCACCTTTTCTAATTCAAGAGTGGTTGTGCACACAAAATAATCATTGTTTGTGACAGCAATTTAAAGGGTAACACAAGAGAATTATCACAACTGATAAAAAAATGCAAATGCGAGTTGTTACGTATGGCTCACCGGTTTATCTACAAACCAGTGTTTAAAACCAAAACTAGCTATGAATAAAACTTACAAAAAACATGACCAGCTGTATGTACATTGATCTCGTAATGTAAGAGTATGTTTGGTTTCAAAAAGATCCCCGTTGATACAGCGGTATGTGTCCGGATTTACAACGCAGGGGTTCGATTCCCCTCGATGGGCTGAGCAAATAGCCCAATGTGGCTTTGCTATAAGAAAAACACACAAACACACACATACGGTTTCGAAAAAGATAATATTAAGCATCAAGGTCAGCTCCAGATTTCTGCAGTCCTTTGTTTGACTGTTTGTGTTAAGCGCGTTTATAATTTAGTTTACTTAATTTCAATAAGTGTTTCGACAAATGTATCTTTCATAAAAATACCATTGGGTCTGATACTTCCCTTGCGATATTAAAAGATTTTTGTTTTGAATTTTGCACAAAGCTACTCGAGGGTTATCTGTTCCTAATTTAGCAGTGTAAGACTAGAGGGTAGGCAGCTAGTCATCACCACCCACCGCCAATTCTTGGGCTACTCTTTTACCAACGAATAGTGGGATTGACTGTAACATTATAACACCCCCACGGCCTCCAATATTTATAGAAACAAAAGTATTCACCTCCTACAAATTTTCCATATTTTGTTGAAATCATTAAACTTTGAGATGACATTTCATATTTAAAATCTGCACAGCTTAAAAACGCTCAGATTGTAGAAGTAAGTTAGAGTTTCAAAGAAAATTATGATATTTTCACTTGCACAAGTATTCAACCTTTTTGCTGCGACAACCCTAAATCATTTCAGGTAAAAGAGATCAGTAACATCATTCATTGGTTACACAAAGTCACAACATTCCTCATTGGTCGGATAGAGCAAAATGTAACCCTCTTTATTGGTCATTTAAAGTTACAAGTAAAACTTCTTTGTGAACCTGACGATGACCGAAGAAGGTCGAAACGTTGTTCGCTCTTCTAGGTAAAATATTTTCTCAACCCAAACGAGCCGTTTTTGCATATAAACCAACTTAAGATTTCAAATGATATTGATATTTACCGAAGTAGAAATGTTAGGAAGATGATTGTTTTATATTTATTTGGAATTGTTCGTTTATCATAAAACTAAGATAATTTTAAGCCGTCGTATTGTTATACGAATAAGGATTTGATAGAAAATTGACAGGTTTTTAATGACTTCATGATTCTTCGTCCATTGAAGAGTTCTTTTTACACCTGAACCTTGTCCATCCTGACATTAAATTTACCGATGAACATAAACCGTACATTTCTGTATCTGAATGTCCTGATAATAAGTTTCACACTCCCAGTTGTCATCAGAACAACCCCGGATTAAGACAAGAGCTTACTGGGATGATGCCCAGGGCCTCACACTAATTAAGTGGCCCTAAGCTATGACTGTAAATGTATTACACGTAGGGTTTTTGTTTCAAGGAAGCCTCTATAAGTTGAAAAGCCTAGGGCCAATAAACTCCTTAATCCGGCCTTGCATAAAGATAATCACACAGGCTTATATGTACCTCCGAACTCCAACCAAAACCTTTCTCAAAAATTAGGCATCGTAAAAACTCTGTATCATTCAATCAAGACAATGCTTAACTTCTATATAGAGAAACAATATAAACCGCCGTAAAATTAAAGAAAGCCTTAATAATTAAAAAGCATGAACCCTAAATTAATAAATGTTCTGTTATACAGCAATATTTTTCCAACCTGTTTCAAACTTCTAAGGCCGATTTGCTATACAGATATGTTTTATCGTTTCTGTTTTTAAAGTAGATTTATAACGTAGCACAGTTATGTTGTAGATTTTATTGATAAGATAATTAATATTATAAACAATAGGCAATACATAATACCGCGTAAAATCTTTTAAAAATGTTTTGAATCATTATTTAAGTATAATAATAAATTGATTTGAATAGAAATTTCGGCCCTTTCATAATTGATTATCGAGAGAAACATATATACTGTTTATTTTATAACGGAGGTTACAAGTATTTTAATAGCGCATGACGCCAGAAAGGGGCTCAGCTCAAAGTGACATTCAATGCTGTTTTAAGTTGCCCCCCAGTGGCTCAGCGGTATGTCTGCGGACTTACACGCTAAAACGCTAAAATCCGGGTTTCGATACCCGTGGTGGGCAGAGCACAGATAGCCCATTGCGCAGCTTTGTGCTTAATTCTAAACTAAACTAAACTGTTTCAAGTTTGGTAACTCTTGGATTAACGTACTTTCTTTTAACATAATTTAAAGTTTTATTTATTAATTTGCTTGACTTTCAACTGATTTTCTGATCAAGATTCCTCCTGTGTAAAAACTAATATTAATTAATTGTTTTACCATTTCAACATTTGTGTGTGTGTGTGCGCGCGGGTCCTGTTAAGCTCAACTAGTCAAACATTAATGTATCCATCCGTCGCCAGGTTCCACATGAAACTCCATTATTCTGTTCTTCACTTTCTTCTCAAAGTTCTTAGTCAGTAGCTTGTTTGTTTTTTTATCTCTAGAGGCTTACTAGTTTCTTTTCTTGACACGTTTACTTCTTTAGTTTAAAATTTTTGTGATATATATATATATGTATATATATACACATAGTACTTATGTATTAGTTTGTTATATATATAGTGAGTATGTTAAAACTAATAAAGAAAAAACGCTGCATTTATTGAAAAGATCCCAGGGTTCAAACTATAATGTGGGATGTAAAATGTGCTCCAGGTTTTGGAGGTGACTGCAAAGTAAGACCGACATTGTGGTGGGGATACACCGTTTATCAGCCTTAACCTGCATTTGCCAGTCTCATATAAGAAATAAAGGAGTAGTAACAGTTATAGAAATATAAATTGGAAGAGTAAGATATGGGTGCTCAAACCCACAATGTCCCACATCCATATCACCATTCACTGCCAACAGACAGTTGTGGGAAGGTGACTGCTCTCCAAAGTAAAGAATAAGAAAAAAATAATTGAAATAAAAATAAGAATAGGAATGTTTTAAGGCCTTTTTCAATTCCTGTTTAAGTCCAGTGTTAAGCAAAGTATAATAATTTTTAACTGTTTGTAAATTAAAATGTTTTTTTGTTCTAACCAAACCACTCTTAACAGTTATATATTTCTCAATGAAAACTCCACATCACATACAAAGCAGTAAATCTTTATTTGACATAAAGAATTAGCAAAATAATGAGTTTTTTTACCCACATCACATTGATATGTTATTAAACTGAGAATATCTTACCAGTTTTTACCCACATTACATTGATAAGTTATTAAACTGAGAATATCTTACCAGTTTTTACCCACATTACATTGATAAGTTATTAAACTGAGAATATCTTACCAGTTTTTACCCACATTACATTGATGTTATTAAACTGAGAATATCTTACCAGTGTTTTTACCCACATTACATTGATATGTTATTAAACTGAGAATATCTTACCAGTGTTTTTACCCACATCACATTGATATGTTATTAAACTGAGAATATCTTACCAGTTTTTACCCACATTACATTGATAAGTTATTAAACTGAGAATATCTTACCAGTTTTTACCCACATTACATTGATAAGTTATTAAACTGAGAATATCTTACCAGTTTTTACCCACATTACATTGATGTTATTAAACTGAGAATATCTTACCAGTGTTTTTACCCACATTACATTGATATGTTATTAAACTGAGAATATCTTACCAGTGTTTTTACCCACATTACATTGATATGTTATTAAACTGAGAATATCTTACCAGTTTTTACCCACATTACATTGATAAGTTATTAAACTGAGAATATCTTACCAGTTTTTACCCACATTACATTGATAAGTTATTAAACTGAGAATATCTTACCAGTTTTTACCCACATTACATTGATGTTATTAAACTGAGAATATCTTACCAGTGTTTTTACCCACATTACATTGATATGTTATTAAACTGAGAATATCTTACCAGTGTTTTTACCCACATTACATTGATATGTTATTAAACTGAGAATATCTTACTAGTGTTTCTA
This sequence comes from Carcinoscorpius rotundicauda, assembly GCA_011833715.1. Classification (NCBI taxonomy): domain Eukaryota; kingdom Metazoa; phylum Arthropoda; class Merostomata; order Xiphosura; family Limulidae; genus Carcinoscorpius; species Carcinoscorpius rotundicauda. The sequence goes on from CM022395.1 coordinate 92,733,327, forward strand.
CACGTACAGAAAATGGCACATAGAAATAATCAAGAGTGTATGTTGTCTATACTACACTACTGTCATTGTCTTAGAAAATACCATAAAAGAATTAAACTTTTATACAATCCTATGTACATACCACAGTAAGCTAAAAGCCATCAAACTAAAAGTAATGTAAAAACTGACAAAGAACTGGCTTACATGAAGTAAAGAAACATTCTTAAGGTTACTGTTTAGTTTATTTGAATAGTTAATGGAAAACAATCATGCATCTTGAGAGGAAGGAACGTTCTATAAATATCAAGAAACTGAAGGAGCTCTCAGTAAGATGTGACATTTATACATTTATATATATTAAAAATAATGTTGATGAAGTCAAACTATATACATTTTTACAAGCAATAGAACTAATAAGCTAAACAAGTTAAATAGATATTCAGGAGTTTGAAATACAAGCTTTTAAGCTCTAGATTTTAATGATATCTTATTAGAAGTTTTACATAGTCATTTGGATTAAGTTACAATATTTAAATACAGAATAATATTACTAAATAAAGGATTTATAGCAATAATAAAAATCTTAAAACACTTTGTTTTGCTTTTCTTTACAAGTAAGTGAACATCATATTAATAATGGTACAAAACTAAATTATAGTGTTAATAGCCACACTATAAATCACCAACAGAAATGATACTGCAGGTGTCATAGCTGATATGGTTTTACTCATTTTGTGCGACAGTTTCTTTCACCTGTTCCAACAACCACATTTTTCTTTGTAAATATTACAAATATTATTTAAATAACTTCACTGGAAGAAGCATAAGATCCAATGGTGATTCAAATGTTTGGTTAATCATTTGGCACAGTTTTGAAACAATCATTCCTTGATCCAATAGAATCTTCTTTTAACTTGTGCCCTTCATTACACGGTGACTGTTTCATCAAGCTGAAAGTGAAGAATCATGCCATATTAATAAGGACATATTATTGTAATTACAAAGTTATGGCACAAACTCCTGTTTCCTTACAATATAATCTTTTCTAACCTGTAAGTGTAAAATAAGATAAAAATGAATACCAAATGCTAGTACTATACACTTCTAAAATTACCATCCTGTTTTATACAGTACACTACTGTGGTTTTCACATGTAGTATCTTAATGAGTAATTTTGTTTCTACATGTAAATAACTATCTAAACAGTTAATACAGGGTGGTCGCTAGGAAAGCGAAAAATTTGTCAAACAGCTATTTACTTTTACAAAGTTTTTTAAAGGCATATGTTATATTACACTCATAGATGCTCAAAATGTCGTCCATGACATTAAAATCATGCATTTTATTCTTGATGTAAAGAAATCAAAAGAGAAATGAGTAAGCACGCATTTTATTCATGATCTCATCTGACCCTCAAATTGTCCGCTTTTTCCCTGTAGTTTTGTTTTCTGTTTACTTACTGATAAAGTATATTTTATTGTAATTTAGTTTATTTGTTTGTTTTGAATTTCATGCAAAGCTACATGAGGGCTACCTACACTAGCCACCCCTAATTTAGCAGTGTAAGACTAGAGGAAAGGCTAGTCATCACCACCCACCACCAACTCTTGGGCTACTCTTTTACCAATGAATAATGGAATTGACTGTCACATTATAATGCTCCCACAGCTGAAAGTACAAGTGTTTGGTGCGACTGGGATTCAAACTTGCAACCCTCAGATTATGAGCTGAGTGCCTTGACCACCTGGTAATGCTGTGCCTTATTACAACTTACAGCTTTTACAGTAAGTAGGATTAGTTTTTAGAACACGTGACGTTTCCTTATTTGGACTTGTGTATTTAATAATCTCACCAGTGATTAAAATGTCTTACCTGTTTTAAAAACTGATCTCACTTACTATGAAAGCTGTAAATTGTAATAAAACATCTAAACAATTATGTGAAATTGTTCAAATTCTATGTAAAAGTACAGGGAATGTCAGCAGAAAATAAGTAGATGAACTGAAATATTTTTCTGATTGACTTACATATAAATATTACTTGTTAGTATTCCACAAACTACACAAATTTATAAAACAGATAAAATGGACCCAGTAAACAAAATCTCATGGTCCCACAAGCAGCTTGGTATATAATAAAAAAAATTTAAAATATGCTTGAAACACTGATGTCTAACTTCTCACTTAAATAAGTTAATATTAATTTTCTACAAAGGTTTAAACTGGTTTTAAGCACTTTATTGGACTAGGATGAAGCTCTTTAAACAGCTGTTGGACTAGGATAAAGCTCTTTAAACAGTTGAGTACTTTTTTAGTAATTAAGAGAGTCAAATGTATCACTAATCTCTTAAATTAACAATTTCTAATAAAGTTACAGATTTAATACACTACACCCAGCATTAAGATGAATTATAAAGAATAACTAACAATATCAACCTCTTCTAAGAACTGCTTATCACTTGGTGAATGTGTTGATGGCGGTGGATTTGTGACAAGTGATTCATTAGACAGCATACTGTCACTACGTTCAGGTTTCTTGTGTTGAAGCTCACACAACTCTGAAGGACACTCACCAGTCATACTGACATCTGTATCAATTCCACTTTCTATAAAAAGAAAAAGAATATCTACTGCAGTAATTTTAAATTACTTACATGTAATCTAATTCAGATATAAATTTATACATGACTTCAAAGCTAATTTATAAAATTGGGAGTGAGATATTATAAGATCAAAATAGTATTTCTTACTAATACCTATAGTCTTGTTTTTCTAATATAGGTAATCGCAACAGTAAAATCTGTAATATACTGTACCTCATAACTACACCCTTTAGGTGTTTAAATATTATACCCTATACTTGTTTAAATTCAGTAGTCAGCAATTCTTTGACTACTGTACCCTGTAAATGTTCAAATACTACACTCTGGTTCTCCTCCATAGTGCCAGAACTTACAAACATTGTTCACAACCAGATTTTTGAGAGAGGTTGGTATTGTCTCGTATATCTTTGTTCTAGTGACTAACAACATAAAAAGTGTGATTGACACACGTGGTATATAAGGCTGTAGATAAATGTTACATTATTTGTATCACCAAATGATCCACCCATGGTTCACATTTATGATATACACAGGTGGCTCATTTGGCCATTAGTAAATAAGTTTATTCTTCGTGGAGCAAATGAACCACATGTGGTATGGTGGGATGTTTTGTTTTTTTACCATCTCACACACATAAAAATATGCATACATGCACATGTGTATGTGTGTATACACATACACACAAAATTAATTTTACTTGTGTACATTTCACTACCTCTCATTCTTTATGTATTATTTTTTTGTGGCCCTCATGCCACTTTCTAGTCCTAGTTTAAAACTTCTCCCTGTTTACTCGACTGTACTCTACAATTGTTTATCTGTTCCACCATGTAATTGTTTAAATAATGTAGCCTATAACTGTTTAATCCTATCCCAATGAGTTATTGGTCAAAGGCTACATCACACTTGTTGACTCACATTCAAACTTTTATTAAACCACTATTTTATGAATTTATGTTAATACGTTTGGTATCAAATTGTAGGTTATAATTCAAATATTAATGTTAAGCATAAATTAATTTCTTACTTTAAAAACATATATTACAAAAACAAACCTTAATATTGATTTTTGTGTGTTACATGGAATGTTCAATGTAGCACTGGTTCAAATAAGATGTTTGTGATGTCAAAATACTGAGTTCAGGGTTTCCTACAAATTAGGAAGTCAAATTACCAGTATTCAGAAGCTACAATATAAAATGAAAATCTTACATCTTTTCTGTTTGCTCAGATATAGCTTATGTACTGAGTCAAATACAGTGGCCCAATCACCTCTTCCCATTTTTGGAAATGGTCTTATATACACTTCAATAAAAACATGAAAAACAATTAAAAAAAATGAGTGTATTTCTCCAAAGTTTGAAGAGACATTTTTTATAACTGACCTGCAGAACAGTGAGATTCTTCCATAAGGTTTTGTAGGAAAACACGGCTTTCACCTGGCTCAAGGCCTGACTGTAGAGCTCCATAAAAGGTGTAAGAAGACCGACTACTTCCCGATGATGAACTACTTACAGATATAATGGAATGAGGCCGTTTATTGCTTCGCAGATAATCATTTGGTGACACAGTAACTGAACTGTAGAACTGAGGCACTAGATAAAATTCAAATATCATTAATCATATGTTAATTATATGAAGCACAACAGTGATTCAGTCTATCAGTTAGTGATAATACTATGGTTTAAAACCTTCAACTCGAACTAAATTTACAAATAATAACACAACTGTGAATAAAAATGAAATTTATGGTTGCAAAATTGTACCTTGAAAATTATACTTGGTGTTTATTTTAGCACAAAGCTACAAAATGGGTTATCTTTGCTGTTACCACCACAGAGACTATAAACTATTGGAAAGTATTAAAAATTAACACGTTTTGGATAACACAGTTTAAAACTTGTTTAGAAGAAAGAAACATTTAATTACACACACAATATACCATTATAAAAGTAAGAAATGGATTACTTTTCAATACGTTACTCAAATATTGAAAGAAGGTTATTTTCAGCGTGCCTGTAAATGTATCATTATGAAAAATACCTCTGCTACTTTGCTGAACAGCTACTAGTCGATCATTGATCTGATCTTCACTGGGCTTGATGTCCAAGCAAGGCTTGTTGCCAATCCCCATTGATAACATTTCTGCCAAACGCATTTCTAAACATAATGAAAACAACCACTTAATGCTGTAATAAATACACTGGTGGAATAGAAATTAATGATGAAGAGCAGAACAATGGAACCAATAACAAACATTTGACATGTGTGTATACAATAAAAAACATTTAATTCTTGAATATTTCAGAACATGCATGTTCACATTCAGTAAACTACACTGAAAAAGGTAAAATAATAGGTACAACATTATATAAAGTTTAAACCTTTTATAAAAGTAATTAAGATACAGAATAAAAGGATGAAATTGATTAAAAAACAGCCAAATAAACAAGAAATAATAAAAAATACAAAAATTGGAATTATATTATACAAGTTATTCAAAACAGACTTAACTCTTAATGAAGATGTGATATGTTGGAGTTAATTTATAATAAATAAACTTTGTTTAGTTAGACATTCAATACTGAATAATCCAGATAAGATTTTGAAACTTATACTCAAGATCGGTGTGGCTGTAGTTTTCATCATGTGTGTAAATTGCAAGTCTGGTGGATTTGATAGTTTTGTTTTTCCAAGTTCTGCTTGATGCCCACAGGTGTAATTTGCATATAATTTTGGTTAGGTACATGGCATTACAGCCACTACATGTATATTTATATGCAATCCTGGAACACTTAGGGTTAAGTAATAGGTCTGTATATCTCCACAGATTTTGTATTTTGAGTGGTGGTTTAAATATTATTTGCAGTTGCATTTGCAAATAAAATGTTTTAACTATTACTAAAATATGTAGTTTCAATAAGAAAGTTTACTTAACGAGAAAAAAAGAATGATACGTACTAATAGATATCTGTCAGTGCTGGTTGGTAATGTAACTGTACAGTTAGATTAAAGGGTTTTATAAACTAATGTTCTAAAAACTTTTGATATAAACAGCTTCCATATCTAAAATATATCCTCACCTCTGTTTCTTAATGCTTGCTTCCACAGAAGCTTAGAGACTTCATGAACCCAAGAAGCCTTTACATCAGAGTTTGGTGCCTGCAGTATGTAGGTGTCATTCAACTTTCTTTTACGAAACCAGATTTCAAACTTAGTGGGACTGTCACCTGTTTTCTCTGTCATTCCAATATCAGAAGTCTAAAGTGTTGGATTAATCATTTAAAACATAAAGAAAAAAAGATTTAACATTTATTCCTAAAAAATATCATGAAAAGTTCATTTTTAATTATTTCTCAGAGACCTAACAACAAAACTAGCAGTAGTTGTCACTTATGTTTGTAAACTTGCGTTTCTTTTATTTTATGTAACAATAAGAATAAATTTTCTTTAGTGGAATTTAAAAAACAAATTTCAAAATGTTTCCATTTGCAACAAACTTGCAAGTTATTACACCTTTTAAAATTTCAAAGTCAGGGATAACATACAATGCTACAGTTTCATAGTGAACTTTTTAATGTCTACTGCAAGAGGATAGTATAACATAAGTGAATCATGACAGTATGATGTGCCAAAATCATAAGCAGCACAATACCCAATGCTTTCAAACAATGTGTGGCAGTATCATGAGGATTAGTGTTGTTAAAATCAGTGTTCACACCTATGCAACTGCCCCCGATTGCATTTAATATGCTTTAAGTAAAACAAACAAGATTCTTCAAGATACTTTAAAGCAGAATAAGTACTTTAACCTTGTCTTTATTTCAAACATTCATTTGACCTAAACTGTAGTGGACGACTTTTAAACCATTTCAGCACATTATATAAAAAAAAAAACATGCAGTAACTATGAACATACTTCACATAACCTTGTAAGGTTTTGTTAAAGTTTATAATCATTTTGTACAGAAAGAATGACATTATTTTACTTGCATCTTTCTAATAAAAATATTTATCTATAGTAGTAACTTGCATCATCATCAAACTATTAAATAATTTAAGTGTAAAGTGAGTTTTATTTCAAGTTTTCATATTTCATTTTCACAATCTCTAGGAGCTCCTAAAATGACGTTAAAAGTTTTTAAATTACATGTTTATATTTTATTTTAATAGTTTTTACTATATCACTAATTCTAACTATTATAACCAACACATAATGCAGTGAAGTTAATAAAATTAGGAAATAGGAAAAAAACATACTTTATTTTTTGCAGAATACCTTTAAAGATTTTCCTTTATCAAAATTTGTAATTTTGGGTTTTATCCATTTCACATATACTTAATTTTTAATATTTCCTTTTCCTTGACTGTTTATTATTACATCTCAACACAAGTGACCAATGCTCTCAAGGCATACTATAATTTCTTTAGAAAACATGCACAGCCCTTTGGCCAAATTTTTGTTTGGCTCATAATATCATAAGCCTTTTAATTATGCATTTTAAAACATAACCAATACATAATTGACTAAAGTAAAATAATAAAACTTAAATACAATTTAAACTGTATCTCTAACTATCATGTATTCAGGTGAAAAAAACATAAGTATTATAGTTGATCGAGAACCCAACAATACTACAGCCAGTTGCATGTACTATGTGAAAACAACTAAGCACCAATTTTAAAGTAAACATTATTAGATTACACAATAAAATTACTTATTTCTAGTGTCTATACACATTTATAAGGAAACTATATAGCTCAAACACATCTGTTGAAAGTGGGTGTAGCAGTTGAAAAATGTTTAAAGATTTATTACTTGTTTAAATTGTTTACATTTAGAAAACACTGAAATGAAAAAGTCAAAAGTTTATGTAAGCATATTATTCTCTAGACCTACAACTACCATTGTATTATTATGGATACAGAGTGCCAAAAGAAAATCTTATCTCACTGGTCGTGTGATAATACATCCGAAAATAAGTAATTTCTCAAAAGGTTTATTTTAAAATAAAGAACTTAAAACTTGTATAAAATAAAACTTTGAATCATAACATACATTATAATACTAATTTCATTCACATAAACTCTCAGTAAAGGTATTTAATTAAACTCTGAATATAACATAACTATTTGTGCAGGAAAGCATTTATTGGGGCTCCTGTTTTGTTGGTTACGAACAACCTTGCCATCCACTGTTTGAAAGCATGCTATGTTGTAGCCAATTTGGAATGTTTTTTTTCTTCATCATACTTAAAACACATGAAAAGTTTTAAAAATACATGCTAAAATTCAACTTAGTCAAAAAAATATGAATGTTTCATAGACCCAGAACCTGTAAGTCTGAGTACTCAGAAGTTGAATGTGTTAATGTTGAAACATTAAATGAACTAAAGTAAATATGCCAGTAGAAATATGTAATTTGGCTTATCAATCATTCAAAGGTGTATGATAAAAACTAAATTATCATACAGTGATACTAACTTTTATGCTATGCTTATACTGATAAATTTCATGTCCTTTTCGCTCAGGATCTCGTCGAGCTTTACTGAAAAGGATCAGGTCTTCAAAAAGAAAAACATGGCGCAGTGACTTTCGGGAACGTCCTTGCCAAACTATGAATTCATCTTGTCTCAGAAGTCGTCCTTGCTCTTTAACATTCACCTATAAAGTCATTTTGTTGTGAACTTCTAATAACACAACATAACATTTTTCAACTAAAATTCATGAACAGTCTGAGCCACAACAAACAGGGTTTTGTATTATGGTGAGATACAAGACAAATAAGCATACTGTTAGCCATCTGAATGCTCTAGTCATTTACTTCACTCTCATTTACATACAACTTGAGCCTATACAATGAGTTATAACAAGATAGTATTTGGACAAGGATTTCAACTTTCACATGCTATTTCTATCAAAACTGAAGACTTTTCAATACAAAACCTCTCTCAATTTCATAACAAATGGAATAGAATATAATTATACAAATCTTTTAAGAAGGACAAATATCACTGAGTTAGAGATATTACAGTTTAAAAGTCATTCAGTGCTGTCAGTGATTATTGTTCATGAAACAATTGAGAATTAAATCAAAAGTTAGAACTGGAAGGTTTATATTTCATTAGAGAGACCAGAAGAAAGGCAGAATAGCAAGTTCATTCTCCCTGAACTTGAATTAACATTGCATTCTCAAAACATGTAGTGGATGACAGATGTGCCATGTTTTGAGTTCTACAAGAATTCAAAAACATATCACTAGTTGACATTGGATAAAATTATAAAATAAAAGCTGATTATATTATTGTGGGCAGGAAAACAGCTGACAACTGCACATGTAGATTCTACAACTACTCATGCAATAAATTGACGTTTATGATCCCTTGATCACAAAAAAACCATCAAAAAAATGTCTTGTCCCAAAACCACAAGAGATTTGAGAGGCATCCATATTCCCAGAAAAGAAAGATCATTCATGTGCTTAAAGAAGGAGAGGTGAATCCAAGTGAGGCTTCATGATCCACAGCATGGAGCAGGATAGAAGTCAGCTGAGCCTAGTTGAAAAACAAGGTGAAAAATAAAAAAAACACTCAGACTGATGACACATTGAATTGAAGCTAGAATAGCTGTTTTAGCACTGATAGTGAAGTCTGTCTTGATTGTTTCTGAGAGTAGAATCAGAATGTGACATTGTGAAAATTGATAAGATTGTGTTCGCAGTAACCAGTCATCTATGAAATAGTGTGTGCATAGTGCAATAGAATGGAGATAACGAGATAAAAAATCATACAATACAGAAGAATCAATGTGAAAAGAAAGATCATTCATGTGCTTAAAGAAGGAGAGGTGAATCCAAAAAAGATAAAAAACTGAAATTGCAATACCTGATCCTTGTGCATAAAAAATTCTGACAGTGGTGGGAAGCCACTATAGCAATGTGTAAATAGGAACCAATTAAAATGAACTTGAATATCTACAATCCCAGTAAAAAATGTGAAATCAGATTGAGGAATAAGTAATTTGTAAATCTTGGAGAATCTAGGTATTGATACAGATGAAAAAGATGGATGACTGGACACCAACCTCCATTCTTCTTAGATCTAACAATTAACAAGAATGAAGCCCTAGAAGAACTAACACAACCCTATCACTACCACCAGACCAACCAAACTCTGAAAGCCATAGAACTAAGTTTCAAATCCCAAAGATCTGCAAGAAATAGAAACTCTACAGACTGGATAAATAAGATGTAAAATGAATGATTAATCCTGACTCAAGGACCTGTGGTGCTTCTGCATTCATTGTTAACGTTACCACATACCCAGAAATTATTTGAACAGATATTGATGGTATATTATAAACACCAACACCACTAGCAGCCATCCAACTGAAAACTGAAACCCTTGGATATAAAAAAAAATATATTCTTGATAGCAATATACTGAGAGGTTGATATTAGGGGTAGGGACCACAAACGAGTGGAACTATGACCCCTTGTAGAAGCCAATTAAATTAGAGATGTCAACTTCAACAGGGATGAATATAGAAACAGAGAAATGAACTAATGCACATGCTAAAAATTAGCCCAACTTGTCATCAATCAAGTTTGTGATGCTCGAAGTTTTCCAATAAAGTGAAGTGTAAAGAAAACAAAATGGAGTATAGGAGAGTTGTAAGTCTGTAAACTTACTCTGTCCCATTAGGGGATATTGATCTATTCAGATTAACTATAAACTTTATCTTACAATCCCGAAATTTTAGGAGCAAATGTATTATTTGACAGCTAGGAAATACTCCCACCTAGTGATGGTATGCTAAATCATGAAGTTCCATCAGCCATTTCACAGAAGGCTTAACTGCTCCTTTAAATAACTGAGAAGTAAACTTCTCAGTATGAAACACAATGTTTGTAATGTAGAAAAAACTTAAAAACTTGCTTTCAGACTTTCCAGCCATCAAGTAAGGTGCAGGCTCAAAAACAACTGGGAAAAGGCCCAAACCATCATACTCTTGATAAACTAATACAAGGAAATAATTCAAAGGTAGCTCATCACAAAGTGGCCTGCTTTTTGTTTTATATTTCATTTAAAATGTATGCAGATTACCATGGATTGGAACAAGATTTGGGCATGTAAGTTTGTTCTTTTAGAGCAAAGCAATGTTGAGTTGTTTGGCATAATCACCATAGGGAATCAAACCCTGAACTCCAGCAATCCAAGATCACAAACTCATCACAGTCCCACAAGAGGACTGATAAGTCAACAGACTAAAAAAAGCTGCAGTCAATACAACTTCTGTCCAGAATGTTGAGGATTGCCCTCAACTGCAGCCTCAGAGCTCACCAAACAGTCTCAACAGACTCATGCCCGTTTCCCAGTTGTTGAGTGATGCTAAATATCTGAGGTGAGATAGGAGAGATTTGACACCATACTAGAAATAATAATTCTGGAATTCATACCACAAAATGACAAATATAAAAATCAACTATGTAACATGGAGAATGTTCAGAGTATATCCAATTGATCGTAGTACTGGTAAACTCATTAGTGACATTTTTTTGAGTGAAAAAGGATAACATTAATTATCTTAATGAGGTGCTTATATACAATACCAGGATAGAGGATGCATTTGACATAGATGGAGAGTGTCAGGAGACAAATATCACCAAGGGAAATTAAACAGGTTATAAGAAAGTGGAGCAGACAAGGGAAAAAAAAATCATTCCAATATTTAGATGGGCAAAAGAGAAAACCCTGGCAGTTGAGTAATAGTTGAAGTAGAGGTAAGTATGTTTTGGAAAACAAATATTATTATTGAGACGGTTCTCAGAAAACTATCAATCCCATAAAATCTTTTAATCAATGCAACTTTTTGTCAGTACAGAAGTAAATGAATCAACCAACATAAAACAAGAATTCATGTATAGAACAAAGCTTAGCATCAAACGATATTTTAATCAGTACAAATAAACAACATCATTATCCAGACAGATGTAGACATACATCACTGCATTTTAAAATTATGTTAAGTAATTAGTTATGTCCTAGTGAGAATAAAACCCTATTCTGAGAAAAGAAAAGGGAGTTCCATCATCCCAATGAAAAAGGATGATGGCACTGTTTAGGACAATGTGCTTCTTTATAATAAGTTTTAAAAATGATGTATGAAAACATTGTTATTTATTTTAACAAAAGTCTTTTCTTCATTCATTTGAATTTTTGTTTGAAGAGATTGTGTTAAAACTGAACTCTGTCTGGATATTGTCTAAGATCTGTGTACAATGACAATATAGTGATTAACTGTGGAGGAAAAAAATTGGTAACATGTTGTAAGCACTTCCTTACATGGGAGATTATATTTAATTATTACATAGAAATAAAATAAACAGGACAATTTTTATTTGACTCAGACCACACAAGATAAACAATAACCACATACAAAAGTATACAACTATATAAAAAATTGGTCTTGTTTCACATACAAGTATGAGATGGATTAATAATTTCAACAACTTACATCGCAGTCCCTTAAAGCATCCATCGCCAACAGGTCATTTCCATGCCTCAGCTGAAAACGAACTATTTCTTCTGCTGCCTGTTAAAGTAAGAAACTTTAAGTTTCTGTAGAATTTCATGCAAAAATCCACAATACAATTACTAAAAGTGCATATTACAAAATATCCTGTAAAGAACTAGTGAAATATGAGGAATTATGTTACTTATAATTAGGTATTACTGAAATTACTGCAGAAACTACAAGAATCCAAACCAATCATGAGATATTACTGAGATTAAAACCTAAAATACTGCTAACAAAGTGTATACAAATCTTGTGAAATATTACTGGGTTTGTGGCTGAAATTATCATTAACGTATTGACCTAACCTTGTGAAATATTCCTGGGATTGAGGTTAAAATTATCATTAACAGTAATAGCCTAACCTTGTGAAATATTACTGAGGTCATGGCCAAAAATGTTGTTAACAGCAATAGTATCCAACTACTCTTTATAAGTTGAAATTATATTCACTTAGCTTTTCTGATTGCCATGTTGATTTTTAGTTTTGCTCTATGTACAAAGCCAGTTCTGACTGAACGTTTAATATTAATTAAGAAGAAAAGAACAAACACTCATAATTTTAGTTGTTCCAATTTCAAATAGTCCAACCAACCTTGAGGTTTTGATATTCAGATATCTTTTCTGGACATTCCTTCAGAAGTTGTTTAAGCAGAAGAGCATATTTACCCATTCTTTGCACAGGTTTAAGTAGATAAGAAGCCAAATCCATTTTGTCACCCAATTCCAGCTGCTTTTTCTAAAAATCCCAAAAATATCTCTTGTTAACAAGGTTTTAAAATAGACTAAAATAGCTATGTTAATTTCAAAAAAATTACATTATCTGTATTTTATTCAGACCCTAATCCCACAAAACATACATCTGACCAAGTTATAAGAAACAATGCATATCTACATCATCCAAATAATACACTAGCTCAGCTGTAAAAAAGTTATTTTTGGAAATAAGGATAGTTTCCTCATAATTCCATTCAGAGGTTAATAAAGTGTAGTAAATGATATTACAAAAAGTGTACTGCAGAAAACTCCAAACAAACATACTCGTTATTAATGGGAATTTAAACACCCTACGAATTCAGATTTTATATGTCCTTTTGCATGCTTTTCTGCAGACACTTCTAAACTAAAAAATAATGTTTCAGATAATTTATCGATTGTGAAATAAACCAAATAATTTTTTGTCACTAATTAGTTTGTTTTATAACTTTTATTTCTTTTATCATTAACCCTTTCGCGTCAGATCACTAGTCAAAGGCCATATCATCACGTTTGTTGATTTGCATTCAAAATTTTATTGAATTACTATTTAATGAGTTACATCAATAGGTTTGGAATTAAATTGTAGATTATGTTTCAAACTTTAATATTTAGTTAATTTCTCAACTTAAAAGTGAATATTAAAGTAACACACCTAAATATAGATCTTAGTGAATCATTTGGTATGCTGAATGTAACACTGTTTAAAATTTGATGTATGTGATTTTAAAATAAGTCCTCACAAATTAGGAACACAAATTACCGATATTGACAAGCTGGAATATAAAATAAGAACTTCGTACCTTTTCATTTTGCTAAGATATGTGTTACATGTTGAATCGAGCATAGTGGTCCCATTGACCTCTTTCCAACTTTGAAAACGATACCTTACATACACTTACTTCAATGTTTGACATGTGACTAACCAATCAACAGCTTAAAATGTCCTATTAAGGGTTTTCTCAGCTATTTTAATCTATGAAAAGGCTACCACCTTATTTCGAACTGAGATTTCAAGAAGATAGTTTGTGTATTTAGTCTGCTTAAAGTTTATTTTTTATTTTTTAAACTAAATACAGCTTAGTTTCTAAGCTTAATAAAATTACAGTGGAATTCTATGGTATCAGTATAGTTATTTACGATTTGTTTTGTTATTTAATTTTATATATATAAAAGCTAAAAAATTCGTTTCATATTCTCCATGTGTGGAATTCTGAAAGGTTCTGAAACCTATGTTCAGCAGCTCCCTGTATACAAATGTCATAGCGAGAAGAGATAATTACTTGCTCTCCTGTTTTTAATTGTAGTTCCATATTTTAAGAAAACTAAGTTTAATAATTTATTTCTAAATATCAATAATCTTTATACACATATAATGTATAGTAATTGAAATGTGACTAAATATTACAAAATATTAGTCCACTAAAATAAGCCAGAACATGGAAGACGATAGGTTAGTTTTATACCACTTAATACAGTAATATGAGTGCACATGCACCATGTCAATGAAAGTTATGTAATGTTGGCTAGGCATGTATGAAAGGTTAATATAATAAAGAGTAACAAATATATAACATTATGAAACTCGAGCTCCTTAGACTAAACATTTGTATTTGTGTGTTACAACACGTGGTCATTTTAGAACGAGAAACAGCATAACTTATATTTATTTCCTAATTTTTTTTATGATGGTTACAAGGTTGGTCATTTGATAGACCTTACATAGTTAGGGTAGATAAAATAAAATATAAAGTGTTTCTGAAAAAAAACACGTTTGGAATGTATTTAGGATAATTTAGATATTACATAAATAACATTTAAGATTTTTAGGACATAGAAGAGCTAAATCATAAAATGAAATCACTTTGCACTCAGACTAGTAATGGAAAACACTCAATATTTTCACAAACGTACCTTAAGGAAAATATTTGATTAAAAAAATCTGATCTTTATGAACAAAAATATCATAATCTTTAATGCAAATTTACACTTGCTGTAACAAAGTTATAATGCAAATACTTAACACGTGCAAATGTGTAGATGGATTAGTGTATATTATTCCAAGCTTGTTGTGAAAGGGTTAACTTTTTCACTCTCTTGTGAATTTACTTTCACAAAAATAAAAATCATACAAGTTAGAATTTAAGATAAATATATGAATAGCAGCTACACCACAAAATATACCACTAACATTTTAAAATATTGTTAGTAAATTACAAAAACAAACGTTTTAATTGAAGCTTTACTCACCTTGAAAAACGCATTGCCATATTCCACCATTAAAGAGTCTGATTTGGGTTTATTTTTATTGTACAAAGCATAAAGGTAAAACTGTGCCTCCTAAAAATAGAAAATATACAAGTTCTGAGCAAAACCTTTAAATAGGTACAAAGATTAGGGAAAAACAATTATTATAACAACAAAGCTGAATGACAAACACTAATTCTACAGAATAGTTTGCTGTATGTTAATAATTTTCATAATAACATGTTTCTAAGATAAACTCAAATAATGTAAAAATAATAGAAAAAATTACCAAATTTACTAATTTTAACTGTTATAAGATTGCAGTACTGGTTATTCACAACACATCAAACTGACAAATAATGCTATGTTCTAAGGACCATCCATAGGTGGTTGTGACATAGTTTTTTGTTGCCACTTTTCACAAGTTAAGCAGAAACAATCAGTGATGTCAAGAAAACCCACTTGTAGAGAAATGTGTGTAAAATGGGCTCATTTGGATACTTTCTCAACCCAAACGAGCCAATTTTACATATTTATTAAGCAAACACAGTTTTTGTCTGCCAATGCAATATAATATCCATAACAGAATTTTTGTCAGCTTCTAATAAGAATGTTGAGCCTAACTCATCCAAATAATGAATGCAATAAATTAATGAAATAGGGAGGTTTATAACACATACCATTGCTACCAAACAGTTTAGTGATACGGTACCAAAGGCTATAAACTGGTGGAGCAAAGAGGCTTATTGGGCCAAACATGATGTTGAAGCAAATAATTCAATAAAGTCAGCGACTTGTTTGGTAAATAAAAAGATAGAACATGTACATACCAACAAGACTGTTAACTGAACTAATTATACTGCATCTTATTCTCTCGAGAATCATATCTATAACCAATTATTTCATTCTAATCTGAACCCATCTCAACATGCCATGTGAAATATGCATTGAAACGTAAATTATATACATGATCTCAAAAGCTAAGAAAACAAAGTACTGATTTACTTAACAAAAACAGTTTTGCTGTCCAAAATAATAATGAAAATATCACTAAATCAGCTAGTAAAGTTATTATCGATTCCATAATTTTCTCTTACCATCCAACTGGTTGCAACAAAACTGTGTAACAGTCATGTTTTAGTTTACACAAAGTATAGTCAAGTTACTTTATTTCATGGAGAGTTGCATACACAAAATTTGATATTGTATGTGATGTAAAGTGGGTACTATATAGTATTTGATGAAAGGTAAATAGACTAGTTTTGTCTTCATATATAAGATTTTTCTTATTTTATGAACAAGGTACTTTAAACTCGTTGTAGTTAGTCTTGTCATGGTCGGTAAAGATGTGCAGGGTACCAACAAATTACTTATCACTGAGCAAAATGTCAGACTGCTGATGGTCTTGAGTCATCTATGGTGGTTGAAGTCATACAAATATCTAAGAAATGAAGTCACCATTGAATACAAAGTCAGGCCAATGATAGCGGAAAGTTTGGCATGGAGATTGAAGAAGCAACAGGTTCTAAGAAATGAGATTATTGCCATGTGCAAGTTTAATCCCTCAGTGATGGTGAGCTAAGCATGGTGGTTAGAGATATGCAGGAGGTGTCTAAGGAAGAAGGGTAGTTCCACATACAGCATCAGTCCCTTTGTGGTGGTAAGTTAACCACAGAGGTTGAAGATATACAGGGTTCTAAGGAATTTGGTCAACATCACGTGCAGTGTCAGTTCTTTGGTGGTGATGTATTTATTTGGTTTCAGTATTTTTCAGAACTAAACCAACGATTAAGTATTCATCCCTTTGTCCATAGTTCATACAAAGGAATTTGTAATATAGAGTCACTGTATTAAATTATATTGGCTATCTCAAACATTTGCCCTTTATCTTCACTGTAACATATTGTTGTATTGAACATAGACAGAATTATCCTAATTTACTGCATTATGTATTCTGGTTAAGTAAATGTATGACATTTTACAATAAGATATACTTACATAATCCTGAAAACACTGGCCTACAAGAAATGGTGAATCTGCACACCTTTCCAGCTCACTAAGAAAATGATGATTGTGAAATTCGTAGATTTTTTCAATGTTGCCAAATATTACATTTCTCTGACCTCGCAAAGCTTGAGGAATGTCATCTCGCAGCAGTTCAGGAATGTAATTCTGAAGGGGGAGAAAAAAACAATACTGAAATGTTGATATTCTTGGATATACCATTTAACGCTTGTGATTTCTAACAGGAGAGTTTCGAGACAGACCAAGATACAATGAAACTGTGATTCCTATATCCATAGTAAAAGAGTAAATTTTATAATACTTTGTGTTATGTGTTTGTATATATCACTATCCTCTAAGTAACATACAAAAACATAATAAAAAGTATTACAAAATTTACTTTGAAAAATTCAAATTATAAATCTGTAAATTATCTTTAATTTGATATTTAATTATTTAGCTTTAAATACATAAAAATATTATGGTATAAATTATTTCAAAAATTTACTTTGGTATATATTAATTTAAACAAAGATTTTGTTAGTTGAAATGTCACTATACAAGTGTGGGTATTAAGAAATTTACACATCAACTTCAAATGTATATACAGGCATGGTCAGTACTCTAGTGTTAGGAGTTGGGTCTTTTTCTATAGTACTGCAGACATTTTCTTCTAGATAATGAATTTAAGTAATTTAAATGAAAGTTAGGTATTTATTAAAAACAATTCAAAAGACAGCGAACCACTTAGACGTTTTGAAATAAATCTGGAGTGGTCAGCTGAACCCCATCTCCTTTCCCCTCAACTATATCTCTACATTATATATGTAAATATTTACAGTGTTAGTACTATATCACAAATTCTGTAATTATAACACACTAGTAAGAAGCAAGATGTAGAAACAGCTTGCATCAATAACACTCCATTGTGAATTCACTTACTTCCACTATCTCATTTCCAGCTTATTACTGACCAAAATGAAATAGTACCACTGATTATTTAACTTTTTAAATTTAATCCACTCTAAATTGAAACAGAATGAGTCATAGTTAAGAATTACCAGTTTCCCTCCTAACAACAATCCTCTTACCTCAATGATGTATTCCAGTGACTTGACATAATCTTGTTCCGTCTGAATCATCTCTCTCATAATTAACAATAACTGCCTGAATTTAAAAAAAAACAAAAAACATTAAAATATAAACCACACTAAGAAACAAGAATATTAGATTGTCATGTCTGTTAAAGGCATTTTTAACTTTACTTATTCAACATTGTTCTTTTGTCTAATAAATATTAATTCTGTTAGTTGAAGTCTTTTGGTTATACAACATTCACAAACTTTTAAATACTGATTATACTTCAGTATATAAAAACAAAGAAAATCTGAAAAGAATATGCAACCAACACAGCATAATTAGAATAGGAAATATGAAAACAACATAACACAATCAGAATGGATAATATACAAACAACACAGCATAACCAGAATAAGTAGTATACAAAAAACAGATCACAAATAGTGTAATATATAAATACATATACAACTTAAAAATAATATATATATTCAACAAAACACAACTACAATAGGTAATATATAAATGTCAGAGACAACTTCCAAGTTATACAAAAGTAACAGACAAAAACTTGTTTCAGTATTATTTTAAAAATCATAGTGCAAAATGAGTCTGATTGATACAAGACATTGAAGAGAAACATTTGTTAAATACTACATAAATAGCAAAGCTCATCTACAAATTCCATCTAGTACCACGAACATATAAAGAATACTTTCTAGCTTCAGAGACAGGAATGTCTCCAATCAATAAATTTTGTCTTACACACTTACTTCTTGATTTTCGCTTGTTGGTCAGTGTAAATATTACACTCTTGTCTTACTCGAAAGCTAGGAGCCCTTGTTAAGTGACTGTTCACTGGTACAGGTCCACCACAAGGTTGTGGTAAACCCTCTATAACTGAAAGCTTCGAAGCATTCCCAGAGTCTTTACTGCAGGAGAAACTAGAAAAGAAGATATACCTAAACTTTACAGTAATACCAATGCAGTGCCTTCTCTTTAAAACAACCTGTTAAATACCTGAGCCTGTGAATGTTGTGATAAAATTTAATACATCAGAAACAACAAAAAGCTGCAGATAAGATATTAAACATTCAATTTTTGTAAATTAAATTGTTATTTATATCAATGTAATTCTCTTACTAACAGTTCTCATACAATATAAAATTAATTATTACTGTGTAATAAATTTAACATGCGACAAAACACATTTACCAACATTATATAATATCCTATTAGTGTGCTTGGAGCATCTCATCTGTTACTACTAATATAAATAGTTAAATCTCACACTGACAGTAATTTCTCACCTTTCCTCACTGTTAATGGCTACCTGCTGAAGTTTGAGATTATTTTCAGGAATCTGAATATCTGAGTTAGGTTTCTGGGAATTTTCTTCATAAAGCTGCCAAGTATGAGTGCGGCGCATGAGTTTTCTAACTGGCCGATTGTAAGAATGTCCTTCTTTAACTGAATTGTGAACAGAAGCAGCTCCAGACACAAGCACAGCAAGTTTTTCTTTTAGCCCAACTAAACTGCTTCCACTGTGACTCTTCGTCACTCCACCAGGAGGAGTTTCTTTCTGACTGGAGTTGCCAGTTCTTGCTTCAAGTTTGCTACGTGATATTGATGTAACTGGACCTTGGGTGGTAAGGTCATCAGTGATGAGGCCTTGACTTAATATCTGCTCCTCTTTCTCTTCCATGTAGTGATCCAACTGAAAACTGTCTTTGATTGCTGGGACAGAAAGACAATTGTTAGGAAAAGAAGTGTATGATCCTGCAAGAAAATTGTAGCTTGATGAAGTATTAGCAACTGGCTTCCTATGGTAGTAGCCAGGGTGTTCTCCTACAGGAGTACTGGTACTATGTGGTATCCAGAAACACTGAGAAGCTCTAAAGCCACTGGGTAAATCTGAGCTCCACTGTAAAGAGCTATCTTCCATCTGTTTTTTATCTCTCAGCAGATTAGCTTGCCTTGCTTTGATCAAATCATTTGTTTCTTGGCATCGAGCTTGGGCAGTCTATAACACAAGGAAGTGTTTAAGAAGATATATTATTGCACTTATTTATTAACATACAAGTTATGTGAATTTCACTAACAACAGATTAACATAAAATTATATGGTAATGTTGGAAACTGACATGTATGAATGGCAAAACTGAAAGGTTTGGACTTCATAATTCCTTTTCATTGATTAATGCAAGCTGAAATCCACTAAATAAAAATATCTTTGAGTAAATTTAATGGTTTAGAGGTTGTGAATTAGATTATTTGTAGAACACAGGCATTCTAAGAATACAAGTGTGCTTTAAACAGTACCAAATTCTTGGAAACATAACAAATATAATAATGAGTTGTACCATGCATAACAGCATTTTGGTAAAGTAAAATATTTAAAATCTATAGATTAGACGAAATTTTAACAAAAATTTGTATGTATCCTAATTTAACAAAACTACACAAGGTGGTGATAAAATGTAATTGGTTTACAAGTTAAATTCAAAAGTTTTGCTTAAAGAAAAGCACGTGGTGGATCTCAGACTATTTTATACACCATATATTATGATATGAGTATCTAAGTTCCTAATATGTATTTCTTGATATAATATTTTTACCCGAAACTCTATGTTAATTACCACCTATAAACTAAATAAGCCAGTTTGTTCCTTTTAAACAGCAACAGAAACTTTAAGACAAGTTTATTTGTATTATCTTAAAAAAAAACAAAGTTTAACATATACTTCTCATGACGAAAGAAATGAGAAACCATTTTCTTACTAAGACCTTAAAAAAAACACAGAAGTGCAGTTCTTCTAAAAAAATATTTCCCAAATTTATAATTTAAAAGAAAATAAACAGAAACAAAATATATACAAATTGCATTAAACTTATAAAAAAATATATTAACAACTGCAAACAACAATTAACTGTTGTTCTTGAAAAACTTGAAAAACACATAATTAATAGAGAAAATAACACAAATACCAAAATTAAGAATTGTCCCTATAATATAAAGAATTAAATTTGAATTGTTGTCCTTATATCATAAATATAACACGGTTCCTGTAACACAAATATATTTAACTTTGAAGTATGGTCCTTTATTGTGATATTCCTACCATACAACAACATTAACGTCACAGTCTTGGATGTTTTTCCATTCATTTTATGAGAATGAATATCAGTGTTTGTCAAAATACAGGGTAGTACATTAATGGTATTACATTAATCTAATAACACAGAATATGATTTTTGAAAATTGAGTTTATATTGTGAACTACACCCTTGAAAACTGACTTGTGTTGAAGTACGGCACATGACAACTTACTTCAAATTGTAAAGTAAAATATACATTACTAATTTCTCATGCTGTCAATTACAGAAGCTGCTTTACAAGTGAATCAACTGGTGAGAAGTAAGAAGTTATTTCACAACTAACTCAAATGGAGAGAAGTATGAAAATGGTTGAGAGCCGTCCCAAACTGAGATAGTATGAAATCATTAAACTGTCTTACAAGCTAGGAAAGTGCTTGACAAGTGTCTCATACATTAAGTGAAAAGAAGGTATTTCACTGTGTCTCACATGCTCAGAATGCAAGACAAAACTTGACACCCAACTCATTGGTAAGGAAGTATTTGACAGCTGTTTTATGGTGTGAAGTAACAAATCATTTGAAAACTGAGTGAATTAAAAATGTAGTTGACAAATAGCTCATCACAACAAATAAATATTGTTCATTAACACAGTAGTGTTAACAATAACCAAATATAATGTTTAGGCATGCTGACTCCATAGTGATTGGACTTACTTTGCACTGTTCAAAAAGACGGTCATTTTTTAATTTTATAGCCAAGTCCCACATCTCCTTAAACTCTTCATCTCTAATTGGTGGGTTGTTGTCAACATAATCTTGAAGAGATCTGATTAACTTCATCAAGTCTTTAGGATGAGTTACCTTTTCAATTTTCAGAGATGACAGAAACTTCATGGCTTCTAGTGCCCATTCATAAGACTAAGAAAGTTAAAGTAATTGGTAATCATTAACAAAATTCTGCTATATACTAAATATGGCCACATCAATTACAATGTTTCACTTTTATATTTCTCAATCTTTACTTTATTATCACAGTCTCTCTCTCTCTCTCTAGATACATGCACACACACAAATACATATACTTGGATCAGTGGGGTGAATCACTATACAAAGGAAGTATTTTGTGCAACAAAATAATCTCTTCCTAAGATGAGTGCAAGAGATTAGAAATTAGTTGAAAACACTACAGTTCTCTTTGTCTTTCTGCATATTTACAATTAAATCAAAAATATGGCTGAAAAAAATTTTAAGCTACAGTTCCCTACAGGCAAAGTGTGTTATGTCTATAGAACACAAGACAGATCTTGTCACATACCAGTACACCAATAATACCTTGCATTGTTAGAACACAATGAGATGCCACATTTGTAAACTTAAGAAAGAAAATGTGGCAAAGTGTCCCTTAATGCACTAGTTCACACAATCTTTAGGAAGAGCCCTTAAGTCAACACATTAGAGGATACCAGTACTTATGAGGACATCACCTTGCATCATGGATGTACTAATACATTACATAATGCTAGTGTCATACATAATTCAACATCTTCTCCTTTAAAGTCATATTTTTTTATTCATGAATAACTTCATTAACCACAAAAAGCTTCATCTTTTACTTTTCATATAGTGCAGAGAAAGATGACACCACTGAAAGAATTAGCAGAAGTTTCAATCTTCAACTGTAAATTAATTATAATGGAATTTTTTTTAAATACTTTGATTTTGTATTTTGATAGAAAATATTACATACTGTAAATAAATGACACTCCAGTTACACATATATCATCCTACACCAAACATGTTGAAGTACCACAGAAACACTTATGTGAATTCATCACTTGAAAAAATATTTGGCAAATGACCTTTAACTTGATTATCATAATTTCAATAATGTATGATAAAAATTAAGCATTTCTTAGTAGAATGACTGGAATTCTGGTGAACAAGCAGTTCAAGTTATCAAGACAGTGCACTGTTGCTTGTAAAACAGCTAAGAGAATTTTAGGATATATTTACACATGTAATAATTATCAGATAACGAAGGTAGTTACCTCTACAATGATCACTGATTAGGTCTCACCTGTAATATTATGTACAGTTTGATTTGCTATCTACAAAAGTATACTAACTTTATTGGAAGCTTCAGAGAGGCTACTAGGCCAACTTGGAGATAGAAAAGTTATTTTCAAAGGATATGTAAAATATCTATAAACTTATTTTATTTTCAGAGAAAAAAAATTAAAAAAAGAGCAAGACACTATCTTCCTGAGTTATGATGATTGTGAAAGAGACTGAAAAATAAAAGTCCCTGATTTTCAAAACAATAGAATGAGAGGTCAGTTTAAGATATGAAAGAGACAGTCAAGGTTCCAGTTTTATTTTTCTACGTGTGTAAATTCCTTGTGGAATAAACAGTAGTTAAGGAGGAAGTTCATAAATTACTGAATAATAAAGATCAAATTAAATTTTAATTTGTCTTATAAGTGGACCAATGGATAATGACAGACTCAAGGAGCCTAATGATTCATTGTTGACATGCATTTTAACGTATTTACTAGCGTGTATAGAAGGTACAAAATATTACTTGGAAGTTGAAATAAATTATTAATACACAAACACACTGATTACCCTATCTAAAAGGCTGTAAAATCTGCCACTGTCCTCCAGCTTTTCTCGTGTGTCCTCAAGACGTTCTGCAAAGTCCTGAAGATGTTCTCCTAATGATGATGTTAAACTACGGGTTTTACCAAACTCATCAGAAGATGACAACGTTGCTCCAAACACAGAAGCTTCTTCCATTAAATCGTTACCTTTTTCAATTTGACGCTGAAATAAATACACTTTCACTGAGAGGCCATAAAAAAATCAGACAGGTCATTATCTAATCAAAAACCAAACACATCTACTCTACACGTTAGAAAAAAAAAATCGCAAGTACTCACTTCCTTTGACATAAGATAGGTGTCACTACACTTTTACTTTTTTTTTAATTTCGCGCAAAGCTACTCGAGGGCTATCTCTGCTAGCCGTTCCTAATTTTGCAGTGTAAGACTAGAGAAAAGGCAGCTAGTCATCACTATCCACCACTAACTCTTGGGCTACTCTTTTACCAACGAATAGTGGGATTGACCGTAACATTATAACGCCCACACGGCTGAAAGGGCGAGTATGTTTGGCGCGACTGGGATGCTAACCCGCGACCCTCAAATTAACACGCTTGGCCATACCAGGCCGTACATTTTTAATATAAAACACAATACTACAGAGTTACTAGCGGAGCAGTGGAACAAATTGGTCCGTGTTCGTGTTAAAACGTCATACTGTGCTGAATTTTTTATATTCTTTTTATCAGTCCTTTACGAATTTCGAATCAGAGGCACGAAAAATATCATTTGAAATATATCTTCTGTACGTTACCTAGAAAATCCTTTGTTCAATGTTAGTACTCGTTAGCTTAACAGCACATGATTTCCATTTATAATATGAAGTACGGAAAACTTAAGATATCTTGTTAATACAGAAATGTTAGTATTGTATTATTACTCGTATTTGCAGAATGTAACGGCAGGTTTAATAGTTTTATCACAAACACCAGTTTGAATTTTAATTTTACGTTTTTACTGCTATACTGGTTCTCAAATTATAGCTATAGGACTGGTTGTCTGTGTCAGATATTTCTGATTTAGGGTTACTACAAATGTAATTTTATCTGCTACCATGTTTGACCCACTTCATCAGCTTTTAACAGCAAGTGAGAGAACTCCCGGAAAGCTACGCGTGACAATCAGAAAGATAGACTGAAAATGTCATTAAAATCCACCGTGGATTTCAAATTAGGTTTAATGGAATGTGAAAAAAATGAAAGTAATCTCCAGTTTCATTGGTTATGATTTCGATTAACATCTACGAGATATTCACGTGCAACTTCTCATGTTGTTTGGAGCTAACTAGACTTCAACTCTCAATCAACGTTCAGTGTACTAAGTGAGCTAGAAATCGGGTTAGTAAATCCTTCATAACTCAAACATTTAGTTAAAACTAAAGAAAAACTGAAAATGCCCGTGCAGTAAATATGTATTTTATTTTACTTCAAAGCTTTATATTATTGTAAGTTCAATACAGAATTGGTCACTAAAGCGTGGACATCCACATCTTCTAGCACAATATGTCAAAAATAATTTCTCACAAACACAACTAACCCAAATGTTCTGAAATAACAGTTTATGAATAACAGGTATGTGGCTAACCTCATGACAAGCACGTGTTAAAGAAATGTGAAAAACTGAGTTTGTCTATTCAGCTCCGTGCGTCAATACAATCCTTAGCCAACAACAAAATATACTATTTTCTTCTTATATATAATAATTCAGGACAATGTTAAGACCAGAATTAACATTAGATCTGTACGTTCCAACCTGTTATAACCAGTGATACAATAAGTTATGAGAATTTCAACCTGTTAGGACTAAATCCTATACAGTGGTACCTCGGTCAGTTGCATGCTGACCTCCTGAAAAACACCTCTGGAACGAGTGCTGATACAAGTGATGCCTTTAAGGCTAGTAGGGGTGGTTTGAAAAATATAGGAAGAGAAGTGGGATACATAGTGTGGTGAAACATGGGGAAGGTGCTAGGCAAAAACAAACCTCGTTAGACAAGTTTTTTGTGAGAAATAGGTCCAGGGAGTCTCAAGCAAGTTGTTGTGGTGCAAAGAGACAGAAAAGAGAAAGAACCGCAAAAGTAGAGATACCTGACGTTTTTATGGAAGGTGACTCCCCTTCCAAACAATAATAACCTTCCTACTCTCATTCCTCACTACTTTTCATTTACGCCATCAGTTCTCCTCAGCACAGGTAAAGTGCAGTTAAAGTTTTATTTATTTATTTTATTGTGTTTATAGTTTTTGTGGTTGGCTTTATGCATGTATTATTATACAGGTACAAATAAGCAATATTTTTACTGAAAATGCTTCATAATGCGTAATTTTTGGAGGTCTGCAACGGATTAATTTAATTTACAGTATTTCTTATGGGAAAAATTGATTCGGTTTTCGATCAACCTTCTGGAACAGATTATATTCGAGAACCAAGGTGCCACTGTACTTTCTAACTCGTTATAAACATTTTTTGTAATATGCACAACACATTTAAACTCGTTATAAAAAAAATCTCACAATAAGTTTGTTTGGTTTATTTTGAATTTCGCGCAAAACTACACGAGAGCTATCTGCGCCAGCCGTCCCTAATTTAGCAGTTAAAGACTAGAGAGAAGGCAGCTAATCATCACTACCCATGGCAAACGTTTGGGCTACCCTTTTTACCAACGACGTTGACCATCGCATTATACACCTCCACAGCTTAAAGGGTGAGCACGTTTGGTGGGACGGGGATTCCAACATGTGATCAGCAGATTTTAAATCGAGAGTCCTAACCACAATAATTATTACACATTCAAAGACATTAGGGCCAGTATCATAATAAGTTTTGAACTTTAAAACCCGTTAAGACCAGTGTTATGATAATAATTATACATTCCATTTGATAACAAGTCTGAGAGTAAAGTATATGGACCCAAAAATATCACAATTACAGCAACTCTGATTGACACCAGTGTTTTAAAATTAACATTTATTCATATTTTATAATTCCAAAATCTGTTATTTTCAATTTTAAATACCACAGTTATAGTAACTTCTGTTAACAACAGTGTTACAATAAGTTTTATCGTGCATATCTACCTTATACATCTGTCAAGAGTTCATACGACACTTTTAAATAAACATATAATCTGAATATATAAAATAAAACTTACATACAAGCCACACCACAGCATGATATTACTGTAATTAACTACTGTTTTAACTTTTAACCTGTTCCTCTTCCGTTCTTCTTCACTACAGATAACTTAAGGAGAAGAATCTGCAAAAACTACTATTTTTTACATCCTGGTTCATTTTAAATTTGATGTGAGAATAGTTGATGATAAGGATGATTTAGAAATTTTGTTCTGTGGTGTAATATAGCTATAGCGAGCTGAGCGCTTTGTTGTATCGTTTTGAAGTTCAGTTGATGACATGCTATACGTTTTATTATATTTCGATGAAGTTCAGTTGATGACACATTGAGCACTATTGTATGTGGTGTAATTTAGTTGATCGTATGTTGAGCAATTTGTTAAATCATAATGTAATTTAGATGACGATACTTTGGACACTTTATTGTATCGTGATATATTTTAGTTGGTGGCATGTAGGCCTCTCTGTTGTACTGTGGCGCAGTTTTGTAGATGAAATGTTGAGCCCTTTATTGTGCCCTGTGTAGTTTGGCTAGCGGTAAAGTGGCCATTTTTTTGTACTTCTAGTTAAGTTTAAATGATGAAAAGCTGGTACTTCAATTAAGCCTTGTAGAGTTTACTTGACGAATAGTTGGGCATTCTGTTGCACCTTATTGTGGATTTGTTTATGACATGTTGTTGTTGTTGTTTTGAATTAAGCACAAAGCTGCACAATGGGCTATCTGTGGTCTGCCCACCACGGGTATCGAAACCCGGATTTTAGCGTGTAAGTCCGCAGACATACCGCTTTGCCACTGGGGGGCTTGTTGATGACAAACTGATTTTGTATATACATGGCTATAATACATGACAAACGAATAGTTTCAGTAATAATACAGGCAGAGAAATTAACTTTCTTCCGAAATATATTTCTTCTGGAAATAGAATGTCATTTCTTATAAATATGAGTATCTATTTTCAAATTAATATTGTGACATATTTCATAATTCCAAACTAAACTCTTGCTTTGTTTCATTATTTCCAAAGCTGCACAACGACGTGTAAAAAGCCATCAAATATTAGCATGAAAACACTGAAATAACGACCACTCATGCACGTTCACAAACAGTGACATGTGAGATGGTGGGTAAGTCAACGTACAAGTTTGATCTCCTATGTCCTTCCCGCTCGTTGAAAGGGTATATATGCATGTATTCACTACGAATAAAATAGCCATAGTTTTGGTGTAAAGCGCACTTCAGATCTAATATACCCTTGTGAACAAATATTTTATAAATTTTTGACAAACAAATCGCCTCTCTAAATATCAGTAACTGGATTCAATTTCGCGCAGAACGAAGAGGTAGATTAAGAAAAATCAATAAAAGAATTATAGTCAGATTATATTAAAATGTGTGTTTAAACCTAAATTAACGTTGATTAAATTTAATAGTGTAACGGAAGAAAGATTAAATCAACCACTAGATGGCCCTGCCTTCGTATTAGGAGACGATATTAATATTCCCAATCTTTAAAGACAGTTTGAAAAACATAAATTTATTTTAAAAATGGACTTTTATATGTTATCTGTGAAGTTTCAGCTTAGAATTCTGTAATTTCTTTTCATCATTGTTATGATACAATTTACTCACCAGACGAATGTAGTATGTTTTGACGTCGAACTCTTAATGAACTTCAACTGTAAATCAAAAGTATCATCAATTTAGCTCACTAACACATCACTGATCTTGCCATAGAAATCTATACAAACTGTTTCTTGCATGATAAACACCATAAAAACACAAAACGTAAAATTTTATACTTATGATAGTTGTTTGTTTGTGTATGATAAGTAATTTAACCATTCAAAACTGTTAAAATATTTGAAGTTAAAATCCCTTTCAAGTACAGTACTCAACTTAAAAGAAAACCAAGATTCTTAGCATAAGATATAAAACAAGGCAATCCCATTGTCAAGTGAAACGCATAAACTCAGTTGATCATTATGCGAATTAAGTACGTCATGATCTATTGAAATTTCCCTTCAATATGGAATGTTTCACCCCGAACTGGAAGGAGAGTTTGACACCAATGTTTCATGCCAAAAATCAGAATGTTCATAAGGTCTCTTTGACCACTCTTTTAAGGACATCTTTGGCTTAAGGAATCACTTGATGGAATGAAAGGAGTACCTCAAGAGCATCTTATTAATATATTTAATAGGTCTGGTGATTGCGAAGACCATTCCCTATGGTTAATATTGTGTTTTGTTGTTGTTTTTTCCTTGAAAAGTGTTGATCAGTTTAATTTTTGGGAAAGGAGGGCATTCTCCATCAGGTTGGAGACGTCGCCAATTTGACCAGCATATTAATAGCACAACGTATTATAAGAAGTGCTCTTTATGATGTGTAGTAATAGCGCTAGCACACGGCAAATCAGAGGAGTTGGCACTGAGTAAAGCTTATTCCTATCATCATAATATTCATCACATTTATGTACGAAAAAGGGGTGGAAGAAGGAACTTCCTCCTCCAACGATTGTAGTTTTTATGATTCAATTTCGGTACCCATAGTGGTATCGGTATCCACAATCAGTAAAGAGCAGTTATTTACTTTTGTCGTGGACAATGGTCTGTTTTATGAAAGTATCAGAACAACTGTACCATTGGTTTGGAATCAGTTCTACAATCTGTTAGGGATAGTTTGAGAAACCTGGAGTTTATTCACAGCGACTTACCCTGACTGGATGGCGCCCTATGTGCGATGGCTCTCCAACTGTTTTCAACGAGGCTCTGTAATTCGTTTCAAAATTTCAGACTACATAACTGATAACATACATGTCTTTTATAAAAATGAATTGAAGAAAATAGTTTGTGTTATTACATTATAGTTATGTATCTTTAACTTAGCTATATGTCACAAACTGTGATTACTATTACGAATAGTAATAGTAAAATAGCTATCCTAGCACAAGTCTGTTAATCAGGCCTCAAAATACGTATAGGATGATTTCAACTTATAACTTTGCATAAATCAGTCTATTTCAAAGACCATACGATCATCTTCCAGATGAGTAACTTACTGTGAAACTTTGGTTTGATTAACAATCTATGACATGGCACGAGTACTCGACTCCTAATCTGAGGGTCGCAGGGTCGAAACCCCTTCACACCAAACATGCTCGCCCTTTCAGCTGTGAAGGCGTTATAACGTGATGGTCAATCCCACTATTCGTTGGTAAAAGAGTAGCTCAAGAGTAGTGGTGGGTGGTGATGACTAGCTGCCTTCCCTTCAGCTTTACACTGCTAAATTAGGGACGGCTAGCACAGATAGCCCTCGAGTAGCTTTGTGCGATATTCCAAAACAAACAAACAGTAAAGAGCTTGTTTTTAAAATAAGATAGAGAATGACTGTCACTCTTATGATATGTTTTATTAAGTAATAAAATGCATCTCGAGCCCGATATCCTAGAAGTTCACAAACTGGGGAAGAGACTTCTTGTCCTTCATGATTTGTAATGACTTGAAGTAAAAAATGTATTCTCAAGACGGCTGGTATTGGTATTAAAACTTTAATTAAAATAAAGTACAGAACAACGTTTCGACCTGAAGATGACCTAAAAAGGTCAAAACATTCTGTGCTTTATTTTAATTAAAGTTTTATTACCCATATCAGCCGTCTTGAGAATATACATTTTGTCCTTGAGAAACTTTGAACTTAAGATTTCTTTACTTGCCATTCTACTATTACGCGCTAAAAGATAAAAATGAACCACATCAGACTTGTATGAAAATGTGCACAAATATAACGGCAGATATTCTATAGTTCACTTATATCATCCTGCATCATAATCATCAAGATAACGGCACTACATTGTGTGACTTTACATACTATTTAGAGCACATGTTCTATGTTACTTACTTCTAGAATATATGTATAAAATGTTTTTTTATTTCGCGCAAAGCTACTCGAGGATTATCTGCGCTAGCCGTCCCTAATTTAGCAATGTAACACTAGAGGAAAGGCAACTAGTCATCCCATCCACCGCCAACTCTTGGACTACTCTTTTACCAACGAATAATGGGATTGAACGTCACATTATAACGTCATACGGCTGAAAGGGCAACCACGATTGGTGCGACGGGGATTCGAACCCGCGACCCTACGATTACGAATCGAACGCCTTAACCCACCTGGCCATGCTGGGCCAAAAATGTATTTTATGAGTTTAAAAAATACGATGATATATTTAAACTGTTATTATGACACATGGGGCACTTATGTCATTGCTGCAGGGCTAAAACAGAAGGATATGTATTTAAAACAAGCCTCGACTTCGTGTAATCTTCCAAACGTTCCAACAAACGTGCAGCACGTGCAGAATCCCGGTCCTGAGCAGCTGCAACAAGTATGCGCTGCTGGTGTGGTGTTATGGGAAGAAGAATGTGTCATGATGACGATGAAAGCTTGAGTACTATAGAACAGATGCACGTCTTCCCTCCCTCGTCCTTGCTCCTGAGTGACACTGGGAATATCGACTACAAAATAACTGTAGACCCGTAGGGAATAGATATGTGAATCACATGTCATGGTTAAGAGTTTTATCAGATTACTAAAAATATCGATTCTGAATTCCTGGAAAAATCATTTATATCATGTTGTATCATGTCAAAGCAGTATTTCGTTTTTCTCCTATTTTTTGTAGTAAGCTTTGTGCCACCTACTCTTTCACATTACAAACAGAGACGCGTGTTTTCTATATTTCATCTTTCAATATGAAATGTTTCAAAATTGTTGATTACACTATTAGTCCATTCCTGCCTGTTCTACGTGAGAATATTATAACAGAGTCCGTCATGAGGTTCAGTGGATTGTGTAGCCTCTGATATAGACAAGAGTGTGCTGATATCTTCCCCACGTTATTTCACTTGATCGGGAGAGGGGGGGGTGTATTTATGAGCTTACAAGGGATATAAAGCTCAATGTGAATGTCATTCTTCATCCGCGAGGTTAACCCGTAATGACTTTCTTGTCTAAACAACTAATAGACGGTCCCCAAACGCATCTTACTCTCAAAAACACAGCAAAAATTGAGCATTGTCAAGAGCCCAATATATGCAAACTGGTCACTTGAAAATTGACCTGGATTAGGTCACTGAGCATCTTAGTTTCTGGCAGCATAAGCACAGCCACTATATCAACTTAATAAAAGATTGATAAATATCCACTTGGAGCATTTCTCTGTGACCATCTGGCCTTACAGAATGAATCCTCGAGATACTCTATCATGGACAACTTCATTGATCAAAGTATCTCTTTAATTTGATCAGAATGATCCTTCTTTGTCTTTTCATTTCCAATGAAATTCTTTGTGCTCTCGGTTTAATTTAGCAGTCTGCATCAGATGTCCATGAATCAACAAAAATATTCAATACAGTGAAAGATGTGCTTAATTAACTAGCAGTTAAACTCAGGGTGATTAACCAGCAACTCCTGTGTCATGTTTTTAAGTGTTACAGGTCTTATCAACCAGAATATTCTACAAGTTTTGAGAAAAGCACAACAAAGAAAATTAAAAAAGGTAAAACTAAATCCACTTTAGAAACAGTCTGAAAAAAAAAGCACATGAGAGTTAAGTGTTTAAACCGAAACCACATAAAACTGTGGGCAACGTTTATAAAGCAGATGAACTGGAATTTTACTAAGTTTCACGTCGAGAATTAACTGTATAGAAGTATTGGTGTCAGAAGCGCTATACAGGGAACTGAATCACAACTATTCCGACTATACTGAGAACTAAACCTCATAATATGCTATGATGTTTACATAGTAGTCATGCCTTATGTTTACATCACACAATCATGTCTGACGCACGAGAAAAAAATGCTCGTCCTCCTCATTCATTGTAATCGTGTAATAGGTGCTACGTAAAGCAACTCTCACTTTAAATACAACACCTAAACTGAATGTAGGCATACTTGTTAGCACGTACATAAGTTTGAACTTCCACAGTCACGTAACCAGGGACGGTGGTGGGGAGAGGAAGAAACATTGCTGGAACCGACACTAACCCCAAATATGCCTTACCTTTCTCCGTGGCATCCACCTACCTATCGAAAAGTGTTGCCCGTTAAAGCTAGTTCACTTCCTAACTGCTACAGTATATGTGCCCACAAAATTCAGAGTACATCCCTCTCAATTATATGTCCAGCCTACCTCATCCCACACACAGAGGAGAGGCTGGTCCCGCCCTGACGATGGTAGCACTAATCTACGTTCAAAGTTTCTCTACAATATGGCCCAAATGAAGGACCTTCTATAAAGATTAAATCTAGTAGACGACGAACCACTGAAAATATACAAAACATTATCTGTTATTTGTCTTCCTAACTTTGGGATTTCCCCAAAACTGTTTCCTAATAAATGCCACACACCTGAAGACACATGTGCTAGAGTTAATTAGTTTACAGTAAAAAAATATCACATGCTCTATAATTTTCATATCATAACTTGCACATAGGTTATCGTTACCGTTTGAATTAACCTACACACACGGTTTTATGTATGTGAAAACATGTGTGTAGTCCTGGGAGTTTCTACTGAAGATAAACCATTTCAAAACTGTTGATTACATATTTCATAAATTTACATATTATCAACAAAAACGTAAGCTTCTTACTGATAACGAACGTTGCGAAACGCTATCAAAACATCATTCGATTAAAGCGAAAGAGTGATGTGAGCATACGACCGTCTGAGCGTGCGCTGAAAGACTGACGGACAGATGTCCACGTTCATTTTTAAAACTAGTTTATAATACGTGAAGAAATCTTAACTGAAAACATTCGTTCTTCTCTAAACAAAGATCGAGATCAAACTCTGAACTATCTGCTCCAAATGTATAGGGACAGGAGAAAAAATCGTCATGAACTACCGATATTCAAAACAAGAATATTAAATACATCTGGTATTCCATATCTTCACATACTGGCTTACTTTAATTACTGCACTTAAATACAGTCTTATCTTTTGCAGTTTTATGTATCAAAGCTTTTTAGAATGTTATACACATTGGTTTCTCAACGCAACACAACAATAAATAGACGATGTTCTTTCATGTTTAACAATGTGTGTTCAGTTGGATTGAAGTGATTATTTATTATTATTACTGTTATTAATTATAAGGTCTACTTTATTTTAATAAAAGTTTTAATACCCATACCAGCCGTTCTGAGATACATTTCTATAACTAGTTTCTTCTGTTGCGTTCTGTAGGTTTGTATTTCATAGGTTTTTTCCCCACCCCCATGGGCTAGTCCACCACAGGCAAAAATATTAAACCAGTTTTCACGAATCTGCTGCTATGTTGTAAGAATTCTAACGAACTTGTTACTTACGTAGGTAGGCCTTGTGGCGACTCTAACCAGATGTCATGACTACACACGTAACTTAAAAGCGTGATGAAAATATATAATTATTTGAGCAAACATCAGTAACATATTTAAAACTATAATCGGTCGTCAACAAGCAATATTGTTGACGAACAAGGTACAACTGTTTCGAAATATTGTTTAATTTCATGACACAGAACCATTAAGTTCATATACACCAGAGAGCATAAATATTTCATACTATTCAGTATATAACCCATGCTACAGTATAGCACATAGTACTGTATGGATAACGATTTAAACTGTGGTACAGAGTATCTACTACACAGTTCAAGTAAAGGAATTAGTGTGTAAGTTTCTAGATACCTTGACAAGCATTAGCGTGTAAAACTTCTAAATACTCTGACGAGCATTTTAGTGTGTCAACCTCTAGACACTTTGCGGGAATTTGTGTGTAAACTTCTAACTACCTTAATAAGCATTAGCGTGTAAAGTTCTAGTTATTTTGACAAGCATTAGAGTATAAACCTACAGATGTCTCGACCAATTTTAATATTTGAAGCCGTTAAATTTGTTTTCTAGTTGCCTATACTGTTTACCTTCTATTTTCTTTAACTCAATGTAACTTTCAAAGATGATTGGTTTACAAAATTAACCAACCAGGTAACCTCAGAAATATATGAAACGTACAGTATGAATGATTTATACACTCATAGTGATTTTAAGAAAACTTATGGTAAAAACCGTAAATTCATGTAGGTTCAAAATGTCGCTAACTCATAGAAGAGATTTTAAAAAGGAACTTGTACCACGAACGGTTGGATTTGAAATTACACAGTAACGAGGATATAAGTTGATTATATCATCGAATTTAAAATGAAAAATAAATAACAACAGTGTTATCAGGTATGGTTACTATAGCTACGTCGCCGTCCTTCCCAGAGGCTAACACATGAAAAACTTTTGTTGTGCAGAGCTCAAAACGAATAATGTTTGGCGCTACTGAGGAAAATGGTTCATCGTTACACTAATTTATATGATTTTCGACAAATAATAAAATTTTGCAAAACGGAAACGAATTTCCAGCCTACTGAAATTACCT
This sequence comes from Carcinoscorpius rotundicauda, assembly GCA_011833715.1. Classification (NCBI taxonomy): domain Eukaryota; kingdom Metazoa; phylum Arthropoda; class Merostomata; order Xiphosura; family Limulidae; genus Carcinoscorpius; species Carcinoscorpius rotundicauda. Next base: position 92,768,927 of record CM022395.1, read on the forward strand.
AATGAGGTTATGTCACTCTTTTTTTTCTTTTTTTTTTTTACAATTTAAGAAGACGCTTGAACCAAATTTCTCAACTTGTTCTCGAATTCGGTGTAGACTGAATCGAGTGAGCTCATCCTAAAGGTGAGCTTAAAACCGAAACTTACACATTACCACAGAGAACAAATAAAGTAAAAACTGATTTCTAAAGCCAACGATCACAGTTGTTTTTGTGATTTAAGTTAAACAGTTAGATATTTTGTCCTTGAAATTTCAACAAAAGTGACTATTAAATACTTACATATATCCCCTAGTCAAAAGTCCTTATCCAAACGCCACGCTGGTTTTATCAACGTAACTACAGCTCACAGACCTAGAAAACCTACATTCGCAACGAAATAAAGAATGTACCAACACACGCTTTCGCAACCGCCTAAAACCTCGCACTCGTGAGAATATTATTCAGGCATCTTAAAACAGTATTTATCGCCCTCTAGCGAACGCTACTATGGCAACCCATTAGACACAAGCTATGTTTCTTTAAACGTTCATCTCTCACCAAATCCAACAGCATATGCATATTTCTGAAATTCATAATAAATGTTGTTGAAATATGTTCTGACGCTGAATCTAAAGAAAATAATCTTTGTGATTGGTGCTTAAAATTCAATCAGTGAATTAAATATACAGGTATCGAATAGCTAATTGACTGACTAAATTTAGTGACGTGGCAAATACGTCATTTATCAGCCGTAACACTTCACTGAAAAACGTTTCTCGCAAAACAATGTTCTTCGTATAGCCGCAAAAATATATTCAGTTCTAGAAGAATTTAAACAGTTAAAATTAACGTGAGATTTGACGTTTCTTCGAAGCATAATAAAATTCGCTAAGGAATATCTTGAAAACTAATGCTTGCCGTTATTAGCTTCATGATTTTCGTAAAATATTAAAAATCATAACATTTTTATTTACACAGATTTTAGAAAATATTTTATTGCCAAAGGTTGTTGTTGTTGTTTTGAATTAAGCACAAAGCTACACAATGGGCTACCTGTGCTCTGCCCACCACGGGTATCGAAACCCGAATTTTAGCGTGTAAGTCCGCAGACATACCGCTGAGCCACTAGGGGGCATTGCCAAAGGCAATAATGATAAACTACGACATAAAAATAATTTATTTACAATTACTTGAACCTAAACTTAGCGCAAATCATAACTTAAAATCAAAGTGACGTTGAATAACTGTCATTTTACGATTTTAAAGTTTCAATTATAAGAATAAAGATTTAAAGGAAATATATAAAACATATTAAATATAATACTATTTAATAATAATAATTTTTATTGCAGCTTTCCAAAGAAATAAAACGTGGTGAAATTTTCTCTTTAACGACCAAACTTTTAAGCGCTCAACTATTGGAACTATCATGCTGATATTACTTGAAAATAAAAGCTTTTATGTTTTATGATGTCATCTACGTGTAGGTTACTTTTTCTTAATTAAGTATATAATTATAAACATTAATGTACATCAAAAGATAAATACAAACAATAACAAAAAGTTAGCGATAAAATCAATAGAAAAGTGACAGGTACATAATTATATATTTTTATTGCATAAAGAAATAATCGCCAATTGAAGAAAGGTTCAAGAAGTATACGCCTAAAGGTAGATAACTGTGGTCACAGCAACGACTCTGTTAAGAAGGATCTCCAAGCAATAACCGATTAGGCCATCATTCGTTCTGACATTACCCTGAACTCGTAATATAAAGGTTTTACACTTTCGTAAAAAAAAGTCACGTGGTTTAAAGTTTTACTGAGCCCTATTGGACGACAAAGGCTTGCAATAGTTCTGCGTGTAATTTGGCAGACTTATATTCTAATATCGTGTCGTCTCATGCTGTAACTCATCTCAACAATATGCATACATCGAGGAATCCAGTAATGTTCACTTTTAGATTCGTATCTTTTCTCAAAGTCGATGTTAGCACTGAGGACACCATGTAAAGCTTTACTTTACCAAGTATTGCATGGATTTTGATTGATGGAACACCATGGTCTTCATTTTGTTAACATATGTCGCCAGTAGATTATGAATAAGATTGTGATGCTTATGATTACATCAAAACTGTTTAGTATGATCAAGATCTGGTGGTCTGACTTATAATGAAAGATAGCTGAAGTTTCTTTTATGGTCTTTGGACCAACTTTGTAGAATACCGTGTTGTGTTTTTTCTTATAGCAAAGCCACATCGGGCTATCTGCTGAGCCCACCGAGAGGAATCGAACCCCTGAGTTTAGCATTATAAATCCGGAGACATACCGCTGTAATAGCGGTAAGCATTGTAGAATACTAGCGTGATGGATTACATCACTATTGCCTTGAAATAACAGTTGTTTATCATGGTGTAAATATAGTATTTTAGGGTAAACAAAGTCGACACCAACGTTGAAGTTCAGTCAGATAGTTATTATTTGTGTTATTAAGAGAAAATAAATGCAAATGTCCTGCTACACATCCTTACATCGACTCTAGCAGCAACATAAAAGACTAAGTCATTCATGTGATTTTTCTCCATAATTTTAATTTACCACTAGCACAGAAAAGATGGAACAAGTCACACGCTTTCAGTTAGTAAATCTTCATAGTTTGTGTTCCAAACAATAGTGAAGCCATGTTTTCCTTTCATTTTCTTACAAAAACCTGTTTACAGATAGGTTGTTGTTTATAATATGATACTACGAACAATATTGTTTGTGTGGCATGTTTTGAGACAACTGAACTCTGGTAACTGTTAAAGGACTGGTCGATTATACCAGTCTGACGTCTGTTGCATGCTAAAAGACTGTCCAATCGTTTGTGTTTGTTTGTTTTTCTCTCTTCTTCTGCCACAAACGGTTGGTGGTTGATATATTTTTCTAATAATAAATGTATTCCATTTCGATTTCTGCTGTTAATAAATGCTAATAACACATATAACGTTGAATAGATTATCACAGAAATAGTGTTTTATAAAGACAATTCGCAACCCAGACACCTGCTATCATATCCCTTTTCAACCAAAATAAGTCTTTGCTGTAACCCATTGTCTTGTAATTTAAACACGATATAACTAAGTTTATTGCATTTGTATTTTATGAGGCTAAAGTAATATTCTAGCACACCAAAAAGTTACTCGTTGTTTTAATACGAGAATAAAAATAGTTTTCTACAGATACATATGTGATTCTGATGAAAGAATAATTTTACTTTTTATGTTTCTTCAGCTTGGGCACAAAGAAATAATTTTAGACTAATTTAGATAGTGTTTCTAACAAGCGTACTTGAATACATTTTCAATGAATGTGGTAAAGTATCTAACACTCAAAATACTTTGTACTTTATACACACCTTAAATTACTATTTCATTACTGAAATGTAGAGCTTATGTGAATTACATAACACGTGTGAAAATATTTTTAAAGTTTTATCCTCATTGCTTTCAACAGTACAACATAAATTTAAGCCAATGTTCATTTTTAAATCAAATCAATAAATGAAAAACTATGCACGTGCTTACATAAAACCTCAACCTAACTACAAAATGGGAAGTGTATGACTGTTTGGAAAGAAAATACCTTTAACAGGTTACGTTCTTTAAAATGCATTGTGGACTTGCCTGAAAGTGTATTATTTACATCACTAAAACCACATACCTTCAAAATATATTAACAACTGTTTATTAGTTGTGAAGCTCAAAGTTGCACAATGTGCTGTCTGTGCTGTGCTCACTGCAAGAATCAAACTACAAATCTCAGTTCCTTATGTCTTCATACTTATCATTGACCCACTGGGGATAGAGATTTTGAACGTCACTTGAAATATTGCAGACCAGGAGTTTGATCACAGCTGTAATTCACTGAATATATTCAGGAACTGGTTTGATATGAAAAATCGAGTGTAAACTGTGTAGTTCATTGAAAACATTTTTGAACTGACATGAACTGAGTGTAATTTGAGTCTGAGGTATTTATATTTTTTTGTAAAGCGTTTACATACGTATATTTATTTTCTAGAGAAATTTCTTCCACATTTACTACAAAACAAAATATTAGTTACTGAAGCTTCTTATATATGTATAAACGGCTCGTTCGAGATGAAAAAATATTTTACGTTGAGGAGTGAACAACGTTTCGACCTTCTTCGGTCATCGTCAGGTTCACAAAGAAAAGAAGAGGTAACTGACTGGAAGCTGACCATATGTTTGAGAGGGGTTGTGTATAACTGAGTGTCAGAATGTAGAGGGCGTGCTTAGATGTTTGAATATATAATTTTATATTATTTATTTTGTTATTCTTATTTATTATATTATTCTTAAAATAAGTATAAAGATGTCCCTTTATATTGGTTTATTTTGGGCTTGAGTTGTTGTATAAGTAAGGCTTCTTTAATTTTGCATTTGCTTATGTTTGTTTCTTTATTTAGTATTTGAGTGTTTTCTATGATTATGTTGTGTTTATTTGACTTGCAGTGTCCGAAAATATGTGAAAGTGACTTTTTATGTTCTTTGAATCTGGTTTTTATTTTTCTACTTGTTTCTCCAATATAGAAGTCGTGGCAGTTATCACATTGTATTTTATAAATAATGTTGATGTGGTGTTTATCAGTGTAGTTTTTACAAAGTATAGACCTCAGTTTTGTGCCTTGTTTTGGAATAAATTTGGTATTAACTGGAATGTCATATTTTGTTACTAGTTTTTTTTCCAAATGTTGGTTATTTTTCTGCTGAAGTGGGGAATATATGGCATGCAGCAGTATATGGTTTCATGATTTTTTGATTCGTTAGATGCATTTACTTTTGTTGGTTGATTTTGCTTTCTGTCTAGGTGTGTGCGTATAATGTTTTCTACGGTTTGTGGAAGAAACGTTTTGATGTTGATGAAGTGTTGTTTTATTTTGTCCAATTCATTATTAATTTTATCTGGTGAGCATAGTTTAACGGCTGTGTTTATTTGATTTCTCAGTTTGTTGAGTTTTTGTTTTGTTTCATGTACTGAGTCCCAAGGAATGTATGGGTGATTTTTCGGTGGATTTCTGTTTTAAACTGAGTATCGGTTCTTGTAATTTTGAGGTTAAGAAATAATATTTGGTTGCTTTCTTCTTGTAGACTTGTGAAGTTAATGTTGTGACGTATAGAGTTAATGTAATTGAAAAAATTAAGTGTGTGTTCTGTAGATGTGAATCCCGCAATCGTGTCGCCTACATATCTGTACCAGTATAGTGGTGGATGTAATGCTGTGTTGATTGCTTGTGTTTCAACTTGTGTCATACAAATATTGGCCAGAACTGGTGATACTGGGTTACCCATGCTTAGGCCTTGTTTGTATATAGTTTTGGTTGTTGAACATGATGTTTATCTCCATCGTAGTGAATTCTATGAGAATTTTTAATTGGTTGCTGGGAATTTCGTAAGATGAGTTAGGGTCTCGGATATGCAGTTCCAAGGCTATCTTGCAGGCTTCGGCGGTTGGAACTTCAGTAAAGAGGGATATAATATCTAAACTGGCCATTAAGGCTTTATGATTAAGTTGATTGAGATTAGACTTGAAATTGAAAGAGTCTTTGATGAATGAGCTGGCTGATGTTAAATATTTGGAGAATGCCCATGCTATGTATTTACCAAGACTATAATTAAATGATTCGTATGTAGACAATATTAGTCGTAATGGACAATCTGGTTTATGAGGTATAGGGATGCCGTATATTCGTGGTGTGCGTGAGTCGGTTTTTCGTAGGTAGGTTGGTTTGTTTGTTTTGAATTTCGCGCAAAGCTACTCGAGGGCTATCTGTGCTAGCCGTCCCTAATTTAGCAATGTAAGACTAGAGGAAAGGCAGCTAATCATCACCACCCACCGCCAGCTCTTGGGCTACTTTTTTACCAACAAATAGTAAGATTGATCGTAATATTATAACGCCCCCACGGTTGAAAGAGTAAGCATGGATGCGAAACCGCGACCCTGAAATTACGACTCGCGCCGCTTAACCCACTTGGCCATCCCAGGCCCACGTAGGTAAGAATAAAGTGTTTGTGAAATTGTGTTGGCTTTTTTCATTCTTAGTAGTATTCTGTTTAGTTGCGTTTTGTGTGTCTTTGTTAGGTTTGTGTGTATTGGTTTAAATTTGTTAGTGTCTGATAGGATGTTCTTCATTTTTGGATGTATTCATTCGTGTTCATTATAACTATAGCGTTTCCTTTATCTGCTTTTAGAATTTTTATGTTTTTGTAGGATTGCTTTTTAGCTTTATGTTGACGGTTTTGTGAGAACATTCTTTAAAAAATCGTTTAAGATGTTGTTTTTAGGTGTTTCTGGAAAATATTAATTTTTAATTTTTCCTGGGAAGTTTGGCTGTTGAGTTGTCTTCTTTTGTTGGTTGTTTTCTTGTTTTTGTTTTCTGTAGAAAGTATCACGAGTTTCCTGGCTAGATCTTGTAAACATGTTTGGATTTCTAAATTTGGAATGTACCAAGGTGCTATTGCGAAGTTGAATCCTTTGTTAAATAGATGTATCTCGTCTGTGTTCAATTGTTGGTCGGATCTGTTAATTATGAGGTCAGTCAACAGTTTGTTGTGGTGTCTTTTCTGTTGTTTACATCTTAGTTTTTCTAGATTTTTGTTGTGGCAGATCTTTTCATATCTGTCATTTCTAGTGTTGGTTTGGTTTATATTTCGTTGTATAAGTCCGTAAATCTACAAGTTTCCCCCACAAACCGTAGAAAACATTATAAGCACACATCTAGACAAAAAGCAAAATCAACTAACAAAAGTAAATATATCTCACGAATCAAAAAATCACGAAACCATATACTGCTGCATACCATATATTCCCGACATCAGCAGAAAAATAACCAACATTTGGAAAAAACTAGTAACAAAATATGACATTCCAGTTAATACCAAATCTATTCAAAAACCAGGCACAAAACTGAGGTCTATACTTTGTAAAAACTACACTGATAAACACCACATCAACATTATTTATAAAATACAATGTGATAACTGCCACGACTTCTACATTGGAGAAACAAGTATAAATATGGAAACCAGATTCAAAGAACATAAAAAGTCACTTTCACACGTTTTTGAACACTGCAAGTCAAATAAACACAATATAAGCACAGAAAACACTCAAATACTAAATAAAAAAACAAACGCAAAATTAAAGAAGCCTTGTTAATACAACAACTCAAACCCAAAATAAATCAATACAAAGGAACACCTTTATACCTATATTAAAAACAATATAATAAACAACAATAATAAAATTATATATTCAAACATCTAAGCACGCCCTCTACATTCCGACACTCAGTTACACAATCCCTTTCAAGCACGTGGTCAGCTTCCGGTCAGTTACCTCTTCTTTTTTTTTTGTGATCCTGACGTTGTTCACTCGTCTAGGTAAAAGATTTTCTCAACTCAAACGAGCCGTTTATACATATTTTTTATTCTTCAAGTGGGTTTACTCTACATCACTGATCATGAAGCTTGTTATAGTCTCCCTCGCAACGTGAATGTCTTAAGTGGAAAGCAACAGCGCGTTGGAAAAGCCCCCAAGTGGCTCAGCGGTATGTCTGCGGACTTACACGCTAAAATCCGGGTTTCGATACCCGTGGTGGGCAGAGCACAGATAGCCCATTGTGCAGCTTTTCCTTAATTCAACAACAACAACAGCGTTGGAAAAAGAAACACGTAAGTCCAAATTGAAATAAATAAAAGTAAAGCAAAAAGTCTGCGAGTAAAAATAACTTATATAGTAACGTATAGTAACGTTCTTGTGCGTTTACGTTAATAAAAACTGGAGTTTTGAAACGTAAAACTCAAAGTTTAAAAATATAAGAGAAAAAAAAGGAAATAATGAAAAGTCCATGAAATAGTTTAAAAAATAACTCGAATATTGATAACGTAACATAACATACATACACACAGAACTGTATATACAAAATAACATATATACACACAGAACGGTGCATACAAAGTTAAAATTAGCTTTAACAATTTTAATTGTATCAGAAGTGATCATAAAAATCATATGCTACAACAATGTAAAATGTATCAGAACTGTGTTCAAACAATGTTAACCATGTAAAATATCCAATATAATTGTATCAAATAAATATTTAATATGTAAATTGTTGAGTATTTTTACGAAAAAATAAGTCATTCTCACCACAGCTAGAAAGTAAAACTTCTCAAATTCTTCTTGTTGTTGTTTGACACCGATAAGAGAGTCAGCCATAGCTGCATGTTTGGTTAGTGTATCTTCTCCGTTCTCACAAAGCCATCCCAGCACCTGGAAGAACAGAACTCGTGAAAAATATTTAAAACTAAATTATGAAAACAAGAAACAACTTAACTGTTAAGTTTATAACCATATCTTAGAACACCTGAAGAACTACAGACAAGTAATTGGAATGTGCCAGAAACATTTCCTGAGATACTGAAATATTTGTTTGTTTCCAAAACAGAGCTACACAGTGAATCACACCCTAACTTTAAGCTTTATAAACTCTAATGTTTATGGTTCAACGGGGCATTTTGAAATTAAATTTTTTGTCGCCTTGAGAAGGGTTGTGAGAGTTGATTGGTTGTTCCAATATCATAGTAGTTAACGCATCTAAGAAGGTATGCACCCTCTATTCGAAAGTTATGTAGATGAAATAATGGACAATAAGATGCTGCCATCCTTCGTTAGAGCAATCTATGTGTGAGAAACAGAAGAGCTCCCGAAACATGTATATTAAAGGAACAGGATAATTCCTGAAAACATTGCTTTGAATAATGTATATGTGAAGAAGAGGATAACCTCTTTTAAATATCTTGTTTAGAATGAGGTAAAGGTAAGGAAATGGAAAATTCCTTGAAATATACTGCTTAAAACAACGTAAGTTTAAGAAACAGAAGACTTTCAGTTCCCTGAAACATCTTTGATAAAACAATGTAGATATATAAAAACAGGAGAGTTCCCTGAAACATCTTTGTTAAAACAATGTAGATATATAAAAACAGGAGAGTTCCCTGAAACATCTTTGTTAAAACAATGTAGATATATAAAAACAGGAGAGTTCCCTGAAACATCTTTGTTAAAACAATATAGATATATAAAAACAGGAGAGTTCCCTAAAACATTCTTGCACATTTACAACATAAATGTAAGGAAAATGAACCAAAAACCAGATGATTACAAAGTAGAAATAACATTTTATTTATAAACATGGAAACCGTTATTTACGAAGAACAGAAAAAGTTTTCTTATGAACATGAAAAATGAAGTACCATTGATTTAGCATCAAGAGCTGTTTTTCATTCCTTTAATATCCAAAATAAGTCAATGGCCAAAAAACATGGTTAAATTGCAAAAGAAAAAATCGTAAGAACACAATATTCGAAAATAATACCAGTCTCGATTAGCGTACAACATTCCCATCAGTACAAACAAGCGGCGTCATCAAGAATAAATTAATTAATTTCTCGTGCTAGTTTTACAACTACTCTTACTGTAAGCGGACTGGAAACTATGAGTGAGAAACATAGGGTCATGTAATTGGTTTTTTTAAGTTTCTTCAAACTTAAGCTAAAAAATTTGGGAAGACGATTGTTGTCAGTCGTGCATGAAGTCGGTCAGCCAGCTTCTATAACTGTGGAGGTCTCTCTGTCTGTGGCATCAAAAGACGGATGCATTAGAACACTGACCTTGAATTGTAATCTTTAAGAAATAACAATCTAGAGCACAAAAAATATATTAAATACGTAGATACTTTGTCCACTGATCACTTGTGACAAGTCAGACTGATTGCTCTTCTAAACAGTAACATAAACAATGAAATTGTTATAACATCCCTATTTGTAACGTACCTTAATTTTGCATTTTTATAAACCTGTACTTTATGAAAAATAATTTGAACTTGTTTTACCATTCTGAAATTCCTAATATGATTACTGTCAGAACAGTTCTGACACTCCTAGTTTGATGGTTCTGACATTCCTAATATGATTACTGTCAGAACAGTTCTGACACTTCTAGTTTGATGGTTCTGACATTCCTAATATGATTACTGTCAGAACAGTTCTGACACTTCTAGTTTGATGGTTCTGACATTCCTAATATGATTACTGTCAAAACAGTTTTGACACTCCTAGTTTGATGGTTCTGACATTACTAATATGATTACTGTCAGAACAGTTCTGACACTCCTAGTTTGATGGTTCTGACATTTCTAATATGATTACTGTCAGAACAGTTCTGACACTCCTAGTTTGATGGTTCTGACATTCCTTATATGATTACTGTCAGAACAGTTCTGACACTTCTAGTTTGATGGTTCTGACGTTCCTAATATGATTACTGTCAGAACCATTTTTCACTCTAGCTAAAAGTATGTTGAAATGTTTCAAAGTCTGTAAATTCCTTTACTGTCTGGTCCTTTCACCTTTGTTATAAAATTATTATTGGATAACATAATTGCAGTTGAGAATCTAATTCAATGACCACATATAGGACGCTAAAACATTAAAGGAATCGGTCAGATGATAAAACTGGGCTGTTTTTCTCTCTCTTTCTCAGGAACGAGCTCTGCGCCATTCAAATGTTTTTATCAACCAAAGGAGAAAACCAAGCAGTTTTTAATTATATTTTGTAATTTCGCGCATAGCGTTAGTCGTCCTTTAATTTTAAACTAATAGATTTGATGGAAGGCAGCCAGCTGGTCAAGAGCACCAACGTCAGCGAAAAACAGAAAATTGTCATCATTCTTCTCTAACGGCACTGAAGTGGAAAACTGGACATTGAGCCAAGGGTTGTGAACCACGGATCCTCAGAATCACATACCGGCACGCTAATTACTAGGCTACACCTGGCCCGTCAGTCCTTTTTAGATATATATGGTGTGTTCAATGCACGTCTCAATTTAAACTTAAGGGTCATGTACCGATTCCAGTTTCAATATTGCGTAAGCCAAAACATATTATCAGATAAACAATTTGTAATTTCAATTCATCTGCTTATCGATAATGCTTAAATGACTATCAACGAGAACCTGAACTTATCTAATATACTTGTTGGTTTTAAGATTGTAAATAATTCCAAACAGCTGTCCACGTTTCAATTCATCTTGACTCACATCCTAATTTGTTCTACTTCTGTTATGTTGCAGTTTTCACTTAAAATTTTGCAGCTCCTGGTGGACAAGTTGTTTTCTGGTGTCCATTATTCTAAACTTGGTTCTTATCAGACCATGATACAATGCATTCCTCCGTCATAAAAGAGACTGGAGTAGCCAGATGGTTAAAGTATTTGACTCGTAATTTGAGGGTCGCGGGGTCGAATATCCGTCACAACAAACATGTCCACCATTTCAGCAGTCTGGGTGTCATAATGTAACAATCAATCCCACTATTCTTTAGTAAAAAAGTAGCTCAAGAGTTAGCGGTGGATGGTGATAACTAGCTGCCTTTCATCTTCTTTTGCACTGCGAAATTAGAGATGGATTGCGCAGGTAGCCCTCGTGTAGCTTGGCGCGAAATTAAAAAAAAATCAAACTGACATAAAAAAATATGATACCTCGTTTGATAGCTTTAAATGACGTTAATATAAGGCAACTTCTGATCAGATAACTTAGCATTTAAGTAGCAAATATCCGAAGGATGTCAAAAAGCTAATTTCCGGTTACCGGTATATATTTATTTATGAAAAGAGTATTTCGTCTAAACACATTTCACAATAAAAACAAAAACAATGCCTTTAAGGTTGCAGATATCATCATGAGCTAATGAGTCCTGTGTGGGTTATATTTGCAAGATGATACCTGTACTGTTTTTAATACTTTGTTTCCTAGATTTTTTTTCATAATTACTTCCGTTTTGCGTGCTTTACTAACGGAACAAGATGGCATCCGAATCTTCTGTTTTAATGTGGAATAAGAGTAACTCTCAGAACGAACTTCACATATCAGTATTGTATGAAAATAATCACCTGTTCTTTACAAGCTTGACAAAAGCTAGAAATTATTTTGCATTTTAGTCATCTTAATAAAATATTTTTTTATTGTTTCACAACTAGTTTTTTATGTCTTGTTATACAAACCACTTTTAGGTTCAAGAGAAAACACATTCAAAATTTAACAGTAAATTTACTGTATTTCATTGGTTATATTCACTGCTTAAAGTCCCTCCTCTATGTATTACGTCTAAAATCATTCAGTTGCTATTCGACATGACTGACTCTTCAGTCACAATACAGAATATCTTATTTTTTCAAAGAACAACTGATAATGTTAACTAAGAGTTCTACAACTCTATAATGCAAGGATATCAATAATGACTAGAAGTCCAAAACGACTGCGTCGCACCAAACACACTCACCCTTTCAGCCGAAGGGACGTTATAATGTCCCGATCAATCCCACTATTCGTTGATAAAACAGTAATCCAAGAGTTTGCGGTCCCATTCTCTCACTATTTCAAACAATAAACTCTTAAAAATAGATATTTTTTATAGTAATAATATGACTGTGATATTTTTAATCATTTCATATTTGCATCATCTGATACGTCGATGAGATTTGATTTTTTGTTTGTTTGTTTGTTTGTTTTTGAATTTCGCACGAAGCTACTCGAGGGCTATCTGTGCTAGCCGTCCCTATTTAAGTAGTGTAAGACTAGAGGGAAGGCAGCTAGTCATCACTACCCACCACTATCTCTTGGGCTACTCTTTTACCAACGAATAGTGGGATTGACCGTCACATTATAACGCTCCCACGGCTGTTTGGCGCGACAGGGAGGCGTCTATGAGATAATACGACAAATCGAAATCTCGAAATTGAATTTTTGTTGAATGTCAGTTTATTCCAAACACAGAGCAAAACTCCAGAATTTAAGCTTTGATAAGAAAAAATAGCTATGCATTTTTAAGCTATAACTATTAAACATATAAGTTAACTTGGATATTTTCTGGATAATGTGAGAAATGTCTTTTTGTCAAATCCTCGTAGAAACATCTACGTCACACAAATCACGTGATCTGACGAACTTTTTTATTGGAATAAAAAAATCATATAGGTCATAAATGTATGACATATTTTAGTTATTTTATGTTTTACCCAGAACGATCGATAGTTGATCGTTTAGAAAAAACTGCGGTTTTATGATCCTGAACCATGAGGATATTTATGATACAGTTGGCCAACCATGTCTAATTAGCACTTTGGAAGGTAAGCTGAACCACACTTTGATGTTTTGTGTTAAAACACCTTTAAACAGAATGATACACAACTGTCGTCTCCCGTAAAAGGGTGATACAAACCAATCCCCTTTTTTTACCTGTTTATCCAAATCTATTCACATTCTTACAAAATGAAATCTCTTGTTTCGGTGGAACTTGAAACAGGTTTGAGAAAGAACTTCAATTGCCTGTTGGAGGAAAAGGGAACGAGCGTTTCGGCTTTTATACTGGAACCTTCTTCAAAATGGCTATTTTTTGATGCACGATGTAACTTTTTCAACAGGCAGTCGCAGTCCAGTAAACTTCTCAAACCTAAATTTTAAACCCTTGTTTAAAACTTTAGTAGTATCAATTCTACAATTGCCAGTGTCTCTATTTAAGTAAGTGTGTGACCAAAACTAAAAGCAATTTCGATCACATTCATCATATCAATATAACTTTTTCGATCTATGTAATTAACTGCGAATAAATCTAAGTGAAACGTAAGTAACAATAAAACGATAAAAGTTGATCATTCAAAATAGATATATATATATAGAGTAAAAAGCCAATGAACATTCTGAACCATCAGAAACCACCCAATCATGTAGCCTCATTAAACAAAGGTACCATGTGTATAATATTGATATTTACACGACATAATTAAAAGTCTATTATGTACAGAACGTTATTATCATTTGATTATTTACACAAAATATTATTAAAATTGGTACTTTGCAAAAAGAAATACGGAGGATCACAAAGTACAGCAAGTAATTTAATCAAGTCTCCAGCTAGAGACTATAAAAGTAAACCAACTAGGCTGGACATAGTGTCTAAGAGATCCATAATTGTAGGCCTGAAAATATAACGTTTGCATTTTTAATGCAACTTGTTTCTGTTTGTTTTTATGAAGTTCCCTATTCCCCTTTTAAATTAACAATATTTAATTATTACTCTGTTTTTTTTAAGTTTAATGGAGATTGATTTAAACTACATAAGTACATATACATTCAGTTGAATGTTACACATTTTTCAGCAGTATACTGATGTACTTTTTGTTTTTTCACTCAACCGTTGTTTACTAAGGTAGATTAATTTGTGCCTTGGGTTTTGTGTGAACGCGAGATTAACAATCGCCGAGTACAAAAGAAGCCGCTTTATAACAACAACGCATACATTATGTAATTACAATCACATTTAACTTTCTGGGAAAAATAATAAACTTTTTAAATGAGTCATAGACATTCGCGGCGTTTTATAAAATATATCTGTCTAGGTTTTGGTACAAAATACCTAGCATATTTTGATGTAGAAAAAATATGAATAATAACTATAATAAAATAACACTAAAATACGCACTCACAATTTCAGCGAAGTATAAAAATCAGTAGAATAAATCACCAATAACAAAAGTATGGAAATTTGGTATTATAATTATTTATTATCAGAAAATTCCACACAAAACCAGGTAAAGACAAGGAGAACTCAAAAATGATAAATCCTTAACGTAGCAGTTTCCAATTAATGCACAATAAGTTGCACAAATTATTTACAAGTTAATGGGCATGAATAAAACACCAAATTCTTTATATGGTGGAGGATGAAGGACGTAGAGAAATTCTTAGGGGCAAAAAAACGGGTATTTGAATAAGTTTTAAAGGTATCCTACGATATACGATATACGATTACTGCGTCCACAACTATTCTCTAAGTTTCGGTAAAATATTCGTAGCCATTTTTCCTGTGGCGGCATGTGAAAATATAATCAATAATAAGGCTGGAGACACTAGTACAAATATACACATTGTTTATTCTAGTAAAATGAAGACTTTAACTTGTATACAATGGAACATTTCCTGTTTTCATGACAGTGCATAAGTTACTTCTACATTTCTGCGATGCTCAAATAGCTTCGAAGAAGAGCTTATGTTGGTAGTGAAGAACTTAAAAAAACTTAAGCGGTGGACCACTCGACTTTCAAAAATCAACTTAAAAATAGCCCTACAACCTTCACAGAAGCTTGTTTAGTAGCTATGCATAGATTTTGGAGCAGCGTACCTAGTTCTTTTTGCTTTAAGCTTTGGTGCCTGAATTATTTCGAAGATAAACTTGGTCAGTAACGATTAAAAAAAAAACTGATAAAATCTTCTCGTTCAAATCTTTCAAGAATAAACACAAAATAATCCTATGACCTGCGCAAAAGTTATTTGGTATGTTCGCCCAAGGTTTAACGAAATATTTATAGCCGTTTTTTATTTGTAAGTTTGTGAAACAATAGCGATAACATGAAAAAAAAGACATGAATTTTGTCTAACACTCAGAAAGTCAACTTTTTCCTGAGATTATAATTTAGGAAGCCTCAGCAATTGAGACAGAAAGTCGAGTGTTGTTTCAAGAACAAGTCTACTTTCTAAGATTTTGCCCGAATATTCTATTGAAAGTTTTCTGAAATTTCTAGACGATACTTATTATAAGCACCTGTCATGGTTCATCAAAAGTTAAATGTAAATTTCGTTCTTTAGTGTTCACGTACCATACAGATAAAATGTCAAAACAGTCTGTTATTTACTTGCTAATATTAATTTAGAATTTTTCCCTTCATCAAATTCTTAAAGTAATAAAATGCCAAACATACATTTAATTCAAAGATAAGTCAACGACCCCTTTCGTTTGCCATTTAAAATACACACGAAAGCGTAGTACTAATTAATGATGAATTTTTTCTTTACGTTTTTCTTCTGTGACTCGTGTTATTAGGGATGCCATAACCGACACGGTCAAGGACTCATTAGCAATTTGTTGCATAGATAATTCAAAGAACTGTCCTTATAAACATCCAACATTTTTATGCAAAGTGTTGTGGTAACTTCAATGTTTCAGAATGTGCTATTTGCTCTCTCTTCACATCAGGGAACTTAACCCCGAAATTTAGCACTGTAAGTCCATAAAATTACCGTCGACTCACTGGAAGACTAAAACAAAGTAAATGCGTTATTATTCTTTTGCGATAGTTGTAGATTAAATTGTAATCTACAGAAAAAATTATAAAGTTGAAGTTACGACTAGGAAACCCAAATGAGAGCTACATTAAGGTCCATAAATTCAAACGTCAACATTTTTTTTGAACTTTTTATTTCTAATTCCTAATAAACACCAATTAAAATCTTGAGACAACATCTTTAAATCCTGCAAACTTCGTGTTTTAAGACAAGTACCAAATGAAATATAGCCACGTCAGCGTTACATTATGATAAGATGAGTCAAATTTTTAAACACAGAATGTATGTAGGGTTTTTCTTTTCTTTGCTTTTCACCTCTGAACGCCACTACCCTTCACGAGAGACCACCAGCAGCCAGATAATGACACAGAAGATACAAATTCATCTGTAGAACTAACTTTACTTCGTCAGTTAAGTTTTGCACAGACGTTACGTTTAAGTAACCTTCGACCCCTCAGCGAGTGGGTCATATTTCAACTTTACGTGGGTGTCGTGCTTAGTTAGTTAAGGTAAATCTTACGAAGCAGGTGAATATTTATAAGATATGAGATAACAAACGAAAACTGCTATCTCGTGATGAATGTAATCCCGGAAATATGGACATCTCCTTTGTTTCGCCTCACGGTAGTTTTAATGTACTTGTCTGTTATTCATTGTTTTACTTGCAGGGTGTTCTTAACTTGGTAAGTTTAATGCACCTGTGTGTTACTTATTGTCTTATTTGCAGGATGTTCTTAATTTGATAGTTTAACGTACTTCTCTGTTACTCATTGTTTTACTTGCAGGATGTTCTTAACTTGGTAACATTAATGTTATCTATTACTTGTTGTCTTACTTGTAGGATGTTCTTAACTTGGAGGCCCAGCATGGCCAAGTGTGATAAATCGTTCGACTCGTAATCCGAGGGTCGCGGGTTTGCATCCGAGTCGCGCTAAAAATGCTCGCCCTTTCAGCTGTGGGGGCGTTATAATGTTACGGTTAATCCCACTATTCATTGGTAAAAGAGTAGCCCAAGAGTTGGCGGTGGGTAGTGATGACTAGCTGCCTTCTTTCTGGTCTTACACTGTTAAATTAGTGTCGGCTAGCACAGATAGCCCTCAAGTAGCTTTGCACGAAATTCAAAAACAAACAAAAACAATTCTTAACTTGGTAACTTTAATGTACTTGTCTATTACCTATTGTTTTATGTATAGGATATTCTTAACTCTGTGATATCTTAGAATTGCTAAAACCTAAAAATATATACATACATATAATATACACACACAAAATTAAACTTATTTGTTCACTTTATCTTATTAATTAATGAGTACTGAAACAGCTATTACATCCAAACGTATGGATAAGCTATGACAACCAGAAGAATGGATTGCTACCATATTTAACTGTCTATGTTCTATGTATTATAAAGTGTCGGAATTTGCTTTTAAAGTAGAAGCTGAAAAACAAACAACACAACATCCACCCAATGAGCTTCCGCAAACACATTCTTTTCTGGATAACCTCAGAACAAAACTAGAAGCTTGTGTTTACGTGCAAATAAACATAGTTTTTACGCACCAAAGTGGAATTATGCAAACTGGCTAAATTCGTCATAAAACCTAAATATATTCCGTTGACCAGACCATCATTAACTTTCAGTGATAACATAAAGTAGGCGACGCGACTGAGAATAATAATTCTTCTATTAAATATTGCTATTAAGACTCACCTGAAGATAACCACACCAGTTACGCATGTGACGTTCAGCTCTGGAGAATAACATGTTATACTACATTGTTTATGCACTTGCCTTTCGATTCACTGATATATTAAACGTGATCCGATGATGAGGTTCCCATACACTGAGCATGCGCATGGATTTCATAACACGTCACTTTCTAGCATCATGAAGACTTGTAACTTGGCAACGGTTATAACCCAAAATATCAACATACTCTTTTTTTTTTTCAGACAACTATTTTAACCAATGCTTTCTTCTTTTAAATTAATAATCTAGCACATTCTATTATTTGAAAACGTTAAGTTTCCAGTGCTTCGACAAGCAATTTACATACACACTTCAGTCTTGTGCGAGTCATTAACCTGTCTTATTAAAAAAATTAAATATAAAATAAATACTGTTACATTCGTCACCAGTCACTATAATATTAAATTGGGTTTTGTAGACACCAAAAACAAATACTCATCGAACGCAAGGAGACGTTAGTTGTATATATTAAATTATGATGTTTAATAATTCAAGTTGCTTGATGATTTAATGCGTTTCCCATACTTTACAGATTACAATTCCAAACATCTTTAGACTAACTTGAGCATATAAACTATTTTTACGAAAATAAACAATTTTTAAAAATTTACTCTTGACATGAATTTTAACTCTATAAGCCTCAACAGTATCATAAGGCTAAAAACAAATCTAACTTACTATAATTACTTACTTCAGAAAAATGAATGAATAAACGAACTCCCAAAGAATATCTTATAATATCTCGTAACCTCTGAGTAATCCCATTTTTTGTTGTGTAATAACTTGTTTCTTCTAGATCTAGTGGAATTCTATAAACTACAGGGTGGTCGCTAGAAAAGCGGAAAATTTGAGGGTCAGATGAGATCATGAATAAAATGCGTGCTTACTCATTTCTATTTTGATTTCTTTACATCATGAACAAAATGCATGATTTTAATATCATAAAATGCATTTTGAGCGTCTATGAGTGTAAAATAACATATGCCTTTAAAAAACTTTGTAAAAGTTATTCTTTGTAAAAATAAATAGCTGTTTGACAAATTTTCCGCTTTTCTAGCGATTTCCCTGTATTTCTGAATAAGCAAACGATTTTCTTGTTACAGTCAAATATGCTAAACACTACCACCAGACGCTTATCGATCGATATGAAATATACAATTGTAAATTAATCACTTTAAAATCAATGACAAAAATATTTCAGTACAATTTAAAAAGACATAACTATATAACAATGTCAAGTCCAGCTATGAACAACGTAATTTAAATAATGATTTACTCTGTGTTATGTTTATTCTGTGAACTAAGTTACTGTATTATAATATATTTTGTGTTACTTATACCCTGTGAAATTTTGTGTTGTATTTAAACACACACATTTTGGCTTCATAGTAGTACCAAAGAATACTTTCTTAAAACTCTACATAAACCTGAATTGCTGATTTAATTATTATTATAATAGGAAAAAAAAAGTTTCCAAAAGGCCTACTTAATGTTATTATTTCATTTTACGTTTATAATTGTTAGTTTCGCTTTTTCGCTAGTTTCAGACGAACACCTCGTAGTGATAGAAGTTGGTTCTGAAATCCAATTAGTACAATAGTCGTACGACCAGCAGATATATGAGTGACTAATTAGATGATCAAAATATTCACTCAACAAGTAAAAAACTGTGACATTTGCATGCCCTGACCTTATCCCTTACTCCAAGTATCCTGAGAGCGGAATATGGCCCTTAGTAACAGGCCTCGTAACAAGTAATATGTATACTCTAATCTACCCGGGTAAGTCACCTAAAGTTAGGGTTAGTTCGCTCTACAACTTTACAACCTATCCGTTAATTGTTAGGCCTAAGAATCTTCAGGACGTTACTTAGTGAGTGCCCAGCAATGCGGAAAACCGTTGTAATTGTCACGAATTAGAAGCACTAACAACCAGGAGAATAAAAGATACCCTATTTAATTTTATCTTTTCCCGACTCATATAAGCTATATAGCATCGTGGGAACTTTTTACAGATACCACGACAAGAACGTCTTCGTTTATCTAATTTTAAAATTAAAGTCGAAACTCTGGGTAAATAAAAGCATACACACATTACACATCTTTTTTATATATTCGTAATGTCTCCATTCCTGTTGGTATGCCATCAATAGGTACGGTTTGTTTAATTATCGCAACATACATACCACGTGTAAGTGATATA
The DNA here is from genome assembly GCA_011833715.1 of Carcinoscorpius rotundicauda. Classification (NCBI taxonomy): domain Eukaryota; kingdom Metazoa; phylum Arthropoda; class Merostomata; order Xiphosura; family Limulidae; genus Carcinoscorpius; species Carcinoscorpius rotundicauda. The sequence goes on from CM022395.1 coordinate 92,789,101, forward strand.
ATCTGTTCAGTTATCATGACATACTTGCTGTGTGTAGCGATACTGCGTGTTTAATTCTCACAACACAGTTACTGTGTTTACTGTTACAACTTGTTTAATTGTCACAACATATATACAGTGTGTAGTGCTGCAGTAAATATTATAGATATCCATAAACAATGGACTACGTTATCTAAACTTGTACTAATTATTAATAAATAAAACTATTTGCTAAGCATCTCCCTGAGGAATCGACGTTTTCTAATAGTTGTGAGAAAGAACGCATATTAAACTAGCTGTAACTGGGGTTACACACACGGAAGCTTTAACATAGGGAAGTAGAGAATCGAGACTTTGTTTAGAACAGGCAAAAATGTGTTATAAGTACAGGTTTCACATTAGATACTCTAGTTTGTAGTATCTGTAACCATGTCAAACATGTGACACTTGTTATTTCGTTTTCAGAAGTGTTTTTTGGTTTATTTTGAATTTCGCGCAAAGCTGCACGAGCGCTAGCCGTTCTTAATTCAGCAATTTAAGCCTAGAGGGAAGGCAGCTAGTCATCACAACCCACCTCCAAGTCTTGGGCTACTCTTAATAACGAATAGTGGGATTGACTGTCACTTCATAACGCTTCCATGGCTGAAAAACCCAGCATGTTTGGTGTGATGGGGATTCGAACCCCCAACCCTCAGATTATGAATCGAGTGCTTTAACCATCTGACCATGCTGGGCCATTTAAGAAGTTATGGTGAAAGTTATTCGTATTTACCATTTTTTTATCTGTGTATTATCACAAAATTTGCAGTAAGCTGTCGCATTGACCTCATCCTATTTGTAATACTATAAAACTGATTGTAATTTTAAATTCGTGACTTGCTTTGTAACTACTTTACGATATATTCTAAATGTTTACTTTTTACAAATATGTATAAAAAGTAATGGAATAGGCCAACGATTGAAAATGAAATCGAACTTTTCAACTGGAAGATAAGCTCTATTTGTTATTATATATTTTTGTTTCTTATATAATTTTCTCAGTAAATGTCTCTGTATTTATATCTTATTACGTAACTACACTCGTAATGTCAACAAAATAAGTGCCAAAAAAATATCCCTTTGTACATCACTGATTTCTTGCGTTTTTGACCAAGATGCCAATGAATGTGGTATCGAATATGCAGCAAAAACACTTTACTCCTTATCAACCATGGCAAAACTCAATGTTAAACTAAATATTAAATAACCTACTAGAACGTTTATTTTCCCAATGAAATTCTTAAATTTCCCAAAGATTTTTATATGCAAAAACGGCTCGTTTGGGTTGAGAAAATATTTTATATAGAAGGTCGAAACGTTGTTCGCTCTTCTATGTAAAATATTTTCTCAACTCAAACGAGCCGTTTTGGCATATAAATTTCTCAACAAGTAGGTTTCTCGACATCACTGATTCCCAAAGATTTATTTTTCCACTAATATTGAATGTTTAGTTTATAAATACATCTTTCTTTAATGGATCATTAATTATTTAATTTTCAGTAAGCCCTGTTTCCACTTAACGTTAGTTCTTGGATTTATAATTTAAACTGATGTCACGGTACAACGCTAATTACAAAGAAACTTAAGTAGAACTTTCTAATTAAAGCTGCCTTTACTAGTCTTCTGGTCCGGCATGACCTGGTGGTTAAGGGACTTGACTCGCAATCCGAGGGTCGCGAGTTCGGATCCTCGTCACACCAAACATGCTTGCCATTTCAGCTGTGGGGGTGTTATAATGTTACGGTCAATCGCACTTTTCGTTGGTAAAAAGAGTAGCTCAAGAGTTGGCGGTGGGTGGTGATGACTAGTTGCCTTCCCTCTAGTCTGACAGTGCTAAAATAGGAATAGCTAACACACATAACAATCATGTAGTATTGCGCGAAGTTCAAAACAAACCAAACCACAAGTTCCCCCTTCCCCCAGTGGCATAGCAATGTGAAGAGATCAGAGAGAGCTCACTGTGTAGCTTTGTGCTTAACTTAATGGTGAATTTTCAATAAATTTAATAATTGCCTTAGAAACTGTACTTTGGTTAGGTATAATTCCTGTGTGGTTGCCATATTTTTAAACACTAGTTTTTGAGTGAAAAGTGAAACAAAATATGTGGGTCCTCGAACTCAAGTTCCTCTCGGTCGTTCGGCTGTTTCCGTGACGTTTTACAACTATGACGTAATAGTTGCCAGACACGCTTCGTTGCGCGCCGACCATTTTTTTCCTTTCAGTGCTGGTGTTTTATGTAAATCTATCGGTGCGTTTTTCGGATTACATACTTTGTGAGACTATTTTTTGTCTTGATATTGCTACTTTATGTTTGTTTTATGATAACATGATTTACTTCGTTACTTATGTTTAGGCCTAGCATAGCCGAGCGCGTAAGGCGTGCGACTCGTAATCCGAGCGTCGCGCTAAACATGCTTGCCCTCCCAGCCGTGGGGGTGTATAATGTGCGGTCAATCCCACTATTCGTTGGTAAAAGAGTAGCCCAAGAGTTGGCGGTGGGTGGTGATGACTAGCTGCCTTCCCTCTAGTCTTACACTGCTAAATTAGGGACGGCTAGCACAGATAGCCCTCGAGTAGCTTTGTGCGAAATTCCAAAACAAACAAACAAAACTTATGTTTGTGAAAACGGTTCGGCATCGGGCAAAAGTTTTTTTTTCTTTTCGTTTCCGTGCAAGGAGAAGGAACCGGCAAGGTGACGACATTGGGCGCGGATGGACAATGGGAAGAATTGGACTCCTTCACACCTTGCATAGCTTTGTCAAACGCTCGAGTTTTGTGTCAGATCCTACTGTTTTGAATTCCGTGGGTTTTAAGCCAGGCAGGTTGAAAACGAAAAACCATCGGCAGTAGACAGGATCGTCCCCACCATCTTTCCTCATGTAGAGCTGAGGACTGATCTCAGCCTGCAGCGTACAGGTTCCACTCTTCTGAAGCCATCCATCCTTTGGCATCACGGAAAGAAAACACTTAAAGGAATGTGTGCAGTATAAAGCGATAAATAATAACTAGTAAAATATAATAATTTAAAAAGTACAAGTTTTTGAAGAATGTAACTAGACATACACATTTCACATTCATGAGCGTGTTTTCCATTTGTGGCACCTGAAAGTCAGTGAATCCTTGACTTCCTAGTCTAGACAGTGAACAAATCTATCCCAAATAGAGTATATTCCAAACTTATAAGTTGGTAGATCATTCTGTGGATGTTTTTGTATCATTTTTACATATCGAAAAATTTGAAGAATACCATTTTTCAAATTTAACATTTCAAGATAAACCGAAATAAGACTATGTCTTGAACATGTTGAAGTAATCAAGTACATGTTATGTATTTAAATAAAAACATTGTAGACTTGTAAATAATCAAATATAAACTCCATAACATATTTCCATAACTCATCATAATAAAATTGAACTTAACACAGTCCTTTGACATTGTCATATTAAATGTAAATCTCATAAACGTCATAAAGCATGTTTATTTTAATATATAATCTTATTTCTTCAGTTTCTCTCACAGTTCCGCTACTCTCGATCGTGAAACTGTCCTCATCACTCGAACTTATCAGATATGTGTCAAATTTAATTGTTCTAGGTTTGTACAGAGTAGGTTCGAATTGATATGGCGCTACTCGACACTGTTCAGAACACAAAGTCAAAACAGACTCCGCCTCTGTTTCTCCGTATGCACTGGCCATGTTTATTTACATTCAACTCGCTGGCGTTGGCGGTTTGTTTGGCAACTATTACGTCACAGTACTTTTCCTAGCGGCAAACGTAAAAACCAAAACGTTCGGATTGCCGCTCGGAAAGGGCTCTTTCTGCACCAAGTTCTGTGTTTCATTTATTAGCACATATGTTTTATAACAAATGTGAACCTGCAAAATTAATAAGTATAAGTAGGTCTTTTGACTACAGAGTTTTTTTTTCTGTAAAATTCACCTTTAATGGAAACAACCTTTACTAGAGTACTGATTCTGAAAGTGCTGAGAAAAAACCTTTGTTTGCTAGAATGCTAATTATTGAACTTTTAATATAACCATTCCCTTAAACAACGCTAATTCTTGGACTGCTAATGAAGCCTTTAGTTACTAAAATGCTGATTATTGCTTTATATAGATAATTCTATGTATATATGTGTATAATTCAAATTATTGGATTCCTAACTAAATCTTTCTGAAGTTTTGATTTATAGGTTTATTGCTATAGAGGAAACTGTCAAACACAGAAGTAAAATACAGTTATACGTTTTCAATATTAACGTGTCGACTTGAAAGAAATCAACCTAATTATTTTATTCTATGATCACCATGTTAAAGACTGAAGAGTTCCAGGTGAACCCACACCTGAAGAAAGGTTAGTCACCGACTTAGAGACATTATGATGTGATATCTCCGGTCAACTGTTATGCTTTTGAAGGTGAATAACACGCATTCAATTGTTATCATGAAACATGGGGGTCAGTACCCCTAAGCTTTCGTAATTACAAAGCGGTCCTACATAAGAGTTTAGGAATATTAGAATTTGGAACAATTTTTCGTTAGCCTTGCTTTTTAAGCGCCAAGCACTGTTCTCTTTCACAGTTTTTTCTCAACATTTCACTTCCAAAACTGATGTATGTGTTTTCTGTTCTTGTAAATCAACTGAACCATGAAAAGTTTAAAAAAAAACACTTGTGGCTTTGGTTACTAGATCGTTTTACATGTTTCAAACTCCTACAAAGGTGGTGAGTATTTCACAATCACTCATTAAGAATCAATAAACAAGACAATGTTGAATTTGTTTCGTTGATTCTCTGAGCCGTATTATTAAGGTATACTTAATTGCCATGGAAAATTCATTTCTATGAATAATTGCATAAAACTGGAAGGAAAATAAACCCTTTATTGTGACCTAGTTTCATAAAGAATTGTAAAATCACATCACGATCATTTGAGCCTGTTCAAACTTTTTATATAAAAATTTCACAGAGATAAGCTAAAAAATGTCGAACGTCTTACAGGTATTTCCTACACATTGCACTTTTTACAATTAGTTTACACGAAGGTGTAAAATAAGTATAATACAATGATTTTTATCACAAAATCCATTGTTATATCTGTATACCAAGTACATTTAAATAGCTGTTTTCTGCACTGAGGGTGTAGACCAGGTTTGGTGCCTATGCTATAGTAACCAAACAACAACAAGGCAACGAACCTAACTAGACCATTGGCTGTGCTTTTATAACTAAACAATAACAAGGTAACGAACCTGACTAAACTATTGGCTGTGCTATAATAACTAAACAATAACAAGGTAACGAACCTGACTAGACTATTGGCTGTGCTATAATAACTAAACAATAACAAGGCAACGAACCTGACTAGACTATTGGCTGTGCTATAACTAAACAAGAACAAGGTAACGAACCTGACTAGACTATTGGCTGTGCTATAACTAAACAAGAACAAGGTAACGAACCTGACTAGACTATTGGCTGTGCTATAATAACTAAACAATAACAAGGCAACGAACCTGACTAGACCATTGGCTGTGCTATAACTAAACAAGAACAAGGTAACGAACCTGACTAAACTATTGGCTGTGCTATAATAACTAAACAATAACAAGGCAACGAACCTGACTAGACTATTGGCTGTGCTATAACTAAACAAGAACAAGGTAACGAACCTGACTAGACTATTGGCTGTGCTATAATAACTAAACAATAACAAGGCAACGAACCTAACTAGACCATTGGCTGTGCTATAACTAAACAAGAACAAGGTAACGAACCTGACTAGACTATTGGCTGTGCTATAATAACTAAACAATAACAAGGCAACGAACCTGACTAGACCATTGGCTGTGCTATAACTAAACAAGAACAAGGTAACGAACCTGACTAGACTATTGGCTGTGCTATAATAACCAAACAACAACAAGGTAACGAACCTGACTAGACCATTGGCTGTGCTATAACAACTAAACAATAACAAGTTAACGAACCAGACTAAACTATTGGCTATGCTGTAATAACTATACAGCAACAAGGTAACGAACCTGACTAAACTATTGGCTGTGCTATAATAACTAAACAGTAACAAGGTAACGAACCTGACTAGACTCTTCTTCAAGAGTTTTAAGGTGAAGGTAAGTTTGCAACTTCTCATGACGTTTTTCTGCTAGTTTACGAAATTTTTTGATTGCACGTCGAAGTTCGTTGTAAAGAGCAGTCCCTCTGTCCAGACTTTCCCTACAAAGTGAGAAAACGTGAATTAAACAATGTCGAAAAAAGAAACCAAATCATTAGAACATATAAAAATTTACTTCTGGCGTCTTATTTCTGAGTGGCATGAGGAAAAATTTCCGTTTGAAAATTATGTTTGCAACATATTCATATCTTCCCTACTTAGTGTCTCCGGATTAGTGAGATAATCATTTTAAGTGTTAGTTTTTAATCGAATCTCATGTGTTACTTCTGTAAAAAATAAAACGTACTTCACTTAAACTTCGTGCATGCATACTTTGCAGCATTGAAGACGAGGCATGTTTCTTGGTGTTTAGTAATGTTCTACTGAGGATTAGTCATATCTAATAATGTTATAATAAACACCTGGTATATTTACTAGAGTTATATTGCACACTAGGCATGTTTATTAGTGTTATATTGTATACGAATCATGCTCACTCGTGTTTCATTGATTAATTACTGGATGTGTTCAGTATCATCACATTGAAAACAGGCGTGTTTAACAGAAATGTGAACATCCTGTATGTTTATTAATGTTATAGTAAACATCAGGCATTTTTACTGGGGTGCATTGAACACCAAGCATATTTACTGACGGTGAATACCAGGCATGTTTATCTGGGTTTTACTGATCATCGGGTGTGTTCGCTACCATCAGATTAAACAACAAGCATGTTTATTCTTGTAATGAATTCCAGGCATCCATGCTTGTGTCTTAGTGGATAAGAGGCATGTTTACTCGTGCTGCACTGAATTCTGTAATCAACACCAGTTGTATTGTGTTGTATTAAATACCAGACATATTTACTGTTGTTGGGTGTTGCGATGAACACCGGGAGTGTTTGACACGTGCTGTTTTGTACAGTAACGCTTTCTCCTTTTCATTATTACACTGCACAACAATGTTTTTGAAAAGTTTTTGCTGATTGTGACAGGTACCTGGTGGGTATGCACAAATATAGTTTTGTTTTTCTTCATCACATAGGAACTCTGAGAAATAGACAGTTAACTGTTTACCGGTAATAACGTATTAAATTGCGTTTATGTTTCTAATACGCTATTAAGTTCAACGTAATTAAAAGTGTTTTGCTTCTGTTTTTCGTTTGTATTCAATGTCCGGTGCATCACGTTACAATGTCCAACAGTAGTCAGCAAGCATTGACGGATTCCAGTTGCCCTGATATCGTTTTGTTATCATAGCAATGTTCTGGTGAAACTGAAGATTTCGATGAAACGGTACGTGATAGGCAAATTTAGATGTGATTTTCGTGATCAGCAACTAAAAACCTATAAGGAACACCAAACAGTTCAAGAAGCAAAAACTTTGTTGTGCAGTGTTATTGTATAAGCCATGGAGGCCCTCGAGGTCATTTTGTCCGGCCCGCCAGCAGCTAGCCGCTTGGAAATAAAAAGTGACATTTTATAAAATGTCCGACTGTCATAACAAAATAAATCACACCGATGATCGCTTTAAGCTGGCAAACACAAGACATTATGATAAAAAGAAACAAGGTTGTCACGCGCATTTTTAACCTATAGGAAAATTTTTCTTTCGTCCTTGCTGCTCGTTTATTCATATCGAGGCACGTATCTATGAAAGCATTAGGATTTCGTAAACAAGTACAGACTTAACCTTCGACCTATCGACTTTGTAAATTCAGCGGCCTACGGTTACCGCTTCAGCAAGCTCATTTCTCTTAGTAGTCGGGTTTTCGTAACTCGTTCTTAGGTAAGTGTCGTGACAAACGTACGTTTCAACATATTTTGTTTGTGCGTTTTTGTATCAGTACAATACTTTTCTCACAGCATTCTGTGTTTTTCATTTTCAGATCCTATTTTTTTCACCCATCGTTATGGCTGCTTTTAAAAGAATAAAAGTGGACTCTGAGTGTCGTGCTTTCAATGAAGAATGGGGAGAAAAGTACTTGTTTGTGGAAACAAAAAACCAGAAAGCTACTTGTGTGATATGCACCGAAAGTGTTGTTGTTTTAAAAGAGTACAATCTTCGGCGTCACTATGAAACAAAACATCTGTCAACATATTTGAAATTTTCAGGAAAGTTCTGTTCTGAGAAATTTGAATCCATGAAACGTGTTTTTGAATCTCAAAAGAATCTCTTCACGAGAAAGTTTGCTGAAAATGAATCTGTCACTCGTAGAAGTTACAAAATAGTGCATAGAATGGCAGACCGAGGAAAACCTTTTACTGACGGCAACTTCATCAAAGAGTGTGTGATGGAAGTAACAAATGAACTGTGTCCTGAAAAAGCCAATTTCTTTAGAAGTATCAGCCTTTCAGCAACTTCAGTTGTTGCACGGAGAGCAGAAGAACTTGGAGAGAACATCGCATTACAGATACGCCAAAAAGCTAGAAACTTCCGATGGTATTCTCTGGCACTGGATGAATCTACTGGTCTCTCGAGTACGTCACAACTTCTCGTGTTCATTCGTGGAGTTAATTTGGACTTTCAGATCACGGAAGAGTTGGCATCAGTTTGCAGCATGAAGAACAAGTGGAGAAAACATTTCCATGGAAGTGCATGAAACTTTGCAAGACTATAATATAACCTTCAGTGGAATCAGCTTAGAGGTGTAACAGTTGATGGAGGAGAAAAACATGGCTGGAGTAAAGAAGGGTCTGGTGGGGCTGATCAGGAAACAGTTGGAAGATCTTTCAACTTCCAAGCACTCTGTTCATACACTGCATCATACATCAGCAAGCACTCTGTGGAAAAGACTTAGGTATTTCTTGCGTACTGAAACCAGTCATTTCTGCAGTGAACTACATTCGGGGTCATGCACTTAATCATCGCCAGTTCAAGGTGTTTCTTGATAAATTAAATCAGATTTCTGTGACTTGCCTTAACACACGGCGGTGAGGTGGCTCAGCTGAAGTAAAGTCTTGTTTCGTTTTTATAAGCTGAGAAGAGAAATAGATATACTTATTATCGAGAAATATAGAGTCGATCCACTTCTGGCAGATCCAACCTGGTTGTCAAAGTTGTCATTTTTGGTTAACATCACATCCCACATGAATGAATTGAACTTGAAACTTCAGGGGAAGAATAACCTTGTCTCTATAGAATCATTAAAGGATTTCGGAGAAAGTTGTCATTGTTTGAAGCACATTTGGAAGGAGGAAATCTCTCTCATTTTCAGTGTTTCAATGAGTTTCATGCTGGAATCACAGAAGATGTCAACTTGGAGTTTCAGAAAAAGATTATTGGTGATTTAAATAAGCATTTTTAGGGATATTTTCGGATCTCGACAGAATCGAAAGTGACATTCTCCTCTTTCAGAATCCTTTTGATTGTGTCATTGATGACGTGCCAGTGGAACTTCAGCTGGAGGTCATCGATTTGTAAGGAAATGACTTGTTGAAAGCAAAACACAGAGAGGGACAACTTATTGAATTTTACAGCTGCATACCTGAAGATGATTTTCCAAAGCTGAAGTAGTTCGCATCTGGTATGACATCAGTGTTCAGAACAACTTATGTCTGTGAACAAGCATTTTAAAAATGAAGCACGTGAAGTCGGTAAGCCGATCAAGGTTGACTGATGAACATTTGAAAGCAATTCTAATGATTGGATGCAGCAATTCAAAACCGAACATTGAAGATATTTTGAAAGCTAAACGCCAATTTCATAAATCTCACTAACTTTTTGGCGGCTTTGTGAAATTCAGATATGTACTCACTATGTGCGATTTGACAATTGTTTTTGCTAATGTCACCTTCTTTGATAGCCTTTTGGTAAATACAAATGTTGTTTGTATTTATTCTTATTTTTTATTACATGTGTGTATTGCATGCTACTCCCACATGGCTAGTGTGGCATTCTAAACTTAGTGTTAAGTCTTTTACAGAGAGCTTTCGTTCTACCTTAGAAAATAATGTTCTGATAATAAACTTATTCAAAACAGCTATGTTTGAGAGTATGGATATAATATTTTCATCAGAAAATAATGGTTCTGATAATAAACTTATTCAAAACAGCTATGTTTGAGAGTATGGATATAATACCTTCATTATAAAATAATGTTCTGATAATAAACTTATTCAAAACAGCTATGCTTGAGAGTATGGATATAATATTTTCATCAGAAAATAATGGTTCTGATAATAAACTTTTTCAAAACAGCTATGTTTGAGAGTATGGATATAATATCTTCATTATAAAATAATGTTCTGATAATAAACTTATTCAAAACAGCTATGTTTGAGAGTATGGATATAATATTTTCATTAGAAAACAATGGTTCTGATAATAAACTTATTCAAAACAGCTATGTTTGAGAACATGGATATAATATCTTCATTATAAAATAATGTTCTGATAATAAACTTATTCAAAACAGTTATGTTTGAGAGTATGGATATAATATCTTCATTATAAAATAATGGTTCTGATAATAAACTTATTTAAAGTTGCTGTACTTAAGGATATTGTCTTGTTTTATTTTATAAAACACATTACTTTAGTTTTCTGTGCCAAATTAAACACAAACAACTGACATAAATTAAATTATTGTCACATACATATATTCACTATTTATAAGTGTATAAATGTTTGTAGACAGATTCGACCCCTAATAATGTTTTTATCAAACAATGTCAGTTATTATGTTTATCTTATTAATTAGCTTTCAATGCACCACATAACAGAAGAATGGCTTTAATATACTCGTGTAAAATTATGGGCGTTGATAACTTATGTTTCACTATTTTATGATATATATACACACACACACAAGTTGGTGTACCTGACTCCTGATCAGAAGTTACGTAAATATAGGATTAATGAATGGTTTTCTTGCAACATGAGAAACTACTTTCCGTTATTTAATTGATAAAAATGGCCGTAAAAACTGCAAAATATAAAAGGTAAAACCGTAAATTCCATGTGTCTTCTAATCAAAATTTAATGAAGATTCATCAACAAGGAGCGAAGAAGTAGTAAAAAAACGCAAAATAGCTCATAAAAACCTGAATTATATGTTTATCTCTCCAATAAACCTCCATACTAAGTTTGATGAAGGAGGTGAGTTAATGGTAAAAGAAACGCCCGTAAAAACCGAAAAATGTAAACTCTCAATTTGGATGTATATTGCTATGAACCTCCATGCTAACTTTGGTGAGATCCATCCACACCCTGCAAAGTAGTTACAGGGACAAACAACAGTCAGTAATAATATATATATGTGCACTCACTAATACTTGTGTACGTTAAAGTAGAAGGTGTTACAGCAATAAATATTTATACATTTATTTAAATTACAGCACTGGCTGACTTTATTTTCTTACTTGTAATCAACGTTGTGAGGTGCACTCCTTCGGAAAAAATCGAGTTTTTTTAGAATATTTTCTCCTTCGTCTTCCAGATGGCGCAACCCTTCATCTTGAAATATCTGTCCGACAACTTTACTGTGCTGTTCAAGCAATTCGTTTGTTACAAATACTGTGGAAGGTAGACCACTTGTTCGGAGTTCTTGTAGAATACCCACAAGGTGGCGCCCATAGAAATGACAACCAGAAATAAATGGTTCGATGCACTAGTAAAATATCAAACAGACATTGCCTCTTTACAAATTTAAAGTTTACATGTGAGAAAGAGTTAAATAATAAATGCATAATATTTATAAAGCTTACCTTTCTGAATGTCACCCAGTCCTTGTGGTCATAGGCATATTTTCCGCCCATCTGCGAAATTAACTGTTCATTCTTTATAAACTTATGAAGCTTTTCCCGACTTCTTACAATCTCATACTGAAACATAAAACACACATGGCATGAGTCAACAATAAAGGAAACCGATAAATCTGCCGTGTGTTTAATCTTAATTGATTTGAAATCTCAACAAACCATGGGTTGAGATTCAACATAATTAAAAATAACACTCCTAAACCACCTCCAGTGGCTTTACACATCACTAAAATCAAATTTCCTGTTTGCATTTGAATTAAATATTTTTGGATTAGTTACCAAGTTTCCTTTTTAAATTGTTTATAATGTTGTCTGCGTCGTTCTATTGTGGGCAGTCTAATTTTGGCCTCTCCTCCATCGAAGGAACCAATGAATTGGGGTATAACCTTGTGTCTGTTGCCATTTACAGGTTTACCTGTTAACCTTTCAGCAGTCATTCATAGTTTTCATTGTGGCAAACTGAATCCTTTCGGTTGTCATTACTGGCAGACTTAGAGAACACGTAGTTTAAAAAACCCAGTAAAGAAACAACTTTTAATAATGAAGCTCACGTTGGATAAGCATCTACGATAATGCCCCTTTTAAACTCGAAAAGATCATTGCTCTTACCCAATACCTAAAGGTTAGTTACAATATTACTACATGTTTTACAGGGTCTGAAAAAAACAATAAATTGCACAGTTTTGAGTGTGAATATAAACAGGTTATGTGTTCTACACACGAGTGCAAGGGGTTCCAAAAATGCGTACATTCACTGAATCTCCTTTATTAGCAATCAGAGTTTTACGTTCTGGTGAATTTGGCTGTTTAAGGAAACAATATATCACAAAGCTTCCTCTTCCAGTATACTCATAGTAACAGAGCATGCGCAGACATAGAAATTAGCTCAATTTCACACTGAGCTTTATTGAGTAGGTTCTACTAGCATCATTTTTTTAGCTTTATTAAAGTATAAATGTATTCTATTTATTTTTATTGAAAAATAAGTCATTTTTTTAAAAATTCATTGAAGTATCAATGGTTTGCACCTAATTTTACTGAGGTGTTAATGGATTTCACTTTGGGTATTGAGGTACGAGTGGATTTTGTTTTGTCTCTTCAAGTATGAATGATTTTTACTTAGCTTTATTGAAGTACGAGAGATTATACTTAATGTGTTAAGGTATAAGTAGATTCTACTTAGTATCTTGAATTATGAGTTATTTCACTTAGTTTTATTGAAATATCAATGGATTCTTTTTATCTTTATTGAGGTATGGGTGATTTACTTAATTATATTGAGGTATGGGTAGGTTCTACTTAGTTTTACTAAGATATGAGTGCATTTTATTTAGTTTATTTATGTATGAATGATCTTACTTAGCTTTATTGAAGTACAAGTAAATTTTGTTTAGCTTTACTGAGATATGAGAGGATTTATATAATTAGCTCTATTGAAGTATAAATTGATTCCAGATTATTGAGACGTTATTCTGTTCTACTTATCTTAATGAAGATTTCAGTGGATTCTGTTTAGTTTGTTTAATTATGAATGTTTTACTTAACTTTATTTGGGTATGAGTGGATTCTACTCAGCTTTAATGAATAAAGTGTATCGTATCTATTTAGTTTATTTAAGTACGATTGGTTTCTGTAGCTCTGTTGAGGTACGAGTCAATTTTACTTATCTTTACTGAGGTAAAAGTGGGTTATACTTACATTATTGAGATATGAGTTGATTTTGTTTAATTTATTTAGGTACGAGTGATTTTACTCAGCTTTTTGAAGATACAAGCACATTATACTTAGCTTTGCTGAGTAATGAATGGGCTCTACGTAACATTTTTGAGATATGAGTAAGTTATATTTAGTTTTAGCGAGGTATGAATGGATTCTACTTAGTTTATTGAGTTACCAATTGATCCTACTTTACTTTACTGAGGTCGAAAAGATTGAAGATCTACCTAGGTATACGTGGATTCTACTTTATATTATTGAGGTATTGAGTGATTTTTCTTTGAGTTAGATATAAATGACTGTTTCAATTTTAGAATAATGTGAGTGTTAAATATAATTATTTTTAGAAGCGATAGTTTATTGCAAGTTTGTTTATGTAACCTTTTACAGTCATGTGTTGTTTAGTTCAGTTGATGTGAACAAGTGATTTTTATATCACTATATCATATTACTAGAACCTTCTAAGATTTCTCGCTGTTTTAATTAAGTATTGTTGAATCAATCATAAATTATATTTTGTAGTGTGTGGAATGTTTTGAGCGTCCAAAATGTATTTCGAGATGGGGAGATAGATCTAGATTGCATGATTGTGAGTTTAGCAATATAGGGCCTATGATGGAAGTTTATGAATTGAAATTATCACACATTGTATTGCATTAATAGAGTAAAGAAGAAGAATTTTCTAGTCAGTTGTGTTTTAAAGCAACTGAACCAGTGTGCAGACTCGGACGAAAAATAAACGATTATTTAAAGCTCACGATACTACTATGGTTACTAACATTATTGTAGTAATTTTAAAGTGAGCTTATTTTAAATCGTATTGTAATAACAGAGTAGAGAATAATAATTCATCATATCAATTATGTTTTAAAGTGAGTGAATCAGACTGTGTGGACTTTGACAAATAATACAGTTATTAAAGATATGGATCCAACTATGACAATCGACATTGTAATGAACATATGTATATATGTTTGACTTGTTTTAACATACTATTGTAAAACAAGTGGACTGTGTGTTGTTTGTTCTTTGTTGAAATTCATCGTGAACAAGTCAGCTACTGTGGAGAATCCAGCCCGTTCATACTCTTAGCCTTAATAAGGTACGACTGATTCGATTTAGTTTTATTGAGAGATGTATTCGAAGCTGGTTACATCACAACATGACAACATTTTAGCAAATTTGTAATGCTGATAAAAACCAGTAACTAAAATTTGCGATTTAAAGTATTTTACAATCGATGTCTGTTTTCATTTAAGTGGGAAACTTTGTAATTTTTTTTTATTTTTTTTCAGTTGCGTTGATAAAAGCAAAAACTTGCAACTTTAGAAAACCAAAACTCGGTATAATATAATATTTTTCATTTTTGATGACGACGATAACTTACCTTAGATGAATGGTTTTGTTATTCTATTCAGCATTTGAATTCAGCACTGAAACCTTTTAAAAAAATAATAAAATAAATGTAACGTTTCTTTATTATTAAGGGCAGAACTGTGTAAAGAGCTATTTGTGTTGTGTCTATCTTAGACCAAGATCCCATTAGCCCTTAAGCTAAACAGGGAGTTCAGACTGACGTGATGAATACATTTTCGTTTTAAGTGTATTTTTCTACCATTATAAACAAAACAAACAGACAAAGTGTACTTTCTAGTCGTGACTGTTTTTACCTTGACTCGACTCTTTTGAAAGTAGCGCCGATGACGTTCTTCTTCCTTCATCCATATCACAATGGACTTGATAGTGTTATTGGTGTTCATCTGAAAATACCTCTGAATTAAACTTCAATCATTCTGCTGTTTACTGATATTTCCATAATTTTATCTGTGATTCTATGGAGCTGATAGTTTATTTAATTCTATTAATTCATTTAAAAATAAAGGCTAATATAATAATCTCGCTTCTTTAAGTAAATCGATGCATCAAGTAGTGTCACTCACGTATTAATTCTATTATAACATAATATTCTACAACCTACAATAATTAAAAGTGTACTGCATTCTGATTTAAACGTAATATCCTGATTTACTAAATAACTTGAGAAACAGCGCAGTGACATTATATAAAGATAAGCCACATTCCCAATAACCAATCGTCTCACTCAGTTTTTCCAAAACTACAAATTAGCCAAAGCAAAACAATAATACTATGAACTTAAAGAGAAATATACCATCCCTCCAGTTAACGTGGCCCAGCATGGCGAAGTGGTCAAGGCACTCAACTAGTAATTCGAGGGTCGTGCGTTCGAATTACACGAAATATGCTCGCCCTTTCAACAGTGGGGGCGTTATAATGTGACGATCAATTTCACTATTCGTTGGTAAAGAGTAGCCCATGAGTTGGCGGTGCTAACTAGCTGCCTTCGTTTGTTTGATTGTTTTTTTGAATTTCACACAAAGCTACTCGAGGGCTATCTGTGCTAGCCGTCCCTAATTTAGCAGTGTAAGACTAGAGGGAAGGCAGCTAGTCATCACCACCCACCACTATCTCTTAGGCTACTCTTTTACCAACGAATAGTGGGATTGACCGTAACATTATAACGCCCCCAAGGCTGAAAGGGCGAGCATGTTTGGCGCGATCGGGATGCGAACCCGCAACTCTCGGATTACGAGTCGAACGCCTTAACACGCTTGGCCATGCCGGGCCAGCTGTCTTCCCTCTTGTCTTACACTGCTAAATTAGGGACGGCTAGCGCAGATACATCTCACATAGACTTGCGCGCAATTCAACACAAACCAAATATATTAACGTAGCATCTCATCCAACGCTCCCTGGACTATATATCAATCATAGTAACACAATAACACAAGTTTGGTTTGGATTTCGCGCAAAAATACATGAGGGTTATCTGCGATAGTGTCCAGAGGAAAGGGAGATGGTCATCACCACCCTCCGTCAACTCTTTGGATACTCTTTTACCAACAAACACTGGGCCTTAACAGCTCAAAAGTTGAGTATCTTTGGTGTGACGGGGATTCGAACCCTTGACCATCAAATTATAAGTCGAGCACTCCAATCATCTGGCCATGCCAGATCCAATACTACTGTAAACGTAAATAATGACAAAACATGGCTCCAGTAAACAAAGCATTTTACATAGTGTTGCTATAACTACACAGTAATACTGTAACGTAGATAAACCATACCCCGACTAAGTTTAGTGTCTCGTCCAGTTCTGTTAGGTCAGGATCCTCAACATCCCGAACATCCACAAGTACTAAGAATCCTCGACAAATATCTTCCTTCCTAGAAGTCGAAACAAAATAAATATATCTTTTTCTTTGTTGAAAGCGATAAATAAAACATGGACTATTGCACACACAAAAAATAATTCGTTTTATTTAACCAACCGTTTTGCCATTCGGGCTTCATTCGGACTAATTTACTAACTGATTTAGGCTAAAACAAAACATTTCAAGATAATTCGAGTCTGCGTAATAAAATGAACTCCACGCGACGATAAATTAACATTCTATTTTTTAACAATAAATATAAATCTAAAGTTTGCACTAAAAACTTTAAATGATTGTGTTCTTTCATATATAATTTTTTTCACACACTATCAGGTATTACTTTATTTACGTCTATAATTTAGTAAAGATGCTTCTATAATTATTTGTACTAACCGTCACGAATCAATGAAAATGGTCTTAAAAGAGAGTTCGGGCAGTAATAACACAAACTATAAATGTTGTTCTTAGTCGTCGTCTGGTTTATGAAACCTGATATAGCTATAATAAACGCACCTAGGGATAGTATGAAAATACATCAACAACTGGGCCACGTGCAGCGCAGTAGCTTCACGATGTTTCTGCCACGTATTTAAGTCCACGATGATTACACTTCTACCAATGACGTCACGACATCCTGTAATGATACGTTATATATACTTGCATTTTATATTTCTAGTGCTTAAACTATTGGAAGAAAACACTACATGAGCAGCCAATTATTTACTATCTTGTATTTTCAGTGCTTAACACTGTTGAAAAGAAAAACAACACCATATCAATAATCAGTCCTTCACTGGCTTCTTTTCTTAGTAGAGTAAAAAACACGAAAACAATGGTAGAAACAAAGAACACCTACTGATAAACACGAAAACAATGGTAGAAACAAAGAACACCTACTGATAAACACGAAAACAATGGTAAAAACAAAGAACACCTACTGATAAACACGAAAACAATGGTAGAAACAAAGAACACCTACTGATAAACACGAAAACAATGGTAGAAACAAAGAACACCTACTGACGTAAATATGTTTCAAAGTAAACTACCAATTTAAGCACCGAAAACAAATAATATGAATAGCAAGTAAAAGTGATGAAGTACAATAAACTCACATTCATATTTATAACGATAACAAAGAACTTAGTTTTGTTTGTTTTGAATTTCGCACAAAGCTACTCGAGGGTTATCTGTGCTAGCCGTCCTTAATTTAGCAGTGTAAAACTAGAGGGAAGGCAGATGATCATTACCACCCACCGCCAACCCTTGGGCTACTCTTTTACCAACGAATAGTGGGATTGACCGTCACATTATAGCGCCCCACGGCTGAAAGGGCGAGTATGTTTGGCGCGACTGGGATGCGAACCCGTGACCCTCAGATTACGAGTCGCACGCCTTAACACGATTGGTCATGTCGGACCCAAAGAGCTTAGTCTTCAAGTCCAAGAATTTTCCGTCCGCTTAAAACATTTAGGTTAATTCTAAGTCCATCTGTAACTTTAATACAAAACTAAAACAATGAGTATTGTTTTCGAAGTTTAATATATATATTATCTACTTGGCCTTTAATTGTAAAAAAAAATTAAGCGTATATTACGATAAAATATCTTTTATCCTTTGTATAAACGAAACATTTGAAAGTTAGTATCGGAATGACCGAATTATGTTTTCTAGTTTCTAAACTAGAATACAGTGAAAAAGTTCAAGAGTGCTATTTAAGTCTCTTACAGAGTCAACAGATCTATAGGTGTCGTCACGTTTTCATTAATAACGTGTTTTCAAAAAGTAGAACTA
Source organism: Carcinoscorpius rotundicauda (assembly GCA_011833715.1). Classification (NCBI taxonomy): domain Eukaryota; kingdom Metazoa; phylum Arthropoda; class Merostomata; order Xiphosura; family Limulidae; genus Carcinoscorpius; species Carcinoscorpius rotundicauda. The sequence goes on from CM022395.1 coordinate 92,807,800, forward strand.
ATATGGCGCTTAAGTTGGAATCTTTCATTTTACATTCAGAATAAACAGTTGTTAAACAGTAGTTCCTAACTATGTGGGTATTGGTAATTTGTTAACTTTCATTCTCACTCATTTAATTACAACGCTATTTGAACTATATGTACATAATTACAACGCTATTTGAACTAGATGTACATAATTACAACGCTATTTGAACTATATGTACATAATTACAACGCTATTTGAACTAGATGTACATAATTACAACACTATTTGAACTATATGTACATAATTACAACGCCATTTGAACTAGATGTACATAATTACAACACTATTTGAACTAGATGTACATAATTACAACACTATTTGAACTAGATGTACATAATTACAACACTATTTGAACTAGATGTACATAATTACAACACTATTTGAACTAGATGTACATAATTACAACACTATTTGAACTAGATGTACATCTACAGGTTCCCGAAAGTGTTCTGTTTCCAGCCTAAATAAAATCAAAATTAAGAATAATAAATCCCTTACCCCCAGTGGCCCAGCGGTATGTCTGCGGACTCACACCGGCAAAAATTGGGTTTCGATACATGTGGTGGGCAAAGCACAGATAGCCCATTATGTAGCTTTGTACTTAATTTTAAACAATCAATCAAGTGTAATGAATATGTTTTCTTTCTTTCTTTTGTATTTTATATGTATTGGTGTGTTGCAACCAACAGTGTGCCTAATTATTCTCATGATTTATGGCCTACGCACGCTTTATTAACATCATGATTGTACAAACTGTAACATTTAACAATAACCATCCTTTATGTAACATCTTTTTAAAGTTTATTGACTAATTTACAGACAATACACAACTGTGTACTTCTGTTTCAACAGTAGACATATATACTAAAGTTATAATAGTAGTTAAAACAAGTGGCCCATCCTGACAACCTTCGGCCTCATTTTGGAAAAATAAGTGTTCACATGAAAAATCATATATTTATAAAAACATGAATTGCCAATTCTACCCATGATCCAGAATTTATAAAATTTATTACTGTTTAATGGAATCCTTACAATGCTTTGTATCAGACACCAGAGTATTAATAAAGTTCTCACAAATACAACTATTTGTCCAATACTTTCCAACTATTTATAAAAGTTTCCTGATTATGATGTTTTATTTTATCTCTTGAACGTTTTCAGACTATTAGCGTATTTGTTGTTATGTCCAAAAACAATAAATTTCATTACTTTAACAAGATATGCAGGTTACTGTAATGAACTCCATTGTAAGTCATCGAAGATTTCTCATAAATTAAATAATACGTTGTGAGGGCATTTAAGTATTTCTCGCTAGTTTCAAAGCGTAAAATTGTGTAGGTAATTTTTCTTTCGTAAACCGCCAGACTTACTCTTCACAAAAACAACTGCTTTCTATTTTACGTGAAAGAAGCGAATAAGCAACAAGTTTACTGACATTTAAACTTGCAGAATAACTTACCTGGAAGCAGAGCTATTTCTGAATCTCGCAGTTCAACGCTAACTTCAGAAATACTGACTGGATAAACTAGCACGCTGTCGTTATAACCGTCACCAAGTTCTCTTGCTTGGTCATTGGATATTGACATTGATGGTGGTTGCTCGTTGTGTTCTGTATTGTAATGACCTGTACAAAAGAAATTCATCTCACAAATTTCTGGAATAATACAACAGTTTGAATATAATACAATGACCGCATGAATAATCTAAACCCTTGGATTTGATATACTTAAGAAGGAGAATGCAAATTTGATGAGTTTAAAAAATAATAATTCAACTTCATGAGTACCTGCGTTATTCATTAGACTGTAAAATACATCAGTGTTAGCCTTGCTACAGGGAAACAAATAGTGGTCTTTTAAAGTACTTACAAGATGTTTTAGGGTAAACGATGTTCAGAGATAGTGTTTTGTACTCAACACGTGCAGTGAGTATTTTTTACACTTTCTCGTCACCAGTGTTTAAGTCTCTTTTCCTACAGTTAAGGTATTTCTAGTTTACATGATTAGTGTGATCGTGAAGAACAACACAAGGCCTATCTGTACTAGATGTCCCTGATAAGCTAGAGGAAAGAAGCTGGTAAGTAGCACCTCGTGCTAATTATTGAGGTGCTCTAACCGAGTAGTTGGTTTTTCAGCGTTACATCCACTGCTCAAATTGTGGTGGGCAACTTACGGAAACGAGACACGAACAATGAACTCTCAACTTCACATAAAATATGTTAACTAATAAGTTGCGCTCAGTCCAGTATTTCTGGTCAGTTTTTGTTTAAAAAGTTATGGGTCATTTTATCCTTTAACTACTGTTAAAACAGTCAATCATTAGACACTTTTTGTAGCAGCAACTGGACAGAGAATTAATCTATACCAGTGGTCAATGAATCACTTGTCCTTCTAACAAGCACTGTTTCAAAGAGCTACTAGAAATATCATCTAACGACTATTTGTCAATGAACCACCAGACACCGACGTTTCCTTGTGATGGCTCAGCGTTGATCTTTATTTGAAATTCGACATCCACGGAGACCATAGTATGTATAATCTATTGTATAGTTTTGTACTTAAAAACAGAGATTAAACGCTGGCTAATTTTTCGTTTTAAGGTACATAAACAGCTAGTGTTGCTTTCAAAACCTTTATATTCTCAAAAAAAAGTTACTAATTAAGTACTTTATGTTCTACATCAGTTGTTAACACAATAATAATTCCACATTTTAATATCACTTCTAGTTAAGGTGTGGTATTTAACCTGTTAATACCCCTTCTAGTGTACAAGTAATTCTACGAAGTGACGCTGTATTTTAGAACGAAAGTGTTATTTACTGATACTTTGATAATCACACCAGATCTTGTGGAGCTTGTCTATCCGATGATTGACATAAAAGGTTCTTGTTCTCACATTGTTTAATATATTAATTCTAGTCAAAAAATCTCTGTTAGTCTGGTTCTTTTTCTCATCAAATTTCAATTTGGTTGTACCTAACTACAAACATGTAGATTATGTTATGGTAACTCGGTAATAGTATCTTATTTAAATAGTGTTTGGCAGGTAATCACGTGAAGTATTTCTACCATAAACAATAAGTTGTTAGTGTAACACTTTTAATATTTCTCTTTGTTTGATGGTTTGTTAAAGTGCAAAGTCGCATTGGGCTATCCCTATTCATCGTAAGGAGTCAAATCCCAGATTTTAGTGTTATCAGACGTCAGCCTCAGCATGGCGAAAGCTTTCTCAAACAGACTGTTGAATTTCGAGGATTATCTGTGCAATGTAACGAGTTTACTAATGTACATTTATTTTAATATCCATGTATGTTTTAGTTTAATGTATATTTAGAAATGCTAGTAACGTATGTTATTAAATATGTATTGTGAAAGTCCCGCCTGTTCTCTAAATTTGTAGAATTAACAATGTACGACGTGTGGATGTAAAATAACAGTATTGTTGCCAACTGAAGTTTCGAGAACCTCGCTTTAAAGTTTACAAATCACAACGCACAGAGAGACAGGAGAATATTGTTGGCTTACTTCTGATAATATGCTATAACAACCAAAAGTTATAATTGTGATAAACACTTATCAATCGGAAAACTACGGATGTTTCACCAGAAATGTTTATACATTTAGAACATTACAAACCGCTCAAATTCAGAGAACTGACTTCGGACGTTAGTATTTCTACGAGAACGTTTCGGTTCTACATGGCCAGACGGTTAAGGCAATAGACTTGTAATTCGAAGGCCGCGGGCTCAAATCCCTGTAACACCAAATATGCTCGCCCCTTTAGCCGTGGTGGCGTTATAATGTGATAGTCAATCCCACTATTCGTTGGTAAATGGGTAAACCAAGAGTCAGCGGTGGGTCATAATGACTAGCTTCCCTTCCTCTAGTCTTACACTGCTAAATAAGGGACAGCTAGTGCAGATAGTCCTCGTGTAGCTTTGCGAGAAATTTAAAAACGAACAAACAAACAAACTAATCTTGGCTGGCCTCAGGAAATTTACAAGCTCACTTTTCACCGAGGAAGATATGTAATGTTCTCGATTGATTTGATATGAAAGGGCGAGAATGTTTGGTGTGAGGTGGATTCAAACCCGCAACTCTTGGACTATGAGTCAAGCATCTTAACCACCTGGACATGCTTGGCCTGCCAAGAATTGATATACTTCAGTGTATCAGACAATATGTGTCACTGTTCTATTAATCCCTTGAATCACATGGAAATAGCAAAACTGTTTAAAGGTATTTCATAAAACTAACTAGATCATTTTTTTTTAACTATTGACAACAACAAAACTAAATAAAATTCCAATGTTAATATTAAATTTCTATTATGATATTTTTCATCTAACTGCCAAGCAAGAGATTATATAAATTTTTCATTTTTTATTTTTTATTCCAAATGAAAAACTGAGGCTGTATGAAGATTTATATTTTATTGATGTATTCAAAAACTTTTACCAATAGATGTTGCTCACAGCTAGATGCACACAACAACTCACTATTGTTTTTTTGTTTGCTTTGGAATTTCGCACAAAGCTACTCGAGGGCTATCTGTACTAGCCGTCCCTAATTTAGCAGTGTAAGACTAGAGGGAAGGCAGCTAGTCATCCCCACCTACCGCCAACTCTTGGGCTACTCTTTTATCAACGAATAGTTGGATTGACCGTAACATTATACGCCCCCACGGCTGGGAGGACGAGCATGTTTAGCGCGACGCGGGCGCGAACCCGCGACCCTCAGATTACGAAGCGCACGCCTTACGCGCTTGGCCATGCCGGGCCGCGACTCACTAACAGATCTTGTTTGTACCTTGATACACACAACGACTTACCAAGAGATCTTGTTTGTATGTTACTGCGTACAACGACTTACCAACAGATCTTTCTCACAGATTCATATACTCCGCCCCCCGCTAGTACAGCGGTATGTCTCCGGATTTACAACGCTAAACTCTGATGTTCGATTCCCCTCAGTGGGCTGAGCATATAGACCGATGTGGCTTTACTATAAGAAAAACACACAAACACACACACACACACTCATATACTCCATGACTTACCAACAGATTAGTCCAGTACATCAGCCTATGAACAATATTACCATGAGCTCTTTTCTCACAGGTAAGATAACATATTTTTGATGCCAATAGCATCATCTAATTATTTTTAGACACTTAATCTTTGACTCTACCTGTGTCTGAGTTTTCCAGAAGATAATTATGCCTCTGAAGATTTCCTTGTAAGACAGAATATGCATGACATCCATGATCTTTTCCAACTCCATCCATACCAGCAACAGTGTGATCACAGACCACCTCATCCTGACTTCCTCTATTCTCTGAATAATGTTTTGGACTGGTCTGCACTGAACTGTCCTTCGTATGTATAATCTGATACCCATGACAACAAGATAAGTCTGCAGGACACAGAAACTGCGATGGGAAGGTATGACTGCAGAACCAATTTTTTCTTACATGTTGCCATTCATTCCTTTCGATACCTCTTTCAACCGTCACCAGAAGGCTCTGAAGTAGAAAGGGCAACTGCTCATCTGAGTCTGGTTTTGATAGAAAGGTCGGAGAAATCCAGTCCATCGTAAATAAAATGTCTAATTCACTTTCATGTAACAAGCGCTCTTTGATGCCGTTCGGAGTTTTATAAATACAAATCACTTCCAAACAACTGTTATTCGATGATGGCGTATACGGAGATGACCAGGACTGACGGAGACAAAAATAGAAATCTCCAGGTTTTAGCAGGGATCTATCTATTTCTCCCAGTTGGACTAACACCCTCTGTTGAACACAGAGCGGCCAACTGGTCCACTTAGATTCACAACAGCTGTGACACAGGTCAACTAAGTCCTAGAAGAAAATAAAGATTTTTCATTAAAGTCTGACCAAAGGGAGCTGCTTACATATATATCAGTCAAACATTAAGGCAGTTATTGATACACTCGATTTAACAGAGCGCTTTTACTTCTTATATGGAAATTCATAGAACAATAATATATAATGATTAGAATGCACTGAGTCATTAGTTGAGTGTCCTCGCTATTAGCCATATTTTTGGCTGTAAAACCCATAATCTTTCATCAATTTCGGTCAGCTTAGGTTATTCAGATTACTTGTAAAGAAAAGTATTAAAGTAAGAATGCAAAATAATAATATTAAAAATAATTTATATTATAAAATATAAAACTATTAATAATGAACTATATATATATATATATATATACACACACATTCACATGTGAAACATTTAAACAATTACTATTAATGAAACTAATATTGCAGAAAAAGAATAAAACCTCGGTTTAAAACTCTCGCTTGGTCAATGCTCGTTAATACTTATCTATCAGTACCAACTTGGTCAATGCTCGTTAATACTTGTTTATCAGTACCAACTTGGTCAATGCTCGTTAATACTTGTTTATCAGTACCAACTTGGTCAATACTCGTTAATTCACGCCGATCAGTACCAATTTGACCAATACTCGTTAATACTAATCTATCAGTACCAACTTGGTCAATGCTCGTTAATACATGCCGATCAGTACCAATTTGACCAATACTCGTTAATACTTACCTATCATTACCAATTTCACCAATACTCGTTAATACTTACCTATCATTACCAATTTGACCAATACTCGTTAATACTTACATATCAGTACCAACTTTGATTTACGCTTGTAACCAGGATCAGTTCCTTTCAACTCAGCTAGTTCATTGGTAAGAATGTAACACTCTTGTAAGTTGTACTTTATTCTCTGACGTCTTAAGTGCAGGTTTAAATTGTGCATAAGACGTCAACAGAGACACAACACAACTTGTTCTAATTAGAACATTAAATCAGTTGTTTTTCTTGTTTGTTTTAAGTATAATGGGGTGAATGGATATTCTAATTCCGATATGCAGCAGAAATTATTTAACGAAGAAAATACGATAAAACCTAATTATTTGAGTTTTCTGATGTTTTTTACTTTTATCAAAATACATCTTAAAATATGTGTTTTTGTTAAGCCTTAATCGAAGAGCTCCTCTTGCAGATGTTCACTGAAGACATACATCGTTACAGAAAACAAATCAATTATTAACGTTTAAAAACTCCATTTTCAGTCCAATAAGAACTCTGGATTGAAAAACATCTATTTTCTTTTACGAGCAGCAACCAGAAGAGGAAAAATATTGCTTCAACAAACGTATATTTATAAGGAAAGATTTCATATAAAGTTGTCCAATATACGGCGTAGAAAGTATGTTTTACCACTACACTACATTAACTAATCTATGTGAAGGCTATATCTGTTATGGATTAATTTCTATGCAAAGGCTAAGTCTACTATGTTTTAAATTATCTATGTGAAGGCTATCTCTACTTTGGCTTAAATAATCTGTGTGAAGGCTATATTTACTATGGACTCATTTCTGTGTCAAGGCTATGTTTATTTTGGATTAACTTACCTATGTAAAGGCTATGTCTATTATGGATTAATTAATCTATGTGAAAGCTATGTTGGATTAACTTATCTATGTGAAAGCCATTTCTACTACGAATTAACTGTCTTTATGAAGGCTATGTCTAACACAGGTTATCCATAGATTGCTTAAAATAAATCAATTAAACCAACAGTGACTCGCTTTTACACAAATTCTTCTTCCAGTTATACCGAAAACTCAGTGAATATGTGAAAAAAATAGTTAACAAACTTCTATAGATTATTTGGTTTAATAATATTTTTCAAATATTTTTCAGGATTATTGCTGTGCTCTCAATGTACAGAATACATCGATACGTTGAATTATGAGCTGTAAATATACTATCTGGTGCGTAAAAAAGCAATGAACCAAATTTATTTTATGTGTACTTCCGTTCTGTATAGTTTGATTCAATATCCACGGAAAGGTACAACAAGGGTAGCTGCTAGTTTTGAACGGATCGACTTAGCCTTTTCGACACCAGGTGGCAGTTTGATGCCTCCATATGCTGTCATCGACCACTAAAATGCAAACATAACGAGAAACCGTTACGATTTATAAATGAATATTCCGTCAGTTTTAGTTTAGTTAGCTTATTTGGCTTTGTGAAATTCGAACAAGGTATTGTGATGAACCGGCATTAGTACGCAAACCAATAACAGAGAAGCAGTATGCTAAAGGAAAAGCAATTGGTGAATAGTTACTCCAATCGAGTGGTGGAATTATGCCTTCGCTCCTACGACACATCCACGGCCCCAATGTGTGAAGCTCAATCTGTTATGATTTCTTTTGCGATAATGGGACTCGAACCATAGACCTTCGAATACACATTACGACATGCTAAGTGCTACGACACTTGTTTCAGGTATTGATGTATAGTTAAAAATATTTCATTTATTTTAACAAACTTATTTTCTTGGTTAAACGATTAGCGGACGAGTCTTTCTGCTCCCCGGTAGCTCAAAGCAAGTCTAAACATTCATAATGCTACAAATCGAGTTTCTAGACTCGTGATTGGCATAACACATATGCCCTCCTTGTGTAATTTGGCGCTCACCAACAAACAAACAAAAAAACTGGCATTTGTTTTCATGACCGCTCGCGCGCATGCTACAAGTGATAGGTACTATATACCAATAAGAAAGAAAGCATCTGATATTTAAATTTGTTTTTTTATTATTATTATTAACCAATCAGTTTCATACATCGTTTACCACATGTAACATGATTTAATCGACAACTGGAATTTAATGTTTAAGCTTTAAAACAGATTGTATAGAATAACCTTTATAAACAAACCACGTGAACCAGCCAGTGTTGAATAACCCATTTCTTATACTCAGTCGCTGTCAATAAATTCCTTATTAAAACCAATCTCTAAGTTCCAAGTATTTATACTTAGTTTCATATTTTGCAAAACAGATTCGCTCAGGTTACTGAAGAGTAGCTTTACTATTCGCGTGCCCCCCGCTAGTACAGCGGTATGTCTCCGGATTTACAACGTTAAAATCAGGGGTCCGATTCCCCTCGGTGGGCTGAGCAGATAGCCCTTTGTGACTTTGCTATACGAAACATACACTTTACGATTCGTGTTCCATAATGGGTAATATACAAGTAAAATATTTTATGGGTGGTATACAGAAATAATGTATAATGGATAACATGCAGGTAGAAGTTATAAATAATGGGGAATATATAGATAGAAGATATAATGGGTGATATACAAGTAGAAAGTGTAATAAGTGTTATCCAAGTATAATGTATTATAAGTTTGTAGAATGATTGTGTAAACTTTTGCCTTTGTGGAGCAAGATGGACTTAATTAGTCCATCAAGCTATGTTATTTATAAAAGTAACAAAAACATTATAAACCACCAAGATGAAATCCGTAATTCAATAATAAATTCCTTGTATTATAATAGTTACAATTTAGTCCACATATTTATACTCATAAATGTTTACATTAAAGTTACCTGCGGATATTTTTTGTATTTATATACAGGTAACTTTACTGTAAATATTTAACAAAAACAAAATACACCCGTAGGGTTTAACATGGAACCTCTACGGGAAAAAAATAAAACAACAAATTCCAACTAATTATTAATTAAACTCACAAACACAGACCATCATCTACTTTAACTGGTAATCATACCATTACCTACCGTGTGTTTTCCTTAACCCTCAGTAATATAAGAAGTCACGCACGTGTGCCACGTGCGACTATTCGCGTGTATTTGCGTTACTTACTGATGCAGTCGATGTGGTCACGCTGGCGTAAAATTCACGTGTAGCTGAGCATCCGTGCAAAAACGTTTGTTGAATGGCTGAAGAAAGAATAACCTTAACAACGTGAGTTAGGTGACCTTGTATATCGGCTTCGAAACACAGTTTACCACTAGTTAATTTCAAAACACAGTCTATAACTATAGCCAACTTACAATCATAATCTGTCATTGTAGTCAACATCGGAACACAGTCTATAATTATAGCCAACTTCGGAACATGCCCCCCAGTGGCTCAGTGGTATGTCTGCGGACTTACACGCTAAAATCCGGGTTTTGATACCCGTGGTGAGCAGAGCACAGATAGCCCATTGTGTAGCTTTGTGTTTAATACAAAACAACAACAACAACATCGGAACATAATCTGTCGCTGTAGTCAATTTCAAAACATAATCTGTCACTGTAGTCAATGTCGGAACACAATCTATAACATTTACCTAGAGTGACTAATGCTTTGAAATACATTTAACAAATATCTTAAAACAGATACTCGGTTGATCTCCCTCGTTGCGGATTCGAATCTTACCACTGAGTATGTTTGCTCTTTCAGCTTTTGAGGATTTATAACGTTATGGTCAAACCCACTTTTCATTGGTGAAATATTATTCGGAGTTCGTGATGAGCGATACTGACTAGCTGACTTTCCTCTAGTCCGCGATTTGTAAATTAGGGACAGCTAGCGCAGTTAACGTCGTATATTTTTATAAGAAATTCAACAAACAAACAAACAAACGTACGACTACATTTGACTAGAGTGAAACAAAGCGCAACAAATGTATTTGGCTAGAGCAAAAAACAACGTTATATCTACATTTGACTAAAGAAAAAAGCGTTACGACTATATCTGACTAGAGTGTAAAAAGTGTTACAACTATATCAGACTGGAGTATAAAAAGTGTTACAACTATATCTGACTGGAGTGAAGAAATCTACATTTCACTAGAGGGGAAAAAGCGCCACTGTCACACTTAGGCCTAGCATATTCCAATGATCAGAGTGCTTTACTTGCACTCTGTAGGCACCGATTTAAGTCGCACCATCGAAAATGCTTTCAGTTCCAGTCGTGATAATAATATAATATAATTATAATATAATGCTCAATCCAACTTTCCGTTGTGAAAAATTAGTCCAAACACTGGCTATGGGTGTTGTTGGTTTAAGTAGTTTTTCTTTAGGCCATCACTTTTAAATTAGGACGGATAGTGCAGATGTCTGTCTTAAACCTTTACACAACATTCAAGAAACGAACAGTCGAAATTAACTACAGTAAAGAAAGCGTTACAATTACATTGTACAAAGATGAAGTAAGCGTTACAGCTACATTTACCTTGACTGAAGAACGTGTTACAAATATAATGGAGAATGGGAGTAAACGTTACAATACCTTTAACTTTTGATACAGCTTAGATTTAAACCAGGTTTAAGGCTGAAACTTACGTTTAATTTTAAGGATGTTTTTCTTAACAGTAACCAAATGCTCGTAGTATACAAATTAAGAGGTTCTTCCTGTTCACGAAATATGTTGAGTTTCCCCACTAAATAGGTATCCAATACCATAAAATAATATTTCCTGAAGGTGTGTGTATGTTTCATCGGGTTATCTGTTGTATCTGTCAAGGAGAATCGAACCCCTGATTCAAGCGTTGTAAATTCGTAGACTTCTCCCCTATCGGGGGATATTCCCCAAAGGAATGGGATACAGGACATTGAGGGATGTACACAATTAAACTGTTATTCGTATTTTTTGTTGCTTTCTCTTATCCTGATTTATAGTTTGTAGTCTAGTAATCGAATATTACCTTGAGAAATTTAGTGTCTATTTCATTTTAATTTGTTTTTCTGTTTTCATTTGGTTCCTTCTACAAACAAAGTGAAATTGCGAATCCGCCAAGAATCTCCGAATTTTCCCAAAGTCTTGTAATGTTAAAAATTACTGTTTGTTTACTTAGTTTTGAATTTTGCGCAAAGGTACACAAGGGCTATCTGTACTAGTTGTCCCTTGTTTAGCAGTTTAAGATTAGACGAGAAGCAGCTGATAATTACCACACCACTGCCAACTCTTGGGCTACTCTTTCACCAACTATTAGTGGGACTTATCGTCACATTATAACGCTCCCATTGCTAAAAGGGAAAGCGTGTTTGGTGCAATGGGGACTCGAACCCGCGATCCTCAGCTTGCAAGTCAAGTGCCCTAACCACCTGAATATGCCAGGTCTAGGAAAGCAATGTAATTGTTAATTCTAATATAATTTAGCTTAGCGTTTTCCAGCACCAACTGAAACGAACAAATTTTACCAAGTTTTCTGCAATAAATTATCATTTTTACTTTATAAACATCAGGGTCGGTCTAGGAAGCTACAAAGTATTCTGGGGTCTATGGCTCCTGATCAATATTGAAGCTAGGAAAGTGAGGGGGGTATAAACAGGTGATCAGCTGAAGTGAGAAATTCGATGACATTAGTCGGGAAGACTGTTTTATGTACAATAAATTATCACATTAGTCAGAAAGACTGTTTTATTTATAATAAATCTCCTGGAGCAACATGCGACTCTGAGCTTGCATTAAATCACTAACTTGGAACATTATTGTTTATAAAAGACATTTATAAGCTCCATAAGAATGGCTAGATAAACTGTGTTTACAAGAATCTGACTTGAGATAAAGACATCAAACTCTATATATTTCAAGTATAAACATCAAGACTACACATCTCTAATACAAGAACTAAATTCGGCTATGGCTCGTTAAGTGTACGTAAAAAATTTAAGTTTTTCAAACTTATCAATAAGTTAGGTTCAGTCAGCATATCCTTGCTGTTCTAAATATTTTTGTGGTTTATCTTTGTTGAAGTGATGGTTTAGTAATGATTTTTAATTAAACTAATGAAATAAAGTAAATTCTGGAGACGCCGCCATCCATGACAATCACTAAAAACGTGACAAGACTATATTATACGCTCTGTCACACCTGAATCCGATATGATGAAATTATACCATAGGCATTGCACACAAATTTGGATTTCAGAGATCTTCTTGCACAACCTCTCGAGAGAAAAGAAAAAAATAAACTTTTAAAATGGTAGATTATTCTGGAAAACGCACTTCTATAAATATGCTGGATGCTACTTCTAACTTCTAACATATTCCATAAGTCTCTCACCGTGTTAGGAAAATAAAACCATCAAACCTGGAACGTATTCTTTCTTTTCTAAGTCTTAAAATTTCGTCTTATTGTGACGTTTTCTTCAGAATACAGACAAAAGATTTATTCATAGGTGGTCTTACCTGTTATAGAAACAATAGCCCGGAGACCCACGCATGGAAAGACCACCAATGACATAAGTATTTATATACTTCTGAGTTTTACGGAATTCTGCCCAAAACTCCACAATGACTAAGACCGCCCTAGTCTTTATCCTATCGTTTCCCGGACCGCATCTTACCCTTCTTTTCCCTATAGAATGATTCCAGGTAAGGAATTATTCTAGTTGCCTACTTCTGAACCGTTCCTAATAAGTCAGTCCCTCTCTTTTACTCCTAATCAATACGTCTATAAAAACATCTTAAAGTTCTATGCTGATATAACTTCGGAATTCATTCACGTGCGTGGTCGTTTACAAGACGTCACTTTGTTATCTGCCAGGTGAGAAAAAAATCTACTTTATTTATCGCAACTACACAAATATATATTATGGCTGAATATTAATATAAAATTCATTATCAGTTTAATTTTTTTTCTTAGAAACTGAGGGTTTCATTTAACTTCGACTTTTTTTTTTCTGACTGTAATAAACAATGAAATAAAAACTCGAAGCGTGCATAGTTACACCAGACCTTCACCCAGTGCACGTGAAGTTTGGTTTATTTATAAAGTGGCACGATTATACCTCTGTAGTTTCACTTTTGTTACTTATGATTAAACTGTTATTTCGAACTTGTAATCAACATGAGAGAACTGAGATAATGAAGGTACCCGGTAATTTTGACACCAACAGAAGCTTTAAACAACGACGTGGCCTAAATATTTTCAAGTGGGTGAGCTTACCATTATGAAACAGTTTATTAAACTTGGAAGTAAAAGATTTACCGTTGTGTATTATTGTGTTTTAAACCTAATACTGGAAAAGTGCACATGAATCACGATTCCTAAGGCTCAAACGTGATAGTTTAGATACAGCACGAGAAAGATAGATATTTGATAACAATATACAAATAGAAGCAATATATACACATATAACTATAATATCTACAAAGGGACAAAAATTCTTAAATGGTTACCTGTTGCACTGACCTCTAGCATGCTAGCTTCTAAAAGTCAGAATATCCAGTTTGCTTTAACATTAGAGAAAATTAACTTCAATATCATGATTAACAGATTCGTTCTGGTTGCATGACATGACTTAGTCAAATTATTTATCGATGGCCGCATTTATACTTCTCTCTGTCCGGCCTGGCATGGCCAAGCGCGTAAGGCGTGCGACTCGTAATCCGAGGGTCGCGCTAAACATGCTCGCCCTCCCAGCCGTGGGGGTGTATAATGTTACGGTCAATCCCACTATTCGTTGGTAAAAGAGTAGCCCAAGAGTTGGCGGTGGGTGGTGATGACTAGCTGCCTTCCCTCTAGTCTTAAACTGCTAAATTAGGGACGGCTAGCATAGATAGCCCTCGAGTAGCTTTGTGCGAAATTCCAAAAAACAAACAAACAAATACTTCTCTCTGTGTACGACCTGTTTGTGGAGTGTTCAACAGATCATTTGAAGACACTACTACAACCTACTTAGAATCATCGTTTTAAAAAGATTGTATAAATAACAAGTTATGTCAAAGCGAGATTTAAAACTTAAGCTATATTCTCTAGAATTATATCGCAAACCAGTCTTCACATCTCAAAACAATTCAACGCAAAACTTCAAGCTAAACAGTTCACAGTCACATAACAATTCATTGTGTTTCTGATCACTTTTAAAATAGTTACACACAAAGGAACATAAACTCTTCAGTTATTATTAAATACACTTAAATACCTTCTGAATTTTATCTTAGGCTTGTTACAGCTGCACTCTAAGAAATATTATACACTGATCACAGCCAGACTAAATTTATCAGGGTTAGTGGACCTCTTTATTCCAAAATGACCATGGTCCACTTTACGACACAGGTTGTTTATTCCACATTGTCACTGCTACTTTACGGTACGGTGGACTCAGTAGATAGCCCCATGTGGCTTTGCTATAAGAAAACACGAACACACGCACTTTGCGGCACACGAGTAGTTTTTTATATTTTACAAAGACCACTGTTTGTCACGAGTTATATTGTGTATTCAAAGTGCATCAACTAAAGTAAATTGCTCTATCAATCTGTCAGTTGGTCTTGTTAAGTCTCATGCTAAACCTTTTGTCTCCATTAAGGTTGAGAAGACAGCTGTACCCCTGAGTTTAAAACAGCTTTCAGTAAAACCCGATTGTACGGGATTCCACACTGAAACCTTAGGCACCTTACCACAACCAATGTGTAAGATTCTGAATACTTAAACACTTACAAATGAACACCGACTAGTCCTTCACGCGTTCTTTCCACTTGAACTGAGCCCTCTACCGTTACATCCGTCGTTTGTCAACTCTTATCACACGAAAGACCGTACAGCAGCAGAAATCCCGGACACAGAACTTGCCTAGCTCGAGGCATTCACAGTGGCCAATCAGGGCCCTTTGATGTATGTCTGCTTGTGCATCATCGTTTTGAAGGGCAATGTGCAGTTCGATACATTTATTTGCTCTAATTTTATCCCTCTACCTCCTTCTCTTTACACTTAGAGCTCGTAATGGGCTAATTGAAACGAGAAATGTACGATAAAAGCACTAATAAATGTTATTTTGTCGAGTTTTACAGTCTTTAATCATTATTAGGTCATTTAAGCTCAGGGTGTCTGTCTGTGTCTTCGAAAAATAATTTCGGCTATTTTTTACAGAGGACAAAATCTCTCTATTAGTAATTTTTAGGTTTAGTATTTATTATTTATACATCAATGAAAATTAAACAGTTTCGTAAAAATTGACGTCGTGGAACATTCCTATTATAGTTACTTCGTTTTGTTTCATCAGTATCATTTCAACTCGAATCTACGAATGTAAACAGTTCCATAATTAATGATTTAGTTCCACATGATATCAACTACGTAACTACCCGATTCAAAGTTTCAATTAAAAACGATTTTGGTCATGAACCTCAATTTAAAGAATTAAATTATTCTAAAAAACATTTGAATATCTCAAGTTTGTATTCGAAACAAGTTAATTTATAGACTGAGTGTCAGTTACCACAAACTTCGCACTTAGCGTAGTGTTAAAGAGAACAGCAATGTGAAAGTTCCACTTCGAGGAATTGTACTACTCATTATACTAACAATGAAAAACAAACGTTGGAATTTTAAAACGGATTTTAGTATCTCTGCATTGTCAATTCAGTAGCGCAACTGAATTTCGTGGAATCTGTAAAGCGAAGGCCAGGCATGGCCAAGCGTGTTAAGGCGTGCGACTCGTAATTTGAGGGTCGCGGGTTCGCACCCCCGTCGCGCCAAACATGTTCGCCCTGTTAGTCGTGGGGGCGTTATAATGTAAAGCTCAACCTCACTGTTCGTTGGTAAAAGAGTAGCCCAAGAGCTGACGGTGGGTGGTGATGACTAGCTGCCTTCCCTCTAGTCTTACATTGCTAAAATAAGGATGGCTTGCGCAGATAGTCCTTATGTATCTTTGCGTGAAATTCAAAAACAAACAAACTGTAAGGCGAAAATGCGTGCGAATTATTAACGACTGTGGTTAACTGTTGAAAAGGTGAGATGTGCTTTAAGACGCGAGTGTTACTTTTTAATGACTAATCTCTACAATCTCTATATCAATGTGAAATAATCAATTATTAAACTTTCTTAACCAACGTGTGGTTTTGGGTCTGGTCAAAGTCTTTCGGTATAGCAGTTAATGGTTAGTTTCTTTCTAGGCCTGGCATGATCTGGTCGTTAAGGCTCTTAACTCGCGTTCTGAGGTTCGCGGGTTAGAATCCTCGTCACCCAATATGCTTGCTCTTTTACTCCAAGGGGCGTTATAATAGGATAGTCATTTTTGCTATTCGTTACTTAAAAAGTATCCCAACAGTTTTCAATGATGAGTGGTTGTCTTTTCTAATCTATCACTGCTAAATGAAAAAAAAACAGTTGCTTACTTTACTGTCGTGTAGCTTTGCTCGAGTTTCCGAACTAAAACTGTTTCTAACTATTATAATACTGCGCATGACTACTGCGAGTCTGGTAAAGTGACAGACTTGATCGTAACAGGGTAATTTTTGGATATTAATCACGCGTTTTATAAAACTGATTCATAGCACTCGTAAGTAAAACTCTGACTGAAAGAAACTCTGCAAGTTTCTTGATCTTTCAATTTTAAACGATAACATAATTTAGTTGCATAAGGTGTGTGAGTGTTTTCTTATAGCAAAGCCACATTGAATAATCTGCTGAGTCCACTGAAGTTACAGTAGATTATAGGTTTTATGTACAACACATCCAAATCACCGTGAGAGCGTTATAACTTTACGGTCAATCGCACTATTCTTTGATAAAAGTGTATTCCAAGAGTAGGCGGTGGGGAGTGATGACTAGCCGCCTTCTCTCTAGTCTTATACTGCT
The DNA here is from genome assembly GCA_011833715.1 of Carcinoscorpius rotundicauda. NCBI lineage: Eukaryota > Metazoa > Arthropoda > Merostomata > Xiphosura > Limulidae > Carcinoscorpius > Carcinoscorpius rotundicauda. Next base: position 92,825,275 of record CM022395.1, read on the forward strand.
AAATTAGGGACGGCTAGCACAGACAAAAAATCTAATATTAACTTTTTACTGTATTATCGTTTACGTTAACGTTTATTCTGTACTCAGTTACTGTTACCTCATATTGTATTATCTGTTAAATTAACGTTTATTCTATACTCAGTTACTGTTTCATCATATTGTATTATGTGTTACATTAACGTGTATTCTATACTCAGTTATTGTTACAACGTATTGAATCATATGTTACTCTATCTTCGTACTGTATGTTCTCCTACTACAACTTTTACAATGTAAATGTTCCCACACGGGTTTCCTATTATACTGTAAACTTGAACTTAGTATTGTAATCAGTTCTCAAACTGAACAAAAGAAGCAACTGGTGAGTAAGAAAACAAAGAAAGAAAATCACTTTCCACTCTACTGCATCTGATGTTAAATGTTTAAATACATCTTCCCTCAAACGAGATGACTTATACTTGACGCATTCTATGTACACAACCTCACGAACCCGTTTTATTTGACTTCTGATCGTATCTCTTTTTTTCCAATGTTTGTGGATGAACTGGTTCGTTTCCTATTGAAGCCGAACTTTCTAATATTCACTCAGAAGCCCTGACGGGGTTATGCTAGGTTGTACGAGAAAAAGTAGAGAGTGATATTGAACTGACATTTCTGGCATTTGTTTTTTATATCGGTATAGAATAGTTTAGACAAGACCAATTAAAATCGACTGAAGTCAGATCTACCGGAATAACGAGACAAAAAGATTCTCTGTTTTCACATTTTGACTGTAGGACCGTCAATTTTACGTTATTATCAAATAAAGAGTAAATATTTAAATACCAATTTGCTAAGTTATTGATTTGAATCCAATGGAAGTATAGCCCCATCTAACGCCTGTTTTTCTTCAAAAAGTAAAATAAAATCAGATATAGCTGCACGTTCCAGATCGGTTAGAAAATAACCAGCACCGTGGGCTGTACGTTACACAGAAACATAAATTATCTCTCCTGTGCTTCACAACCAGATAGATGTTTGTCAAAGTTTGTATAGAGGTTGTTGTTTTTTTCTAAATGACGTCCAAATAAATTGTATCAGATTTTATTTTGAATAGTCTAAATTTCGTTCTGAAATATTTCTATTTTAACTACCAAATAATGACACACTTCTGACGAGCGATGTTGTAAATATGGAATTTTATCTGCCCTACATATTATTCTATTAACTTAGCTCTTAAAGTTGCATAAAAATTGTGTTGGTTCGTCCAATACATGACGGCATTTGTATAAATATTAAGTATACAGAGATTCCAAACAGTGGAACACTTCTAAAGTTCAATAATATCACTTGAGATTTACTCACATGGTCTTTTTCTCGACGTATAACTATTTCTAGGCCTTCTAATTAACAATATTATCTACCAATCACAACCTGTTTGTGAAACCCAAATCAAACTTGCCCTATTAGTTTCTGTAGTATTACCTGTAGGAAAACAGCGTTAGGTCAGAACAGAAAAAAAATAGACCCGACGCTTTCCAACAACCATCTGTTACGACCTTTGGCCTAATAAGACACCTGTTTTCTGTGTAATCTAAGAGGGCTATACACGGGCTGGTAAAGAAAATGAAACAGTGAGACATTTATATTGCCTATGTCCAATGGTTCAACCCTTATGGACATTAGTTTTTGACAGCATTTCCTTTATTATTCAAAAGTCAGTACCAATGAATCAGAAACGGCGATTTTTTGTACAGGGCTTCCTAGAAGGATTAAGAAGAGACGACAGCCTACAGTGTATGATTTTTATTACATTAGCCAAATATTGTATTATAACTGTTAGGAAAATTTGTTTAGCCAAAAATATCAATTTAAATCTGTTGTAATTTTATAAGGGTCAGTTAATAAAGAAAATAATTTTTGATGATTCCAGGTATGTTGTTCATAATGATGTCCATTCTTTCTTTCAGTTTCATTCTAAACTTGTACGTCCTTGTTCGCAACGTTACATTATTGTGTGTCCTTTAATACGAGCAATTACAGATAGTATTAGGTGCATTCAATTGTATATAATTGTATATTTCAACTTGTTTTGTATGTGAGTATGAGGCCTCTTCAAGAGGTTTGTAAATGAAATTAAAAAAGAGACACTCGAATCGCAGCTTAAGGAGAGCGGGTTCGAATCCCATTACCGAACGTGCTCCTTCTTTCCGCCATGGAGGATATTATAACACTACACTGAATCGTACTATTTGTTGATAAAGATATTCTAAGGAGTAAGTAATATCCAACAGCTGTCTTCTTTCTTGTTCTATTCCACTTCAAAATTAGAAACGACTCTCACAGATGATGTTGGAGTGAAATTCCCTAAATATATATAACAGCCATTAACGTTTGGCACTTGAAACATCACCGGCTTCAATCATATATTAAAACACTGAAGGACGATGTGCTTCGTTCACTGTTCAATCTTTTTAATTTTAAGATGTTTAATTTTCGAGCATCCCAGCCATTCACAAATACGTAGAAACCAAAAAAGGTAGCATTTATGGACTGGCTGCTTTATTAAGGAGACGATTGTGTTGATTTTCATTTCGTTCGTAAATCATCCTTTATATGATTAACGTTGTCGCAAAGTATATTGTTGTCAAGCCATTTTGCCAACCAGAGAAACTAATCTAAAAGTGGTAGACGTATGTTGGCAAAGTTTCCTGCATTTTCAAAATAATTTAATTACTGCTTAATAGTACCACGTGTTTAGAGAGAAAATTTAGACTTGACTCTTTCAACGTAGTGTCCACTTCGAGTTTATCTTTCAAGCCAGAATTATCATCACTTTAGTTCCATCCATTTTCCGTAAATTGCATAGTTTATTTCTACTAAAAGTAACATGCAAGCATAAATTCTTACAATGCTCTCCCACTTTGTAGAAAATAAATTTATCATTGAGTTATTATGAGTTATTTTATCTAGAAAATATTGAATGCAACTAACCATCGTATGGTATAGATTATAAGTAAGTAACCAACATACGGTAAAGATTAAAAGTAAATAACCATCATGTAGTAAAAATTACAATTAAATAACCATCATATAGTAAAGATTACAATTAAATAACCGTCATCTAATAAAGACTGTAGGCAAATAACCATCATATGGAAAATATTACAAACGAATAACCATTACTTGGTGAGTATTACAAGGGAATAACCATCGTATTGCGAATATTACAAATGAATTACCGTTATATGGTAAATACTACAAATGAATAACCATTATATGGTAAGTACTAGAAGTGAATAACCACCAGGTGTTATTGCTATAAAACACTTACCATCTTAGAGTGTGTGTAAAGCTGTTCTCTTCTACTTCGGGATTCTTGACACTAAAATAATAGAGAAGATACATCAGTTACTGTTATATAAACATCCATACATAACATTGAAATGTGAAATTCAAGGGTTTTCTTTTTATTGATTTGAATTTCGCGCAAAGATACTCGAGGTTTATCTGTGCTAGCCGTTCCTAATTTAGCAGTGTAAGATTAGAGGGAAGGCAGCTGGTCATCACCACCCAATGGCAACTCTTGGGCTACTCTTTTACTAACGAATAGTGAGATTGACCGTCACATTATAACGCCCTCACGGCTGAAATGGTGAGCATGTTTAGTATGAGTGGGATTTGGACCCGCGACCCTCGAATTAGGAATCGAACGCTTTAACGCGCTTGGCCATGCCGTGGGCAAATTCAAACGTCTCAAAAACATACAGTGAATAATTGATCATTTTCTTGTTTTAATTTCGTTTATTCGTTACTTGAGGATGTTGTTTGAACAACATGAAATAAAATATTACAATATAGGACAAGATTCTATGGTCAATTTTCCTGAAAAATTAGTCAGTTATGCAAAAAAAAATTCACGGTGGGAACTAGTCTAAAATATTATGAATATATATATGAATATAATAACCATAAAAGTTTAAGTCATAAACAAAACACATTAAAATTAAACAAAATACGCCGCATATTTTAAAAATGATCCTAAGTTACAATATAGAATTATATAACCTAGGATACATTTTATAATATAATTAATCACAGGTTGGGATTTGTTGTTTTTAACGCACTCCTTCCTTATGATTTTGTTTATTCATTTGACTAAATTTGGATGTAATTATTTAATGTATATATTAATAATTGCCTTTCTATTCAAAGCTTTCATTAACTATTTTTATGTATCTGTCCATTCACCTGTCTCTTTTCAGAAAGAAACCCTTCCTGGTTTTCACATTGTCTTTCAGATGTTATCGTTACTAAATCTCGAAGCGTCAAGTTGATGAAACCCTTTCTTCAAACGTGCACCGCTCACTCTGCAGTTGCAAAACTTTGTAAGTGAAAAAGACCGGAAATTACCGCTTCCCGTACTCAAGCGTCATACAGAAAGTTTGTATTCTGCCCGTACTCAAGTGTTACAGACACGACGATTTATATTACTGAGAAAAAGGGCTAAAGACCTCGTTCATTGTTTTATTAATTAACAGGGTAAGTTAAAACAGTCTCATACCTACATAACAGATAAAGAATGTTTCTACTTCGATCTTTAACAAGTCAAACAGAACACTAGAGAAATGTACTGTGTCTTAAGTTTGCTTAAAACCCAAGAGAGACGTAATGATTTATCTTTGGTGTGATCAAAACACAAGACAGTCGTACGAGGTATCTTAAGTCTGCGTAAAACACAAGGCAGGCGTGCTGATTTATCTTAGGTTTGATTAAACCACAAGACAGACGTACTGACGTATTTTATATGAGATGGAATACCTGAGAAGCGTGATGATGTGTATAAGTTGTTAGATATAACTATGTATATGTTTGTAAAAACAACTACCAGTTATAGTTTTAGTTGAAATTGGTGCAGTTGAACCATTGCTTGTTCTTTCAATGTTTCAGTTATTATTGATGATACAGAGGGATAATATGCACGTGAACAACTCACGTAACAACTACAGCCGAAACAAAGTAACGCTGATATTTCATGTATTATGACTACATGTTAAAATTGATGAAACTTTGTGGAATGGACGGCGACTGCCTGTTGAGGATACACAAGTGTGGAGGACGACGTTTCGAAAGTCTTCCGTCGTCCTCTACACTTCTGTCTCCACAACAGGCAGTTGCCTTCCGTTCCACAAAATTTCATCATGAATACGCTGGCTAAACAATCTATCAGAGAATACATGTTGAAACTGCTCGATAATTAATAGGCTATGTGATGTAACCGAAAACTGATTGCGGTTTGGAAGGGTGTGTAAAGGCAAAATATTCATATACTTTGACTTTAGACAGGTGCCTGAATTGGAGGTTTAGAATTTTCAACAGGGATATCACTTAGATTTAATGACATTTGAAAACAAGGGAGTAATGACAAACTTAGAGCACCAGATTCACATGAAATGAAACCATTAACAACTCATATCCCAGTTACGGTAAGCATATTACGACATTTTGTGGCAGTAGAGAATAAAACAAAATACAAAAGTCAGCACCAAAAGTCATCCCATGGATCAGAAAACAGTGGACAACAATATCACAAAAGATCTTTGTCTAGAAAACTGGCATAAAGTACACGTACACAGATTTATTCTATGACACATTAACTCAACCGTTGTACAACTTGAAAAGCTGAAGAATAAGATGGCTTTTCATAGGTATGCTGGTCAAGCCAAAAGATTCAATACTTCTGGATCTCTGTGCGACCAAACTTTTGAACTGGGCGTTAGTAAAGAACATCCTCATGAAGTAAATAGTATATGGAAAGCAGGATGGTGAATTTTGAAAACACCAGCCTTATGATTTAACTTTTAAAACGGAAATCACGCAGCGGCGCTACTTTCAGTGGATTTGGTCATCATGTACAACATAACAGGATGTTGCAACAAGGACCGTAACTACTTGGTGAGGCTCTAAAATCGTTTTGATATAATATACTTCACCTCTTTGCATATGCAATGGTTGACGAAACTGTAAAACTTGTAATATATTTTCAGTACCCTGTTGAACAGTCAAACTTGTACTCATTTTTGTGTAACTTCAATATTACTTTGGGTTGTATAGTTTTTCTTTATTATTCTTCAATACATTTTGATTTGTTTCTATTTTAATTATTGGTTTTCTTAATTTTTCTTTATTTAAATATCACACGATTAGCAAAACACCGTGTTATTCGCCAGTGGGTCAGTGTCAAGTTTTTGGACTTTGAATCCTAAAATTCAAGGTTTGATTCTGACGGTGCATAGAATGCACTATGTAACTTTGCACTAAAATATCAAGTTTTGTATGTTGATATATATTACATGTGTTCAACCTTTATAGATGTTTGTCACATGTGTCTCGTGTATTTATGGTTTGTATAGTACATGACGTTGTCCTGCGGTTACGTTTTTCCATAATTTGGATGGTGCAATTTCACTGATCACGTGGTATAAACTGTACTGATGTCAAGTTTAATCTAAAGTCGGCTTGAAGGCAAGTCTTAGAGAAAGAAAAGGGGGTTATGACAAACCAGTCTCAAATATTTCACACGTCTTGGTTCTAATATGGAGAATTCCACATTTGCTTATACTGGGGTCATATGTTAACTTTAGACTTCTATGCTACTTTCAGTGTATCCAATTATTATCTAAACAGCTAATACTATTAGAATAATCAATTAATATTTAAACAGCTAAATATTCTAAGTGCATCCTGCTAAGCCTATCGATGCATCAGGTTATTCTATAAACATGAAACCTATTTATTCTTAGTTGTGAGAACATGCTTCACCAAAATAGTACTTAAACCACTAAAAGGGTTTTAAAACATTTTATTTTTTTTAAACATTTAAAGTTTAATAGTTACCAGTTTTTGCCTTTCATAGATTTTTTAACAAACACTGTTTAGAAAAGCGCATTCATTGATAACAGAAAGCACTACCTATGCTATTAATGGGAAAAAAACAAATAATATTTAATAAAAGAACAAATGAACAGAGATTGAGAACAGGAGAATACTAAATTCGTTCATAAGAGAAAAATATCATTTTTAGTAACACGATTATTTCTATACTTATAGAAACGTAAGTGATCTTTCACAGTTGTTACTACATTTATTTAACATGAGTACTTAACATTTGTTACCACATTTATAAGGACACGAGTACTCTTTCACAGTTGTTACTACATTTATACGACATAAGTACTTCTTAACAATTGTTTCTACATCTAAACAGACATGAATACTCTTTCACAGTTGTTACTACATGTATTCGACATGGGTTCTCCTTCACAATTGTTATTACATTTTTACTATAAAACTACTATTTCACAGTTTTTAATACATTTAAACGACATGAGTACTCTTTCACAGTTGTTACTAAAATTATCTCGACATGAGTACTTCTTAACATTTGTTACTGCATTTAAACGGACGTAAGTACTTTTTCATGGTCGTTTATAAGCTTGTAAGTTTCTAAAAAACCAAGAAAAATAAAGAACATTTACTGTGTGTTAAATAGACACTTTAACTTAGTCACGTTGTTCATGAACCAATATGCAGCTTGCATGCTGCAAAACATAAGAGTTTTTAATATTGTTTTCTGAATTAAACGTCCGTATCGTTTAACTTAACTAAGATTAAAACAGTCACATTCTAGATATACAACCATTGTTTATTGTAATAATAAACAAAAGCACATTTCTCTTTTTTCGTCATCAGAGCTCACGGTTCAACCTATTTACCTAAAAGCAAAAAATAATAGTAGGTCAAAAGTCGAGCTTCAACTCTGAATTGGGTAACTCCACCTGGTGGTGGTAGTGATATGGGATACTCCCCGATGTACGATAATATCAAGTCTATATAGAAACAACTTGTAAAACTCTGAATTCTCCTTAATAATTAAAGAACAGTGGATTTAAAGAAAGTGGTGGGCTGAAATAATGAGTTTTCTCATGGACAAAGAACAGTTTCGTGACCGTATTTTGGAAATGTAAACCTCATTTCCAGAAGGAAATAGCATATTGTTCAAAAAAGAAGCTATTACCTCCAACCTTCCTCTTCCATGGATATTCTAAATTGCATAAAAATATATCTTGTAACATGAAATTATAATAACAACAGTAGCCGGTCTGTTTTGTTGGACAAGAAATTTTTAAAAACTCGAAACGTGTAGCAAGCAGCTAAGCCGCAGATATTTATATGGTAAAACTTTAAATAACAGTCCATGAAAATATTTTATACTTTTAATAATAAACTACACTGTTTAGAACTCTAACGGTTTTCTATCTGTAAACTTTAACAGTCTACTACTACTGTCTATAATATTTAATAGTCTACTTTCTACAAACCTTAACAAGTTTGTTTATTTGTTTGTTTTTGGAATTCCGCACAAAGCTATTCGAGGGCTATCTGTGCTAGCCGTCCCTAATTTAGCAGTGTAAGACTAGAGGGAAGGCAGCTAGTTATCACCACCCATGATAGCGCCAACTCTTGGGCTACTCTTTTACCAGTGCATAGTGGGATCAACTGTACATTGTAACAACCCCACAGCTGAAAGAGCAAGCACGTTTGGTGTGACAAGGATTCGAGCGCCCTAACCACGTGGCATGGTCAAGCCTAAATGTGAGGAGCCATTCAAGAAAGTAATTAGCATCAGTTTAGGAAGGAAGTCAAGCTAATAATAAAAGTCACATTAACACAGGCCCGGCATATCGATTTAGGCACTCGACTTGTAACCTGAGGGTCGCGGGTTCAAATCTCCGTCATACCAAACATGCTCGCCCTTTCAGCCGTGGAAGCGTTATAATGTGATGGTCAATCACGCTATTCGTTGGTAAAAGAGTAGGCCAAGCGTTGGTGGTGGGTGGTAATGATTAGCTGCCTTCCCTCTAGTCTTACAGTGCGAAATTAGGGACGGCTAGCGCAGATAGCCCTCGAGTAACTTTGCGCAAAATTTAAACCAAACCAAACCAAACCACATTAATATAGAAAAATGGTTCTAGTGACATCTAAAAGGGGAAAATGCTTTCACTTTACTATTGTACGAGGTCCATAGAATATTTTTCAAATGTTCGACTGCGCAATATCTTGACATAATATTAAGAAAACGTTGTCTTGATATATTTTAGAATATTGTGTGTGTTTTTTCTTATGGCAAAGCCAGATCGGGCTATCTGCTGGGTCTGCTGAGTGGAATGAAATCCCTGATTTTAGCGTTGCAAGTCCGTAGATTTAGTAATGTCCCACGTGAATTTTCCAATACTATTTGACGATGTCTACAAATTTTTCTTCAAATGTATTACTATGAAACACTCAGAGAATGTTCCACTGTTCAAATGACCAAGATCCGCACGGTGTCTACATTGTTCATTCTTACACTGTTGTGCTGCATTCTTCAAATGTATTACTATGAAACACTCAGAGAATGTTCCACTGTTCAAATGACCAAGATCCGCACGGTGTCCACATTGTTCATTCTTACACTGTTGTTCAAATGTTCAACTATGAAACATCTGGAATGCGTTAGACAGTTGCTATACTGTTCAGGGTCAAACACTTAACACTTTTGAGCAGCGTTCTTCGTTTTACTGTTTAATTGTACAATGAATGAGGAGATTCCGTTTCTATAATTTAACCCTGCAGGAATTGAGAAACGTTTTACAATGGTTCAACTTCATAAGATTAAATAGCCCACTTCGATTCTTCACTTTCACAGATTTAGAATAACATTTATTACTGTACATTAAAAATTATACAGCTCTCATACAGTTTACCTCACTTGTCATTTTGAAGTTGTTCACAGTGTTCAAAGTTTTTTACGACTAAACCTGAAGAAGAAAACTTGGACATTTAATTTATGTGAAATTCTACCCGAGCAATGGAAGCTTTCCAATCACATGAGGCGACCACAATCACTACTGTACAGCTTTTGAAAATCTCAGCATTGATCTTTACTGTACAAATTTATAAGGGCAGAAAAACTTTTTTGCAGTTATTCAGTGTTGTAAAATCACAATATATTTTCTTATATATTACAGTGGAAGTGCAAATTATGTTTCGTCCTTTTAAAGCTTAGTTTTATAATTTTAAACTGCAGAATATTTTTTTTTTAATTATTTAGCACATAAAGTCAGAATATTTAGTCTATTGTATAGCTTTATGTTAAGCGTATGGTGCTATTCTACTGTGTAATAGAATCCAGTAGAGACAATGAGGTCGTTATCATCGAATATCCATCTTCATTTATCATGTCTCAGCGGTGGTAAATATTTTTTTTTGTCTATTAGAATGACAAATGTGGATTTTAAAGATCCAGCCTCATCAGTCTCGGTCCTTTGATCAATACTTTATATCTCAGAACAGTTGGTATGAGTATTAGCACTTTTATTAATAAAACAGAGAACAACGTTTCGACCTTCCCAGATCATCTTCATACCACAAAGAGAGAGTTTGCAACTAAACTGTGCTAAGCACGTCTTAGGGACGAGAGTGTAAACACGTACAAATTGTAGAGGGCGTTGCAGTTAGATGTTAGGTTATTAATTAGTATGGGTATGAAGGTGTTCCTTTATATTGGTTTAATTTTGATTTCAGTTATTGTATAAATATGTTTTTTTTTACTTTCCGCTTGTTTATATTTGTTTCCCTACTTAGTATCTGAATGTTTTCTGTGGTTATGTTGTGTGTATCTGACTTGCAATGTTCAAAACGCGTAAAAGTGTTTTTTTTTTGTGTTCTTTGAATGTGTTTTCCGTTTATCTGCTTTTTTTCCGATATATAAGTTATGGCAGTTGTTGCATTGTATTTTATAAATAATTTTGGTGTTGTGTTTGTCAGTGTAGTTTTTACACAGTATGGACTTTAGTTTTGTACCTAGTTTTTGAATAAATTTGGTGTTTACTGGAAAGGGTTCAAAAGCTGAAGATGTGCTGTTATCTCTCTAAACCATAGCTCATGCTGCCGGGGCAACTGTATCACGCCCACTTTCCTTCTCTTGTCAAAAAGATAAGCAACTTTCTTGAATAATTGCCGTGGAAAGTTTCATTAGGCTATTATTTAAACTAACAAATTGCTATCTGACTCAACTTTAGAATGTCATAACTATAAACAATCCATAATATCTTTTGATAGTCTGCTCTACAGATCTAAAGCGACATTAAATCTTTTTAAATTGATAAATGTCCATATATAAATGTAAAGTTACCCATAGTTATACAGTACAAGATCTTGATTAAGGAAATACGAGCTTTATCTGTAAAGTGTAAGTTTCACGTGTCTACAGTTTTAATTATCTAATTATCTTCTGCTGATGTGAGATTTTGTTTAGGTAGCCAAGTTATGGGCTGGCTCTTACTGGGCCTGGCATGGCCGAGCGCGTTAAGGCGTGCGCTCGTAATCTGAGGGTCGCGGGTTCGCATCCGAGTCGCGCTAAACATGCTCGCCCTCCCAGCTATTGGGGCGTTATAATGTGACGGTCAATCTCACTATTCGTTAGTAAAAGAGTAGCCCAAGAGTTGGCGGTGGGTGTTGATGACAAGCTGCCTTCCCTCTAGTCTTACACTGCTAAATTAGGGACGGCTAGCACAGATAGCCCCCGAGTAGCTTTGTGAGAAATTCCAAAATAAACAAACAAAACAAGGCTCTTACTGTTGTGGGATTCTATTTCTTAAACAGAAACTTATAAAAGTAAAATGTAGCCCACAATCTGATTATACCTCAATAAAAACTCACAACAGTAAGAGCCAGCCCATAAACTAGCTACTTAAAGAAAATCTCACATCAGATGAAGATAATTAAAACTGTAGACACCAGAATCGTACATTTTACATATAAAGCTCGTATTTCCTTAATCAAAATCTTGTATTGTATAACTATCTTTTCGACTTGTGTAGATTCATTTTCCTCTAACGGCTCATTGATAAGTTTGTTTCTTTTTAAATTTCGCGCAAAACTATACGAGGGCTATCTGAGCTAGCTGTCCCTAATTTAGCAGTATAAGACTAGAGGGAAGTCAGCTATTCATCACCGCCAAATCTTCGGCTACTCTTTTACTACTCCACAGCTGAAAGGGCGAGAATGTTTGGTGCGACGGGTATTCAAACTCGCGACCCTCAGATTACGCATCGAGAGCCTTAACTACCTGGCCATCTCGGGCTTGAGCGGTAAGTCCGAAGGCTCATAATTTTAAGAACTAGGTTTCGATACCTATAATAGGCACTGCAAAGATAGTCCATGTTTTAGTTGTTTGTGTAACAACAACAAAAAACAACAACAAATATTTAGTAAGAACAGAATAAAACCAAACATTATTTGGATAAATGTTAACAAATACTTAAAAGAATAATATAAAGAACATAGTATTTCTACTTTTCAGAAAATTAGAGATATTATCTTACCCTCGCTTGGAACTTCCCAAGAAGGGAAGCTGCTGGTGTCAAAAACTCCTCTTTAAACTTCTGAAAATCGCCAAAGAAGCGGCACAAAAGTATGTCGCGTGCTTGACGTACTAACGTTTTTTTTACTGCATTAAACGGATGGTAGATGGCGCTAAGAGCTGACTCCGTGAGACGAGCAACTTCGCTTGGTTTCTGTGTAAACAAAAATAACGATAAATAGGTAAAATAAAACAATTCACGGTTAGACCAAAACGACAGAATATTGCCACAAAGTGTTTACTTTAGTGTTTTACGTGTTCAAACATATTCTTCCTTTTCGTTTGATTGCATCCAGTAGTATCCAATCTAAAACATCTCAATTGTGAAAAAAAAGTGGGGACAACAAGTCAGTGAGTGACTAAAAGAGTGATATCACTATTAGAAGCCATCAAACTGGCTGCTACAATGTTAACACTGATATGAATTTTACACAAATGTTAATTTAATTAACCAGCGTTTTCTGTTTAACACTGGAAGAAAAAAATACCGTACCAAACTAACTAATGTATTGTACCGGTTACTTTAATAATTCATCACTGTGGTTTTAATGATTCTTTACATAACTCTACTTTACTGGTTACATAACTCTACTTTGCTGGTTACATAACTCTACTTTACTGGTTACATAACTCTACTTTACTGGTTACATAACTCTACTGTTTACATAACTCTACTTTACTGGTTACATAACTCTACTTTACTGGTTACATAACTCTACTTTACTGGTTACATAACTCTACTTTACTGGTTACTTTCATGTTTTGTCTCCGTATTTTACTCGTAGCTTCAGAACTAAACGTTAATTGAGGTTTAATATACAACACTGTATATAGCAGACATGACGATCTCCAAATGTCATTATACATTACAACAACACTGTATATAGCAGACATGACGATCTCCAAATGTCATTATACATTACAACAACACTATGTATAGTAGACATGACGATCTCCAAATGTCATTATACATTACAACAACACTGTATATAGCAGACATGACGATCTCCAAATGTCATTATACATTACAACAACACTGTATATAGCAGACATGACGATCTCCAAATGTCATTATACATTACAACAACACTATGTATAGTAGACATGACGATCTCCAAATGTCATTATACATTACAACAACACTGTATATAGCAGACATGACGATCTCCAAATGTCATTATACATTACAACAACACTATGTATAGTAGACATGACGATCTCCAAATGTCATTATACATTACAACAACACTGTATATAGCAGACATGACGATCTCCAAATGTCATTATACATTACAACAACACTATGTATAGTAGATATGACGATCTCCAAATGTCATTATACATTACAACAACACTGTATATAGCAGACATGACGATCTCCAAATGTCATTATACATTACAACAACACTATGTATAGTAGACATGACGATCTCCAAATGTCATTATACATTACAACAACACTGTATATAGCAGACATGACGATCTCCAAATGTCATTATACATTACAACAACACTGTATATAGCAGACATGACGATCTCCAAATGTCATTATACATTACAACAACACTATGTATAGTAGACATGACGATCTCCAAATGTCATTATACATTACAACAACACTGTATATAGCAGACATGACGATCTCCAAATGTCATTATACATTACAACAACACTATGTATAGTAGACATGACGATCTCCAAATGTCATTATACATTACAACAACACTGTATATAGCAGACATGACGATCTCCAAATGTCATTATACATTACAACAACACTATGTATAGTAGACATGACGATCTCCAAATGTCATTATACATTACAACAACACTGTATATAGCAGACATGACGATCTCCAAATGTCATTATACATTACAACAACACTGTATATAGCAGACATGACGATCTCCAAATGTCATTATACATTACAACAACACTATGTATAGTAGACATGACGATCTCCAAATGTCATTATACATTACAACAACACTGTATATAGCAGACATGACGATCTCCAAATGTCATTATACATTACAACAACACTATGTATAGTAGACATGACGATCTCCAAATGTCATTATACATTACAACAACACTGTATATAGCAGACATGACGATCTCCAAATGTCATTATACATTACAACAACACTATGTATAGTAGACATGACGATCTCCAAATGTCATTATACATTACAACAACACTGTATATAGCAGACATGACGATCTCCAAATGTCATTATACATTACAACAACACTATGTATAGTAGACATGACGATCTCCAAATGTCATTATACATTACAACAACACTGTATATAGCAGACATGACGATCTCCAAATGTCATTATACATTACAACAACACTATGTATAGTAGACATGACGATCTCCAAATGTCATTATACATTACAACAACACTGTATATAGCAGACATGACGATCTCCAAATGTCATTATACATTACAACAACACTATGTATAGTAGACATGACGATCTCCAAATGTCATTATACATTACAACAACACTGTATATAGCAGACATGACGATCTCCAAATGTCATTATACATTACAACAACACTATGTATAGTAGACATGACGATCTCCAAATGTCATTATACATTACAACAACACTATGTATAGTAGACATGACGATCTCCAAATGTCATTATACATTACAACAACACTATGTATAGCAGACATGACGATCTCCAAATGTCATTATACATTACAACAACACTATGTATAGTAGACATGACGATCTCCAAATGTCATTATACATTACAACAACACTGTATATAGCAGACATGACGATCTCCAAATGTCATTATACATTACAACAACACTATGTATAGTAGACATGACGATCTCCAAATGTCATTATACATTACAACAACACTGTATATAGCAGACATGACGATCTCCAAATGTCATTATACATTACAACAACACTATGTATAGTAGACATGACGATCTCCAAATGTCATTATACATTACAACAACACTATGTATAGTAGACATGACGATCTCCAAATGTCATTATACATTACAACAACACTATGTATAGTAGACATGACGATCTCCAAATGTCATTATACATTACAACAACACTATGTATAGTAGACATGACGATCTCCAAATGTCATTATACATTACAACAACATTGTATATAGCAGACATGACGATCTCCAAATGTCATTATACATTACAACAACACTATGTATAGTAGACATGGCGATCTCCAAATGTCATTATACATTACAACAACACTGTATATAGCAGACATGACGATCTCCAAATGTCATTATACATTACAACAACACTGTATATAGCAGACATGACGATCTCCAAATGTCATTATACATTACAACAACACTATGTATAGTAGACATGGCGATCTCCAAATGTCATTATACATTACAACAACACTGTATATAGCAGACATGACAATCTCCAAATGTCATTATACATTACAACAACACTATGTATAGTAGACATGACGATCTCCAAATGTCATTATACATTACAACAACACTATGTATAGTAGACATGACGATCTCCAAATGTCATTATACATTACAACAACACTATGTATAGTAGACATGACGATCTCCAAATGTCATTATACATTACAACAACACTATGTATAGTAGACATGACGATCTCCAAATGTCATTATACATTACAACAACACTGTATATAGCAGACATGACGATCTCCAAATGTCATTATACATTACAACAACACTGTATATAGCAGACATGACGATCTCCAAATGTCATTATACATTACAACAACACTATGTATAGCAGACATGACGATCTCCAAATGTCATTATACATTACAACAACACTATGTATAGCAGACATGACGATCTCCAAATGTCATTATACATTACAACAACACTATGTATAGCAGACATGACGATCTCCAAATGTCATTATACATTACAACAACACTATGTATAGCAGACATGACGATCTCCAAATGTCATTATACATTACAACAACACTATGTATAGCAGACATGGCGATCTCCAAATGTCATTATACATTACAACAACACTGTATATAGCAGACATGACGATCTCCAAATGTCATTATACATTACAACAACACTATGTATAGTAGACATGACGATCTCCAAATGTCATTATACATTACAACAACACTATGTATAGTAGACATGACGATCTCCAAATGTCATTATACATTACAACAACACTATGTATAGTAGACATGACGATCTCCAAATGTCATTATACATTACAACAACACTGTATATAGCAGACATGACGATCTCCAAATGTCATTATACATTACAACAACACTATGTATAGCAGACATGACGATCTCCAAATGTCATTATACATTACAACAACACTATGTATAGCAGACATGACGATCTCCAAATGTCATTATACATTACAACAACACTATGTATAGCAGACATGACGATCTCCAAATGTCATTATACATTACAACAACACTATGTATAGCAGACATGACGATCTCCAAATGTCATTATACATTACAACAACACTATGTATAGCAGACATGACGATCTCCAAATGTCATTATACATTACAACAACACTATGTATAGCAGACATGACGATCTCCAAATGTCATTATACATTACAACAACACTATGTATAGCAGACATGACGATCTCCAAATGTCATTATACATTACAACAACACTATGTATAGCAGACATGACGATCTCCAAATGTCATTATACATTACAACAACACTATGTATAGTAGACATGACGATCTCCAAATGTCATTATACATTACAACAACACTATGTATAGCAGACATGACGATCTCCAAATGTCATTATACATTACAACAACACTATGTATAGCAGACATGACGATCTCCAAATGTCATTATACATTACAACAACACTATGTATAGTAGACATGACGATCTCCAAATGTCATTATACATTACAACAACACTATGTATAGCAGACATGACGATCTCCAAATGTCATTATACATTACAACAACACTATGTATAGCAGACATGACGATCTCCAAATGTCATTATACATTACAACAACACTATGTATAGCAGACATGACGATCTCCAAATGTCATTATACATTACAACAACACTATGTATAGCAGACATGACGATCTCCAAATGTCATTATACATTACAACAACACTATGTATAGCAGACATGACGATCTCCAAATGTCATTATACATTACAACAACACTATGTATAGCAGACATGACGATCTCCAAATGTCATTATACATTACAACAACACTATGTATAGCAGACATGACGATCTCCAAATGTCATTATACATTACAACAACACTATGTATAGGAGACATGACGATCTCCAAATGTCATTATACATTACAACAACACTATGTATAGCAGACATGACGATCTCCAAATGTCATTATACATTACAACAACACTATGTATAGCAGACATGACGATCTCCAAATGTCATTATACATTACAACAACACTATGTATAGCAGACATGACGATCTCCAAATGTCATTATACATTACAACAACACTATGTATAGCAGACATGACGATCTCCAAATGTCATTATACATTACAACAACACTATGTATAGCAGACATGACGATCTCCAAATGTCATTATACATTACAACAACACTATGTATAGCAGACATGACGATCTCCAAATGTCATTATACATTACAACAACACTATGTATAGCAGACATGACGATCTCCAAATGTCATTATACATTACAACAACACTATGTATAGCAGACATGACGATCTCCAAATGTCATTATACATTACAACAACACTATGTATAGCAGACATGACGATCTCCAAATGTCATTATACATTACAACAACACTATGTATAGCAGACATGACGATCTCCAAATGTCATTATACATTACAACAACACTATGTATAGCAGACATGACGATCTCCAAATGTCATTATACATTACAACAACACTATGTATAGCAGACATGACGATCTCCAAATGTCATTATACATTACAACAACACTATGTATAGCAGACATGACGATCTCCAAATGTCATTATACATTACAACAACACTATGTATAGCAGACATGACGATCTCCAAATGTCATTATACATTACAACAACACTATGTATAGCAGACATGACGATCTCCAAATGTCATTATACATTACAACAACACTATGTATAGCAGACATGACGATCTCCAAATGTCATTATACATTACAACAACACTATGTATAGCAGACATGACGATCTCCAAATGTCATTATACATTACAACAACACTATGTATAGTAGACATGACGATCTCCAAATGTCATTATACATTACAACAACACTATGTATAGCAGACATGACGATCTCCAAATGTCATTATACATTACAACAACACTATGTATAGTAGACATGACGATCTCCAAATGTCATTATACATTACAACAACACTATGTATAGCAGACATGACGATCTCCAAATGTCATTATACATTACAACAAAACTATGTATAGTAGACATGACGATCTCCAAATGTCATTATACATTACAACAACACTATGTATAGCAGACATGACGATCTCCAAATGTCATTATACATTACAACAACACTATGTATAGTAGACATGACGATCTCCAAATGTCATTATACATTACAACAACACTATGTATAGCAGACATGACGATCTCCAAATGTCATTATACATTACAACAACACTATGTATAGTAGACATGACGATCTCCAAATGTCATTATACATTACAACAACACTATGTATAGCAGACATGACGATCTCCAAATGTCATTATACATTACAACAACACTATGTATAGCAGACATGACGATCTCCAAATGTCATTATACATTACAACAACACTATGTATAGTAGACATGACGATCTCCAAATGTCATTATACATTACAACAACACTATGTATAGTAGACATGACGATCTCCAAATGTCATTATACATTAAAACAACACTATGTATAGCAGACATGACGATCTCCAAATGTCATTATACATTACAACAACACTATGTATAGTAGACATGACGATCTCCAAATGTCATTATACATTACAACAACACTATGTATAGTAGACATGACGATCTCCAAATGTCATTATACATTACAACAACACTATGTATAGTAGACATGACGATCTCCAAATGTCATTATACATTACAACAACACTATGTATAGTAGACATGACGATCTCCAAATGTCATTATACATTACAACAACACTATGTATAGTAGACATGGCGATCTCCAAATGTCATTATACATTACAACAACACTATGTATAGCAGACATGACAATCTCCAAATGTCATTATACATTACAACAACACTATGTATAGGAGACATGGCGATCTCCAAATGTCATTATAGATTACAACAACACTATGTATAGCAAACATGACGATCTCCAAATGTCATTATACATTACAACAACACTATGTATAGTAGACATGACGATCTCCAAATGTCATTATACATTACAACAACACTATGTATAGTAGACATGACGATCTCCAAATGTCATTATACATTACAACAACACTATGTATAGTAGACATGACGATCTCCAAATGTCATTATACATTACAACAACACTATGTATAGTAGACATGACGATCTCCAAATGTCATTATACATTACAACAACACTATGTATAGTAGACATAACGATCTCCAAATGTCATTATACATTACAACAACACTATGTATAGTAGACATAACGATCTCCAAATGTCATTATACATTACAACAACACTATGTATAGTAGACATGACGATCTCCAAATGTCATTATACATTACAACAACACTATGTATAGTAGACATGACGATCTCCAAATGTCATTATACATTACAACAACACTATGTATAGTAGACATGACGATCTCCAAATGTCATTATACATTACAACAACACTGTGTATAGTAGACATGACGATCTCCAAATGTCATTATACATTACAACAACACTATGTATAGTAGACATGACGATCTACAAATGTCATTATACATTACAACAACACTGTATATAGCAGACATGACGATCTACAAATGTCATTATACATTACAACAACACTATGTATAGCAGACATGACGATCTCCAAATGTCATTATACATTACAACAACACTATGTATAGTAGACATAACGATCTCCAAATGTCATTATACATTACAATAACACTATGTATAGCAGACATGACGATCTCCAAATGTCATTATACATTACAACAACACTATGTATAGCAGACATGACGATCTCCAAATGTCATTATACATTACAACAACACTCTGTATAGCAGACATGACGATCTCCAAATGTCATTATACGTTACAACAACACTCTGTATAGCAGACATGACGATCTCCAAATGTCATTATACATTACAACAACACTGTATATAGCAGACATGACGATCTCCAAATGTCATTATACATTACAACAACACTATGTATAGCAGACATGGCGATCTCCAAATGTCATTATACATTACAACAACACTGTATATAGCAGACATGGCGATCTCCAAATGTCATTATACATTACAACAATACTGTATATAGCAGACATGACGATCTCCAAATGTCATTATACATTACAATAACACTATGTATAGCAGACATGACGATCTCCAAATGTCATTATACATTACAACAACACTATGTATAGCAGACATGACGATCTCCAAATGTCATTATACATTACAACAACACTATGTATAGCAGACATGACGATCTCCAAATGTCATTATACATTACAACAACACTATGTATAGTAGACATGGCGATCTCCAAATGTCATTATACATTACAACAACACTGTATATAGCAGACATGACAATCTCCAAATGTCATTATACATTACAACAACACTATGTATAGTAGACATGACGATCTCCAAATGTCATTATACATTACAACAACACTATGTATAGTAGACATGACGATCTCCAAATGTCATTATACATTACAACAACACTATGTATAGTAGACATGACAATCTCCAAATGTCATTATACATTACAACAACACTATGTATAGCAGACATGGCGATCTCTAAATACCATTATACATCACAACAGTACTGAATTTAACAGATATGGTGATCTCAACATACCATTATACATCATAACAACAATTAATCTGGGAGATGTGGTGGGTAATTTTCATATATTCTTGTACTTTATTTCATTTAGTTCTTATAATATCCTGATGTAATCTATCTTTCATTACCCCGCTTAATTTTATACAAAATATATTTAAGTAGAAGAAATACACAACACTGTCGAATTATAAATTGTTTAAAGTATCTGACTCGTGTATTTTTACTTATTCATTCGGTAATCTCTTGTAGATAAATTTTGTTCAGGTAGACTTGTTTGTTTGTTTTAGAATTTTGCATAAAGCTACACGAGGGCTATCTGTGCTAGCCGTCCGTAATGCCCTAGAGAAGGCAGCTACTCATCACCACCCACCGCCAACTCTTGGACTACTCGTTTGTCAACGAATAGTGTTCATATAAAATTCAATTTGAATATAAAGATAAACTAAATAATAATAAATAATAAAGCCTTTGGTTTCATACTTTTCATACACAGAGTGATAATTCAGTTAGTGTTATGAAACATGATGTCAGGTCCATGTGTTGTGTTTACTGAACTTCCCTACCTTGGTGGTACACGGATGATTTCGATAATCGTAAAAGTTGTAACTGTTACATGCATCTAAACTTAACAGTTACAACGTAAGTATCTTTTTATATGTTTAACTGCTACACATGTTTATATCCAATACTCAAGGCGTACGGAACGTTGTGAATACTGAATAATACACGTATTAAACTCCAGGTATTTTTAATAACATATTTTTGTGTCTTTTGCCAGTTTTTCTGTCTTGTTCCTTCGTTGGTATTGTGTAGCAAAAATGACAAACATAGTTGTAACCCTTTTCTTTTATTTATATCAGCGCAAAAGTCGAAAATTTGCTTTTTATATAAAACATATTTTCAGTATAAAATAATAATCTCACTAGCATAGAAAAGTTGACCATTAAATGTATAACAATTTTTTCTTTCTCAGATTAAAAGATGGAACGCTTGTTGATCTGACGAGCTGCTATCTAATAGAAAAAGACAGAAACTGTGTTGCCATTTAAAGACCTATTCTACCAATTGCCAGTTTAATTCCAATGGTCTTAGAATATAAAACTCAATTAATGTTAGTTGGCGCTATAAGGTAAATATTGTTTTCTGTCAACTTGCTTTGGTAACAAAAATTAAAAATCTACTTAAATGTGTCCTGAAAGCAGAGACTAAGAGACAATATCATGTTTGTCGAATGACAAACTTCTACTTTTTCCCATTTAACATTGAATTTGATAACATCTGTTAGTTTTCGCTTTTAAAAAATGATCAAAAGATGATGGGATGTTGGCGCCAGAGTTCTGTACTTTTATGATCCGTAGGACAAGAGAAGCACCAGAGATCACAGGTGTAGTGGCGCCTTCTTTTGGCAGGACCATCAATGATCCAGGAATTCTCCTCTTTTAATCTCACAAGAGATACTCACAACCTAATAATTACCATATATTCATCACGCCATTACTGCATATGAATCTCGGCATAGCTGTAGCTACTAACAAATCAATAAAGTTATCGCCAGAGGACGCGACATAAGGAAACTCTCGAACCGTGAGACTTCGACAGATGGGGAAGTGAACAAGAATAAATATGTTTAACTATGCAACTTATTACCGTACTTTCTGAGTAGTGAATTATTCTTCTAGATATTTGTTAATATTTAAAACAAAGTACAAGTCGTGATAATTTTGAGTTCCGAAACAAATACCTCCATGACCACCAAATCCTTTTGTGTGGTGCCAGACTTAAGAGTCAAAGGTTTAAAAAACAGGTGATCTGAAGCAGTTCGGACACTGAAAAGCGTGAAAAAATGTATCTTTTTGAATACTGATTAAATAATCAGACAGTACTATACACTCCCAGCAAAAGCTGTAATTAATTAAGCAATAAATCAACGGAACAGCGCAATTCATGATCGAATGCATGTAAGTTTTGTCACTATGTGAGAATTAAATATTACGAAATCTTTTCCAAACATTTTGAAATCACAAAAAATCACAGCGTAAATTTATTTTCGTATATTAGAAAGATAGTCTGTATGTGGCCGAAAGTTAGCGTCCCCGCACTGTGAATCTGAGAATTCATGGTTCGCTATCGATTGCTGTAAAATTGCTCTCAATGCACATTAGATCTAATAAAAAAGTGTCATCGAAATCGTATTTTTCGGTTTAATAATAGTAGCTTAAGAATTGGCGGGGTGTGAAGACGCTATTAATTAGATGCTTTACCACTAGTTTAGCACTTCAAAATTATAGACAACTATGCGCAGGTTGCCTTTGTGTAGCTTTGAACGAATTTTTGAAATAAATATTACATACATCGAAAGCTGGAAACCTAATAGATCGTCAATTCAAACAGACGCATAAACAAATAAGACGACACCTGCGTTATCAAACTTGACACCATAATAATCTAAGTAAATAATAACATAATGATAACCGTAGGAAAACTGATAAATAATAATATATCGTAAATCTATTTCCGAGAAGAAAAAACCTTTAATATTATTGTGTGTTAAATCCTCACTTAGAAATTAATATTTTTGATTGGTTAGTTTATTCTATGAAATCTGAGGAATAAAACACATGAAATAGAAAATGTATTTGTTTATAGGCTTAACACGTCTATAGCGTTATTGTAAATAAACGAGAAACCTTAATTATCCTATTAAATACCTGTTAAATTTTGATATTAGTCTAAAAGAAGAGGGTACTCTGATTAAGAAAAAAATCACAACAAAAAATGTTAGCACAATTTGTGTAAACAAACAAACATTTTGTTCACACACAAAAAACAAAAGAAATAAAATTGGACTTACACTGATAAAGTTAAGGCTTCGTCGATTTGATGGTCGTACTTCTTGTTCTGTGAAGGTTAAAAGGTGTGGAGTGGACATACGTACAGCTTTTGGCCTTTGAGCGATAACCCTACTGTCCCAAATTCTTGGTGTAGATTCTCGGCTAGCAAATGTAAGGTCAGAATCTGAACCAGTTAACTTCAGTCGTGATGAGACATTTCCATGTTTATTAAAATCACTGTTTGTACAAAACCTATTTCCTTCTCCAATAGAAGACTGAAAGTCAGTGCTCCAAAAACACATAGGAGCTGGAATAACCGACTCGGTAGATTTTGTGCGCATTAACTCCTGATGACGTACATATGGAGTAGTGTCATAAAGGGTCTGTAGGTTAGTAGAGCTCACAGCTTTCTTTACGCCATATTCTGAGTGACCCAACTCATTTCCGTGGGTGTCTTTCAAAACTTCAGGTCTTTTAACTGTACTTTGTGAGGTTCTCACATTACAGACCAGAGACTCCCGTACAGTCGAGTGGACAAACGTTTCATCTTTAACGTCTTTACTCTTGTCAAAAGAAGAGCTACAAACTGTTTCAGTAATGTCTGTTTTATTGACCAACCGATCCATGTTAGTCAAAACTCTTGGTGAAAATTCTTCTGTTGCCTTGATAACACAACGCGTGGCGGTTTCGTTAAAGGAAGTACTAAACTTAGCTCCAGAATCGTAAGAACCGACATCACTGGAAAAAGCACGTGTTTTACCATTTGTCTTCTTACAACTTCCCCGACACACCTCAGGTAACTGAAACGAAACAACTTTGCTCTCCATCCCTCCAAAAACTTCACGGCCAAGTTCTGTTGACGCCACTGGATACCGACTGACACGCCCCGAAAAGCTGAGCCAAAGATTATCAGTTTCCTTCACGATTGGTCAAATCTATTCCTCAAGAAGAGAAGTACAACTTCTGAAAACAAACTTCGCTTCGTCTCTAAAAGTATGACATTGTAAAGTTAGTTTATATATCAAATACACGGTTACTCTTGGTGTTAATTCAGGAAAAAAATTGTTATGGAAACTGCAACTACAATTTATACGAGTTATTCATCAGTTCTTCATATAAAAATGTATTTCAGAACGGCTGGCATGGGTATTAACACTTTTACTAATAAAGCAGAAAACAACAAAGAATTGTTAACATGAAGATGACCTAGGAAGGTCGAAACGTTGTTCTGTCCTTATCAATAAAAGTGTTAATAACTATACCAGCTGTTCTGAGATACATTTTTATTTCAACTGGGTTTCTCAGCATCAAGAAGTTCTTCATATAATTGATTACAATAACATTAGTACGCTACAAAAAGTAACACATACCTTTATAGAAACAAAACATGTTTATTCATACATACTCTTGGTCAACCGTAGACCGCCAACTCTTGCGCTACTCTTTCACAAACTAATAGTGGGAATGAATGCCACATTATGACGCCCTAACGGCTGAAAGAGCAAGCGTATTTTGTGGAACGGGAATTCGAATCCAGGATCCTACGATTATGTGTCTATTTTTCTGTTAATAGTTTAAACTTCTGTTTGCATAATTCATATTTTCCCAAAAATAGTGAGGAAATTAATACTTAACTGATATTTGAAACAATTTTTTTATCTCTTAGAACTTATAAAACCGATAAATCTTACTTAGATTGTTTTATCATTAAAACAACTTATTTTAAATACGCCCAAAAGAGTAGAATAGAGGAAATGAACATCCGTACCGCTGATAAGATGAAAGTCGTGTTTCCGCGTGTCAGAAACGTTGGAACTCAATAAACATCTTTAAAAAACTAAATTTTACTCAATAAATACAAAACCGATTGGATTGCTTTGGTTTCATTTCTAAGCTCTGAATTTTTCGAATACTGAAAATATTTTAGTCAGAGACAAAAAGTAGAGGGGAACTTTCAGAAAATATTACGCAGTTTCTCGTGCTACGATTACTTCTATCCACATTAAACAATAACAGTTTCTCGTGCTACGATTACTTCTATCCACATTAAACAGTAACAGTTTCTCGTGCTACGATTACTTCTATCCACATTAAACAGTAACAGTTTCTCGTGCTACGATTACTTCTATCCACATTAAACAATAACAGTTTCTCGTGCTACGATTACTTCTATCCACATTAAACAGTAACAGTTTCTCGTGCTACGATTACTTCTATCCACATTAAACAGTAACAGTTTCTCGTGCTACGATTACTTCTATCCACATTAAACAATAACAGTTTCTCGTGCTACGATTACTTCTATCCACATTAAACAATAACAGTTTCTCGTGCTACGATTACTTCTATCCACATTAAACAATAACAGTTTCTCGTGCTACGATTACTTCTATCCACATTAAACAGTAACAGTTTCTCGTGCTACGATTACTTCTATCCACATTAAACAGTAACAGTTTCTCGTGCTACGATTACTTCTATCCACATTAAACAATAACAGTTTCTCGTGCTACGATTACTTCTATCCACATTAAACAGTAACAGTTTCTCGTGCTACGATTACTTCTATCCACATTAAACAATAACAGTTTCTCGTGCTACGATTACTTCTATCCACATTAAACAATAACAGTTTCTCGTGCTACGATTACTTCTATCCACATTAAACAATGTACCTGAACCCCAGACTTTGTCTAAACGTAAGCACTACTTTGATCAATGTTAAACAGAAGGCTCGTATTGCGTTAACCATGGATTTCACCTAGAAGTTATCTTGACTTTTATTCGTGTTAAACAGTAGACTCATATCATGATAACCCTCAACTTCATCTAGCGGTTAACCCGTCCTTTATATGTGTTAAACAACAGACTCGGATTATGCTAGCCCTAAACTTCATCTAAAAGCTATCATTTATAAATAGCCGATATTATTATTCGTTCCAGGTAGAATGCTTGTTTTAACTGATAGTTAATGTTAATAATTCCCCCTAATTTCTGCAAATGTAAAGAAATAGTATTATATATGTATTTGTAACCCATAGGATTGTTTTATAAGACAGCAATATGTGACCTTCCCTCTAAAGTTCTGTTATCGTATGTTTTCATATCTCACACAAGGTGATTTTTGTTGTCATTTGAAAAGGTATATTGCCGTTGTACTTTTGTTGCAAACACTAGAATTGTTTGTTTGTTTTGGAATTTCGCACAAAGCTACTCGAGGACTATCTGTGCTAGCCGTCCCTAATGTAGCAGTGTAAGACTAGAGGGAAGGCAGCTTGTCATCACCACCCCCCGCCAACTCTTGGGCTACTCTTTTACCAACGAAAAGTGGGACTGACTGTCATATTATAACGCCCCCACGGCTGGGAGGGCGAGCATGTTTAGTGCGACTCGGATGCGAACTCGCGACCCTCAGATTACGAGCGCATGCCTTAACGCGCTCGGTCATGCCAGGCCTCAAACACTAGAAGAAACGACTGACTGTTTAGGCCGTATGATATTTAACCAAATATATCTTTTAAATTTTGATCAATTTTTATCGGTCAGACAAAACAAACGCTCGCGCTTTTTTATCTTTATCTTTTTATTCAATAAAAACGTCTCAGGGGCACGGACAAACAAGACACAAGTCCTGCAACAATGGCGGGAAATTTTAATACCCATGTTCAGCAAAACGTACACGTAAGAAAGCTGCATACAATATAGAATATACAATATCTACCGAACACCATACCAAAAAGTATTTATGCACAACGGTCTTACAATAACCAAACTAATAGAAAAATATGTCCAAAACGCAACTGGAACTGTTCGTATTGTGTGTGACGTACACAATAACAATAAAGTGAAAGTGTGTTCATCGTATACAATACGTTTTCATTTGCCATAAATGGATATGACTTGAAATAGGTCAGAATTAATGCAATAGCATAACAACTGATACTCGTATTATAAATAAAGGAGTATTCTGTTGTAAACTAACAAATGTAGGGAGAGAACACTCCTAGCTCTCTGAAGACCTAAAACCCGACATGTTGCTACTGTTATACAGTCCTAATCTTTGTTCTGTTTTAAAATTATGTTATTCTACAAAACACAAAATATTTGTACAGTCCTACTTTGTAAACTGTTCATTGAACGTATAACAAAAGGGAAAGTGGGAAAAAGTAAATTATCTGTCTAAACGTCGAGATGCTCAAAAACTGTTTGTTTTTTGTTGAATTTTACACAAAGCTACACGAGGGCTATCTGCGTTAGCCGTTACCAAACTTAGCAGTGTAAGACTAGAGGGAAGGCAGTTACTGCCAACTCTTGGGTTACTCTTTTACCAACGAATAGTGGGATTGACCGTCAGTTATAACGCCCGCACGACTGAAAGGGCGAGAATGTTTGGTGAGAAGGGGATTCGAACCCGCAACCCTCGAATTACGAGTCGAACGCCTTAACTCACCTGGCATGACGGATCTGTTCAAAAACCATGTAGGTCATCACGTGGACCAATGACTACCGCGTGTTGTTGGAGTAATAACAATGTGATATTATAGTTACTATTGGAGATTAATGATCACTAAGTATTGTACGCTAGTGGTAATGTAATATTACCGTTACCATTGTGCTTCAATAACTATCGCGTGTGTTACTATTAGAGCAAAGGATCTACAACTGATTACACTGCTAGAGAGGCGTCTGCTTTATGTACATATAGAGAGGGCTGTATAACTTATTTAATATTTACACATAAGTAAACGTACATGTCTGTTATAAGGTACGCGCGTAAAGGCAAATGTCTGATGCCTTACATACGTAAAGACACGTCCTATACATTCATAAAGACACTAGTCTAGTGTGAGCCATACTTGAAAAGACACAAGTCTATTGTAGTATGCAGAGGTAAAGACACGTCTATAGTTTATACATATGAAAGCACGTGTTATAACTATGTACATAAAGACACTTGTCTTGGATGAGGCACGCACCTAGTGACTCATAAATAAAGTTTACTGGGTATATAAGTTCACGTTTATCGTGTAATCTATAAAGACACGTGGCTAATGTAATATATGTACGTAAAGACACCTGAGTGATGTAATATACGCTTCTCATGTAAAAACGCATGTGTTTAGTGTAACTAACTTTAGAGATACACATAAAGACACGTATTTAGTGTAATATATACAAATGGAGAAGAGTATTTGTAGGCCTAATACCTTAAACACTTCTCACATGTTCAACCAGTACGGGCTCGTTTAAAAAACATCTCAGAGAAAGAAAGAAAGCGAGGTGACTAATGGCTAAAAATAAAATAACGTAATAACTGTCCATTTTATCACTAACATTTTCAGTTAAGCTACTAATCCGATAACGTTAAAGATGTAAAAGATAATGTCAGCAACATTTTTAACACTACGTTATCCTGTTAAACACCACAACTATAATCATAGCGAGGGTGAAGGGTGAGAGGCTTTCATTGTAAGATGGCATCTTTTATAGAGCGTACGACAATCAGAACCGAATGGGGAAGTCTGTTTCTAACTCACTTTATTTTGTTGTCCGTGGAAACACATTGGAAGTGTAAGCTTCATAGCTCCGTCCCTATTGTATTATATTTTTTTATAATATGTTGGCGTGAGATCTAGCAGTTTATAAAAGAACAACCTCTATGATTTGAAGGATTTTGGAACTAAGAAATGAAGTAACATGTTTATCGCAACTAATAGGATACAATAACACAGGCCTAGCTGATGTCATATTAAATACAACCTTATCCAAACTAGTAAAACAGACTTCAATACGTTATATTAAAATGGTTTTCAATGTGCAACTCACTACAACCGCAACCAGTATAAAGTAATGTTGGCACAGCACCAATTAAAACAACATTTTAACATTATTCTTGAACGATATGTAATTAGTGTAATGTCACCGAACATTAATCTTTTTTGGGAAGGTGTAGATACCCCTTGCATTTAAGGGCATTGAAACACAAAGGAATATAGATCAAACTTGGACACTAGAACCAACCAGAGACATACTTGAAAAAATTGGTACCCCAAGTGTAATAAGCAGAATACGTGGGGTTTTCTTGCAGCTAAGAATTCATAAAATCATAGTTCAGTGGCAAAAGTTTTTATGTACTAGAGGCAACGTAATTGAGAAAGTTATCCGTCTGGAAACAATGCTATTAGGGTCGGAGTTCACCAATATAAGAATTCCAGTCATAGGTCTTGTTAAACCGTCACTTACCTTTATCAACTAGAGAATGAGCCTGGTATTTATGCTATATACACGTATACATACCACTCAATATGCTTGACAACGAATTTGTGTTAATGGACAGTTTAATAGCGTTGTAAAGTTATCAATCTCGTACATTAGCTGTCGTATAGAAAGTACGTAGGGAGGAGTGGTATGCTTAGGACATAATATCCTCACAATAGAAGCTTCGCTGAAGCGCCATTGTCAAGATGTTTGTCATTGGACAAAGCATGACTAGACTTATCAATGTTTCGAAACTGCTTTGACATAAAGTACTCAACCTCCATAATCTCGTAGATTCGTCACGTGGAAAACTTTCGAGAAGCTTAGCAACCAGGATATTCACCGTCGGTTTGGAGATGTCTCACAACGAGATTGTAGATACGTCATTGTATGTGATAAGTAAATGCTTTAAAAATATTAATACAACTTCAACAGCTATGGACATTATGAAATAGCTTCTCTTATGTTTACATTTTTATAACTACCGGATAGGGAGACCAGTAAAAAAACACACATTACCTTGCTGGGGTGAAAAAAAATGTAAAAGAAAAATTAAAGTTATTCAGTAGGAAAAAACGAAATAAAACAGTTCTTTTTAATAGGATATTGTTGTAAAACTCTAACAAATTATAAGTACTTGAAGCATCTTTATAAATTAGCTAATAACAAAGCACTCGGTAAAAGGCCCTTGAAAACAATCAAATTCTCTTATTGGCTAGGTCTGTGCGCCAATGGATGTACAAATCTAATAGTGGTGTTTGAAACGTCATTATATAATAAAGAAGGGTTAGCAGTTTCTTTAGTAAACTGGACAGATAGTGTTGTTAGATTAACTCTGTGATTATCGATATAAGCAGCTTATAAAAGTTGACAAACCCACAACGTCAATGCTGAGTAACACACGTCTTCTTAAAATTAGACCCAAAAATTTTGGGCAACAACAATAAAACACCTTTATGTTGATATCTACAGGGTAAGGAAATAGTGACTCTACAGTTGCTTTATTTAAAACTGTTTAATTTCTACAAAGACTATATCAATACGTTCTAGTTTGTAACTGTTTGTTCTTCACAGCGCAGATAGCTCTCGTGTAGCTTTGCGCGAAATTCAAAACAAACCGAACTTGTTCTTCACAACTACACGTCTGTATATCATCTGAGGTTTTTTATACGTTTGGCGTGTTTTCTTTAATTTCATTACGTTATCAAACTGGCTACAAATTAAGGTGTTTCACGAAGCTGTATTTAAATTTTGATACGTTCATTGAGATTAAAAAGTTTGTGTTGAAATAAAACTTTTGAGTAAGTGAACAACAGCTGAAGGAGGTGCTTACGTTATGGCTCAATGTTCCAATTTGATCTTCTCAGTGGACTCGGGTGTTCATGCTTTAATACTCCTGATATGTTTTGATGTTGTTGTTTTTCATTTCTAGTCTGTTTAGCTACAAAGACAACTTGAGAAAGCAGAGATTGCATAAGGTTTGTTCGTTGTTTGTTTGTTTGTGTGTAGGTGCACACTTGCGTAATAAATCCAAACTGCTTTTAAGGGATGTAATGAATTGTTTAGAGGGAATACAAATTTCAGAGGTAGCGTCCGATATCCTATCGCCTACCCTTGCAATCCTCACTGCGCGTATAGTTTGAATCTTAATTTAATGTTGTATCATTTCATCCACCTACCATTTATTCCATTTAGTTTGTTATATGTATATAGCTTAAATACATGATAACAAAGTCCAAAATGTGTGATACGGTTTCCCTATTTTTCCCGGTTCTGGATGTTGTTATCACGTGTCTAACGTTAATCTGGGATAAGAAAGTCCAAAAGGACGTGTGATACAGTCTTCCTATTTCTCCAGGTTCTGGATGTTGTTATCACATATCTAAGGTAAATCTGTGACAACAAAGTCCAGATTGGACGTTTGGTGCGGTCTTTCAGCTTCTAGTTGTTCTGTTTGGGTGCTAACACATATCCAAGTTAAACCTACAATAACCAAGTCCATATTTATCGCGTGTTAAAGTGTCCCAACTATCACCTGTTGTGATTGGTTGACTACAAATACATTATCATTAAGTGGGGCATAACATACATGCACCAATCTGTTGCCTGGTTGAACTGGCCCTCTAGTGGTAAGTGTGAATAGCCACACTCTCTCTGCTCGAAACTAACCCTGTACTTCCCCACCCTAGGTTAATCCTATAAGCTGTTGCATGTTCACGTCTGACAATTTATTGTGTTTATCAAACAGGGTTGTTCTAGCTTTCTATACTTGTCCCTGCCATGGAATATACATCCCTAGTCAGCCGGTCAAAGACTCTAACAGTTCTATATATCATGCAGTGTTTCCCACTTTAACTCAAGCTACATCTGTCGTCCTGTGCAATAAGACACTTCTAAGCTCATATGATTACGCCAAAATTCATTTCAACCTATAAGCAGATATATAATGACTCATAGGTCAAGCTTTGATGCGAGTCCATAAAAGAGTGGATAAACTTCATTTCAACCTTTGAAAACATTTACAAATAAAAAATAATTAAGTTAAGGGCTATTATAATATTTAAAAGTATAGTTAGACTTAGTATTAAGTTTATACAAAAAAGAAACACACGACAATATTGAGTACCCTTTCATCGTAATCTGCACTCAAACAATTTAAATAACCTTCACACCACATGACTTTTACATCAACAAAAACAACCTTCTTCACACCACATGACCTCTATATCAACAGAAACAACTTTCTTCACACCACATGACCTCTATATCAACAGAAACAACTTTCTTCACACCACATGGCTTTTACATGAACAGAAACAACCTTCTTCACACCACATGACTTTTACATGAACAGAAACAACCTTCTTCATACCACATGACCTCTATATCAACAGAAACAACTTTCTTCACACCACATGGCTTTTACATGAACAGAAACAACCTTCTTCACACCACATGACCTCTATATCAACAGAAACAACTTTCTTCACACCACATGACCTCTATATCAACAGAAACAACTTTCTTCACACCACATGGCTTTTACATGAACAGAAACAACCTTCTTCACACCACATGGCTTTTACATGAACAGAAACAACCTTCTTCACACCACATGACCTCTATATCAACAGAAACAACTTTCTTCACACCACATGACCTCTATATCAACAGAAACAACTTTCTTCACACCACATGGCTTTTACATGAACAGAAACAACCTTCTTTACACCACATGACTTTCATAGCAACATAATAAATCTTCTTCATCATATCACAGCAATAGAAATTATTCAATTCATAACATATGATAGATTGCTGTCTTGGAATTTTGCAACGTAGCCAACCTTAGACAAAAGGTAGTTAGTCAAGAATACCCACCGCCAGAACATGGAATATTCATATTTGGTCGAATCGTTTGATTTAGCAATCGCTCTTACAGCACAATCAAGACTCGAAATTGCATAACAACGGAACACGAGCTACGAATTTTCAAATTTATAGTCTGATAACGCTAAACACGAGCCCTCACCATGTTCAACTAATGACAAATAGAACTTAGATCTATTTCTTTCTGACACTTAACGTCAACAAGAAAAGAAATGTACAGATAAAATAGATAAACCACAGTTTATATAATGGTCGTGTAAAGTCAGTGTGTAATAGAAAATGTAGTGTTGGTGCTGTAAACAATTTAATAATGTCTTTCTGTAAAGTACACATGGTGGCAACTTTTTCTTCACTATTTTAGTATCATAGTTTTCTTATATGTCTGTAGCTTGGAGATAGGGATAACTGGTTGCAGTGAAACAATGTAGTGCCATGCATAAACTAGTTTACAAATATTCGTTAGAACAGTGGTTGTAACACAGCATAACGCCATATATAAACTAACTTTGGAACGTTTCTCTGAACAAATATTATAAGAATGCAGAGTAATGCTATAAACAAAATAGGAACATTTGTCAGAACAATGGCTATACCATAGTGTAAAGCCAACTCCAGGCTAGCTTAGAAACATTTCACAGAACAATAATTATAACATAATACCAATTACAAAGTACATAAGAAATGTTCGTCAGAGCATTCGTTATGCCAACGTAGCATAATGTTATATACACATTGGCTAAGAAATATCCATTAGAACAATAGTTGTCGGAGAGTGTACCAATTACACCACCTGTGTAGGGATGGCAGAGATGCCCGTATTAAAGCAATATAAAATTCATCCTAATCTCCTACTGTACAAAAGTTAGATATGAAAAGCAAGCTGACATAATCCTCTATCTCCGGTATATATATCGCTTTTTTGCTCTCCAGGTCAAAAACAGACTAATAACCAAACCGAGGTTTCTAATTTTCGTTCTTCAACAGGCCTAACACCCCCCTAGTTCTAGCGGTAACTTTAACTTTATCATCACTTGATTGAACCGAATAGCTTTCAAGATCTCTCACTACCCATTTTATTGTTATTCTGTGCAAAATATAAAAAATAAATATATATAATTGTGGTGTAAATGTTGGTATTACCCCTTAAAAGTAGCTTTCTTACAGAAAGAGGCGTTTCCTTAAACAGCTTAAGCTGGGTGAAGCTTGAATTACCATCCAGTAATAGATAAACATTAGGAGAAATGTATCCAGTATAATACTCAATGCCTTGTAGATTATACAGTTAATGTCTTTAGGTAGCCGACCTCTGTATTTTGTATGTATTGAAGGAAGAAGAAATCAATACAATACGGTAATTATGTTGCTTCTGAGCAGTTCTAAGGTCCGAACTTCACCACATTTGCTCCACGTAGAGACATGTAAGATTCATGAAACCTGACCTCAAGTTATTAATTGTAGTTTAGAACGTTATGTGCTTTAATCGTAGCTACATAATAAACATATACAAACAAGACCTAAATAAACAGAGATAATAACTTTGAGTGTTTGTATTTAAGCACAAACTAAACAATAGCGGATCTGTGGTCTGCTCACGACGGGTATATAAACCCGGTTTTTAACATTGTAAGCTTGAAAACATACCGTTGTGTCACTGGGAGGGCACAAACAGTAGCACCACACTATAAATTATAATGTGAAAATTATAGAACAAGGTTAACATATTACTAAGAAAATGTACAAGAAACAGCTACTTTGCTCAGAACAAACATTACATGTTATTTGAAGACAGTCCATAGAGCCTATATCAAGAGATCTAATTATACCTCGTATGTCCTTGTCAATTATCATGTAACTCAATCCAATTCTGAGAGTCCCAAACCATTTTGATATCTTATGTAGGAACCGGACCATCTCACGAATCTTTAAAACAGTTTGTTTGCTTATTTTCTGAATGAGTTAAGAATCAGATCCAAAAGTTCGAGTGTTTTTGTCAGTTGTGATACGGTGTTAACGTCACCATCACACCCTTAGAGATTAGATAATAAATAGAAAATCTCTATCTTTATCTATGTTTCACCAACCCGAATAACCCTAAATTTTGTTACTTTAGAACATAAAGCATGTCATGTTACTCTTAGTTGCACTGAATTACTGAAATCAAGTATTTTACCCACACGTAAATCTTATTTTACAACATAAGCATCGAAATGATTTCCTCAGAACATCAATGTGCAGCGAACCAGATCAGTCAGAACAGAACTTTCAGGTGTCATTGTTTGGAAGCTTCACAAAACAAATAATTATCATATTTCAGTCTTTGTTTCCAATATCAATAGTTTCAAAATCCCACCAAACTTTTAGACGAAAATACTCCTGTTGGAAAATTACATACATAATAAAGTGTACGAAATACTGTTTGTATTACCGAAGTGTCCGTTACAATAGCTAAGTATTATTTCATATTGTGCCCGGCATGGCCAGGTGATCAAAGCACTCATTTGACTCGTAATCTAAGGGTTGCGAGTTCGAATCCCCGTCACACCAAATATGCTCGCCCTTTCAGCCGTGGAGGTTTTATAATATTACGATCAATCTCACTATTCGTTTGTAAAAGAGTAACCCAAAAGTTGGCGGTGGGTGGCTATTACTAGCTGCCTTCACTCTAATCTTATACTGCTAAATTAAGGACGGCTAGTGCAGGTAGCCCTCGGGTAGCTTTGCGCGAAATTCGAAACAAACCAAACGAAAATTTTCATATTTCTTGCCCGTAATTTGCGTTTTGTACCTAGAGTTTTTGTTACGGATGTGCATCTATTCCCAGTGTTATGCTCGTTACAATTTCTTAAGTTTTATTTCTAACGAATGTTATGTCCGTATTTAAATGTCTTGAGATATAGTTCAGTTAAAAGAAACAAATTACTGGGTGGTGTGTCTAAACTGCATAGTTATCATTACCTATTATATGACTTGTGTTTGAGCCGCTTTAGTAAGATCTTTTTGATTACTCAAAGGTTTAATACGGATGCAATGCTTACCCTTCAACTTAAAACAAAAAGTCTTACCATCTCTCATTCGGTCACATCACGATCCGTCCGTACAGCAACCTAATCCACGGTGTGCCTCTAGAACGGGAAACCTTGCAATACTGACCCCGTCAGCGTTCAAACAAGAGTTCTAATAGTCGGCGCGTCAAGAATGCGTGGCTCGAGCGTTACGGTTGGCTAGAGAAGTCGAATTCACCCTTCGGGGAGAGAGGGAGACCCGAGGGCAGGGGTTACAGAAAGCCCACATTTATTGTCTTCTAGCAAGAGAAATTTGTTGCTGTTGACACCATAGTGAAGGAGGGTTCAAGTTTTATAACTTCAACCAAATAAAGATCTTATAAACAAACGAGTGTCAAAGTTACCTAATATTATCGCTTCTCTTAACACTGGCTGGACATTAATGTCTCTCATGGCAACAAATCACAAGATTAGTTAGAGAAGAAAGAATTGGAATGTAATACACGAGAGAGGAAACTAAGAAACTAGATTAATGGTATTTATGTACTATTAATAAACTGAACCACACTGGTTTGGTGAAGTGCAATTAATAACACGTGTTCATTATTGTTTTTAAATATCAAACAGAATATTTTACTTTTAAAATTATTAATATTTCTTTCCCCATACAAACATTCCAAAGAAAATACGTTAGAACGCATACCTATTACAAACCGTTAGATCTGCTACAACACGCAGTGATCTGAAACTGAAAGATTTGGTAGACAAGTTCGAATACGATCACATAAACTATTGAGTTAATATTGTACTTACTACAGATTACACACTCTATTTATTGACATTTTATGTTAATTACAACTTGTTTCTGAATGACACCTATTTTGGCCATTTCTCATATAATATTCAAAACAAAATAGTTTAACACAAACTCGACCATTCCACCTTCCAAAGTTATCATTTGATTCAACACTAACTCAGGTTAAGCTGAGTCTGGTAATTTGTTAACTCAGTGGTATTGCCGGCGACTCATCAGCTCACTATAAGACAAATGTTTACCATGTTGTGGTCCGCAAACGTACCGCTGTGCCTCCTGGGGAGGAGATTACCAAAAGTTAACCTGAGCCAACTGTTTACCACAGTGTAGTTGATAACTCGGTACAGATCATATAATTAACACAGGCACCACAGAATATAAACAACTTACACACTGCAACAAAAGTCTAAGAATTAATTACACCACAGATATTTCTATAACCTCATTTCTGTGCTTACTTTTCTCGAATTTTCTACACGTTTTTCATAACTTATCATCTTAAGTTTTTTGTTGTTTTTTCGTAAACACACTCTTAAGCCTAACCGGTGGACAAACCTTACTAGTCAATTAAACTGTAAGAGCTTGTCCAGTGGCACGAGAAGTTATATACTTAAGGCTGTGTTAGTGTTCCGTGGACATCCAGATGGAGCTTTCCACTTAGTAATAAGTCTGTAGGCGTTTATGTAATTCACAACGCTAATTTTACTTAATTCAATATGTAGTTTGGTTATATGTAGTATTAGACAGAGTTACTATTTAACATTAACTTTCTTAAATGGTAAATGTAAGAGACACGGTACGTGAAGCTTTGCATGCAACTTTTCAACCATGTTGCTTAGTATTTCATTAACTAAACTCAACCGTTAACAGCAAAGATACCAGACGATCACCAAAGTCGCAATGGTTACAGAGCCGCTTTGTGGCTAATTATATTTTATTCCAGTAACAAAATAATTGCATGAGTGAAGAAATTACAAAATCAAAATTATAGTAATGGCGAAAAATTCGCCAAATTAAAATAATTTTATTGGTAAACACAAAATCTACGTTTTAGGTAACATGTTTTCATGGGATTTACAGTGTGAATGAAATTTTCAACAGAAGAGTTAGGGTGAAATAAAAAAAAACGGTTAGCTAGTGGTGACTCTAAGTTTGTTTTTTGGAATTTCGCACAAAGCGACTCGCGGGCTATCTGTGCTAGCCTTCCCTAATTTAGCAGTGTAAGACTAGAGAAAAGGCAGCTAGTCATCACCACCCACCGCCAACTCTTGGGCTACTCTTTTACCAATGAATAGTGGGATTAACCGTAACATTATAACGCCCCCACGGCTGGGAGGGTGAGCATGTTTGGCGCGACTAGGGCGCGAACCCGCGACCCTCAGAAATACGAAGCGCACGCTTTAATGCTCTAGGCCATGCCAGGCCTATAGGTATATGGTGACTCTAAGACTCGGGAACAAGTTTTTAAACTTCATACTGGATAAGATAAGTAATATACAAAATGAGTTGTTACTGACCTATTATTCGGTAAAAGAAAATCAACACACACACACATGTATATATGCATATACAAATATTTAATATAAATCTAATTTCAAAGTTTCCATTTAATGCACTTTAAATATCAATTGCACTTTTTTTATAGTTACCTATTAAGTTTCGTGAGGATTCCTTTCATTTTGAACACAATCACCATTTTTAATAGTATTTCAGCTAAACGTACCTGCCCGACATGGCCAGGGAGGTAAGGAAGTCGAATCGTAATCCAAGAGTCACGGGTTCGAATCCCTGCCACACCAAACATGTTCGCCCTTTCCGCCGTGGGGTGTTATCATGTCACATACAATCCCACTATTCGTTGGTAAAAGAGTAGCTCAAGAATTGGCGATGGGCGCGATGACTACCTGCCTTCCCTCTAGTCTTACACTGCTAAATTA
The DNA here is from genome assembly GCA_011833715.1 of Carcinoscorpius rotundicauda. NCBI lineage: Eukaryota > Metazoa > Arthropoda > Merostomata > Xiphosura > Limulidae > Carcinoscorpius > Carcinoscorpius rotundicauda. The sequence goes on from CM022395.1 coordinate 92,865,065, forward strand.
GGGACGACTAGCCCAGATAGCCCTCGTGTAGCTTTGCACGAAATTCAAAACAAAACCTTAATGTGTCAGTACCTTCAAAATCGTTAAGTTCCACTCTTTCACTTACTGGCATTTTTCAAGCTAACTGATCGAGTACCCTCTATTAGACAAATACACGTAGACCTATTCACAAGTTTATTGGTCAGCGATAAGGTAGTGTTGTTGTGCCGTACTTGTAAAGTAACGAGTGTAACAACAGGTAACGTTGTTAAGATTAATAAATGACGTTTGGCATCAACTTCGTTCCCAGATGAAACTTGTGTACAGCAATGTTTATATGAACACGTTTTAGTCGCTGAATAACACAGCGTTAGGCTATTTTGGTGCTGATAATAGAACAAAGTGTTTGATACGCATAGTAATGAACTTGACAAAACAGTGTGGCTACGGTACATGTAATCAGTCTTTGTTACTTACAACAATCTGTAAAAATCGTACGTTTTCACCATAATTATATCTCTTTTTATATCTACACTGGAATTAAATTATTACAAACGTTCTTGATGTGGTACCTGGGTCTTCTTTGGGAACTGTCACTGGAGGTTATACTCTTCATGGTGAGTGCCAAACTTGGCTATCTTAGCTATCATTTGGACATGTTTCCATTTTGAATGTGACACTGAGTTAATTCGTTTTTCGAATTGTTCGTTGTTTTTTTATTTGATTTATGTACAATCAAAACTGGCATTTTTATTAATCTGTTCCATCATATACACCACTGTTGTTATTTGTATTCTAATGTGTGCTACAAACAGCTGTTAAAAGTTATATTATTTAAAAACATTCACTAGTTCGCATAGAAAGTTACCTATGTGTTTAAAAGCAGCATTATAACCGAAGTTCAGGGGGTCATTGTGCCAGTGAGTTCTTGAATTCAGTAACAAGCAGCTGAATATGACACGACTTAACTGAAATGTCACTTTTGCACTGGAAGCTCGTACTCGTCAAATTGACGATGAATTATACAGCACTTTTAATAAGTTTCCTCGTATTTCAGTATTAATTGGCTGCTGATTTAAAATGGGCGTACAGCAATTAATGGCAGTATTTATAATTATCGTTTTAAGTCTCGTTGTAGAGATTAATTTAGTTTTTTAAGAACTCAATTATGATGTAAAGTGAAATGAAATGTTGAGTAATAAAGCTATTACCTCCAAGAACTATATATATACAAAGAAAATATCAGGCTTGGCTCAAGATATTAGGTTGATATAAGGGCCCGGCATGGCCAAGCATGTTAAAGCGTGCGACTCGTAATTTGAGGGTCACGGGTTCGCATCCCCGTCGCGCCAAACATGCTCGCCCTTTCAACCGTGGGGGCGTAATAATGTTACGATCGATCCCACTATTCGTTGATAAAAGAGTAGCCCAAGAGTTGGCGGCGGGTGGTGATGACTAGCTGCCTTCTCTCTAGTCTTACACTGCTAAATTAGGGACGGCTAGTGCAGATGACCCTCGAGTAGCTTTGTGCGAAATTCCAAAACAAACTAACTGATAATAACTAATTTACCAACGATTGACCGTCACATTATAACGCCCTCACGGCTGGGAGGGCGAGCATATTTGGCGCCACTCGGGCGCGAATCCGCGACCCTCAGATTACGAAGCACACGCCTTAACGCGCTAAGCCATGCCAGGCCTAGTTATTATCAAAGCACATTACGACTGTGTTAAATATCTAAAATGTATATTTGATATTACAAAACTCTATCACATTTTATTAGAATCTGTTAAAATTTTTTACCGTTGTATGCTTCAGGCTAGACAGTATCGGTTTTCTTCCTAAAGACACCACAGACAGACATGTTATATACTAATAATATTAAAGAAATAGTTTTATATATTACAAATTATAGATATAAATCACAGACATATGCATGTGTGTGCACCTTTTTAAAGTGGCAATCTAGCAGAAAACCACATAGAAAAGAAGTGTTTATCTTTAACTTTTGATGTACTAAAAATGTGTGCGTACTGTAACAATGAGCTCAATAGTGGCTTTTATGTTACACTGCTTAACAATAAAAGTATAGCCTAATACTGATTTTAAGGGGATATTTCTTTTCCATGCGATTTTTCACTGGTTTGCTTCATTAAAGAGATGTGTACGTGCATGGATAAGTAATAATACCCAGTTGCATACCCTCAGGATCCGTTTGTATAGATGCAAAATTTCAAGTTTCTAGATTCTTGCTTCTTAGTTCTATGGTGGTTGCGTTATACAAACTTGCATGTGCTTTTCTGTCTGTGATTTCTATATGTAATATAAGGAATCATTTCTCTTTGTATACTTTTTTTTTGCTAGCTCACCTCATTGAAAAGATTTTCATGCGTTCACGCTAAGTAATAATACCAAGGTGTACACCTTCATGATTCACTTAATATGTGTGCAAAATTTCAGGATTTTAGGTTTTTCTTCCCCGTAGAGTTACAGCGGTAACAGACACACCTTTTATTATTACAGATATTAACATTGACGATAACTGTTGCAAAATATTTAAAGTTACGATTCGCTACTTTTTTGTCAAACATTGTTTCGATTGAAATGTATTACAATCCTACTGAATATGTTTATTGGTATATTTTCCAGTCATATACATATCTATAATTTAGTTTTGATGTCTCAAAGTTTTGCGATAATCAGGAAACCAAGAAAACATGTTAATGAATGACTTTATAATGATCAGCTGACTCAAAGTTTTGCGATAATCAGGAAACCAAGAGAACATGTTAATAAATGAGTTTATAATGATCAGCTGACCAACAGGAACATGTCCATATTGTATTTCTAACATGGAACTGTCAATATTGTGCCACTGTGATAATCAGCACGTGAACAGAAAAATGTCAGTTGATTTTCTTGTTTTAAAAAACTTTCGCGAATTAAAAAAATATATGAGCATAATGTTCGAGTTCTCGTTTTATCGAGAACGTTACAAATATCACATCTTTACATAATTACTTATCAGCTCGTGAAAAATATGGGAAAGAGAAAGTGATCAAATATTTGAAATATACTGAGTGAGCAAAAGTTTAATAGTGTCATTAACAGCAACAAAATATTACTTATTTATATAGTAATTTGACACGCACGTGATTAATCTGTTCCACTTTCGAATCGTTACTTTCTTGGGACTGACAGAGGGCAGACGGAATAGTTACAATACAAGTATTCGGATTGGCAGCGAAAACTGGTAAATGGAAACAGTCATGAAATTGGGTCATGTAGATGTGCTCTACAAATCTCCCTGAACAAGAAACAAGACTCGACATAAGATCCCCCATATTCAAATGGAGAAAACTTACGAACAAGAAAGGAACTAATACAAATAATTCTACATGCATCACTTAAACAAAGTTGAATCATACGATCACTTTTCGCCGAAAGTCAAGGTCAACACTGAGAAAATCCGGATGACTAGAATTAAATGGGAATAAAGACAAACGTGTTAATTATACATATTTATGCATATATAAATATGATATCCAGTCTACTAAGAACCTAAATACTTCCTTCTCCAATAATAGTGTTTTGTGTTATGGTCCTGGTCATCAACCTCATTTAAGATTTTATATTTTTGGGAAAGAGAGCAAGTCTCTACGAAGCTCTTGGATTTTAACAAATAAATATGTATTAATATATGGCTCGGAGTGGATGGTACAGCAGGATTAAAGCAAAGAAAGTAACGGTGTGAAACCTGTGTTTTATTGTTAGATCCTGACTCAGGATCATTTCATTACAGGTCCCTCGGTCGGACAGCGGGAAGTTTACGAACTTGTAAATCTTGTAAAGAGGAAGGAGGGGAGACACAGTAAACTGTGCTATAATGAAATAGTATTTTTATAATATCTGTCCGAAGCTACAAAAAATGGGCTATCGTGTTCTATCCACTATGGAGAATCGATCTCCGGTTTTTAGCATTTTAAGTTTAACTTGTGACTGGAAGCGTTGGATCGAGTTATACTTTATAAGAATCTGTTCCATACAAAGAAAGTATGTACTTGTGGTGTATATTACTCGTACATTACCTTGATTGTATGCTTAAATATTATATATTACTTATTATTATTGTTGTGACCTGTAACAACTATAAATTTCTTGGAAAAATATTTGAGATATACTTGTATTTTTTTCAACAGTTTGTATCACTAGGGGAAGAAAATAAATTATTCTGGATTTTACAGACATTTACTTCGTCCAATGTAACGAAGTAAATAAATTGTTCAAATGTCATTTAATTCCAACACACCTCTTGACAACTGGTACTATATTCACCTCTTGACAACTGGTACTATATTCACCTCTTGACAATTGGTACTATAATCGAATATCTGCTTTAGAATACTTTGGTACTCTTGTGTTGCTTTTGTAGATCAACATCTTTATGGATTTCCTCGTGAACTGTTGTAACGGAGATTCTTGTTACATCTGTAATGGCCATTTGTGTTCTTATGACACTTGTGATAATAAGTTGTTTGATTTTACCTATCTCCAGTGTACAATCATTAGCCTTTTGTGGAGTTGCCTTTCCTTGCTTTATAGATATGGCCCAAAATTAAAAATAATCTCTTTCTTTCAACATCTAAAATTAGGTGCTTGTGCACTTTTATAATAACGAATATGTATGTGTGTTTGTGTTTTTTGTTATAACAAAACCACATCGTGCTATCTGCTGAGTCCACCGAGGGGATTCGAACTGATTTTAGCGTTGTAAATCCGTAGACTTACCGCTGTACCAGCGGGGATCTAACGAATATTAGAATTTTACATTGGAGTATTTACTATTGTGATCCTCCTAGAATGGACCAATTTTAGGCGCTGAAAATCTCTTTACTTCAACTGCTAAGCAAGGTTTGAACCTGTGTAGCAATAGGCATAAAAAATGATCAGGTTTGAGGTGATTGAATGTGCAGGTTGTTACCACAGTAACATCACTTTGGTTCAGCTGTAAATCCATATTTGGCCTGTTTCGCTGAACATTGGATTTCAATGCGTGCTTGACATCAACGTAATTATATCGTGAACAATTCTCTGTACACAATGACACTACATTCATTTTTATAACCAACGTTTAAGCTCCTCCAACAAATTAAAAAACAAACACTCTTGAGCAAGTGTTTCGTTTAATGGGAGGTTAAAAGTTAAGGTACTTGTGTAAATATAATTAAAGGGCTTAAATTACCAACCTTTTAAAGTACATAATTTAAAGTAGAGTTTTAAACTCGTCAAAGAAATTATGCTTTTGCCCCTCCCCCCATGTACATGAATAAAAAAAATTCAAGATGCTTAGTTCATCAACAATTAGTTGCAGTACGTGAATAATTCGACTACTATTAAACGTATTAACACATGTAGTGTATTAATACATTACGCCATAAATCCACAAGCATATAATGCATTGATACATCAGGTCGATAAATCCACAAGCATATAGCGTATTAATAGTGTATAAATTTATAAATCCGCGAGCATGTATCGTATTAATTATTAATAAATTATGTGGATAAATCCATGTAGTGTATTAATATATTATGCGCATAAAGCAGAAGTATATATATATATATATAGTGGATTGGTAAATTAAGAAAATAAGTCCATAAGCATGTAGTATATTAAACCACTACTTGAATAAATCTACCAGCATGTAGTGTATTAAATCATTACGTAAATAAATTTACCAGCATGTAGTGTATTTTTACGTGGTTATATTCATGGGCATATGTTATATATTTTTCACACTTAGTGAATAAATCATAGGCATACAGTATATTTCGTAACATTACTTACGTAATTAGGTAGTCATATAGCGCACGTTATCTAACATTGGAAATATATATATAAACACCAAGACATGTATTTATTGGACAAGCTGATTTAGTTTAAGGTAACACGCATGCAAAGAAATCACATACGGAACTGTATGAAGGCTTCCTTGTAAAATACAAAGACCTATACAGTAACAATTAACAAACACTGGCTTTAAGATCTTACTTATATGAGTTATCATGTGAAAAGTATTGAGTATTCAAAGTGTCATGTATGAAATATGTCTTATTTGCTGTCAGTAATTCTAAATTCAAAGACAACATGAATCCCAAAACCATGAATACATTTTTAGATAAACGATGAACACGTGAGCTACCGTATCCATGCGGTGTAAACGTGCTTTGTTAAGCCGTATTTGACGCGGAGGTAAATTTCCATGGCGTCCTGAGAAGAAACTCATCTGGACCGCGGCGCCCCAGACACGTTGGAGCCCATTCAGTTCAGCCGGTATTGACAGAAGCCGTTGAGACAAGATGCAATGGGAAATAGATAATTTGATTTCAGATCAGGTCCAGGGTTAAATGGTTCGCAACGTGGGCTATTAGCGGCTCGACTGAAGTTAGATTTTTATTTTCATTTATTGTGGCGTCTTCTTTGTATGAGCGCACTGTTCTTTCAGGAAATAATTTAAATTAAACAGCTCTATAAAGTTTGTACAACAAACGTTTATGTGTACATCCATCCATCTAGACGATGAAGAAAGGTGATCGCAGGGTAAAAGCATGAGTAATACGTCAGTCTGCACTTATCCTTCCCATCCAAGCGCTTCTGACACAGATGGTCCAACATTGATCTGATTCTAACCCCTGCCGCTAGCTAGGGACGAAGCGACATCGTGGCGCCAAACTCCGACGCCAAGAAACTTTATCCACTCGCCTCGTGGCCGTGCGCAGAGAGCAAGTAATCAAGATCGGTCTATCATTACTTTCTGCCACAGAGAAAAAAAAAAGGTGATTATCCATAAGCCATAATGCGCATCAGACTTAGCATAAGTAAATGCTTCCCCAAGCATAGAAGTCTACTCTATAGAAGATAGCATCAATCAGTTGAAGAAGCCTTGAGGCCAGCCTTTTAAAACACGTATTATCGGAACACCGTATTAATCAGCAACATACATATATATAGATTTTGTTATAGTTGCTTATTGTCTACGAACCTCGTATAGCTACGTAATAGTACCAAAAACTGAAGAATCACAGTGTTGATGTTCTAAAGGATATATCCTTGTTGAAAAATATTTAAGGGTTTCACTTCCTACACACTTGGAGACTAAAATCAGAACGTCGACCGATTAAGACGTAATGCAACAATAAATTAAATATATATATCAATGAAACACATCCAAAGGACTAGATATAAAATTTAATGTAAGCCTAATATTAGCATCTGATAACAAGCAAGTTAATAGAACTTGTGCTTCGCCAGGATGAAAAACACGTTTGTATTATAACAAGACTTCTAAAATTCGTGATGTGGAGAAACACACTTGAAGCACAAATGTATTCTAAAGACGGCTAGTATGGGTATTAAAACTTCAATTAAAGTACAGAACAACGTTTCGACCTTCTTAGATTATCTTCAGGTTGACAAAGAGAGTTAGGTACTGACCGTTGCCGTCTTAGAGACGAGAGTGTAAACTGGTACGAGATTTTAGGGGGCGTTGCAGTTAAATATTAGGTTAACAAATAAATATTTAGGTTAATAACTTAAGAGGGTCGAAACATTGTTTTGTACTTTATTTTAATGAAAGTTTTAATACCTATACAAGTTGTATTTAGAATACAAGACTTTTAAAAATACTGTCTGGCTTGCTAACCAGTCAACAATGTATGAAATAATTAGAACTTTCAGAAACGTTGCCTGAAGAAAGTCAGTGACGTCAGCTATTTAAGTCGTTATGCATGAAGAGTTTTGATTTACAGAAGCTGGCTTGCTGTGGTATCTATGGTTAAGTTTGTATAATATCTACAAGGTGGCTAACTGTGGTATCTATTGTTATCTTTGTTTCAACCCTACAAGGTAACTTACTGAGGTATTTATTGTTATTTTTGAACAAAAGCTACAAGGTGAATTACTTTGGTATTTGTTGTTATTTTTGAATAAAAGATATAAGGTGAATTACTTTGGCATTAATTGTTATTTATGAATAACATCTACAAGGTGATATACTGGGGTATTTATTGTTATGTTTTTACGAACTCTACAAGGTGACATACAGCACTATCTATTTTTATGTGTGTATAAACTCTACAAGTTTTCCTCCATGCATAGAAAGAAGTCCACTCACTAAATCGCTATATTTTAAAAATCATGTACTTGAAATGTGTGTGAGGGCCTGGCATGGCCGAGCGCGTTAAGGCGTGCGCTCGTAATCCGAGGGTCGCGGGTTCGCGCCCGCGTCGCGCTAAACATGCTCGCCCTCCCAGCCGTGGGGGCGTATAATGTGACGGTCAATCCCACTATTCGTTGGTAAAAGAGTAGCCTAAAAGTTGGCGGCGGGTGGTGATGACTAGCTGCCTTCCCTCTAGTCTTACACTGCTAAATTAGGGACGGCTAGCACAGATAGCCCTCGAGTAGCTTTGTGCGAAATTCCAAAACAAAAAAATTTTACTGAAATGTGTGTGTGTTGCTTCTATGCTTTATATCATCTATGTAACCAAAGCATGCTGTATAAAACTGATTGGTTGGCCAGTAACCTCCAGCCATTTCTGTGTGAATTCAGAATCTCTAAGTTGCGAAAATTCTTCAATATTTGCCAGAAATTTTTATTAGCCTTTCAGTTATCTCTCTTTTTCTTTTCTGTTTTTTTTTCAAATACGAAATTTATAACTTCCTGTTTTGATGATCACGTAAACAAAAGAAGTGATTCGTCTGTCAGATTAAACGTAAAGTAGTATGTTCACAAGAACTGCTGCAAGCCTTAAGACACATGTATAACAAACAGTTTCGATAAACAAATTGATGCAAGCCTTAAGATACATGTATAACAAACAGTTTCGATAAACAAATTGATGCAAGCCTTAAGATACATGTATAACAAACAGTTTCGATAAACAAATTGATGCAAGCCTTAAGATACATGTATAACAAACAGTTTCGATAAACAAATTGAAGTGGTGCATCAGAAGTTTGCTTGACAGGTTTTGCAACATCGTAGTTTTCCTTTCTGTTCTGTTAAAATAAACAGTGTAAGGATGTTTCATTTAAAATATCGTATGGAATTACAAAACAAAAAGTAGTTTATAAAATGGCCGTTTTAAAAAAACTCAACATACTTACAGTTTCCTCTCAACTAAGGCCGTGACTTGAATCTCAAGACGGCTGACACGGGTATTAACATTTCATTAAAATAAAGTAGAGAACAATATTTCGACCTTCTAAAACATGAAGATGAGTTAAGAAGATCAAAACCATTTTTATTAATCTGAAGATTACCTAAGAAGGTCTAAACGTTGTTTTCTACTTCATTTTAATAAAAGTTTTAGTTCCCATACCAACCGTCTTGAGGTACATTTTTACTTCAAATGGGTTTTTGGTTATCACGAAAGTTTGTTGTTTTTGTTTAGTTTTTTGAATTTTGCGTAAAGCTACACGAGAGTTATCTTTGCTAACCGTTTCCAATTTAGCAGTGTAAAACTAGAAGAAAGGCAGCTAGTCATCACCACCCACTGCCAACTCTTGGGCTACATTTTACCAACGAATAGTGAGATTGATCGTAACATTATAACGCCCCCATGGCTGAAAGGATAAGCATGTTTGGTGCGACGGGGATTCTAACTCGTAACCTTCAAATTACGAGTTGAACCGCCTAACCCACCTGGCCATTTCAGGCCCATCACGAAAGATCACGACTTGTTTATTAACTATCCTTGTGAGGTCTCCTTCATATTTTTACAATAAGTTTAGCATTATTTATAATGGGTTTAAAGTTTCCATAATATTTCCAAAGTGGCACAACAGGATGTTTGTGGACTCCTACGGCAAAGAATGGGTTTCGATACCTGTGAGCGGCAGAGCACAAATGGTCCATTGTGTAGCTTTGTGCTTATTTTCAAACTTTCAATCAATTTTTATAATACCTTTACAGCGTTTGCAATTATTTTAATGTTCCCATAATAAGTTTAACTTTTTTCAACGTACTTCATATCTTAACAAGTTTGACATTGTTTATAACGAGTTTAGGATTAACATGTTTAATATTCTTATAACAAGTTTAACATCCTTTAGAATAGTTTAATACTGTAACTCCCTGTCACACCAAATATGCTCGCCATTTCAGCCGTGGGGGCGTTATTATGTGACTATCAATCCCACTATTTGTTGATAAAAGAGCAGTCTAAAGTTAGAAGTAAGAAGTGATGACTAGCTGCCTTCCCTCCAGTCCTACACTGCTAAATTAGGGATGGCTAGCGAAGATAGCCCTCGTGTAGCTTTGCGCGAAATTAAAAAAAAAAGCAATATCATAACTTGTATTAATCAAAACTATAATAAACAGTTTCAATAAAAAAGTATGCACTGTCGCTTGCTTCCGTGATATCGCTGTTTTTTTGTTGTTTTTTGAATTAAGCACAAAGCTACACAATGGGCTATCTGTGCTCTGCCCGCCACGGGTATCGAAACCCGGATTTGAGCGTGTAAGTCCCCAGACATACCGTTGAGCCACTGGGGGACCCGTGATATCGAGAAAGCATTCGACACTGTATGGCACGATGGTCTAAGGTTCTGAATGAGTGAAATGGAACTACCGCGTGGAATTATTTGTTAGTTATCTAACTGTTTGAAAAGTAGAAAGTGTAGAGTAAACGTAGAGGAAACTTTCTCGGAGTTCTTCACTCCAGAAGCTGGCGTCCCTCAAGGAGGGGTGGTTAGCCCTATTCTCTTCTCATTTCGCAGATGATGTGGCTGTCTGGAAAAGTGCCGCAACAACTACGATAGCAGCCACGAACATACAACCACAATTAAATAGAATTAGTGAATACTGTAAAAAATATAGAATAAAAATAAACACAGCAAAAACACAACTCGTAGTCTTTACGAAATTGACAAAATGCAAAAAGCAACAGCCAGAAATATATATGAATGGTACACTGCTTCAGACTGCCCCATTCGCAAAATATTCAGGTATAACCTATGATTCAAAACTAACTTGGATCAATCATATGAACGAAATTAAAAATAAAGTCTGGCGAAGAACTACCTATGCTAGGAGTCTAACTGGAAAAGACAGTGGAGCGTCTACAGATAACATACTAAAAATCTATAAAACATGTATTAGACCAGTAATAGACTATGCAGCTCCAGCATGGATAACTGTAAGCAATAAAATAATTAAAACCAAACTACAAACAATCCAAAACACACTTCTCACAACTGCATACAGAGTTCAAAGTACAATATCATTTCAATTCATACACAAATACTTGAACATACCAACCATACCAGATGGACTCCTACATATTACAATAACGTACTTTGATAAAAATTGGATGAAAAATGAATTACTATGCGACCTTAGATATGAAAGACCTCATACATGATGAAGTTACTCGTAAACATCTCTCCCCAGTCAATTTGTATTTTAAACATAAAAACAAATAAAAAATAAAAATAAATAAATAAAAATAATAAAAATTAATTGAGAAAAAAGTGCCACCAACAAACCTGACATTCTGCTGACAGAGCAAAATAACAGCCATATATGTAACACAATACATGGACATTGTTCTGAAAAGGATCAGAATAATATTGAGTCCACTCTGACCTAAAAATAAGACCACATAAATACGGGGAGGAGGAAGAGGTCAAAGAGAACCTGACCCTCCAGGGTATGAACATATCATACCTAAACACCGAGAAAGTGAGAGAGGGAACTTGTACACAGTATTTTCTAAACATTTGATGCTGATAACTGTTTCAAATAATTTTATAAAAATATCACCTGTTTTTCATTAGTTTTTCAGGTTGATGACACACTACACTTACAAGGTTAAACATTTTTATAATAGGTTTATTGATGTTGTTGGTCACTGGTAGCAATGAACTACCGGAGAACAGTAATTTTTTATATTTTGAAAATAAGTTTAACAATTTTGCTTAATACATTTCTTTGTAGTTAACTGCAAAGCTACACAATGGGTTGTTTGTGCTGTGCCCATCATAGATATCGCAACCCAATTTTAAGCATTATAAACATTCACATTTAATGCTGATCCATTGGCTATCTCTTTCAACCCACAGGGAAGAAGAAATAAAGCTTTTTCTAACAACCTCGTATTAACTTTGTTTATAAATTTGCACACCAGGTACTTGTTTTATTGGAAAAAATAAACACGATAGATTACTTTATCAAACAACCTATTATGTTTAAAACCGTCATTTAAATGTAACTTGAAAGAGAAGCAAAATAGGTAATGGATTTTAGAAGAGGAGTATTATTATGATGCATACATTTCGCCCTATTAATTAATCTTTGAAAAGCATAATTCTTAAAAAAAAAGTGAATGATTTGAAGTTTACCGCTTAAGTAAAAAAATTGATAATACCTGAGGTCGAGAGTAAGCTAAAACCAACTCGTGTAATCAATTGTCCGGCAGGCGCCACTTGGTCTTCTTCTAAATGGTCAGCTTAATACGAGCACTAATTTTCTCTATGCGACCAGTTAGTTGCGCAACATTTCCTACAGAGTGACACGCCCCCAAGATTATATATGATTTTCATTTTATTTCTTTCCAAATGTTATTTTGCTTATGTATTCGTTACTACAATGGCCACTATAGAACAACTGTCTAAATCAGTAACACGTGCTGAACAAATGATGCACCAAGTTAAAAACAAAAAGCTAATTCGTCCAATTTCGAGTAAGTTGTTTCGTGAGAAAACGTTGGTTGGGGTGGTTCTACAATGTATATATAAACTATATTACAAAAATGATATTTTTATCATATACAGACTAATAGTTACAGGCGAAGGAATAAGTTTGAACTAGAAAGCGACATTGACAGTTTGGCCACCTTATTTTTTCTATGTTCAATGGCGGATCTAGAGGGGACCTGACTCCCATTTGAATGACAGCAAAATATTTTTTAATGTATTTGTGGAATCACCATGACCATCTTTGGTTTGTATCCGTTTGGTAATATAATTACTTCAGCCATATGTAAATATAAGCTGTATAAGAGGAGGGAAGGCTAGTGAAGCCAATACAATCCCCTCCTCATTAAGCGATCGCGAATCCATTCGCGCTCTGTTGTTTCCCCCTCCCCATTTCGATCAACTCTGGATTAGCCACTGATGTTGATAAATAAACTACCTTCAACTACTGTACACTTGCTTGTTTCATGTTAAGCACAGAGCTACACAGTGGGCTATCTGTGTTATGCTCAACCCAGATTTAAGAGTTATATGCCTTCAGGTTTACTTCTGAGCTACTGGAGGAGTTGTGCCATTTCCATTCAAAGGGGTACTTAGTTACTAGGTTGCGTGACCCCAGTACCCCTTCTTGGTTCCGCTAACTATGTCAATAATATGTGGTGATACTTAAATTAAGATATCTAATATGTTTAAACACAGAAAATTCAAACAGTAATCTGTTTAAAATAACTCTATCGTGTGATTAGCTGGGTGTAGCCACGTGATAAGTGTACCCAGACTGTAAATCCTATGGTCTTAGATAAGCTATTTATTTGTCGATAAAAGGCACCTCGCACCTTCGGGTTGTGAGTGCGCTATTAAATCGAGCAGCATTCTTTTAGTTTATAAGTTGAAAAAAAGGAACAATTAGGTGTACACAGTCCTCATGTAGCTGCGTGCGAAATTCTGAAACAGACGTGTTAAACATCGCAGTTAATGGAAAAGGGAAACAACAAAAATAATGAAAGGATTTAATATCGTTCATCAGACATAAAAAATATTTATGGTCAAAACTGTACTTCTCAGCTATTGGCGTATTCCATATATAACAATTTATCGATCGAATCGTTTCATAACATAACTAATTTCCCAAGATAAAACTTTCAATAAACTCTCAAATTTCAAAGCAAGTATGTTTAAATAACGTTATTAATTCTTATGTTTTAGTATAACTAATTATACCTTGACAAGCATCTTATATCTTAAGTCTAGGTGTAACTAAGCTTGTTTTGGATGAAGTTCTTAACTGTTTCAATGGAGCTATTAACTTTCATCAAAGTGACCTATATTTTCTCAACTCTTATTAAAGTTCATTGCAATTAAGTATGTTTTGCTAAATTAATTATCTAAGTCAGTGTAAAACTATTATTTAACGTAGAAACATTGTAGCTGGGAGTAAACGGAATTTCAATATATCAGGTCATCCCTTTAGTAATGTCCGATTTTCAGTTCAGAAAAATATAAAGGATTGTAAACACTTTTAATGTTATTAAATCAATAATGTATGTTTCGTTATTATTAATTACTTCCTGTTAATTATTCATAAGCTTCTGAATGCCACTTCTATAAAATTCTTTGGTTTGTTTGTTTGTTTTTGGAATTTCGCACAAAGCTACTCGAGGGCTATCTGTGCTAGCCGTCCCTAATTTAGCAGTGTAAGACTAGAGGGAAGACAGCTAGTCATCACCACCCACCGCCAACTCTTGGGCTACTCTTTTACCAACGAATAGTGGGATTGGCCGTCACATTATACCGCCCCCACGGCTGGGAGGGCGAGCATGTTTGGCACGACTCGGGCACGAACCCGCGACCCTCAGATAACGAAGCGCACGCCTTAACGCGCTAGGCCATGCCAGACCCTAAATTCTTTGGAGAAAAAACATATAGAGAGGGTAGTTTTGACATCTTCATGTGTTCCAAGTTCTTTTTCATCAAGATAGTTCCGCAAAATTCGAAATAGATGATAATCAGATGAGGAAAAATCTGTAAAATAAGGAGGATGTGGAAGTTTTTCCCAGTTTAGCTTTTCAATCTTTACAGATGTGATCCTTGCTGTATGGAGCCGTGCATTATCCTGGTGTAACACAACACTTTTACGACTGATCAAAGCAGGCCTCTTTTCTTTCAGTGGAACATTCAAGCGCTCTAGCTTTTGACAATAGAAGTATGATGTAATCGTTACATTGAATGGTAGCAACTCAAAGTGGATCACACCAGCAATATTCCAACAAACGCTTATCAAGACTTTCCTGGAGTGAAGATCCATTTTGGGCTGTACTTTAGCCAGTTTACCTGCACTGAGCCGTTGTCTGCAGCGCTTAACGCTTTACAAAATATCCATTTTTTATCTCCAGTCACTAACCTGCCCAAAAAAGGTTCACGAGAGTGCATAGAATTGCAAATGTCTACTATTGCTCTAAGCTTGGATTCTGTCAAATCATGGAGGACCCATTTTCCAAGTTTTTTCACCTTTCCAAGCTGTTGAAAATGACGGAAAACTATTGAATGGGTTAAATTAAGCACCTTTGCTAGTTTTTCAACTGTTACAACACAATATTCATCAAGCGCAGCTAACAGAAAGTCATCATTAAACTCAACAGGACGACCTGAATTTGGCGCATCACTCAAGCTGTAGTCACCTGATCTGAACATCTGAAATCACCTTCGACATTTTCTTTCATTGAGAGACATCGCACCATAAACGAGTTGAATGTTTCGTGTAATTTCTGCGTTTTTAAACTCATAAAGCATTATATGCCTAATGTGCTCCTCAGACACATCCATCTTCATAAGGGTTTACTTAATTAATGATCTGAAAACGTATAGTTGAGTTAGTTTCTTTTATTTGTCTGATCACTTTTATACATGTCCTACTACATATTTTAGTCATTAAAGCCTTCTACAAAGACAGAAGTAATGATGCACTTTTTGTATTAGATTTTCAATTTTCGGACACTACTTGTGGGATGACTTGAAACATGAAACATAACATCACAGCTGAAACTTGTCCAAATTTGAAACACTGTGACGCAATATCTATTGTTTCAATTTCAAAGTATATTTACATGAAGCATAATTATATTTATAACAGCTATAATCGGTAACTGTTGAGTTGGGTTGGATTAGTTGTAGTTGAATTAATCAAACTTGTTATCAATGAGCTCTATGACGTCATACGCTTTCATGACGTCATGTTTCATTTCATTCGAGATTTGGACGCATGTCAGATCTAGCTTAATATTTTTTTATTTGGCTTAAAAATTTCTGTGAAAACACAAAAAATTATAAAATAATAAGTAACCCTTTGCCTTCAGAAAAATATGTTATTCTAACGGCTTAGCCTTTTTTATACAAATCTTTATTTCTGACTTCGTTATGACAACATTGATCTCAGGTCAGCATGTTAAGGGCCCCCCAGTGGCTCAGCGGTATGTCTGCGGACTTGCACGCTAAAATCCGGGTTTCGATACCCGTGGTGGGCAGAGCACAGATAGCCCATTGTGTAGCTTTGTGCTTAATTCAAAACAACAACAACAACAGCATGTTAAGGTATGATGTTAAGACTCAAGTGCTTGAACGAGTTTTCATTAAAAAGCTATTTTGTGTCCGTGAAAATACTCTTAAAGTGCCAAAGACATAAGGTTATGTTTTTAGACAAACTAATAAT
Source organism: Carcinoscorpius rotundicauda (assembly GCA_011833715.1). Classification (NCBI taxonomy): domain Eukaryota; kingdom Metazoa; phylum Arthropoda; class Merostomata; order Xiphosura; family Limulidae; genus Carcinoscorpius; species Carcinoscorpius rotundicauda. The sequence continues at coordinate 92,881,507 of CM022395.1, forward strand.
TAGTTGTCGCCCTTATAATGGATAAGTGGCTGAATATCCAACTTCCAGTATTTCAAAAGAAAGTGTTTGCAATCAAATCCAAGGAAAACTACATTTCGTTCGTTTGTCCATCAGGACACAAAGGTGCTCTTATTGCTTCATATCGTTTCAGCTACCGTATTGCTAAAACAGTTGAAGCTCATACAACTCCAGAAGATTTAATAAAAACCATGAGTAAAATATTTGGTAGATTGCACGATTGTTGAGAAATTTCTTGAAAACATTTAACTCCGTACCCCTTTCTGACAACTTGGTTTCTCGAAGAATCAGGTGTATGTCAACAAATTGCTTAACGGAGTTAATTAGGAGAGTAAAAGCGAGTCCAACTTTTTCGCTTCAGATGAATGAATCAACAGACTTCGTAGGTCATGCGATGTTGCTTGTGTTTGTTCGCTATATTCGCGAAGCTGGTTTTGAAAAAGACATGCACGCTAATTTTTAAACCTTTGCCGACTCAAACAACAGGCAAAGAAATATTTAAACTGAACGAGTTATTTATGGAAGAACACGAGATGTAATAGCAGCTTTGCTTAAGTATTTGCAGTGATGGTGCTGCAGCTGTGACTGGAAACTTTGCAGGCTCGGTGGCGCGCAAAACAAAGAAAAACCCTGACATCGAGAGTATCCACTGTTGTCTTCATCGTCACGCACTTGAAATAAATGCCAGAATACTTAAACGAAGTATTAAGTGATGTCATAAAAATAGTTAATTTTATACAATCAAGACCACTCAATGTGAGAATCTTCAGTTTACTCTGTGAGAATATAGGAAGTTTGCATAGAAATTTGCTGCTTCATAATAAAGTCTGATTGCTTTCTCTGTAACGGCCCAGCATGGCCAGGTGAGTTAAGGCGTTCAACTCGTAATATGAGGGTCGCGGGTTCAAATCCCCGTCACATCAAACATGCTTGCCTTTTCAGCCGTGAGGGCGTTATAATGTAAGAGTTAATCCCACTATTCGTTGGTGATAGAGTTGTCCAAGAGTTGACGGTGGGTGGTAATGACTAGCTAACTTCCCTCTAGTCTTACACTGCTAAATTAGAGATGACTAGTGCAGATAGCCCTCGAGTAGCTTTGCGCGAAATTCAAAAACAAACAAACAAAGCTTGCTCGGTTTTACGAACTGTGTGAGGAGACAGGTTTCTTTTTATTTGAATGCTATTTTAAGCTTGCACAGAAATTAAGGGACGAATGCTGGATACAGAAAGTGGCTTACCTTTCGGAAGTATTTGTCTATCTAAACGAAATGAATGCTACGATGCAAGGTACCAGGACAGCATACTTCAAAGCTCAGAGTAAAATGGAAGGCTTCAAAATGGAAGGCTTCAAAGTGAGTTGAAACTTTGAGGTGAATGCATTCTTATACGACAACTTGATTGCTTTAAGAATCTCAGTGGTTTCAGTCTAGCAGCTCATATCTGATTTGTCTACAACTATTGGGGAGTACTCCCCTCTTCATTTAGAAAAATTACCGTGGATTCAAAATCCCTTTGTTGACTCTACAAATATTAACGATTTGCCTTTGAAAAGAAATAACAGCTTATCGAAATTTCAAATGATTACACCCTAAAATAAAAATTCAGCAGGAATAAATTACACAATTTCGGATTCAAATGGACATGAAATGCCTTGAAATAAGTTAGAGAGTTTTAAAATTTTTGATGCGTTTCCAGCAACATATCTTTGTGAGCAAGCATGTTCACCGTGAACAGCTAAAAAGACCAAATTTAGAAACAGGCTAAATATTGAAGATGATTTGTGTTTACAGGCATCAACCATAACTCCCAATATTGAACCACTTTATGAACAAAAGCCCATCCGAACCACTAATAAATAAATAAATACGGTGTACTTTTACTTATACACATTTTGCAAGCAGAAATGTTTGAACAAGTCAGTAAAAGTAAAATTTTTTCTTTAAATACTGATATTTTAAATAAATTTATATTCTAAAAGCTTGAAGCAAGCTTTATCTGGGGCTAGCGATTGACTGTTTCTATTTTTAGTGTATTTTTTATTAAGGCTCCATGATGTATTTTTCTTTTTGACGTGAAGCTCTGCAGGTCTAAAAAGTTTGGGAACCCCCGAGTTAGATGGAAGAGAACGTCGTATGGCTCAGCGGAATCAGTTTTTACACAACTCAAGATAGCCAGAATAACCAAGTCCAGTCTTGGTATATGTGATATTATATAGTCCAAAAGCCTCATTGTTATTTAAACTCCCCAGTGTTTCTTATACCAGCTCAGAAGTAATGTGATTATCTTGTTCGATTTTCTTTCAATTCCCCAACTATCCAAAATGAGCAATATTGTTTAAATATGCATTAGTAAAAACTGAAGAAAAAACAGTATTTAATATCCCAGCCATCTCATACTTATCAGATACTAGCCTTCCTTTGTCCCTAAAGGATTCTACATCCCTTTTAACATTTTTTTTACTCTTAATATATTTGAGAAAATCCATACTACTAATTCTTACATTTTAAGCCAACCTTTTTCTCTTACGTCCTTTTCGATGTCCTCATTTTCTGTTTGACCAGATTTCTTGGTCTTCAATAATCTTCTAATTCTCGTCCCATACCATTAAATTTAAAGTTATTAAATTTGTGATGCGTCTTTAACTTTGTTTCTTATACTCTTTGTGTTTGTTTTTGAGTTTCGCGCAAAGCTACACGAGGGCTATCTGCGCTACCCGTTCCAAATTTTGCAGTGTAAGACTAGAGGGAAGGCAGCTAGTCATCACCCCCTCGCCATCTCTTGGGATACTCTTTTATCAATTAATAATGGGACTGACTGCTACATTGTAATGCCCCCACGGCGTTTGGTACGACGGGGATTCAAACCTGTGACCCTCAGATTACGTGTCGAGCGCATTAACCATCTGGTCTTGCCAAGCCTATAAAGTGTGTTTAGGTTTTATTTCATGAGTGAATTGTCTTCTGATTTCTTGCAGAAAGCTGAAGTATATTTACTTTATTTTTGATTTCCACGAAATTGCAAAACCTAGAGTATTTTGAAAACAACCATCATGATAAGTTACTTCACTTTGTAATATAATCAATTAAAGGAGAAAATATTTTGAAAATAAGATAATAAGAATTAGTAGTTAGTGATATTAAGAGTTAAAATCCTTATAACTGGACCAGCTAGTAAACAGAAATGCTATTATGTTATTTCAGTAAATAAATGAATAAATTAAGACAAAAATCAACCATGTAACTAATTAAGTACAGTTAATTAAGTACGCTGTTTTTCTGTTCTTAATTCTAAAGACTACAATGCTCCGTTTCATCTCTTCGATACCCCATTGTTATCTATAATTTCGGCCATAAATCTAATAATATCTCCCAAGACTTTGCCAGCTGAGAAGAATTAGGTCAGTCCTAGGTCCATGTATTAAGCTAAAACTAGAAAATAATCTCTATAATTAAAATATAATGATAAAACTTAGTATCCTAACCACCTGCTCATGAGCTGAAAAGGCTAAACGTATTTAAGTTATGTATAGAGTATAATGAAGCAAGTTTTTCATCAAGCTCATATCTTCCCTAAACTAATATATTAAGTCGATATAGATTTGCAGATCAGACAGAGCGGTTATCTCCCGAGGCTTATAGAAAAAACGTATTTTCTCTCTAAGTTTACAGAACAAATAACATGGTTGTCCTCATAGATCAATTGTCAGAACAGACAGAATGGTTATCTTCTAAGGCTTCACTGAACAGATAGGGCTGTCTTTGGTCACACCTGTTTGCAGAACATACACAATAGTTTTACTTCTTGGCTGGCAGAAGAGAGAAGGTGATTACCTTCAACAGCCTACTGAACATTTCGGGTGTATGTCTCCCTAGGCCTACCGAACAGATAGAGCAGTTATTCCTCTAAGGTTGCTGAGAAGACGGAGAGGTTTTCCTGACAGATGGTGTGGAAATTTGTTCAAAGTTATAGAAGAGGCATTCGTAAGGTTAATTATTATGTAATTAGTTGAGTAGTAAATCAACTGTTGTCAATTCAAACAAAGTTCCTGACTGACATTGGTGAAATGAGTCTCTGTTATTACCAGTTTAAATTACAATAGATGTAAACTTTACATTTTGCGAAATAAAAAGAATAGAAGAAGACTACGGAAGGTCGAATAGGCTCAACATTTAGGAACAATAATCGTTCAGCCTTTACTCAGTGTCATTTGGTCATTACTCAAACTAGTTATTGAATCTTTATTTACCATCAAGTGAATAACAGGTCACTCAGCAACTAAATTATGGTCGTCTAAACTTTAGTAAGAGTCACAAAGTCGTTAGACCAACTACCTATTGTATTATGGTCAAACAGTATCTAGTTTGTGTCAGTAGGTTATTGACCCAGTTACCTATTAAATTATGGCCGTCCAGTCCTTAATTGGTGTCATAGCAGGTCATTACATTAACCATCCATTGCATTATAATTGTTCAGTTTTTAATCAAAGTGGACACATTCCAGTCATTCTATCAGGATCTTTAGGGGGTTGGTTTTTTTTGTTGTTGGCAAATAGTGACACTTTACATACTTTGAGCTACAGTCGTCCAATTTTTGGTTTCTGTTAATCAAATAAAGAAAGCTGAAAAATACCTGACTGTTATTATTTCTTGATCAGATATTCTATTCTAAACTATTAATTGTGTGTCCAATTATAATTAGTAAAACGTTAGACCGACTTAACCTGATCTGACATAACCTGATCTCACATAACCTGATCTGACATACGCTCTCAGGATCTTTTGGAAGCGGCACAGAGGGTTCGGCTTCTTGACTGTTCTATATCACCCCCACCCTCGCGTCGCGTGTTTTTCCTGTGTGTTGAAACGGTATATTATTTGTTTTGAATAACTGAGATGGATATAGAACTTTATTTTTTTAGAACAGTTTTTTAAGTTTAATTTTGCGTCAGAAAAATAAACAGGGGTAGTGTTTGGAAAATAAGTAGAGGATAGAATGAAATTTTATGTCTATTAGTTGCTTAGATTTAAATAACGACAAATTGTCAAGTTACGTCAGTATATACAATACAACTGAGCCTGAAGTCTACTGGTTTTCATTTAATAAAACATTTGAATGGTTTACAACTACCTTCATATCAAGTGCAGGTAATAATTTTTTCCTGGCTGACTCTTTTCAGTTGTCATTTTTATCCTTGTCTTTATTACCTAGACATTTTAAAGATAAACTGCTTATCATTACTAACTTTTCGGTTTCAAAGTTCTTTAGTAGGTATTCTGTGTAAAAAAAATGCTGTATGAAAGAGTGGTTTGTTCTGTGTTTTTTTATGCGTTGTAGAATAAAGAGTGCTTTTGTTCTATGATGGATGAAAAACAAAACACTAGAAGCATTACGTCCAGCAGTTGGAGTTTAAACTGACCATATGAGGTTAGGAAGTTTTAATAAAAATGAAATTCTCTTAAATGTTATTGTTTTAAAATTAGCACGTCTCTGGAAGGAGGCAATTTCGTGTTGACGAGAAACCTACTTCAAGTAAACCTGTATTCTTGAGACGACGGGTATGGGTATTCAAACTTGAATTAAAATAAACAACAGAACAACGTTTCAACCTTCTCTGTTAACCTTGAGATGACCTAAGAAAGTCGAAACGTTGTTCTGTAGTTTATTTTAATTAAAGTGCTCGTATTCATACCAGTCGTCTTAAGGGAAACAATTTGTTTATGTAGGGAACATATCTAAAATAATACCACCTGATCAAATTACAAGCTAAAAAGTTCAGATTAAATTATACCTCAGAACAGAGACATGTTTAGGGAATATATTAGAGTTATAATTCCTCGAGAACAATTTACTTTTTTCCAGATAAATTTCATAAGCAACTTGTTGAGCGTTAATGACTTAGTAATTTTTTAACTAATTCTAAGAGAACAAAATATGAAGTTATACTTTAACTAAGTTTTCAAAATGATTTTAAGTGAAACTGAAGTTAAACTTAATCATAAATGTTTCTTTTTCTTGGCCCGTGATAAAAATACAACAAATATTTCAATGGCACCAGTTACCAACACATTTATTTCACTTGTTGTCTCCTTGTTTACTTCGTACTAAAAATTTTAACTTAAGTTCAATTAATGTTTTTAGATTTAACTTATTTTATTTAAATAATAAATATTAGAAATCAGTTAAGTACAACAAAAATTAAAAACAACCATAAAGTATACAATGTGTTTCCTCTGATAGGTAAATGACATTAATTTTAATAAAGTTTTCATGTTAAAGGGCCACCAGTGGTTCAGCGGTAGCCTAAAGGCTCATAATGTTAAAAACCTGGTTCTGATACTGGTTGTAAGCATGGTAAAGGTAGCTCATTGTTGGGCTTCACGATGAACAACAAAACAAACAATTAAAATTAAGTAAAAGTTATTCAAATGATAACCCTGAAGTACCTTACTTAGTTTGTTTCATAAGTTACGTTGAAATGATAATTTTAATTTAGTAAATAGTTTTCCAGTTTAATTTAAAGACCTTTAATGAAGTATTTTTTTGTAGTTTCATAAAGTTTCGTATTATTTTACTTAGCTCGTTGGTTTGTATTTCTTACAGCAAAACCACATAGGGCTATCTGCTCAGCCCACCGGAGGGATTCGAACCCCTGATTTTGGCGCTGTAAATCCGAAGACATACCGCTGTACTAGTGGGGGCTAAGCGCGGTTCCATTGATTATTTCAAATAGTGGTATGTCTGTAAACCTATCGTAGGGGGTCCTGGTGTAGCTTTGCGCGAAATTCAAAATAAATCGAGCACTTCTGAAAAGATACTTGTTATAATCTAGTTATATTATATACTTCACTTTCATCATATACATAAATTATCCACTATGTATATATATTTATTTCACGAACATTTAATATTTTTCTTTGGCCAACAGTCTCGATACTTTCAGACCAGGATTACTCGTACAATTCATTTTTTTGTAAACACAACAAATAATTTATTTTTATGTTAAGAAGGATCTGTCCAACAAAAATAAGCTTATATTTAATGTGGATTACCAAAGCTGTGATATAAATATTACAAATATTCCTTACTCTTACTTTATTTATCATACTTATGTATATCTTTCCCCTATTACTGTAATATGTACTGCTGGAATAAGTTTATTCCAATTTAATTATTTTGATTTGGTTGCTGTTAAGCGCAAAACCATACAGTAGGCTATCCGTGCTCTGCCCACCACGGGAACTGAAACATTTCTAGTGTCATAAGTCTACAAACTTACAGTTAGAATACCAGTTTAACATATCATCAGTTTTTACACACTTACACTTTGCTATTGAACATTTCTCAAGTTACATTTCATTCATATGCATATGGTCGACATATTAAAATAACTTTAAATAGCAAATTAACATGCCAAGTGACAACCACATCCGACATACAGGCAACGTAAAATGTCAGGTATCGGAATACCTAGACATTGTCCTTTCATAGATAGTGTGATGCCATCTGAAATTTGTCGCTTTTGGGAAGGATATTGTACTTAATGGATTGGAAACCAAACTATGTGAATAAACTTGGGGCACCAAGACTATCCATAAAGGGACTTAGCTATGTCATAAATTAGGCAGATTATTGAATGCCAAAAGGATGTAGTGGTGTGCTTTAGAGTTGAGAGCCTCACGAAGGAGACTTTTACAATAAAACTTACGCTGAAGGACTATTGTCAAAAAATATCGTCATCAGAGAAATATGACTATACGTAACGACATGAACTGTAATGATTTGGTATGGCTCCAAAATCATTTCAGAAATAACATTCTCAGCTCTCGTATATATTTTTGAAATTCAAACTCAAATTCAACTCAAATTTCAATATTTCTCCAAATAATAAAAATATTAACATTTAGGTCTCATGGTAGTTCTTTAGTCACATGTGATTATTTTTTACTTTATTTAAAAATAATTACGCAGTGGTTGCTTGTAAAAATATCTACAACATAGATTTCAAATTTTAAGTTTTCTATTGCATTTTGTGCAGTTTCTGCACGTAGTATCAATTAAGGAGATGAATTGTTTTTCTTAGTCAAACAATAACATACTTCCCACTCCCAGTGGCTCAGGCTAACAACGCTAAAAATCAGGTTTCGGTACAAGTGGTGAGCAAAGCACTCACAATCCATTGTTTGGCTTTGTACTTAAAAGGCAAACAAACAAAATCAATTTGTCAGAAGGTATTCGTTGATATACAAATAGGTTTTATTTCTCGTAGTAACTCAATAACATTTATAATTCAAAAAGTTCAGAATATCACCATACAGAATCTTCATTGATGCTGCACAAAGTGATTAAATGTAAATTGTGATTAAATGAATAGAAGTTTTCTTGGTTGTTCACTATAATTAGATACTGGTTAGAAGCTTATAGGGGATGAAATGGTCATTCCAACATATCTACATCCCATTAGTTGCTGCCTCTTTGATGAACAAGGATCCGCCTTTAATTTCGAAATTGTCCACTGGCAGTTCTTTGGTTCTACAGGGGGTGAATTTTCAATCATCGTACGTACATAAGTTTATATAGACATATAATACATTGTTAGATATCTCCCGCTAACTACGAGACAAAACATACTCTCCATTTTATTAACCGACGCCCTAATATCGTGCCATGTACAAACAGCTTGATATAGACATAAAGTCAAGTTTTCGTGGAAGTAAAAACAAGAAATAAAATGTGAATTCTTCATCAGATTATACACAGTTTATTATTATATTGATTTTAATCCGGTAAGTAATATATTTTTACCTTCAGAATTATTCTCGCTTTTCAAACATTCAAATCTAAGCATATTTCCATTATTACTATTAAACAAAGTTCCAAAGGTGACTCGTTTCTGGAGTGAACAAAACAATTGTTCCATCTTTATGTTTTGTGGGTTGTCGGGTGCACAACACGTGTGTATGATACCCATACTATATTGTAATCACACTTTGCACCTTAACCACAGTATAGCATTAATAACGTACAGGGTACATTGGAAGGGCAAAACTCATTGAAAACAATAAGAAAAAATATTCTAATGTTTCGAGCATTGCAAGGCAAGAGATTTTGATTGGTAGATGGGGACTGTGGCTTGCCTTTGGTACAAATGGGGGTAGAAGGTCATGAAAATCAAATATGTCTTCTTTTATTCCTATCTAAACGGTCTTGAAAACACTGAAAATCTAAAATTAAGTACAGAAGTTTGGGGTATTACAATTATTACTTTTGTTTATATTGACCACCAATTACCTGTGTGCCATTCACTTCAAGACTTTTTTTTTCTAACTCGCAGAAAACAGTTGTGTGCCGTATATCTTGATCATTTTGTTTCTATAACTGAAGAAAGGGACACTTTGGAGTATAAGAAGAGGAAGGAAGAGGTTTAAGCTCAGCCATCCAGTCCCTTCTTAAGTCATTAAATAATGCTATAAAAATTAGTTCCCTTTTACATTACTACTGATGGTGTGATCTTATTCAGTTCACCTGTAGTAAGTTATACTGACCGTACCATACGTTGTGTTATTCAAAATAAAAACTTTAAAGTATCATATATTAAAATGAAAAAACTTATTAGATTAGGTTGTTTTGAATGAAAGTAACAGATTTTTATTTCTATTGTTACGTTGTACTGAACCATTGTTAAACGAACCACTATTTTCCCCGTTCTTTCGTGGTAACAAAAACTAAACAGGTTAAAACTTTAAACGTTGTGTAAGAACTGATGAAAACTAAACAGGTTAATATTTTAAACGTTGTGTAAGAACTGATGAAAACTAAACAGGTTAATATTTTAAACGTTGTGTAAGAACTGATGAAAACTAAACAGGTTAAAATTTTAAACGTTGTGTAAGAACTGATGAAAACTAAACAGCTGACTTTTCCAAGTCCTTATGATAAAGTTACTCGAAAGTAGATGCCTCAAATGTAGGAGAAAGATTTCGTAAAAGGTACTTCAAGATTAGAGAAAAGGTTTAGGATAAAATGCTTTAAGGATAGGGAACATATTAATAGTAGATGCTTCAAGGATAAGTGATAAACTCAGGAAAAGACTTTCCGAAAAATAGAGAAGAGGTTTAGGAGCAGATACTTCAAGAATAGAAGACACATTAGGAGTAATGCTTCAATAATAAAGAGGAGGTTAGGAGTACATGCGTCAAGGATAGAAAAGAGGTTAAGAACAGATGGTTCAGTGACAAAGAAAATACTAAGGAGTAGATGCTTCAAGGGATCTAAATGAATACCCTTTTTCAATCTGGTCATTTGAATAACAAAAAGTATGTTTGAAGTTCCAAAACATACCAACTGTTTGGTTCTTGATTATATTATCAGTTTCAAATGCTTCGTAGATGGTAATATCAGTTTGATGGAAACATTAAAATTTTATTTGAAATAGAACATTATTTTTAATACAAGAAAAACATAAGAAAGGATATTAAACTTTGATAGTCTAAATCAAAAATTGTTTAACATAAATTATTGAATAATTCAAATGAGAAGAGGGTTTTCATTTTTCTTTATAGAAAAATTATTTTCATTATGTTCCATTTGATTGATATCTGAAACAACGTGACATAGTAAGTAATTCTACAAGGCACGAATACATAAAAAACCAAGTAACGTTTGTAAACAGACTAGAGACATGCATAATTACATTTTTGATGGTTTATAACGCCGAGTACACGAGCCAGGGCTGAAACTGTATCATGATTTTGTTAGGATTTATTTTTCATTACATGGATGTGGAGCTCTGTTCTAAGTATTATACGTAGCACAAATAAATACGTTTACAAAAAGAGTTGCAGGATGCTTTCAACAGAAAACATTCATTTTTTTCGAGAGAGCTATGAGCTTTGGGGTTCATGATACTTACACTTAGAAATTGTATGTTCGTTTATTTGGAATTAAGCACAGAGCTAGACAATGGGCTATATGTGCTCTGCCCACCCGAAGTATCGAAACCCGGTTCGTAGCACTGTCAGTTCGCAGACATACCGCTGTGATACTTGGGCAGTGCAAAAGCTGTAGGTTAAATTAATAGAATCATCTGCATAGTAACAGTGGTGAGTTATGTTGTGTTTCGTATGCACTTATTTGGCCCCGCATGGCAAGATGGTTAAGGCACTCAACTGGAAATTTGAGGGTTGCGGGTTCAAATCTCCATCACACCAAACACGCTCCTTCTTCCAGGCGTGGGAGCGTTAAAATGTGCAGCCTATTCTACTAGTCGTTGCTAAAAGAGTAACCCAAGAGTTAGTGATGGATGGTGATGACTATCTGACTTCCTTCTCATTTTACACTGCGAAATTAGGGACGGTTAACGCAAACAGCTCTCGTGTAGCTTTGCGCGAAATACAAAACAAACAAATAAATGTACTTATTTCCATGTTAGCTTTCCTTGAAAAAATCTTAAATTTTATCTGGCTGTTGGTAGGACACGGAGTGCAATTTTTTGCTTGGAGTACATCGTCATGTCGAGGATATTACTCTCGAAGATTTATAGTACATTAGTAGGTGTAATATCTCTTGTGATGATCAAAATTACCAACTTTATGGTTAAAAAGCGGTTGTTAAATGCCACTGGCATGTATTCTGATGTGCGTTGCATTCTGAACAAAGTAAGTATAACCTGTTATATCTCATTTTTAACTGGAATATCAATGCGCTGGGAATATTTGTTGACCAAATTTTCACTCATTCTTGCAGGATTAATCTTTTGTGACATCATCGTTAGCTCCTTCTTAAAACATGATCGATATATTTTAACCATAGCAGCATTCATATGTTGGTCGTGAGGTCCAATCTTGGGGAAATGTTTCTTTCTGCTGTTTGAATTAATTTATTTTGTTAAAATTGGTTTCAGATATCAAAGGAAAAAAATCTATGTAAAATTAATAACAAAAAACGGTATTCAAGACTTATTAAAAATAACAAAATCTTTTTGAGTTAACTCGTAAACTCGATGTTAAGAAACGTAGTACACATGTCAAGATTTAATGACTCTGAAAAATTATAAATTGTGTGTCTCTTTGTTAGCCTGAAGATGACTTAGGAAGGTCAAAACGTTGTTCTCTGCTTGTCAACAGAAGTGTTAATACCCATACCAGCCGTTCGGAGATACATTTTTATTTCAAGTGAGTTTCTTGTCATCAAGAGATACTGCTCATTGTTGGTTCCACGTTAATTCTGGTACGTTGAATAAACTATTAAGAAAATCACATAAATAAATAACGGTTGTTTACATTAATTAAGCTCTATTTACTTTTTTGTTTAAAATATATGATAAAAAATAGTCAATAGTTCCATCTACAAAATCAGAAATATAAACAATGTGTTAGTGCCATCTGTCGTGACAACATTAAGTTAGAGTTTAGGAGTTTAAATTTTAAGTCGGGTTATACCAGACAAAATACTTTGTAGAACTAAAAAACAAAAATTACTGACCAAATATTATGTTTTTAATATAAACATCAGTGTTTACCCAATGTTTTCTGTTACAGTAATTTAACAATGTACTATTTCAATATTTCTTTGTTATTAAGCACAAATCTGCACACCGTACTGGAACCAAGCCCAAAACGTTAGCGTGATAAACCTTCAAGTTCAGAGTTACAGCTTGTTCATGAAGAGCGACTTCGTTATTAAGTTGTGAGAAAAAACAACTACATTTCACCATTTGTTTCTGACCAGTTCTCCGGGTATTTTTATTAATCAATATCATATTCTAAACCGAATAATTAAAAAAAAAACTTTGACAGATTCTAATCTTGTAACATAAGTAATAAACAACAAACTTGTTAAAAGATTATTGCCCTCTGTACTCCAAAGAAGAATAGTATATAACATTTATCATCGAGGAAAATAGCTAGAAGCAGTAATTATTTTTTATACAACTTACAAAAGTTTCTCTTAAGGTAAATCACAGAAACCTTGCTTTTGCTCAAATATAACTCCGATATGCACAGAGACAGTGCATGCCTCTAATAAAGCATACACCTTGCTTTGTTACTCTGATTTAGATAGACGCTTTCTTTAAATATTTTCAAACTACGAATTGAAACCAAAAATTTAGTTATGAATTCCAGTTAAGATAAGTAAGGGCAAAATAATTATTTTTTTTCCAAATAAACTTGCAAAATTTGACAATGTACATAGTGGTCTAATAGAATTCTGTATGTTATCCACACGCCGAGCATAGCGTAGTAGTTAGCGTGTTGGATTGTCAGTAATGTTTGCATCCTGCTACAATATATATAAGAAGTTAGCCCCCTCTTGTGAGGAATGCCGTTAGAGGACGCCACATGTGTTGAATCAGGGAGAGGTTATTTCAAAGATGATGACATCGTAGTTTCACAAATTTCTGAGGAGGAAGAGGTCAAAGTGAACCTGACCCTCCAGGGCAAAATACCCAAATACCATTGACCAAGGAACAAATTTCTACGGATTGTTTGTTAAGGCTCGAGACAAATCGGACGTTCTTTGTCTGGCTCTTGTTCAAAGCGATTTAGGCTTAAAAGAATTTAATTGAAAATATAAGAAGAGGCACTTAAATTTAATTTATATCTTATCAGGACAGCACATAACTTAAAGAACTCACAGAGGACTGCTGAAATCGGCGACAGAAGAGCGGGAAACCGCAAAGTAACAACTACGGGTCCAATAAGACCAACAAAAGAAATGGCGGGAAAAGCCGTTACGGCTGAACAAAAGACAAATGCAGGGAAGTCAAGTGAAACTGGTGGCAACAATATTAATAATTCCCTATTGCTAGCTTTTTGTAGTTTGGCAAAAAGGGAATTAAGTACCGTTAAAAAAACAAAAAAGGTAATTAAAAAAAAAGTAAAGTTAAGCGTAAGTTAATTAAAGAAATTAATTCCTCGGAAAATTCCGAATGTGAAGAAGAAGCAGTGATGGCTACTAATACTGAGGTAGAGGTAGCTACCCCTGCAATTAAAGTAGGGTTAAGTCCCGATAATGTAACGGTAAAAAACAGCAACACCAAGGATGTTGATATACCTAAACATAATAATGAAGAAAAAAATGACAGTGATCAAGAATTGGAAGATCAAGTCTTTATCACTGTCATATCAAAAAGAAATATTAAAAAAAAACCAACAACAATACAGTGGCAAAAACAAGACCACCACAATACGCAGTTATAATAGAAGGCATTCTGGGTCAATATAATCAACCCCTGCTTGCCACAGAAGTAAAGAGATGCAAACCAAATGTTAACATAGTTAACATTAAGCGTCTGCCAAGAGGGGGAGTACTTGTGCAAGGGCAAGATGTGGTCGATTTTAACCGACTACTTAAAGAATGGCCAACAGATGCCTTTAAACCTGGAAATATTAAAATCCACCTTCCGGGAAGTAAGCCGCAACCAAAAGCAATAGTGGTAAGAGGGGTTCATCAGACGATTGACCTGGGCGTAGTTAAACAGGCACTTGACGAACAGAACATACCACACACTAAGACAGAAAGAATTATTTCTAAAAAAACACAAACACCTACAAACCTCATTAGAATAGACATTGATGACAGCTACAACATTCAAAATTTAATAAACAATGGAATATTGCTCTGGTATCAAAAATACCAAGTTGAGCAATTGAAAACTCCGGCAATTGTTGTAACACAGTGTTACAACTGCCAAAGATATGGACATGTTTCAGCAGCCTGCTTAGCATCACCGAGGTGCTGCGGATGTGGCGGGGAACACCATATCAACCAATGTAAAAAAGTAAAAGAAACGCCTAAATGTTGTAACTGTGGTCAAACCCACACAGCAAATTACAAAGGCTGTGAAAAATATAAACAAATAAAGCAACGCATTTATCAGAACAGAATCAACCGAAAACAAACAGTTTACCTAAAACAGACACACCAACAGAACAGAATCAACCGAAAACAAGCAGCTCACCTGAAACAAGCACATCAACATAACACAATAAAACAAAAACCACGTATGCAGAAATGTTAAAAGGAAAAGAACCACATAAACAGCAAGTACAGAAGACTAATACACAGAACAAGAACACATTAACACAAAAACCAAAAGAAAACAACATCACCACACAAGAAACGAATATTAACACAACAGACAAAACAAGCCTGTTTTCAACAGTTTTCAAAAATGTAATAACTGATTTTATAACAGAATATACCAAACCAAACCAGACAACTAACTTTCTAGAACTACTGATCACTATCACCATAAAACACATCACACCTCATATACCCTACATTATAACTACACTAACAGGTTACATGCTCACAGCAAAATGTTCACAGTAGTGTATATCAACATCCAAGGTGCAATAGCTTCCAAGAAACATTAGATCGAAGATCTAATAGAAGAAGTAACCCCCAGATTATAATAATAAGTGAAACTCTAATATACAATAATAATAGATTTAAAATACCATATTATTCAACTATTAGAAAAGACAGAAAAAATAAAAATGATGAAAACAGAGGCATTATGCTGCTCCATAAAGTAGACTTATCTGTAGTAGAAATCAAATTAAACAGTAGCAATGAACATGTTACTGTAGATATCCTCCAATCGAATAAAACTAAAATAATCGTAGCAGGAATTTACTGCTCACCCAATAAACAATTAGATACAACTTTACTTAATAACATCTTTTCCCACAATCAAAACACTATAGTCATGGGAGACTTAAACAGTAAAAATGTTTCCTTTGGATGCCGAAGTTCTAATTCAAATGGTAGAAAATTAATACAATTTATTGATTATAATAATATAGCTTTATTGAATGATACCACCCCAACACATACATCCTATTCCACTAACACTAGTGACATACTAGATCTGTGTATGTGTACATATAATTTAAGCCAGAAATTAGTAAAATTTCAAGTGGGAAAAGATGTAGATAGTGATCACCTCCCAATTTTTTGCGTCTTCGATCTCACCCCCTATAAAAATATAACATATAGGAAAGAAAAATTTAATTACAGTAAAGCAGATTGGCAATGCTATAAACAAGAATTAGATAATCTGTTACCTAATAAAACTATTAAAGAAGTTAAAACGCATGTCGAAATGGACAACTATTGTCAAACAATCACGGATTGCCTTCTGAAAGCAGCCAAGTTAACAATACCAAAACAACACCATAAAACAACAAACAACACATGGAAACCCACCACAGAAATAATCAACCTAATAAAAAAGCGCAGACAACTGAGAAGACAGTACATGATTACAAGAAACAGAGAAACTAAAACACAAATAAACAACATTATAAATCACATCAGAACTCAAATAAAACAACAAAAACAAAATAAATGGGACAATTACTGTAATAAACTAAACGACATAACTGACCCGAAAAAATTCTGGTCACATCTTAAAAGTTTCACAAATGAAAACACTAACACAAAGAAATATCCTCCACTTGAACATAATAACACCATTGCACACACAAATAAAGAAATAGCCGAAGCTTTCAAAGATCAACTCCAAAATACATTTAAAACTCACACAGATCCAGATATGAATACAAACTTCTACAATAAAGTCACTAATCACATAGCAAACAATAAACATCAATATGAACCAATATTTCCAGTAAACATAACTGATACAAATACAAGTTCTAACACTGATTATGAAAGCACATTACTAACAAAGGAAATATCCCTACATGAAATACTAGAAGCAATAAAAAACACCAAAAACAAAGCACCAGGAGAAGATGAAATACAAGCTTTTCTCCTAAAAAAGGGCACTCCGAAATTGTTTGACTACCTAAATTCACTATTTAACTTATCGCTATCCTCAGAATATATCCCAGTTTCTTGGAAGCTAGCAAATATATTAATGTTCCATAAGGAAGGAAAACCAGCGAATAAACCAAATAGCTACCGACCAATCAGCCTGACCAGCTATGTTGGCAAAATTCTCGAAAGAATAATAAGTAATAGACTCTACACATTCTTGGAGACAACATCAAAATTACCAGAAGAACAGAATGGATTCAGAAAATTTAGACAAACGACAGACCATTTAATAAGATTAACCGAAACCATAATAGATAGTTTCAACAAAAAAGAATGTACAGTCGCTTGCTTCCTCGATATCGAGAAAGCATTCGACACCGTTTGGCACGATGGTCTAAGGTTCCAAATGAATGAAATGGAACTACCGCGAGGAATTATTCGCTGGTTATCTAACTTTCTGGAAAACAGAAAATGTAGAGTAAACGTAGAAGGAACTTTTTCCGAATACTTTACTCCACTAACTGGTGTCCCACAGGGAGGGGTGGTTAGCCCTATACTCTTCATCATGTATGTAAACAATATGCCATTGAAGGATCCAAATCATGGATTCTCATCACAGTTCGCAGATGATGTGGCAATCTGGAAAAGTGCTGCAACACCCACGATAGCAGCTACAAACATACAACCACAATTAAATAGAATTAGTGAATACTGTGAAACATATAGAATTAAAATAAACACAGCAAAAACTCAGCTCGTACTCTTTACGAAATCGACAATACACAGAAAACAACAGCCAGAAATATATATGAATGGCACTCTACTCCAAATTGCCCAATCAGCAAAATTTTTAGGTCTGACTTATGATTCAAAATTAACTTGGATCAATCATGTCAACGAAATTAAAAATAAAATTTGGCGAAGAACCAACTATGTTAGGAGTCTAACTGGTAAACACAATATAATGATCCAGAATGAAAGTCCAAACGTCCAGATCAGAAATCCAAAATTCCAGTCTAGGGGTGAATTTGGTCTCACGAAGAAATTCCGAAGTTTGAATGGAGAAGTCCAGAAACAATTCACAGTCCAATAAATTTGACGAAGTTCTTTTTACGATGTTTTTGCTGAATGTCTCAAATTTGTCGTTTTCCAACTTACCCTGGTCTCCCCTAAACAGTCCTATACGTGTTGACCTTCAGTATAACCAGTAATTCGAATGAATCGTAAAGATTGACGAAATAAAATCACAGCTTTTGTAGATCTAGCTCCAGTCACAAATCCAAGTTGAATAAACACACAGCAAACGTTGAAAAATTCTCAAACGACATCTCTTGAATCGAATGAAAACGAATGACTGACTGACTCCTCGCATCGCCGTCTGTTTATATACTAGTAGGCTTACTGTATTCTCGAACAATCGCGTAACTTCCGCAGAATTACAGAGTAATCTGGATTCGTCTCGTACAGACACCAGGCCAAAATACATTTTATTTATAGATAAATGATCAATCTACCTAATTCTAGAAATTTCTACATGAATAACAACATATTTTATTGATTTTAACTTCGAAACAATAATATAAACAGCAACAAAAATTTCCACCGATAGATATGGAAATCCAAACACGACATGGCATTTCAAGCGCTTTATACATAGCACTCTCCCCCTTAAAAGCAAAAAAAAAAAGTTTGAACTTGTGAAAACTTTTTTTGTAACTTATTATACATAACATTGAACTAAGAAACAAATTTTAGTCAACCGATAATTATAACAAAACACTGAACAACTTAATTACCGTGACAACGCATCCGCGATGATATTGTCCGAACCACGGATATGATTAATGGACACATTGTAATGCTGCAGAATAATACTCCACGTGAGTAACCTTTGATTTTTGTTTTTCATTTTGTTCACGAACACGAGTGGATTGTGGTCGGTGTAAACATTAACAATCAATGGTGAAGAACACAAATAAACACCAAAATGTTGTATAGCTAACAACAATGCAAGTGCTTCTTTCTCAATTGTTGAATAGTTTCTTTGGTGCTTATCAAGTTTTCTTGAAAAGTAACACACAGGGTGGTCAACACCATTTTGATCTTGCAACAACACAGCACCAACACCAATGTCACTCACATCTACAGCAAGCTTAAATGGTTTGTCAAAATCGGGAGCTTTGAGGATTGGAGCACTCATGAGCATGACCTTGATCCTTTCAAAGCCAGTCTGGCAATTCTGATTCCAGGAAAATTTTACATCCTTTTTAGTAAGCCTGTTAAAGGTGCAGCCACATCAGAAAAATTTGGACAAAATTTCCTATAATATCCTGCCATGCCCAAGAATCTCATAACACCTCTTTTGTTTGTCGGCTCTGGATACTCCGCTATTGCCTGTATCTTAGCTTGGATAGGCTTCACTTTACCCTGACCAATTTCATGGCCTAAATACACAATTGTTGCTTGACAGAAGTCACTTTTTAACAGGTTGATCGTCAACTGAGCCTCGGAACACCTCTCAAAGAATGCACGAATGTGACGTAAATGCTTAGACCAGTCACTGCTTACTACAAGTACATCATCAATGTAAGCATACACATTTTCTAACCCTGCAATGACATGATTCATCAACCTTTGAAATGTTGCACCAGAGTTTTTCATGTCAAATGGCATAACTTTGTATTGGTACAAACCATCGGGTGTTATAAAAGCTGAAATTTCTCTTGCTTGAGAAGTTAAAGGTACTGGCCAATAACCTTTGAGTAGGTCAAATTTGGTAAGGTACTTTGAGTTACCTACACGGTCAATACAATCATCCATCCTAGGAATAGGATATGAATCAGTCTTGGTCACATCATTGACTTTTCTGAAATCTGTACAGAACCTAACTGAACCATTAGGCTTTGGTACCAAAATACAAGGTAAACTCCAATTACTGTTTGACAACTCAATGAAATCATTTTCAAGCATGTATTGTACCTTTGACCTGATTTGTGACAATTTCACAGGATTGGCCCGATATGGATGTTGTTTTATTGGTCGAGTGTTCTCAATAATGACATCATGTTCTATGACATTGGTTCCACCAGGCACATCAGGGAACAAATGAGCAAACTCCAAAATCAAACTTTTCAACTCTTGACTTTGTTGTTGGGTTAAATTATTGAGTTTATCATCTAAGTTTGCTAATACTTGTGAGTTTTTGAGTTTAACGTGAGTGTCTGGAATACTATTTTCTATAATTTCAGGAGGAGAAAGAGGAGGATCATGATCTTCATTCACACCACTTGTCACATTCACAGGAACAGCATTCGACACATTCATTTTCTTTCGCACAAGATAGGATTTCAACATATTGATATGACAAAGATGTTTGATTTTCCTCCGATTAGGGGTAGTGATTACATAGTTTAGATTATTGATTTCCTTTTCAACTGAATAAGGTCCGAAATATTTAGCTTGAAGTGAAGAGCTTGATGTGGGCAACAAGACTAGTAAAAGATCGCTGGCCCTTTTGTCATACCAGGTTTTCATCTCTTCCTGAGAAGACTTCAGGTTTTCCCTGGCAACATTAAAAGCATTGTGCAATCTGGTTTTGAAATCAGAGACATAGTTCAACAAGCTAATTTGTGAATTATTGTCCTCCAACCATTTCTCCTAAACTAACAACTTCATGGACCACGAACTGAGTGACCATAAACCAACTCTAAAGGGCTACATCCAGTAGATTCTTGAACAACCTCACAAACTGCAAACAACAACAAGGGAACACCCTCATCCCAGTCCTTTGAGTGCTCGTGGCAGTAATTTCTAAGCATGGCTTTCAGAGTTTGGTGGAAACGTTCAAGGACACCTTGTGACTCAGAATGGTATGCACTGGATGAAACGTGATGGATGTTTAGTTCATGCATGGCTTATTGAAATAGCTTGGACATAAAATTTGAGCCTTAATCTGATTGCACAACTTTTGGAATCCCGAACATGGTAAAGAATTTGACAAAAGCCTTGAAAATGTTGGGAGCAGTGATTTTTCTCAAAGGGATAGCCTCAGGGAAACGTGTAGAAGCACACATGATTGTCAAGAGGTATTCATTTCCTGCTTTGCTTTTTGGCATTAGGCCAACACAGTCGATAATGACCCTTGAGAACGGTTCTTCAAAGGCAGGAATAGGCTGCAATGGTGTTTTTGGGAATCCCCTGATTTGGTTTTCCAGTCATTTGGCAAGAATGGCATGTCTTACAATAATCAACAACATCTTAGCGCATCTTTGGCCAATAGAAATGTCGTCGGATACGATCTAGGGTCTTTCTTACACCTAAGTGTCCTGACAACACATGATCATGAGCAAGACTAAGAATATCATTCAGATAGCATTTTGGAATGACGATTCGGTGAATAACATTCCACTCTTCATCAGCAGCAACGTCAGGAGGTCTGTATTTTCTCATTAACACACCTGAATTCTGGTAGTAACAAATAGGGACAGTTCCTATTTCATTTTCATCAACGACCAGTTGTAGAAGAGAACGAGTTTCAGGATCATTGTCCTGTTCCTCAACAAGTTTGTTTCGATGAAGAGAGTTGAAAAATGACTTGGAGTCAAACTCTTTGACGAAGAGTTTAAAATATGATATCATTCTTCCTACAGCCCTTCAGTGGCTCAGTGATATGTCTGCGGACTTTCAACGCTAGAAACATGGTTTCGATACCCGTGGCGAGCAGAGCACATATGGCCCACTGTGTAACTTTGCGATTAATTGCAAACAAATCTTCCTTTATAGAATATTTGTCTGTTTTGCCCACCACTGATACAACGGTATGTCTGCAGAGTTACAATCCTAGAATCCGGATGTCGATACCAGTGGTGAGCAGAGTGGTAGGTGTAGCTTTCTGCTTAATTAAAAATAGTGTTTATATGTGCAAATGACTACGTGAGTACTGGCGTCAGTTTGAAACCATATGGATCAAAGGTTAGCTAATTTTATTAACTTTTAATTGAAAATGAAGAAACAACAAATGTCTCACAGAACATTTTCTGGCAAAAGCTGTGAGAAGTTAAAAATGCATTCCATACTTTCACAAGCTTTGTGTACGCAAAAAAGTTTGTAAGTGTGTTTGTCACTGATCAATTCCTCATAGCCTCACATAGGTTTGTTTGTTTGTGAATTTCGCGTAAAGTTACTCAAGGGCTATCTGCGCTAGCCGTCCCTAATTTAGCAGTGTAAGACTAGAGGGAAGGCATCTAGTCATCACTACCCACCCCACCAACTCTTGGGCTACTCTTTTACCAACGAATAGTGGGATTAACCGTAACATTGTAACGCCCTCAAAGCTGAAAGGGCGAGCATGTTTCGTGTGACGGGAATTCGAATCTGTGACCCTCGGCCAGCATCAGACAAGCTCGAAGTTTTATACAGTTTTAATCTTCTATAGAAAATGAATTTACAAACAGTAAATAATTAATTTATCAGTTTTAGTTGTAGCAAAATGAATAAATACAGATGTTAAAATATACAAAATAACGGTTTTGTCATAATTATATCTCGACAGTAGTGACATAATCAAATGTGGAATAATAGTAACAGTATTTGTTAAAATCCTACCAACAGCTGTTAAAATAAATTTTTGTTTAAAGTTAAGCACAAAAGGCTATCTGTGTTCTAGCCACCACTGGTATCAAAACTCATTTTCTTAAGACATCCGCTTTGCTACTGGGGGCTATAATGGTTTTAACAAAATTAAATATAAATATTAATCACACGTGAAACTACGCTGTCCAACTTTATAAAACTCGTGTAAGATAAAACTAAAGCATCATGTTTAAAATAAAAATTTATCGAGTAATGGCATAAAATCGAACTAGTGAAAGTTGAATTATTGTACTATACAGGGTGGTCGCTAGAAAAGCGGAAAATTTGAGGGTCAGATGAGATCGTGAATAAAATGCGTGCTTACTCATTTCTATTTTGATTTCTTTACATCATAAATAAAATGCATGATTTTAATAATTTTGAGCGTAATATGAGTGTAATATAACATATGCCTTTAAAAAACTTTGTAAAAGTTATTCTTTGTAAAAATAAATAGCTGTTTGACACATTTTCCGCTTTTCTAGTGACCACCCTGTAGTTAATAAACGTTTTATTGATAATGCATATTGAGAATACAATTTCTCTAGCAACACGATGTATAATACCATCCACCTTTGTAAATCATAGAATAAAACTATATAAATATCACTCGTAAAATTAAATATATATATATTTATATTGCATATTAAATAACACCGAAAATCCTTGAAATAATCCCTTGATTTATGATTAAAAATTCAAACAGTAAGTTTTAATTAAGATACACTGCTGGCCAAAATTTTAAGGCCAATGAATATGAAGAAAAAATATGCATTTTGCGTTGTTAGACTCAACCCTTTATTTGAGTAGAGATTCGAAAAATGCAAACAAGAAAAGGAAAAATAAAATAAAAAACGTTTTTGGCAGTTAATACGGAAAATATGAGCACTGTGAAATTAGCCTCAAAACTAGCTGGTCAAAAGTTTAAGACCATACTGACACGAAGCATTAATCGGTAAACACATAACGAAATTTAGTCATTTGTGTTCAAGCATTAGCGTTGTTAGCATCTCCTGTGTTACATCGAGTTAAAACATGGCAAAGGCTAAAAAGTTGACAGAGTTTAAACGTAGTAGAATTGTCGAGCTGCAAAAGCAAGGTCTCTCTCAACGTGCCGTTGCTGGTGTGATTGGGCGTAGTAAAACTGCTGTTGAAAATTTCTTAAAAGATCCTGAGGGATACGGAACGAGAATTTCAAGTGGTCGGCCCAAGAAAATTTCGCTAGCGTTGAGTAGGAGGATTTAACGGGTTGTCCGGCAAGAGACCAGCCGATCGTCAAACCAGATTAAGGCCCTTACGGACACAAAATGCAGCTCAAGAATAATAAGACGGCATCTACGAGAAAAAGGCTGTAAAAACCGTAAACGTATTCAAAGGCCACACCACGAAACAGCTTGGTTAAACTTTGCTGAAAAGCACCAAATATGGGACGTAGAAAAGTGGAAGATTGTTTTTTTTATGAGAAAAAATTTAACCTGGATGGACCAGATGGCTTCCAACGTTACTGGCACGATAAGAATATCCCACTGGAAACATTTTCTACACGACACAGTGGAGGAGGTTCCATTTTGAATTGGGGGTGTTTTCTCCTTCCATGGAACAATGGAGCTTCAGGTTATACAGGGGTGTCAAACAGCAGCTGGCTACATTGGCATGCTGGAGAGCATCCTTATTGAGTAAAGGCTCTCGCTTGTGTGGAAATGACTAGATCTTTCAGCAGGACAACGCTGCAATCTATATGCCCGCAGGATAAAGGACTTTTTCATGGCGAATAACGTGATTCTTTTGGACCATTCAGCGTGTTCGCCGGAACTGAACCCCATTAAAAATTTTTGGAGGTGGATGGCAAGGTAAGTCTATAGAAATGGACGTCAGTTCCAAACAGGGAATGGTCTTCGTGAAGTCATCTTCACCACTTGGAATAACATTCCAGCTAGCCTTCTGCAAATGCTTGTATCGACCATGCCAAAGCGAAAGTTTGAAGTTATTCGTAATGACGGCCGTGCAACTCACTACTGAGATCTCTTGTTGGGCATTTTCTACCCTGTCTAGGACTTCTTTTTGATATGGTCTTAAACTTTTGACCAGCTAGTATTTAGGCTAATTTCATAGTGTTCATATTTTCCCTATTAAATGCTAAATTTTTTTGAATTTTATTTTCCATTTTCTTATTTTCATCTTTCGTAGCTCAACTCGAATGTTAAAGTCTAAAAACTTAATATACATATTCTTTCTTTATATTCATTGGTCTCAAGATTTTGGCCAGTAGTGTATCTTACGTTTATGACAATTTAAATATAAATATTGAGGAAGGGTATGGAACTAATAAGTTAGTGACAAGCTTTTCTTTAGAACGATGTAAATAGCCTGGAAATCCACGGAACTAAAAAATTAGCGTTTGAAACAGAATGTATCGAATAAAGTCACGTTGAGACGTTAAACAGTATGTTTTATATATTTAATGATATCAAACTCAGTGATCAGGAAATTTAATTAACAATTATGTGAAAAGCATCATTTTTAAGTAAGGAAAGTTAATTAATTGATTAAATTCATGTTATGTTGTTCCCAATTCGTCGAACTATGATGTCATGGTCACCTCGCCCTCTGATGACAATTTGTGGAACTTCTTTGATGAAATCCCCCTACCAGTTTGATACATATGTAATGACCTCTAATGGCGGTAACTACTTACATATGAATGCAATCACAAAAGTTCAACTAGACTCAACTGCGCGTTGAAAAAATAATGGTCAAATCCCACTTTCCATCAGAGTAGTCCACGAAGTGGCAATGGATTTACTTTACAGACTGCCTTCACTCTAATCTCTCACTTCAAAATGAAAGGTCTCGACAAGCTTGAGAAATTCAATAAACAAAAACTGGAACCCGAACTTTTTTTTTAGACTGTATATCTCTTAATACCATACAGCTGCATTGTATACAATATACAGTAGTATGGTTTGCTACGAATTCTAAATTTCCTATCATTTCTTTCGCGTTAGTTTTTGTACTAAATGTATCACAGTACATGGATATTATTTTACGAATGTACTATATCATAATAAACGTTTTGCTTCTGCTAAACAGTGAGAAGGTAGTAGTGCAATGATTGATGTTTCCAAACATTTTCATTATCAGCTCCCTCTAACAAACATCTAAATTATTAAAAATAGTTTATAACACTATAATCCTAGTTGGTTGTTGCATTTAGCTTACAAGTTATTTCTGCTTGAAATTTTAAAAAAATAAAAGTTAAAACTGCTTAATAAACCACTAAAATTTTAATGCTAAAAATTAAAGTACTTAACACTTAGTTGTTGCAGGTACTAAATGAAGCACAATCATTCAACAGGTTTCATTCACCCCAACTCTCCTGGATAGCAGGGTCTAACTGTCACTCTTAGAACACTCCCACAACTCCTCAGGTTTAGTCTGTCACATTTATCACTATGCTTTGTCTTGCTTTTAAACAGTTTACTTCTCCTATCATAAAACCAAAAAAGTATTAAAAGGTTATATATATGTGTGTGTGTGTGTGTGTGTGTGTTTCCAAAAAATGGCATTAGTTATTTCAACTGTTGTCAGTTTTAGAGAATTCTGCGTTAAGGTTGCAACTCATTTAATAATTTTGTTGAGAAAAAATGTAAAAAAGCACTAAACTGATGTGTAATCAAAAACAGAAATTTGTTAATAACTTGCTGTCATCTCTTACATTTCTATCCATCATCTTTGAGCAGTTGGAGGAAAAGAAGTATTATCACACATGGACTATCTTTGAAGCTTTGACAATAATTCCTCTAAAACATTGTAAAGATGATAAAGGATTGTTTGGATCTCCTTATACTCACAACTTTTACATTGAAAACTGGTGTTAGTACTTTAGCTCTGCTCTTTTTACATAACCTGAGAAAGATACCAAACAATTTATTTCAGACACGTTAGAACAAAATCATAAGGAAAAATATGCACAAGTGAATTAAACCAGTTCATTCTCATGCTGGAATCATGCACGGTTTACTGACACTCCTTCACCAGAATATTCATACAGGCCCAATAGTTTCAAATTTTAGTACTTACAATCATAAGTTAATAAATTTTATCATTGATTGTCTTCATGAACACACGAGTAACGAGTCTACAGTTAAACACAGCTTTGAGTTTAACTACATATAGAATTAAGTTTAAGATGTGGTGCTTTGATGTCAAATGTTTATAATATAACCTTTTACAAGACTACTTATCTATGCTCAGAACTGCTATGTTATTTTGATGCTTGTACAAAACTATTTAATGCTTATCTCTGCTAGCAATCTCTGCTTTTGAACTAAGATTTGAGAGAAGACAACTCATCCATAGTACATACTTCCAACTCTAGTCACATGAAATAGTGGGATTTTAACATTACTCTTATAATGCAGTCCACTAGCCTAAAGCAGTTTTTTTCTGATGTAATGACAGACCCACAGGTCCCTATTTGATATACTAACTGTTGACCACATTCATGTCAACTCTTAAATATGATGTACGGCCCTTCAAAACATTCATTTCCTATGTTAATATATTTTTCACTATGTAAATCACATACTAAACTTGAAAGAACAAGTTACAATGAGAATAATGGTAGCAAGCATGTATTTTTAACAAGTGGCTGTTATAGATAATTTATCTTGGAGATACCCCTCTATCAAGCATATTTTGGTGTATCGTCATTTTAGACAGTCAGTTTCCAAACTACACTGTTGTATTTTTAGAGAATCAACTGTAATTCAGCATGCCTGTTGTTCTAAAACATCATAATATATTATTGAATCATTTCAAATGATGCTGTAGCAACTCTGTTATTTATAAATTTAAACAGAACTGACATTAAACATTACTTTATAAAGCCTGTCATTTGGCAATTACAAGTTGTACACCATAAAACTTCAAGTTAATAACGTTTTATTAAATTCCCTGTTTCTAGATGAAAAATGTGTTGTTTTAAAAACTATATTCTACTGCTTCTCTTTACTGTTTTCAAACTTCAAGTGCCACAGATCACACTTCTGTATCTTGTTCTGGACTGTTTCTCAACACAAACATGTTGAGATAATTTAATGAAATCAGTCACTTCAGAGTTCATACAAAACTTTTACTTCCAACAGAATAAAAATGTTAAAAATGATTATAATTCACATTACGTTTAAAGAAAATTAGTTTAAATACTTTGTTTAGATTCATTATAACACTTGAAAAATTTCACAAAACTAACAAAAACCACAGTAAAACATAATTTTACAACAAACATTTCCTAAGGAAATTAACTGAAACTTTATAAAACTTTTACACCATATGAAACAGAATTTTGCTAATTCCTGTTATATTACATATAAATAATTTCTAAGGTTACACTGCCAAACATGGACTTCATACTAATCTTTTCACATTTATACACATTATTATATTTCTTTCAAACTGTTGTTCTCTGAAACCACATAGCTATATTTGTATCATACAAAACCACCATCTTCCATTTCTTAGCTAAGAATAAATGAGTTGCACAAACAATAAGCCAGCACCTAAATTTAACAACTACATAATAATATGCACACAGTTTTAAGTTAAAATCACACTTAAAACTTATATTATCAATACATTTGATTTACCATATCTCACAATAAGTTTCATTACTACAGTACATTAAGGGGTGTTGGAATACTTATAAAATAATAATATACAATAATATTACAAAAAGCTGCAGCAACTGGACATTTCAATTTTCATGAAACTTCTGTTAGAAATTGCACTTTGTTAAAACTCAGCACGTTTTATATACCTTGTGGGGTTACCATACAAGAGTTGCACCACTGGAAGAAGCTTCCGAATTAATTTTCTGTACCATTTGGAATTTTTCATCACATTTCTGTTCATCTTCATTTGAAGCGTTGCCAGAATGTTTACTTTCAAGGTTATCTAGGTCAAACAACTTGTCTGAGTTGGATGAATTACTACTGATCTCATTGATTGAGTCGTCACTACTCAAAGAAGTAAAATGCAGTGCCCGAGTGATAGATCCACTTTTTCTTTGATGGCTAGACTCAGTGAGAATATCTTGATAACAGAAACCATATGATCCCAGAGCATTATGACTTAGAGATACTCCTTGGATTTTTACTTTCAATAAAGAACATCTAATGGAATAAAATAATATACGCGCATATCTTTATTTATACTAAAACTATAACAAACAGATTTAAAATAGAAATTTATCATAATATCAAAAATATATACATGTATAAAATAAAAGAACTTTTAAACTCAGCTCCAAAATTTATACTTGAGAAACTGTATTACCACATAATGTTTACAATCCGTAATACCAAACACGTAGCTTGAAAAACCTAGTATTAAACCTTGGAAAGTGTGTTACATCCCAACAATAACAATTAATGCCAGAAGTACAGCTATAGAAAACTTATCTCAAACATTAAGAAAATTTGTTACATCTCAACAATAACAATTAATAACAGAAGTACAGCTGTTGGAAACTTACCCCAATCCTCAAGTGTATTTCACTGCAACAATAAGAATATTTAATATCTATATAGATACAGAAAACCTGTGTAAAACTTCAAGAAAATGTATTATGTCTTCAATGTATTATCAATCTTCAAAAACATGTGCTACCTCTCAAAAGTAACATTTAACTCAAAATGCAGCTCATGAGAAAACTTACTTGCACAAGAAGTCCAAATCTACTTCTTTCTTTGAATCTTTAGCTTGATTGTTTCCCTGTTCATCAAGACAGATAGCAAAATCTTTGTTATACTCAATATTGGTGTTTAAAATGGTTACTTCAGTTGAACAACTAGGAAGCAGTTCTATTTGAAGACCACTTCTATTACAGTGTGTTATACTTGATGAATCAATGGTCAGTTTTCCACCGGCTCGAAGCTGTATTCCATGGCTCTTGAAAAAGAAAAAAAGTCATACAGTTAAAACAGTTTTTATTCATCATTATTCTATTTTTATCCATCAAGCATCAGCTCTTCTCCCATTTGGTACAAGTTAGATAAATCTGGATAATCTGGTTTAATAAGTATTGGAAACAATGATACCACTGTATGCATAACAAAACTTTTATATCACTAACATACCTTCAGAGTGGAAAGATTCACATACATTATCAACTATGTAAGTTCAGTGGCAAGATATCGAGATATTGTTTATCACTGCTTAGAGATATCTTCAATAACAGAACACTGAATACTATCCACATATCTTCAGTTGTACGATAATGATATACCTTTTAATCATTACTTACATACTTTCATAAGCTAGATACTGAATACCACCAACATACCTTTAGTGGTAAGATATTAAGATATATCTTATCATTACTGACATACTTCCTTTAACAGAACACTGAATACTCTTACATGTCCACATACCTTCAGTGGTAAGATATTAAGATGACAGGAAACCCACTTGAACTAAAAATGTACCTTGGAACAGCTGTTATGTGTATTAACACTTTTATTGATAAGGAGGGAACAACATTTCAACCTTTCTAGGTCATCTTCAGGTTAAAAAAGAGAACTTGAATGTGACCATTGATGAACACATCTTACGGACGAGAGTATAAATGGGTATGGGTTTGTAGGGACGTTGTCAGTAGATGTCAGGTTATTAATTACTATAGGTATAAAGGTGTTTCTTTATATTGGTTTAATTTTGGTTTTAGTTGCTGTACAAGTAGGGTTTCACACATTTTTGGACACTGCAAATCAAATAAACACAACATAACCATAGAAAACACCCAGATATTAAGTAGTGAAACAAATATAAACAAATACAAAATCAAAGAAGCCCTACTTATACAGCAATTAAGACCAAAATTAAACCAATATAAAGAAACACCTTTTTACCTATACTAATTAATAACCTAATATCTACCAACAATGCCCCCTTTAATCTCGACCCTGTGTGTGTTTTTCGTATAGCAAAGCCACAAAGGGCTATCTGCTCAGCCCACTGATGGGAATCGAACCCCTGATTTTAGCATTGTAAATCCGAAGACATACCGCTGTACTAGCAGAGGAAATCTTGTCCCTAAGACACGTGTCTGTCAAAAGTCGAAACATTGTTCTCTTCTTATTAATAGTAGTGTTAATACCCATATCAGCCATTCTGAGATACATTAACATATATTTTTTCATTACTTACATACTTTCTTTAACAGAACACTGAAAACCATCCACATACCTTTAGTGGCAAGATATTAACAAAACACTGAATACTGTCACTTGTCCACATACCTTTAGTGGTAACATATTAACAGAACACTGAATACTGTCACTTGTCCACATACCTTTAGTGGTAAGATATCAACAGAACACTGAATACTGTCACTTTTCCACATACCTTTAGTGGTAAGATATTAACAGAACACTTAATACTGTCACTTGTCCACATACCTTTAGTGGCAAGATATTAACAGAACACTTAATACTGTCACTTGTCCACGTACCTTTAGTGGCAAGATATTAACAGAACACTTAATACTGTCACTTGTCCACATATCTTTAGTGGTAAGATATTAACAGAACACTGAATATTGTCATTTATCCACATACCTTTGCTTCAACAAGTTTGCAAGTCATTAGGTTCATCTCAGCAGTGCTAAGAATTACAAGACAAGATTGAGCTGCTTTTCCTTTAACTGTACAATTTTTCATCTCAGTCTTCCCAGAATGCACCATAACAGCACAAACAATGCCCTCTGATGGCTGAATGGTAAGATTCTCTAGAACCAAACTCTCAGCATTGCAATTAACAAAAATATCACCATTTCCCACATCTTCCAACACCACTTCTTGTTCTGATGTAACCCCTGTGTAACATGCAAACAGTAAATCTGATAAACAGTGATGTAACTTCTTTCTATGATATTTCAATGTTTAATGTAGCATAATAGTTATATTATCTTGAAATCTACATATTACAATCTTGAGTAAAATATTTAATTGTATCATTACAAAAGAAAAATATTAACAAATAGTTCCACTCTTAACATTATAAAAGGATATACACACAAATAAAATCATAATATTGTGAAAGATATGTAAATTAGTATTAATACAGAAGATTAATTGATCTTTACATAAATGATGTCTGGTTTCTGTTTTACCCTCAGAAGTACTGCCCTCACTATCATATGTCATATCGTACCCATTCTGCTAGCCATGGTTAAACACTATTACATGATACTTAAATTTCTCTCAGGAAGGCCCCCAGAAATCACGTCATTATAATCAATCTTAACTTCATGTCACAACACACATTTCACAAACACTGCTATCTACTTGAAATTTAATCTTCAAAACCTCATTTATACAAAATTAAAGCAAAAAATATATGTTCATTGGAATTACGTCAGACGACTTTACACATGTGCAATCAAATGATGTTGACTCGAGTGTCTTCAGCCATCTTTCTTACAGTATCAAGGTACGTCTCGTTGTCTTCAGTTTCAAATTCTAGTTAGTTATCTTGTTAATAATATAAGAAGATATAAAGAGCTTTATTGCAATTACTCTTTCTGGATCAAAAGGTTCTCTTATGTAACCCAAGCCTTCACTATGAGAATGGTTCTGGACTGGCTTATGATGTGATGTTAGAGCTTATTGTCGTTAAAGTTTTACATTTCTTGAAAGCTCTTTCAAACTCTGTGCTCTAGCTCTAAATTTTTTAAAATTTCTATTTTTAATCTGAAGGAAAGCAGATTAATCCTTCTGGCATCGTAATTTTGCAATGTCAAGTAGTTAAGAATTCAGCACAAAACATGTGTGTGTCACCACCACATTATTGTATAAAATGCTTTATTACAAAGTGCAAGTTACCCTCAGCATAAATAAAATACAAACTGACTCTTACCTTCAGAAATCTTTTAAGATATACACTAAAATATTACATACAACATCCAGTTTTGTCTGTAAAATACAACAACTAGATACTGAAATATATATTTTTTTTATAAACGTTATAAATCAATCTGGTGGAGAAATGATTTTCATGTAACTAAAGTCTACTTTCTTTCAGACATTTCTTAACACTATGCAATCGTATGTTAATAAAAACTGCAAAAAACTACCAGTGTGCCATCTGTAAGGTAAGAACATGGTCAGAAATCTGACATTTAAAGAACTATAAACTAAAGAAAAATGACCTTTAATAATGAGGTTGTGGTCTAACCAACAGAGTCCATCACACTGATAGACACCAGGCAGTATAAGTATTGTATCACCAGCACAGCTAGCAGCAACAGCTGGTCCCAACTGATGATAGAACTCAACTTCAGCTTCTGGTTCTAAAGGAAGGTCCTAATGAGAATCAAAAATTCGATGAATACCCAAGATAGTCATGTGAATTGTATTTTTTTTTCATATATGATAACTAACACTTAAATATTTTCATACGCTTATTACTTGTGGAAGTAACTCTTTACTTAATTTTAGAAAACTTGGCACATAAATAAAGATGCATTAGGGATGGACTGATTTATTTCATGTCTGAAATTGAGCACATTTATTTAATCTGCTATAAATGATGGTTAGAACTATTAATTATAGCTGGGTGAGTAACTCAATATGACTGATTACCTATCAACATCACTTTATGTCATGAAAAATAATCATTCAAAATTATGCTCAAAATAACTAATATGTACACAGTTGTGGCATTTCAGCAAAAGTGTGGAGTTCTGGAATGTTGTAGAAAATCAAATTTGAGAGAAGACCAACAGCCTAAGATCTCTTGAGCATTGCAGTACCCCCTCCCCCAGCCCAATAGAGAAGCACTCATCAAAAGATGCACCTCTTTCATGGAGGATGAAGATAGACACTAGCCATTGTATTGTCTTTGTCCAGCCAATAGAACTAAACTGGTCTGGAGAGAAGGATGCCAGGTAATCCAGGGGATCTCTGGTGAGGTTCTATTGATCCTGAAAGGCCCACTGAGGAGACTGCATATGGGCATGACCAAGGGAAATAGTTTTAAAGGAAGCCCAAATCTGCAAAAAAAGAAACAACCTCTCACATGGAACATAGTTATAGGGAAGAAGGATGGCCAGTCTCATAGCAGAGTGAATGAATACTTAAAGATGGATGAGGCATTGAGTCAGGGTGAGAAGATATTCCTCCACCTGGATCAGATGGCCTACTTGTGTAACTTCCTTAAGACAAAAACTTTGTGTTGATGAAAAAATACCAAAAATTAAGGAAATGGAAGGAGCCAGTTGTCCATGTAATCATGAAAACAAAACCTATACAAATAAAGAAGTCAGGAAAAGTCTTTGACTGTCTTACAAATAATGTAGAGGGTCAAGGCAAGCCCAAAACTTGTATGTATATACAACTCTATGGACAAAGCAAAGATAACAATGTGATGCTGAAGAAATGGAATTATGAAGGTAAGTATTTGATACATTAAACTTTGTCATCCAAAGACCTAGAGTAAAAGCCCATCAAAGAGAGTAGAAACTTTACAGTGAACTGAAGAACTTCAAAATAATGGTTCAGATGGGAGAGACTGACAACAAGATGCCAATCTCTGGTAATTTTGAGGAGTATAAAATGACAGGAATAGAAATTAAGCACAGTAGGAACTATAATTTGTATAGCACCCTTGAGTAGAAGATCCTGAATTGTCTTGAAATGATGTTGGTTTGGCCTAAAAGAGAGGGAAAGGTAAAACAAAAGGAAATTGGGGAAATAATGAAAAAAAAACAAAGGAAAAGTTCTTCTGATAAGACTTTAAAAACCCAAAATTCACAGGTAAATGACTCCCAAACTTTTGCAAAAGCAGCAAACTTACTTCTAATGGATCCAATCCTAAATGACTCTCCAAAACCAGTGGAAAAGTGCAGGTTAGTAAAGAACAATAGTATGCCACTAAGATGCAACCCATGAAAATGGAAGATGAAAAGAGGTGGCTGTGACACAAGAATAGCAACAAAGAAAATGTGTAAATAGGCAGATCCCCTAGTATTTGTCATAAGAAAGGGGATATGGTAGTTTCTTGGCAACATTCTACATACTCAAAGTTGAAAGTGATTAGTCTCATGTTGAATACTCAAGATACCATGTTTGTTCATAAATACGGAGACAAAACAGTTTATCAGGACAAGTTAAACTTAATGGGGTCATTTAATCCAACTGTAAATGTAATATTAGTTTAAATATCAAACCTTTAGGTTTAGTGTGGCTTTAATACTTAACTCTGTATGTACAGAATGAGATCAAAGTGTGCATACTCTGAGCTCATACAGTGGACCATTCAACATGATATTAGGCATTTGGTGTCAGAGTTACTTTAAATATACCATTAGCAAATTATACAGTGTATAAAGTATTTTTAGTTTTCACTTGATTATCACCTTGTACTCATATTTATCAGAGTCGGAGTTACACTGGCTTCAGCATTTCACAGACATATCTTTAGTCCAAAAACATTAGTAGTATAATCAATTGTTTGTGGAGATTTGTATGAGACCAAAGACACATTGGACTATCTGTTGTGTCCAAACAGATTTGTACAAGATCTTACATCTTCCTCAGAAGAGATTTAATCTTTAAAAATTACTTAAAGCTCAGGGAAATGACTTCCGTTGTATTTAAGAGCTACACAGAATGTTGAAAGCATGGAAGTAAGGCTGGACAATTGTTTCAATGATACATCACTGATTACTTATGAGCATTGATTGTATTTGTTTGAGTTCCTTAATATAATCAATCAAGTAATCAAATTTAGAAATAAAATTATTAAGTTAACAATAACAATTGACTAATATATTCAATTCATTCTGTTTTCATTTACTCCAACTAACCAGCAGTAAACAATTACAGATAACTATTGTCATGGAAATAATCAAGAACTATAAATTAACATTTCCAATTATTATTGCTTTTGCTTATTCCAGCTCTGAAGTATAAAAAATAGTCATGTTTGTTGCTTGTGAAGCACAAAGTTACAGGTATCAATCTCAGACTTTTTAGGGTTATTTATTCATCTCATACGAGAATAATTAATTAGTTTAAAATAACCAATTAATAAGCCCACCACATAATCAATTTGTGCATTTTACTAATCAGCCAGCTATACTACTGAACAAAATAACTAAGAAAATGCAGTAAGAATAAACTAATTTGTAAATGAAAATTTGGATACATTTTTAGGTTTATTTTATTGTAGAATCCATATGACAATTCTTCTAAAAATCACACATCTCTTTCCACTCCTTCTGTAAATATTTCACTTTTAAATAATATCAATGGAGCCTATTGAAATGGACAATATGATATGTGTGAACATATTCTTGAATATCCAGCTTTCAAATTAGTTTATCTTCTATCTCTTCCTTAATGGTTAGCTTTAAATGTTTGAAGGCCTGTCTGAAATAGTTCCTTTTCTTAGTTATTCCTTTTCAGTTAACCACAGATACTGATATCCCTGGTGATGGGTCTGAATATTTCCTCTTCTTACCTATTCCTTATTTGTTAACTTTAAATACTGATAATACCCTTTTTTGATTGGTCAGAACTAATTACTTATCCATTTCTTATTGGTTAACTTTAGATACTAATATCTTTGATTATTAGTCTGAACTAGTTGTTGGTTAACCCTCTGTGAGTGGCATGGGTGTTTTGCACCAACCTAGTATCTATGAAGATATACATAGCAAAGTTTACTTTAATTCAGACCCTATCAGTGTACACTGAAAGCTACTTATCACAGATGGACAGTTTTGCATAAACAATCAGTTGGGTTAAAAATACAACTCATACACATAGCATGCTACAATATTAATTATCACACACAACTATGTTATATCGTTTCACACAAGTTTTGTTGTTTAACTCAATTTTCATATCGTTGTTATTTTTCTAGCAGTAAATAAAAAATACACAAAAATTATCCCTTAGGTATGTTTAAGTATTTTTTTCTGTTGACTAGAAAAGCACTGTAAGGCCTGTAATGACATTGGTAACACAGAATATTTAAATATTTATTTCAAGTATGAAACCTAAAACACAAAACATTAACATGTGAAATTTCCTTAAATTAATATAATTCAAATAGTTTTCTAACCAAGCTACAAAGAGGTTTAAAGAATTCTGCTAGCTGTTTGGAACTCAACAATAATGATTATGCACATAAATAATTGGTATATACACAAGAGTAGAAGTCTTTCTCTATTAGTTATAAACATGTCTATGTTAAGATAGGAGAAGCTTCAGTGATGGGTGTAACATTTATTTATATTTCACTAATTCAAGAAGATGGGAAGTTTATATTTTACATTCTGCTCAGTCAGTATTTACAGTGAATTTCTGATTGGGTGGCCTTTCTGACAGTTTTAAAAGAGGGTAGAAAACAAATCACAAATAACAGAATAGAGAGAGATGAATCATCTGACACACAAAAATCAATAATTTGCTCAAATATCTCCCTTTGAAATTAAGAAATTAAAACTCTAATGATATATAAACTTTGAAATATAAACTATGTTTTGCAAAGTTCACTAACATACATTGATAATAAAGTTACTTAATCACATTTTGAATGTAAGTATAAAAAACTCTCAAAACATGCACATGTATTAACCTCCTATTATCACTTAAATCTATTACTTATTGGTTAAATTGAAATACTGCCAATATCCAGTCTTTTTATCAGCTATTTAACTACTTATCAATAAAACATTGTTTGTTTCATGTCTTTTTGCTTGTGGAAAGTATATCTTAGAATAAAAACACAATTTCATTAAGGGTTTCAACATAAACTGGTTTAGACTAGTAATTTTAACAAAGTACTGTGTATAGTGTTGGAGGTAACAAAAATAACTATAAACACCCTTCCTTGCTTATCATGTTTTCGAAGCCTTTCATCATTTGACCCATTATTAATTTTTGAAATGATTTAATTATCAAGTTTATTTTCATAGTACTTTAAATTATTGAAGCACAAAAGTGTTGGAGATTCAACAACATTGAAGCAAGTGGTTAATATTAGTAGCTTACGGCTGAAAAGATTTAATACTCTGAGCACATAACAAATGAAAGAATGAAGTTTTTGAATCAATTTTATGCACTTTAAGTTTACATATAAATGCATAATATTGCTTGTGACACCTTTTAACTTTAGAAGTATAAATGATGTCAATATGAACCAAGTCAGATTTTTAAAGATACTTTTATAAATCTATGTACAAACTTACCGATGGATTAACAAGTGTGTTCATTACGTGTTCTCTACTACCAAAGGACATACAAAAAATAACATTTAAGAAAAATACAAATAATTCTACAAATAACTGTAAGGGTTTCCTGAATATCACATTATATCACACAAAACATATTCTAACTGTCCCATATTTTTTAATTTTTTACATTGAGCGTTAGGACAAGCAAAAACAAAATTACTAATTTTTAGTTTTTTTACACTGAACATTGTGACAGGCAGCAAACACATAAAATTACTAATTTTTAGCTTTGACATTGAGTATTGATAAATAAAAACATAAAATTAGTAATTTTAGTTTTAACACTGAATGTTGCAACAGGTAAAAAATTTTGTTTTTACATTGAACTCTGTGACGGGCAAAAACATTAAACTACTCAATATGATACAACAAAAATTCAAATTGTTTTGTTTTTTTTCACAAGAGTTTTAAAGGGTAACAGAGTACACATCAATACACTAGGAATTACTGTAACATTAATTATTGTCAAGGAACTCATTACTCCAAAATTTACTCAAATACAAAATACGTAAATGTAGAATTCTATATAACAGTCAGTCTACCTTTATCAGGCTCAAAGAGAAGCACGATGCCACTATGCGAGTCACTGGATCTAACGAGTTTCGCTGGTTTTTCTCAGGTGATAAATATGGCAAGTCTTTCTTCATTACCAAACACCTAAACATTAAAATATTAATAAGGTATATTTTCAAATAATGTAACAGTTTGAAATAGACTTTTACATTTCTTAGAAAAAAATAAGTTTCAAATAGGAACTTAAGTGTAAATCACAGGTTATCTCTCCTTAGTAAGAACTCTTTATAAACATCTTGTTACCTTTATAAAGTTCTCAATTTGACACAATGCAGTCCATGATACCCACCCACAGTTTTTCAATATTTCCACCTTCTTCACAAAATTTGTGTATGCATCAGGAGACTACTTAAGTTCTGACTCCAAACCAAAGACAGATTTCTTATGGAATCTAGATGTGAAAGAGCAGACCTCATAGTTTCAGGTAGATGGGAAAAGTTTCAAAATAGGCAGTCTGATTAGCCATATTCAAAAGGAGAAGGAATCCAGATAATGTAACTACTTATGCACAATGAAACATTCCACCCATACCAACTGGTAGTTAGTAGACTTTAGCATAAGAAATAAAAAAACAAAATACAGACTGGCACATAAGTTGGTTGTTTGACATTTAATGGTGCAAAGCAATGATGCTATCTGTGCCAAAGATCTAGCAAAAGGGTGAACTAACCTTCGTGAAAAATAGAAATTGTTTTATTTTAGGAAGTAAAACAATTCCAGAAAACCATTATAAAGGTAAAAAACAAACACATACATACATACAACAGTTAAAAGTAAACAGGTAAAAATGGTGCATGCTAACATATGGAATTTCATTTTTTGTTGTTGTTGTTGTAATCCCAATAAAAAATAAAACCTAAATAGAATAAAAAGGATCGATGGACCATAAAAAGCTAAAAACACAGTCAAGATAGTGTCACTATCACTAATGACACCATACAAAGTCAAAATGGTAGTTCCAGTCAATAAAATGTGGGCTGTTGTGACATGGATGTCACAGACTACAGAACAATGCATCAATGCCAATTAAAAGAAAATAATGGATTAAAAAGCTGTGACCAATGCAGAGCCTTGTCAAGACAATTTCTTTACAATCTATACAGAATTTAGACAGCTAAAGTGCAATAGTAGGTTAGTAGGTTTGATCTGGAAAAGCTTGTTGAAATATTCTTCACCCCAAGCCAACTTGTCAATTGGTGTGAAGCCAAGCTTTGATTACAGAACTGTAGTACCCACATGGAACAGACTTGGTCATAACAGCACCAGAGCAGACAAATGTGGTCCAGTATCTAGAAAAACCAG
Source organism: Carcinoscorpius rotundicauda (assembly GCA_011833715.1). Lineage (NCBI taxonomy): Eukaryota > Metazoa > Arthropoda > Merostomata > Xiphosura > Limulidae > Carcinoscorpius > Carcinoscorpius rotundicauda. Next base: position 92,921,123 of record CM022395.1, read on the forward strand.
ATGACAAAAAGATTGGGGCAAGTGGATCAAAATGTGAAGGATAACAGGATGTGAAGTCACATGAAGCAATTCCAGGGTCTGCATAAATAGTAAAGTCAAAGCAGTAGTTAGTTGTTACATGATCCAGGGAAAGAGATGGCATGCAACTTGGCAGTGAACACAGAAGCTGTAAAGAGGCTGGTTGGTTGATTCAGTTTTATATCACAAAGCAACTAGACCATCTGCACCAAACAAAAAGTAAAAAGGTAAATTAAAGTAAATTTAGTAAAGTTTACAAAATGAAATTAAGGTAAAACAAAACAAAGTTTTAAAAAACATTAATAGCATAAAACCAACATTAAGAGAAAAACTACAGAAGTCATAAAGGACTTTCTTTAGCATAATTGTAATTATCATAATTCACCACAAAAACTAACATGTAAGTACAAAAACCATCGTCAGTCACCTGAAGTTTACCTTTTCAGTCCTGGTTCTGAGTTATTTGACGTTATGGTCATTTTTGAAAAGTACTAAAAGATGTGTAACAAAATTTTAATAAAAACTTTCCAGCATGACTGGTGGGTAGTTCAAACAGCAGTGTTAGTCACCTGAACTTCACCTTTCATGTCCTATTTTGGGTTTAAAGTTACAGCCATTTTCTAATTTCAAATAAAACTAGATGGACTTTGATTCTTAAAAGGAAAACACATTAAAAAAGGTTTAATGTATAAATTAAAAAAGTTAAATGGCATTTACAAAACTAAAAACTTTACCAAGGTAAACAGTGTCACCATCACTAATAATGCCTAATGCTATGGAAAAACCTTGGGACAGAACATGTTTAAAATGATGCCTTCATTGAAAGTCGTAACGATGGCAATAAAGTAAAATGTGGCTTATTGTGATCTGAGTGTTACATAGATTACACACTGGTGCATCAGTTACGGATAAAAGAAAACGATAAGTTAAGAAACTGTGACCGATGCATAGTTTAGTTATAACAACTTCCTCTTTACGATCCTTACAGAAGCAAGACAGCCGAAGTCCAATATAGGGTTTTATTTGGAAAACCTTATTTTCATTGTGCTCACTCCAAGTTGACTGCCAGCAGGCACAGAGCCAAGATTTGAATACAGGAACCTAATCCATGTATGACACTGGCACAGTGGAGTCAGCAAGCTTGTTCCTGCAAACACCAAACTGGAGAAGTGCAGAAAGCCCCAGTGCAGAGCTAAAGTCCTGATGAATAGAATTTAGCATCTTTAAGGCCGATGGTCTGGCAGAGCCATAGACCAGTGATCCATAGTCGAGTTCCAATCGAATAACAGTATGATATATCTTTAGCATAGAACATTGATCTGCACCAAAAGTGGTGGAAGAGAGGGCATGAAAGATGTTCAGTGCTTTCGTACATTTGACCCGTAGCTGCTTGATGTGTGGTATAAAAGATCAGCTTATGGCCAAAGATAAGCTCCAAAAACTTTGTCTCAGGGACCAAAGGGAGCACAACTTCACCAATACAAGAGTTCAGGGTGACTACCCTGTTGGAAGCAAAAGTGCATGCAAATGGTTTTAGTGAGAGAGAAGTTAAAGCTGTTTGCTGTGGTTCACTTCAGTAAACAATTGCGGGCAGTCTTTAGCTGCCACTCAATATACCTCATGTTCAATGACTGACATGAGATGTGAATGTCGTCAGTGTAACAGTGAGAGAGAGTTGATTATTAATGGCATTAATTTTTATACTGAAGTATGACACTCAGAACTCCAAGTTCCTGTAGAAAAGAATGGGAAAGTGTCGAATCCACACAAACTTAGAATCTCCTATCCATTAAAAAATGTTTAATAAAAAAATGGGCAAATGGCCACGTAACCCATATATATGGTCTTGCAAAATGCCATACCTCCATGTTGTATCTTAAGCCTTCTTAATGTCAAAGAATAGTGGTACAAGATGTCATTTGAGAAAGGCTTCTCTGAGTGACATTTCAAGTCGAGTCAGGTGGTCCATGGTGGAGCTCTGTCATCGAAACCCACACTGGGTGGGGGAGAGAAGATTGTTTGACTCAAGGACCAAACAAGACAAGCATTAGCCATCCTCTCTTAGGTCTTACACAGACAGCTCGTCAAAGCAATTGGATGGTAGTTTGAAGGACTCTTGGGATCTTTCCCAAGCTTAGAGAAAGGTAGGAAAATAGCCTGGTGTCAGGCATCAGGAAAAACATTCTCCTGCAAGATCTGGTTAAAAACAATCAGAACAATAGCAAGAGAAGCAAGAGATAGATCATGCAGCATGTCATAACATATATCATGAGGTCCAACTGATGTACTGCCAGAACAAAGTGCCAGTTTCAATTCCACCAGTTTAAAGGGACAATTATTGTCACAGAGACAATCAGTTCAAAAGGAAAGAGGTGATTATTCTGCCCGAGTCTTGATAGCTAAGAAGATGGAAGAAGAAGCAGAAGTGCTAGATACCCAGCAAAAGATTTCACCTAGAGTACTGACAATGCTCCAGGTATCAGCTACTTCCTGGCCATCAGAGAGCAAGATAAAGATGGAGACAGATTTATATTGCCCACTGACCTTTCAAAGCTTGTACCACATTACTTTGGTGCTGGTGGTAAAAGATATGCCAGTTGTGAACTTAATTCCAGGTTCCTTCTGACTTTGACGTCTCACCCACCAAGTATGTGCACGAGCCCACTGCAAAACTATGAGGTGCAAAAGTGTGGGATACCTACAAAAAGTATCCCAGGACCATTTTTGAGCATTTCGTGCCATGTGGCATGCAGGATTACACCAGAAATGAGGATATCATATCAAGGTTTAAGGAATATATTGAGCAGCTGCCTGTATAATACAGTCAGTTACTGCTGCCACACACTCGTCTATTGATGACTTGCAGACAATGCCATGATCAAGTTCTGCGAGAGCAGTGAAAGAGGGCCAGTTTGTTTGATCTAGATTCCAGTGGGGCATGTGAGTTGGGTGACATAAACCATGGCCAGTCTCTCTCAAAATTATAGGAAAATGATCACTGCCTCGTGGATTATTGTCAATCCTCCATGAAAAGTGGAAGAATAGTGAAGGAAAGCAAATTGAAAGATCAATAGCAGTAAAAGACTGACTAGATATATGAAAAGATAAAAGTTGTGATTAGAGAGCATATGCTTTACAGAGCAACCCCTACCATCAATATCAGCACTTCCCCAGAGGAATTGATGTCCATTTAAGTCCCCCAGCATTAAAAAGGGAGATAACAACTGTTCAGTGAAAGCATCAAGGTCTGATTGATCATAAGTCTTTCCAGGTGACAGGTAGAGAGAACAAACAGTGATGGTATGACCCACAGAAACACGGATGGCTACAACCTCCAAGGGTGTGTCAAGTGGCAAAGACAGGGTGATCAACCAACTGTTCCACCCCTCTATGCACTTGTCCATTGTAAAGCCCATCATTTCTGTGCAAAGAAAACTGCAGAGAGTTGACTGTATCTGCAGGCTTCAGAAATGTTTCCTGTGAGAAAAGACACACAGAATGGTAGGAAGCAATCAGTGCTTTAATGTCAACCAGATTAGAATGTAAACTTCAACAGTTTCATTGTATCAAGATGGCCATTTTTATTTGTGTGCAGGCAATATGGGTGGAGAGCTCTTCAACAAATGTTGAAGATTGCTGCTCAGAATCTTCTAGATGTGGTCGTTTAACTATGTTTTTTCACAATTTTATTTAAGTTTTTACTTAGAGGATCCATAATAAAAAAAAAAGAATATTTCAGTGCCCAATGACCCAGCTCACCATACAGCCCTACAATGGGACACACTACAATGTCAAACAAGGACACTGCAGTAACGACAGAGTTTCATGAGCATTATACCCAAACACCAGCATCAGGCACAATGTCCACAACACCTGCTGAGAACATCCAACACTATTACTTGGTTGACTCTAGTCCAAGTGGACCAGCCAACTAACCTTAGGTTGGACCACCCTAAGGCTGCCCGTCTACAGGAATTCAAGGCCAAAGTGGTGTGTTAGGGTTGTCCCCTCAACCACCAGGATCCTCTCCTCCCCTTCACGGGCCACCACACACAGTAAGCACATGGGTGGATGTTTAGATCCCAGAGAAGGTAAACTGAAAGAACAGAATCTTCCCTGGAAAATCCCCTCAACACGTATATAGGAATCCACACCAAGGCGTTATACTGTGGTAATCCAAACTATCATATTTTCATTGAATGTACTCTACTGGTCCCTTACTTCCCATAACACATTTCAATGCAGTGCATTATAAAATATACAAGAAAAAATGTTAAGTGAATTGTTTTCCTTCTTGCACTGGAAATACAGTAACTATTTGATTATTATACTGGTTAGATCAATGATGTACAACATTAGAAGTTTGTTATAACAGTTGAAAAATAGCTTATAATATTATTATTGACACTGTCTAAAAAAATGCCACAAATATTAATACCCATAACCTAGCCCGCTTTGTATCATTTGCTGTCTCATTACCATAAGAACACTCTTAAGATATCTGTAACAGTTTTCTCTTTAACCTAAAAACCAATTACACACCTCACTAGAGGATTTTCCAAAATTTCCAGTTCCTTTTGAAATTCATCCAATTTCATTCTTAATTCCATGGAATGAAGAACATCCTCTTCGGTTAGCTCAGTTTCCGAGTCACTGACATTCATCTCACAATGAAGATTTTCCAGCTTTTCTTTCACTTCCCAGGCCTCTTTAAGGATAGCTGCAGCCTTTGTGGCCACAGCTTCTGGAACTATTTTACTCTTCACATCAAAGTAGCTTTGAAGAAAAACATATCTTAAAGATACAAACCAACACAGTATAATGAACATATGATTTATTCTCAGTAAAATCAGTTAACTTTTGTTTTTTTAGTGTATACCACACATAAAAGAAAGCTATGTTATTCACTTCTTAACATTTATGAGCAAAAAGCAATAGACAGCCTAGAAAACTATAGTTCACACAAGTGAATTTAATGTATTAAAGCAGGAGAATTCTACTATTTTCATATTAGAAAATTCTATTAAATTTTATGACATTTGCAAAAAGTGATTATATTTTACTCACAATGGAGATTCCTAATATATTCAAATTAAAAAGTTTGACTGTCCTTTCGTTTTACATTCATACCACAATAATTTACTGTATTAAAGGTTAATTTTGTATGTACAGAAATAATTCACATCATGAAGTCCTACTGTTTCACAATAATAAGCTATTAAGAATGAAGGACAGACCAAGCAGGAAAGTAGGGAAATTACCAAATTGCCTTACATAAGACCAGGCAAAAGTTACACGTGAAGATGCAGTGAAGTTATGATAAAGGTTGCCAGAGAAGGAAGTAGGAAAGTGGTAACAGAGGAGATGATTGAAGGAGGTTATAAGCAGAAAACCATGGTTGGGCTGGGCAGAAAGAAGCAGCGAGAAAGACCAGATCCAGAGTGGTGTGGATAAAACTTGAGAAGAAAGCAGGTAGAAGAATAAGCATGAATGTTAAGGTTAAACAAATACTGATTGAAGATGTCCGACACAAAGCCAAAACATGTGAAACCAGGAACCAAAATAGAGGGATTTCTGAATTGAGGTATGCAGTAAATGCATCCAGAAATGGAATTCCCAACTGGGTGCACAGCCACTGGAACCCTTGGATATCTAAGGAGCACTCTATGGAAAGACTTTTGATGGGATGAGACAATCAATCCAGAAAAAGAATGAAAGCATTTGGGACATGGTATGCCAATAAGTATACACCTTAAAAAAGGGCTCTGAAAAGCAGTTCCAACATAAGAAAACAAAGAAAACATCAAACGTGTCTCCTTGGCAACTGATGAAAGTGACAATAGTTGAATTATCATAATGGATCAAGACCAACTAGCCTTGTACTAAAGTTAAGAAAATACCGAAAGTGTCACAAATGGCAAGTAGATTTGATATGTAGAGCCTATTCAAGACCCAAAGACCTGCAAACTCATGAAAATCCTCATATCTCCATCAACCCATCAGAGAATCATCTTTAGATGAGGAGGCAGAAGATGAATATCGGTTATGGTGTTCTCCCAGAAGACAAGGAATGAGCATTGAAAACACATAGCTCAGTCATTCTCAATTAGAAAGTCTGCACCCAAATAAGAAAGCATTTCTCCAACTTGACCAATCAACCCACATGAGAAGCCTTTTGAAGACAAATGGGTGTGAGATGTTTATAGTAATGGAGTTTAAAACAACCAGTCAACCATGTTATAATGAAACTGTAGACCATGATAAGGAAAAATACAGGCAAAAGCCCTGACCATCTGATGAGGTAAGTGGGGTGCAGAAGTCAGAAGATCTGGTAGAGATTGGAACTGATATACTTGACCTACATGGCCAAAACAAAGACAAAATTTGGAAGCCCAGGAAATAGGGATATGAAAATAAACATTTAAGACATTTAACAACAGTGTCCAAAGACCCAAAGTAAATGACAGTCAAAGAGTGAGGTAAGATTCCCAGGTGAAAAAAAAGAAAGGTCAATGAAATGGTTAAGACTGGAGTGATCAATGACAGAATGTAATAGCCTGGGCTATCTAAAAATTGCAAACAACTGGGAAAAGAACCTTTGGGAAGAGTGAGTGACAGGTACAATAATATTCTTATGAAGAAAATCTTAAGCTGCTTCAGGTAGATGCTAGTAGGAAGTTTGATCCCAAGAAAAATTAATGGAAGAGAATGTGAGGAAAAGTGAGTGAAGTACAAAAAATAAAGACAAAATATTTTGGATAACACTTGAAGCACTTCCAGTATTTATGGTGAAAATGCTTCATAAATGGACAAATCCAGCCAAAGCCCCAACTGAGCTAGGATGAAAAAAAAGAAGATAACCATCCATAGAAAACAGAACAGAACAAGTGCCCATCAAAAAACCCTTAGAGGGCTGGTATATAATCTCAGAAAAGAGATGAATAGAGAAGTAATGCAGGAGGGTAACGACGGTCAAATAATATGGAAAAATTGGGCCTAGCACGACTCACAAGGTAACATGCCTGAGACACCACGTCAAAAAAGGTGAAGACAAGTATGGGAGTGGCAACAGATGTCATCATGGGATTGCATGACAAAGAAAGAAGGTGGGAATAGACCATTGAAATCATCCTCATCCTGAAATGTGTCTGGTCTTTCATCAAGAAACAACAGTTGCATGATGGATTCCAATACACAGTGAACTAAGACCAATACCACCTCAGCAAAAAGAGTTAAGCCCAAAACCACAGAAAGTGTAGGTTATGTTCAGTAGCTGAAGTAACAATAGTAGCTTTTGAAATGAAAATTGCATATCCATAATTCAGAAATTTGTGGGAAATTTCAAATCAATCCACAAATTAACAAAAGAATGCAGAAAAAATAAATCATGGCAAACAGAAGTGAAAACAAGATATTTGATACTAGTATGCCAAATAAAGAAAAAAATTAGGTTCTACAGTACAGGAGTTAGCTGAACCAGAAGGTTGTGTCACATGTAAACATGCAGAGGTAGGTAGGACATCAAAGTTAGTAGTGACTACAAATTGCACGTGTAGAGGGCAGCACTGAAAGAGAAGCTTTTGTTTTGTTTGTTTTGTTTTTTTTGGAATTTCGCACAAAGCTACTCGAGGGCTATCTGTGCTAGCTGTCCCTAATTTAGTAGTGTAAGACTAGAGGGAAAACAGCTAGTCATCACCACCCACCGCCAACTCTTGGGCTACTCTTTAACAACGAAAAGTGGGATTGACCATTACATTATACACCCCCACGGCTGGGAGAGCGAGCATGTTTGGCATGACTCGGGCGCGAACCCGCGACCCTCAGATCACAAAGCGCACGCCTTAACGCGCTTGGCCATGCCAGGCCAAAAGAGAAGCTATAATGTGAGAAGTGGTAAGATATCATATTGGAACTCTTTCTTCCTGTGAGCACATGGAAACAAAAAAACATTTATTCTTTCCCTAATACATGCTATACAAAAAAAACTTATGAAATGCCATAAAGACATCAAGTTGAAATGTTGCTTACAAAACTAAACCACGAATAAAAGCGTGTGAATATAAAGACCACCCTGTTAATGGAATTTTGTTTATTGTCAGCATGTTAGTATCTGGTCAATCCACTCTAATAAAGCAAGATATCAATGTTGTAATGAAATAAGAGTACAAACAGGGACAAACATAAGACAGTAGTAACAACATGAATATCAAGAGTAAGACAATAAGATGTGGTAAGATATACAAGGATGCTGTACTTGATTGTTTCATTGAGCTGTTTGAAAACTGACAGTTCAGAGGAAGTCATTTGGTTGAAAGTAAACTCATCTTACACTGACAATCCAATAAGTTCTGTCACATGTTGCAATGCTTTATACAGTACAATTTTATCTGGTATTGGATCCTTGTAGCTAATAAAGCTCTTGTATATTTTTGTACTAAACATAACTTACGTTTTTTGCTTCCACTAGTAAGTGCGTGTTTAACTAAAAAGATCTAGTGTCTTATCACATTCAAATATACTCTAATCTCATATACTTCATCTGGCATCTCATGGTCTGAAAAAGTGATAACCACTTGAAAGAGGTCCCATGTTTGGAAAGCTACATCTCCATGACCAAAAGATGCATCTGGAACTTTCTCAATGCATTCTTAATATCTTCTACTGAGCTACAATTAACAAACATTAAAAACCCAAACATCATAATATATAAACTTGTAAAGATTGGTCAAAACAAATCTGCTATTCCAATCAAATTATTCTGCACACATAAATTCAGTTTTCTGAAATACATTTAGAAATAAATCTATCATAATTGTTCATGAATGACTACATGATATACTAGATAAATCAGATCTTATTCATAAAGGCAGCCATTGCTCAAAGATCTCAAAAAAACAACAACAGAAATAAAACTTACAATCTAAGTCTTTGGGTCAAGTACTTTTCAACAAAAATATCATTTTCCTCATCCTCGTCCCACGGTCTCCAAAGGTAATTATAAAAAAACCTGTAATTAAAAGACACATTGATTCAAAGAAGTAACAAAATGTGTGTTATGCTATCAAATATAATATTTGTAGAACACTAAAATGTTACCAAAACATGAACAGTTAGATAACATCATACAGACTTGCAAATGAAACATCAATGGTTTAGAATCTCCATTAACATTTGGTCATAAAAATATCAACCTAATATTCTATTTATCATAAAAAAGGAAATAGTTTTTCAAATGAGCATTACAAAGTACATCATGTTAAAAAGAATTTATTACCTTTAGTAACTGTTGTTTTCTTAACAAAGCAACACAAATAGATATCTACATTCTATCGACTGCATGAAATAACCAATTTTAGATAAAACTACTGATCTTTCAGAAAACATTATTTACAGAAGTTATAAAGAAACAGTATGATACCATAAAAAAAAAATTTCAAATTTGTTTTCCTACAGATAAAATTTTCAGTAAAGTATAAACAGTTCTTCACTGGTAAAACCTATAACAATAAAGATGTTTCATTATGAAACAATAAAACCTTTAGCTATATTTTCCCAAAGTGCTGAGACAGAAGTACTGGGTCAAACAAATGTCAGCACTTCATAAAAAAAAAGGAGAAAGTAATTATGTCTTAAAAACAAAACCATAAAAAAGGAAACTACCATGTAGAATGGAATTTTCTGGCATTTAGAGCTCAGTGTTATATATTTTAATTTCAGATTAAAATAAACAAAATATAAGCAGTTCTCTTTCTTACCTAACATGTTCTATGGCGAGAGCAGTGTTCAGAAATTGTTCCTCTTCATCTCCTTCACTAACAGGATAAAGCTCTATCAGTGGAACACTTTGTTCTTCTTTCAACACAGTTTCAACTTTACTCTTGAAGTCAGGTTTTTCTTCGAATTTGTCTTCTGAAAATATTTTCAGTACTTTTACATCAGCTTCCAGTTCCTGCATACTTACATCCTTAACCTACAAAGCAAACTTTGTTTTATTATGTGAATAAAATATATTCATATATATTTTACATCAGCTTTCAGTTCCTGCATACTTACATCCTTAACCTACAAAACAAACTTTGTTTTATTACGTGAATAAAATATAAAAAAACACAGATCATAATTTGTAAAAAATTATGTTGGAATTTCTCATCAAAGAAAAAATGAAAAGCATAACTGTTTTAAATATTAAAAATTAAAAGAAGCAAACTTTAAACAAAAATGAAATATTATACTCAAACATACCGTAAAATGCACACAACAAATGGTAGAAACCAAGATTTTTAAAAATACCAGCATAAGTGGTAATTATTATTATTATTATTATAACATTTTAAATGAAAAATTCTCAACTGTGGAATCAAGCTAATTGAGTTTTTTCTTGGCAGAATCTCAGATTTTCTTTAATAAATGTCTCTGCAACTTTAGTCAATTATAGTTATAAACATTTCTAAATCTAATAATATTGAAAGTTAATTTAACAATTTCAAAAATAGGTAATGAAAAATTCTTTTGATAGCTAAAGCTAGCTCACATGGTTAAACCTCATAAAATAATGTTATTACACTCCCACATTTCTGTTAATTCTTTCACAATCATCTTTGGCTGTAGAGTAATGTTAATATTGTTTGCCAGCTTTCTTTTAATTAACTTGTACAGTTTCTGATTAATGATTTAGTGTGGCTATTAAGTATCTGATTGCATTAGTTCAAGACAAAATATGAAACAGCAGTTGGAGATTATGAAGTAGATTTCTTTGAGGATATATCACACATTTACAGTTTCTGTGTAAATAAATACAGTTCAGTTAGTGAAACAGTTTTTTCAACACGGTTTCAACTTTACTCTTCAAGTCAGGTTTCTATTCTTATACAAAATATGTTTAGAACCAAATAGATTTTTATGGCATGGCCTCTTAAGAATCTAAAACAACTGGTTGTATTAACAGTACCAATATCCATATTAATTAATATATATAATATGCACAGCAGTAGTCAAATATATTCTTAAGAAAAGTGTGTTTAAAATGTTACCAGTAGTTAAGGAGACGTTTCAAATAAAACTTACACACCTAATTATTCTCTGTGTGTAATAAAACTGAATATTAAATGTTTTAATTATTTTACCCCTTCACTTCATACATGATAGAGGAGTTGCCTTCCTAAAGACACTGAAAAAACAGCATACAAAGCATTGAGTACCTGCACATTACACTCCTCTAATGTTCATCTGTTATTGGATGGTAGTTCATTTTTCACCTCATAATTAAGATTCTTAAAAGAACCACCAAGTTTTGTATAAAAGTTAACATCAATGGTTAATGATAACATTGATTACATTAGAATTATTAGATTTTCTAGCTTATGTCAAATAAAAAATAAATAACTTGACTTTTCAACATGCCTGTCCCTTTACTGTACCTTATTTAGTATTGTAAATAAAGTATTGTTGTACTTGGCATTAATTGTCACTCTTAAATTATATGGTAGAGAAGAGAGATTCTTTGATAAAGTGCAATGTTGGAGATAGAAGCAGTTTCCAAAGAAATACACACCAATGACTATGATTTAAGAAGGGAACTAGTGTTTACATGTTAATTAACCAAAACATGCAGTTTTATTTCTTGTTCCTTTCATCAACAATACAACTTAATGTATTGAATATATTACACTTCTTTACTTTAATTTGTCATTAATTATTAAACTTGCACTGTTAGCTGAAAATTAATATTTACAACTAATCTAAATTTCCTTATCTGGTAAAACCTCATGATATTATTTAGTTTACTGCTAAAATTATCATTAATAGCAAGGACATCAAATTCATGAAACAATGCACTGTAATCTTTGTAAGCAGATATAAAAGAAAATGCATATTTAATTATATATATTGATGACCAAGTTAATTTTCACTTTTGGTTTAAGTTTGTAGCTCACTCTGATCAGAAGTTATTATTAATGGCCTTGAATACAAATCACATATTTTGATAACACACAAGTCTCTTTTACAATTCAGTATGATTGATATAAGAACCTATGTTCAAACATGTCTTTATCTGTAAAAACATTACAAAAATCTCTACCTTTTTAAATACTGTTACTCATTACCGATGACACAATCACCTGAATTTTAACATATCTCATTACTAGACATAAAACTTCTGGCAGATACCAGCTGAAGACACAATATCATATCACTTCAGAAAAATGAAGTAGAGAAAATGAACATATAAAACACAACCAGTTTGCCAAGAAGCATCACTAGGCAACTGAAATATTCTGGGGTTCAAGTCCAGATTTTCTGGGAATATTTGGCATTTCAGTACAATATTGATCATAGATTTTCTATTCTGATTTTTCAAGGGAACCTAATTGATTTTTTGGAACTGCCAATGAATATACATACAGGAGTCACAAACAACTAGAAATGGTAACAAGATGGTTGGTTTGTTTTTTGTTGTTATACACAAAGCTGCACACAAGGTTATCTGTGCTCTGCCCATCATGGGTATCAAAAACCAGTTTTTAGTAGTGATAACTAGATGAATTTATTCAAATTTCTGAATATTATTGCAGAAAACAATAAAAAACAGAATCAGGTAAACTGTAGAATGCACATGAATGCGTGAGCCCAGAGCATAAACCTTATTTTTAATGTTACTACGGTTTTTCAGTGTAAAATTATCATGTAATAGGTGGATAGGTAGGTATTCAACGTTTATTGGCACAAAGCTACAAGGTTATCTGTGTCAGACAAGATGTGGTACAGTATAAGTATAGGGCAATTAAGGTATAAAGTAAAATATGTGAAATTAGGAACTGCCAGGAAGACTGAAGCAAGGAGTACACCCTTACTGACAGTCTCCTTAAGTTGGCCTTTTCAGCCCTGGGTTCAGTTTAAAACAAAACAAAAACAACAAAAACTAAAATGTGTAAAATTAAGGCTTGCCAGGAAGACTGAAGTAACAAGATTTATCATGTAATATTGATTTTCTTAATTAATGCATAACATCAACACAGCCTCAAGAACACTCATTTCAGGAACCCACAACTGTTAACATTCCACTGGTCTCTTTACCATCAAAATACCACATCAAGATACTTCCTATATGTTGGATCATTATCTTGTTAAAAGACAGATTCTGGCCTGATGAGTCATGTTCTTCAAAAAAGGCATGAAGAATCAGAATCTGCTTATATTTGTCAGAAGTAAAAGTGCCTTGAATCTTGCATAAATCACCATTCATACAAGATGAACTGCGGTCTAAACATTCTACTATTCCCCATACTTTATAATAGATGTATTTTGATTATACTGTTTTATCCCCTCCACAAATGAAAACACTGTTGATTAACAATTTAAATGTGGACTCATCTGTAAAAAGCACACATCTCCAGTTCTGCTCATCCACTGTTATTGATCTGATGCCCATTTCAACCCTTTTGTTCCTTTTCTCAAAAGTTTTAAAGCATCTGCACATCCAATTGAGACTGTTTCATGTTTACAAACATCTCACTGTTCCTGAAGTAGCTTTCATACCTGTATTTTTAGGGCAAAGTTATTGGCGAGATCTATAATCAACCATCATGTCTCTATCTCATAAAAATCACACCCTGAGATACTCAACTTTACTCTGAGATTTTTGGTTTTCAACTTCAACCACTTTGTTACCAGCATGTGCCCTCTACAGCCTTGTATACAGCTCCTTTTGAAACATGAAGTCTTACCACAATTTTTACATGGAGCATCACTGTCCACCAAAACAATTTTTACTGAATTTTCACAACTATTAATAGGCTTAGTACAATTGCCTGTATGGGTTTTATACTGTTGTGGAACTTTGTTTCATTAATTAATTACAATGTTAAATATCAAACTACTATTGTACTTTTGTGTAGTTTATTGTCACATGACAAAGAAATATCACTTCCACAGTTCTTGCCTATTGTATCCATTTTTCCTTAACATTTTCATAATTAATTCCAATACTGTATACTTTTTAAGTATACAGATAATGCTAACAATTCTCAAGTTATGAAACACAATGAACTGTTTTTTTTTTCTCTAAATTAAGTTATTTAAAACTCAACTACACAAGTAAATATCATTATTTACCTTTGTTCATCACTACAGATGGGGAAATTTGAAGTTCAGTGCTACCACAAGCCAACATTTTTAAGTCCTAATTTTTGGGAGTCCTGAAAAATCCTAGTTTTCACACATGTAGCATGCCTGTGTGAAGTTGCAACTGCAACTATATAAGCCTCCAATAATCAAAATACTAAATTAATATACACCAAGCAACAAATAAAAAATATCTACAGTACTATCATGTACTGGGTTTCACTGTTTATTTCACAGTAACTATTCTTGCACTAGATGCAAATCCACCATAAGATCACCATGATCACAAAACATTTCTTCAGCATTTGGCAATGACCAGTGGTCGAATGCTGACACCCAAAACAGTGTCAACAGACAAGTGCTGGACCAAATGTTAGCTCTCTTCAAATGCTCCACTGTTATTGGTGGGTTTTTTTTTTTGTAACCAGAAGCATTTTCTATTCGAAAACACACACACATACCCAAATTTTCTAAATAAATAATAATTAATCATTTCATTTGAAAAACCAAGACACAAAATAAACTTTGTGGTCCTTATTTGATATTTCATAAGTTTATGTATACATATATGCACAATACAAACTAAAAGCACGTAAAAATAAAAACCAAACTGGAAATATAAACAGATTTTCCACTGGCTTAGCTACAGTTCGCTGTACCTTATACCATGGAAAGTGGCTAGACTGAGACAACTTTGGAACATTCACAACTGAAAACTACACTATTATAATCACTGAAAAATAATGTAGAAATAGAAGTTACTACAGCTACACAAGTATCTGTAATGCTTGTATTTCAACACCAGTGAGAATACAATATATTTTATTTATTTCCATAGATAGTATCTATGTTATGTAATTTTTGCTATTTTCACTATTTACAATTCAACAGGGGCAATCTGCTTGTTTTCTAAGTTGTCTTGTTGCAACAAAGTAAAGATCTTGTAAGGCTATTACATGATTTATATCATTAAAATTACAATACTGTCCTTGTTCTTTCATAAGAAATTCATTACATTTATGTTTAAGATTATAATACATCTTTAAATTTTTATTCCAGGATACTGATTGTGTCCAAATGAGTGAAAAACTAATTAACTGAAAGAGGCAAGTCCTATAAGTTAATTGCAAAAAGTGGGCTTTTTGAATCTCAAATATATCAGCAACATTATAAACACATGCACACTTCAGCCCTAAACAAATGATACATCAAATTGTTCACTAAAATTTTCTGGCACACACACACACACACAAATAAGCAAGAATCCCAAGAATGACACAAGTTACATCTCTTGCCACTCTTCAATACATTTGAAGAGTAAAGCAAATTGTCTTTTGGTCCAATAATAGGGGTGTGTCACAAGCAATAACAATTTAAAAGTATTTAAAGTTATGAAAATACCAACCAGTATCATAACGCCGAATATTAGAGCTTCCGAGTTTTTTGTTTTTTTTATTTTGGTCAAATCTAAACATGTTCACTCCAAGTTACTTTTTAATATTACTATACACAAAAAGAAATAAAGGTACAACTGTTGTTCTTTACAAAATTCCAAATACTCCTAGAATAGCACTCATCAAATAACCGTTTTGTCATGGAAGTTTATAAGAATAAATCAACATAATAAAAATATATACATACTTCAACTAGCATGTCGCAAAAGAAGTTCAAACCAAATGATTTAGGAGTTGCTCTCCACACTGCCATCCACCCTACAGGCTCAATTACTTTGGTAATGTATTCAACCATTGCAGATTCGACTTCACTATTACTAATTGTACACAAGATATCCTTGCTATATTTTTGTTGTAGTTCTTCAAATGCATCTTGTTCAAAACTAATTTTATACACAGCTGGATAACTTGATATGTTGTTCATGTTCTTAATTATTTCTATCTCCAAATCTGTAAACATTCAAGAAACATTTTAAAAACACTTTCAACATAATTCAATCTAGAATTCAATTAGAAAAGTTAAAATATTCTTAAAATTTTCTCAAGTAGAAAATTTAAAGCAGTTTAGTTTTTGCAACCAATGAAAAAACTTTCTTGGAAGTTGGCCCAAAAACATATTATGCATGTGGTCACTAAGATAAAAATAAAATATATAAATCTTCTTCCTCCTAAATAATAAAATTCATCTTGTAATTTTCACTTAAATCTTTCCCCTTTTCAAATACTATTGTTTTTATTACATATTCAAATCATGTTCATAATTAACATGGTTTTTATTACATATTCAAATCATGTTCATTATTAACATGGTTTAGCCTTTTTGTAGTAATTAAATTTTCCATTCTTTTTCAGCAATTCTGCAAAACATTCCAACTAAAGCCACCATGAAATTCTCTAAACAAGAAATTCAATATAAATAATAAGGGTGTTTTATAACAGAACTACATATCCAAAAATATATATCTCAAACGAACTAATTTACTAAACACAATATATATACATAATTTTAACATCCTCTCATATCATTTCTGTGTTACAAAGTTTGAAAACAAGATTAATGTACCAAATTCAAATGTCACTCTTTCAAATATTCACTTGCATTAACAGTAAATAAGCTCATGAGATTAATCTTTTATCTCTATTTTGATAAGCTTTATATGATTCTTTTCTATAATATTGCACATTTACTCAGTCAAATTAAGTTGTACATCAGTAACGAATAACGCTAACTTACAGTTACATTAATCAGTCAAATTAAGTTGAACATCAGTAACGAGTAACGCTAACTTACAGTTACATTAATCAGTCAAATTAAGTTGAACATCAGTAACGAGTAACGCTAACTTACAGTTACATTAATCAGTCAAATTAAGTTGAACATCAGTAACGAGTAACGCTAACTTACAGTTACATTAATCAGTCAAATTAAGTTGAACATCAGTAACGAGTAACGCTAACTTACAGTTACATTAATCAGTCAAATTAAGTTGAACATCAGTAACGAGTAACGCTAACTTACAGTTACATTAGGTACAAGTTGCATCATAATTTGTAGCTTGCACTTACAAGTACATACTTCAAATTAATTATAGCTTAATTATACATAAATAGCCTTGTAGCCAAAGTAGCTTAAGTCTTTCTCAGGAAAATGTTTCTTCTATAAAACAAACAAACAAGTTTTAACGATATCTACTAGCATTAGTAATTTTTGTATAATTTTCATATACAAAATTAATGATACAAGAAATCACCTGTTTTTGAAATTCAACTTAAAATGTAAATTGAATTAATGCCTCAGTAACATTTGTAACATATCATTATTTTGATATACAGTACTGTTGTTGTTATCAAAGACAGAATATTTTAATGGTATTCATCACATTTTTACCTTCACAAGCGTATTTTCTCAGTTCAAATTAATGTTTAACTCTTCAATGTTATTTAACTTACCTTCTAAAATACCGATTTCCAAGTTACAATCCCCGCCGTTGGCTTTTAGTACTACAGCGCCATTCGTTCGTAAGAGTTATGGCAAAAAATAAGTATTATTTAAAGAAATCAGAAACGAAAAATAATAGCATTAGGAATTATAACCTCAGAAGATATTGAAAAATAACACACCTTTCACACATTATAATACGATCTACTATATTTAACATTCAAACCTAATGCAATTTAGGGAAACGAGAGAGGAAATTGCTGAAATAAGGTAAGATTGCCTTATACGAGGGTGAGAGTGAAATTGCTAGGATATAAACGGATTTACGAAAGTGAAAAAGTTAGGGCTGTAGTGACATGCTAGGTAGCATTCAAATATTAGTCTCTACTAGATTTGAAAATCACCGGATCGTGGTTAGGTTTGTAAAACACTGATGTTATTTAAGTCAGTTGTTATGAATTTATTTATCATAAGTTATCTAACTGTAACAGACTTTTAAAAAATGGGTTATAGAGTGTATGTTCATTATAAAAGATGAAATACAGCCTGTTAGGACTAAAGGCAGAAAAATCACTGTCAAAACATTGAATGACTTGATTATTTGTAGGATACAATGAAGGGTAGTTTAATCAAACGAACACACATAAACCAGAGAAAATTTCATTTTTATTTATTGCGAACCGTTAATAAGAATATGGTCGGTAGAATTGAATTAAAGTAACATTTAGGAAGGTGGATCATTGCATAATTAAGTTTGCTGTTTCGCTACAACTTTAAAGAAAATGAAATTTCAATTCATAATTTTCAGGAAGCCAGTTTCGAAGCAACAAGGCAATACGTATCATTAGTGAATCAAGATAAGAAAAAAAAGGTAATGTGGAGCATTTCTGGAAAATTTTTAAGATTTGTTAGTTTTTTTTAATTTTGCACAAAGCTACTCGAAAGCCATCTGTGCAAACCGTCCCTAATTTAGCAGTGTAAGACAGTGAAAGCAGTGAAGATGTTTAAGATTTGTCCGTTTTTTTGAATTTCACACAAAGCTACTCGAGGGCCATCTGTGCTAGCCGTCCCTAATTTAGTAGTGTAAGACTAGAGGGAAGGACTAGTCATCACCACCCACCGCAAACTCTTGAGCTACTCTTTTATCAACGAGTAGTGGGATTGACCGTTACATTATAACGCTCCCACGGCTTAAAAGGCGAGCATGTTTGGTGCGACGAGGATTTAAACCTGTGACTTTCGGATCACGAGTCGAGTGCCTTAACCACCTGACCATGCTGGGCCCCAGCTTCTTTTAATGAAATAGATATTTTACCCATCAGAGAAAAAGGATAACAGGGAAATCAAATCTTATTGTCATACTAAAACGTAAAGCAGTAAAGCACAGATAAAGGTCACAGAGTTTACAGAAAATTAAGTTAACAAATAGGATAAACGACATTTTGTATATATATATATTCATATTTAGCACATATTGTTTTTGATCAATTGAGAATATTATTTCCAAAATCGTTCTTATTTATAAGCTTTAACCGTGAGAGTAATTTTAACAATAAAACATTGAAAAAACAATGTGGCTAATATTTTTTTGCTCTAATCATTTCCTTGTAGTATTATATGCATTTTACGGTGAGACACATTACAGATAAATAGAGAACAATAAATGAAGGTAAACAATGATCTTTCCTTTTTGTGTATCACGTGATATATTGACGTACAATACTGTGAAAAAGTGTTTGGACATGAGAATATTTTGCCTGTTTTCATTTTATAGGGCTAATTCTTCCAAACCATTTCAGAATGTAAATTTCAACAAAATGGTAATGCTTTACTGATCACTGTTGACAGTTGAATCAGCCAAGGTGAGAAAACTTATTAATATTTAGAATTTTTATCAATTTGTACCAAGGATATCTCTTAATGATTCTGTTTGAATGAACATATTGAAAAAATTTATGGTCTTAAATAACTGTCGTGGTACCCCCTGCGGTGTCTTAGCTGAATAAATAGAAATAAACAAGGAGCTAGCAGATGGTACCGGTGTATGCCACAAGAAATAAATTTAATAACACTCCACAAATAAATCTTGATAAAATATGGTATTTAACATTATATATATAGTTTTCTTATCATTCCATGGTAAGAAAAGTGTAGGCACTTGTCAGTAGAGTTGTTCGTTGTGTTTGTAAGTAAGCACAAAGCTATACAAAGGACTACCTGTGCTCTGCCTGTCACGGTTTTTAGTGTTGTAAGTCTGCAGAATACTGCTGTGCCACTAGGGGCTATCAGTAGAAAGAGAGTTTGGATAAAAGCTTTATTTGATGCTGGTTAGACTCTTAACAAATTGCTGCAGACTTGAAATGCTCCACAAATGCTGTTAAGTACACCCTGAATCATAAGACCAAAACAAGCAAACTTTAAAACAGGGGAAAAAAGAGGCAAAATACTCAAACACAGTAATTCTAATGTTAAATATCTTAGCTCTTCTAGTTATCACAAGAGAATTACTCTGCTACAAATCTCAAGAACGAAATAAACGACCGTGTGTCAAAAGACAGAAACATGTCCAGATCTACAGTATCAAGAGATCTGAATGAAAATGGAACATGTGGTTGTATAGTAGTTTGAAATCTTTACTTTGGTTTCCAAATATTGTCAAGAGTCTGTAATTTGCTAAAACGTACAAAATTGGACTGTTGATTATTGGAAAAGTGTGTCATGGACGGATTAATTCAAATTTGAAATAGTTGGTTTAAAGTGTAGGTTTACATTCAATGGAAGAAAGGTGAAAGATACTGACCTCCAGCACAGCAGCTACTATGAAGCGCAAGGAAGGCAATTTGATGGTTTGTGGGTATATTTTTGCTGAAGTGATAACATATATTTGCAAAATAGATGGAATAATAGATCAACGTAAATACCATCAGATACTGCTCCGTCAAGGTATACCAAGTGGTTTGCGTATTATTAACGAAAGATTCTAATACTGTTACGTTTTTTTGTTTTATGTTTTATGTAGACTAAACGCAACAGAAAGACACAGATAACAGCTTGTATAATTTATTACAACAAACTATCATATATGTAACAAATATAACATAAATTATATAATAACAATGACAGATATTCAGTTTCAACCTTCAGAATTAATTACAATACAAAATTGTACTAGTTTCGACCTTCAAAGTTAATTACGATACAAAATGGTACTGGCCTGTGTCCAATATAATGATCTAGAATGAAAGTTCAAAAGTTCAGATCAAAAATCCAAAATTCCGGTCTAGGGTGTGAATTTGATCCCACGAAGAAATTCCGAAGTTTGAATGGAGAAGTCCAGAAACAATTCACAGTCCAATAAATTCGACGAAGTTCTCTTCACGATGCCTCCGATGAACGTTTCAAAGTTATCGCCTTCCAATTTTCCCGGTCTCCCCTAAACAGCTCTACGCGTGTTGACTTTCAGTATAACTAGTAATTCGAATGAATCGTAAAGATTGACGAAATAAAATCACGGCTGCTGTAGATCTAGCTCTAGTCACAAAACCAAGTTGAATAAACACACAGCAAACGTTGAAAGCTTCTCGAACAAAGACAATATTTCTTGAATCGAAATAAAAACTAATGACTGACTCTTCTTCCTCTCTCACATTTTCGCCTGTTTATATATTAGTAGGCCTCTTTTCTCGAACCATTGCGTAACTTCCCAACATTCCAGAGAAATCTGCGCATGTCTGTCTTTTCGCACGAGACTTCTTGTCTAGACACCAGGCCGCCAAACATTTCATTTTCATAAATTTATTAACATATGATTGATCTACCTAATTCTAGAAATTTATAAATGTTATTTTAAATGAATAACAACATATTTTATTGGTTTAAACTTTGAAACAATAATATAAACAACAACATGGCATTCTAAACGCTTTATACATAACAATACCAAGAGGATAACGATCTCAAACATTCATCCAACCTATTCAGAAATTAGCTAGCTAAGAAAGAAGCTGCTTGAGTTTTTCAAATGATATAATGTCCTTCGCAGAGCCTTAATCTCAACTAAATTAAGAAGATCTGGTAATTGATAGATCGAAAACTTGACAAATCAAGTTACTTCCAAATCAACTTTATAAGAGTGTATTACTGACATTTGAAATAAAATCCCAAATGACGTTTTGAGTAAATATGATGCAGTAATGTCTAAAAACTGTCTGCATTTATTAAAGCAAACGGAGGCACACAAAATATTAACTGTTTGTCGAACTCAAGCGCTTCTACTGAGTTTCTGTTGTACTAAATGCGAAGATTAATGCATTTTGATATTCCACCTGTGATTTACCTTCCATTGTTTTTTAAAGTAACCTGAAATCTAATGTTTGACTTTGTCTTTACAGTTTTGCAGAGTACTGTATGCTTATGTAAATATAATAGTGCTGTCTGTTATATGTTCATGCAACTACTTTGCAGAGTCTAGGTAAATCTTCATCAGCATTAGTATGGGTGTTCCTTGAGTATATGGGAAGATATACATAAATTTTCAGTTATGCAATTTACATTTTGTCGTCTTTATGACGAATTTTGTATATTTTTTACCACTATCTCACACTCTGTTGATGGATAATCACCAAGTTTGGTATGGACGTTCACTGGGTCTATGAAGAAGTACACTTAATTTTACGGTTTTTAAAGGCGTTTTTGCATTTTAAAATTGTCTAGTTTTTATCACTGCTTTGCTCCCTGTCAATTAATCTTCATCAAATTAGATATGCAACTTTGTTGGATCTATGAAGAGATGTGGACATTTGAATAGATATTCACTAAATTTGGTATGGAGGTTTTGGGGGTCTATGTGGAGATACAAGCAAATTTATGGCTTCACATTTTGAGTTTTACAGTTTGTATGAGTGTTTTTACAGAAACAATTTTTAATATATATATATACATAGTCTACTAGCTGGAATACTCATCCTGTGAACGGAAGTTATGTGAATTCATAAAAATTAAAAATTGTTTCTATAAAAACACTCATACAAGCTGTAAAACTCAAAATGTGAAGCCAGAAATTTGCTTGTATCTCCACATAGACCCCAAAAACCCCCATACCAAATTTAGTGAATATCCATTCAAATGTCCACATCTCTTCATAGATCCAACAAAGTTGCATGTCTAATTTGATGAAGATTAATTGACAGGGAGCAAAGCAGTGATAAAAACAGGAAAATTTTAAAATGCAAAAACGCCTTTATATATATACACTGAACAAAATTAAAGTTAAATGTTCATTAACTGCTATTTAACTATTTAAATATTAATTTTTTCTCTGATTATATTCTCTTATTTTGTAACGGAATGACCATCAATGACATGAGTAGCATGTACTCGCTGAGAGAGGAAACGCTACAGAATTTACTTTTTAATTTCCTTTCTTAATCTGGAAAAGGCAAAGCTCAACAAGTTTTTCACAAGTAAGTTTTAATCTGAAACAGTGTAGAATAAGATCTGCAGTGAAATTTTGTAACATCATTAAACCCATTTACATGCTCTTTGACTAATCTTGTCAAAGGTTAAATTATTTTTCACTTTACTTTTACGTTTTGTTTGGTTTCTTTCTTCAAACTGAATCAGAACCAAATAATTCAAAAGCAAATACATGATACATTTCCAGATGTTCAAAAAGTTATCGTGGTATCACTTTTAACTCTAAAATAATCACTGCTCTTGAGACTACCATGGTATAAGACAGTAAGATAAAATATTGGTTTTGTAACCACGTAATTTTTTTGTGATATGCTTTATATTTTCGCAATGAATCTGCATCGATATGCTCTTGTCAACAATTTTGTAAGTTACATTTTAATATCTTCAAAGGAAGAAATGGCATCTCTCACACGTAGAAGGACAACCAGCGGGAAGAATCATAACTGAGAGTCTATGACTTTCTGTGAGAGTAGTATTCAAAAACAAATCCACTGCTGCAGATTTAGAAATAAGAATTAATGAAATCTGATGCACTCAGGATGGATAATAAAGTTGTATTAGAGGATTGATATCAGTGCAAAGGACGAACAACTGATTGAGACTCATCATGGTGGATTACATGTGGTAAGGTTGACATTTAATAATGAAATTTCTATAAGACTCTCTAGTATTTAATGTAATAGTAGCCTAACCATAATTCTCGTTAATGTTATCTCAGAATCAAAAAATATTGAAAGTACACTAGAGAATAACGTTTCTCAATCTGGATTGTGAAGTCAGCATGTGCAACAACGGCTACCAAAAAGAGAAAATGGTGATCTATGGAGAAATTATGAGTCTTTATGTTATGAGAGGCATGCTTCCAGTGCATCCACGAATCATGAAAACTTTTAGCCATATAAAACCTAAGTACAAATGTAATATTCCATTTGTCTGTTTTCCATCCAGGATGAAGTATCTAATTTTTATCAACTATAAGTGCCCCTGAAAATAAGAATTATACAATACCTTAAATAATTAGTCTCAATCTAAATTTGGGTGAGCCTCTGCGGTGAACAGGTTCTTGCCACTACCACGGGTATGATTAAGTAGATTCCTCCCCAAACACTTAACGCAGAGTAACACATTTAATGTAAAGACTGCTGGTACCAGCAGTCTTTATAATACATTTTCACTTCTGATGGATTTCTCGTCATCATAGAGAGCAACAGATGATTTGAGTCAACACTTGATGAGCAGCTTTGCAAGTGGATACACTCATGACTGAGTTGCAGTGACACAATGAGAAAAGAAACACTGGAATGAAATGGAGAATAAAAAGATGAGTCTTACAAATTAATTGTCTGTTTATGTGGATTATTTATGTCACTTATTTGGAAAACATATCTCAAATTGGCTGGACAATAATATCTGTAGATAAGTTAAACAATGACTATGAAAGATATTCGTACGTTGATGAAGACAAAGTATTTGGTGACTTTGTTCTAGGATGTAATTGTGCAAAAACTGCAAGAGAAAAGGGAACCCACATCAGCAGTTACACTGATAGTACCTCATGCAGATGCAGCTTCCTCTTAAGTAACTGCATCATGCTGAGTTTATTCTCTGGTAAGGATGAATCATCCTCTGACACATCCTGGTGCTGCAACACAGTGCCAGGAGGAGAGTAATAAGGATTTCCATAGCCATCCCATGATCTTTATGCCACAGCAGACGGTATTGATGTATCTATCCAGGCATCACTTTGAAAAATAAAATTGAAACACATATATACTTTGCTTGTTGACTGACGGGCCAATTTGTGCTCCCATTTTTCACTCATCAACAAAATAATCAAAACAACTCATTTAAGCCCAGAAAGATTGTTGGTAAGTTATGTCTGCTATTGTTCCGAATCCAAAATATTAATGAATCACCAGTCAGGTTTGGCCACTCAAAATTAGGCCACCACTTCAAACAATCAATATTGTCTTAGCCCTGGTATGTAGTGAATGACTAGATTCAGATGGTGTAGTTCGTCTCTCGATAATTTCACCATCAGAACAAAGGTAGCTGTTTCCAATCTTTTTTTTTTTATATTAGGATCCTGAAGATGGACGCACTAAAGAATTTATTATAATTGTATTTGTGCAACAAGTTATTAACTTTTCAATAGAACAATAAGTTTTATAACTACACGACACAAAATTTCACTGATACAACTTCCATTAATATTCATAGGCATGGTAAGTGAAGTTGGATGAAACTAGTATCAGTAAAATTACTGTTCAAGAACAAATAAATCACTTTCAGAATATTTGAGCTTACTAGTTGATACATGAAGAAAAAATGCGGACTCACACTGCAAAAAACCTGGTTTCGATACTCATGGTGGGCAAAGCGCAACAAGCCCTGTGTTGCTTTATATTTAATTCCAGACAAATGAACAAATAATTGTTTATATATTGTTGGTTGATATGGCAATGGATTTATTTATATGACTAAATAACCAATTTGATGAGATAAATATCACTTTTCATCACATAGATATAGGTGACACATTTTCTGATAAAAGAGCCATAGTGTAGGCTTCCCTGGATAACTAAGGATATTGCCATTGCTGAAATATATTGGATATTAAAAAAAAAATCATACACCTTTCAGAGATTGTGTGGCCTCTTTCAGTAGGAAAATATAAGGCATGCTTAAGTCCTGATTTTAAAATGCAATCTGCATTCATTATTGTTCATTCATATGGATAGGTGACCGTCTGGATGAATTGGAGTGTTGTTGTTTGTTGTTTTTGAATTAAGCACAAAGCTACACAATGGGCTATCTGTGCTCTGCCCACCACGGGTATCGAAACCCGGATTTTAGCGTGTAAGTCCGCAGACATACCGCTGAGCCACTGGGGGGCGAATTGGAATGAGTTCAAGGGTTAAGGTTTTTAGATCTGGCTTATAGGTAATATCAAGTTAAACTGGATGATGAGAATGCATCTAAAATTTCTTTAAAGCCCCAAAATGGATCTGTACGAGTTCAACATCATGCCATTCAACATGTGTAATGCCCACACCATTTTCGACATTCTAACAGAGCTTACATTAAAAGAGCTAAGATGTAAAGGTGTTTGTTCTGTGTCAATTATACTTTGGTGTTTTTCTGAACGTTTGAGACTGCTGAAGAAAACATTAGCATGACACTTAATCACATAAGAAAGAAGGGCTTGAAGCTCAAACCAGTGAAATATGCACTTATGTGTATGCAAGCCATGCTGTTAATATATTGAGTTTTAACACAGACTGCATTTTGCAAGATTAACATAAACCAGTAATTAAGTGAGAAATTCATGTTTTTATCCTCGTTACATCACATTATTGATATTTCGTGATCAGTATGTACGAAACTGTCACGCTGTTGTCTGTTCTTACTAAAGATGATTTGCACTGTAGGTGGACTGAAGAATGTGATGTGATGTTTTTGCCACTAAAATACGCCTAATGAAGAGCCCAAGGTTCGTGGTTTGACCACCTGTATTCCCACTATGACCCAAAAATGTTTATGAGGGCTTATTTCTTTTTTAATATTTTATGTGGTCACATCAATACCTATAATCTTTAGGATCTGTTTAGTTCTTAAATGTGAAAACCCTCTTATCCTTAGATGTGTAGGAAGAAAAAGGTATGGTCACGACTAAGTTTTGCGAAAATAAAGCTTCCATCGATACAGTTAATAATAAGACTATATTTCACATTTCTTTCTAAGCAGTAAAATTCAAGTACCGAGAAATACTAGTTATAAAAGATAACTCCAAAGTTTATCATTCATTAGGTAAAATTTTTTGTTTACTCTCCGAATCATTTGCCAAATCGGGCATTGAGAAGTAAGGAAAGACGTAAAGTGATTAGAATGAATCTTGTTGCTTCTAACGTTGTCTATGTATGTTTTTAGTTAAGCAAAGAACTATGCAATTGGATATCTGTGTTCTGCCCATCACTGGTATCGAAACCCGGTTTCTAGCGCTGCAAATCCACAGACTTACTCGAGGCTAAATGTTATCCTAATATCCTGAATACATCATTTACGCTTATTATTGTTTTCACAACTGTACAAACTAAAAGTAGTAGATTTTATAAACCATAATAACAGCCAAAACAAATTTATCAATAACGCAGCATCACTATGAAATGCTTCTACTTTAACAATTAAAACGCACTACAAATAATTTGAAAATACTGCATCAAACCAATGAACAAAGTTCTTACAAAAACAAAGGTTTTAAGCAGTTCATTTTGCTGTTTCAATTTTTAAAAATAATATTGATGATAATTTGATATATTCAGTACGCTAAGTACGTAAGATATTAGTTCACTTTAATATAACTTAAGAAGATATTCGATACTCACATATTTTACCAAGTTAATATAACACATTCTTCAAGCACATATTTTTATTTTTTTTTTTATTTCATTAATAATGACACCATTTCCTAGTGTTTGGGAACTATGATATTCTGTCGTATGAAATAAATCATAATTTCCCATCTTTAAGTAAAAATTTTCTTACAGCACACTAAAATAAAAACACGAATACAGCCTTTACTTTAAACATGAATCTGCATATACATGTACAACTATAATTTACTCACAACGCAGCGTATTTCAAACTTTCTTGGTTCACGTAGCCCCTAGACAAAATTCTAACAATTCCATTTGATAAGTAGTTGGGTTCAAACAACTTAATAATGAACGAGTTTTTATGTCCTAACAACTTAGTAGCCGTTTGAAATAATAATGCACGTAAATTGAAAATAAAACAAAAATTCATTTTTAAATAACCACAATTACACATTTGGCAGGCAAGGCACAGCTTCTAAAACTTGAAATCAGATTGGACACAGCCACCCTCATTTCCTGTTCTACACTGATTTTCGCGCGCTACTTGCTTTTTATCATAGCAACCGCCAAAAACTCAGCTTCGCAGACATATGTGAAGTCGCAAATGGAATTTAGAGTCGCTGAGCTTTAACACTGAGGAAAGGATATTTATCTTTTACTGACATCCAAAACCCAGTTAGATGCTGTTAAATTTTGTTTTTAAAGTCTTGTCACAAAACAGCTCAATAAGACTTTCTTCTGCTAAGGTAAATTCAGATGGGGCATTAGCCTTGAATTGGTCTTGGATCCATATAAACTTCTCCGTATTTTCTGGCAAGTAATTTTGAAACCAGTCACTGAGCTGTGTTAGCTGCTCTTCAAAAACAGATTTTGGTTCATGGATCAAATCAACTTCATTGGATGTAACAAATTACTGCAACAGGGAGAAACAGTCTTTGCCCCATCTTCATTTATTTTTCTTCTCCATAGCAGTGACTTTTTTTGAAAGCTGAAAGCCTCCCTGCAGAGAGAGATTCAACGTATTCAGTTTTTCGAAGAGATCGTACAGATATGCTAATTTTGACAAAAAATCAGTTTCCAAGAAGTTTTTAGCACAATTCACGTTCCTCTTCTTCGAGATAAGGGTTCCTGTCGTAATACGAATACACGAGACAGTACATTCTCACAAGAGTCATAGCGAACTACAGTAGTACAACAAAGATTTGTGCTCAGATCACACGTCCTCGTACATTTTTAAAAACCTCGCCTTCTGTGCTCGAGTTTTTATAAAGCTCATTACTTTCAACACACTTTCTACGACTAGGTCCAGTTGAGGACTCAGGTACTTTAACGCAAGGGCTTCCCTATATATTATGCAGTGGATCCATAGTGCATCAAGAGCTTTGCTTTGTATGAATCCCTGAAATGTTCCATAACGGCCAGACATAAAGCGACTACTATCGGTACAGACGCCAACGCACTCGGTCCATTTCAAGTTGTTTTTGCACACAAGTGTCAAGGATCTCAAAGGATCCTGACCCTTTGTACCTGCAGTGATACTTTCACAAAAGAGGTCTCCACCATCTTGTGACCATACACGAACAGTCTACAGCAAATCAAATTAACTATAGCCCAATCATTTTTTTTTATTAGCTAATCGTTGAAGCTTGGCCATGTGTTGGATTCTAAGACTGATAGCACTGTACGATGAAGGCACTTTTGAAAGCAGTTTTCCCGTAGATTCACCAACCATAATGTTCACTACATCAGCTGCAGAACAGTAAAATCAGTTCTTCTGCGATGATGTAAGACTTTTTACATTTCGCGACTCTATATGCCACTTTGTAGGATCATAACAAAGCATTGCTTGATATTAGTGGTTTCAAGAATGTACCTTATTGTTCTTTCAATTCTTTTAACTTTCTGGTAAAATAATCACGGGATTTACTAGCCATATCTCTTAGTGGCATTTTAGTTTACTCGGTCTGTGATTCGCCATCCTTTTCTTTACTCCCACACTTCTTATTAATGTTCAAATATCTTTTCATTTTTATGCACAAGGGCTAAATATCAACAAAATAATTCACTGAACTCTGATAGACCTCGCAGACACTTCATCACAACACACTTCAGTTATTTTGATTACTGACGGACCCGGAGAATCGATAGTTATTTATATACAAAATATAAGGGACGAGAAAGTTCGAGAAGTTTACTTGCACTTTCACCTACGCCAGTGACAAAAACATTCGAGAAGGTCATCGTAAAAATGTAGCGGGATGTAATGTTAAAACCGTGAGCTACCTCAAACTAGTAGTTCACGTGAGGTCCAACAGATGTCGATACCGCTGTGTTTTCCTCAAAAATTTGAAATATCTCACAAAAGTTTGGGAGCCACCGAGTCATAACGTAATTTCTGCAATTATATCAATAGTTCACAGACAAAATTTACTGTATCGTCATTATACAAAAAACGCACTCTATGATATCTTGGTCTAAAGTTGAAAGATAAAATTGATGTTCTAGTCTACACACTTATAAAATATACACACATTTATCCTTATATACGGAAAAGTTGAAGGCTAAACATTCCTACTCGAATTCGTAGTTAAAATATATTGTTGTAATATTGCAAGCTCAATTGCTTTCCTCTCCATTAACGATTACTTGACATTAAACGAATAATTTCTTGATTGTTAATTGTTCATTTCGGCTTATTCCTGTACCGTGACTTTAGACACAAATAATATTTCTATTGAATGCTTTTAACAACTAATTTTTCTGAATACTATTGTTTACGTAGTGTACTGGTCAGCCTGATAAACTTTATACTGAGAATAAAGAATCGCCGGCAAAGAATAGGAATAAATTACACAGTGGTTGAAATACTATTGTAATACAATATTCGAATTATTAGAAATCCATATGGGACCAGGTAAGTAATTTAGTATTTAAATATACTCGGCCTAATACTAACGTCTTTGACAAATATACTTAAAATTATTAGCGCTTGTTTCATTAACACAAGACCATACAATGAGCTACAATCCGCTATGGGAAATGTAAACTGGATTTTAGCATCGCAAGTCCTCTTACCGAAATTTTACTCATAACGTGACATTTTTGAAAATACTGTTCTAAAACCTGGAGACGTACCACGGAGTACTCTATATAATAAGCAAGCAATTTCAAATCTACACAAATCGTCTTCATCACACAGGCTATAGATACAAAGTACTTCGTGGTACAAAGAAGCATAATAAATGTGGCCAAATAGATATTATTTCGTGTCAAACATATCGTTCCTGCAAGTGAAGATTTGATAATTAACTCATTTCATTTTTCTTGATTCAAGTTAGGTTTGTTATGAATTTCACGCAAAGCTACACGAGGACTACCTGCGCCAATCATCCGAAATATAGTAGTGCAAGACTATAGGAAAGGCTATGTCATCACCACCCACCGCCAACACTTGGACTACTCTTTTAACAACGAATAATGGGATGGAACGTCTCATTATAAGACCCCTACTGCTTAAAAAGTGAGCAGATTTAGTCTAACAGGGATTCGAACCCGCAACCCTCGGATTTCTTGATTAAATACCATTAACTGGAGTAGCTGGTTTAGCATTTAACAGCGCAAAGCAACTAGGTTATCTGCGCCAAACACCCGGCAAAAAGTTAAAATTCGTAAAAATGAATCAAGATAAAACAGAAGTTCAATTTTTCAATTAAAAACATATATAGTGTTAAATCCAATTCTTACATCTAGAGTACAGCGGTAAGAGAAAAACTACAATAATAAAAGCTGTAAAGGACTTTATGTAGCATAATTCTTATTATTATAACTCGCCAGGATGATTAATGGGTAGGTTCAAACATCAGCATTAGTCACCTGGGGTTAGACTTTCGAGTTACTTGAAGTCACAGCCGTTTTCAGAAAGTAATAAAAGTTTTAAAAGACTTTCTGTAGCATGATTTTAATTATTATAACTCGTAGGATGACTAACGCGTGAGTTCAAACATCAGCAATAAATACCTCAAGTTTACTTTTCCAGTCCTGGTTTCTAGTTATGTGAAGTTACGGCCATTTTTTTAATTACAAATTCACCTAGTTTTACTTCAATTCTTAAAAAGAAATCACTTTAAGAAGGTTTAATTTAAAAATATAAATAGCATTAAAAAGATTAATGACCTTTAAAAAACTTGAAAACATTTGGAAAGAGGACAGTGTCACGATCACCAATGACATTGTCTAACGTTACAGATAAACAGAGAGTCACTCGAGTTTCAACCATCCGTATGAAAAGGAATGGAAGGATGGCTCGGAAGATGTTCAGCAAATAACAGACGGTACTTCCATTCGGGAGTATATGCTTTTCTCAGATGACTTAAAGAAAAGTCACATTTGGAGATTGTAGAAAGCCATGGTGGGATGGGTTGACCAGTAGATATAGCAATGCTATCCAAGGACAGATCCATGTCACCTAATTCTGTCTGGATACAAAGGACAAAAGAAACTATGGCAGATCGCTTGTTTTGAAAAAGGATGGCTTACCAAGAAATGAAAATGCAACCCCAGGAGTGATGCTTTGGTAAGGAATGAAGTTTTGAAGCATACAGTAAAGACATTTACAAACAGTGGATGGGCAAAGGAGCTTCATTAGACTGTGTTTTAGCTCTGAACTGGGGAGTGCAGAAAGCCACGTTGCAGAGCTGAAGTCCCTGATGATAAACGGGATTAACCATCTTTAAGGCCAGTGATTCATAGTCTACTTTTGATCGAATAAGAGGACGACGTATCTTTGGCATAGAACATCGATCTGTTCCGCAACTGGTAATTGGTATAAAAGTCAGCTTACAATCAAAGATAAGCCCCAATAACTTTGTCTCAGGGACCACAGATAGCACAACTTTACCAATACATAATTCAGGATCAGAGTGATTACCCCACTGGCAGCAAAAGTGCATGCAAATGGTTTCAGAGAAATTAAAACCATTTGCTATGGTTCACTTCAGTCTGTAGCTAGCACTCAATATACCTCATGTTCGATGACCGACATGAGATGTGAAGGTCCTAAACAAAGAGCCCATTTGCAACAGTGATGGTATTAATCTTTATACAGAAAAGCTTGACACTCAAAACATAACTCTGAGAGACTCCAAGTTCTTGTAGAAAAGAACAGAAAAGTGTCGTACTCACACGAACATAGAATTACCTGTCCATTAATTTTTTTTTAAATAAAAATGGGCAAATGGCCACGTAATCCACACAAATGGAGGTCTCGCAAAATGCCATACCTACATGTTGCATCATAACCCTTCTCAGTGTCAAGGAATATTGGTACAAGATATTGCCGTTTCAGAAAGGCTTCTCTGATTCACGTTTCAAGTCAAATCCGATGGTTCATGGTGGAATGCTGTCATCGAAACCCACAATGGATGGGCGGGAGGAGATTGTTTGATCTGAGGAACCAAACAAGACAAACATTAATCATCCTCTCTGAGGTCGTACAAAGACAGCTCATCAAAGCAACTGGACGGTAGTTTGATGAATCTTGGGATCTTTCCCAGGCTTAGAAAAAGGTAAGACACAAGCCTGGCACCAGGCATCAGGAAAATATTTTCCTACCAAATTTGATTAAAAACAATAAGAATAGCAAGAGATAGATGGCGCAGCGTTTCATGGTGTACATTATCAGGTCTGACCGATGTACTGCCAGACCAATAAAAGGTCAGCCTGATTTCCACCAGTGTAAATGGACAATTTCGTTCACAGTGACAATCAGCTCAAAAGAGAAAAGGTGACCACTCTGCTAAAGTCTTGGTGGCTAAAATGGAGGATGAAGCAAAAGTGCTAGATACCTGGCAAAAGCTTTCACCCAGAGTACTGGTAATGTTCCAGATTAGTTACTTCCTGGCCATCAGAAAGCAAGATCAAAATGGGGACAGATTTATATTGCCCACTAACCTTTCAAATCTTTTCCCATATGACTTTGGAATTAGATGTAGAAGATATGCTGGCTGTGAAGTTAATCCATGAGCCCTTCTAAGTGATGCAGTGCAAGAGTGTAGGATACCTACGAAAAATATCCCAGGCCCATATTTAAGCATTCTGTGCCATGTGACAGGCAGGATTGTACCATAGACGAGGATATCGTGTAGAGGTTTTAGAAATACACAGAGCAGCTGCCTGTATAATTCAGTCAGTTACTGCTGCCACACAGTCGTCTATTGATGGCAGGATCAAGTTCTCCACGAGCAGTAAAAGAGGGCTAGTTTGTTTGATCCAGATTCCACTGCAGCACGTGGGTCGACTGGCATTAACAATGGCCAGTCTCTCAAAACTATAGGAAAATTACCACTGCCTTGTAGGTTGCTGTCAACTCTCCATAAAAAGTGGGAGAATAATGAAGGGGAGCAAATTGAGAGATCAACAGCAACAACAGACTGACTAGGTGCATGAAAATAAGTATAAGAACCAGTACTGAAAAGAGAAAGGTTGTGATCAGAGAATATATGCTCTACAGAGCAACCTCTTCCATCAATATCAGTACTTCCCCAGACGGGATGATGTCCATTAAAGTCCACCAGTATTAAAAATGGAGATGGCAAATGTTGAATTAGAGCATAGGTATCTCCAGGTGACAGGAAGAGAGAACAAACGGTGATGGTACAATCCATAGAAACACAGATGACTATGACCTCCAAAGGTGTGTGGAGTGGCAAAGACTGGGTGAGCACATGCTGCTAAACCAACAATGCCAACCCTCCATACACTCGTTCATCACACAGTCTGTCATTTCTATACAAAGAAAACTGTCAAAAGGTGATTGTAGTGGGAGGTTTCAGAAAAGTGTCCTATAAGAAAAGACACAGATTGGAAGGAA
This sequence comes from Carcinoscorpius rotundicauda, assembly GCA_011833715.1. Lineage (NCBI taxonomy): Eukaryota > Metazoa > Arthropoda > Merostomata > Xiphosura > Limulidae > Carcinoscorpius > Carcinoscorpius rotundicauda. Next base: position 92,955,374 of record CM022395.1, read on the forward strand.
ACAATCAGTGCTTTCATGTCATCCAGATTAGATAGATTGATAGTCTGATTGTATCAATGTCGCCATTTTTATTTATGTGTAGACTAGTTGGGTGGAAAGCCATTCTGATTACGACTACGTTTTTTTTTTCTTTATTGTCTTTATTTGTGAAAGGTCTGTCAACCTACATTGATTCTGCCATGGATCGATTGCATAGTTTTTTGTTATTGGAAAAGGATTCCAGTGAGTGAGGACGCAAACAAATTATCGTTTTGCATGTTGGGGTGAAAGAAGACGTACCTGAGGAAATGCCCGTACACAGAACCAAAGAAAGTGCATCTTGGTGTTTGCTGAAATGTGTGTTCGGGACAGAGATGGATATTGACGTTGATTCATCAACTTTTTAAACCACAGTGGTCAAAATTATTAATTGGTTTGAGAACGATTCTTCGGGAGGCACAAAGACATCCATCCTCACTTCCACTGTAGCAGTGGAATGAAGTGCAGCAGCGTGTGTCTGAGATGAAGCAGTGGACAGCAACTTTCCAGCCTCAGGGCCAGTGATGTTTTAAATCGTTTTCAAATGCTTCACCTTATTTTCTTCCAACCATTTAGGGCAAGAACGAAAGTGAGACAGGTGAAAGCCATTGCAATTGAAGCAATGAGGGTCTGTTTCACACTCCCAGGTGTTGTGGTCATTGCCAACACAATGACCACGTCTAGAAATCACAACGTCTTTGAGTGACCTAACTACTGACACTGGAAACATCTGAGAGGGACTGGCATGTATGGGCATACCTTGCAATTAAAATTACCTGCCTTGATAATGGCAGGTGAACGTGGTAATGTAAATGTCAGAATGAGGACATTTGCCAGTTTCATAATTCAATCTTTGTGAGTGAAGATTACTTCACTGCAGAAACTCCTTTGGTAGAGAAATCAGAATCTCCGACTTTGGGATGTTGTTCAAATCTCTCTCAACAATAGCTTCCATGACGAATTCAAAGTAGCATGAGTCGTAACCTCAACAGGTTGTCCCGAATCACTTTTGAATAAAGAGAAGTTCACTGGATTGAGATGTGAATGTTTCCACCAATATTTCACCAAAGCAAAACCTTTTGAAAAACTCTGGAGACACAGAAAGTATCTTTTAAATAAAAGAGGGAGACACTTTCCCTAAAGGTATGTTCGAAAAATAATGCAAAATAAGAAAATGAGGTACAAATGTTACAGATGTTGAAGATGCTGCTCGGAATCTTCAAGATGTAGTCGTTTACCTACAGACTGCTTTTAACTATTTTATTTAACTTTTCACTTGGAGATCCATGAGAAAAAATGTTTCAGGGCCCACTGATCCCACCCACCATGGAGTCCTAGGAGGGGACGCACTACAACGCTATACAAGGACACTGCAGTAGTGTCAGGATTTTACAAGCATTATACCCAAACACCATCATCAGATACATTGCCCACAACACCTGTTGAGAACATCAAACACTGATACATGGTTGACCATAGCCCAAATTGACCCCTTGGGGACCACCCTAAGGCCTCCCTCTACAGGAATTCAAGGCTAAAGTGATTTGTTAAGGTTGGATCCAACCATTAGGATCTTCTACTACCCTTCACAGGTTACCATGTATGGCAAACATGTAGGTGGTTTAGATCCTAGACGTTTTTGAATTTCACTCAAAGCTACTCGAAAGCTAGCTGTCCCTTATTTACCAGTGTAAGACAGGAGGGAAGGCAGCTAGTCATCACCACTTACTGCCAACTCTTTTACTAAAGAATAGTGGAATTGACTGAAAAATTATAACGTCTCCACAGCTAAAAGGTTGAACATATTTGGTGTAACAGGGATTCGAACCTGCGAAACTCGGTTTACATGTCGAATGCCTTAACCACCTGGCCATTCTGGGCCCCTAGAGGAGATAAACTTGAAAGAACAGAACATTCACAACGTACATGAACCCACACAGAGGGGGTTAACTGGAGTAGAGAGATGAACTTTTTTACAATTTTGGACCAATTTCTTACTTATACAGTAATCTGGGCCCTGAAACTGTACAGCCAGCTAAAGAACGTTCAGAATATTTGCTTCATTTAAATTCTTAATGTTTACTGTAGACCATCCCCCTTAATTACCTTTTTTTTTTATATAACTATACGAGTTAACATTTGAAGAAATTTCTCATATTCGTCACAGAACTAGCTTGCTTGGTCACGGTTTTGTTTTACAACTTTGCCACTTTATTTTACAGAGATTAAATAATAAGAGGAGTCGTATATCTTTATGGAGTATCGGATGGCCAATTATGAATTATGTTTACAAAAAAATACTAATATATTGAACACTTTCAAAGCAAATATAAACCTGATACAGAAGTGAAGAATTAAATGATACAACTAATTTAGTTGCAGACTAGAGTTAAGCCATCTTCATGGTGTTTCAATGATTAAGTCCGAATTTATAATTCTAAAAATCAAGTTTCAGTACCCACGGCGAGCACAGCGCAGACAGTCCACCGTGTAGCTTAATGCCTACTAACAGAGTAAAATTTTAAAAAATAACGTACTAAAATTTAAAATATCTGTGTTACCACGTATAGTGGAAATAGACACAAATAAAGTATAATTCTGATAAAGATCCTACGCCACTGAGTATTCACACAACGCAAGTTCTAAAATGCAAGGTTTTTAATGAAATTGTTAAATTAAGTAGCAGATTCCAAGAAAGAAAAAAAGAGGTGTGTTTGTGAAACCCTTGCAGTGGTCCGTTAAACTTCAAATTTTGTTATACATGATTCACATCTTCATAAGGTAAGAAAAAAGCCAACAAATGTGAATTTTGTTGTACTTCAAGCTATCACAATTCTGATACATTATGTAATTCTGAAAGATTTATAGAGTACACACCTAAAAGTATTCTTGAGAGTTTAAAGTACCTCGTTCTAGAAAAAGCTATTTTGGTAAGGATAGTTTTGTTAAGCCCTTTAGCAAAACATTTTCATCTCTGAAAATACCGACACATCAACTCTTCCGACTTCCATATTCTCTGATCACCTTTCACCTCCAGATTCTTCTCTTGTATGGTTTTTCTACCTAGTATTTCCAACTGCCTTTTAAAGTACTTAGTGTTTTATTCTTAAGCACAGTAACTAGCGTGTTTAAAACCTACATAATTTATTATAAACACGGAACAATTTTGTTTAAACACGTCATACACATGCCACGAGAAGAAATCACGTTACATTCTGTATAAGTAGGTGCTACGAACGTGCGTCATAGACAGAACAAATTTAATAGAAATAAAGCTGATCTTGTTTAAAAATTAAAGCAAGCTCGAGTGCAGTATGGTCAGCTGTATTTATTCAATCCCTCAACAAAACATTAGAATTTTATCATACCTGTGATTCGCTTACCAACAACTCTGATCCAGACAGGTTCGGTTATTATAGAAAGTGGCACAAATATTATTAACATTTAGTTAAAATTCAATTATTTTTAACACAAGAAAAAAAAATTAAAATTAGCATCTGTCATCTCCCTTCTGGATGAGATATTTCTAAAATTAATCTTCCATATGTATCTGGATTTCAGATACATGGTGACTCTTGCATCATGAAAAATCGCAGGGATTATGTACCATGGATTGAGATTTTTTTCTTATCCTTGCGAGATTCTTGACAACAATTTCTTCACTTTTTTAACAAGCTGTCATGATGTCAGTTTTACTTCACACCGTTTGCTGAATATAACTTTAAACGTACTAAAACTATATCCATCAAGCAAATAAATTTATTCCAGGAAACAACATAATAAAATCCTATTTATAAACTACCCTTGTGGATTTGCATTTCTTGAGACGATATAGATTTTTTTTTCCTTTACAAGGTTACCAATTCCAATTCATTATTTTAGAGCACACCTTCACATGGTAAAATATAAAAATACTAATATTTGATTAACCACCTGGTCATTTTAGCACATTACTTTTTACAACAACCATACCTGCATATCTTCTAGAAGCAATATCATTCTTTCCTTCCTTTGTCTGTCTGCACTTTTCTTCCAATACATTTTTCACGATTACTGACTTACATACCCAAAACCAGTCTTGTGTCCTGTCTCATTAAGAGACAGCTTATGTCTCCGTGACAATGCATAAGCTTATAAACTTACAATATCACACATAAAAAAGTCTCTTGGTACAGTACAGTATGAAAATGTTAAAAACTGAAAAAAGACAGCAGAAAATTGGCAATTAAAATAGCTGTGAAATTTGCTGGTTAATACAATACAATATTCTATAGATTTGCAGTTAAAAAGTACCATACTTTGAAGGCTGAACGTACCACAGATATAAAGATTACAGTTGACAAACACTTGTTTTCTTAGTTACAGTTTCATTATAAGTTGTTTTAAAGTTAAGAATGTAACTAAGTTAGAATAACTCAGAGCCACAATTCACGTTACGTTCTGTTACGTTAACCACAATTAATTTCTCTTAACACTGTTCCAATGTCTATACACGTAGCTCAAAATTCTGCTGTGAATAATTCAGAATAACACCCGAAGTAAAACATGAAATACACCCTGGACAAAAAGTGTTAACATTTTATACTACCAATGTAAGATATACACAGACATTTAAAATAACAAATGCTTAATGTCTGAGCATTCTTCAATTACCACAATACAATCCTGGTTCACGATACAGAAGCCCCCACGAAAGATTCTCAAGTGACAGAACCAGAATAATATACTAATAAGTCTGATAAATTAAAAATTTAAATAAAAGAACAACACTTCAACAGAAACATTTTCATTAAAGGTAGTTCACTTTGACAAATTTCTTTCATTCACATAATTCTATTCATTAACAATTTATAGTTGACACATGTACATATTTTTTATTCCAAGATGATTTTACATTATTATTATTGTAGCATGTTGAAATACTTGATTCAAAAAAACAAAAATGCAGTTTCTGTACAATTTTTGGTTCAAATTAATTCTGTTCTCAAAGAAACAATGATGGGAGATAAATACAGTATTATTCTTACAAGACTGTACCGCTCTTTCTGCAACATCTTTAACGTATTATTACAGCTCCACTATAAGTACTTTTAACACGTTTTCATTAAAAACTAAATTGTATGGCTCCATTATCTTTCCAACAAATTCTATCTTGCTGCTAATTACTAAACCCGGTTAACTTGCTTCTCAGCATAAAAACATTTAATGTTAACAAATATTCAACTACACTATTTATCCTATCACAGTTACACAGGAAGCTGAAACATCTTACTGCAGTTCCTTATACATACATAAAGTCATGTTATCAGTTACTGCCTATAAAACTACCATTAAAAACTGCTTTGTTAACTTTTGTAACACAACAATTAACCTACAGATCTAAAACAGTTTGTAAAACAAGTTATTAAATGTTCCCAACCTAACTATCACAACACAGATACTGCATTTAACTGTAATGAAATAGCTGTGGTATTTTGTACATTTATACATAAATTTGTTTCTTATACACAATATACTGATATTCAATGAAATCTACTTCATTTATTAACTCAAGATATTATCGTTTAAAAATACCACCATCTCTTTGTTACAAGAAACACATGGTTATTGTAAAATGGTAAAATTTATTGGAGAAATCTAAGTAGTATAGTTTAAACATACTACTCTTTACTTGACCCACAATTATGGGAAGTGGGAAAAATTAGTAATAGTTGAAATATCTCTCTGAACTTCATCCTTTAATTTTAAAATAGGAAACTACACCTTTGTAATAACTTGACTTGCAATATTAAAAATGAGATGAGGATCGAATGGAGGATAGAGAAGCAGCTGTAATTCATGGTGTAACTTGGCAGAACTGCAATGATACCACATTTTGACTAAAATGTACAAAGCAGAATCGAGATAACAACTGCTAAAGCAAATGAGCCTTCACAGTGAGTTAAGCCAACACAATGTTTATGGTAACTACAAAGGTCTGGCAGCTACAGATCTGAAGAAAAGTGGTGCCCTGAATACTTTCTACCATAACCACTATAAGATGAAAAGTAGTCGATCAGTATGATCTTCAAAGAAAGTGAATAATTACAACAGTTATCTTGGGCAATTTGCTAAGTACTAATCCACCAACAGTGAAAAGTAATCTGACAAAATTGTTTTGTGGGATATTAGGTTCTTGGAATTTGACAGGCTCAGTAAGTGATAAAAGTAAATACATACACAGAAGCAACTCTATGTCCTTGATAGAAAGGGTTTTTAATTAATTAATTTCAAGTAACTTACTGATATAAACCATTACAGCACTCTTTTCAGAATGCATAAGTAAATCTTCAACATATCCACAAATCCTAACATCTTGCAATTACAGAACAATAATGTCTATCATGTTCCTTGAAAAACCAGAGAATGCAAAGAAAGCCATCACTTATTATTATTCTTCATGTATGTGAAGAAATGAAAGTTCACTAGTGAAGAACATAATAGAATACCAACAGCAGTAGAAGTTTCTATCACCATACATCTAGGTTTTAGCATAGCCATCAAGAAGCCAAGTCTTTTTTGAGGAGGGTCATATGAACAAAAAATTCTGTAGATACCACATCAAAGCAAGTAGTTATCAAATAGATAAACAGATAGAAGCAAAATATTTCAAATTCTGGGTTCCCAACTCATTCACTTCACAAAAAAATTTATAAACAGAACTAAAATAAGATCTACAGATGTATCAAAACCCAAGTAAGATGTAAATGAAGACTTTAAAAAAAATTAATGATAAAATAAGGAGAAATCGTATCATTCTTGACTTGGAAATTGTTTCATAATATTAAATCAAAAGGTAAATATTAATATTTGCCAAATCTACTACAAGGAGAGAATTATAAAATGAGGAACATGCCAAAAGGAACTGAGAAAACCAATGGAACCAGCCAAACACTTTTGTAGAATCATGTTATACGAGGTTCATCACATTATATCAAACAATTCTGGAAATTTCCCACCTTGTTACAGCCTAGGTCAACACAACCACTCACAACGTATCTGAATACAATACAACTTAACAATAGCCCTAACAGTTTGGTTCCCATTGTTTAGTTTCATCATAAGACTGTCATGTTCGAAGCACACTCATCTTCCTTGAATGTTTTCCACAACCCATCTAATGTACAACGAGAACAGTCCAATCTTCAGAATTCATTAAGCGCTGCATCTGGAAACTTAAATGGTATGTTTCTGTGTGTATGAAATAGCATACATGTTTATTTCATTTTCCAGCTGTTTATGGACTTTGGAAATGTTTCATTTAAATAAAATTCTAGATTTTGTGGTATAATGTTGTCCACGGTACATGAACAGCTTTAGCTACTGACTTTTGTGTTCATAGATTCTCACCTGCGACAAAGTGCTGTATTTTGCTTACCAAAGTTGCAGTATGACATGCTGCAGGTCTCATTTTTTTTTAATGGTCTTTGTGCTTTAGGTTCATACATATTCCTTTCTGTTTCAAAGACATTGAGTATAAATAATATGCTGAACTTCAAATTTCAAAATCCACAACTTGAACAACCTTCATGATTCAAATGTATTAACACTTTTAACAGATATATTTAAGACTTTGAAAACATAATCTGTTATATCACACTTAAAATTAATAACTTTTCAAATATACATACAAAACAACAAATATTTGTGCTAAATGCCCCTAATTTTGTACTGGTGTCCACCATCAGTTCTAGGTCTAATCTAATGAAATAAAGGGATCTGACTGTCCCTCTTATAATACACTTAAAGGTTCAAAGTGCAAAGTGCAATATATATTTTTTGACCACAGCTTAGTGCAATAACTACTAAAACATGCTTAGTTACAAAAGCAAAGTAAAAAATTTAAACCAATCACATTATTAATGACAATAAATTGAATTCCAACAGCAAACATAATCACCATTTAAACTTCACTAAACAACCTTTTAATTAGTCTAGTCTTATGATTTCAAACACTATATGTGTGATGTTTCATCATAGCGTGCATGTGCAAGCATGAGTAGCAATGCTCGGTAATTCCCAAGAGCTGTTGTTACCACATCATTATCAACAATCCTTTAGTTATTCAGTGAGCCTTGTACAGAATATACACTCAGCTGCTGCATACTTACATTGTTTGGAAAGTATTATCTAGTGCTTTTCACCCACTGTATCTGAAAAAAAGTCTGCAGTTAAAACTGATGCTTGTATACATTCTTAAACACCATGAGCAATTAAAGGAAATTTAACATCAAGTTTACCAATGATTTAGTAATTAAATAAGAAGGTTTGGGTGATGATTAATATTTTTCAAAATTGCTTTATTTCACATTTTTGCCCACCCGTGAAACACTATTGTAAGGAGCACAACATTCAATCTAAAGCATTGCTGTTGTTTAATAATGCTCCAGACCACTCTGATAATCTAGACAAACTTCCAGCCTGCGTTTCTGTAAAAGTGGATTACTTTCCACCCAACACTACTTCATCAAGACAACCAATGGATTAGGCATTAACATCAAATTTTAAGACCTACTACCTCCAAATGCACATTCAAGTTACTCAAAGAGAAAACATGGTGAAGATAATCAATCCATCAAACAATTTTGGAAATAATACAACATTATGAATGCCAACTTGGAGTAAAGTGGCTCCAAATTGCATGAATGGAGTATGGAAGAAGCTATGGCCAAAAGTATGCAACTTGGAGGCAGTTGAAGTGGAATCGGTTATTCAAAACACTGTTGAACTGGCCAATAACGTGGGACTGGAGGGTGTAAATAAGGAGGATGTTGAAGAATTGCTGTAAACACATGGTGAGTCTTAGCAATGATAAACTTCAAGAATTAGCAGAGCAATGCATCCAGAGTGAATCTACAATTTCTGATGCAGAAGAAGAAACACCAGTGAGGACTTACTACAGAAATTCTCAGCAACAGCATCAGAGGGATCACAAAAATCCCAGACCATTTTAGATAAGTAAAGCAAAACAAGGTTTCTTGAAATGATATCTTGTTACCAAGAACTGCTTAATGAGGGCAAATTCAAGAAGACAATCATCTCTTAAAACCTACATCATCAGAATGAGGTTCATGGAAGATGTACAGCCCAGTCCGTTATCTAATATATAATTAGTGACTTTTATAAAAAAACGATTCAACAAAAGTTCATTGCTGTTCTCTTTGTATTTGAATTTTCATTTATCTAAAGGATATATAATGTTATAATGACCCTGTTTCAGTTAGCACTCCATGTTCTAAAATGTATTTTAATTCTAATGTGAGTAAATCACTGATGTTGTTCAAGTAGTTTCAAATGCAGATGTTTTAACACAGAAATAAAAAGGCACATACAACTTTTGACTATATATTCATCCACTCAACACTGCATCACTTCTTTAAAAGCAGTAGTATGTCAAGCAGATATGAACAAATAATACTAACAAAACACTGAAAGACTCTCTCAATCTATCATCACTATCAGTAACATTGCTCACATGGTGTTCACAACAAACATCACCATCCCATTCATATCAAATGACGTGTCAACTGCAGTTATGGCTTTATTATAAAACTCTGCATGGATAAAGAAATTATACATCACATAAACACAAAAAAAAAATCAAATCCATTTTGCTACAAAGTTGCTATAGACATTGAAACAGACAGACTGAAGGAATAATGTGAAAAAGTAAAATACTTAAAAAAAATCCACCATTAAAGAATGAAAGTAGTTCCTTTTGTTACAAAATGTCACCCTAAACATAAAAATATCTCATGATCTGAAAACAAACTATAGTTATTTAAACTTACCAATCATTTTAACTTACTTTTCTTGAAAATCCACTTGGTTTTTCCATTAAAAAATTTAAAATAATTAAACCTTTCCTTTAATCCCACACTGTTGCCATCCTTGCAATATAGTATACAACTTGAGGTTCAGACACTTTCTCCAACAAACATAATCAAAAGTGAATAAAATTATCAGAGTAATATTCACAATATTATTCAGATAAAATTATAACTGTCCACATTGTGGACACTTTCAAATGACAAGGAGAATGTTTCAAGAACCACAAGTCTTATATTAACAAAAGCAAGGACTTTCTATTATCCAATAATTTTGACTATTTTTATTTGCTTTATACTTCAAAGCAGATAAAGTAATCTGCTACTCTGAAAAACATTAATTTTCATAGTATCCTGATGCTAAAATCAGTGACCTTCAACCTTAAATTCACTGTCAGTAAGAAATTAGTTATCAACTATGTAAACTTCCAATTTTTTAGAACTCTAAGAATATTTTAATTTTTAAATAACCTTAATATTACTTACTTCTAATCTTTATTTAGGTTTTCTTATTATTGAATATATTTTGTCATCAGAGTACTTTTGAAACTCACTTTTATTATTTCATATCTTCCCTACTTTTTTCCTTGGCTATAACTAATGACTCGTTTTGCACAAACTCTTTTCTGATGATTTCCAATACACCATAAATCACAGTTATACTTCCAACATTCATTTTCAAAACAAGTCTTCTTTTGTGTCATGGTTGGTTACTGTATGATGCTACTTAATGTGGCTCAACTAATTTTCACATTTTACACTTCAAACTCAACAATTAAAAATGAAAGTTCTACCTTCCACAATGTATCCAATTTTTTGTAAAGCTACTCAAGGGCTGTTTGCACTACCAACTGCCAGCATTTTGATTACTATTTTACTCAAGATAAATGGAAATAGCTATCACATTATATTGTCCTCAGATATAAAAGGATGGTCATGTTCAATAACAAGGTTCAATCTAGAGAACCATTCATTACAAGCCGAGCACCCTGAATTATCAGGCCAAAAGTTTAAGTTGTTTTGTTTTTATAAAAGCAGAATTATATAACTGCCTATCTGCTCTGTCCACCACAAAGTAATAAATCCCAGATTTTGGCACTTAAGTCCATGGATTTATTGCTGATCCATCTGAGGACGTAAAGCAAGTTATTTACATTTATCTTTTACAGTATGTGCAAGATAGATATGCTTATGTGCCTAACATAGTTCAAAATAAGGGTTTAAAGCACCAAGTACAATCACAAGTACAAGAAATAAAGGAGCTTTTAATGTTAAGGATTTTTGTTTATGAAAACCACATTTCTTCTGGTAATATAAACTACTTTATGAACAGCCTGCCATAAATTTCCATGAACAGTTCTAATATTATTACTCACCATTCAAAGTGAATATACACCAGTCTTTCAGTAAACCCACAGGAAATAGTTTTATATTTCCCCATTTTTTATTTGTATAATATGTAATTAAATGACACAAAAACTTAATTTTACAAATTCATGTCTCTCTGTCACTGTAATAAAAAGTGAGCATGTGGCAAAAACACTACTTCAAAACCAACAACCACCAAAAGCAAACAAAATATACATATTAAACTACTTTAGACAACTTAAACATGAGTGAAATTGTGAAAATCATATAGTGATGTGTTATAAAAAACAATTTTTAAAGATTTAAAAAAAACAACATACTATTAACATTCATAAGGAAAAATACACTACTAAAAAAACACAACAAAAATCAACAACATATTATTCCTAACTCAGTCACAAACATTTGCTACATATAGTAGCAAAAATGACAATACTGACAACAAGCAGGAATTAACTGAAGGTCACTAAACGAATAACAGATGGCTAAGGCCATATCTTTCTTCATGTAAAAGCTGTAACTTGTAATGAAATAATTTTTAGTTTAGTTGTGAATGAAATGTAGGATGTTTAACTGACTACTGAATATCACAACTTCTCTACATCCAAAGTTTTGGTGTCAAAAAAGAAACACTGAAAATGACACACTAAACAGAATAATTTCTAGAACATTCTACAGTGATTTACCAAGTTTGGATAGCAAATAACCAAGAAGTAAGATAATTATCTGAGTATCAATTTCAAAATCTTTAAGTTTTTTTTTATATTTATTTAGTTTTAATTCAGACTGATAAAATTTGAAATTAAAAATATTGTTTTCACTTAACTAATAGTTGATCTTAAAATTCTTATCCATTAGATTAAAGAGTATAACCTTATAAGTAATATAAATAACACTGTATAAAACAACATTTGTTTTTCTCTTTCTTTTTTGTTTGTAAATTAGAATCCACCTTGTCTTCCACCATTACAGACCCACAATAATCTTGTTTCTTCTTTGGACATCCTGAAAAAAAAAGAAAAAAAACACACAGCAAACAAATTACTGCAACAAACATGTCCTAGTAGAGGGTATAAATTATTGTTGTGAGTTTTCTAGCAAGAAGTGTAAAATGTAGCAGCAACCAAACAAGTGATCGAGACTTGTTATAATATTTTTGTGAGTTTTCTTCATTTCTCACTGTTCAATAAATATTAGAAACCATTAAGTCCATCTTCAAGATGATTGTTTAAAGGATTTTTAAAATTTTAACTATCTTCAACTGTATCTGAGAATGAAGATCCAGAGAGAAATATTCTTGTTCAAATCTTTAATTCATACTCAAATATTAGAAGCCATCCCATACCCTCAACTTAAAAACCGTTTTAATATTAAAACATCTTCTAGCCATTCTTAACTCTTGACTGAAATAATACATCAGAAAACAAGAGGACATACCAAATCACAGAAGGTACCAATTTAGAGAGAACAGTGCAAGAAACATTGTTGTGAATTAAAAAAAAAATTAAACGAGAATAGCTTTTTATTGATCTAATTCCACTCTAGAATAAATTTAGATCAGTAAAAAAGTAATTACAAGTTTTATTAGATTTATAGCTACTAACAGAATCCAGGTTTTGAAAGAAACTAGTTAAATAGTAGGTTAAACTTCTGGTGATGCAACAAGGAAATGAAAGACGTTAGGCATCACCTTCCTATGGTTAGCCTACCCTTTATTTCATGGTTCTTTCTTTGAATCTACTCATATGATTTCCAAATATTTTTCATACAGTAAACTGCAAGACAGTTTCAAAATTATTGTCATCCTATTAATTACAACTATGATTACATAAAACTTCCCTTGCATATATTCTCAAAATATGTGTACTTTTTTAGCATAAATCCCAATATACAATACTGCCAACATTTTCGTTTTAAGTTCATACCGTGAATAATGATAAATCTCTTCAAGATGAATTTATTACTGTAAAAGTATAAAACACTGTTGTAAATAGTTCTTACAAATGTTTCTGAGTTATAGTAATTCTGTATATTACACAGTACCTCATTAATTTTAATGACAGATGGGGTTACTTGTCTGCAAAATTTTATATCTACTGAATGTTAATTAACACAAAAGTGACTAATAAGTATCGAAAAGTTTATCACCACATACTCAATACAGAGATCAAAGAAAATGAGGCAATAAAATCTATGATTTTCACTGGTTTGTTTGGGTTCCTGAATCTCTTGGCCATGAGACAACTTACCCACATATACCTATGCTACTACATAATAACATTGAGTTTACTACTGCATAAAATATGGTATGAGGTACACTGTGTTAAACTACACTTGTTTACGTTCTCCTAAAAGTACATATATCAGTAAGAGAAACCCATATTTTTTTAAATGAGAAATTTTGGTGACAAATATTCAGAACAGTTTTCTGAAACATTATATCAATTGATAATAAACAAATTGTTAGTTCCTATAAAATAACTCCTGTGCCTAGTGGCTACCTGAAAAAGGTGAGACTGTCTGCAGTCTGACCATACTGGAAGGTTGGTCCTGATGATGTAAAAACGTCTAACAGGTCTGCCTAAAGTGAGGTAGGAATAAAACTTTCAACTTTTGTTTCAAAAATACGGTTGAGTTTAATACTATTTTCACACAAGCATTAAAATACTGTATTACTAAACAGACAATCCACAAAACAAAACACATGTTAAGGTTGTTTCTCTTTTTCCACACTCTCATAATGTTACTCATTCCCACACACGTATACAGAATAATTAGCACGGAGTTACAATTTCATGAAAATTGTAACATATATTATCAGTTATTTTACATAACAACCTGTGCACTTAAAATAGTAACAGTTAAAAAACTACACAAAAACAACTAAATGTAATATGTTAAAAAAACTTAAAGGTAAGATTTTGGACATTTATGTCAAAATCTCCATATAAAGGCTATCACAATCTCATGCACATAAAAACCATAATTCAGGGACAAGAATGAAGTTTCATGATTAATATAATACTTCAGCTGAAAAGAAAGAATAAGTAATAACAATAGTTGTGACTTAACATTTTAACATAGAAAATAAGCTAAGCCTCAAATAAATTCATAAATGCTTGGAAATTCACATACACACATACATCTGAATGACACAACTGTGTTGCTACTTATATACAAAACACAAAAAAACACATAACAGACAATCTCCCATTTCCATATAGACTTGCCTTTTGGAGGACATTAAGCTAAAGGAATTTTGAATTTAAAACTATTTGAAACACAAATTACTGTATATGTTACAGGTATTATCTTTATAAAACTATTAACAGCCTGAAAAAGAAAACTGATGTTCTTAAGAAACACATATTAACAGGACATACAGACAAAAATAATGGTGTCCATTCAGCCACATAAGATGAAAAAGTGAAATTTTTCAGATAGGTTTCAAGAGCTGGAAAATTTGCTTTAACCATTCATTGCTGGTCTTGAACCCAATAAACATACAGGATCATTTAATGTTTCCCCCAGAGAGTTTTTTGTGTTTGATCAATTCAATCTTACACTTCAAAACAAGGAGTTCAAACTTTTAATTTGTGTATTTTAAGCATCTAATACACATACCATTTTATTTTAAAATAATTTTCACCCAACTTTGTGTGATCTAGTGTACTGTTTTATTGGACAGTTATTGTTGGAATAAAATGTGTTTCCATATGACTTAATACAATGGTTTTAGATGTCTTTAGTCATTTAAATGATAGAAGTATTGTCCATATGTTATTTTTATCTTAATATATATGGAGTTTGTTTGTTTTTTAAGAAAAGGGCAAATAAAATAAGTTTGTAATAGTCTTTATAATATCTACAGGAGAAGCTATAAGAAAAGAATTACCACTAGCGACTGATCACTTTCACCTGGTGTTTATTGAAGTCAGCACCTCGAAGGTGGGACCAAAAACCTACATGAACAATAAAGGCATACAGAATGAAAGAAAAATCTGTGAGTAAAAGAACTTTCTGATGATAATATACACAGCAGCATTCTATGTGAAACCATGTTTATCTTACATGCAATGTTGTTACAGCCAGTTCTGATAAACACAATATAACCTTCTACATTTTGTCATCAATTCTAGTTGTTTAATAATTTGAAAAATTATAAAACTTCCTTATGTATATATAATTGCAGATATTTTGGTAGAATAACTTTTTATGAGAACCTATAATGGTGCATTACTTCTGAATGTGAGATGGGATTAGTTACAGAGTACTCAACACATTTTATACAACTTTTCTATGGAGACTGACTAGTTATAATTCAAATTTTAAAATGGTAATATGTTTCACTTCAGTTAATGATTAACATCTGTCAGTATAAAAATGCAATTTTTATTTTTACTTTCATTACCGTTCTTTCATTAAAGTATCTACAATCACAAATCCACCTTGCCATTACAAAACTTGAAGTTTTGTATACTTTTTGTACTTTAAACATTAAACCATTTTAAAAGATGTTACACAAATTTACTGAAGTGGAACAGCAGTTTGAAACTTTGAAGAAAAGAAAATATTTCAGTTACTACCAATAAAAGTGTTATATCATCTTTTCTGATACAGATTAAGAGATTTCACCAAAAAACTAAAAAAATTTTAATACTGTTTGTGAACTAAATTTAACAGCCATGGTATCACTCAATAAAAGAAGTAAAACATTGAAAACAGGCTTTGAAACAAATTAGTTTTCACTCTCTTTTATAATTATAATATTCTGAAACTGAAAAAATATTACTGGACAAAATTTAACTGTGAATGTTTTTATGGAATATTGCTGGAAAATATGAACAGCACAGAAGATACGTATAAAAACAAATCCAACTTACATAGTACAAGTGTCACACAAAATGTATTCTAATTTCCTCTGTGGTTTGTGTTTTGTACCTTGTTATCAATTTAAAAAAAATATGGTTCAAACTGTGATGATTTCTAAAATTTTCAAATAGTTCACATTTTCACAGATTTAACCCTGATAATTAAGCACAACAAATAAAAATGTTACATGACACAAATAAACAGGGCTGTGAGTTTCAGTTTCAGGTAATTCACAACATTTGTGATGTTACAATCTCACTTTTCACAACTGTCCACCACAGTTTCCTTTTCACAGTTTACTGCCACAGTCTATGTTGTTCCCAGACATCTCTACCTGAAATGTTAATTTTAGTCATTGCAGAAAGTATTAAATACAATTATAAGCAGAATTTAAGCAACTTCATTAAACATACTTTAATCCTAATATAACCCACTTGTGTTAACATAAAATATACAAAATTCACACAAAGCTGTTAAATATCAGAAAAAATTAACACAAGGTTAGAATTAAATAGATATATTAAAAACACTCACATCTTTTTACTCGTTCAAAATCCCAACAGGTAATCATTACGTTATCCTTCTTAACCAAGAAAAAACAAGAGAGAAATAGCCACATTAAGTTCAGCTTACAGTTTACATCTGACCAGAAGAAAACATTAACAATTAACTAGCATAGAAATAAGTTTTCCTCATGAAAAATTTCATTATTTATAAAATGGATAAATTCATTTTTTTGAAAAGATACTACTACTGTCACACATAAAGTCAATACCAACAACACTATCACCCATTCAAAACTAACATCTCTTTTCAATGATTTTATTAAACTGATAAAATTCAATTTTTGTGTTCATTAAACAAAAGCATCTTTGATGCCCACTTTGTTTCTTTCCAAGAATTCTGTATTCTTGACTTGCTATTGGTTCACAACACAATGAAACCCCTTTGAAATTTAGCTGAATAGATGGCAACTGCTTGTTGTAAAAATAGAAGTGTAGAGGATAATGTTTTGAAAATCTTCTGCCTAACGACTTTTGAAATATCATCCTTTATCCTTGTGTTTCTACAACAGGCAGTTGCCATTCATTCAATTAACTTTGATCATGAATGCCCTTGCCTTAATCTATAAGAGCAGCCAACTTTGCTTCTAGTTTCCTACATTTCTACTGGTTCAAATAACAATGCACTCAGTTTTTTGTCTCTTAGATTCATACACCCTCAAATTTGTAATGCTTCACAAAACAATACATCCCAATTTCTTTTTTTATTTCTAGATTCCTGTAAGTCCATTTGGGTGAAATGGTAAATCTTTTTTTCTTTTTCATACACCATTTTTAACCAGTTGTATATTTTCAGATTTTACCTTGAAGCAAGGTAATTGTTAATATGCTTATCTTTTTATACTCTGGAGAATTCCATGTCAAATAAAGCAAAACTGCAATGTTCCCAGAAACAATGTGTCAAGTTTCCAGATCATGTGAACTTAATATCATATAAGATATAATAAGTATCCTGATACATTTATTTATACAGATACCAATTTAAGTACTCCAGGTAGAGCTGAATATGTTTGTACAATGCAATAAGAACCTCTTGGTTCACATATGGTTTTAACTTTTTCCATTATAAAACTATTTGATGGCAATGTTTTTGTCCTAATTTAAAAGCCACTGCACTTAAGTATAGCCTATAAAGCAGTATGTTATCCTACTTTTTTTTCAAGAAACATTTTATGTGCTGAGATAAAAAACAAAAGCCTTATACATCACACACAATTCAGTCCTTCTTGCTTATGTACCAACATGTTCACTTACTGACATGTAGAACTTGGCCTATTGTTTCATTACACAACAGCAATGGCAACATTGTATAAAATAAAATTTTTGTTGTTAAAATTATAAGAAAAATCTGTTTTACTTTGAAATAACTAAACTTTATTCATCTCACATTACATGTGAAACCCAGTACAAAAAAATAAGAATTTATATGCAAAAATGGCTCATTTGGGTTGAGAAAATATTTTACGTAGAAGAGCAAATGTTTTGACCTTCTTCGATCATCGTCAGATTCACAAAGTAAGGAGGAGGTAACTGACCGAAAGCTGACCACATGTTTAAAAGGAGTTGTGTAATTGAGTGTCGGAATGTAGAGGGCAGTGGTAAATGTTTGAATATATAATTTTATATTATTTATTTTATTATATTTAACATAGGTATAAAGGCGTTCCTTTATATTTGTTTATTTTGGGTTTAAGTTGTTGTATAAGTAAGGCTTCTTTAATTTTGCATTCATGTTTCTTTCTTTACTTAGTATTTGAGTGTTTTCTATGGTTGTGTTTATTTGACTTGCAGTGTTCGAAAACATGTGAAGGTGACTTTTTATGCTCTTTGAATCTGCTTTCCATTTTTCTACTTCTTTCTCCAATATAGAAGTTGTGGCAGTTATCACATTGTATTTTATAAATAATGTTGGTGTGGTGTTTGTCAATGTAGTTTTTACATAGTTTCAACCTCAGTTCTGTGCCTGGTTTCTGAATAAATTTGGTATTAACTGGAATGTTGTATTTTGTTACTAGTTTCTGCCAAATGTTGGTTATTCGTCTGCTGGTGTCGGGAATATATGGTATGCAGTAGTATATGGTTTTGTGACTTTTTTGATTCGTGAGATATATTTACTAATGTTGGTTGATTTTGCTTTCTGTCTTGGTGCGTGCTTATAATGTTTTCTACGGTTTGTGGAGGAAACTTATTGATGTTGATGAAGTATTGTTTTATTCTGGCTAATTCATTGTTAATTTTATCTGGTGAGCATAGTTTTATGGCTGTGTTTATTTGGTGTCTTGGTATTTTGAGTTTTTGTTTTGTTTCCGTGTCATCTACTTATTTGTACCAGTACAGTGGTGGATGTAATGCTGTGTTAATTGCTTGTGTTTCAACTTGTGTCATACAAATATTGACGAGAACTGGTGATACTGGGTTGCCCATGCTCAGGCCTTGTTTGTGTATAGTTGTAGTTGTTGTGGCTATTCCAACACAAGTTCTAAAATAGCCTGAAACTGATGGGGTATAAAAGACTGGTACACTGTTAGTGATAAATTATAAGTATGTTAAGAGGACAGTCTAGTTGGATCAAGATAACATTAGAAAAAGACAGGTAAGAACACTTTTGAAGTCACTTGTTTTTACAGTATATTCCCAACTCCAAATTTGTAAAAATTAGGATTCACAATCCATGGATGCTAAACACTAGACCATGCCAAGTCAAGAGAAATTAATCTGTGAAAATGTTTACTGCAAGATTGATACATCAGTTTTAATAAAAGTCAGTTATTCTCTTACATGGTAAATTGAATGTTATTAACTAACAATTCAAAAAGAATTACAGTTTCAGATTTAATAATAGTCTTGCTTCTCACTAGCCTCTTAAATAGTTAATTAAATAAAAAACTAAAACAACTTTTACAAATGGTGTTTAAGTTTCTCTTTTCCTTGTGATCAGAAGCCAAAAGTTCATCTCAATAATTTTTTAAAACAGAATACTAATATTGCAAATAAAGACAATACTTATTATAATTATGGATATGGTTATAAAGAACCTAGGTATCACTATCCATAAATGCACCTTTTGTTGAGGTCTCAACATTTTATAGCATGTCTTAAAACCAATGTCATGTTAAAATCAATCATTGCCAACTTCAAAGTGTGTGTGTGTGTGTGAAGAAATTTTTTACATATTCTCTTTTTTGAACATTTTTTTACCAATAGCTTTATCTTTTAAAAATGCAAATTTCTATATAGTGCATTTGAAAGCCAACCTGCCAAACATTACATATCTTCTTTAAACCCACAAAATGAAAAAAACAACAGTAAAACATTTTGAAATAACTAAACAGCAGAAAACTGATAGTCATTTAGAACAATTTTTTTAAATTCAACAAAATTTGTACAAAAATTATGGTTTAGTGGGACTTATTGAAAGAATAGCAGAAGATTCAAGGGCAATAATCAATATTTGTCAAAAATAATAATAAAAAAACAATGTTATGAGAACAAACACAGACAAGATTTTTTTTTTGAGAAACAATAATACTTCATAATTATTATTAGTTTCAGCCAATTATTTACTATTCCAGGTATACTGGTTATTTTTAAACATTGACAAATCTACATTTAGCCATTTACACACTTAAATAATACATAATGCTGACAGTTTTATGTATCAAACTTATTATAATATTATATCTTACCCAACTTATATTCTTTCCTGAATGAATGGATGGGTGAGTGCCTGGTTGATAGAGAATCGTTTTCCTGGATCCAACATGAGGATCTTCTCTAGCAAATCTTTTAATTGAGTAACTTTCCTGAACTGATCTGTGGGAAGTTGTTGAGCTCCAACTAATTCTGTCTGTAAATCCCGTGTTGAGTTAATGTTTGTCATCACCACAACTTTTTCCTGAAAATACAATTATAAAATATTAAAAGTTACCTTTATCTAATTATGTAAAATCTTGTTTGATAAATTATTACTTTTTGGTATGGTAGCATTTTCAAGTCTTAAGACACTAAATTTGTGTTGTATTTTGTTTATAGCTCATACAATGAAAGAAAACATGACAAATATTATACAGGCTTTCAAGCATCTTTCGACAAATATTTAAGGCTTATTTTCAATTACTTTATGCACTAGCTTGGAATTTTAGTAATATTTATGATTTTACTTTCAGAAACTTACCTTTTTTTAATCATTTAGCAATAAATAAACTCACAGATATGGCTTATTTTGCTTCTCAACTGTTTTTTCTCTGAATCCTTATCTGTTCCAAATGCCTGGTTGACAAATCTAATTTGGCCATTTACACACTTTAATAATACATAATGCTGACAGTTTTATTATATATCAAACTTATTATAATATTATATCTTAGTTATATTTATATAACTTAAAATATATTCTTATTATATATTAATTTTTTTGATTGTACACAATCAAATATTGTGATTTGTATACTGGTTTGTGTAAATATAATAATATTTACATTATATTATGTAAATCCTGTATTAGTTTTAAGACATTGAGATACAATTTTATTGACATGCACTGTCAAATCAAATACTTATGTATTTGTTGCACTGGCATAACCAATAACACAATGCCACATTTTCACTAACAAAAACCTTCAAGTCCGAGTTGTCTTGCCAATGTTGATAATGTTATATTCAGCAGCCAGAAGATAGGTAGGTACTGTTCATTCTTGGTTGTTTTTGGCAATACTGTTAAGAAATTTCATTCTTGGGTTTCAATTAGTCACCATTGAATACTTCATACATGAAAAATACAAAAAACAACAACAGCTTAGAACCAGTTTATTTATTAAATGCTGTTAAATGAAATTTATGAAAACTATAAACCTATAATGTCTACTCCGTAGGTAACAAGCAATGAAACACAATGTTCTTGTAAAACAAAGAGAAACTCTTATTCCAGTAAAATAACTAAAGCTGTATCTAGCAGCCATCCAGTCTATACTACTACAAATTTTGTGGGGCCACAGCTTTGAGAAACATAACACTGAAAAATTCACCACAATAAAAATGTCCAAATCATAATCTGGTTTGAAATCAGAAAACATAAAAACCAAGGAGTTATTTGCTTTTCATTAGTCAACTTTCAAAAACTGCCAACAGAAGACAAAAGTCTAATTGACCTTCCTTTCAGGTTTTTTCTTCAGGGTCTTGGAAAGTTGTCCTACATTCTCTTTCTTTTGGCATAAATTTTAATCTTTTCTTTCCTATTCTTTTCTGCACGTTGTCTTGCTTATTTCGGTTTTATTTTTTTCTAATTCAACTAGCTCCAGAATAGCATCTATTTATCTAATTTATTATCTTTCAAAGAATTTTTCAAACCTTCATTTACTTCTCAGCACAACTTTTCTGTTTGTCTGCTTTTTGGCATAGATTTTTCTTCAATCTCCTAGTTTTCTTCTCCTTTTTTTCAGCATTTTTTGCTGCATTTGCTCTTTTTAATTTGCTTTCAATTTCCACACTCCCCAATCCATTTTATCTTCAAGTCTTTATAAGCATAAATTATGTATGCATCTGTATATCTAGTAAAGATTTTGTTCTGTTACAGATATTTCTCCAACTTTACTCCTAGAAACATATACTGCATTCAAGTGTCCTTTGCTTTCAGATATGCTCTTTTAACTTCAGGATTGCTGTGTTAAAAAAAAGAATGTTGTAACCATTAACTACAAGCCGTTTTGTTTTGTAAAATGTGTCAGTAATGACCCACTGTTCCTTCATCATCTTTGTTTCAAATTTAAGATATTTTCTGACTGACTTATTTTCCACTCATTTGCCAACTGTGGAGTTTCATACTCCAGAAACATCTAAAGTTTTTTCCATAGCATACTCCTTCGCAGGTCTTTGTCAGGACAGTTTCTTCTGAAGATATTTGTTCACAAACAACGATCAAGCAAATTTCTCAATGTCCATAGTAGTGAATTGAGTATTATCATTTTCAACATAAATCAATGGAAGTACAGTGAAAGAACATTCTCTTTCAAAAATATGAACATGAAATATTTCAACATATCTAAAATTTCTGTATTATGATACAGACTAAGAGTTCATCTAATAAAACATCTTCAAAAATATACCAAACAAACTGCAAGCTCAAAAGAAAGTAAATTTATGCCAATGTTGATAGTGTTATATTCAGCAGCCAGAAGATAGGTAGGTACTGTTCATTCTTGGTTGTTTTTGGCAATACTGTTAAAGAAATGTTCATTCTTGGGTTTCTACATATTTACATTCCATTGAAGTCCTGGTAGCATCAACTCTAATTAATTGCCTAATAAGCAATTCTTTATCAAATTCAAATTCCTTAGTCTCCTCTTGAATATCTTTTCTTTTGTATGATGAACTTGAAGAATTAGATCACACAAATTTCTAATTTCTCTGAATTTCCACCTGACACTTTCAGACCATGAATGAAATGAATTGTCTACTATACAGTTATTCCAGGAAGTGATTGGCATTAATTTGGCAGGTTTGATCATTTATATCCTCACTGACCTGTTTCCATACTGTTTTATTTCCAATAGGGCAAACTCATCTCAGATTAAGCAATTTACTTCTTTCCAGTAAGCTGTCTATGATTCCCTTGGAAAAAAATCTACAATATTTATGTATTAGTGCTTTAAAGAACAGTTATTACTTATTATCTCTGATCTGACCAGCATCTGACAATGAGATTTCACTGTTTCGTGTACTTTATAGTTTTCAATTTCATTATAATGAAGTAGAACTGCTGGAGTATTTGAAATCCTTTCACACACAGTCTTTCAAAAGTGTGGCCTCAAGCCCATGGTTTAACATAAAATATCTTGGTTCTGTTTATTGTAAAGTTTTTTGAAACAGCATTTCTTTGAAATGTGTTTCTAAACAGATCTGCAATGCCTTCGCATGACAAGTAAGAATAACAACTGTGATCAAAATTTTATTCTTCAAAAAGAAGTACTGTGAAAATATTTAGTATTTGGACTAGTATATAAAAATACTACACACATTCATAGACAAATCTATGGTAAAATACTTCATTAAGAAATATGAATTTTGATCCACAAAATATTTGCAATGTTTACTATAAGTCTGCCAAATTTTGTGAAGATACACAAAATGTATTAAAATCACATGTAAAATGTAACAAGTACAAAAGTTGTTACAAGTTCACTTGAACAGATTAACTTTATTGGAAGAGAGTTAACAATTCTTCAAGAAATTAATCAACTTTTGTCAAATATATCCTTATTTTATTGTTCTAAATGTAATAAGAACAGTAGAGACCTTTGTAATCCAATAAAAAACTTAGTCATAGACATGGTTAATTTTGGTAGGTGTGATGATTCCAGTAATCTAGTAAATTTAGATGCAACATATTTCTTATTCATACCTATATATATGGGAAAGAAATACCACTAAATTCCCTCAGTTTTTTTTTCACTGATAATATTTCAAGAATATTTATATTGAATTACTACTTACCACATTAAGAGGGTGATGTGAAACAAATATTCATTTCTAAAATATGCCAACATTCACTGAGGATTCACAAGAAAACAGCTTGAAACAAAGCCTGAGTGGTATATATATATATCTAGAAAATACTAGTTAAACATATGTTTAAAGACACAAAAAAACTTTGATTAGCTTTATATAACTCAGTTTTTCTGAAACAAATGTAGAAAACTTAAAACACTACAATTTATGAAAAGTAGCCAGGAATATATTATGGATGCTTGAAAGCCTGAATTTTTAACTACATACTGAAAAACAGATTTCACAATAAATAACATAAAAAATCAAATTTTAACAAAATTTTCCAAGATTACAGTATTTTCTCTGATAGCATTTGCTGTATTTAAATTCTACTAAAAAATATTCAGTTATAACTTTTACTTTCTATTAAAATGTAAGTTGAAAAGCTTTTACAGAAATGTAACCCCTAAAGTTGGTCACACATAATTGTAATTTAAGAATTTTTTACTTCTCACTAGCAAACATTAACTTCAGAATGCACCACATTCAGCTTACCCTTTCTGTCACTTTATCTACTTCTTGGTACAAGAAATTACAGTTTGAGTCAAAGTGTTGTTCTTTAAACATAGCTTTGCGTATCAACTTGTTTGGAAATTTGCCCTTGAAGTCCATAAACAGCTTCAACATTTGATTATTTGATTTTCCTGGAAACATAATCTTTCCACTGTACAGTTCAAAAAGAGTAGACCCCACGCTCCACATGTCGATCCCAAAACCATAACCAAGTCCGAGAACTAAAAGAATAATAATAACTTTGAGATTACCTTAATTACAAATACATACTCAGTTCTCCATCTGATATGATCTAAGCATTAAACAGCAAATGACTTGTGTATATTGAGCACTTTTATTATCTAAGTATATTCTAGTGAATCATTTAAAACACAAGAGAACTGAACAAAAAATAATTAAGTTTCCAAGTGGATAAAAACATATTAAAATGATTTAAAGAAACTATAAGAAAAACAAAAAACAAAGGTCTAACTTACAAAATATATTTCTTTTACACTGTGTTATAAAGCAAGTTAACACATATAAAGGGCAGTCTTACAGTTCAAACACAAAATTTATGCTTTACTTTCTAAACAAAGTTTGGTAACATGCAGCACACACACACAGGAGTCAAAACAAGTAACAGCAAGTAAACAGAGAACTCATGAATGGTTTAAAATAAGACTGAACACATTTTTTATCATGACAGTACTTTGTGTACAAACCCTCTACATTAAGAAGAACATAACTCTCTCATATGGTCACTCAGCTTCGAATCTGGCCAATTTCATCAATCAATAAATTACCTATGAGCAGTAATTACAAGGATTAATGTTTCCAATTAATACAGGTATTGATGAATCAAAATTAAGGCCACTGTATCCAAGTAATTTTAATATTACCTTTTGTTTATTTTTTAAGCACAAAGCTAAATAATAGTGATAGGGTTGCCTTGTATTTAAAGATATCAGGTTTTATTCTTACTACCACTAATTCTGCTCCTCCTGATTTCATTACAGCAAAGCTAGAAGGGTATCTACCACTGTCACTAATTCTGCTCCTCCTGATTTCATTACAGCAAAGCTAGAAGGGTATCTGCCACTGTCACTAATTTTGCTCCTCCTGATTTCATTACAGCAAAGCTAGAAGGGTATCTACCACTGTCGCTAATTTTGAACTGTTGACTGGAAGGAAGGCAACTAACATGTAGTACCCACCTATAACTATCTGGTTAAGTGTGTATTCCATAAAGCAAAAATGTACAATATTTTATAGCATTTTTTTCTAATTTATAGCTGC
Organism: Carcinoscorpius rotundicauda; assembly: GCA_011833715.1. Lineage (NCBI taxonomy): Eukaryota > Metazoa > Arthropoda > Merostomata > Xiphosura > Limulidae > Carcinoscorpius > Carcinoscorpius rotundicauda. Next base: position 92,981,394 of record CM022395.1, read on the forward strand.
TCAACTATATTGTTAACATTGTATAAACAGATTGCCCTTGATATCCTTCACAGCCCATGACACAAAGGTTTAGTGTCTTTCATTCAAAATTTTATAAAATTATTTTTTTATGTTATACCAATTAGAATGGCATAAAATCTCAGCTAATAATCCATATTTTAATAGTACATATGTTTTAAGTTCTTAATTCTATAAGGAAATATTTAATTAAATCCTTAATTTCCTCTAGTGTGATATATTTTCTCTCAGTAGGGTCATAATCTATTTTATCTACCACCCCTTGAAAAAGTATCCCAGTGTAGGTATAACATAATACTAAAGACAATAATAGATCTATTAATCCATCTAGTCTTCCCTATCCCAGTGTAAGAATAACATAATACTAAAGACAACAACAGACCTATTAGTCTATCTAGTCTTCCCTATCCCAGTGTAAGAATAACATAATACTAAAGACAACAACAGACCTATTAGTCTATCTAGTTTTTTCTATTCCAGTGTAAGAATAACATAATACTAAAAAAAAAGACAGTAAATAGATAGATGTATACTATTCTGTGTACAGCACTTAAAACAATTTGTTTGATCTTTTTAATAAGTTCATTCCTGCAAAAGTTCTTTTACACATCCATAACATGCCTGTATGTAGTACATACTCTGATTAGAGTTTACCAAAGGAAACAGACATCATGATTTATAAAAAAACTGACATTAGAGCAATTAAAATGTTAGTCTAATTCACCTTCTTCTAATTACAACTGTTTAGAGGCCAGGTATATTGGTATTCAAAGTTTAGACATGTTCTCACCCTTGCTGTATTAATGTTCTGCCAAGTGCTTTACCATATTCACCCCATTTTCCTTGAAATCAATGCCTCTAGTCATTTCATATATATCTATTTCTCAAGGCTTTTAAGCAAATAACTTTAATCACCTGTAGAAAGCCAGTCACTGAAGCTGTATAGAAGCCAAAAAACAATCACTCCAAGTTGCCCTATCATTTCTCTTTTGTTTTTTTCCCCATACTAAAAGCTCAGCAGCAGATATTTTATCTAGAATAAGATGTACTTTTATGCAAAATATTTATAAATATTCACAGATGTCATATTTCCTGTGATTAATATATAAAAAGGTCATTTACTTAAATTAGTTTTAACTGTATTTTATGCTTCACTCTGTACATGTCACCAACAGATATGGAGCAATAACTTTGAACAGTGTAATGTCAGAAGTATTTACAATTTTATGAAGAAACTGAAGAAGCTGTTTAAATGTACTAGTTCTATCTGTTATTTACATACTTGTAAATGGGTGGGAGGAAGTACAGAGAGTGTTAGTATAATAAACTTTATAGATGTAGTGTGGGATCACCAAGCAAAAACCAAGTGCATAAAATTTATCCTAAAAAAAAAAATTGAACCAATTAAACAGGATATCAGAGGGTTAATTACAATGATATTAGAGGATACAGAGAAGATAAGAACAACTGAAACAACAAAAATTACATACTATTTTACTATGTAGGGTCTCTACTGCAGTGTTAAAGTATTAAGCAATTCTAATACAGCATCCATAAAGCTGTCCCATAAATAGATTTCTGGGATATCTACATTTGTTAATTATTCATTCCCCCCTCAACCAACCTACCCCAAGTAACTAAGAGCTAACTATATTTGTTTTTTATACCCTTCTTTATCACTGTTACCATATTCATTTACATTACAACAAAATGTTGCTTCCCAAAATGTTAAAAGTATTACATTAAAATTTTATTCTTCACATATAATCCCCATGTGTCTCACTTACTAATGTTATGCTAATTCATACTCTAAAGTAAGAGACAGTCAATGACATATCCAAAATAAAGTCCTCACTCTTAATATTTCAATAATTCTTTTTTCTTTAAACCACATCTATATACATTATAAAACATTTGACAAACTACTGGCATCAATAGAAATATTTCAATGCAAAGAAGCATACCAATTTCCGGGGCTCTGTAAAAACGACTGACCAGATATGGAGTGATATCATTTTCTGCCACATGAGATGCTGAGCCAAAGTCACAAAGTTTCAGTACCAGTTTACTTTCATTTACCTAAAAAAATCATTAAACACTGAAACCATATTTCAAAGTTCAAAACACTTGTTGTAATGTACAGTTTTAAAAATACTGTTAAAAAACAATTGGACCAATCCTAAATGATAAGCATGTAAACAAGGGGAATTTTTTAAAAATGTCCCAAATATTCACCTATTTCTGGTGAGAAAAACTGCATTAAAAGACTGATTTATACCTTTTCTCTTCCACTCTTTAATATTGTGTCACCATTAAGTAGTGTAATAACTAATGAAACTAATGTAACAACAAACACTTAAATAGTATGTATGATCAACTATTCCTAACACAGTCAATTTTTACATAAGAAAACCATAGTGTTAACATGTAAAATCCTTTTGCTTTCTTTATACATTAATACGGGAGTAACTATTTCTTACTCATACAGCTAAAGTAGCTTTATTTGTCTAACACCCCTAGCAACAATCTGATGACACAGTAATTACTCCATACTTCTGGTTAATAACATATATATTAAAGCCAAGATACTATATGATTTATAGAAAACAAGTACAATTTTGTGATAATTTCTCAAAACATAAAAAAGAACTGATTTCATAAAGCCATAATATAACAGACTATGAAAGTTTTGCACATGCACAAACCAACAACAAAACCCAAGTTGCATTTACTAATAATGGTTCAACATTCAGTACTTTTATTACAACCATAAACACATCTACATTTTGTATGCAAGTGTTTATGGCTTCAATAAGTAAGAAAAATTACATTATACTATTTTACAGTCTACCTGGCTTACAACATACAGTTTATAGAAATTAAAAGGAGCCGAAATATTACAGTTACTAGCAATGGTGTAATATTAGTTGGTACAATTCCAGAAACCTATGCTGGCAAAGTTTCAATTTAAAGAAGCAGACTTAATTAACATGATTAACAAAACATTTAAACACGACAAGCTATAAAAGATTTTAACAAAATTAAAAGGGAAGTACACAGACAAATATTATGCATGTTAGTATAAACAGTTTTCTTATTTTTACAGTTGTACAACTGTAACTGTATTTTAAAATATTTACAAAGATTCAGTAAATAATATAAGCATTTATATTTACATTTAACTACCCAAACTGAAACTTAATACAAGATTCTGATATTAAAAAAATATGAAACCCTCTAATCTAAGTGCTTTTCAAAGATGGACCTTTCTTCTTTACAAGAATACCAGGAATAAGTAAGGTCCACCTATTGAAAAAGCTCGAGTTATTGGGCACTGTACTTTTTTGTTAAATAGACTTCTTGAACCTACATGTTTCCTAGCATCATTAATATAACTTTTCTGAATTATTTTATTTTGTGTATATTCCAGTCTGTACCAGCTCAGAATTACTTTTCATCAAATCTTAATAGTTGATGGCTGTAGAGCTTCCAATGGAAATGTCTATTGTTTTGACTTTCTCTTCCCATTTCACTTTTTGAAAAAAAAACTTTTCTTTCCCCCATAAATGAGAACAACAAATTGAACTTTTTGCTGGCCCTGTACCTTATCTAATAAATGCTGGGGTTACCCCCCCAGAAGCTACATTGGTCAACATTGTTTCTGGTGCATTTTCGGCATAATATATTAAACTGAAAGGATAATCAGTAAACATCAGACTTTTACCACTTGACTTCATATTCCAAAGATCAAAATTACAAGCATGTTAACATACATACAGGTCATTTGAAGAAATAGTCAGACACACACTAATACAAGTGTTTACAACCGCAATTATTAGACTTATCAGTTAAGAACAAATTGGTCTTTTAATAAAATAAGAGCAATATTTGTATAAATCACTCTCCACTACATAAATTACTAACCGTTAATTTTCAAACTGAATCTTTTAAAAGGAATAAATAAAATATTACACATGTTCCTAACTCAGGGATATGATAATACATAACATTCCAGACAAGTAACATTGATTTCTTATATGTCAAAAATTTCCTCATGCTATGAATTCACCTTCTAATTTATAAAAAAAGCTTTTGAAAATGCAAATAGTTTTGGAATCTTCTGACATTTAAATTGTTTTCATTTTTAAAAAAAAATTTCATTACTAACAACAATTTTGAAAATCATGCCATATATTTGCTCCCACCATTTCCAAGTTTTATTCGATTATAACTGTCTCTGTCCAATTGAGACTACATTTAAGTTATACTTACAGAAATGTCTAATGAAAGAAAAATTCCAATATTGTTTGATTTCAGAGAAATCAGTAAAAAATGCACAACATTAAGCTACTTGGATATGTTAAAGTACATGTTACCACTTTTTTTTTCAGATACAAAAATTTAATTCAAAATTTAATTCAACAGTTATCAATAAATTTGGCATTAAAAATAGTTGATAATTCATATTTTAGTGGTATATAAAATTTCAATTATTTAAAACTGTAATTCTTCTGCATCACAACATTTTTTGTTGTTCAAAATTACTCATATTTTCTTTATACCCCAACACAAACACACACAAATCTGATGAAGATATTTTTCCTCACAATAAACAAAAGAGTTATATTTGTGGAAATTTATGGACCCTATTGGGGAGAAAACATTTTTTTTGTATAAACTCCAGATTTAGTTGTAATTTTCACAATGATAATTATGTACTATCTTATATCCATTGCAAGGAAATATACATGATGGTGAAACAGAAAATGTATATTTAAAAAGAAATTTAAATAAATATCAAAAAATACAAATAATATCTTATTACCTGTTAAAAATGAATTATATAGTGTATTAAGGAAAAATATCACAATTTACAAGAACCTTTTCTCCAAATATTTCCATTCTGGTATTCTTGTGAAAAGAATAAGAGATTGTTTTATGAAATACATCAAATTAATACATTTTTAAAACCACATTAAAGCCTACTGGCACTAGTATTTTCAATTCAGCTCTCATCAGACTTGAACAAACTGGGATGACAGAAACTGACAATTTAAATTGCAAAAATCTGCCATATGGGTGACTTATTCTCATCCCTGATTTTCTACAACACATTTAATTTTAATATGAATCTAAAATTGTTTGAAAGATTTACAATATTGCATGAAGCCTGATTTATGCATCATAAATTCATAAATGAATGAGTACATGAAAAAAAAAAACACCATTCTACAAATACAACCTACCTTAACCATTGATTATTACACAAACTAATGAAGTATAAATATAATTTTTTACTTCATGAATAAAACTAATATCCAGTAAAATACAAAAAGGACTTATAGGATGGAACCAATTTTACGAAAATTCCATTATATTTTCAAGATTGTAGATCCCCTTTCAATAAAAGACTCTTAAGAATGTCTATGAAAATGATATGTTATATTTTTTAATAATTCAATTACTACCAAGATAAAAACATCTATACTGCCCCAATAAACATGCACACTCACTATAAGAGCGTTAATTATAATTAATATAATAAACAGTATTGATGTTTAGATGTTGAATAGAATCGTTTTTCATTATTGTTTCTAATACAAACACAAACAGCATAGAATAATATATATATATCTGTTTAATATCCATAACATTACAGTCATAAATAAAATAAAATACAACCTTTTCACATTCATAAATTGGATCATACGTAGTAAAAAATGCTATGGTTTACTGCATGCAAACTTACCAATCGCATTTGTCATTGTCATATTTAAGAACAGGAATACAAAAATAATTTAAACTTACCAAAATATTGTCTGGCTTGATATCAGCATGCAAAATATTGCACTTTTTTAATAACTTTAAGGCCAGAAGGAGTTGCTGACTGTAGGAACGCACTGCTTTAATGTGTAGACCAACATCTTTACCATACTTTTTTAAAACCTCCCGAAGATTCATACTGAAAAAAGAAAAAACTGTAGTTGTTTCACTAAAACAAAACAAAATTAAAAATAAATCTAATATCATTTATTGAGAAAAAAACAAGAAATTTAACCTTAAAATAAAGAAGAGCTTGTGAATTCCATAAAATCAGTTTGATTTTAAAAAATTTTACACCATTTAAAAACAATTCATTGGAAAATACTGTTTTTTCTACAATACCTAACACCGTAAAAATTATCTAGAAAATATTTTTAATGTAACAGAAAAATACACCTAAGATATTTTGCCATTTGACATATATTATAAACCTTTAGTCTCAAATTGTATAAGCTTTTCCTACTAATTTCAGCAGCAGTAATGAGCAAGGTCAAAACGCCAAACAGCCACAAAGCTGATAATATAAAACATTTTTTATAGTTAACTTGAAAATACCTTCGATAGAACTTATGAAAAACAAATACTTAAGTTACTGTTAGAAGCAGGAAAATATGAGAAGAAGGAAACAACTATAATCTTGACAAGAGCTGAAGAGGTTAGGCATTTCAATTGTAATCCAAAAAATTAATAATAAAAATACCATGTAACATCAAGCCCAGTTTTAAAAATATTAGATGATAATGAAAATGCTTTTTAAAAAATTTGTAAAAAATAATCTGTGGCAAACACAGTAAAACTTAGTTATATACTTGACATAAACCTTTTACTCCTGCAGTATGGTAATGTTACATGATGATAGGTATGGTGGCATCAATAATTTTCAAATACAAACCAACATAAATTCCATCCAAAACAGACATCATGATTTCCAAAAAATAATACATTGTGGTTTAAACATGTTAATTTTGGCTGTCTGTTGAATTCTGTCCCAGAAGAATCAAGGCCATCACACAGTTTTGGATAGAAATTTGATCCCATGTGCAATGTTTGCAAAGTATCTTCAGATGTAGAACCACTTAAATGTAAGATGGAAACATCTAAAATGGCTATCAAGAAAGTTTCATAAATGCAATCAAACATGGTAATAACGATTCATACTTCAGGTAACAACACAAAACCACATGTGATGATACACATACTGATAATTTTTAATTAATGCATCACTTGAATTCTGTTAAAAGTAACTACTAACTTTAATAACAACAAATCTCAACAAAACAAAATTAAACTGCAAAAAAAAAATATTTTTTTTTATTTTTCTGGTCACAGTATTCATCTATGTAATGCAACAAGGAAATGATTTTTCAGCACTAACACATTTACACATTGATTTCCTATTTTGCTGATATATTTCAGAAGCTTTAGTCATGAGTGAACTAATTCTGGGAAAATTGTGAAGAATTTGATTAACTGTCCTTTTCTAGCTCTAACTGTTCAGATATTTCTTGTAATCTGGTTAAGGACTAGCCATAACAATGCCAATCATTTCACATATGGAAGAAAGCTGTGCTAGCAAACACACTGAACTCAACTGGTCTTCCTTTCTCTGTGAACATGTATTTCAGGGACAGGTCTGTAGTCATAAGGACAACAGTTCTTTTCCTACAAAGCATGAAACATCAGGTATTGTAGCAGAAATATAGTTATCTGATGTGGAAGAATTTACGAGGAAAACTGAAGCTATTAGTTCATAAGTAGAAAAAATATTGCAAGAATATTTCTTTTCTTTGTTATTGAACAAAAATCTAGTTACATGACATGAAAACATTTCAACCAGATTTATACTAAGGCAGTATCAAATTCCATCTTGATATCCACAACGTAAGATATCAACTCTTTCACAGCTAAGACATGCAGCTTTCTTCGTTCATCATCTCGCATTTATAACAGAATTTCTACAACACTTAGAAAAAGACAAAAAGTATCTTGCAAAATCTCATTACCTGCATAGCTGCACCAAGTTTTGTAAAATGTATACAAATTTTCTCAAACAATAATCTATCTTAAATACAGAAGTCATCACAATTAAGGCATATTTCCTGAGACACGACAGAAGTTTCATCTGAGAAATCCCATTTTGTGTATCTATCTTTTTTCAGACTTATTATGTTTAAAATCGTTATATTTACAACTACAGTGGAACACAGCTTTACACAATTTTAAGGTTGATTACAAGTCTTTGCCTACTTCTATTTGTTTAATGCTAAGAGACATAGGCAAACATCCTAATGACCTAAACTTGTATATATTACTGGCAAGATTTTCATGCACTACTGCTTTAATTGACTTCAAAGGTACAGCAGAATACAACAAATATTTTATCAGTTTTTCCAAACACAACAGTCAACTGACTCTACAACCAATATTCTTTTAAAAGTACCCAATAGCATTCCAAGCTCAATTGTATATTATTGATTTTAATATACAATTACTTAAAAACCTGTGGAAACTACACACAGTTATTTAATAAATTATCTATTTTAATACGTGGTTATTCATCTTGAGCTTTATCAGAAAAATAAATTGCTTTAAAGTATAATCAATAGTTGTTTAATGTTATTTGTCACTGTCCTTGTGAAAGGACCTAAATCAACGTAACTAAAAGAAATTACTATGTGGGTGTGTGTTTAATACCTGCACTCTTATATTGTACCATGTTGTCACATAAAATAAAACATAAAAACCACAAAACAGAAATGCCAAAGTAACACAGCAGATCACCAACACAATTACTGAGCTGTACACTACTTCTTATGACATTCTCAGAAAACATAGTTTTACACCTTTGATTTAAACAAAAATTCCAAGACTTTTTGAAAATTTAACAAAAATTTATAGTTTTGCATCACCCCTCATATTTATCCTGTTATCCCCAATGTTTCAAAAATGTACCTAACCACATTTTAATTCACTGTTCAATTAAATAATTAACTGTTACTAAATCAGATAATGCACTTCATGAAATCACAGTTTTCCAGAGCATTATGTTTCCTCCATCTTCCAGGCTTAGAAATCAACCTTGAAACTTTTCCTTTGTTCTGATACATTCAGAAACTCTGACAGCAGTTTTCAATATTTGCATGAAAATGGTAAATTGTGATCAACAAATAACTAAAATTAACACCAATTATATACCACATCTGATTTAACACAACAGACAGTTGAGACTAAACAGAAAATGAGAAACATTCAAATTTGTAACGAAAAATTAAGAATAATTATTGACAACTTATGAGTTTAAATATTAAACTTTAACGCTTTAATGAGAAGTCACAGGTGTTTGGTGACTTGTATTCAAAATTTTATTGTACTACTATTAACTATAAATTTATGTCAGTAAGTTTAGAATCAAATTGTAGATTATAATTCAAAATTTGATATATCACATACAAGTTAATTTCTTTTTGTTAATTTAAAATAAAATATTAAAACAATGCACCTAAATATATATTTCAGTGAGTCATGTGGTACATTAAATGCAACACTGGTTAAAATTAGATGTTTGTGATGTCAAAATATTAAGTCTATAGTTTCGTACAAATCAGAAACTTAAATTACTGATATTGATAATCTAGAATATCAAACAAGAATCTCCTTTGCTTTCAACATCTGACTCATAATGTCTCCTTTGTGTTTTTCTCAGCCAGTTGAAAGTGCCAGAAGACCACCTCATTATTTCAAACCAAGATTTCAAGCAGGTATGTTGCGTCTTTTAGTCTACTCAAAATTCCATAATTTTTTTTAATACAGCTTCGTTAACAAGCTCAACAAATTATAGTGAAATTCTAGGGTATCAATAAAGTTATTTATTATTTTTTGGTTTGTTTAAATGTATATATAAAGCCTAAAAAATTATTTCATTTCACATCCTCCATGTGTAAAATTTGATAAGGCTTAGCAATCTACAACAATCAGTAAACAAGTACAAAATCATAGCTTAAAGATATAATTATTTGCTTTACTTATTTACCGTTCAATGTTTTAAGAAAAACAAGTTAAGGAACGTTTTTGTAAATAGTAATAATCTACATACATATATAATTAAAATGTGACTGTATTTTACCAAATACTAGTCCACTAAAGTGCAGCCAAGACACGTAACTTTGTAAAAACTAAAGGTCAGTTATATATTATCAGATACAATGCATGAATGTATGTGCACCTTATTAATGCAACTTCTTTAATGTTAGCCAGGCACAGATGGAAGGTCAACATTATAAATATATATAAATGTATAATATTATGAGATTTCAGCTATTTAGAATAAACATTCATGTTTTTGTGTTAGAATCTAGAGTCATCTTGAAATGAAAAGACATATACATCCTCAAGAATTTCGAATACACGTGTAATTTTCTTTGTAATTCTACACAACATATTAGAAGGATTTATAATTGTAACATGAAACTACACAAGATACATTTATCCTAATCAGATTTGAACTTATAACAATATTCTCCTTTGAACTGCGTCTAACTTCCATTCTCACCATTACAAATTTACCTGGTTCATCTTTTTCTTTTATAGATAATAGATAATAATGTTATAGATAATATATTATTAAACATAAAGATATAACTATTAATAAATCCTGAAATACAATGCTACAGGTGGATGTGGCAAAAGAGGTCAGATTTTTTATTTGATGGCTCTCTAACCAAACACCGAAGACTATAAACATCATGTTCTGTCTGTGTGGTGATGATTTCACAGTGAGAAATTTATATTAAATTTCATACTTATTGGAAGGGTGGTGGATAAATTACAGAATAAGGGATACCTAGAGAAAAAGTGTTACATTTCTCATGCTAGGAGAAATTTAGGGTTTTTCTTTATTGTTGCCTAATAAAATCAAGAACTTAAAACTTATACACCGTTAAAATATGGATTATTAGCTACGATTTTATGCTATACTAGTTGGTATAGCACAAACAGTAGTTAAGTAAAATTTTTAATGTAAGTCACGAAAAACTTTATAAAGTATGCAGTGAAAGATACCCATGCAGAGAGGGTAACATAAATTTCAAGTCCAAAATAATGGCTATAATGAAATTTGATTTAGAAAAACAAAACACTGAAACTTTGCTTTTGAACTAATATTTTTACAATTTCTAAAACTTGTACAACTGAATTGATTATTCTCTTTGTAATATTTAATAAAATAATTGAATTAGTAAAAACAAAATATTGAAACAACAAATCACACTTGAACTTACCTTAATGATTCAAAGACTAAACATAAGTGTTGTTTGTGGAAAAAGTTACGAAAAAGACGCAGGCAATGAAATTTATCGTCTGGATCAGCATCATTTAACCTTCTTAATACATCCAATTCTTTCAACCCTGTTTTGTGCCTAAAATTATCAGAAACGACATATATTATCAACTTTTTAAATCACGTTAATTTTATGTTCAAAAATGAAAAAATAAGTACCTTATTTTGCCCACATTCCAACAATATTTCATTCATATTCAACTATCCTGTTTATCAACTTTTATTAAAAATTCTGGTTTATTTTGTTTTGATTCAAATCATAGTGATTGATAGCAGCTGAAATACAACTGACCATACATCTTTTAAATAATTCTAACCAGTTAAAATGGAAAATTTCCACTTTTTGCTTAAATAAAAACTATAAGCAAAAGGATAAAATATGTCACACAAATTCACTCTTAATTAACATTTCTTTCCTGACTTTAAAACTACAAGAAAATTAGCAGTACAATGAATCTATACAACATTTTTATGCAGAAAACACAGGCTCACATTAATGTTTACCAAATATTTTTAAAATAACACAAAGAATGCATACTTACATAACTTCATTGTTGCGTATGATTTTGACTGCCACTTCTTGATTTCCACGTGCCATATCTCGAGCTCTCACAACATTGCTAAAAACACCTTGTCCAGTGTATCCATACACAGTATACCTATTGTCCAGAACTTCTCCAATTCGAACTCCTAAAACAGACAACAACAATAAACAGAAATAAACAATAATAAACAAAATATTTTTAAACAAACATTCTTAATCAACTTTAATGTTAAATCAAATCATTATGCAGCTATATAACACATAAAATTTGATAATTAGAGAGAAAATAGTTCTGAACCACAGCAAAATATATTTAAAACAATATAGTTAGAATAGGTCAACAGGTTTCTTTTAAACTTACAACTTTTCTGAAACAAAGAAAAAAAAATGACATAATAAAAATCATATTTATCATAACAGTTTTTCCAAAATAGTCTTAACTATGATTTATGAACTTTTTAACATAGTTTCTTGAGATATAAGCAACAAATTTTTGTGAATCTCGAAAAAGATATTATAAAACAAACATAAATCCTAAAAGACTGTCCACATAGAATTATTGAAAACAAAATTCCAATAAAAGTAAATGGATTATATTTTTCAAGCCACCAATTCCAATTTGCAACAAATATACTGAATTTAAAAAAGAAATGAGGCTTCAAGAAGGAAAAATGTATAGGCAAAATATATTGATAAAGATATGGAAGTTAAAACTTAACACTAACTTACCAAAAAATAACTTCTGATTTTAAAACTGGGTAATTAACCTCATTTAAGGTTAAGAAAGCACCTGTATTTCTTGTAGTGTAAAACTTTATACTCTAAACATGCAAAAAAATCTTTGAATTTTTTGTGTACAAGTACTCAATTCATTATTTAATAACATTCACATATTAATATTCAGAATATAATGTAGTTTGTTTGTTTTTACTCATAAAACAAAGTCAGCAGCAGCTTTATTTGTGTCTTAAGTTTTCAGCCAGTACTTTAAGATTAGCTCATGCACTAAAGCAGACCTGTGTATGCAACAAAATCTCAATTTTTCAGTTTAACTTTATATAAGATAGGCAGAATTTACTTGCAAACACATATCAGATAAGAGTTGGAAACTGTTGTAAGAATACAAATTCTATTTCATTTCCACAAAGTTGATTTATTGATTTAGTGTTTTATGGCTGTTATGTATATGTTATGTAAACAACAACCATGTCATATCGTGTTTGAATTTCCACATCTATTATTTATATTTCCATATTTATTTTATGGTTTCGAAGTTCAAACCAATAAAATATGTTGTTATCCATTTAAAATAACATTTAGAAATTTCTAGAATTAGGTAGATCAATCATATGTTTATAAAATGAATGTATGTCGGTCTAGTGTCTAGACGAGTCTCGTACAAAAACAGACATGCGCAGAGTACTCCGGAACTCTGTGGAAGTTACCCGATTGTTGGAGAAAACAGTAGGCATAATAGTATAAAAACAGACAACGACGCAAAGAAAAAGTGGAAGAAATCAGAGGGTCAGTCATTTGTTTGAGAAATTTTCAACATTTGCTGTGTGTTTATTCAACTTGGATTTGTGACTAGAGCGAGATCTACAGAAGCTGTGATTTTATTTCTTCAATCTTTACGATTCATTCGAATTACTGGTTATACTGAAGGTCAACACGTACAGGACTGTTGAGGGGAGACCGGAAGAGTTGGAAAATGGCAAATTTGAAACATTCGTCAAAAACATTGTAAAAAATAACTTTGTCAAATTTATTGGACTGTGAATTGTTTCTGGACTTCTCCGTTCAAACTTCGGAATTTCTTCGTGGGACCAAATTCACACCCTAGACTGGAATTTTGGATTTCTGATCTAGACTTTTGGACTTTCATTCTGAATCATTATACTGGACACAGGCCAGTACCATTTTATATTGTAATTAATTTTAAACTGAATATCTGTCATTGTTATTATATAATTTATGTTATATTGGTTACATATATAATAGTTTATTGTAATAAATTATATAAGCTGTTATCTGTGTATTTCTGTTGCGTTCAGTCTACATACATAAACAACGTAACAATGGCACAAAGCAACGAGGCTTTCTGCGCCAGACATCCGGTAAAAATGTAAAAAAAAAAATAAATGTAGTAAAAGACATAAATGGAAATGAAAGTAAAACAAAAAAAATATAAAACCAATGTTGACACCTAGTCTACAACGTTAAGATAGAAGGCAGAAGTTGTAAGGTATTTACTCTAGCAAAAAGGTAATGATCATAACACGCCAGGAAGACTAACAGGTAAGTTCAAGACCCACTGTCAGTCACCTGAAGTTGGTCCTTCCAGTCCTGGTTCCGGGTTATGTGTCATAGCAACCAGTATCAAAATGTAAAAGAACAGAAGTTTTAAAAGACACATAGCAAAATCGCAACGAGTAGCCAAATGTCCAGTAAAAAGATAAAAGTCAAGTAAATGGAGTAAAATTTGTAAAAGTAATTGAAGATAAAAGCAAAACGGCAATTAAAACAGAAAATGGCACAAAAACCAATGTTGACATCCAGTCAACAAGGTTCTAAAGAACTACCTGTAGTAGAATGGTAATGATCATAACCCGCCAGGAAGACTAACAGGTAAGAATAAAAACCACCGTCAGTCAACTGAAGTGGGTCTTTCCAGTCCTGGTTCTGGGTTATGAGTCAATATAGCCATTACTAAAAAGTAAAGTTGTAAAAATGTGAAATGATATGTAGCAAAAGTATAATAACAACTCGCCAGGACGACTAATGAGTAGTTCAAACAAAAGCGTTAGTCACCTGAAGTTGGCCTTTCCAGTCCTGGTGTCGAGTTATTTATTGTTCTGGCCATTGTCCAATGTCAAATTGAATAAGAGAGATTAAAACTGTAAAAAAAGGATCCACAATTAAAAAGGTGTTATGAATAAATATGCAACACTTAAATGAGATAAAAAAGATTAATGGCCATTAAAAAATTAAAAATGCTATCAAGGTGCACAGAGTCACCATCACCAATAACTCTGTCCAATGTTACAGACAGACCCTTAGAAAAAATATGTTTAAAATATTGCCGTCGTTGAGAATTGAAACAATGGCAAGAAAGTAAAACGTGGCTGACAGTGATTTGAGTGTTACACAAACTACACATTGGTGCATCAGTTCCAGATAAAAGAAAATGATGAGTTAAAAAACTGTGACCAATGCGTAGCCTAGTGAGAACAACTTCCTCCTTCCAAACTTTATGGAAGCTAGATGGCCAAACTCCAATTTTGGGTTTGATTTGAAAAAGTTTGTTGTCGCGTTGTTCACTCCAAGTGGACTGCCAACTGGCACGGAGCCGAGCTTTGAAGACAACACCATAGTCCATGTACGGAATAGGCATAGGGGTGATGGTGCTGAAGCAGACATATTTAGCTGCCATGTCTGCAAGCTCATTCCCACGAATACCAACATGGCCTGGTATCCAGAAAAACTGGATTGAAGAAGCTGCTAATGAGAAATGGGCCAGTCGGTTTCGAATATCAGCGAGAATAGGATGTGAGATAATGTGTAGCGATTCCAAGGCAAGTATAGAACTAAGCGAATCAGTATAAATAGTGCAGTTGGAGTATTGCTCAGCTGCAATATGATCCAGGACAAGAGATATGGCATACAGTTCAGCAGTGAACACAGAAGCTGTAGAGGGGATTCTGCACACAACTACTGACCCATAGCAAACCACAGCACAGCCCACTGAATTACCTGATTTGGAACCGTCTGTATAAATGGGAACTGAATGATTGTTTGAAAGATATTCATTGAATAAAACATGGTACTTCCAATCTGGAGTATCTGCCTTTTTAGGTGACTGAAATAAACCTCACATTTGAGGGCTGTAATAAGCCATGGTGGGATGGGCCATCCTGTGGAATCTGCAATGTTATCCAAGGACAGACCCAATTCATCCAATTGCGCCCAGATGCGAAGGCCAAACGGAGCAATGACAGATCGTCTGTTCTGAAAAAGTACTGCCCACTGAGGAAGGAAAATACATTCCCAGGTGGGATGCTTTGGTAAGGAACGAAGTATATTGTAAAGATAGTTGCAAACGACGAAGGTATAGAGAAGGTTCATGAGATTCAATGTATATGCTTTGAACTGGAGAGGTACAGAAAGCTCCAGTACAGAGTCGAAGTCCTTGGTGATGAATGGGGTCCAGCATCTTTAAGGCTGAGGGTCTGGCAGAGCCATAGACCATTGATCCATAGTCGAGTTTCGAATTAATAAGAGCACGATATATCTTTATCATTGAACAGCAATCTGCCCCCCAACTGGTAGAAGATAGGACACGGAGGATGTTCAGTGCTCTTGTGCATTTGACCCGAAGCTGCTTTAAGTGTGGTATAAAGGTCAGTTTACGATCAAAGATAAGTCCCAAGAACTTTGTCTCCGGGACCACTGGCAGCAAAACTTCACCGATATGAAGTTCAGGATCAGGGTGAATACCTTGTCGATGGCAAAAGTGCAGGTATACAGTTTTGGAGAGAGAGAAATTAAAGCCGTTCCCCAGAGTCCACTTCCGTACACGACTGAGGGCAATTTGTAATTGCCGCTCAATATATCTCATGTTTGATGATTGACATGAGATGTGAAAGTCGTCGACATACAGCCCATTTGCCATAGTGAGAGGGAGTTGTTCAGTGATAGCATTTATCTTTATACTGAAGAGTGTGACACTCAATACACAGCCTTGAGGGACTCCAAGTTCCTGTACAAAGGAATGGGAAAGTGTCAAACCCACACGAACTTGGAATCTCCTGTCCATTAAAAAATTTTTAATAAAAATGGGTAGATGGTCATGTAACCCAAATGTATGGAGGTCTCGCAAAACGCCATACCTCCATGTTTGTCGCGTCGTAAGCCTTCTCTACGTCAAAGAATATTGATACAAGATGTTGGCGATTGAGAAAGGCTTCTCTGATAGATGTTTCAAGATGAATTAGGTGGTCTGTGGTGGAGTGCTGTCGATGGAACCCACACTGGGTGGGCGAGAGGAGGTTGTTTGAGTCGAGGAACCAACCAAGACGAGCATTAACCATCCTTTCTAAGGTCTTACAGAGACAGCTCGTCAAAGCAATTGGACGATAGTTTCAAGGAATGTTCGGATCTTTTCCTGTCTTAGAGAAAGGTAAAATAATAGCCTTGCGCCAAGCATCAGGAAAAACATTCTCCAGCCAAATCTGGTTGAAGACAATCAGAAGGACATCAAGAGAATCAGGAGATAGATGGTGCACATTGTCATAATGAATATCATCAGGTCCAACAGACGTACTGGCAGACTGATGAAGGGCCATGTTTAGTTCCACCAGGGTAAAAAGACAATTATAGTCAAAGAAACAGTCAGTTTGAAAGGAAAGAGGTGATCGCTCTGCCATGTCTTGATGGCCAGGAAGGTGGAGGAACAAGCAGAAGTGCTAGATACCTGGCAAAAGCTTTCACCTAGAGTGTTAGCGATGTTCCAGACATCAGTCACCTCCTGACCATCAGAGAGTAAGATCGAGAGGGGGACAGAATTTTAGTGCCCATTAACCTTTCGAATCCTGTCCCATATGATCTTGGAACTGGTGGTAGAAGATATGCTGGCTGTGAACTTAATCCAAGATTCCTTCTGGCTTTGACGTCTTACCCATCTAGCATGTGCATGGGCCCGTTGGAAAGCAACCCAGTTTGAAAGTGTGGGATATCTATGAAAAGTATCCCAGGCCCGTTTTTGAGCCTTCCGTGCTAAGTGACAAGCAGGATTCCACCATGGACAACGATATCGTGGAAAACATGTCGAGGTTTTAGGAATACACCGAGCAGCTGCATGTATAATACAGTCAGTTACTGCTGCTACACAGTCATCTATTGATGGCTGATTTACGATGGCAAGATCAAGTTCTGCGAGAGCAGTGAAAGTGGACCAGTCTACCTGATCCAGCTTCCACCTTGGCACACAGGTAGGGTGGCATCGACCACGGCCAGTCTCTCTCAAAAGGTTCGGAAAATGATCACTGCCTAGTGGTTTACTGTGAACCCTCCATGAAAAATGGGAGAACAATGAAGGGGAGAAAACTGAGAGATCAATAGAGGTAAAGGACTGACCACGTGCATGAAAGTCAGTGGAAGGACCAGTATTGAAAAGAGAAAGATTGTGATCAAAGAGCATCTGCTCTACAGATCACCCCCTTCCATCAAATAATAGCACTTCCCCAGAGGGGATGATGTCCATTAAAATCCCCCAGGATTAGAAATGGAGATGGCAACTGTTCAACGAGAGCATCAAGGTCTGATTGATCATATGTCTCTCCAGGGGACAGGTACAGAGAACAAACAGTGATGGTATGACCCAAGGAAACATGGATGGCTATGGCCTCCAAGGGTGTGTCAAGTGGTAAAGACAGGGTGGGCACATGTTGATCAACCAAAAGTGCCACCCCTACATGTACTTGACCATCACAAAACCTTTCATTTCTGTACAGAGAACACTGCTGAATGGTGACTGTATCAGCAGATTTGAGAAATGTTTTTTGTAAAGAAAGACAAACAGGATGGTAGGAAGCAATCAGCAGTTTGATATCATCCACATTAGAACATAAACCTCGACAGTTCCATTGTATCAAGGTGGCCATTTTTAAGAACGGGTAGGTGAAGTGGCTTGAGAACCCTTCGGTTTACGACCACGTCTTTTTTCTTTACTGTCTTTAATCGGAGGAGGTCTATCAACCTCCATGGATCCTGCTCTGGGTCGAGTGGGCAGGTTTTTGTTATTGGAAGAGGAATCCAGTGACTGAGGATGCGAACGAATAATTGTTTTGTCTTTTGTGGTGGGAGAAAACAATGTATCAGAAGAAATGCCTGTATTTGAAACTGAAGGACGTGGATCTTGAGGTTTGTTGGAAGGTATGGGAGGAACAGAGATGGGTGTGGAAGTCGATTCATCAACTTTTTTAACCACGGAGGTCAAAAGGCTTTTCATTTGTTTTGAAAACGATTCTCTTGGAGGCATAGATAAATCTGTCTGGACTCCCACTGTAGTTGTGGAATGAAGTGCAGCAGCATATGTCCGAGATGGAGTTGTGAACAGCAATTTCCGAGCCTCAGGATAACTTATGTTGTGTCGTTTTCAAACGCTGCACCTCTTTTTCCTCAAACCATTTTGGGCAAGAATGAAAGTAAGAGGGGTGAGAACCACTGCAGTTTACGCAATGTGGGGTCATGTCACAATCATAGACATCTTCGTCCTTGCCTCCACAATGAGCACATGTCAGGGAACCACGATAAGATGTTTTTGAGTGGCCGAATCTCTGACATTGGAAACATCGAAGAGGGTTTGGAATGTATGGCCGAACCCTGCAAATGAGATGGTGGCAGGTGCACGTGGTGAAGTAAAAGTTAAAACGAGGGTATTTGTTGGCAGCATAACTCCATCTTTGTGAGTGGAGATGCGCCTCACTGCAGAAACTCCTTGAGTGGAGAGACCAGCAAGAATCTCTGACTCAGGAACGTTCTTCAAATCCCTTTCAACAATAACTCCTTGTGAAGAATTTAAAGTATCATGGGGTATAACCTCAATAGGTATATCCACAATTGCCTTTGAATTCAAGAGGAGTTCACTGTGTTGGGATGTGGATGTTTCAACCAATATGTCACCAATTCGAAGCTCCTTCACTGACTTTGGAGAACCAGCAAGTCCCTCTAGTCCCTTCTGAATAAAAAAAGGGGACATTTGCCCTTAAGGTTTTTCCAAAAGAGAATGTAATATAAGAAAATGAGGTACGAGTGTTACTGATGTTGAAGATTGCTGTTCTAAGTATTCAAGACGTGGTCGCTTACCCATTGACTGTTTTTTTACAATTTTATTTAAATTTTTTGGAGGATCCATAGGAAAGAGGAAAAGTTTCGGTACCCATTGACTCCACCCACCATGGAGCCCTACAAGGAGACGCAATACAAAGTCATGCAAGGACAACACAGCGATGCCAGGGTTTCGTAAGCACTATACCCAAACACCAGCATCAGGCACAATGTCCACAACACCCGTTGAGAACTTCCAACACTGGTACTTGGTTAACTCAAGCCAAAGTGGACCAGCCGATTGACCCAAGGGGGGCCACCCAAAGGCTGCCAGTCTACAGGAATTTGAGGCCAAAATGGTGTGTTAGGGTTGGACCCCTCAACCACCAGGATCCTCTCCTCCCCTTCACAGGTTGCCACGCACAGCAAACACATGGGTGGATGTTTAGATCCCAGAGAAGGTAATCAGACAAAACAGAACCTTCCCTGGGAGGTCCCCTCACAACGCACAGGAATCCACACTAAGGGGTCCACAATGTAATCCCTAAAAACACAAAAGGCAATTAATTTGTTTCTGTATATTTATTTATTACTTTTGGGTAGAAAAATATGTAGAATCCATCACCAGCTAATTGTCTACATCTGATAACATGATGTCAATACTATGGCTGGAAACAATGGATGAGCAACAATTCACCCTATAGTGTATGCTTGTTCAACTCTTTAAATTTGTGATCTTTGAATTTATACTATGCAGCTGAGGTTTAAGATTCATTATATAACCACTTTCACTCAAAGAGATTATTAGAGATTATCATATTAAAACAGGTTGAAATAATTGAACATGTGGTGGTGGTAAGAGACTGGAGGGGGTGAGGAAACAATGCATGCTTGTGGTTAAGTTTGTTGGTGATTCAGAATCTAAAAATCTAATATGTTTTTCAAACATATGTATACAGTAAGAACAAATGCTCACCTACATATCAAATCTCAAAACTGAAATAAAAATAGTAATTCTAAAACTAAGTAATTTCATTACTTTTAAATTCAGAAATATTTAATAGTTGATCTTTTGTAAATATTTAACATTTTTTATATGAAAGTTACAAATTCAAATATTAGAAATATTCAAACTTATCTCCACAGCTCTGAGAAGTCTTCCCTGTAAACATCACATTTATAATTTTCATTTGAGAATTCTGTCCATTTCAAATCATATTTTGATACTTGTAATGAAACTATCACCTTCTATGAGTACAGTTATTTATGTTTTATTTCTTACATAATTTATTTCACACCATTTTACTGTCTCAGTATGTAAAGCACCTACAAAAAATAGTATGAATACAATCAGATGAAGCTGTTTACAAACTAAAAACATTAATGTGGATAAAATGGCAGTAGTAGTAATTTAAGGTTCACTGGAGAAGTGACTAGACTCAAGGATTAATAAGTAAATCCAATAGGGAGTTTAGAAACAAACCACATATATCTTTAAAAATTCTTGTCATTCCTGAAACTGCTTTCATGTCAAATAATATCTGTTTGAAAGCTTAACTTGGTTTAACAAGTAGAATATGCAACAACAGAATTTTCTGACTCCTCAAGTCCTTATTTACTGAGTTTTACTGTTAATTTTATTAAATTTAACATGTTGGCTCACACACGACCCACCAGTGGGTCATGATAATCTTCCAGTAAGACCTACCAGCAAGTCATGCTATATTTTCTTTTTAAAGGGCCACTTATTGGCTGGTACACAACAGCTACATATACAACCTTCTCAAAAAAAAAGTAATTGTTGCATGACTAGTGGAACCCTTGAAAATATCAGCAAAATAGGCTTGGGAACAAAAGTGCTAAGCAATACACATATGTGAAATAATTTGTTATTTATTGAAAACAAACTATATTAATTAGATACAACATTATCTAAACCAAAAACATGATTAACAAAAATACCTAGCTTGATTAAGGTAACTGTGAATGCCAATCTAAAAGGTCAAGTTACCATATTTTTTTTTACAATTTAGAGACAGAAATGATGGCTATTGCAATTAGCAATATAAATGTTATTGAGTATTAATAAATAGAAACTAACTATATACAAAATAGGACTTTCTGATCAACAATTTAAAAAATACAGAATTAGCAGATTATAGTAAGTGTTTTAATGTTTTTTTAAAAGCAGTCTTAAAACAAAATTTTGAAATTTCACAAACAATAAAAAATACATTAAAATATTCAAAAGATATTCAAGGTTTCACATGAGTTGGTGAAATTTTTTTTAATGTGATAAACAAATAATCAACACATTACAATGATATACCCTTGTCAAGAAAGGATTAAAGTATTTAAAACTAATTAAATTTACCAAAGACATTTAATGCAGCATTACATCATTAACAATGAGTTGACTGATGGTGTACATTAAGTGAGGTAAAAGTTATAGCATAAGAAATTTAATGACAGATTGAATGTGTATGTTAGAGATCAGGGTCTGATAAGACGAATACTATTGCTTAATACAGTTGGAAACTGGTTCTTGGCAAGGAATAAGACTGCCTACCTGAGCCAAGTGGTCCCTTGTTATCTCTCATGAGTGAAACAAAAAAAACTGTGGAAATGTACTTACTGTAATAACCCTCAGCATCATCCCAGTTGTCTGTAAGGTTCGGGTTATCATGGGCTCTAGCAGCAAATTGCTGGACAGCACTTGGACTCTAGAAAAATCCAGAAAAGTAAGTAACAGAAAAAAACAAATAAAGACAACACTTCTATGAAATCTAGAAATCAATAACCAATACTTGAATTCATAAATACACCTGAAAAGTTAAGTAATTATTATTTTGTGGCAGTTTTTAATTCTGAACTGCTAACCTGAGAGGAGGAACATATCACAATTATTTTCCTCATCATATGTCAAACTCACTTCTCAAATCAAGTGTTCCTATTTTTTATGCTCAAATGATAAAAAGAATGTAATAAGAGTTTTAAATATTTTTAACATATTTCTGATATAGCTTTAAACAAAAAACAATACATTGAAAATTTATACCTTAATAAATTAGTAAGCTGAATTACTGAATAACACAGTTTGTTTCTTTAAAGAATTTAATTCTAAACTACTGTTTTACTGTATATAACATTTGTCCTCTTAGTCCTACAGGTAGAAGTGGATTAAAATTTGCATATCAGAATCTTTTCACAGAATTATTTTAAAAATAAAATTATAAATTACTTTATTAACAACATACAGGGTGTTCGAAAAGTCACTATGCAGTTTTGTAATCATATTTTATTAAGTCTATTTCAAGCCAGCAACTGAAAGTGGTGTTTAGAAACAAAATAAGAAGGATCGAGGCCTGTATTGATGTCAACGGGGGTCACTTTCAACATTGTTTATAATTGTCATTCATACTTATCTCCTGTATTCTATATTAAAACATGTCTGTTAATAAATATATAAGAGCACAGTGACTTTCCAAACACCCTGTATATCAGCATGCTTTCCTTGAAAATGTAGTTTATAATTACAATATTTATCTAATATTAAAAGGAAACATTTATATAAACAACCAATCTACAACACTCAGTCACATGACTTGGTGGCATTGTGATATTTTGGTTTCTCATTTTTTCCCTTTCCTTATAAAGGCTGCAGATTTATTAACCAATAAGAAACATATGTTGTAGATACAATAAAACTAAAATATAAAATTCCAAACTCTTTTACTTTCCTGAGACGTCAGGATATCTTTGTTCAACCCACACTGATATGCATCTCCCATATGTTTTGTCTTTTGACATTGCTGTTGGGCATGTTTATAATCAAAAGAAAGAACAAAACTGTTGTTTTTTTTTCAGTTAAAGCTAATGATTTTCCACAAGAGTTCAAGGCATTATTAAAAGAAACAATGAAATTTGTGAAACCTATTCATACATTAGTGAGCCAGATAAGGTGTAGTAGTTTTCAAACAATCTAACCTAGCAAAAGATATGTTTTTGGTTTTCTAAAATTTGTATTCAAAAGCTATATGAAATATTTTTTTTGACAACCAACAATGAGAAAAAAACAGGCTCAACAAAACCACACAACTGAGTGCAACCAGCCTCAAGGCTAAACTGCTACATTTCATGGTTTTTTGATGTATATCTTTGCTATCATATATATTGTAACAAAACTCAAATATAAAAAATTGAAACTTATTAGGTTATGCAAATGCATTTAAAAGAAAACAAAACTAAAATTCCTCTTGATCACTCACTTGTGCAAAGTATTTTTGAATTTATACATAATTTTTCATTTTGAATTGATCACACTGAGTGATAGGGTAGAGAAAAAAATCAGGTTTACTGAAAGCTTTTCATATTAATCAAGGATGAAAGGTATTAGAGAGAAAAAAGTACTTTTATTCTGAGCACAAAAAATCACCTTCTAACCACTGACTTAGTAAAAGTTTTGTATGTTCACAGTAAATCTTTAGTAAAAATATTAACTCTTTCAGCACAAGCTTGGCCCCTGGGACTGAACTCATAACCATTTTGTGCTTGTTATATTTTTCATGGTGTAAATTTTAAACCAGTCAGCATGTTTTCACAAATAGCTTAAATCTCATAACACTGCATCTTTTCAGGAATATCTGCCTAACATTAGAGAAGTTGAAATGATACAGTGCATGTGCACTCATGTTACTATATCCAACAATATAAAACTGGCTTTCACAAAGTGATCTGTCTTGCCTGTGTTTCAGTGAACTAGTATTTTGTTGAAAACAATTACATTTCAGTTATAACATATTATATATGTATATACATTATCAGTATTTGCAAACAAGCTCTTATTTTTCTTAATATATAAAACAGTAAATAAAGAAACAAACAATTATTGCTTGTAGTTACATTCTTTGTTGTATTTGTTTGGTGCTTATTGTAAGCTGCTGAGCTTTGTGAAATTTTGCACGTGGAGGATGTGAAATGAAATAGTTTTAGCTTTTATATGTACATTTGAAATAACCAAAAAATACTAAATTACTGTACATATAGTATACATAGATATATCACAGAATTACATAATAATTTACCAATTAAGTTGTATTTTGTCAAAACAATTCAAAATTTTGAGCTGATTAAAGAATGTGAAGTTGGTTAAAAAGTAAAATTTTGTGTGTAAAACAGACTACATGTGAAAATACACTTTGTACATTCAATTATAGCATATGGTTAGAAGGTTGGTCTAAGGTTAATCTCAAAACGAACTTTGCCTACTTGAAACAGCACTAAAATCTTAATAAATACTTTAAGCCCTTGCTTAATATTTCAGTCACCAGTAACTTCTGAATACCTCGATACATCCTCAAACTTCAACCTCCCAGATACTGAATAACTGATGTATCCTCAACTTTCAAGTGAATCTTAAACACAAACTTTTTTTAGGTTTCAGTAATCCTCGAAAAAATGATATATATTTAAATAACAGTTAAAAGTGAATGTGTAATAAACTCTGAGCATGCAGTAAATCTTATGTATTTAAAGTTCTCTCATTCCAGTGATTTATGAATATTTGCAATATTCTTACACCCAAGAAATGCTGAATAACTGAAACATCCTAAGCTGAAATAAACTTTAATTACCCAACAAAAATATCTGAATTGTTCTCAAATTTCAATATGCCTAGAATAACAAATATATCCTCCTATTCTAGTGAGCTTCAAATATTTGAAAAATCCTAAGCTTCAGGTAAATGTAGAATACATGAATGTTTCTCTGAACACAATTAGTCTTGAATAATTATAGTATTTTCTGCCACACCCCACCAACATAAAAATGAAACAATTAAATCTCAGCCTTCTGTACATGTGAAACATTCACAGTACTCACTGAAAATAAAGTATTGAAAGGTTTGTTCATAAAACAGTGAACATAATACAGCTGATAAAGTGACTTTGGAAAGTTAAGTATTTTCAAGATACAGTAAATCCCTCATATATTCCAGTTTCTATAGTTAGCTTTAAGTATATATATAATGGTGTTCTGACCCTCATATTAAGCATATTAAAACAACAGGCATTTTTATTCAGAATGATATAAGGCTGATTTTAACATACAAGATTTTTCACATTGTATGAAAAATAAGTATTTTTTTTCCATATCTAAAACAGAACAAAATAAATCCAAATGCACTTTACAACAAAATATTTGTTCATATCCTCTAATGTTACAAATCCACAGTTGCATCATAAAATAGTATAAATTTTATACTTACATTATAGTTTTCAGCAAACATATCTGAATCTGTAAACATATCCATTGATGTCTTCTTTGCTTCCCCTGAATCCACAGAATTTTCATCTAGTCCCATGATTTCTCTTTTTGCTTTAACAGTTTCTTCAAAGTCAACTGACTGTTCTGCATCAAATTTAGCCACAATCTATAAAGGAAGTACGTATAGAAAGTAAGTTAATATAAACAACAATAATTTATGGACCAATTTTATCCACTTTCATTTTTTAATTGGAAATATTTGTGACACAAGTCCAGATCATTATTACTCATTTTTATCTTTCACACTTCATTTATATTAATGAAAAACAGATTGTACTATGTACATCTGTAAAAATGTTTTAAGAGGGATTATGGCAGTCTGCACTCTCTATCGGATATGGAGGTGACCTGTTCAAATCAAGGGACTTACTGTTATAACTTGTCACACTTAATAATGGAATACTTTTAATGCTTAACCTTCAGTTTTATTCTTTCCCTTCTCACAAAACTTTTATATGAATTATAGAATTAAGTTTTATTTCCATAGTCAGTAACTTATCGATGTCCCAGTACAACTGTGGGTATATAAATCAGTCAGACCAAGTGACAATTCACAAAATGTGTGTGTTAAACTGGTATTTACTTACACTAAAGTTTTCCAAATGTACTTACAAAACGTGAACAAAGTATGATAAAATGTGTAAATGAGGCCAAAAGTTTTACACTTCTCTGTGATTATTTAGTTTTCATTTATAAAGTTAAATAAAACTTACTGAATAATGTTACACTGATGTATTGTGTTACAGTGCTGTGCATTTTCCATATATTCAAATAAAAATTGAAATCCAACATCAAAATACACAATTATTTAAAATACCTCAAGAATCTTGACACTTGCAACTTATTAGGAAACTAGAAGTAGTATCATGTAGTTTTAAGTTATCCACGCATGATATTTACAATGATTCTATTAAATCATACAAAATCTTGGAAAAGAACTATATCCACTTGAAAACAAGCTCAGCTGTCATTACACTTCACATGAAAGCTTTTAACAGTTGCCAGATAATTAGCATAGATTATGAGTGTCAAAGCACAGTACCTAGAATCTTCCAGAACTATAAGACTAAAAGCTGCAAAGTTGCCCCAGATCTTAATGCTTAAAACTACTCAGTACTCCTCACTAAAACAAACTGAGACAATGAGTATAAAATGCATGGAGGATTCCAATGAATTATGTAACGTTTCAGTGGATCACTGAGTTCATACCCAAGAGAATTAAGGAAGTCTTAAAAACCAAAGGATCCACTGTAAATACTAAATAAACCTAATCTGGCATCCAACTCTTTTGCAAAATCATTTTGTAATTTCTTTGATTAATGCTTTTACTGTAAGCATATTTTTCTGCAAATGTCATGAGACTTTAGTGAGTTATATTCAAAATTTAATTAAATAACTTCTTAATCATTGTATACAAATAAATCAGTCATAAAAACTTAGCCAATAATCTAAACATTATAAAAGTTTTACATTCTTAATTTTATGACACTTTAAACAAAATCTTCAATTTTCCCTAGTATGAGAAATGTAAAACTTTCTCTCTCACAAAGCATCCCCCCTCTTTCCCTTTATTTACCACCTTTCCATCACTCAAAAATCACATTTTTTCATATATTTCAATGTTCTTTAGTTATAGAGCCACAAAATAAAAAAATCAGGTCCCTTTTGCCACATCCACCAGTAATATCCTTTCTTTCATAAATTGACCAAAAGTTCTCTTTGGTGTTTAATACTAAATTATTTATGGCCGATAGAAAGTCAAGGTTTTAATCTACCAAATCACATCACACTTTATTACGTACAGAGAACTGTTTATGTTGTTTCTAATTCAAATTTTATTTCTATAGGAAACACACTGATAAGAGTTACTAAATGTTTAACAAAATAAAATGCCCTTTGACCTGTATTGATTGGGTTAAAAAATCAAATTTTATTTGTAAAACAGACTACACGTTTGCCAATTTTTGTGAAGATAAACTTTGTACATTCAGTTATAGCACATCATTATGAGGTTGGTTAAAATTACCAAGCCAATGCATCTTGTATTAAAACTAAAATTTTACTTTTTTAAAACTATGAAATAGTTTTGTTATATTTTTATGTCAAAAATGTGAATGTTTTGGTCTAACTTTAATCTGCAACTGAATTTTTTTACTTAAAGCAGCACCAAAATCCTCTTCTTACACAGTTAGAAAGCCAGAAAAATTGTGATAATTATGGGACACAGTCAGCTTTTAGAAGGTTATTAGTCTAGGCTTTAGGTGTATTATTTCAGGAGATATTTTCAATACATCAAAGTGCACCATTGTTATTCTATGACTGCACTTCTCAGTCTCAGATTCAAAACTTGAAGAAGTCATTTGCATCAAGAGCATATTGTGTCCACATCAGCTCTGTCACCTTCTGTGATACTTCTGCCTATTAACATAAGCACATTGTAATTATTCTTATAATAATATTTTTAATCTTTGTTTATGATGCTTTTAAATTTTATTTTACTCCACAGCTTAAATACTGGGACCAAAACCAAGGAACCAGGTGCAGAACATTCTGTGATTCTAAACAAATGGGTTAGCCTTATCTCACCTACTGAACGCCTGGAATCAGTTTTCATTTGCTGTAATTTTGAAAACATTCTTTCTAGTTTTATGTTTAAGAATGCAACAGAATATATTAATTCAATTAATGTTAGAATATTTTTCTATTTTGTTACCATGTAGAAGGATTGGAAAGAATTCTCCAACTTTTTCTTATAGTTGTATTTACTATGTTGTAGATAAACAGGTCATGCCATTCATCAATAACTTCAGTGCAGGTGCATTTGATGCACCATTACACAAAATAGTTTGAAAATATTCAAACAATTCACTTACTTCAGATTTATAAAATTATTCATTTAATTTGGAATGACACACAGGCTTTTCTCTGTCTTCATGTGCTAGGGGAAATTCAGATCAAGGTACTCAGTATTCAGTATAAGAGCAATTTTCTTTAACAAATTATTTCCAGAGTCATCCAAATGGGGGAGATAAGCATGAGGATACAGGATCAATTATTCCTTTTTTTTTATTGATTCCAATAATTCCAGATTTTTGTCAAACTAAGCAAACTTGAACTGAACACCTTAGTACATTTATAATCCATTTTGCTCAACAAATACTTTGTAGCGAAGATTTTGTAACTTTACTATGAAACTAACATGTTGCTTTTTTTAAAGCAATGATTACATTAAAACTATCAATTCCTTCTTCCAAAAAAATCTTGATAATTCTGAAACAGAAGTTAACACATCAGTGAAAAGTGAGATGTTTCACATGTAACTGGTTCTTCACTTCTCGAAATACACAACAACTTCATCACTGCCTCTCTAAACAGACATTTTCCCCAAATACATTAGACAAATACCAAATCTATCCAATGATAATCTCAAGGCTACCAGTCTGAATAAAATCCATAGTGTATTGCATGCTCTTTTTGGTTTTACTAATTGTTCTGAAAAAGCAAATGTACCCTTCACAAGTTTGCAAACTGACTTCAGTTTACCCAGTCTTTTAGGGGACATATGGCAGTTATGGTACAGTCTAACAAACATAATGTCCACCTGTCCGAAGAACATCTTTCACAGCTAGCAATAATTTATGAGCAACACATTGCTGAAAAATTAGCCTTGATGACTTCTCTTGAAGCAAGGTCTTCACATTACTTTTGTTCTATTTATTTACTACAGCTCAATCTACTACAAATCCACCAAATTTTGAATTTGAATACAGTTGATTTTTTGTCATGTTCAGAGAAACAAAGTTTGATTCAATAGTCAATTTAATCTCTGGTGCATCTGCTCTCTTGATGTCTTTCATGTAAAGGAACAGGAATGTGATTGGATCATGCTCTTCAGAATGGTGCAGGTGAAAACACAATAAATAGACAACTTCTCATTCTGGACACTGCAATCTATTGCTCCATCTACAAACATAATGTAAAACTTTGCTGATTGCCATGAAAATCAACAAACTTGCCCCACTGGAAGAAATGAACATATATATCACCAATATCAATGCCATGATACATTTCTAACCGAATTAAGTCTTACACACAATTAAGGGCAGCTCATATTTTGCAACAAAATATGCAGCATCAAACATTTATATCAACTGTTCTTGTTGTAAAATGAGCAACTAACTCAATTGTGGTATTTTGTGAAGGAATGGTCTTTTGTATTAGACAACTTGTACTAATCCATGCATTCAAAAAGCCTTTTAAATTCCAAATTTGATTTTCATACTTTTTTACACAACTTACAACACAGTCTATTCAAGTGTCCATCCCTACCAGTATCATAGACCAATAAAATTCTACCACTTTCTGAAAGGTGCTCAAAAATACATTTTTCAACTGTCACCAACTTTACTGTGTTGTTTCTTCTTAACAGGATTTTGGGCTGAACTTTTTTAAGTGATTATATGTATTGCTGAATTGTTAGAACATTTTAAATTAGCATTTCAACAAATAAACTCTAATAATATGGAAAAACACCACTAATGACAGTGTCTAGTTTTAACATTATTTCTGAGACCCCTGTTTATTTTCAGGCTCAGATTTATAACTTATGTAGTGCAAATATTAGTTAGACATGACAGATAAAGTGCAAAATTTCACTGAAAAGAATGTTTTGTAAATATTTATAGGGTTTTAAGAGATCATGCAAGTGAAATTTGAGCTTTTGTAAATGATAAAAATTATTTTTAATTCTAACATAAAAATTACTTTGTACTAGATCAGTTAGAATTTTACTTCATATATTCATGGAAAAATATTTAGTGAAAAATACTTCATTAAAAATTCTGTTTTTTTTTTGTTTACAATTACCTTTTGACAATAACTGAAAGCTTGCAAAATTTCATGAATATACACAAAACATATTGAGGAAAGAATATGGCAAGTGTAAAGGTCAATTTGGAGGTCACAAACTTAGCCAATTAGACCAAGCCTGTAGCAAGAGAGCTAAATAAATGATCTAATCAACATTCATTTAATATTTTTTCAATTATATCACATCCATAAAATTATAAAGTGATGCTCCTCTTTTGTGAATGTTAGTCAACAAAAACTTAAGTTTTGATGAGCCATATGTACTAACCAATTAATCATGGTCAAAGAAATTTGTTAAACATCTATATGTATTTGTTGGCCTTTAAATAAAAAAATCACTGACATCCTAGTATTGTGCTTAACCCTCTCACTATACATCTTCCCATGGTCAGGGGATCAAAGAGCATGCCATATCTTTATACACTTTCATTAAAAACTAAATTCAACTACTATTTTATGAATGTACATTAACAAGTTTTGTACCAAACTGTAGATTATATTTCAAGTTTTAATATAATATACAAGTTAATTTCTTAATTTAGAAGTAAATATTAAAACAAAATCCTAAATATCAATTTTTGTGTCATGTTTTATGAAGCTTTGGTTCAAATTGAATGTTTGTGATGTTCAAAAATAAAGTTTATAGTTTCTTATGAATAACAAAACAAATTATACTGAACTTGACAAGCTAGAATACAAACTAAGAACTTCGTATCTTTCTATCCACAAAGATATTGCTATATTTGGCAAACAAACAAAGTGGGCCTTGCCCACTTCTTCCATTTTTGAAAATACTTTCTTACACACACGTGTTTTGCTCTCTCATGGCTTTATAACAATTCAAAGCTTCATAATTTCTCACAAATGATTTTCTCATGCTTCAGGAAATAGAAATTCCAAAGATTACATCTTTTGTGTCCTACCTCAGAAAGGAGTTAGTTAAAATAGTGTTAAAAATATCGTTTTTTGAGACTTAAATACAGTTTAGTTTCTAAACCTGATAAATCACAGTGGATTTCAGTGGTATTGATATACTAATTTATAATTATTTGTTATTTCAAAATGCATATTTAAAATCTAAAAAATTTCTTTTACATCCTTCATTTGCAAAATTTAACAACACTTTGCAAATTATAGCAAGTGAATAAAAAGTCTGTAAGTAGCAGAAATAACAGTTTTCTATATTTCTTTATTTACTGTTCTATGGTTTAAGAAAAAAATAATTAAGAACTTATTTGTTAGTAGTAATAATATTTACAAACATATGTAATATATTATAACCAAAACATGATTGTATTTTACAAAACACTGGTCCATTAGAACAAAGCCAAGATAAATCACTTTCTACAGACCAGTTTTACACAGTAATACGTGTGCATGCATGCCACATAAATGCAACTTCTGTGATGTTAGTCAGACATAAGTAAGAAGTCAATAAAAGAAAAGCAATAAATAAATATATATACATGTATAATGTTCTGAGATTTAGATTACACATATAATTTGTGGTTTCTGGTTATAATCTGTAGTTATTACAGAATGAAAAAAATTTATCTATTTCCTAAATTTTTATGGTAGTTACAAGGTCAATTAAATTGGTCACACCCATAGGGAGATACAATAGTGTAAATAATAGATAAAATAAAAAAGTGTTTATAAAATAAAGTTTCATAATTATTTAGAAGTCAAAATGACTTTGCAAGTTAGATAGTCCACATTAAAAAAGAAAAAAAGCACAAGCAGAGAATAATTAAAAAAATCTTAAAACTTAATTAAAATAGTTTGTACACAAAAGCCTTGTAATCTCCATACTACTAATCTACTACATTTCATGAAGATAAACATATTGCATTCATTATGAAAACTATAATAAGCAAAATGGTTAGGAGGTTGGTCCTATGAGCCAGTTGTGAGAGAGATAATATAACAGATCTGAGCTTGAATACAGAGCAGTATCCATACCACTATAATGATCAAGGAGGAAAAAGTTAACATTCATCCTTCACAAAACTACTTGCACATGCTTATATACCATATAATTATTTTTTGTGACCTTAATATGTGACAACAAAAGTAAATTTTCATTGTTTAATTATTTAACGTCTACACAAGGTCAACCTAAATATAGATTTTAGTGAGTCATGTTGAATGTTGAATGTAGCACTGTTAAAATTAGGTGTTTGTGATTTTGAAACATTGAATCTATAGGAATTTGAATTACTAATATTCTCAAACTAGAATACAAAATAAGAATATTCCATCTTTTCATTTTTCTGAGATATGGCTTATGTACTGAATCAAACACAGTAGCCCCATTCACTTCTTTCCACTTTTGGAAACAGTCCCTCAGATACACTTACTTCAATATGTGGCACAGAATGTCTCCTGAGAGGTTTTCTAAAACATTTTGATCTGTGAAAAGGTTACCATATTTTTTGATTCAAGATTTCAAGAACATAGATTGTGTCTTTAATCTGCTAGAAAATTCATGTTCTTTAAAGTCTAAATACATCGTAGTTACCAAGCTTAATAAATTACAGTGGAATTCTATGGTATCAGCACAGTTACTTATGATTTTCTGGTTATTCAACTGCATATATAAAGCCTAAAATAAATTTTGTTTGATATTTTCCACGTGCAAAATTTTAAAAGGCTAAGCAACATATACCAAGCAGAAACTGTGTACACAGGTCATACTAAGAACAAGTAATTGTTCTTCTCTTTACTTTTTTGATTTATTGTTCTATATTTTAAGAAAAACAAGTTTAATAATTTATTTCTACATAGCAATAATCTATATAGTAAAAAGTAATAAATATATAGCATGATGAGATTTCAGATACTTAGACAAGACATGCACTTCTGTGTTTTTATATGTAGCCATTCTAGCATGAAAAAAAGTATAGTTTATATTTAATTTTTTTATGATAGTTATGAGGTTGTTCCAATTACAGACCCCATACAAAGTTTAGAAAATGACAGGGAATGTAAAGTCTTTCTCAAAGCAAATGTTTGAAATGTATGTGAAATGTTTTTGAGATTATGCAAATAATATACGAGATTTTAGGACTAAGAATAGTTATTTTTAATCATAATATGAAATTACTTTGCATTTTGACTAGTAACAAAACAAACTATTTTCACAAAAAAATCTTCAGTAAAAATAGTTCATTAAAAAATCCCATTTTATGTTTACAAAATAACTGTAATCTTAATTAAAAGTTTATGAAATTTTGTGAAGACACAGATGCTGTATCAAGAGTTATAGTGAAAATACTCAACATACGAATATATAGATGAGCTTGCATACATTATACTAAGCCTGTAGCAAAAAGAGTTAAAACAATTTTTAACCTCACCACATAGTCAATGTTCACCACATTCTGCCATGCTCTAATTAACAACAGAGCATCCTACCAATAGCCCTGTAGCATAATTTCATCAAAAAAAGAATTTGTTTCATGACTGTCATGTCCAAAGCATCTTTCCCTGTTGTGTGCATACCATAATCCACAATACTGTACGAATATGACACTTTCTCAATGCTTGTTTTAGCAGTCTAGTCACACAGAAATATACAGGCACAGTACCTGGTGGTGACTGGTATGTCTTCATAACAAACAGCATGAACACCTGTTTCATTCTCCATTCTCCTGATTTAAGCATTTCATGGTTCAACTTGACATACAACAAGAAGTCTTATCTGGGTTAGTTATTATGTTGCATACTGCTGCCTAGAGATAGTGAATAACTTCTGGCATCAATTTTTGTATTTGTGAATTTTCACCTGTTATAAAATGTCACACTACTTACCATAGTTTGAGTATGGCTTTCTGTATGCCTTTTTGAACAGTTCTGGGGCCCCAGGTTGATTCACAGTCCTGTATTTTTACAATACTATTAACTACAAACTTTGATATTTTAAATCCACAATCGAAACAGACCTTTATGATCAAAATGTGTGAGAATTTTGCATTGGAAATGGCTGTTACATACCCTTCCCAAAAATGACCCAATTTCAAACACATTACACTACTTACAAAATACCAATGTCAAAATATAGTACTACATGATGTCACTTCACCATTATATTTTATTGCTCATGGTTATCAAGTGACTTGTTAATTTGCAAATACAAAATTGTTACAGCACATTTAAACCTATCATGTTATGACAAAGATTTAAAAGCACATGTAAAAAAACATCCACAAGAAAACTTATCTGAAATTATTATCACCTTTAATAGCTGACTAATACTAATTTTAAATTCTCCTGTCTTCTCACCTCAAAAGTGGAATTTCTATTTGATATAAATTTGTGTATAATGTAGCAGTTTTAGAACTGTGGAAGTTTAAAAATAACTGGTTTCATGTATTAGGTTATGCACCAAGCAACTTTTAAGATATTATTCTGTATCAGGCATTTGAGTGAATGTATTAATAATGTTTTGTTATAATCCAAGTCCTTGTCATATCGTATTTATCTCACAGATAACTCTTAAATAGTGAATCAATGAGAGTAAAAGATGCAATTACTTAGTTTTCACTTACTTTGTAAATAAGTTACACTGCAGTCTTTTTTTTAACATCAGCTTCAATAACAGTATGCATTAAAATGTGATATATATATATTTAATTATTTATATAGTTTTGTTATGTATTATTATTATGTTGTATTGGAAGATTAGTATTGGAATTTAAGCCAAACCATATGAGATGTAATAATCTCTAATAGTATAGGTACAAACTGATTAATCAATGCATTAAAAAAAAATTGTGATTTATTTGTTTTAATACCTTGCATAACCTAACTAGTACATTATACTGAATGAGTTACATTAAATACTGGATTATGTTTTAGTTCTAACCTATGTAGGCAGATTGCTTTAACAAGAATTTAATGGTAATATCACTATCATACCACTAACCTTTTCTAAAAAAGACTGTTTACACGTAGTCTCTGAATAACAATTAAAACCAAAGCAACTTAAAAATAACTGATTACACTGCAAGCATTTATACAAAATATACCTTTATATTATGTAATGTGCAAAGCATACACATTAAACCTTGTTTCTTATCTCACCTCTTCAGTTATACCAGTAGAATCTGGACTGTCAGCACCACTAGCTTCAGACTGGACGGACTGTAAAGGTGATGAAACCTCACTGCTAACAGCTTGATTCACACCAAGACGCTAAACAAAATAAAAAAAATCATTTAATGGGGTTTTATCCACAAAAAGTTATACAATTAAATTATTCATGGCAAAAAATAAATTTTTACTTTGTTTTCTAAAATTCAGATTTAGAAACACAAATGAGCTAAGTAGAAAGAGAAACTTACTTTTCATTTTTCAATCATATCCCATGCAATATAGTTTCTCAACATATCAACTGCCAATAACAAATGTATTTCTTAGTTAGTTTATACCAAAAACAGAAGTAACAGAAATTCATAAACACCCGTCTCAAGCTTTGACAGTTCTTGAAAACTAAAGGATTACTTTTAACACTCTGATTAAAACATCCACCTTGCAAGTTCACATTTCATGTAATTAGTTCATTGTTTTTAGATAAACTAGTATAACAAGAATAAGGGTATATTTTGGTAGTTGTGGTATAAGAAATAAATCTTCAGCCGATCTCTCACAAGAGATGCATCAACTATGCATTAAATCTTTGTTCTACTTTATAATGGCCAATCTTAATACCAACGAATTAATCAATTTAAGATATATTTCATTATTGTTCCTCTTATTGTTTGTAAACATTTTAGAACTATTGTTTCATAAAAACTATATTATTAGCATAGTTAAATGTAAGCAAAGAGATAACTTGCTTTTAAAAGTTCTTGTCTTTGTTGCCGACGACGCTGAATAACAGCTTCCTCATCTTCTTCCTCCTCTTCAATATCTATATCGTCAATTCTGTGAAGAACATTATAGGTCTCAATTGTAGAAAAATATTTTACTACTCTAATGAACAAATTTGTGGCTGAAACTCAAAACTAGCAAATAGTTTGGTTGTTATAAATCTTTCTTTAGAATAAAACCTGAAATTAACAATAATAATAAATTTGACAAGCACTCTTACTTTTTAATTACTAGGATAAAAAGAAATGACTAACTTATTTTTTTATATTTAATATTTTGTTTCTAACATGCACAAATCAAGGACAGCAAACAACAATAATTAAAAACAATGAACAATCACATTCAAAAAACAAAACACTGTCTGAGAAATCCTAAATCCATTTGTAGTTTAAACCTTAAATGTAAGAATACTACTTTCCAAAGCTCATTGAAACAGCATAAGAAACGTGATGTTCATCTGCTTCCATTGGTTCAACACACGTTTTGTTTCCACGTATCACCTAAAGGTACCGGATGAAACTGTGACTTCAGATAAAACATTCTGTACATAATGTTACTTGTTTAAAAATTATGTATACTTTATATTAATGTAAAATTTATATGAATTCTTAGCCTTGAAAATATAAAGATTTCATTTTCAAATGTTGTAGCAGATACAATTACAATTACTTTTGATGTAGATTATTATATTATTATTATTATATCCTCCCATATTTTTGTGAAGCTTTCCAACAGTTGTTGTTTCATAAAATTTTATATTTTGTTTTTTATTTGAAAAACACCCCAGACAGCTTAGTTGTGTTAATTATCAGTGATGTATGATAAACCTATCAATATAAACTGATAAAGAAAGCATTTGGGAAGCTTTCAATAATGAGTAACTTGTTCATTAAAACTTTTTCTAATAACAATACATAAGCAAGCAGAGCCTCTATAACTTGTTTCCAATCTCTTTTCTAAGCTGAAAGCTATAATACACCATACTAATGAAAAGAATGGACCTCCTAACTTCTCTTGGAATCTTATACTTATTCTGTGCTACAATCTGACATTGTTAAAAATAATCAAATAAAAACAAATTTCAATTTACAGACAGTTGTGGGACTTCAAGTTTTGGAATAATGAGATTTGAACATTTTAGCAGTTTTTTATTATTATTATTTGTTACTGGTAGATCCCTGCTTAACTAGCCATGGAATTTATTCAAATTATTTCTAGCTTAGCTGTAAAGCAAAATAAGTTAGTTTAAGGAGATACTATTTTATATATATGACAATAATTCATGTTCTAAATTGTATATGAACTTTAAAAATTAATAATACTTTCTAAGACCACATTATCATCACTTAAAATTAGTGCTAATCCCTTATGTCTACTTCTATCATATGAATGCAAAAGCTTGAAAAAGACAAAACTTGACATATAAGCACCAAGTTTCTTGATTTTTATGGAGGTCCTTAATTGTTATAAAAGTAGCTAAAGCAAAAATTAAAAACTTATTAGATTAGGTAAGCTAAGCAGACTCGTTAGAAATTAAATAAATACTTATAATGAACTATAATGTGTCAAGTACAAGCCTGGTTGTGTAGTTCAACACAAGCATACTTGTAACTGGATCTGTTATTTACACAAAGCTGTTGAGTATAAATATAGCTATTTCTGTTGTCTAAGTATGTAAATGCCACTGTAAAGAAATAAAAATAAATATATATCAGTTTAACTGCAAAAAATAGTGCTTATTTAACTGTTACAATGTGCAGTCATTCTATTAAAATAAGTAGTAGTTTCTTCAGGATTTTATGCATGTGAAATTTGAAAATGTAAAAATGAAAACAAGTATTTTTAACCTTAATATAAAACTCATTTTGCACTCAGCTTAGTCAGTGTCTGAGCCACACTTTTACTTCATAAACTATCACATAAATCTTTAGTAAAAACAATTAAATGACAAATTTGTTGTTTTTTTTGTATTAAAAAACATGTAATGTCTACAAAAGCTTGCCAAATTTTAGGAGAATACACTTAACATACTAAAAATTATAATATGCATATTTTTATGGTTTCTCGTTGAATGCAAGAACCATCACAATGATCAAGCTCATATACAATAAATAATAGAAACCAGTAGCTTCTGAGGAGTTTCAAGCCTGCTCTAAATGTTCAAATTAATATTCCAAGATTTATAAGAAAATGAGCTAAAACAAGATACAATTACAGATAATCTCAAGAAACATCTCCAAGTTACTAGAAGAGATTTTTCTCAGGGAAATGCTGAAATTGCTATACTACCAATACTAAAAACAAAAATCTATTCCAGAGGAATGTGTTTTTACAATCCATATAAATATATATACATAAATACAGGTCTTGCCAAATCTGAGGTCATCTAGTACAAATGACATGGCATCTAGGAAGTTTCTGTGTAACTGTTCCAACAATCAAAAAGGAGGGTTTGCATATATATACAGAAATATCTGCATTAAATTAAATGTAACAGAAAACAATGGTAAAATTTGTATGGATTTCTAAATAAACACTGTTATATCAAAAATAAGGTATAAACTGACATTATTCTGCAAAAAAATTTAGCTTTCCATTTGAATGCCAGCTCCTACACCCATTTTAGCAAGTTGATTATCAGTTTCCAGGAACTGAACATTTCTAGTGGGCTTTAAATAATTTTACATGGCACAGAAAATACTTTGTGATTGGCTCATTTTCAAAGAACAAAACTTTGGGTCACAAGTGCTTTTGTAGCATTGGGTCAAGCTACTATTATGGCTACTACAATTCACTGATGGCTAATAAATGTCAGAGGTATTTGGCAACTCATAATATGTATGCATGTATATATAAACATATATTCACTTCTTTAATACAAGGAACACATACTCTTCTTCAGATGAGGACTCTTCAACTTCATTATGAGTTCCCCTCTTGTCTTCTTTCTCCTTTTCTGTTTCCCCACGTTGACGCTTCTTTTCCCTATTACGAGAGCTATCTGTACGTCGATCTTCTCCACTGACAGAAAAATTAAATAAACATAAGCTTTGTAAAACATATTATACACTATGAAATAGCTAAAATATTGTAACAAACGTAGAATTAAACTAGTTTCAAAAATTTCAGTCCTGCTTTCTTACAACTTAATCAGGCAAATTGAAAGTAAACCATAATAAATTTAAAAAACTTGTAAAAGAGTTTGATATTCTGGAATATCAAACTCCTGACAAAGTTAAATTGCCTAAAACATCAAATTAAACTTCAATTGGTCAGTTAGTTTGGCATTTTATGAAGCAAAGCAACTGTGCTATTTGTGTCAAATATCCAGTAGAAAGTTAAAATTAAAAGTAAAATTATTAAAATTCATAGAAAGGAATCAAGGTAAAGTAAAACAGTTTAATTTTTAATTAAAAACTTGTAAAGAATTAAATCCAATTTTTATATCTATTTTACAGCTATAAAATAAGAAACTAAAGTAATACAAGTTTCAAAAGACTTTCTGTAGCATAATTTTAATAATTATAGCTTGCAGGATGACTAATGGGTAAGTTCAAACATCAGCATTAGTCACCTGAAGTTGGCCTTTACAGTCCGGGTTTTAAGTTATTTGAAGTAACAGCCATTTTCTAATTTCAAATTGAACTAATTGTACTTTAATTCTTAAAAAAGTCAATAGCCTTTATAAAACTCAAAACATTTGTGAAGTGAACAGTGTCACCATCACCAATTACACTGTCCAATGTTATGGATAAACCGTGGGACAATACATTTAAAATGCTTCAATTGTTGAGAGTCATAATGATGGCAAGACAGTAAAATATGGCTTATTGTGACCTGAGTGTCATACAACAAACACATTGGTGCATCAGACCCAGATAAATGAAAATGAGGAGTCACAAAACTATGTTCAATGTGTAGTCTAGTCAGGACAACTTCCTTTTTCTGATCCTAAGAAAAACAAGACAGCCAAAGTCCATTAAAAGGTTTCATTTGAAAAAGCTCATTTTCATGTTATTCACTCTGAGTTGACTGCCAACTAGCATGGACCTGAGCCTTGAATATAGGACCATAGTCCATGTATGAAACAAACACAGCAGTTATAGTGCCAGAGCAGATAGATTTAGCTGTAGTGTCGGTGAGCTCATTCCCGTGAATACCAACATGGCCCAGTATCCAGAAAATTTGGAAAAAAAGTAGATGTTACAGAGAAATGAGCCAGTCAGTTTTGAATACCTGCAAGAACAAGGTGAGAACTAACATGAAGAGATTTCAGAGCCAGTAGTTAGTATAAATAGTGCAAGTACTGCTTAGCTTCAATGTGATCCAGGGCAAGAGAAATGGCACGCAGTTCAGCAGTGAACTGAAACTGTTGAGAAGATTCTATGCACAATCATTGAACCACAACAAACCTTGCCAGAGACCACAGTCATCCTTCCATTCCTATTTATATGAATGCTTTGAAAGATGTTCAGCAAATAAAAGATAATACTTCCAATTCAGAGTATCTGTTTTTCTCAGAAAACTTAAAGAAAGGTCACATTTGGGGATTGTTATAAGCCATGGTAGGATGGGCTGACCAGTGGGTACAGCAATGTTATTCAAGAACAAACCCAATTTACCCAACTGTGCCTGGATATAAAGGCCAAAAGGAACAACAACAGATCATCTATTCTGAAAATGCATGGCCCACTAAGGAGAAAAAACAACCCTAGGTGCTGTGGTAAGTATTGAAGGTTTTTTGGAGCATACAATAAACACAGTTGGAAAGGGAGAAGGTGCAGAGGAGGTTCATGAGACTCTGTGTGCAAGCTCTGGACTGGGGATGTACAGAACCAAATTCTTCATGGTTCATGGGGTAGTGGCAGAGCCATAGACCAGTGACCCATATTCTAGTTGTGATCTGCTCCCCAAGTGGTGGAATAGAGGACATGGAGAATGTTCAGGGCTCTTGTACAATTAACTCATAGCAGCTTGATTTGTGGTATAAAGGACAGCTTACAGTAAAAAATAAGTCCCAAGAACTTTATCTCAGGGACATCGGGAAGCACGACTTCACTGACACAGAGTTCGGGATCGAGGTGAATACCTCATTGGCAGCAATAGTGCATACAAACAATTTTAGAGAGAGAGAGAGAAGCTGAAACCATTTCCTGCAGTTCACTTAAGTAAACAGTCTGTAGCTGCTGCTCAATATACTTTATATTTGATGACAGGCATGAGGTGTAAAAGTCATCAACATAAAAGTCCGTTTGCAACAGTAAGACCGAGTTGTTCAATGATGACATTAATCTTTATACTGAAAAGTGCAACAATCAAAACACAGCCTTGATAGACTCAAAGTTCCTGTAGAAATGAACAGGAAAGTGTTGAACCCACACAAATTTGGAATTGACTGTTCAATAAAAATTTTTAATAAAAATGGGCAAATGACCATGTAACCTATACAAGTGGAGATCTCGTAAAATACCAAACCTCAATGTAATATCACAAGCCTTCTCAAGGTCAAAGAATATTGATACAAGATGTCATCTGAGAAAGGCTCCTCTGTCTGATGTCTCAAGTCAAATCAAGTGGTTCATGGTAGAGCTCTGTCATCAGAGCCTATACTGGATGGGACAAAGGAGGTTGTTTAATTTGAAGAGCCAAACAAGATAAGCATTAACCATCCTCTCTAAGATCTTATAGAGACAGCTCATCAAAGCAACTGCATGCTTGTTTGAGAGAATCTTGGGATCCTTCCCGAGCTTACAGAAAGATAGGACAATAGCCTGGAGCCAGGCATCAGGGAAAATATTCTCCTGCCTGATCTGGTTAAAAACAATCAGAAAAATAGCAAAAGAAGCAGGAGATAGATGACACAGCATCTTGTGTTGTATACCATCAGGTCTGATGGATGTACTGCTAGTTTGAGTTCCACCAGTGTAAACAGACAATTATGGTCAAAGAAACTTTCAGCTAGAAAGGAAAGAGGTGATCGCTATGCTCAAGTCTTAATGGCTAAGAAGGTGGAGGATGAAGCAAATGTGCTAGATATCTAGCAAAAGCTCAGAAGAGGGACAGAATTACACTACCAAAAGACCTTTTAAACCCTGTTTTATATGGCTTTGGAACTGACAGTAGAAGAGATGCTGGTTGTGAACTTAATCCATGATTTCTTCCGACTCTGGCATCTTACCTTCTGAGAATGTGCATGGGCCTGCTGGAAAGCAATGCAGTGTGAGAGTGTGAGTACTTACGAAAAGTATCCCAGGCCCATTTAGAGCCTTCCACATGGTGTGGAAGGCAGGATTCCACCATGAACAGAGATATCATGGAAAATGTTTTGAGGTTTTAGAAATAGATTGAGCAGTTGCCTGTATAATACAGTCAGTCACTGCTGCCACGTAGTCATCTATTGATGTCTTACAGACGATGGCAGGATTAAGTTCTGCAAAAGCAGTGAAAGAGAGCCAATTGGCTCGATCCAGCTTCCATCAGGGTACACGGGTTGAACGGCATTGACCACAGCCAGTTTCTCTTATAATGACAGGAAAATGATCACTGACTTGTGGGTTATTGTAAACCCTCTATGAAAAGTGGGAAATAATGAAGGGGAGCAAATTAAGAGATCAATAGCAGTAAAGGACTGACTAGGTGCATGATAATAAGTATAAAAACCAGTATTGAAAAGAGAAAGGTTGTGATCTGAAAGCATACATTCTACAGAGTGAACCCTCCCATAAATATCAGTACCTTCCAAGAGGGGATCATGTCCATTAAAGCTCACCAGGATTAAACAAAG
Source organism: Carcinoscorpius rotundicauda (assembly GCA_011833715.1). Classification (NCBI taxonomy): domain Eukaryota; kingdom Metazoa; phylum Arthropoda; class Merostomata; order Xiphosura; family Limulidae; genus Carcinoscorpius; species Carcinoscorpius rotundicauda. Next base: position 93,024,792 of record CM022395.1, read on the forward strand.
AGATAGCACCTGTTCAACAAGAGCATCAAGATCTGATTGATCATTGGGCTCTTCAGGAGACAGGTTGAGAAACAAACAATGATAGTATGACAGAGAGAATCACAGATGGCTAAGGCCTCCAATGATGTGTCGAGTGGCAAAGACAAAATGGGCACAAGCTGATCAACCAACAGTGCCACCTCTCCATGCACTCATCCATCACACAACCTGTCATTTCTGTTCAAAGAATACTGCTGAATGGTGACCACTTCAGCATATTTCAGAAATATATATGTAAAAACAGATTAAGATTTCAGGAATTTTTCCAGTAAGGAAAGAAATACAGGATGGTAAGAAGCAATCAATGCTTTGATGTCATCCAGATTATAACATAAACCTTGACAGTTCCATTGTACAAAAGTGGCCATTTTTATTTATGTGTAAATGAATTGGGTGGAGAGCTGTTCTGTTTTTGACCACATTGTTTTCCTTATTTTTTTATTTGAGGGAGGTCTGTCGACCTTTATGAATTCTGCCCTGCATCGATTAGGCAGGTCCCTGTCATTCAAAAAAGATACCAGCAAATGAGGACGTAAACAAATGATCATTGTTTATCTTGGGGTGGGAGAAATAGATGAACACAAAGAAATGCCCATACCAGAACCAAAGGAAGTAAATCTGGGAGTTTGCTGGAATGAATGTCAGGAACAGAAATGGGTGGGGTGTTAATATTGATTCATCACCTTTATAAGCCATGGAGGTCAAAAGACTTTCCTCGTGGTTTGAGAATGATTCTTTTGGAGGCACATTGAGATACATCTGCACTTCCACTGTAGTAGTGGAATGAAGTGCAGCAGCATACATCCAAGATGAAGTGGTGAACAGTAACCTTTGAGCTTCAAAGTAAATAATGTTTTGAATCGTTTTGAAACACTGCATCTCTTTTTATTTCAACTACTAAGAAGAAGAATGAAAGTAGGATGGGTTAGAGCCATTATATTTAATGCAATGAGGGTCTATTTCACATTCACAGGCATCATTGTTCTTGCAACCACAATGAGCACATGTCCAGGAACCACGACATGATATCTTTGAGGGACCAAACCATTGACAATGGAAATATTTGAGAGAGTTTGAAATATATGGCTGTACCTTGCTGTTAAGATCACCTACCTTGATGGTGGTAGGTGGACGCATTGATGTAAATGTTAAATGAGGACACTTGTCACCATCATAATTCCAATTTTGTGAGGAGAAACTGCAGAAACTACTTGGATGGAAAAACCAGCAAGAATTTCTAACAATGGGATGTTTTTCAAATCCCTCTCAACAATAACTCCTCGTGATGAATTCAAAGTAGCATGGGGAGTAACCTCAATGAGTACATTCCCAATTGCCTTTGAATGTAAGAAGAGTTCACTGTATTTAGATGTGGAAGTTTACACCAATACATTACCAAAGCTAAGTTTTCTGACTGACTCTGAAAAGCCAGCAAGTTCTTATACTCCTTTCTGAATGAAAAAGGGGAAACATGTGCACCTAAGGTTTGTCTGAGAGAGAATGTAATATAAAAAAAGAAGTACAGCTGTTAGAGATGCTGAAGACTGCTGCTCAGAATCTTCAAGATGTGGTCATTTACCTATGGACTATTTATGACGAATTTATATAACTTTTTATTTAGGGGATCCATAAGAAAAAAAAGGATGCCTCAGTGCCCACTGACCCCACCCACAATGGAGCCCTATGAGGCAATTCCAAACAAGGACAATGCAGCAATACCAGGGTTTTATGAGTACTATACCTAAACACCAGCATCAGATACAATGTCCATCCAACACTAGTACGTGGCTGACACTAGGGAGGCCACCCCATGGTTGCCTGCCTACAGGAATTCAAGACCAAAGTTGTGTTCTGGGGTTATACACCTTAATCACCAGGACCCTCTCATTCCCTTCATGGGTTGCTACACACAATAAACATCTGGGTGAATGTTTAGGACTCAGAGGAGATAAACTGAAACAGAAACTTCTCTGTTTTATCACATATAAAAATCCACACCAACGGGGAATTTTAATTGACAAAACGTAATTAATAATGAAAAATTTAGAACTATGTCAATGACTATCATAAAAAATGATAAAAGAGGTAAGCAGAACAAACTAAATTGTGAAAATTTTGTATAACATAAATAACTAAATGTCAATAGCTTTATATATCTGTTCCTTATACAATTAACAAACTTGACACAGAGATACAGCATAATATGATGTAGATCATGAAGGTGATGAGAAGTTAAAAACTATTTTAACAAAGTTTATATCTGGTACCATTTTATCAGGGAATACTACTGTTAGAACCTATATATTTTAAAATCTACTGTGCACTGCAACAAAATAATTCATATTTTCCAGTATTTATTTGACACACCACTCAAAACTCACCTGCTTTTAGGTCTTTCTCTTCTATTGCTCCTATATTCCTGAGCTGATGATCTGCCAGTGTTGCGCAAAGGGCTTCTATTTCTTGGATTGTACGGGCTTCGACTTCTTTGAAAATTTCGCTGTTTTGGACTGTGGTGTCTTTCTGGTGATTTTGCTCTCAGTTTTGTGGGTGTTCTACTGTGTCTTGATGACTCATAGGCTGGACTTCTGCTACGTCTTTTTGACTGATATGCCGGACTTTTGCTGCGCCTTCCTTTCTGGTGTACTGGAGTTCTGCTACGTCTTTTGGCTGAGTATACTGGACTCCTGCTTCGCCGTGCTTGTTGGTAAGATGGACTCTTGCTACGTTTTCTTTGCTGATAAGTTGGGCTTCTACTATTTCGTATTTGCTGAAATGGAGGACTTCTGCTACGCCTTGGAGGTTGACGAAGGGGTGATTTGTGCCTTCTAGGTGACCTAGACCGCCTTCTATCGGAATTGGAGAATCTTGGAGACCTATTTCTTGATGAGGGTGCCACTTCTCTTTTAATAAGCCTATAGTTTCCCAAAATAAGACAGGCTCAAAAACACACTAATTTAAAAGAATACTGATGGTAACTTGTGTTATCTTAACATTATGTGGTAAAATATTATATAAAGTTTTCAAACCTTACAGAATTGTGTAAATATTACTGCTGTTAAAGAATGTAACAATCTTTTATAATCAATAGAAGACAAAGAATAAATTCTTGGTTAACAATAAATTCTACAAATTCAGCAGAAACAGGTGCAGTTATGTAAAACATGTTTGTATGTTGCAAATGAATATAAATGACAGCCACAATTATATGGCTGCTGATAAAGGCTGTGCTTTATTTCTTATTAAATTTTATTGTTTATTGTAGTTACTTATTTATAGAGTTAGATATAAGCATATTTATAACATTTTAAATTGGTTAGTGAAGAGACATTAGCTGAAAAGTACCAACACCAATCTAATGAAGAAACATATTTCACTGTGCTGTATCAGGTACTGATGCTCACTTTTATTTTGTGTCATTAATTAAATCTACTCAGGTTAATATTTCAATTTCCAAATATGTCTAAAAGCAGTTCTTTGATGTTTAAATTCTGACCCTTGGTGAAAAAATGCAAATTGTCACCAAACTTAAGACATAATTAGAAAAATGTTTTTTGATACTCCAAATAAAATCTTAACACTTAGTGCAAGGTGTACAGTATTAATTCCCAGAACAAAATGTTTTAAACATTGCTTTTTATAACTTACACATTCTAAATACACCAAAAACAAGTTGAAACAATTTTCTTCAGGACATTATTTTTTTTCACATAAAGATTAAGCATGTGTTTAAGTCAACATAAATTATAACAAATAACACTTCACAATTTACAGTTCTGAATGTGAACATTTCAGTACCGAATACTTCATCAGACTATACAGAAGCCTGATAAAAGACCCTCAAATGAGATGAAAAAAGCTAAAATACGTAATGTTATACAAAAGAGGAAGAGTGATATAATGTGTATATGTACTTACACTGGTGATCTACTTCTATGTCTAGGTGACCTGTCACGGTGGCTATGATCAGATACATGTCTTTCACGCTTGTCTTGATAGCTCTTAGATGACTCTGAATGTCTTTTCTCAGTCCTACCCAATGAAGAATCTTTTAACCTCTTTTCTTCTGTACTAATCACATGATTTGAACTGTGTTTATCCCTAGATTCAGGTGATTTTTCTTTCAAACGATGCTGACGTGAGTCTTTTTCTCTCTGACGAATATGTTGTTCTGGCAGGTGCATATTTTTTTGTTGAATTTTACTTCCCTCCACCTTTACTGGTTTATCCTCTTCTTCATCAGAACTTCCATAAAAATCAGGAACAAGTGCTTTTTTTGCATATACTTCTTCATCTGCAACTTTAGCAAGTTTTGCTTCCAGTAACTTTTTTTGTCTTTCCAATTCTTCTAAGTCCATATGATTAACACGCAAATTTTCTTCAACTGCTGGGCTACAACTTTGCCTTCGTACAACCACATCATTCTCATGACATTCTGGATGATGACGTTTGTGTTTATGTTTATGACCACTGCTTTTCTTTTCCTTACGTGAAGAAGTATGCTTATGTTTATGTTTGTGTTTATGTTTTTTCTTGTGTTTCTTAACACTAACTACTTCTGGTTCACTGTCTAATGCAGAACTGTTTTCTTGAATCTCCTGAACAGAACCACTATCACTATCACTGAAATAAAAAATAAGTATAAGAAATATGGTTACTAGAATGTCTATAGAGGATAGATGGAATTGCAAATACTTAATGTTGTACTATGTTTAACATTTATCTACATGCAACTTTTGATAAGAAGTAATATTTGAATCTAAAATTAAAACAAATAATCTCATCTGGTTCTGAACTTTTGTGACATTTAAGGCCAGGTATATAGTACAATTATTTATGCATAAAACAATGACACAAATGTCATATGTAAACCACAAGATTCAAAGTTACATTCAAAATTTAACTGAACACTTATATAATTAATGTCTGGCAATAAACTTGAAATCAAGATGTAGTTTATAATAAAATTTCATATTACTAAGTCTTCATTTCTTAATTTTAAAAGTATTTAAAATTCCTCAATCTTCATTTGTATATATCACTAGGTGTTTACATTCTGAATGTCCCCTTTGTATTTTATACTTCGAATAACACAGCTTCTATACCATTCATCCAATTACTAAAATAAATATTTAATCACAAGCACAAATAAAAATTCACCTTTTACTTTCCGCATTCAATATAAAAAAACTTTTAACAATTTTAATTCACATTTTCAACTTTACATTTTACTGCACATTTGATGATTTCACTACCCTTAGTGTTAGGATTGAGAAAGTAAGATATATATACATTGACCAAAAAGAATAAGTTTTTGACATTTGTTGAGGAAAATTTTGAAATCATGCAAATCATCTTTCACAGCTAAAGAAAATACCCAAATTAAAAAGAAACTGGATTTTTGTGTCCAACATACTTGCTAAATTTTGTAAGATTTGCAAAGAACACTCAAAATTATTGTGTGTAAAGTTTTATAGCAACAAAGTCAAACTGACTGAACCTATAATATATACATCTATATTACTTAATATTATAAATGCAGAAATGGAAAGCAATAACTGAAATTCTTTAACGTTTTATAACCAGTTGTAGATTTAGTTGAATGGTCCAGGTATCAAACCCACATACACGTTTTCATATATTAATAACTATATTATTTAATGTTGTGTAAGATGTGATTACTTAGTTAATTTGGTGATCTAGAATTTATTGATTAGTTAGTTCTCATAACACGAGTGTTGAAAATTGATTATTTTAAAAGTGATAGTTGTGAAAAGTTTTGTAATGCTTTTCATAGTAAGAATAAAAGTAGACATTCCATACTGAGAGACCTTGAGGCCATGGGTATTAAGGCACCAATATAAGACTATGCAACTGGAATCATACTAGACAGTAGAAGTTGGAAGGAACTAGATAAGAAGACTGACGAGGCATTTGCAGTCACTACAAGAGCTCAAGGGAAAAACAGCAAGCAAGTCATCAAACCCATGCAAGTATTAAAGAGTAACATCCTAAATAGAGATCTACGAGGACTTAAGAAACTGCAAGAAAAAAAAGACACTTTATTGCAAAAACTTCAGAACAATGCTCAAGAAAAATTCAAACAATTCAAAACAGAAATACAAAAAAATAGAACAAAATGTATTGTTGTATTGGACCTATTACAGCAGGTCTACTGAATAAGTTAAATACATCTAAAACAGTAAAAATGTGCTTCTATGACAATAACGTTAAGAACTGACATTTCAAAGTTGAGCACAATAACTTAGTTCTTCTATCTACACACAACAATAAACTCAACCTAAAGTTCAAAAGACTTTTTACAGTACAAAAAGTGAATTGAATGACAAAGTTCCACCAGCTAAACTGAGATGAAAGAAGGCTGATGTACAGATAGACTTCGCACGTGTGATTATCATAGACTGTGAACCACAAGATGGTGACTTGTTTATAGAAAATAAAGGTAGAGGGAGCCAGTGAAGACTTAACATCAGATTAAAATGTGAAAACAATCATTATGAAAGAACAGCTTTGCTACAATTAGAAAAGAAGGGATACATGTGAGGTATAGCACTATTTCTGGAACATGTATGCCCTTTGCTGAATGCTGTAAGACATATAGGGTGGAACGTAATAAGTCAAGCACCGTATCATGTAATATAGATTCTGCTCATGGACAACAGATGGTACTTAAGACATCAACATATGGATAAAGCAAGAACATGTGACACAATGACAGTTACAATTTAGGAAGGTACCTGATAATCAGATACAAGTGTACATAAATACAGCTGTGTGGGTGTTTGTGTTTTCTTATGGTAAAGCCACATCGGGGTATCTGCAGAGTCCACCAAGGAGAATCAAACCCTTGGTTTCAGCACTGCAAATCCATGGACTTACCACTGTACCATACTTGGTATACACCAGATTATGCCAAGTGTGGTCTACCCTGAGAAAACACCACCCACTGGAGGTGCTTTGAAAGTATGTTATAATAGCCAAGTATGATAAGACTGAGCAAAATGCTTAGAGGAAACAACTTGATATATGTTGGGTTATATCAAGTGTTATCTGACTGGGTAGAAAACAAACAGTGGAAGCAACTTGCATAAGATTGTCTTTTAATATTTTTTCTTAAGCTAATTTTGTGATCAACAAGTATAAGGAGCCTGGAGTAAAACATCTGACAGTACTGTACTATTATGATACACTTCAAGTACAATCCACCTGGGCAAAATCCATCCAGTGAAAGAATTATGCATAACAGTTATCATTTTACAGTAGTCCCTAGTATATATGATCCCTACCAATAAAGACTTTCCATTAAATACAACTTTTTCTGTGCACAGAAAGATTTGACCTCTCATGAATGACTTCCTTACAAATGTGACGTTACTATAAATTTTGGGGCAGAATGTCAAATAACGACCTTCTTGTAATGAATTTCCTTCATATCAACAATGGAATTTATAGACACATATGAATAAAGTGTACAGCTATATATTTTGATTTAAAAGATAACCAGGGATATCAATCTGTCATTTGTCTTTATCCCACTCATGGAATTAAGGTTTATTCTTATAGTAAGCATAGATTTTGATTTAATGGCCTAGATATTAAGTGCTCTATTTAGAATTTACTTGCAGATTAGTGTGAAAATCATTAAACTGAGCATTGTTAATGAAATGTCTGAAGGCATGTGAGACAGCTGTGAATGTCTTAAGTTGAGAATCGGAACCATTGTGAAAAAGAAAGCTCCAAGTGCTGATATAGGAATGTGATGTGGAAGTTGATGTGGACCAAAACTGTAATGAAAGGAACAAAATGAACAAATCCATGAAAACTGGTGAATTTTTAGTCAACTTGAAATTATTTTAATGCAACAAATTACATTTTATGTAGTATTTGCATTCAGATAGGGTTACCTTAAGTGCTAGATAGAATCTAGCAATAATTTATCTCAGATGTTTACTCTTATTTCTTTACTGGTTCTTTTAAATTCATGGAATATTCCCTCTTCACAGCTCTGATCAGAGGATTCGAGCTTAAAAGCGAAATTTTGGTTTTAGGTACAGTTTTGTTCAATTAAGATATGTAGCTTCCAATGTCTGATTCTTTATTTAAAATTAGTGTTTTGTATAGTTATACTGTGAATTTTTTGAGTTTCCAAGATGGTAAATATGGGACTTTTTTATCATATTCAGCAAATCTGGTTTACATTTTTCCTCTGGTTTCTCTGATATACAATTTTGGACTATTATTACATGTTATTTTATAAATTAATACAAAAGTCATATGCTGAAAATAACAACAAAATGTTTCTTGACATAATAACTGTAAATTCGTGAACATTCAAATTGACTGTGTTAAATGATGGATGATTCTTTTATGAAATAAATTTTGTGTCAGTTTGTAATATTCAATATGTAGGTAATAAAATGTAATATGTGGATGTTTATGAAGTAAATGTTATCTAAATTAATTTACATAACATATGTCCCTGAGCTGAGGCACAGGACTAAATAAAATCCACATGTGAAACAACAAGATTAAAAATGTTTGTTCATTAGAGGAGCTATCATCACAAACATAGGGGCAAAGGCTGTTGCAAGGAAGCCCACATCCTAAAATAGACAGGATCTCTCAAGCAGAGAAAGAAGATGTTTGTTCTCTACAACTGTCTATTCCATGTTTTGGAGGTGAAGTGGAGAAGGCTGGGGTTAGGTGAGATGAAAAGCTCCCAAATGAATAAGAAACTGTGAAGGGGTAGTAAAGGACTTCTCAAATTTGATGAGAAACCCCATTCAAGCAGGTTTTCAAAGTAAACAGATGTGACTGATTGTGCACAGAAAAAGGTGAGAAGTCAGTTTTCCATGCAATGGTGAGTCTTAAGACCCAGCAAGTGAAGATTAAGTGCAAAAGAGCATACTACTCAACAAAACACATTGGAACTTGAAAAAATATATAGCTAGGGCAGGTCTATGATAGGATTCCTATCTCCCATGTTTTTGGAGACAAGAAATGCACGAGATTAAAATCTTGGTAAAGTGGCACAACCCATTCAATATTTTGTTTAGGTGATAGGTCTCAAACAGACTCAGCAAGATGACTAGAAGTGCAATATTAAAAAGAAAGGAATGAGATCTGGGAAATGGATAGAGGGGGAGCAACACAGAAAGCAGAAACCACAGAACATAATGAAATATGTAAAAAACCACAAACTAAACATATTTCAAAAAAATACTCATTACTAATGAACTAACAAAACTGAAGAAATGTACAGAGTATATTGAGTACATAAAAATTATAAATTTATGAAACTGAAATTTGACCTGAAACATCAGACAATAGCTAATCCCTAAAGTATAAAGGAACTACAGAAACTTAAAAGAAAAATAACTCTGAAATATATAACAGATTTGCTGTTCTAAATTTATTTTAATGGCTGCACATTTCTGTAGAGTTCTCTTTTTTTGCCTGTGATGTATTTTCTTAACTGTGTACTGTGCAAGTCCTGCCTGTCCTCAAAATTTGTAGAATATTCTGAAGTGTGTAAATCAACAATACTTGTTTGATAAAAGTGCACAAGAATATTGTCAAAATTTTTACAAACTCATGATTTTTATAAAAAGAGGCTAGCTGAGAGACAGAGGAAGAGAATATTATTGGACATCAATGTAGAGTCAGTGTGCTATAGGCCTACAAAGCTATAATTGTGATTAATGTCTATTAACTGAAAAACTACAGAACTTTAACAGGAATGTTTTAGATTTTGAATATTACAAATTATTCAACTTTAGTGAATTACTTCAGACATTTTTTTTAATGACATTAAATATCTTTGCCGGAAGAAGTTAACTTGTGCCCAGTGTCAGGCCAATCAAGAAAAACCCAGTGTTAGCTTATGTGAAGCATACCAATATGAACTAAGAATTAAACTGTTTGCTCATCATAGACTTGGACCATCAAAACGATATTCAATTTCAGACTGAAAATAAGACTCAAAATAGTTTGTAAAACTGTTGTATACAAACCATCATTAGTTTAACTGTTGTTATTACTTGTTTCTATATTTGTGCATTAAAATATGTTTGTGTTAAGAAAGGAAATTGTGTATATCAATCTTTTTTGGCAAATAACATAAATTTAATATACAATAACACATTTATTTAACAACTAAACTTAAATTAAAATTCCAGTTATTTGAAGCAGTAGTATGAAACATATGTAATATCATAAATCGGAGACTCACCTAAAATAAATCATATGTAACAAGTATCACACATACAAGTCTACCTAATGAATCTACATGACAAAGGGTACAAAAATAAAATTTTGCCTGAAGAACACGAGAATAAAAGTTTGACTCAAATCTAATTTTGAATATGATGTGACTGGTACTAAAGAAAAACAAAATAACTAACACTGAAAAGTAAAGCTTTAACACAAAACAAGGGAATAATCCCACTCCAAATTCTAGTTTAAAACTAATGTAACATAGATGGTAAAAGTATAAAAATTAGCTTACTCAATACTGACTAGAGAAAATAGGAATGACCTAAATTTTCAAGTGCAGAAAGTAAGCATATCCACATAAACTCACTGAGTGTGAAATACACATTGAAAAATTTACCACAGATCTTCAGACTAAAAGAACAATGCATAACAAGGTAGATTATATGGAGGTGCAGTAACAGATAGAAAGGGCCATATAAAGATGTTCACATAGTAGTCAAATCCCTTTTCATGAAAAAAAAACGAAAAGAAAAATGTTGTAAGAATACAAGTCCTAAACTCCCCACAAAATAAATCCTGAGCTTCCCCAACAGACATTGTCAACCCTGAAACCAGAGAACAAGAGAGAATGAAGAAAAGCCAAGAATAGAACCTGAATAGTCCTCACGTATCCCTATTGTGACCCAAAACACAGGAGGAGGAAGGAAGATTGATAAACATAAACTTGTGTGAAGATTAATGTTGTTTGGTTCACTCAAAATCCAAAACAAACCTTCATGTGAAGGTAAAAAAGAGGGCTCCCAAATGAACTACATTTTGACGTCTCATCCATTGTGTGTTCTGTAGCAAATTGGAGAATATTACATCACATGCATAGGAAAAACACTGCCATACTTGGAACTTTAAGGTTGTAACTGTCATATATGGAACCAATCCAGCAACTTTGGAAGTGGTAAACACTCTCACACTCCACTAAAAGAAAAGGGTTGAGAGCCCAGAGGAATGTTGACACTCAAGACAGTGCAATGGGTGATCACTAAGCCCTATTTTGAAAAGCATGCCATAAGAATTTATGAATAGTGATAGTTGAATCACAAAGAATACATTTAAACACAGGGCAAATGTTCAATGTTTCTCTAACTATGAACTTTATTAAATTTTGTAAATCATCAGTAACAATTACACATACTATCAGATTTTTTTATTAAGTGTTAAGATTTTTCAAAGTAATGATTTGCTTTTGCCTTTTTTCCTTTTGAACACTGACTATTCAACAGGTAAAATAATTTAGATTTTAAGATTAAAAATACTCTTATACATTATAAAACTGTCAAAGTTTACATGCAGTATGTCTATAACCTCTAGATAATTATTTTTTTTTATAGAAAAAACCTTTACATTTTATCTGTTATCTTGAATGTTGTGTGTCTGTAAAGGTTTAGTTGATTTGACCAACACCATAATAATGATAAAAATTGTGAAACAGCAATAAATTATGCTTTTTTTTTTGTAATGACTGCATATTATAACAAGAAACCAAAAATGTATAGCCTAAATTTCATGACATTATACATGTACATTTATTTATTTTATTGACCTGTTGGTTGTGGTTTCACTAACATTACAGAAATTTCATTTATACCGCACATGTGCACCTACATTACCATATACAATTGTACAAAACTAGCCTTTACAAAAAGCCCTGTTTTGGCTTTGTTCTAGTGCACCAGTATTCACTAAAATGTGGTCATATTTTGGTTATAATATACTACATATATATTTATAAATGTTACTACATACAAACAAGTTCTTAAGTTTCAGTTATGTTTTAAAGCTTTATATATATAAAACTATGATCTTTTCCACTTATATAATTTATCAGATTTGATAAGTAAGCTACATGTGGGTTTAACAAAATATATTTCAAACACCATTATCTCTCATATCTGATTCTACCATGAAAATATTTTCACACATAAGCAATCCACAAAAAATGAAAAGATCACATGCAGAACAATCTAAGCTTCTGATTGGTTATAATGACATCACACATAAGTGTACATAAGCATTTCCAAAAATGTAAGAGCGGGTAGGATCCAATGTATTTAATTTGTTAAATATAGCAAATTAAAAACAATATTGGTAATTTGAGTTTCTAATGAGTAAGAAATTACAGATGCTGGATGTATACATTATAAACATTTAATTTGAATCAAACATTCATTCATGTGGCAACAAACATCGATATTTAGGGGGTTTTTTTACAGACTAAATTTAAATTAAGAACTTAAACAAGAATAATACTAAAATTTGAATTATAGTCTACAATCTCAAACCAACTTAATGACATACATTTATAAAATAAATCAATAACATACTTAATACAAGTCCATGCTATTTGATTGCTGACCATAGTAAACACCCATTGAGATAAGGTTAATAATATAAATAACACACTATAATTCAATGTAATAAACACTAAACATTTAAGAAAATGGTCACATGTTTGTTGGTTTATGATTGACAACAGTCAAAGAATAACAGAAAAAACTGGCTCTGGTCAGTGTGTGCAAGTCCCCATCGTGAGTTAAACTTAAGTGATAGACGTAACAAAGAATCTAACTAAAAATGTGTGTCAAGTTGATTTAAAAAGGTGGAAAAAACAGAATTCAGCCCTCTGCTAGGTAGATATTATTTCATGAAGTTTTTATGAATTTTACAAGACAAATGTCTATGAGAAAGTTAACTGAGTAACTAAACAGCCTGCAGAGTAAAGTTCTTCATAAGGTTGACTAAAGACAAAGCCTGTATCAAAGAAGTCTTGTATGCCTATGCAATGAAAATAGAAAGAAATACAAAACTCTAGAGTGGTATTTGGAACTTTCATCATTATGCAATGAACTAATTACAATTTCCATTAGAACAAAGTACAGGAATTATGGTTTCTATCGTTTCAAACACTTTCAATGCAGTCACTATGGCGTTAGCAACACAATGTGGTGAACACTCAGACTATAAACACATCTGCCAATAAAATTGTACATCACTACAACTATTCCCCAACTATGTCTAGATCTCATATTAAACACAACCCAAGTGTACGTGCATGCTTGTATACAGTAAACAATGATAAAATTGCACGAGAGAGTATTTAGAATATACAGAGAAAATGTCACTCACATATATTCATTGTAATGTTATATAAGAATTTGATTGTGGTATAACTGTCTTTCCTTTGTGCAAAAGAGCTGGCTAATGCCTTTAGTGTAGAAAGAAAACAGACATAACAGTTAAGTGGAAACAAGGAGCCTATTGTGCTATCTATGTTGTTTCAATCGCTTAGAAAAACCCCACTATATTGTAGCCCTAATAGTGTAAATATTTTTCCAGATGCCCATTAAGTTTCTCATATATTTGTGCATGTTATCATGTAATTAACCAATCCTAGTTAACTAATCCCATGTTTTGAAGATTTTATGAGTAAAAAGGTAGAGTACAACAGTATCATTCTTATGATCTTATCTTTTTGTCTTAATATACATATGTATCTTGCTCTATTGTAGGGATAATTCTATAGAATACAGATATCACTACAGTAAACAAACAATTTGAAAAAAGTTTGTATTAATTCTACACTTTCAGTAATTGAAATTTATTTATTTCAAAAATTTACATCAATACAACTATTACAAGTACGAGTACTATAGATATCTTAATAATAAAAAACACACATATGGTAATCCATGAACAAGTCAATTTAACCATCTGAATCACAACAATGTTAAAAAAAGAAAAAGAAAAATATTTCTTCTTTAATGTTACAAATACCTGCAATATATATTAGCAAAGTTAGTGACTTTATCAAAATTAAAAATGAAGAAACCACACAATACTAATACATACAAAAGTTTGTCTCCAATCCAATTATCTTTACTTTCTACACAATTTTACCACAACTATGTGAGTTGACAGCATAAATCTTGTAATGATCTCTTTCCTCTTTGGGTTCTAAGACCACAACTTTTCTTGGCAGTTCTGCAACTTTAGTTTTTCTCTTCACAGACTATAAACTGACTCCTTTCTTGAAACTTCATGACAATATTAATGCTACTAATGGAACCTTTTAGACATCTTAATGCTTACTTTTATCATCAGACTTCACACCAAGTGTCATCCCTCCTACTCCTACAGTTTTGTATCCAATTAGAATTTTACTAAAACTTTAAACAACTTTCAATTTGCTTTTATTGCCTTTGGCTGTCACCTTATCCGTTTCATAAACAATCACAATGATCTTTAATTGAAGATCAATGTATATTTGTAGATAACACATTCTTGCTTTCTTCAGGAACATTTAAAATTATAATGTGGCATATGACTGAAAATGGCTTTTCATACATACAACAAATAACGTCATTAGATTTCCATGCATGCCTACATGTGCAGGAACGACAAGCATCAAACAAAACAGGACTAGTACTTGATTACTACAAAGACTTACCCTTCCTATTTACCATTTCATCAAAAACTAATGTTTAATTAATATAGTTAAAATAAAACCAATTGTACCAGTGATTTGGAAAAAGTAAACTCCATAACCCTCTTCATACCAATTAGCATGTCTATAGTTACGTGTTAAATATCTTCAATAAATATTGAATAAATAACTGCATTGTACTGCAAATAGTTATTTTTCTCTTCCATAATTAAAAACACCAATTAGTAGAGTGCCTAGCTGAATTGTTGTATTAATAATTATACAATTTCTGTATGACAAATGATAGTATAGTTCATATTTTCCAGTTATGGAAACTTGGTTGTTAGTACTATTTTGCACATACCATCCAAACACTGAATAAAAACCACAATATTCCCATTCAAAATATTTAAGGTAGACTTGAATAAACATATATTGAGACTATAGATAAGAATAACAGAAGTACCTCTAGTATGAAAGAAACTTAGAATGGACTGGTCCTGTACTACTACAGGAAAATATTCTGTGAATCACAGCAATAGGTCTGAGCAATATTATCATTCAAGGACTTCTCCAGAACTACAGTTCATGGACATGGAAGTGTTAGAGTGCAAAGTCACAGTTGCAAATATATGAATCTCTCATAACCGAAACACTAAGTTATTGTACACCAAACAACGAATAAAGAATATTTAAAGTACTATTACATGCTCAATTTACACTATTTATTTCAAGACAACTGGACTCCTATTAGTTATAAAAAAGATCATCATGAAAACTATTCATTTATCTGCAATTTAGCAGCAACCAACGGGAATATGCTAGCACTAAAAATAAGGTGTTGGCAAGTAAGTACTTGGCTGATATGGGTCAATGATACATGAAACAATAGCTCTCTTCATCCTCTTTATTTTTCTACATTGGTTTCTTACTCAGGAACATTTTCTATTTTAAACTACACAGATGAAACTTTAAAACCATTAACAAATACTTCTCAGTCACTGAATTTTAAAAACCTAAGCCACATAATAAATCTATTTCATTTGTATTACAAAATAATAGATTGATATATATACTTGTCTGCTCAACTCCAATTAACATGTCAAAAAAAGATGAAGTGGAACTGTAAACACACAATATGTTGCTTATCACAATATGATGATAAGAAAAAACTACTTGTTGAGAAAATTATATATTTATCAACAGCTGATATGGGTAGAGAAGGCACTAGTAGAGGAGCAAACAATGTTTCGACCTTCTTTGGTCATTGAAGGTCAAAATGTTCACACCTCTACTAGTGCCTTCTCTACTCATACCAACTGTTTTTAGATATACGTTGTTTTGAAAACAGTTTGCTTTCTATACATACCTGTCAATCATAAAACTAAATGAATACAAAATCTATCTTTTATTTTAAATAGGTAAATATGCAAATTCATATATGATTTTTAAAGCTAGTTGTTGACAGCTTTCATTTCATTTATTATTACAACAAATTCAACCATATCAGTTTTAAATTGAATATGTTAGTAAGGTTACAATTATTAATAGTTCATGAATTATTAAATGTATAATTCAAATTGTAATATAAATAATTTTGTACTATGAAATATAATAGTCTGTAATTTTTCGGTATTTTCACTATTTAAAATTCAACAAAACCCCCATTATTATCAAATATATGTATTAACTCTAAATATGGACTCAATTCCACAGACTGATGATGCAACTCTTTTGACTTGTTAGTTTTCAATCTATAGCTTTTAAATCTTTTGAGTTGGATCACGAGTCAAAGCTTATACCATTGCATTTGTTGATTTCCCTTCAAATTTTACTGAACTGCTATTTTATGAATTTATGTTAATAGGTTTGGAATCAAATTGTAGATTATAATTCAAACTTTAATATTATATGAGTTAATTTATTAATTTAAATATAAATATTAAAATAAAGCACCTAATATAAAGTGCACTGAGACATGGTATGTTGAATGGATCACTGTTCAAAATTAAATATTTTTGATTTCAAAATATTAAGTCTATCATTCTGTAAAAAACAGGAACTCAAATTACCAATACTAACAAGCTACAATATAAAATAAGTATTTCATGTATTTTTATTTTGTTCAGGCTTATGTAGTGAATTAAACACAGTGACCCCATTCAATTTTTTCAATTTATATAAATGATCCTTATATATATTTACTTCAATATATGACATGTGAATAACCAATCAACACTTTAAAATGTCCTCAGAGAGGTTTTCTCAGCCATTTTAATCTGTGGAAAAGCTACCATATTCTTTTGATCACAGATTTCAAGGAGGAAGGTTATGTTTTTTGTCTGTTGAAAGTTTCATATCTTTTAAAACCTAATAACAGTGTTGTTTCTAAGCTTAATAAAATTAGTGAAATTCTATGGTATCAGCAATAGCTATTTATGATTTTTTTAAAACTGTATATATAACCCCCACCAAAAATGAAAAAAGTTTGATAACCTCTACATGTGAAATTTTAAAAGGCTTAGCAGTCTATATCTAGCAGCAACTTAAAGGCCATAACTGAAGGGACAGTTGTTTGCTCTACTTGTTTATTACTTTATAGTTGAAGAAAAGTTTTATAACTTACTTCTAAATAGTAATACACTATATATGAAATGTGACTGAATATTACAAAATACTAGTCCATTACAACACAGCTAAGACTAAAGGTTAGTTTTATACTATTCGATGCAGTAACATGACTGGGTGTGCACTTCATCAATACAAGTTACTTAATGCCAGCTCAGCATGACTAAAAGGTCCATATAATAAAAAAACAAATATATGTACATATGCATATATAATTCTATAAAACTTTAAAACTGCTTAGAATAAACATGTACATTTTCATGTTATAACACAGTAATTCAAGCACAAGAAAAAAATAATTTCCTAATTTTATTATGGTTAAACTATTAGACACCACATAGTTAGGATATGGAAAATAACAAAATATAAAAGTATTCCTGGAAAGAAACATTTGAAATGTATTTAGGTGGATTTTAGTTATCACACAAATAATATTTGAGACCTTTGGGGTGAAGATGAATTTTTTTAATCATAACATGAAATCACTTTGCACTTACACTGGTAATAAAACAAATCTCCAGGAAAATATTTCATTAAAAAATTGTAATCTTTACTAAAAGTCTACCAAATTTTGTAAAGGTACACAATACTCTAACAAAAGTTATAGTGCAAATACTTAATCCACAAAATGTGTAGATGAACTCGTATATTATACTGAGTCTGTTGGGAAGTTGTTAGAACAGGAAGTATCTTCATGAATTTTTGTAGATTATTGGTAAATAATAAAAGATTTTAAGTATCCAAAACATCATTTTCTTTAACTTTTAAGATTTTTAAGTAATGAGTTGATCATTCATATTTTCTCTTTGAATGTTGACTGTTAAAAATATAAATTTTTCAATAAGATTAAAAATGCTTTTATGCATCAAAAAATTTATAGCCTTCATATAATTAAAAAAATTTTTAGAAATAAATTTTGTCCATTATTTCATTATTGTATCTCTATATGGGCTTTGTCAATTTGACTGACCTTATAACCATAATGAAAAATTAGGAAAAAGATATACACTGCTTTTTTTTCCTTCTAGAATAACTACCATTTACAAGAAAAAATAAATGTTTATTTTAGATAACTTAAATCTCATAATGTTATACCTCCATATGCATACATATATTTTTTTGTTATTTCATTAATCTTTCAGCCACATCTAATTAAGATTACAGAAGTTACAATGAAGTGGAACATGCAGTCATGTTACCATGTTCAATAGTATAAAAATGGCATTTATAAAGTAACCTGCCTTCATTTTGTTACAGTGAATCAGAATTTTGTAAAATATATTGATATTTTAGTTATAATACATTTTATATGGAAATATGTTTCTAATATTTAGAAGTAAAGTTTCAAATCTCTATAAAAGACAGAACAGTAAATAAAGAAATACAGAACACTTTTTTATTCTACTTCTGAATTTTGTACTAATTTGCATGCTTGCTATACTTTGTTAAGCCTTGTCAAATTTCACTTTGAGGATATAAAACTGCATTATTTTTAAAAATTGTACATTAAATTTGAAATAACCAAATGTTATAAACTTGATTCACTATATGTAATGATATCGCAGAAAACAGAAAAAATGAGAAGTTCTAATTTTGTATTTCAGCTTTTCAATATCAGTAACTTGAGTTTCTAATTCATAAGCAACTGTATACTTTGTATTTGAACATCACAAACACCTAATTTAAACCAAAGCTATATTAACGTACCATGTGACACACAAAAAATGATACTAAGGAATTTTAATATATACTTTTACATTAAAAATTTAACAAAAATACTAGAGCCAAATTATTATTTAAAATGTGACACCAAACTCACTGGTATATATTCATAAAATAGTATATAAAAAAATTGTGAATGCAAATCTACAAACATAATGACATGCCCTTTGCCTCCTGACAAGAGTTAATTTATACCAAACTTTGTTCCCTTTCTTTAAAAATATCTTATTTCATCTACAAGATACTTTAAACAGTAGCAAATCATTAAAAAAAAAACAGATATCTAAACTATTCAAGTCTTGTGGCATCTAAAGGTTTCAAAAATGACAGATGGAACAACGTAAAAAACTGAAGAGAATATAAACATTTCTAATTCCAATTCAAAACTGACACCTGCTGAATATTTTTTCAATATACTAAAACAGTTTCTTAAAACATCAAAAACTCTACAGGTATCAAACCAATCTAGTAAAATGTTATACATCTCATCAGACCTTCACGTTAATTAATAAAACAGGTATATTCTACAAAAATAAAAACATAAGAATAGCTGTATATTTTGAAAAGTATTACATACTATATATTAATAGACAAAGAAGTTCAATATATTTAGAGTTACACCACACTTAGAAACCCAAAAAAGCCAAGACACAACCGAAAATGGAGGAAAACCTTTGCATCTAAACTGAGGAAGGTTAAATTAATAATGTAAGCAATAACGAAAGTGGCTAAGCCTAAGTAAGACTTACTTAAATTAGGGTTACGTAATACTACAAGTCATATTTAAGCCTTATTCATTATGCAAAATACTTCAACTTACTACAAATGCAATACATTAATTAACGCAAGAAAGTACTTTGGAAATACAAAATTTTATAAACAAACAAATTAATTTAGAGCAAACAAAATAATTACTTGATTTCGCCATTATTTATATCTTTCTCCATTTTCTTTACACGAACTTCGGTCGCCATCTTTTTCACTTAACACACAAAGTTCACATGCTAGGTGTCGTCGTAATCTAATAATTTCTTTTGCACAGTACGTGTACTTTAAATTATGATTATTTTTTAAATTTAAAAATGTGAAAAACGTAATCATAGTCTTTCCTACAACTCTAGTGTCACCAATTTAAAATACCTTATGCACTTTTGTTTTATGTTATAGTAATGACATTAAAGGTACTTATTAAATGAATTTTTCTTTTAGTTTTTCACTGTGTTTATAACACAAACGTTGCTAGGTTTATATAATTGTAATTGATTTCTAAGGCTCTATATTTTCTTAATATCAAAACAAAGATGTGCATATTGACTTTCTTTTGCACATGCAGCAGAGAAAATTACTTTTTAAGCACCTAGACCTAGATGTCGGAGAAAAATTATAGTGAATACTTCATCTTCCTGTTGTTTGTTGATGTCTGAATATGACCCTGAAATGCTGTTTGAGAAATTATAATTATCATTGCTTTTTTTTCATGTAAAGTTACTCTCATACTCTCCTTTAAGTTTTTATATTTATTTCATTATAACATTAAATACCGAAGTGTTTCATTTTAACCCTCAATGCTGTTGTGTTGTTAAAAGTCGTGTCTATCTACTAATGACATTCACTTTACCATTGGACAACAACGCGCAAATTGTGGCTTTTTTGCAGCAACATAATGTCCCAAATCAAGACATACTACAAAAAGACAGGCTTTTACGAGCTGATAGTAAGATACCATACAGTAAACTTCTAATTTTGAAGAATTGACGTTCATAACTTAGATATTACTTTGCTAGGTTTTTATGTATTTATGGACTGGATTTTTTACAGTAATTGTTTTTGATTTATTAATGCATTAAAACAAATAAAACGCATGTATACAAATGTTCATTACTCTGTAAGTTGTCAAATATGTATCAAGAGCTTTAAATAACTGTCTCTTTTCATCAAAGTTCGCACAAGTCAGTTCAGCTACTTTGGAACACAATTGATAACATATATTATTTTTTCTATACTCTGTTATTTCTATAAATATGTAATAATTTCATTTTAGAAATGTCCATTAGAGACTTTTTGTGGCTAAGTTTACAATCATACAACCTAGATCTATCTATCTCGAACTACGTTTAGGAGGTGTATTTATAGCCCAACAGAGGTCTAAAATATCCCACATACTATGAGATATTACGATGAATTAATACTCAATTAAAACAGCGAGAAAAGATCACGCAGCTCTTGTAACATGATACAATAATAATAAAATAACCAATAATTCAGAAGAATTTAACTATACAGTGTATGATAATTATATAATTATATAAATCGTAACACTAGCATTGAATTTAAACCAGAACAGTCGTGTATATCTAACAATAAGCCCTCTTTGAGAAAAAAAAACTGCAATATTTTTATTCTGTATACACAGACTGTTTTCGGTTGATCCACACAGTCTACTCATACAGTCCAGTCTGCACCGATATTTGCTTCCATTTTGATAACTTCAATGTTGTGAGTGTATAACACCATCTCGTGATCCTCACACTGTCGATTTTGTGCCTCTGGTTGTATAAAATAGAATTGCGGTCTGTTTGAATGGTGAATTCCTTCCATACATGGAGTTCTGGATTTTCAGCATGGCAAATGTGATGGTGAGACACTCTCATTCAATCACATTTACATACAACCTTTTACTGTTTTACACTACGGTAAACAGTCCATCTACATGTTCTTGCAGATCTTCTGATACAATGCCAATATCTAATGCATTGGTTTGAACAATAAACAGTATGTTGAAGTATGACTTTATAAGAACTGGGGAACTTCTTAAAATGTTCTTCAACTTCTGGAATGCCATTTGCTGTAATTGTTTTTACTTCACCTTAGTAGGCTGGCTCTTTTTTTTGGGCACGCCAGTCGTTGGTGTTGTAATGACTTTAAGGTAGTTTGTAATGAACTTCGTATAGTATCATGCTAACCCTAGGAAGGACCTGACTTGCTGCTTAATAATTAAAACTAGTGCATCTTGTATGTGAGTTATCATCTCTTTCATGGTTCACTGTTTGTCACCGACCTTGAGTTCAACAAGGTCAAGCACAGAATAATCAACGTAGTAATTAGATGGTCTGATGGTCAGACCTATCGCCGCATTCATCTAAATAGATCTTTGAGTTTTTTCAAGTGGTCTTCCAACATGGCTGTGTATGTAAGAAGGCCGTCCACATAATGCTCGATGTTAATGGTTTTATTCAACATTTTCCTCATAATATGGTTTAATGTCATTGCTCTGGTGAGAAACTCAACGGTCTCTTCTTGAACTGATGGCGACTGTGTTGTGTCTTAAAAGCTATCATCTCTTTATGTCTTTCTCCATTGTGATTTACAAGTAACCATTATTGAGAGTGATCTTGAAAGAGAACTTGGCCCCGTCTAGTTTTGCCATGAAAACCTCCGAGTTGCCCATATGTTTGGTGTCAAACTTCTTCACGAGGATTAGCTTTCAGAAATCTCTACAGAAGTGATTTGAGTTGTTTCTTCATGGTTATAACAGGTGAACAGTAGACTGAATTTTAAAAGTCAATCATTTTGGATTATCACATTAACTTCAACTTCTTTCTTGATTTGGTCTCTCATTGCATAGGGCATAGGACATGGCTTCAACTTCATTGGATCTCTGGTTGTTGGTTTAATCTCGTATTGCACAAGGTCTGTCTTGCCTGGTATACCTGTGACGATATCTGTGTACAGGCGAAACAGACTTTGTAGCTCTTTCTTCTGTTTGTCAGTCAGTTTTTCATTAATGTTGACTTTTTTGTACATCTCATAACCATCAAGGGGTCTTAGGTCTATCAATTCTTTATTTTCTACGACAAATTCATTGCATTTTGGTTATGTGTCTAGGACAATCACCTCTGCAATATCTTTCTGTATCTCAGTTACAGCACTCAGTAGGTCTTCTTTCCTATTGAAGAACCTGCTCAAAAGATTGATATGGTAGATCTTAGTTCACCTCATAGTTCAATATATTGACCACTTCATACTTCAAAAAGCCTTTTTCACTGCAGGCTGAGTTTATACGTCTATAGATGGCAAAACAAAGGTCTAATATCCAACCTTGAAATGGTAATCATTAGCCTTCTTATGCTACCATACAATCATTCTCGAGCAAGTTAACAGGACTTTTATAATCGGCTCCTGAGATTTGACATTTACTGGTGTGTGTTCCTTAATTTGACTCTAGTTCTCGTGTTCATAGTTCTTTCAGTATCTGGTTTGAACCCCATACCGTTCTTTCTTATATTAAGTGGAAGGATATAAATTCTTTTATCGATTATGGGACTTCTTAGTAAGTGAGTAATACTGCCTACAGGTACCTCTCCAACTCACACGATCTCTTCTTTAGTATGCAGTTTAATACTTTGTTGATTATCCCACAAAATCTATTCCGTCTATTGTTGTATGAGGTGGTAATGCTGTTGACTCTGCACATATTTTAATTCTGAGGAAAATTTGATCCTTATATCATTAAAAACTTCTTTTAGAAAGCCTAGTTAACTGAATATTTTCAGGAGAACTTCTGCTATTTTCTTCATTTTTATCTTCTGAAATTCTTTGACATCTGGGTAATATGTTGCATAGTAGAATACTGTCAGTACATACTGTTATCCTTGTTAGATACAGGTGCTAGTGATTCACTCAAGTCCACAGCTACTGTGCTAAATGTCTCTTCTCTGAGAAACATTTTGTTCAGAAGCACTTTAGCTACCTTCACTCTTGGTACTGTCCTTTGGCAGATCTCATATGACCTGCATAATCTGGCCATATTTCTGTTGACTCCTGGTCAATGAAAGTTGCTGGCAATTCTGTATGTCATCTTCTTCCTTCCTACGTGTTCTCACGCAATCAACTTGTGAGCCATCTTCGCAACTTGACTCTGGTATTCTGTTGGTACTATGATCTATTTAACTTCTCCTTTATAACTATCTTGATATATTTGGTACAGCATTTCCTTCTGGTTTTCTATTCTGTTACAATATTTTTCTTTTTCTTGTGCTCATCTTTCTCCTGGACACAGTCTCAAAGTTTCTGTGGTAAAGGGTCTTTCCTTTGTGCTTTCTTAACTATTCATAGTACTTCATTCTAGATGTCTCTGTTTGAGTCTTGCAAGGGCTTGATGACTTGCTTGCTCTTCTTCCCTCGAGCTATTGTAGTGACTACAGATGTCTCATCAGTCTTATTTCTGTATAGTTCTTCAAAACTTCTACTAACTGGCATATTTCCAATTGCTATAGCACAGATGAGTACTTTCATACACATGTTCTCAAGGTCTCTCATGTAATGCTCCCCAGTGGCTCAGCGGTATATCTGCGGACTTACACGCTAAAAACCGGGTTTCGATACCCGTGGCGGGCAGAGCACAGATAGCCCATTGTGTAGCTTTGTGCTTAATTCAAAACAACAACAACAACAACTCTCATGTAATATGGAATGTCGGACTTTATTCATGCTGTGAGAAACTTTCTCACTCTCTCCTCAATCAGTACACGCAGATGTACTTTGCTGACTGTCTGGTCACGATATACTAGATTTAACCAACATGTTGCAGGTCTTTCAATTTCTTAGCCTTAACCTACTGCTATGTTGTAGTTTTGTTTCTAACATGCTTCAGTCACTACTGGCGTTGCTGTCTCATTTAATAAATTAAATCGACAATAAATCATACACTGTTTAATCATGATGATAGCATTTCTTTCTTGTGGTAAATCTGATGAGCTTTCGCCATTCTGTTTCTTCTGGAAGCAGCATCTGTGATGAAAGTCACTCTTTTATTGTTTCTTGTCAGCACTATTTTGTTAGGTAGCTCTAGCTGTTTTGTTCTACGATTTCTGCGGCTGCATGATAGCTGTCCTTCCATTCGTCTGTTGACTCTTTGTTATTCTTTGTGGCATCCTTCTTCTAGTCAACTACCCCTACTTTCGAGTTTCGTTATTCTTGAGTTTCCATATACTGTTCTTCCATCTTGATCATTTCGTCCACGTGCTCTCTGTTTGAGGAACAATAACATGTCAATGAATCACGGCTTATTAACTCTACACATTAGTAGATCTTCCAGTTCTACAAAACTATCTTCATACGTGGCCATGTCAGTATACGTTGTGAAGTATCGCCGTGGACATACAACAAACTTGAATACAATTTCTTTAGTGTCAGTTAGAATTCACTAAACATTTTTTAGTAAGTTCAGAGCCTTTAAATAAGGCCATTTTAATCTATTTATAATCCATGATATCTTCTGGTGTCATGTTTGCATACACTTGTAGGTCCTTTCTTGTGACAATGTAGTTGTTAAAAACGATTTATTTCTGTTAAAGACGTTTAACTGCATCACTTTGAAATAAATTTTATTGTGGCTAAGCATACTGAATTTACTTGTAAAATCAAACATAACTTATATATTTATTTGGATTTCATTCAAATTATATTAAAAGGCAAGTCATAAAATAGTTTAAAAGCCTCCTGTGCCAGAAGACCTGATTTATCATAATATTTAAACATTGCGTTGCTTGTTATAAAATATAATATCATATTGCCATCTAAAGTCATAATACTTAGCCTGTGAACTATAATATCAACAAGCTGTATTACTGAGATAGATAACAGTTTCTACCTGACCAAGGACTAGATATCATCCTAGATCCACCCTTGAGACAAAGGTGATGAGATGTAAAGAAATCTTTCTAACTATTGAACTTCGAGAATAATCAATGCAAAAAGTGTGCTGGAAGAATACCAATTATTTTCTGCTTCTGAACTTATCCCATCAACATCTCATGTGGAACAGTGCAAAATATGAAGAAGCTAAACTGTTTCTGAATATACTTCTAGATACTGCAAAACCAAAATATTTTCAGTATTTTCAAAGAACGTCTAAGAAGATGGAAAAGCACCAAACCTTATAGAATACCAAATAATTTACTCCTACTAAAAAGTTCAAATACTTAGAAAACGACAATGATTGCCAGTTATAACCTCCAAACCACTTTTAACCAACTTTCATCTTTTAACACTTGACTGAACATACCAAGTTTATTATTAACCAGCTAAATGAAAGCCTGATCCTATTTCAGTGAGAATGAGACAACTCATCATAAATTATTCTACTTTGCAGAAACGCCGCTCAACGAGTGATTGTTTGTAATTAGTGACCATAGTAATTACACCTCATTGAAAAAAAATTAGATTTGTTTGTTTTTTAGAATTAATCACAAAGCTGCACAATGGGCTATCTGTGCTCTGCCCACCACGGGTATCGAAACCCCGCAGACATACCGCTGAGCCACTGGGGGCAAGAAAAAATTAGAGATAGGATTTTTCCTCTGGAAAATGTGTGTGTGTGTGTGTGCGTGTGTGTGTTGTATTTTTTACAGCAAAGCCACATCGAGCTATCTGTTGTTTATACTGAGGTAAATAGAGGTAGTTCCTGATCCTAGCGTTATAAATCAGTAGACATACCTCTGTTCTAGCGGGGAATTTTTAAAAAATGCTACACGGTATTCTACTCTTTAGTCATACGCATCTCATACTATCAAAATTTCGATAAATTTTACTGATATAAAATGCCATATTTTTATATATTTTAAGCGGTGCCATTTATTAAAAATAATATGGTTTAAAGAAATCTAGTTCCTCAGTGCTACATTTAAAAATTATATCAATAAAGATGTAATGAAACCTTTACATACAGTACTAGTGAAAGTCGTGTCCTTGTTGTGAGGAGAGTAATTTTATTTAAAATTGTGCTCTATTATGTTTGAGTGTTTGTTTTTGAATTTCGCCAAAACAACACAAGGGCTATCTGTACTAGCCGTCCTAATTTAGCAGTGTAGGTCTAAAGGGAAGGCAGATAGTCATCACCACCCACCGCCAACTCTTGGGCTACTCTTTTACCAACGAATAGTTGGATTGATTCTCACGTTGTAACGCCTCCATAGCTATATTATGAAGAAATGGTTGTTGTACGTACGACAGTTACATTTCTAATTGTATGAATGTTTAATACCCAATGTATGAAATTTTGTATAAATTTTTTTTTGTGGTGACATTTAACAGATGGCGTAGGAGTTTGGATTACGTACATAAATACTGACATACACACTATAGTTGGATTATCAAACCAACTGGAAAGTCTTTTTCCTAAAAATTCACAGGTGCTTGAACTTTTTACATGCACAATGAATTAAGGCACTGGTTATTTTGGAATCACCAGCTTTGTCACAGGATGACTACTACAGCTCGGTGCTTCAAAAATATTAGAATATGTCATTCTTCACTTCTACCTGAGTATACGCACAACAGTGATACATCGTGATACTTCTAACATACTTTGCTGCAGAGCAATAGCGCCAGCTATATTTCAGTTCTTTAATTCTTCTGGCCAAAGTTTGTGATTCGTCATTTGTGGTGACTATTGAAGATCAAAAGTTATCACCATCTGTGTATGCATCACAATAATTGCTGTTGTAATGGTTTGGATTTGTGTCTAGTGCAAATTATCTGATGAATTAACCCTTTCCGTACGGACAAAATTATTTCAAAATATTACTCCAAAGGAAAAAGAATACATTATGTCCATCAGTGATAAATTTGTTTTTACAGTTTTAGGTAAAACATGAGCTTCTCTTAGAAAGCTCTAACATGAATAGTGTCATGTTTTGTATCTTTTATTACTCACATAACAGAAATTAGTGTATGTTTAATATATGGTATATCAAATATTGCAAGAAAGGTGACTCAGAAAAGTGAGGATGTTAACATAAAGTAAACTGAATAACTATTTGCGGTGTTTATTTGAAAACCTTGATTTTATATATATTTTGATTTTGTACCAAGGTGGTTATATTAGTGTTTAAACCCAAATATCAAAAGCCATTTGTTTATCTTTGCAACGACAGGAAAAGAAAATTAATCTTTTCTGTTCATATAGTTATTTCTTATGATTAATTGAACTGAATTTGGCATTATACCATACAATTTAAAATAACCTAATATTGGACTACTTCACAACAATGGAAGAGGGATTCATGCGATGAAAATAACTTTAATGTTGAAACTTTGGATAAAACTTTGAATTAAAAATGACAACTACACAAGCGCAAATAAAATATAAAACTTGATTGTGATGATAAAACAGTGAAAGAAAAACAAACAAACAAAATTAAAAGATTGTGAAGTAGAAATAAAAGGAATTAGAAAGAAAATTTAAAAGAAAGACAAGAAGAAAGAAACGGAAAGTTAGAAGAACGAGATGGTAATTTAAAAGGTTTAAAAAGGAAATGTCATATATGTCATTTTTTAGAAGAACTGAAAAATAAATATGACTAAAGTCACAGCAATAAAGTTATCGCAGATGTGCAGAACGATTACAGCTTCAGTACCAAGAAAGTACAGATAGTCTATTATGACAAAATTTAAGAAGCACGAAAGGACACGAGTCATCTCTAGAGGTTATGTGAAGCATCAGGAAAGTAGTGAAAGCCTGTAAGGACAAAATCTAAAAGTACGAAAAAAAAAAGATAATTGTAACCGAAAATAAATCCATTGAGATAGAAAAGAATAACATTGAAAGAATAAAACATCCGAAAAAAGTAGTTAATTAATGCATTTGCATCAGATTTCTAAACTAAAACACCTTTTAACTACAAAATGTGAAATAAAGAAACGTGTTTGATCTACATCTGTATAACTACTACTGAACCATCTGGGACTGCTAAACTTCCTTATACCACTCCAGCCATGCTATTATCAAACCAAATTCCACTTTTGATGCACATAGTCCTTTGTCACAGAATAAAACTGGGAATAAAATGTCGTAATTTGTTGAGCCACCAAATGACTACAAACATATACTGTTCGTACCAGGGTACATAAGCTCCAGCAAAATAGCCCATTGGTGGATTTGTTTGAAGATTTGGAGTACCTATGGAACTTTACTCAGGCCAGGAACAAGAGTTTGGGCTAGTCTTGTTTGTATATATGTGTCGTATCCTTTAAATAAAAGAAATGGCAAAAGTCTATGTAAATGAATTTCGGTAAATTTGAGATTAGGTTCTTCTACTGGTACTTATAAATTTGTACACCAACGTTCAGAATAAAGAAATTCATACAGTGACTAATTATCGTAATAAAAAATAAGTTTCATTCATTATATTCAAGTACTTGTCTACATAGACAGTTTCAAAACCATGACCCCCGGCGGCTCAGCGGTATGTCTGCGGACTTACAACGCTAAAATCCGGGTTTTGATACCCATGGTGGGCAGAGCACAGATAACCCATTGTGTAGCTTTGTGCTTAATTCAAAACAACAACAATTCAAACCATTTTAAAATGGCTCTATATTGAAACTGTCAAATTGCTAAAGACATAATACATCATTTGCCAGATACGTTACTAGATTAGACAGATATAACAATAATTATTTACAGAGAGTTAATGCAACGAATGCCTTCCCTGGTTTGTAGTAGGGCCATTTTGGATTCACAGGTGCTGCAGATATTCTGGATCAGCCTGGACGATAATCATGACGTTTATACTAGGTAATCAATATAATTGTGAGTCATCAAGAAGTGATGACTGAACGTGACTGTTTTGACCCGAGTGGAATATTCAGGGTTTTCTATCAAACAAGTCCATTACTACTTGTTGATAGAAGTGTATGGAACTAATCCATGACCATCATTCGTTGATGTTAGAGCAATCTTTTGAACACACTAATTCCAAATGTATCAATACAAACCGATTAACTTCAGTCTTTTCAGATATATTTTTTCGCTTCTGTTTCTCATCAAAGTTACGTTACTTGATTTTATTACGTCACTTCGCCCTGGATCAGGTATTCGATACCATAAATCTTCATTATTTTCCTTAAATGAAAAGCATCTGATCAGTGTTGGTAAGAAGAATCGATTACTGTTATTTCTAATGTTATGGGCTGAAATGTATTTTCAAGTAGCTTTTGTACTTCGAGTTTTTAATATTCTTCTTTGGCCCTCTCACTGGACTGTTAGTATTAGAGACTTTCATTGCCTTATTTATTCAAACATTTCTAAATTACTTTTATACGTTATATATTTCTTCATTATTACATATTTCAATAGATATATGATTATTTTACAAAACGTCTAGCTTTTGTAATTTATAAATGCTTTAATACTCTCGTCCAGAGATAAACACCCATAAGAGGCCTAGAGAGAACACACAAAGGGATTAAGGAACACTAGCGATATCATAGCTGACTTTACTCGAGAAAGGCTTAAATCAAGTAGTAACAAAATAAAAATATCACTGTCATGCTAGTACTGATAAGATAGGATTTCATCGAGTTATCCAGCATTACTGTAAAATCCTCGTCACAAGAAAATAGAAACATATTTTTCACCAGTACATACTAGAACGTTGTAAACATATCTCTAACCAGTAAACAATAAAACCTTAAAATATTATTGTTAATGATTGCATAACACAGTTTAAAATATATGTCTTTCACCAATATATGATATAGCTTTGAAAACGCTATTTTATGAATAACACAGTAAAAAATAATAATTGAAAGCATAAATCTAAGCAGAACGTTATAAAGCCTTGAAACATTCTGTTCAAACAAGGTGGTTAAGACACTTGACTCGTAATCCAAAGGTCGCTGGTTCGAATCCCTGTGACACCAAACATGACCTCCCTTTCAGCCATTGGGTCGTTATAATATTACGGTGAATTCCATTATTCGTTGGTAAAAGAGTAGCCCAAGAGTTGGCGGTGGGTGGTGATGACTAGTTGTCTTCCCTCTAGTCTTACACTGCTAAATTAGGGACGGCTAGCACAGATAGCCCTAGTGTAGCTTTGTGCGAAATTGAAACCAAACCAGAAGATAATATACCTTTGTAAACACGCATTTAGCCGGTAAACAACACAACCAAGAAAACATGACTTAAACCAGTACATAATATAGCCTTGAAAACATGTATTTAATCTGTATATAACTACATTAATAGCATATTGAACACACAAATTTAACCAAAAAGTAGTAAATAATACAGCCTTGAAAATTTGCCTTTAAACACGTACATAATAAAGTCTTGAAAATAATTTATTAACAAGTATATAATACGGCTTTGAAAATACGACTCTGACTGCGGATCAATACATAATAGAACCTTGAAAAATTACTTTAAACAGAACAAATTTCTTGAACGAATAGGTAATACGACTTGTTTTGTTTTGTATTTCGCGCAAAGCTACAAAAGGGCTACCTGCGCTAGCAGTGTAAGACTAGAGGGAAGGCAGTTAGTAATAACCACCCACCGCCACTCTTGGGCTACTCTTTTAACAACGAATAGTGGGATTGACCGTAACATTATACACCCCCACGGCTGGGAGGGCGAGCATGTTTAGCGCGACCCTCGGATTACAAGTCGCACGCCTTACGCGCTTGGCCATGCCAGGCCTGGTCTTCGACATAAGAAATTAACCAAAAACACTTCTTTAACCAGAATATAAAAACAGACGTGAAAACAAGTCTTTAACGAATACATATAACAGGTTTGAAATTTTGTCTCCAAGAAGTACGTAATACAACCTATAAAATGTGACTTTAACGAGTAAACAATACATCCTTGAAAACATGTCTCCAAGTGATACATAATGCAGTATTGAAGACACTAAATGATGAACAGTCAGGTGCATAATACATTCTTGAAAACTTGTCTTCATCCAGGAAATAATACACAAGGCACGTTTATGGACTGAATTTAAATGTTATGCTGCCATTTTAAATCTGTTTATATCTCTCTTTCCTTTATTTTAGCAAATCACATTTGTATTTATTTTTCTGTTTTTAAAAATATCCTCTAATATACACATTTTATCACAATTCTAGTCTGTCACACTATAGTGGCAAAATATGTACAGGAATAAAAATAAATGTCAAGGTCAAAATGGAAAGTTTCGAAAGTAAACTTAGGGTGTGATTGATTTTGAACGTTGTCACTGTAACAATTCAGTTTGGTTACTGACGTTATACTGCAAAACTCTTCATTAAAAATAATTAAATTGCTATAATCATACTAATAAATACTAGATAGAAGTACTTTCGAAGTTGATCAAATCTAAAGCGCTACAACAAATTAATGAGACAGAAAACAAATCGGTTTCAAAAGTGGGTTTCAAATACTCGGATGCTGTTTGTGTTCATTTTGCCACATTTTAACTAATGGCGCTGTACCTCTACTTTTCAATATTGTGCACTATCTAAACATTGTTACAATAGTTAAAAGTTTTAACACCAGATTACAGCATATTCAGCTTTGACTACATATTTCTTGTTGTTTTTGAATTAAGCACAAAGCTACACAATGGGCTATCTGTGCTCTGCCCACCACTGATATCGAAACCCGGATTTTAGCGTGTAAGTTCGCAGACATACTGCTGAGCCACTGGGGGGCCTGCATGTTTGATTGTTGCCATTTCATAGTTGAATATTAATCGCACAAAAAGGCACGTTTCGATAAATTATGTGCAACATTAGGGTACCATTTCTGTCCTGTTGTGTCATTCCTTTTTATTTTACTTCTTCTCACGATATGATTATTTACTCTTTTTTTAAACCCTGTAAACTTTAAAAACATTTCTGCATAGCTTTAGTTTTTAAAACACTGTATGACCTGCGTTTTACGAAGACGATAATGGCAGCAAAATGCTATAGAAACAAATAACAAACAGAAAGTCGGTTTGAAATGTTAAATCGTCACTTATGATAACTTTTTCTTATTACCGTGTTACTTTGTTTTGCCTTCTGATATGATACTTCTCTTCTCTTTTTCAGTGTCCTCCAACATTTACAAAATGAGCCGTTTGACTTTCGAACACGAGATAGCAGTGTATTCTACACTGACTCTCGTTGCAAAACAAGTTGACGCTATAAAGATATGTGGCACAAACATATCATTCGAAAGTGAACTTGCAACATTAGAGTGCCATTTATGTTTCTTTTTTGTTGCTATTTTTGGTTGAAGCTATTCAAGTTATACTTGTTCGCTTTTGTTAGTTTTTTCAATATATTCCGCTATTTATAAACCATTCAATATAGTTTAGCTTTCAAACACTAGACGACAGGACATTCTATGCTGACTCTGATGGAATGAAATAATTATCGAAAGCGACAAAAATAAATAATAGACATAAAGTGAATTTGAAATGTTAAGTTGACATTTAGGCTCATTTATGTGTTATTATATAGTCACGGTCACGGACGTAACATTTCAATTCTTTAATATTCTATGCTATTGACAATTATTTGAAAAAAAAAAAAAAGGATTGGCGCAATGCAAATGTGTCGCCTATAAAAGCAAAGAACAAATATGTAAAACGATAAAAATGCATGACGGGCAAACAGAGACGTGTTGTGAGATAGCTAATTCAGTTCATTTTTTTCTTGCTCATTTAGTATTCCTTCTATCGTCTTTTTATTTATGAATGTTTAGCTACATTAAAATTTAACTTCTGGCTGCTCACGTTTATTTAATGTAAGTGCGTATATATTACAAAACTGACACTAGGTTCCTTAATGGTGGCGTACAATTATAATGAATATTTATATAGTTATGTAAACTTACAGTCACATGAGCTCTGGTGATCTATGCAGTGAATAAGTATCCTTTCATAAACTTCATAAATAGAATTACGAGATAGTTAGTGAAGTATTGATGTTTATAACTTCTGGCCAGACACGTGCGTGTTAATGTTTGTTTTGTTAACTGCTAAAGTTTGTTCTAAATATTGTTACAGTTTAACAAAATGTTTCTGTTAAGCCCTGGTTGTACCACAGTGTTATTTTACACCGTTATATTTACGCTCAAACAGGTACTTTTAAGAAAAATGTGTAATGGTGATTTTGGATTATTTGTTCCTCAACTCAGTGTTTCATAATTAATTCAGTAACAATTTTAGTTCAGTCGAATACAAGTTAGGAACTGTGTTATTATGGCAATTAGCCACATCGAGCTATCTGCTGTTTCTACCGGAAGAAATGGAAGAAGTTTATGTTAATACTATCGAAACATGGTGACAAATCTACTAGCAATAAAAACGAAGTCTCCCAACCCTCAACCATAAATTTCGAAATGTTATTATTCTTATAGCCTTGTTAAAAATATATCCATGTACGTTACCACAGTTACCACATCACCCTACATGTTGAGACGTTCGATGGTAAGTTCGATTTTAATGTCTTACAGTTTCTTAAAAGTATGGAAAAGACATACTTATGTATTTCAAGTACTTGAGAATAAGTCGATGGAATTGCGACTTTATGTAAGAGGGTCACTAGAATGGTGGAAGGCTTTCGGGTGAGAAACAGCTTTCGAAAACTGGAAAGAATTTAAACTAACTTTGACTACTTTGTATCCAGCAGTGTTAGATGATATTGAATTGGGTAAATAACTCTTAGGCAGAAAGCACTGTGGTAAAGCAAGGGAGTCAGCTGAGACGTTATTTTGAAAACTGAAATTTTTGGAACCCTAAAGAGAGAGAAATTGTAAAGTTTGTAGTCTCATAATTGAATGTTTTTTACGATAATATTTAGAAGGTCACTTTATTGTATCTACTGCTGATGTGTTAAAATTTACATACACAAAAAAACATCACCAGAACCATAAACTATGAACAATGGTGCGATTAAAACTGAACACTATAATAAACCCGTGCAATAACATATTGGTAATCAAATAAGGGACATATCTATGCATTGTCCAAATGAAAAGAAATATATAAACAAGAAACAGAATAACGAAGGACTAAGGTCGGAAAACTAGAACAGAAATAAAAAAAATGACTTCCGTGAAAAGTAAAAACCCTCCGTCAACTATTTAACAATAAATACAACACATCTCACACTAAGCATTAACGTGTGAAAGTAGTAGGTGGTATAGAAACTGGATCGATCCGATTATTCACGACTAAATAAATATATGACAAGAAATCGGTAAAAATGATCCAACCCTCCAATTTAGTACCTTGATTAAAGGCAGCATGTGTCTGGTAGAAGGAATGAGTAACTGTCAATCGTTAGTATATTTTGAACCAAAACCAGTTATATTAAATAGCAATGTGAACCAACGTTTTATTATCAGAGATTTGGCTATATGTTATTTTATTGAAATAATTCTAAATCAACGAAACGAAGCAGCTCTAAACTATGCCCTCCAGTGGCTCAGCGGTATGTCTGCGGACTTACACGCTAAAAATCCGGGTTTCGATACCTGTGGTGGGCAGAGCACAGATAGCCCATTGTGTAGCTTTGTGCTTAATTCAAAAAACAAAACTCTAAACTACTTCATAAACATTATAAAATTAAATGTATCATTTGTTACGTGTGATACCGCAGCTGAAAAAGACATCGACTGAAGTACAATGTCCACATTTAAGGAGTAAAGACTGGGAACAATTAAAACAAGTTTTGTTGAAATATTCAGATATATTTAACAGTAAACTTGCCCTTGCAAATTTGTTTGAACATAATATTGTAACCAGTAATGAGTGTCTGTTTTCTTATAACAAAGCCACATTGGGCTATCTGCTGTGTCCAGGGAGAATTGAATCCCCTGATTTTAGCACTGTAAATCCAAAGACTTATCGTGTCCCATCGAGAGACATTATCACCAATGAAAAGTCAGTGTTTAGTGAGCCTTATAGTTATTGTTCTACTAACATACTGCTACATGGTCACGCGGATAAAATGCTCTGTGATTGGTTAACTGATTCCTCCACTTCCACTTGAGCTTCTCCAGTGTTTATTGTTCAGAAGTAGACTGATTATTTTAAGTTCTATGTTGACATTATTTTGTGCTTCATTTTTGTGATATTTTTAACGGTTTATAGAAGGTTAACCTTTATCAGTACATTAGACGCATTACGTACATACTGGCACACACCTGTTAAGATGTAAGATCAACGTAAAATTGCTTTCATAATGGATAATGAATTTTATTAGTGTAAGGTGATGACTTTTGGTTTTCAAAACGCACTTCTTGATATAGGTTTTAGCAGGAAAAACTGAGTGGTTAAAAGTTTATATTGATATCAATATTTCCTTCCACATTTGAAAAACAAACAAACTTGAAAGACCTTGAAGTGATTTTCTACAAGCCCCACACAGCTAATCTTACTGTAAACATTTCTAAAAGGATATTTAGCCAATCAGAAGAATTATATTTAGGATTTACAGTTGCTTTTGTGAAAATACAAGCAAATAATAACAAAGTAGAAGTTGTTAACAACTTCTCAACTCCAAGACACTGCAAAGAGTTAAGTACGTTTTTGAGTGTGTATGTCTGGTAAAATCAATCATTCCAAACTTTGATCCAATTACTGAACCTTTATATGAGTTACAAAGAAAGCACATAAGGTGGAAACGAATCCTCTCTCGATGTTCAGGATACATTCCAAGAATTAAAGAAAGTTTTATGTAAATCCTTTAACTTGTGAATTTCAAGAAAATTTAAACATATTTTTGCACATTGATGCATCAAATGTTGGATTAGGAGTTCTCTGTGTTGGAAAAGCGTCATAGCATATGTCTTATTTTTGTACTTTTTTGGAATTACCATCCATACATCGTACTCAATTTTTGAAAATTTTCTTTAATTCTTGTAAATATAGAAATAACAAAAATGAAGTATCGCATTTGTAACTGAAGTAAAATAATAAATTAAAAAATAAAAACAGTACAAATGACACTCAATCATTTCGAGTTTGCTTTTGTAAGAAGATTTCCTGTTTGATACTCATTTTTATTGTATAATATTTGCTTGCTGGTATAATAGTGTACATAAAACGAATATATTGTTTTCTGAGGCTTGAATGTAAGCTTGTGAAACAGTGGGGGATATTAAAGAACAGAA
The DNA here is from genome assembly GCA_011833715.1 of Carcinoscorpius rotundicauda. Classification (NCBI taxonomy): domain Eukaryota; kingdom Metazoa; phylum Arthropoda; class Merostomata; order Xiphosura; family Limulidae; genus Carcinoscorpius; species Carcinoscorpius rotundicauda. Next base: position 93,061,829 of record CM022395.1, read on the forward strand.
ATATAGTACAGCTTTATTATCCAATATGAAGTAATCAGCATCATAAGAAATGGTTGAACATAACTTAAAACTCACTAATGAACTATCTATTTGTTGCTCTGACATTGACATTCATTGCTTTCCTTGTTTGTTGCTTTTATATGTAAAATTAACTTCTTTCTAACGTTAAAAGGTTAAACTTATGTTTTTAGTACCAGACGATACTAAAAACAAACATATTGTCGTGTGAGTAATTAAAATGAAGGAATAAATCGAGAAATAAATTAACATAAATGAAACCCTGCTGTGAGAAATACAATTTGAAATTTACATTTTTCCGTCGTATTTGACTCTTTCAATTTGTGTGATGTAATTACATTCAATTTAAAAATGCTGTTATCAAGTGTTCAAAAACCAAATTATATTGGAATCTTGTAAAACACTACAGGTTATTTAAAAAAGGGAAATGAACAATTATAGTGACTAACCGAAGTGAAACAAAATGAATAACCGAGCTGAAAAGCGTAAATATAACCATAATATTTCATGTTCACAAGTGAGACACTGAAAAGGTCTATCATAATACTTCGCTACCTTCAGGGTTCAACAGAAACAATTTATTTAACTGTAATAATATGTAACATAAGTTTTGACACTTAACAAAAACACAGTTAATATATGCATGCCTGGGTAAGATTTGGTTTGATACTAATATTAATAAACAATAAAATATAAAGATCAATATTTTTTTTTTTAAATAACATAATTCGGAAAAAGAAGCTGTGGAAGAATAGAACATAAAACAATATTAATAACAATATAAAGTTATCAAAAAGATATTTTTCGTTTTCACTAACTATATTATTTACTGCTTCTTGACCCTATTAATGAAGCTTATAGAAATATATTTTTTTACTGCTTAGGTCACGAGAGTACATTTCATGTGATCATAAACTCACATAAGATTTTGCTACATTCATAATGTCTGTATGCTGTCGCTAAAGTCAGTTTCATAATACATACATATTTAATGTAAAAAGCGTGATCACCTAAAAGTCAGTAAATTTTAATGTAGTAAAACGTTTAAAGATAAACTAAACGAAAGAAGGAACAACTAACAAAATCATAACAACAACAAATCTCTATCTCAGAACATGTCTGTGTCTGTCTGGCATTTACATTTCTCACTTTACTTATTTTTTCTTTGGCATTATACAAAAAATATTGCCCCACTTTCTTGGAAAATGTTTTATTAATAGTGCAATACATCAAAGAATTGGAATGTAGCATCAAAAGCCAAAATGAAAGACTATAATAAGACATAAATGAACATAACCTAACATTTCAAGTTTATTTTCTGTCTATTATTCATTTATATTGCTTTAACTAATTGTCTAACGTAACATTCTGAAAAAACATGAGACCTACTTGCCCATCTAGGCTGTTTCATCTTTTAAATTAAAATTATTAGCAGATAAATTATTACTAAAAATATCAAAGCGAAACCATATCGTTCATATACCTATCAAAGTTTCTCTTAAACTCACTTAAATTTACTACCTTTACTATATTCAAAGGTAACCTTTCCAAGAGACAAACACTCTGATGGAGAAATAAAACTGTTTTAGCTGAAGATGACTCGAACCCTACTAAAATTTATATTTGTGTTCGCTAGTCCTACTATTTTCACCATTTTATATGAAAAAGACGCTTCCCTCGTGGTAAAGTTGCTATGTTGTGTGACTAGCATCATCATTCTGGATGTTGGACTTATCATGAATCAACAGTTGAATCATCGTGTTAGAACTTTATGTTGTTTAAAATATTTTTGTTCAGTTTCTACTACTCCTTTTAGTTCATGAGGACATTTACAGAGTAGTAGCTGACATCGACAATTAGGTGACTAAGCGTTCTTTCACTATTCCGTGTGCTGTGGCTTCATTATTCATCTGTAAAAAGAATATTTTGGAAGGCCTTTCTCTAGTTTGTTGGCTTCTTCCCATGAAACAGACTGCTTTTATTTTCGTTTTTTGAAAGTTTGAAAAGGTGATTGTGTGATGGTTGTTGCCTTTCTGGAGTCAGTCAAACAGCTTCATATGCGTTACTGGCCTCTAGTTAGAGATTCAAATTATTTAGTAATAAATACCTTGATTCAGTCTTGAAATAACCTCTTCGTTTCTGCTTTTTTCCTCAAGTACTTGCGATGACTATTTTTTCAGAATTCAAGATTTTCCTTTCAATTCCCTTTGGTCATCTCAGCCTTGGTTTTCCTCTTTCACATCAACTTTCTTATAGAGAATCAATTTCATTACCACGATGTACAGCGTTTTTCTCTACAACTTTAATACCTATAACTTTACTTTGGGCAGTGGTTTCATTGGTAGACTTTCCATGCTGTTGCTCTTCCCTAGCTGTATATACGTGTTATTAGACTACCTTACTTTGGGCAGTGGTTTCATTGGTAGACTTTCCATGCTGTTGCTCATCCCTAGCTGTATATACGTGTTATTAGACTACCTTCCAGAATTGGTACGTGAAACATACTTTGTTAGGTATAACGCTTAAAGATATTGTTTTATGATTGTGAACGTTTTAAAAACCTGGTTACAGAACTCCTTAGTCTCCCATATTCAGATTTCATGTCATTTATCTTTTGCTCTTATTGTCAAAAGGCATTTTACAAGACTTAAATCTTCAGTGATTCCAAGCTTCTAGACGTAGTCCAATACGGGACTTGTGTTTATTTGCTTTTTCTTCTTTTAAACTTTTAAGTGGATTGTTTATCCAATAATATCCCCTTATAGTAACTTTCATTTACTATTTGCATCAGTTATGAGATGTTCTAAAATCTTTGTCCTCGATGATTCACTTGTTTTGTTTGGAAAGACTTTACTTATATTAAGCCTTCCTACCTAGAATATTAAGTATCCATTGTTGTATTACCCTTTTTGAATTATCTTGGTTCTTTTTTAAAGGGCCATTTGCTGTTATCTCTTGAATAGCAAACCTTTTTAGGGATCTATAAAAAAAGTTGCTAAAACCTTAAGGTGCTGCCAGCTATTTGAAGCTTTCTCCACTTGTGATAACAAATTGATTTGTTTTGTCTTGTTTAGCATAATGTTCCTCAACAGATAAAAAGTGAATATATGTAAGGGGTTGCAGTATTTGCCATTTCAAGAGGTAATTAGCATTCTGTTTGAAGTACCCTTTAGAGAACACTTTAAAGACTGGCATATAGAAAAACCTTAATATGTTCTTAGACATTTTATTATGTCATGTTTCTGTGTCGCCAGCTGTGAAGACTGTTATTAAATGTTTCATGTATCTCTGTGATTGTCCTGCACCCTCTGTATTGTTACTTCACGAGATAATCATTTGCAGTACAGAAGTTGAAGAGTGAAGAACTACGAACTTCTAATACAACACACTGGAAATATAACATTTTAATTGCTATTTCTTTGCAGGAGTTAAGAGCTTATTATATTTTAGTTCTTAAGCCAGTTAAAGTAGAGTATAGTAACTAGCAAACAGGAATAAGATGCCACAATGGAACAAAAAATAAAAATTAATAGACGAAAATATTATTCACCGAGATCCTCGAGGGTACGCTTCTGCCGAAGTTATAAGCGCAATTGAAGAAGGTTTAGGCTCAGGAAGCCGTGGAATGCATACAACCAATAGTAGACGAATGGTTATGTTGTACCTTTGCTTCTTACAACATTACTAGTGAAGGGTTAAGTATGGGTTTTTACACCTACAAAGGTGTAGAATAGAAGTACATACCTGCACGTACGAATGTTGTAATAGTAAGAATCAGGCAATTTCCCCACGAAGTGCCACTGAATGCGTAACTAGTTCGCTAAAAAACGATGGTAAAGTACTAAACATGATAAGAGAAACTTACCTTATCACAAATGATTTTAATGACACGAAGAGGATTTGGGGGCCCGGCATGGCCAAGCGTATTAAGGCGTTCGACTCCTAATCTGAGGGTCACGGGTTCGCAACCCGTCGCGCCAAATATGCTCACCCTTTCAGCCGTGGGGGCGTTATAATGTGACGGTCAAATCCCACTATTTGTTGGTAAAAGAGTAGCCCAAGAGTTGGCGGTGGGTGGTGAGGACTAGCTGCCTTCCTCTAGTCTTACACCACTAAATTAGGGACGGACAGCCCTCGAGTAGCTTTTTGCGAAATTCAAAACCAAACCAATTTCCCTAACAGTATTTAAAATACGTAGAATATATATGAATATGTATATATCTTTAAACTTAATGCTTATCTGACAATAGCTACATTTTAGCAGAACTTATGTACATTTTTATTGTGTATGTAATTATGGCTGAAACTAATATGTTAGTATTATTACCAACCAAGTGTATATATCACAAGTGGCTCCACCAAAAGGTAATCACTGGTACCTGTTGATAACAATATCGCTGTCAATTGGCGTTTCGGATGGGTTGCCTTGTAATGTTGTGTATACAGTAAATTTAAATGAGTTTAAGAGAAATCTTGATAACTATATGAAAGTTAAATAATGAATTTAAGATTATATTTTATTTAATAGTTTTAGGCAAGTTTATAGGTTTAGATAGTCAAGATGGATCAGTACGTCCCTTGTTATCCTTAAACATTGTGGTATATTAGAGACATGATATGACGGTTTATTGTGCTATTGCATGATAAAGAGTAGTCCAAGAGTTCGTGGAAGGTGATATTAACTAGCTGCCTCATTTGTAGTCTATAACTTCAAAATGAGGGACGGTTAAACATCTGCAAATAAATAAGAATATGGGTAGCGCTAATCGCTCTAATCACGTTGTTTAGTTACCTTGATGATGTAATACTTGTCTGGAACACGACTGAAACAAATTCAGTCTGAAAAGTGTCTCAACATAGCCAATCTTACCGAAGACTCTCTCTTAAACAGTTACAAGAACTTTAAATTAAACTCTTGAGTAAAGGCGACTGATCTTTGTGGCAGAAAGCTACATTTTTGCCGTACTTGTTTTTACGACATAAATGGATGAATAAAGAAAGTAGGAATTTAAAACCTGCAAATAGGGATCATAAAAAATCTAAGAAAGCCGAATTAGAGATACTGTGTACATTATTTACTCAAACTACAAACCCTTTAGCTTTACAATGTTACCTGTAATTACTTTTGTAAGAATGAACATACGACTTGTGTGTCGAGAAACCCACTTGTTGAGAATTTTATATTCAAAAGGGGTTTTTGCATAAAAAATAAGCCTTGTGTCTTTATTCTTATGTCCACTACTTGCAGATTTTTGTAATGTCCAATTTATTTTATCTTGTTTTATGTCTAATTTAAATGAGCAAAGGATTACTAGATATTGTAGCTAACTTTGTACATTGTGGTGATAATGAACAGAGCTAGTACCTAGCTGATACGGTTTGTGATGATTTATCGTAGCTGTTTAGCATCTGATCGCATCAGTTTGAGATGCAATATGTTAAGCTGCAGATGGGGATTTGTTTGAGAATATAGTGAGCATTTATATTTTATGTGTAATACAATTCTCTATATGTTGCCCCCCAGTGGCTCAGCGGTATGTCTGCGGACTTACACGCTAAATTCCGGGTTTCAATACCCGTGGTGGGCAGAGCACAGATAGCCCATTGTGTAGCTTTGTACTTAATTCAAAACAACATCAAAAAAACAACTCTATATGTAATACATATCAAAGGGAATGTATATTCAAGACTAAAACACAACCTCCACTAAGCGTGTATAACACTCTTTACTGCTACAATAACAGTCTTTTCGAACAAAACATGTAGGTCCTAAACACTGCTTTCAATAAATATTCGTGTCTTTTTAAAGTAATTATTCTACAAACGTGTGTAATACAATTTAATATCGTGTGTATTTATTTATTTACTGTTTACTTCTTCACTTCATATATTAAAATATAGGGGTTGGTTTTCTAAAGACACTGATTGCATTGAGTGTCTTTATGTTGCAGTCATCTCAGTATATTCATCTGCTATGGTCTGGAAAATCTTGTTTTACCTTATATACTCAAGCTTTTTAAAGGAACACTATGTATTTGTAAGAAAGCTAACTTGAAGGGATAACGATATAATTGTTTACTCTATAATTATAATGGTTTTAGTTTATATAAAATACAAAATAAACAAATGAATATTTTAATACTCCTACGGCTTCCAAAGCACCTTATTTATTATTCTAGAAAGGTTTGGCTACAACATACCAAACGATTTTTGTCGGGGGCTGACAAGGGAATAATAATAATAAGACGAAAAAGAATTATAAACGGGCTGTTTTGAACTTATTTTCGTTTTCTGCGTTTCTATGTGCATACAGCCTTAGCAGTCAATACTTGAGATTTTAAAGTGTTGTTTAAATGGGATATTTACCGTTTAAGGTGATTGTTGTCGTGACGTTTATTCGGGTTTATTCAATTCTATGCGATCTCTGCTATGTTGTACTGTCGTGGTTCATTACAAAGTTTGTTTATTAAGATTGTGTCCACTCTTTTTATTTATAGCAGTTTTGATTTCTCAGCCAGTCCAGAAACATAGAATTATTTGGTAATGAATGTGTTCATAAATCTTCCATTACTCGGTATAGCTTATAAGGGAAAGCGGGAAAATATGAAAATATATGATATTATAAATATTGATTTCATATATAATGTCTGTTGCCAAGCTAGTTTATTACTGTCTGTCTTTATCTCTATAGCTTCCAGGGTTTGTAACATATGCTTGCATGATTCTTTTATTCTCTCTGCAGAACACACTATGTATATTATTTTTTACTATTTTGTCTGAAGAGGGATAAAGCTTATTGCAGTTTCATTTTCAAATAAATTTAAAATTTTAAATGTTTTATCATGAATACAGCTTCTTGGCGTGATAATTTTATTTTTTGTAGCAATACTTCTCGCACAGTATATAAGTGCTTTATCTACTCTAACCCTACAGCACTTGTTAGTAAGGTTTGTGTCAAGTCCAGGATATTCCCCATATAACGAACAAGTGGATAACCCATTGAGCAGGGTTTTGGATATTTAATACCTAAACTACAGAGACTGTTGTAATGGACGACTTTGGTTAACTTATCTTTTTTTATTCGTAATGGGTATGTACTACTGATATGAATTGTTCAAGTTAAAGGTGAGAATGGATATACGAACATTAACTTATTAACAAATTATCGTTACTTCTTCTCCTCTTCATGTGTCAAATCTGCGGCAGACATCGACGACCATGGCATGCCAGACTTCTCTGTTGTCAATCCTCCTTATCAACTCGATGTTCCTTATTGAGTTCTTGGTGACATAATTATTGAGGCTGTCGATATATTTAGTTCTTTGACACCCTCTGCTTTTCCTCCTTCTACTTTTCCACATAGCATCTGTTTCTCTATCTCATTCTTCCTGCAGATGTGTTCTAGAAATTCCATTTGTCTCTTTCTTATAGTTTTCATGAGGGGCCTTTTGTATCCTGTCAGTTCCATGACTTCTACATTTGTTTTTCTTTCAGTCCACGATAATTTTAGCATCCTTCTGAGGAACCACACTTCAGCAGCTTCTAATCTCTTCTCTGTATCTTTGTTCAGTGTCCAGCTCTCACAGCCATATAAGTTTGTTTTGTTTGTTTTTTTGGAATTTCGCACAAAGCTACTCGAGGGCTATCTGTGCTAGCCGTCCCTAATTTTGCAGTGTAAGACTAGAGGGAAGGCAGCTAGTCATCACCACCCACCGCCAACTATTGGGCTACTCTTTCACCAACGAATAGTGGGATTGACCGTCACATTATACACCCCCACGGCTGGGAGGGCGAGCATGTTTAGCGCGGCGCGGGCGCGAACCCGCGACCCTCGGATTACGAGTGCACGCCTTAACGCGCTCGGCCATGCCAGGCCAAACATATAAGAGAACAGACCATACATATGATTTCAAGGTGTTACTGTTCCGTATTTAAATAAAACTTCAGACAATAGAGATCGATATAGAGATCACTGGTCGATGAGAAGTAAGAAAGAGTAATCATAAAATTTCATCATAAAACCTTTTTTGTTCGGCTGTACCATTTCTGATTAAAAATAAATAAATGGAGCATTAGTCTTCGGAAAACAAGCTGTTCAGTCAGGCATAAATTTAGCATCTGATGTCGTATAAGGAAAACCTTTTGTTAGTGCTGGAAAATTATGAGCAATGTAAGGAGCTTATAATCAAGTTTGAGATAATATAAATAAGGATCTCAGGTTAAGAATATCTAAAACTAAGAAACGAAGAACATAAAAAACAGACATTTCAGACAAATAATAATGGCTCATCTACTTCATAAAAAGTCCTATCACTGTACAAAGTTTGGGCTAGACTTATTTTTTTCCACGTCATACATAAACAGTAAAGGTTAGTGGACTAAATATTATCCTTTATTTTCAGTAACCAACAAAAGAACCATTACTATTTTTTTATATCGGGATCAAGAATAGTTAGATCCTGTAAAATCATATCTTCACGCAAAAGCAAAGGTCGTCAAGTCTGAGGAAACGATATAGAAAAAGAACGAAGATGCCTGCCAAATCTTATTTCATTCTCTGTTTCATCAAGTGGACGTGCATCTGAATGACAAACTAACTCCTTTGTTTAACAACTTACTGATTCATAATAGTGAAACTAGGAGAAGTCACTTGGCATCGTCCATGTGGATAGAAGTCACAGTTTTAACGATGGGAACGACAGGATCCAATATGGATACATATGGTAGAGAAACGGTCAACATGATCGGGCAGCTCCATTCGGATATCTTTTAGTAGTTCTTGCCGAATGTAACATGTAAAATGATTAACCAGGATTCAGACATACTACAACACGTTTATATTTATGTTGTAGAAGCAAGTTCAACCTGTCAGTCGTTTTGTCACATGCTAAAGTATTTCAGAAAGAAACAGTTTAAAATCCTTTGAAATATATAAACTAAAAATTGTTTTTAGTTCCACACAGAATCTTGCAAGTATCCATTTTTAATGCTTTTTTAGTTTAAGCACCTTCTTATAGGATGTGTTGATAATAATACATTTAATGGATTCTGAAAGAAAAATTCGTACAGCATCAAGCATTACAATATCAATTTCGTAAAAATCTACATGAATTAAAGCATATTCTCGCTCGATGTTTACAGCCAGATTTTGAAGCTGAGCTGCATGCACAAACTAAAAACGTAACTTAATAGAACTGCAAAACAATTTCAAGATCAAGGAACTGATGTAGGATATGATGAATACTTTGGACGATATATGCTTTTTGCCTTTGAAATGCCCTCCCGCTAGTGTAGCGGTAAATCTACGAATTTACAATGCTAAAATAATGAGTTCGATTCCCTTCGGTGGGATCAGCAGATAGCCCAATGAGCTTTGCTTTAAGAAAACACACACGCCTTTGAAATACACCAGACACACCTGAAACAGAGGAAGTTACGAATTAAAACACATTTTGTTAATGCCACATCCAACATTATAAATATACATTTTGTTAATGCCACACCCAACATTATAAATCTGCATTTTGTTAATGCCACTCTCAACATTATAAAACTGACTGAATATATTCATGTTACTCTGTTTTAATGGTGGCTTAGAAACATGTTATAGCTATCCGTCAGGTGTCGAACTATAAGTTTAACCCTTCTGAGAATTATTACGCCATCGTCTTTGATGAGTTCGTTCCCCTTCCTGTACACACACATACAGCGCCCTCTAGTAACGCGTTGCAAAACACCTGGTATAACTATAAATAATTAACAAGAACAATAATGATAGTACGAATTAAACAAAATTAATTATAGTAAACATTAAAGAAATAATTATCATTGCAAAAACTTAAAATAATAATGATAGTAATAAATGATAGTGATAGTAGCACCTGATATAATATCAATGGTATAGTTAAAACTAAAAAATAATGATAATAGCAATTAAAATAATAACAAGAAGAAAATGATGAAAGAAAATAAAATAATAATTATGATATCAGCAACTAAATATAACGTAAAATAACTTTAAGGAATAACAAGGGATCTTTTGATCCAAATAGGCCGTCTGACCAATAAATATTAAAAAAATCACAAGTAATCCAAAGCTAGCCCTTATCACTGAAATATATCTCAAGCTTTCCCTTAAATTCCTTGCACCTACTACATCCGTTGGTAACACATTCCAAAGGTTAATCATTATATTACAACACCAGGTTGTCATACTTAAAAGTAATTCTACCTTTCGTAAACGTTTGAGCTATATATAAAAACGAATGCCATGGAAACTATCAATGTTTATGTCAGTTTCTAAGAGGCTTGGATGTCACCTGGAAGATACTGACCATAAGTCCAACTCTTGACTTTCCACTGCATGAGAGTCATTATAAAATTAATTCACAAATAGAAAATGAAACTATAAATACCGTGCCTTACCTATCATTTGATATAGCTTGGAAAACTAAAGATTACAAGAGCATTCTTTATTCCAGATTTCCCATAACAAGTCACACGAATGGATCACGGAAACATATTCTACATTAGACATGAAACAGTCATTAGAAATGTTTCTAGATGCCATTAGCAAAGAAAAAAGTTTCAAAATACACTCTCCCCTCTATTATTACAAGCTTTCTACTTGAGTAGTTTTAGTGGTAAACAACTACTAGAAATAGGTATGTAATGCTTTCAGTACTTAGCACAAACTACTGATTTTTCATGTGTGTACTTTTCTTAAATTATCATATAATGAAAAAACAACAGTGTTGTACTAGATAAACTATATTTGTACCTTTCGTATGAAGTTCTTCATGTACTCCTACATTTCTCTTTTCACATGTATTTTAATCTGTAAGCTGTTGGTACACTGTACAACCCTTTAGCTCAGCTTATCACTAAATCTCATTTTAACTCCCAAGAATATACAACTTTATATACTTACATCCAACATTCACTTGTTCAACAATGATGACTTTTAGGCACCTACTGCAATACATTGGTTGCAGACACTAAGGATTAGGTACGCCTTTGTAACTTAGAGTTGTTCACAAACAGCACTAACTCATTACTGTCATTGTTGTAACACAACAACATGTACAGCCATCTATTAAATCATGATTAATATTATAAAGTTTTATGCATATTTCTTTCTGTTAAAGTATGGTGTTCTTATGTGGTCTAAAAATCACTTCCCTAAATACAAAAAAATGGATAATCCATGAATAAACTATTTTGGGAATAACTGGTCTAGAAATTGTAACTTTAATAAAACATAGAAAAACATCTCTGTGGTTGATATTATACTGAAATTTGTGTTTGTTATTTTTATAATCATACTGTTATTGTGCAGTCTATGATCCCTGCCTCCCCCCTTCCCCCCAAAAAAAGAAAAGCAAATGTAATTTAAGTGGTTCATGAACAAAATAGTATGGGAACCACTTGTCTAGAAATTGCAACTGAGTACAAAAAACTACAGTAAAGTTTCAGAAAACACTATGAATTAAAATATTTTCTAATAGTACATCATATAAGTATTTAGTTTATGTTATTTATATATTACATATAGTAGGGAAGGGGAAGTTACATTTTATGTGTTTGAACCAAAGCAAAAGGTAACCAACCACTACCAACATACTGGTATTATAAAGTTATGTCTCAGGGTCACCTAACAGATGGTAATCGCAACCCTCAAGTATTTGGAGGAGCATGGAAGAAATAATTTGATGCATTGGATTGAAATTGAAATTAACTTCTCAAACATACTGATATGATAATCTCTTTTATAAAAATAAAATTGAACTGTTATTGGAGTGTAGCTGACTGATATTTATATATGCTATCAAAAATAATAGAAAATCATTGTTATGCTTTTATTTTCCTCAAAAATATATTTTTTGTATCACTGATATAATTTGCTTTGCAAATTAGTTTACAAAATATAAAAAGATTTTGTACTTTAGGATTGCAGTCCATGAAAAATAATTTCAGTTAAAGTATGCATTTTTTTTATTAACATTAATAAAGAAATAATAACATTAATAAAGTCTATAGAAGTAAGAGAGGTTTCATAACTGGTAAATGTACATTTTGTGTAATTTATTTCATACTATGTGTTAGAATTTCTTGATGTGGTGTTCTCAGATGTACTGATTTCCTCTATGAGTATTCCATTAAGAGCCACAGAATAAAAGAATGGTCAACGAAATATGTTTTGTGAGAGTAAATCTTAATTTTATCTTTGATTAAATTGTAAAAAAGAAAATCATTATACACAATGAAAACAATCTTTACTTACTTTACTAACAATCCAATTAGACCATATTGACTTAGTATAAAACAACTCTGTGAAGAATTGTTTGTTGATCTCTGAAGAAAGATCTCTTCCAAACTTGGTAAACATAGCATTATGTATATGAAATAATACCAATATCCTTCTTGAGATGCACTACTTAAGTCACTGCTGGTTATTACTATTCAAAATTGTTGTAAGTTGTATCCTCTAAGTGTCAGTTGACATGTTAAGACTGTTGGTTATTTTCACATAATATGTTCAATCTTACAGAATTGTTCCCCCATCAGAAGACACTCAATCTCATAAGTAAATTACCCAGAACAACAAGTAATGTAGTAAAAGGTAGTTAACTAGTTCCATAACCAATGCTCTAGAATTAGCACAACACTCCTTTGTTTTCCAGATTATGGTTCAGTCATTTGCACACAATATGTACTGATTAAGTGGATGTTTTGTTCAAGAAAGTAATTTTTGAAATATTAAAATGAATGGTATTGCTTGTAAAGCAGCTACTGATTTTAAATTGGACTGTGGTTGAAACACACAAATGACAAACATTTCAACATTCAGTGCAGCTTCGAGTGAAAGAAGCAAAAACACATTTCGAGATATATTTTTTTACAATTTTGTTTTTCCTATAACTGCATACTGGCTGATTGCATCACAAGCTGTGGTGACACATTAATTTGTCTGTATGGCTAATCATGCCTCATCTATATTTGAGTTACAAGAGAAATGAAGTAGCAACTCAGTTACATCAGTAAAGTTACAAATGGTTAAATTCTGTTACAGCACTAGCAGTGATTGTCTCAGATGTAGTTTTGAATGGTTTGTCTGTTCCCATGATAAGAAGGTAACAAAAGCTACTTAATTTTGTGTTAAAATAATAAATGTATTGAACTGCTATAAGAATGGAATACCTGCCTCATCATAGTTTGTGATATGTGCTACTGCACTAGTGTCTTAAAGCATTCTTTACATTCTTACACATAATGATAGAATACCAGATATGAACAACAAAACATTCATAGTTATTGAGTAGTTTTAGTCGTGACATAAATTTCTGAAACAGATTTACAGTATAAAGACATGCATTTTGAGTGCATGAAAACTGTGAAGTTTAAACATGTTTATATTTTTTTACTATTACTGGTACACAAAACTTAGATGGGACATCAATTATAAAACAAACTTCCATTTGTGTAAGTAATTTTATTCAATAACCTTTATCTTCTTAATTTTCAGACATTAAAAAGTGTAAAATTATGATCAATAAGTGGTACAATTATTTTCAGTAAACATGAAAGTTTCAAATTCTTTGTAACTAGTATTTCATTAAACTGCTAAAAATATCACCTAATAGAATCACATCATAACAACAAAGTTAAACTAGCGAGCTGGGGTAAAGTGTAATCAGGTCATTGCATTTTATAGGCCGTAATATCTACTATTCATTTGTGTGTTTATATGTGCCTGTGAAGCAACTCAATATGTCAGAGTAAAATAACTGTAATATGGAGGACTATGAAATAATTAAATAGGATGTTCTAAAAGAGAAAATTTTGTGTTTTGTGAGCTGTCTTTACTCATTGCCAGGAACAATCTGTCATGAGGAATTTTTTTTAAAATACGGAAGGAGATCAGACAGCTCCTTAACTTCAACTGGATAATTCAGGAGTAAGATAATCAGGAAGTACACAGGAAACAAAAGGAGTAAATTTATGCAGAAAAGCACTTCAAAGTGAATCATTATTAAAAGCTACACATCCATACCTTGACATCAACAGATGAAGATTAAAACAAACTATGACGTGTGACTTATCTTAAATATCTAACTCCATGCTGCTTAAATTCACATAAAGAGTCTAAAATCATTTGAATCAGCACCACTGTTTCATGTGTACTGCATGATTTGTGTATTTAGGAAATTTAGAAACAAGAAACACTAATACAGAACAAAACTGTTATATTTTGTACACAGCTTCCACAGTAACACACCGAGCATATTCATCTCTTTCTCACAATGGTTTTCTTTTACATAACTCTGGTTAATTTACTATTTTAAAACTTAAATTTACCACAACTTGGGTTTAAACCATTTAGAAGGTACAGCACAGTTGAATGAGTTTGAAGTTAAATTCAGGTGAGTACCAAACAATTATGTGGATCTACTAAGAATAATAATAAAAAAGGTTAAAAATAGCATAGGTGTTTTGTAGGAAATTATGATTCCTTGTTTGTATTTAATGGCTCAATCTAAGACTACCAAGTACATGGAAGTAGTGATAGTATCATGTAAAACCAAGTTCCCAAAATGCATAGGACAGGTTTACTCAAGAAACAAGGAGATTGGTTCTTATCAAATAAGTTAATCAAATCATTCTTCTGTATATTTGTCAACAAGATTTGACAAAACTGGTAAGAATGAACTCCTCTAAGACAGACTACTTACCTATACTGGAGAGAAAAAACAAAACAACTGTAGCAAAGCGATCTTAATGGTCTTGTAGATAAAGTATTGCAGCAAGAAGACTAAACAACTAAAAAATTAAATTTCTTTTTCTTTTACTTACTAAAGCTGCTAGAAAACATATGTCTGCATATTACACCACCATCCATAACCTTCACTGTAATCTCAGCATAGCTATTTGTAGTGACATTCTGGTTGATTCTAAAGGTATTAATTTACATGGGCAAAGGTGAACCAGTGGTAGGTATTCCAGACGTTGGAGCTTAAATTCCATGTTCAAATCCCATAACCAGAAAAAATATAAAAATCAGACCCTTCAATTTGGTGCTGTGAGTGCATGATGAGTGATGCAAGTCAAATCCCACTATTTTATAGATGATAAATTATATTATAGTTATAGGTGATTCCTTGACAAGTCATGTAGATATTCTGTAGGTTAAAAGGATAGAAAATATCAGTTTATACTACCCAGAGGCACAGGTGAAGGATACGACTAATGTAGCAGGATACATATTATAAAGGAGGCTGGCAGAGATGTAGTTTTGAATTTTTTGAAACTGACAGAAGGGTTGTTCCTAGGGTGGAAGAGTTGTCATATAAGGAGAGGTTCTTGAAAAACGAAGTGTTAGGGAGGATTTCATTGAGGTATTTAAGATTGTAAAGAGAACTGATAGTATTGATGCTTCATCTTTATTCATACTTAACAGTGAGAATGGTAGAATTAGTATAAATTTTAGCTGTGTAGGTGTCACTTTCAGCTATGGCAGTTTTAGTTTTCTAAGATAGTAGCTAGTCTGTGGAATGGATTGCCTTCTGATATTGTAGAGACAGTAAATTTAAGCAATTTTAAGAAAAAGCTTGATACGTATTTGAATGATAAGGTCTGAATGCAAGTTTTTTTTTAATTATTCATTTATAGATTTAGTGTAAAAGATGGAACAGCCTAGATGGTTCAACAGGTCCCAAAGTGTTATGTCATTGCTTATGTATCAGTAGTAACCTCTACCCATGCTACACAATCTGACAAAGTTCTAGATACCCTTTCCCCAACAATATGGTGTATATCAACCTCTTATCAGGAAAACATAGTATCCTCTTGACTAATGATACAACATAAAGCAACATGTTGCAGGGCAACATATACGTTGTTTAAAATTCTCTATTGCTGTTGGTTTGTGTTTTATTTAGTCTGCAACACCAAGTTTATTGGATGCCTTTGTTTCTATCAATTCAATGGCTAAAAATAACTTTAAATGGTTTTAAAGTTTTCTTTTTGTGTTTTCAAATAGTAACTGTTTCTGGTTCCAGTGAATCTGGCTTGACCAAAGTAGAGCATTATGAGAGCTAACCATTTGATATATTGCTGGTTCTTAGTTGTCAAGCCAATTCAAACTGACACCCTAGTTTTAGTTTTAAGATTTGCTTGCTGGTCACTGACAAAGAGTAGACGTCAGCTATCACCATCATATCAATCTTTTATAAAGCCACTTCCATACTGGTGGAAGTATTGTCATGTTGAAATATATGTAGTGTGTATTAATGCTGTAGACATATTCCAAGTTGTTTGGTGTGCAATAATTAGTAATTTATTTCACGTATCATAACTGTGACTTCACATTCATACATTAATGTGGCTAGGAACTGAGTCTCCCAACTCCGTACTAAACATATTTTAGGTAATTTATTAGGTTTTTATGGACTAATTTGACTACTTATCCAAGAAGATGTAAGTGAAGTGTTTCCTTCTAATATTATTTAATGAAAAATTAGAGAATTAATAAAGCACTTTGTTGCATTTATCTAGTATATTATTTTCTCTGGAGTGAAAGTAATATAACCATTCATGTGCCTTGGGCATCACATGCGATACTCTTATGAAACTCTCCTCTAATTTTATACAATGAAGCAAAACAACAAATTCATATTGTTGTGCTCATCTATATCAGTTACATATAAAAACAAATTTAGATGTGTATAACACGATACTCTGATAAGATTTCTTGATTTAAAATTGATAATAAAATCCATATATTTCTGGTTTCCCCACTTTGTCTTACCAAAAGTTGAATGTCTCAATAGAATCTCAGCTTTCATCATTATATCCTTCATTTATTTAAATTTAGAATACCACTTTAAAATTTTAACAGTAGAATATTTTACAATTGGAAGGTCTAGTCCTATCTATCTTACCAGTGATGAAGCCAGTAATGTAAGGATTTTATTCTTCATGTAAATTCAAGTAAGATGACTTAGTTATCATCAGTTAATCAAGTGATGTCCATTTTCATCCTTATCTTGTTTAGCTTATTTTAATGAAGTTCAGTAACTAGCCCTACATAGGTTATCATTGAGTGAAAAATTGTTTGTTTACATTGTTTATAAGGTGATTTATATGGTTTACAAATTTTGCATATAATAATAATAAAATAGGTAATCAAAGATCAAGAAAAACTGTTTTTGGTATTAAATGATGATAAAAAGTATATATTTACTGTCAGATAGTCACTATACCTGTTGAAGGAAGATTATGATGATGAATGAAAATAAAAAATACTTGGTTTCGGCCATTTCCTGGGTTTCAACTTTAGGTTATTCAGTATAATTGAAAATTAGTATATGTTGAATGACCATACTTGGTAGCTCTTCATATCTAGCTTTTGATAACCTGCATAAAAGAAAATACAAATAACTTCTGTCCTGCTTTAACCCTTACATAGTACCATCATCAAATGATACTGCTGTCTACAACATTCCTGCTGTTTAAGGGTTAAAACAAGCATCTGTGCCATATCTTCACAGAGAATGCTAGTGCACTCTTTTATATGAATATCCATGATTTTAATGTTAATTTGAAACAGTCCTTTTCAGGGCCATGCAGTTGTAAAACAGTCACATGAAAAGTAAACCATAAAATCAGTTTGTGCATTACAGTACAGTTATTGATGCATATATAGTTATTGTATTTTGTCCATGAATCAATCATTTCCAAAATTATGTAGTCAGTTTGAATAGGTAGTGTTTGAGTTTTTTAAGAAAAATAAACTTTTGCACAAATTATTGAAATATATTGTACATACTGAATATTATGTGAAACATATTTTAACAAATTAAGAATACAAAACAAATTCACAGAAAGTATTTAACATTTGAGATAGCTGATCTATTTTCAACATCAGATTTGTTAAAGATATAAATGAGGATATGTGTTCTCTAAATGCAAGGGTTATAATTTAGTAGCTACAGTTGTTTTTTATTACACATTGGACTATCTGTGCTCTGGCTGTTATGTAGCTGTCTGTACTTTGTGAAATTTGAGTATTGTATTCCTTCAGTATAGCTGAGCGATTGGAGGTTAAAGATTAGTAGAGATGCACATGTAAGAATATTGTTTCTTTTTGTTCAATTTCACTCAAAGATACATTGAAGCTTTCTGCACGAGCTGTTAAACTGAAGGTAATGCAGTTATTCAAAACCATTCCTGCCAACTATTGGGCAACTCTTGTCAAATAAAATACATAATGTTTTGGGGCAACATGTGACCTCTTGACCTATTATGGCTGTTCCATCCTCTAAACTATTAGTATATAAATTAAAAAAAAAAAATCTTAAAGTAAGCCATAATCATTCATGTACTTATCAAGTTGTCTCTGAACTCTCTTAAATTAACTTAAATTGACTGTCTTCACAGCATCTAATGGCAAACCAATCCAAAAGCCAACAAACTTGTTAGAAAAATAAAACTGTTTTAGCTAAAGATTACTCCAACCGTGCCAAAATTATGTCCCTTAGCCCTACCATTCTCACTATTGAATATCAAAAAAGATAATGTATCAACACTATCAAATCCTTTTGCAATCTTAAACACCTGAATAAGATCTCCTTTAACTTCTTTTTCTTCAAAACAAAACAATTTGTGAGATTTCAATCTGTCCTCATATGACAACTCCTCCATCTCAGACACTATTCTAGTAACTCTTCCCAACAATTCAATATTTTTTATGGTAAGGACCCCAACATTAAATACAATATTCCAAATGTGATCTAGTTACTGATCTATTCAAGAAAATTATAACCTCTTTAGATTTGTATTCACTATTTTTGTAGGTACAAACTAATATCCTACTTGCCTTACCACTAACTTCAATAGCTTTAGCAACTGACTGACTGTAACTTTCTTTCATGATACTATTAATGTTGTTCTTACCCAAATTATTCATATAATTTAAAATTGTGATAACCTACATCCATTATCTTTTACTGATTATAATAGAAACCCATCTGCCAACTCAATAAAATGATCTAAATTATTTTATATAGCAACACCCTTTTCACAGCTAGTAACACCCAAAACCTTAATATCATCTGCAAATTTAATAAATTTATTGACCATTCCATTATCTGAATCATTGGCATGAACTATAAAGAGCAAAGGTACTAACACTGAGCCCCAAGGTATCCCATGTGACACTAATGCAGTATGAATGAACTCTGTTTGTAACAACCCTCTGCTTGACAGCATACAGCTTCTCTTCTGTCCAATTAGTTAACATGCCCTCCACAAAGATTTTCTTAAAAAAACATTTGTGCACCACCTTGTCAAATGCTTTCTGAAAATCCAGATACATCAGATTCATACTCTTACCTTCTTCCACAGGAGTATAAACCTATTCACATCATATCAAAAGATTTGTAAGGCAAAAATTTTCCTTAATGAAACCATGTTGACTATCCAATAAAATTCTAAATTTTCTTAAATGACTTGCAAACATCTTTTAATATACTTTCCAGAACTTTACCTGTAACTGTTGTAAGAAATTACTATAATTACTGGTGCAACTTGTATCACTTCCTCTGAAAAAAGTAATAATATCAGCTAACTTTCAATCCTCTGGTATCTGCCCACTATTCAAATACTGACCAAAAAAAAGGCTTGCATATCCAATCTTCAGCTTCCTTCAAAACACCTGGGGAAATATTACCTAGCCCAAGACCCTTATTGTTCTTTAAACTTCCCAATTTTTTTTTAACTAGCTCAAAATTTAATTAATGCAGTCATCTTGTTTCCATCCAATGTGATTAAAAAATCTCATTATTTCACAAGTACATAAATAGGTTCATACTTCATTATTAACATTTGATTAATGACTATTTTCATTTTATTTATGCCTATAGTATAAAGATATATATATGATTTTTGAATAAATGGACATTAATATGATTACATTTATCATGCCTTGATGTGGATGTCACACAGCATCAAGTTTCCAGATAACCCAGTAAATCACGGACATTTTGTTAACATTGTTATAATAAGAAGGTAATGTGAAGCAGTTTCTACTCTTAGTGTGTGGTGTATATTTTAAGTCTTATGGGGATTAAACTATTTCACTGTACACTGAAAAAATGTGTATGAAACTTGATAGTAATTTCACTGCAGCCAATACACACTTTATTACATGTATTATTATACCTTATATAGTGAAGCTTCTGGTCATTGGTAACACATTCCTCAACCACAAAGTCCTGAATTTAGTACTCTATTATTTGATATTGGCAGTTTTCCCATCATAAAAATTACCCACTAATGTAATGTATAAAATTTTGAAGGGACAAAAAGGAGCTCATAAGCCTATCTAGAATGTTCCTTCAGGCTCTCAATTACAACCACCCTCTACTACTCATCCATTCATCAAATCTTTTTTCCACTACCCTTGAAGGCAGCTCATTTCAAGTGCCAACCACACTGTTTCAAAATTAATACTGTCTGAACAGGAGTCAACTCCTGTGCTACCAAAATTTGAACTTATTACTCCTTGTCCTATTGTTTGTACTTCTAAACACAAAAAAGTTTAATAGATCTATATTATTAATACTTTTAATAATCTTAAACATCTCAATCAAATCCCTTCTAATCTTTCTCCTATCCAGAGAAAACAAGTTTAGAAATTTGATTCTCTCCTTATAGGACAATTCCACTATCTTAGGTATCCTCGTAACTCTTCTCTGAACCTTTTCCAACAATTCAATGTTCTTCTTACAGAAGGGTGCCTGAAACTGTACACAGCACTCTAAATGAAGCATTACAAGTGGTTTCTACAAGGAAACAATATCTCTTTGCTTGTATTTAATATTTCTATAGATGCTACCCAAAATCCTATTAGCCCTACTGCTAGCTGCAATACATCATTTAGATGACTTGTGTGATTTTTCAGTCACAACATCAACCAAAGTATTTAGTAAATTCCCTCTAAACGTCTGATAATAATTTGAATTATAAAAACCTACAATGCATTACCTCACATATTAGATAGTTAAATATCAACTGTCATATACAAGACCAATGAATCAAATAATCTAAACCTCCCTTCATGTCTGCAACATCTATGATACAATAGCCACCACAAAAATATTAACGTCATTGTAATCTTCATTGTTTTGTTGGTCATTCCAGAGTCAATATCATTAATACAGATCACAAACACCTGAGGACCTAACACAGTGTCCTGAGGCACATGACTTGTAACACGATCCAGTCAGACCTAAATCCATTTATTATTACTCTCAGCTTTCTATCCTCTAGCCAGTTTTCTATATAATTTTACAACATTCCCCCTACACCCACAGATATAATTTTTGTAACAAGTCCTTTGTGAAGCATCTTATCAACTGCTTTCTGAAGATCAAGTTAAACCAAGTCTGCAGTATTTCCTTCATCAGCTCTTGCGGTAACATTATCAAAGTCAAATTTGTTAAACAAAACATTCCCTTAGTTAAATCATGTAGACTCTGAAACCGAATCAAACAGTTTTAAGTGAATTTGTAATGCATCTTTAATCACACTCTACAAAACCTTTGGTGTAACACCAACTGGCTTATAATTAAATGAACATAATAATAAACCTACTGAACATATTTCATTTTTTATATATGTTAATATATCCATTAGGCTTTGCTCGAGATTACCTTTTTTTCTGCAATGAGTATGCAAGAACACAAGAGACTTTTATATCCCGCTAAGTAAATTTTATTCTTACTACGTAAAATATGTTCAACATATATTGATGGAGTTAAGAACAAATAACATTTTTGTTGAAAACTTCAATAATTAAAAAGATCATTTTAAAAGTTGTACAATTTAATACCCTTTTATTATTTCTTTATAACTTGTAAGAATCATAAGTAGTCTTAGCTGACAGTTTCTTATAAAATATAGTCTGTAAAACTAAAATCATAATTTATTAAATCTAAATAAATTTATATTTAAAATTCAGGTTCATGATAAACATTTTTTTAAAAATTTGACTAAATTTAAAAGTGAACAAATTATGCACAGGTAAAGATTCATAAATTGTTCATACAATCAATAGTATTGACTTCCCCTGATGAGTGTGGAGCAGGAGAATTTAAAGACTCGGGACTTGCTCTTTTTGGAATCTTTGGATAAGAAACACAAGGTTCATCATTTATAACAAACCTTCTATGTTGCTTTGGTCTGTGTCGAGATGATGATGTAGAAATAGCAACATTCAAAAAGTCACCATCAACTGCACAATTTTCTCCCACCAGTTTTTGTTTGTTTGATACAGTTACATGATTTTTCTCATCAGTATCATTATAATCAATTTCAATTTCATTACAGTTACCAGAAGACACTTGGTGCATTGATGCTGACCAATCATCTTGAATAGATTTTCCTACACTGTGAGCATGTAAAAGCTCTCTTATTTTTTCTTTCTTTCCATTTAAGAGAACAACAAATTTTGCAAACAACTCCTCTTCTATCTGAGACTTAGATGCAACTGCTTTTTCTAATTGTACAAGTGCTTCTTTTCTCTCTTTTCTGAGATGAAGCTGTGCTTCCTGTAGGCTGTTTATTACTTTGTGATTACTCATCATTTCTTCTGCAACAGATGTCAACAAGGAAGAAACTGCTCTCTTGTTTTCTGTAAGTGGTATACATCCCAAAGTGATTTTGATTTTATCTTGCTGTAAGAACTTTTTCCATGTGAGTATGGGAGAAGGTTTCACATTTAATGAATAAACAAACTGGTAATCACCATACTTGTTGAAGGTAAATGCACTGTCAGCATATACCTTAATATCTTCATATGACATCTTCATATCTTTTGCAATGGAACTTATGATTTTATTAGTAACCCATCCTTTGAAAACAGTTACACTGTCCGTTAAAGTCAACTCATATCCTTCTGGGCACTTCGTTGTCCAGAGAAAGTAGTCACAAACAGATTTTTCTTTCTCAAAATCTATTTCTATTTTTTGTAGAAATGATGTACACATTTTAATAAAATTCTACTTGTTCTAAGTTCTAGACACTGATGAAATTACTGGAAGTCGTAAGCTTAACAACAAACTTATTGTAATTTCGTTAAGCCTAAAAATTTAACCCATAGAATTAAAATAGCATTATTCATTTATTTTAACGATAGGGGAAAATAAAAAGTTTATCAGTTAAGCCTATCACACTATCAGTATCACTTTACAATTTATAACTGTGTAAGTTTAACTTTTAAGAGTTTTGTTTTTCAAATAATCCCATCCTTAAGCCTTTACACAAACCTACGTATCTGGCATACTGTTTGTTTACTTTCTCTTATTAAACCTTAAAGCTGTAAAAACACACTTTAAAAAAGAATAATATGCAAAAATATCCTTCTTTCAATACATTGTTCGTGTTTAGAAAGTTCCCAGAATTTGCTGAGAGTCTTCTACGGAAAAAAACGCAGCAGTTCGTAATTACATTTCATCAAAATACGAACAGCCATCAACGTACAGAGTACTTCAACGGACAGTCAATTACCTGGAAAATGTATCATACAAAATATAATTACTTCCAGTATGCTGATGTAAAATGTATAGGTAAATGAAAAAGCTTGAAACTTAAAAATTGGTGCTTTAAACATATTTAAAGAAGGCCGAGTTTCTTTATGGTATCCGTAATATAAAAATTACTTAATAAATGTGGATTTACATAAGCATGTTAGTATTAAATGATTATAGTTTATTCTCTCTACACTACTGACCAAGTATTATGTATCAACATAAATCATATTATTATCCTTCTCTAACAAGTTGATGTTGCACTGTTTAGATTTTTCACTATGATTCTAGTTTTTGTTTATATCGTACATATAATAGTATTTTCTATTGCATCTTTATGTAACTACTTTGCAAGGTGCTGATAGACCTTCACAAAATTTGATTTGTAGCTTCATTAGGTCTATGCAGGGGTACATGCAAAATATCTGTTTTGTATTTTGTTGGTTTCATCACTAATCCACCCTGGTTAGGGCGCTCGACTTGTAATCTGTTTCGCTCTAATTCAAACTAATTCGCTCGTTCCCCTCTGGCACAGCGGTAAGTCTACGGATTTACAACGCTAAAATCAAGGGTTCGATTCCTCTTAATGGACTCAGCAGATAGCCTCATGTGATTTTGCTATAAGAAAAACACACACACTAATCCGCTCGCTGAAGATAGATTTTCACCAAATTTGACACGCAGTTTCTTCAGATCCACAGCGAGATACATACAAATTTTCATTTTTGTGTCTTTTTATGGGCGTTTTTGCGTTTTGTACTACAACCTCACCTCCTGTTGATGGGTTTTCAACAAGATTGATATGAAAGTTTATTGGGTCAATAAGAAGATACATACATACAAATTTTATACTTTGTGCTTAGCAGTTTTTATAGACTTTTTTCTTTTAACAATATCTAATAAGGGAAGCAATCTTTTTATTTCCTAAGTTAACCAACCAGATGATTAGAGCGCTTGAGTTGAAACGTAAGTGTCACGGGTTCGAATCACAGTCCTACCAAACATGCTTGCCCTTTCAACCGTGGGGCATTATAATGTGATGATCACTCGATAGTATTATTCGTAAAAATAGTAGTCTAAGCGGTGGTAGTGTGTGGTGATTACTAGCTGCATTTCCTATAGTCTTTCACTACTAAATTAAGGATGACTAGCATAAATACCTTTGTGTATATTTGCCCCAAATTCTAGTCTAAGAGGTGGTAGTGTGTGATGATTACTAGCTGCATTTCCTCTAATCTTTCACGACTAAATTAGGGATGGCTAGCACAAATACCCTTTGTGTAGATTTGCCCCAAATTTAGAACAAAGAAATCTTTAAGGTAGCATTTCATTAATTATGAATTTCATGATGACGAAACACCAACTTGAAATAAAAATGGATCTCAGAAAAGCTGGTAAGGGTATTAACACTTTTAGTGATAAGGAAAAAACAACGTTTCGACCTTCCTAGGTCATCTTCAGGTTAGCAAAGAGAGTTTCAAACTGACCGTTGCCGGACACATGTCTCAGGGACGAGGGGTTGTAAGGAAACTAATACTAAGTACATCTAGGGAACCAAATAAAAACAAACGCAAAATCAAATGATCTCTACATATTCAACAACTAAAACCAAAATTAAACTAATATAAAGGAACACCGTTATACCTATATTAATTAATAACATAACGTCCAACTGCAACGCCTCCTGCCCCCCAGTGGCTCAGCAGTATGTCTGTGGACTTCCACGCTAAAATCCGGGTTTCGATACCTGTGGTGGGCAGAGCACAGATAGCCCATTGTGTAGCTTTGTGCTTTATTAACAACAGCAACAGCAACGCCTCCTATCATCTCGTACCCATTTATACTTTTGTCCCGAAGACATATGTCCAGCAACGGTCAGTTGCAAAATTTCTTTGTTAACCTGAATATGGTCTACAAAGATCGAAACGTTGTTGTGGGTTTATCAATAAAAGTGTCAATACCCATACCAGCGCTTCTGTTCATGGAATTGGTACTCAAGCTAGTATATATATATAAAACAGACAATTGGTTTAACATGTTTAACTGTTTCAAAAAAATGTGTTTAGAGTGCACTGACTGTTGTTTTGTTAAGAGCATAAATATGTTGTAATTTAGTACATTTGACGACATAACGTTTTAGTGAGAAAATTATTGGAAGTTTTTGTGACAGGTATTGGAAGATGATGTGACAGGTGGGTGTGGCAAATGGATTTTTTATTTCATTTCTGCAAATAAATAATAATGAATGCTGTAAAAATTACATTTTGCTTTAGTAATAAGTACATTACAAAAATTACTTATGTTAAAGTTTACTTCAGAGGGTTGGTAAATACATTAGAGAAGGGAAATCCTAGAGAATGCATGTAATTATTTTTTAATACGGGAGATTGAGGATTATTTGAAATATTTCCTGATCAGACTAAGAACTTAAAAGCTATATAATATATGATTTATTAGTAACGTTTTGATGGCATATTTATTCGTATAGATTGATTATTAAGTAAACAAAATAAAATTTGAATGTAACTCTTCAAAATATTGTCACATATGCAATCTAACCTACTCATTTCGAGAGTTCAATCAATTTTATTTCGTCGGTTGTCAAAATTCTTGGAAACACAAATTTTAATTAATCAACTTAATCATTATCGATTAGCTTATGTGACATAAAGTAATCGTAGCTTCTAGGTATTTAATTGATTAGATAACCTGAATCGAATTGGTCGATTTAATGCAAAGTGGACCTTAAGCAATCTTTTATATATAAATGTATGTCTGAAAATATGTTTAGTCTTACCATACACATCAAACACAAATAGTTTAATTACTACTTAGTGTATTTGTATTCATCATGGAGAGGTCCTCTCTTACTCAGTAATTATAGGCAGTAATAAAAGTTGTTCCAACAGTATTGTTGTCATATAATTATAACAGTAATTTACAATACTGGTCATACAAAGAGGACGAGAACTGGATGACTCACGATACAGCTTTCTCTGTACTTCTCCACCAACCCGTCCTTCAAGCCTCGTTGGTGAGCAGGTGCATTGTCCATCATAAGAAGAGCCTTGAGTAGCAACTGTTTTTCCGTGAGGTAATTCTTTACACTTGGGGCAAAGACTTCACAGACTCACTCCATGAAAAATTTCCTTGTTACCTATGCTTTACTCTTAGCCTTCCACATGATATTTAGTTTCCTTTTCAGAACATTATTTTATTTAAAAACACTCGGGTTCTCAGAATGGTACACAAGCAAAGGCTTAAGTTTTAAGTCCCCACTTGCATTACTACATAACAATGGAGTTAGCCTGTTCTTCATTGGCTTGTGTCCGAGCAGTGACTTCTCCTTCTTGGTGATGTAGGTCCTCTTTGCCATTTTCTTGGAAAAGTGGCCTGTCTCATCACAGTTGAACACTAGTTGGGGAATAAAACCCTCAGCGTCTTCATAGTCCTCAAATTCCCTAACAAATTTATCAGCAACGTCTTTGTTAGAACCGGCACCCTCCCTATGTCTCACCACACTATGTATGCCACAGCTCTTCCTAAATTTTTTAAATCACCCCTACTAGCGTTAAAGGCATCACTTGTATCAGCACTCGTTCCAGGAGTGTTTCTCAGGAGGTCGACATACAATTGCTTTGCTTTCTCACAAACGATGGTCTCAGAAATACTGTCACCAGCTAACCCGAATAAACAACAGTTTTTCTACCTCTTCTATTGTTTGTGATCTTTGTTTCGTTAGCATTGTCACTCCTTTTGCAACATCAGCTCCTTTGATGACATCTTTATTTTTCAATGTGGTGCAGACTGAAGACTTTGCCACACCAAACTATGTCACAAGGTCAGACACTCAAACACCACTCTCATACTTTGCTATGAGATCTTTTGCCACCTCTATTATGGCTCTAACAACTTTTCTTTTTGGTTTGCTGCTTTCATTATCCTTCTTTAACCAAATGGTGGCTTATTTAATCAGAGTATTTAGAAAATCAACAACAAAAGAAATAAAAACGAGAACGTACTATTGATTAAATGTCTTCGCTTTAATCTATTAATCCGGCGTAAATAGGTGATTACTGTGATCTTCTCACGCTGTACAAGTCGCGGGCTAGAATCCCAGTCGTATTCTGAGTTGTCCAAGAGTCGGCGATGGGATAGCTGGCTTATTTGTAATCTGGCACTCAGGGAAGACTAACGCAAATGGTCCTTGTGGAGCTTTATAGGAAATTCAGAAACCAAATAAACAAATTCTAGTCTATCATTTCAAAATAGCGCAGATAGCCTTCAAGTAGCTTTGCGGGAAATTCAAAACAACAAACATTTCAAAATTATGAGCGGCTATGCATAGAAACTTATTTGATTAAAGTGACGTATGCGGATACCCATATCGCGCAATTGGTTTGTGCACGGTATCTATAAGACAGTACTTGTAGGATGTGCCGGTATTGTGAGTTCGAACCTCACCTAGGGAATGTAGGTTTTGCCACTCAAAACCGAGTTTCGATACCCGTCGTGAGCAGAGCACACACTGCTTTGCGTGAAAACTTCTGAAAGAAAGGAAACAATAAATCTTTTGTGTGTACGTGCATGTATCACAGTTTGAAAATGAAAAAAAATCTAAACTTCTCAGTTGTTTTCAAATCACAAACTAATTACAAATATGTTTATTAAAAAACACGTATGTTAATTTGTTTTTGATGCTTCTTTAAAATGTTGTCCATGTGGAGTCGTCACAAAAGCAACTTGACTGTCCTTGATCAAACTGATTCAAAGGTGAAAGTTGTGAAGATCAGGTGGCGTGCCTGAGACAGGATATAATCTGTAGTCATTGAAATTTTTAGTTTGATTCTTGTTAATTAAATGTTTTTTTTATGTATCACGACAATAATATATTATTAATCTGCGCTTACTGGAATATCTTCATCATGCGGACATACCAGATACTTAAACTTTGAAGAAAAGATAGATTATGACTCAGAATCCGATTCACACAGAATGAAATTGGATGTCTTATTCCATTTCGAGCCAGATTTAGCTATCTGGAAACTAAAGTGACACACCAACTTATAATGTATATGTAGGCCTCTTGTATCCAGGCTTATATTTAATTATAATAGTTGTAAATGTACATATTGAAAGTTATTAGTAATAAAGTGCGAAGGAAGTTGTAACAATGTAATAAAAATGCAGTAATAATTAACAGTTTTGAATTTCGCGCTAAGCTACTCCAGGGCTATGCGCTCGTCGCCTCTAATTTAGCAGTGTAAGAGGAAAGGAAGCTAGTCATCACCACCCACCGCCAACTCTTGGGCTACTCTTTTTACTAACGAATAGAGGGATTGACCGTCACATTATAACGCCCACACGGCTGAAAGGGCAAGCATGTTTGATGCGACGGGGATTCGAACCCGCGACCCTCAGAATACGATTCGAACCCACTTGGCCATGCCGGGCCACTAAATAAGAAAAAGACTTGAGATAATTTGAATTAGGTTGGTTAATAATCTCAGTGGTAGTGATACTATATTAACAATAATCTGGGTAAATGAATAACGTATTATTTATAATATTTACAGAACCATTTTTCTATAGTTTTATGATTTGAATTTTGTTAGTTTAGCACGAGTAATTAAACCATAAGTTATGATATTCTTATTTCATGCTTGAGGTCTAACAAATAGCTTAGTATATAGTATTAAATATTTGTACCGACAGTTCAATAATGTTTGATACTCAGAAAGTTTTACAATGTTAATAAAGTGTTTATTTTCTTACTAATTTATAATAATGTTTGTGAGGTTTATGCAGTTTTTAAAGGCAATCTTTGTTGATGTTCATCATTTTAATATTTTTGTATCAAACTTAATTCTTGTATTAGTTTTTGTAGTTGGAAGAGTTTCAGAAGTGAATAAACATTTAATTAAGTAGGAAGAAGAGTGTGGTGTAAAGTATACATCATTTGGTTACAATAACCATTATGATGTATTTTAACTTTATCAGTGTCTCATTTTGTGGCTTTGGATGTTTATATGTATCAAAAGTTTGTTTATATACTTCCAGGGGAACTGTAGAGGCTTAAATGGGGAAACCTAGACTCTTGCAAGTTATACTTTTTTCTTCCATTAATGATGCATTAGTAAAGACATAAATGGAATATCAGTGATCAAAAATGATGTGTGTGTTAGTTTGTTATAACTCATAAACAAATTAAACAAAAAATACTGCATTGACTGGAAATATTTCAGAGTACAAGCTACAGTGTGGAATCATGACGTGTACTCTTGGTTTTGGAGGTGATTGAAGAAATAGGACCCACAGTGGAGTGGGGATACACCATCTATCGGTCTTAATCTCCATTTGCTAGTCTCACAAAAGAAATAAAGAGTGGTAAGAGATATAGAATTAGAAATTAGGTGTAAGTGCTCTAGTCCACAACTTCCTACATGTTTTTGAGTTATAACAAACCAGAAAATTAGTTAGAGGTTTAGGTTTGCTGTTTTTAATGCAGTCCTTCCTTCTGATTTATCACATTTCACTATTTAACTTCATTAAAATGTATTTAGTTTCACTGATACATATTAATAATTGTGATAAAAATACTGACGGAAACAGGTTGTACATTCATGTTGCATAAAGTCGTTAGTGTAAAATTTTATAAAATAAAAAAGAATGAAAATAAAAGAAATTCAAATATTTGGAAAGACTTGAGACCCACTAGAGCGATTACTGTTATGATAAGATGATGCTCTTGAGAAAGTCTTTAATTTAAAAGGGTTGATGAATAAACATGAATGGTAAAACCCCTCAATTGGCCAAGTCTCATCCACTTTCACATTCGAAGCTCGATGTTTGTTTCTACATGAAGAAATCACATCAGATCGGAAATTTACTGTTTCTACTGTCTAAGATTCATAACATCGTTTGTATCGAAAAATTATTCCTCTACTATTCAGTTTCATTATCTTTAGAATCTATTCTGTCCTCTTCAGGTGTAAAGAAACTTACCAATCCTCTTACAAGGTTTTACTTGGTGTCCCTAAAAAGACACGGAGGAGATTTATCTTTTAATCTGTCCAACGTTTAAATTTGGAAAAGTTCTCTTCACTTCATTGGACCATTACTCCATATTCAGATCTTTATTACAAACGCCTTTCTTCCTATTCCCATAGCTGAGTTCTCTAGATGCTTTCTTTCCTTCATCCATTGGTGCTATATTTTATTGTTTCAAACACACATTTTCTCCTATAATTTCAGTCACGTGGTTAAAGCATTTGCTCTACATCTCCGTTGACTTGGTCTATGGTTTTATTATTACATACAAGATAACCTTCCATTTTCATACTCATGAAAAGAGTCCTCCAGTCATATCTTCATTCTTTTGATGGTGGAAACCCATTTTGGATGAGCTGACAAAATGTTCAAATCCTTACTCACTCCTACCCAATACTTTATTCTCTTCACCAAACCATTTTTCCTGTTTCCCACTGTGCTCGAGAAACTCATGTTGTGGCTAGATAATCCATTACCACTGTTTTGGTTCCCTTACTTTGAATCGTTCCAAACCCACACCTCTTCAGAAATGTTAATGTGTATTGGTTAGGATACATCATTGAACAACAATCTCATCTTCAACAAATGTACCAACACAAGCAATTCCTCCACATCAGTATGTTTGGCCTCTGTTCTGTTCATTGGACATGTTTGTATTCCTTATCACTGCTAGTGAATTGTTTGATTGTGATCCATTCTGATAATTTCGTGATATTTTACATCAATCATAGAGCAGGTATCAGATCTTTGTTTCTGTTGTAAAAAAATCAACAGTCATTATTCTGCATCTATCCAATGGATTTGGTGAATAGATTCTCCTGTATTTGAAGCGATAAACTTGAAAACAGATCACGTGTATCATGATCTGCCTTTCAAATAGCCGCTTCACTCACAAGTTTTCTGATGCGTATGTGTTCATTTGGGTAACTTCGACTTATTTCCTCTTCAATAATGAAATTTCATGAGTGGGGCAGTATAGATGGAGCTAGTAAACAATAACATCATTATCCATTAATAAGAATCACGTGAGTTTAGATTGAAGTTGCCTGAAAACTAGTGTCATGCAGATAGATACTCAAGGCAGATGATCACAAAAGATATAATATCTGTGTGAAATGGTAAGTGTCTAATGGAAACACATTTTCATGTAAGAAAATGTTAACTTTTTCCAAAACCAGATGTCTTCTGAACTAACCAGTTGGAGATAATAAAATGGGGGTTCCATTCTTCTTCTTTACATTTAACACAATAGTTTTATGATGTGTTAAAATTTTTCCTTCCTGCTTTTACTTTAACGTTTTTCATGCTATTTATTACTTTTTATTTTGTACAGTTATTAAGTAACCGTAGTTTCAAAATTCATTCCATTTAAACATGAATCTCAAATTTCACGTTACCTTTCACACCCTTTTCACCTGTGAGTATTTTTCAACACATTTTTGGATCGGTCCGAATTTTTCTTTCTTTTCGTTTCAGTTGATGCAGTCCTGATCTGTCTGCTAGTGAAGTAATTTCTTTTCTGGGGGTGATAGCAGTAATAGAAGTTCTTATACCCTTGAGTCACACTCACTTTCACATCTGTTACTGAATGTGACAAAATCAATGGAACCTGGTATCCATTCCTTAATTCATATAAGATCCTTTGTACAGTGAGTTCTTTCAATACCCAAGTGTTCTGATAGTTATCTAATCAGTGAAATACTCAACCTGTGTACACATATACTACCCATCTCAGAAAGAAAGATCATAAGTTTTTAGTCCCCAGTATCACATCGTTCTGCTTAGGTGGTAAATTAATTCTATCAAGATTAGAACAAGTTACCTATATATGTTTTCTTCCCAAGGTTTTATCCGTCACTCAGTCCACACCTGCATCTGTCCTTTTGATAACACTTTTATGGCCAGCTCAAACTTTATTTACAGTCCTTATTCTTCTTCAGAAAGTACCCCCCTCTTAGTATTTCCCCTTAAATATCATTCATTCGTCAGACTCGGTGTCAAGTTATCACCCCACTGTCACCACTGTCCGGTTAAATGGATTAATTGTGCATATAACTTATTTACTTTTTATTCCCATATATCATTTTTCCTTTGTGGTGTACGAGAGAACGTTATAACTGCCGGCTACGATCTCCTGTTGGTTATTTTGTGGTAAAACTAGCTTTAGAGAAGTACTGGACCAACCAAACAATACTAGTTGGTTACGAAACCCCTGTCATATCTTCTTCAAAAGATTGATTCCCGGGTGGTCTGATATAGAAAGGAGATAGACTAGCCTAGATGTACTGTGTTGACTAGGATATCACACATTACCATAGGAAATGTAGACCAACCATCAAATCTACAATTAAGGACGTAATCCTCTTTTTAACAACCAGTTTAGTGAAACATACTGTCAAGATAGGCGAAGACTGTATCTGGTTATGAGCGTTCTCCCACATGTGTATTCCTCTAAGTTGAGATGTCACACTCCATAGAGATGAATTTGGATACTTTTTGAAGGGTGCTCATCTAGGTAAATTATGCACTGTTTCCTCAACTAAGTCAGTGTGAGTTTAGGTAAGATATCGT
Source organism: Carcinoscorpius rotundicauda (assembly GCA_011833715.1). NCBI lineage: Eukaryota > Metazoa > Arthropoda > Merostomata > Xiphosura > Limulidae > Carcinoscorpius > Carcinoscorpius rotundicauda. The sequence goes on from CM022395.1 coordinate 93,095,056, forward strand.
AATAATTTCTTACATCGACTCACACTTCTAGTACTTCTTTACTTGGAAGCGGCTGCGACAGTAGAAGTAGTCACGTTCCTGTTGAAACCTTGAATAGGTGGAGCTAGTGTCGGCAGAAACTGAACGGTAAAGCCATCTTATGAGAAGTGGTATCTATTGGTAATACATTTTCGGTGTATGAGAACATTAAATTTTCATAAATTTACAATCAACGTACTCTAACTTTTTTAAAAAAATATAGAATTAAAGATGTAAAGTAAAGCTGAAAATCCACATTATCAAAACTGTATTCAAATTTTATGTGTGTAATCTCGTGTATATGTAAATAACTATAGATAAACGTATTTACTGGTCTTTGTGTTTGTAAGTTCAAAAGTACAATTATTTGATTTTCTTTGTACAAAATACTTACCATCATAACTTATCAGTATGTTAACCTGTAAAGGCAGATCACAGATATAATGACACATTTAAATGATATAACAGTAATATCTGATTTCATGTAATCCAAAACATCAGTTATGGAAATGATTATGTTGAAACATTTTACTCAGAAGAGATTCAAAGAGACTATATTCACATGTTCAGATTATTTATTGGCGTGAATAATTAAAATCATGTGTATGTTTTTGTAATAAGATTTTATCAAAACTGTAAGTATGCTGTATAAAAAAATTATAAAAAACAACAATTAAAGTCTGAATTCTTTAAACAGTGAACAGACAGTTTGTCTTATATATTTTCATAACAATGGTTCTTGACCAACATGAGGAATGCCTTTACCTTTGTTAATTTCAATACAAGTATGTACTGAAAATACAAAGTACTAACTAATTTACATTTTATCTTTGTATAGTTCTACTATTATTAGATAGGCTTGTTTAAAAAATTCTAACAAACAAGTTTTTAAATTTTCATGACATGTTCGGTGCCACCTGATTCATTCAATACTAAATTATTATTTAACATAAACTGATCAAGAAAACATTTCTACATTTGATGAAATATTAAATATGTTCACGTATGATGATTTAATACGATCACATTTTATACTTTTAGTATACATAGAGTTCAGAATGTTATATTAATATGATTTGCAATAACCAAATGATCATCTTGAACATAAGGTTCCAGTGGAACAGTAGCAACATTATTTGTAATTAGTATGTAGTTGGATGTCACTAAGACTTTGTCACATTTGGAATAACCAAATGAACATCTTGAACATAAGGTTTCAGTGGAACAGTAGCAACATTATTTGTAATTAGTATGTAGTTGGATGTCACTAAGACTTTGCCACATTTGGGAAAGTATGTGATGGTCATAAAAAATAACCATGTACATGGATTGTGAAGATGTGTTCAGATGAAGGACTTTTCAAGATGGAGATAGTCCTTAAACTTGGTTGAATTGAGAAACAAGGCAACATGCATCAACATTTTCAATAACTTTCACTAACACTATATTATTGCTTCACCTTCATTAACACTATATTAGTCCTGTATGGCCAGATGAGTAGTCGCTTGACTTCCAGTTTGAGGGTGACCGGTGCGAATCTCTGTCCCACCAACCATGCTTGCCCTTTCAGCCAAGTGACGGTCAATCCCACTTTCCATTACTAAAAAACTAACTGAAGAGTTGGCTGCCTTTTACTGTTAAATTAGGAGCGGCTAGCGGAGTTACTCTCGTGTAACTTTGACCAAAGTTCAAGCTACACCAAACCAACTAACACAATATCACTGGTATACTTTATTCTGTAACGGATATATTCGACTTTAATTTCGATATAGATTCGTTGAAGTGTGTGTTTACTATAAGCTATTGTAATAATACCATATTTACGATATTCACACCAATAACAGCTTCGCTTCACTCACAGTGACACCCATGCTGACGTCTCAGAAGTCACAGTGACACTTGTAGAAGGAACGTGACTGAGAGCGGAGCTAGTTTTACTATCCGACATTTTTGTGTAAATATGACGAGCGTTGTAGCGTTTATTGCATGGAGGAAAACTTTGTGTTTATAGTTTTAACTCATGATTTAGATAAGGTAAAGTGTTCGTAATTTACAATGTCTATTACGAACTCCTATTCCAACCTTGCAACAATAATCACAGACTTAGCTGCCGATACATTAGTTTTGTTCACAGAGACACAGTTATGGACATTTCAGACACAGAATACCTGTATATTTTCAGATACCTTGGGTTCAGTGCCTCATATTGAAGGTATAAAAAGTTTAGATGTCTTGTAACAGGCTGAGTGTACAATGTCAGACTCGTTCGTTTTGGTAATGTAGTCTAAAGTAAAGAACTGGTACAAAAATTGTTAAATTGGACCCAGATGTGTTCTATATAATCATCTTTACTTACTTAGCAGTATTTCATCTGTGCTGATGGGTGATATCTTTCTTTACCTAAAGACAATCAGCTTGTTTTTCAGGTTGTTCAATGACGTTTACCACATTTTTTTGTGTTATACCAATGTTGTTTGTTTTTTTGAAATTTCTCGCAAAGCTACACAAAGACTATCTGAGCTAGCCGTCCCTAATTGAGTAGTTTAAGAAACGAGGGAGGCAGCTGCTCATCATCACCCACCGTCAACTCTTGGACTACCATTTCATCAACAGTACTGGAATTGACTCATTTTATAACGCCCCCTCGACTGAAAACAGAAGCATGCTTGTTGTATACAGAGATTCGACCCGTTTTCTTCAGATTACAAGTCGAGTACCTAACCATCTGGCTCTGCCATGACGTTAGACCTGGAATCTAGATCTAATTGATCATCTGCATAACGCTTGTATTGTAACGATACGCTACACGTACATTTTAATTTACAGACCATATACTAGTAAAGTTTTTAATATGTGATTCGATCCAAATATTTACATTTCGCGTAATACAAGTACCACCTACAGACTGCTAAATATACTTACAGTTTCTGAGATGATATAATGTGTTGATGAAATATGTGTAATTAATTTGTTAAAATGACTCAAAACTTACAAAAGTTCTATCTTCATATTGGTGAACTACTGATCCTGTTTGACAATAAAGTAACAAAAATATTAGGACCAACACGGTGATTAATTTACCAGTAGTTCACATATTAACAAAAGTTTATATATTAAGGGTGTATTTCACATGCTCGTCTATATATGTAATTATAACTGTGGGCTAGGATGGAGTATTGTTTTACTTGGGTCTGTATCAAAAAATGTTTGTTTTGAAGCTATTGTGGTTCTAATGTTTATATTCGGGATGTTCTCCAATAAAACTGTGGTGCATCTTCAGATAAACATCTCTAAAATCAGTGGTTTGATTCCTCTCCATAGACACAACGTATAGCCCAATATTCATGATAATTTCATTCTCCGAAAGAAAAAACTTTAAATACGTTAAGAATATGTTTGTAATTACGTCAGTCACAACCACTGTCCGACAGCTTTTTGTGTGGATTGTTGTTCAACTTGAGAGTCAGGACTTAACTGTACGTTGCACGTGCATAACAGGAATATGAAGGTGTTACTCACGTGCAGCAGCTACATTATTCTCCATGGAGACACCAACAAAGATAACCAAAGGTCAACTCTGTATTTTTCAACCAACAGCATCACGACCAACTGATGTTATTACACTATTCAATTCTGAGTATTTAACTGAAAATAGGGTTTCTGTTTTTTTATTATTTTGTTATTAGGTCCAATACAACGGAATAAACAAAGCCGACCAGATGCATGAACTAAACTAAACTAAACTAACGTGGCAGGGGTTCAGTTTAGAGAGAGAGAAATCAGAAGAGTTCTCTCCCCAATCGGGGTGTTAAGGAACATTGTTGTTCCTCTTCTTTCCCTTTCGTGGATTGTTATTAAGATTAAATGGTGGTTTTTTGTTTTATATATATATATATATATTATAATTATTATTCTTGATTATTTGGGTCGAAAATGTCTCTTCTAAATGTTGTCTTGGATGGAGGCAAAGGCAGCAGCGGAAAGGAAGCCCGGGACCTGTCCCGAAAGTAAGAGGTTGAGCAGATGTGAACATGAATATTGTTCAAATCCAGATCAAAAATAAAACAATTCAAAAACAATTCAAACGGCACGATTCAGGATCTGGCAAAAGAGATGCCTGGGCTGGGATTTATAAATCCAATGCCTGAAGATTTTGATGTGGGGGAAACGGGAGTGCCCCGAGAAAACCCACTTTCACAGGACAGGCGCCGAAAGTTTTGCCTGTCGTGTGCCCTGTATCTGAAAAGAAAAGAAAAGAAAAAAAAAGAATTCGTGTTAGTGACGTGGATTATATTTGTTTAGATTCTTTGTTAAGTAGAATGTGATTCTTGAAATATGTTGTACGGTGAAATGTATTTTGTTGGTGCACTTGATAATTTGTGTAGTGATGCCGTTAGTTTGTTTCTTTTTTCTGCAGTTAGATAATATTTGAGAGAGAGTTCTGTTATTCTATCTCTTATCGTTGGTAAATTACTAATTTGGTGTAGATAGTTTGTTGGCGTAAATGACGGTAGGCCAAATGCGGATTTTAATATTCTGTTTTGCTGTACTTGGATTTTCTGGAGAGTGTTATGTGACATGTTGTATGTTACTTGACATCCGTACTTTATTAGTGGACGGATGTATGTTTGTTTGTTTTGGAATTTCGCACAAAGCTACTCGAGGGCTATCTGTGCTAGCCGTCCCTAATTTTGCAGTGTAAGACTAGAGGGAAGGCAGCTAGTCATCACCACCCACCGCCAACTCTTGGGCTACTCTTTTACCAACGAATAGTGGAATTGACCGTAACATTATATACCCCCACGGCTGGGAGGGCGAGCATGTTTTGCGCGATGCGGGCGCGAACCCGTGACCCTCGGATTACGAGAGCACGCCTTAACGCGCTCTGCCATGCCAGGCCCGGACGGATGTAAGCTTTGTATATTTGTATAATGGTGTTCGGTGCGCATTTCGATTGTTTGCCGGTTATGGTCTTTAGAAATGAAATCCTTTTTCTGATGGATGAGTGTATGTTGTTTATATGTTTTTTTCCATGTTAGTTTTGTGTCGAAAGTGACGCCGAGGAATGTGATGTTTTTACTCATGTTAATGGTTGTGTTTCCAAGTGATAATTTTATTTTTTCTAGATTTTTTCTTTGCTTCTTAAGTTTCCTATAGAAAGTAATTGCTTGTGTTTTTGTTGGGTTTAACACGACTCTCCACTTGTTGCTCCATGTTGAGACGTTGTTTAGTGATTCTTGTACGTGAGACATGGCCATTACTGGGTTTCTGGAGGTGCTCCAGATTGCGATGTCGTCTGCGTATTGTGAATTGTGTGTGTATGTTAGATTTGGAAAAGGTATGTCAGTGACAAAAATTATGTATAGAAGTGGAGAGAGGACTGATCCTTGGGGTACTCCTGCCGTTATATTAAATAATTTGGATATAGTTTTGTTGACTTTTACTTGTGCTGTTCTATTTGTTAAGAAATTTGAGATCCATTCGACTATCGTGGGATTTATTTGTAGGTGATTTAGTTTATATATGATGGCGTTGTGCCACACGCTGTCGAATGCTTTTTTGACATCTAGGAATACCCCAATGGTTAATTAATTGTTGTTGTAAGCTTTGTAGATTGATTCGGTGAGTCGCGTGAGGTGATCTGTTGTTTGTCTATTTTTTCTGGAGGCATTTTGAAATTCTGGAAGGATGTTGTTTGATTCACAAAAATGTAGGAGACGGTTGGAGATAATTCTCTCCATCAGTTTGCCAAGGCAACTTAACAGACTGATGGGGCGGAAATTATCTGGATTTGTTCTATTAGTTTGTTTCTTGGGGATCGTTGTTATGATGGCTTTTTTCCACGTGTCGGGATAGTACCCGGTTGCTAGTGAGATGTTCATGATGTTTGTGAGGTGTTGTAGTAGGAGAGTGGAGCTTTTTTTCATAATAATATTTGGTATTTGATCATGTCCGGGGGAAGTGTTCTTCAAGTTTTTGATATTAATTTTTAGCTCGGTTGTGGTTATTTTTCTGTTGATTAAACTTGAGTATGTTTCTAGTGTCTCGCCGGGGAATCGTTGTGAGAATAATGCTTGGTTTGTGTTTATGTAGTTATTGACATGGTGTTGGTGTTGTGTGTCAAAATCTACTGTGACAAAGGCGAGGATCCCAACGAAGTCGGCAGCCCGGCCGACCAGATGCATGAAGTCACGTGCATAACTTTTATAACAGTCTCGCACACGTTACTTTGACACCTACATATAGACTCAAGACAGTCACAGTGACATCTATAACAGTTTCAGTAATGTTGACATTCATAACGGTCTCACACTAGCCATTGTCACCTATGAAAATAGTTAAATCAGTCACACTGACAAATATAATAGTTTCTCAACTGTAATTCTGACACCCAAAATGTTTCACACCAATTATACTGACATAAATAATATAATCAACCCTAGTTGCACTGATTCTCGTCGTTGTCTCATAAGAGTCACATTGCCTCTAATTTAAACACTAAACAGTAGATGGGGTTACTGTTATAGTTCTATTAATTTCGAAGTGGTTAGGTTAAAAATAATATTAAAGACATGCTTATTGATTCCGAAATAATATTTTACCAATGAATCATTTTTTGAACATTTGTTTTTGTTTTGCCTTAAATCCATCAAACAAAGCAAAGTATATTTTTGTTTGTTTTGGAATTTTGCACAAAGCTACTCGAGGGCTATCTGTGCTAGTTGTCCCTAAATTAGCAGTGTAATACTAGATGAAAGGCAGCTAGTCATCACCACCCACCGTCGCCTCTTGGGCTACTCTTTTACCAACGAATAGTGGGATTGACCATCACATTATATCAACCCCACGACTGGGAGGGCGAACATGTTTGGCGCGACGCGGATGCGAACCCGCGACCCTCAGATTACGAGTCGCACGTCTTAACACGTTTGGCCATGTCGGGCCAGCAAAGTATAACTAAAAACTTTCAAATTTTCTACCAATAATACATCACCGGTTATTAACAGATGGTTTGTTTTCTGATTTTTTTCCACAAATGTCTCCTTTAGTCATCCCTAATTCTTGAAACGACAGACTAAAGTGGGATTGGGCGTCACATTTTTAACGCTTTCAAAGTAGAAATGGTAAACATGTTTGAAGATTGGTTTTGATCTAGTGCGTTTTACATTACGAAACAAGCACCTTAATCACTAGGTCATGTCAGGTGTCGCTCCATTTCGAAATACAAGAAATCCGTTTAACTGAGCATTTTGTGTCTTAAAATTTGATTGATAAATAAAGAAAGACAAACAGAGACTTGGATAAATACATTAGATATTACACTTTATTATAATCAAACCATACAATTGGACGGATTAGTCGGAGAAACAGGTACAATGTAATGTATTTCGATTAATTTATCACTGTGTTCAAATGTTTAGAAACGTATTATTTATCAGCCAAATCTAGAACTTCTGAAAATAAATATGGTAAACAATCATCTCAACTGATATATAAAACAATCTGGTATATAATGCTACTGGTTATATGTTCCTTGTGTACTTAAGTAACAATGTAAAGTTAACAGTGTTGTTACTAATAGTAGAAGATGGCATTCATCTTCCCTTCATCATGAGATAAAACAGTTAAATCTGTCGGTTTATAACCAAATAAACATGTTTACAGTTCTTCATCTTTGTTATAAAATTATCTAATCACACTATCTTGTTAACAGCGATGACCAACTCAGAATTAACTGTACGTCTTGGAGTCTCGCGTCTTTTAACAGTCTTTAAAAAATCCTATTATGGAAAAAGACTTAATGTTATTTTGTGTTATCTGTCTTTCTTTAAAATGTATAAAGCATCTAGAAGGAAGTGTATTCATGTCAGTCTCATGTTGACTGTTTGCAATTGTGAATGTTTCCACTCACCATATTAAGCTGTGTTTACGGATAACCTTACTATTTCTGGTAGTAATACCAAACGTGTAAAAAATCAAAGTTGTGGTTATTGAAGATTATTCGATATGATAGGCTAGACCACCCTTTTATGATTCATTAGGGTCTTATAGTAAGGCCTGGCATGGCCGAGCGCGTAAGGCGTGCACTCGTAATCCGAGGGTCGCGGTTTCGCGCCAGCGTCGCGCTAAACATGCTCGCCCTCCCAGCCGTGGGGGTGTATAATGTGACGGTCAATGCCACTATTCGTTGGTAAAAGAGTAGCCCAAGAGTTGGCGGTGGGTGTTGATGACTAGCTGCCTTTCCTCTAGTCTTACACTGCTAAATTAGGGACGGCTAGCAAAGATAGCCCTCGATTAGCTTTGTGCGAAATTCCAAAACAAACAAAGTCTTATAGTAAACACTTATGATGTAAGTGAAACTGACACTGTTAACAACAGAAGTAATTGATATTCAAAAGACGTCTTAAGTTTCTTAGGCTATATTCTTTACATAGAATCAACAGAGTAAATATGTTGTCGTGAATTTTGATGAAAGTAAAGGCTTAATTGTTCCTATAAAATAGTAAGATACACATCACTACGAAGTAACCATTCTCAGTGAACTCGGAAGAGAACAGTACACTAAAAGGATGAAACAACCATTGGATCGCAAGTAGTGGTGAAAGAAAAGCTGTAGACATGAGGTCTTTTCAACAGACAAGATGGAACTAATCAAAGGGTTCTTATAAATGGAGATCAGTTAAATTCAATAAATGAAACAAAACAAAAACTCAACACACTAAAAACCAAATAAACACAGCCATAAAACTATGTTCACCAGATACAATTAACGATGAATTAGACAAAATAAAACAATACTTTATCAACATCAATAAGTTTCCTGCACAAACCGTGGAAAACATTATACGCACACACCGAGACAGAAAGAAAAATCAACCAACAAAAATAAATATATCTCATGAATCAAAAAATCACGAAACCTTATACTGCTGCATACCATATATTCCTGACATCAGCAACAAAATAACCAAAATTTGGCAAAAACTAACAACAAAATATGACATTCCAGTTAATACCAAATTTATTCAAAAACCAGACATAAAACTAAGGTCTATACTGTGTAAAAACTACACTTACAAACACCACATCAACATTATTTATAAAATACAATGCCACGACTTCTATATTGGAGAAACAAGTAGAAAATGGAAACCAAATTCAAAGAACACAAAAAGTCACCTTCACACGTTTTCGAACACTGCCAATCAAATAAACACAACATAACCACAGAAAACACTCAAATACTAAATAAACAAATAAACATAAACAAACGAAAAATTAAAGAAGCCTTACTTATACAACTCAAGCCCATAATAAACCAGTACAAATGAACACCTTCATACCAATATTAATAAATATAATCAAACATCAAGCACGCCCTCTACATTTCTACACTCAGTTACACAACCCCTTCAAACATGTGGCCAGCTATCGGTCAGTTACCTCTTTCTTTCTTTGTGAACCTGAAGATGACCGAAGAAGGTCGAAAAGATGTTCGCTCCTATACATAAAAGTTTTCTCAACACAAATCAGCTGTTTTTACATGTATAATTTACTTCATGTATTGTTTGGTTTCCATTTTGTTGAATGGTAAAAATACATATACAACAATATCAGGGGCAGGTAACTATCACAGTGAATCAGCCAATAAAATACATTGTTTGTGTAACGTTATTGTTAGGACTAATTATACAAATCACAGACAGTTGAGAACCGCTATTGGTTTAGTAATTAATTTTATGTTACTGCAGGATATTCAACTTGTATCATCTTTATGGGAACAGATACCCTGTTACCTTAAAGCTGGAAACACCACTAAATAAACGTTTAATGGAATGAAAATATTTGTAAAAATATAAGGTTTTATACAGAAACTTTAATAGCTTATACATTTTGTTTTAAAAATGGCAGACATTTATAATAGTTTTGTAAAATGTGAACTTTTGTGAAACTAAAATAGTGTTTTCTTGGAACTGATGTACAAATAAATAACAAACACAAACACTTGTTAGCATGCTGTTTGACAACCTTTATCTCTAGACATCAATGCTTTTATAGTAGTAATATATAGTAACAATATAACAAAATTTTATATGAAAAATAAAAATAACAAGTTAAAATAATGAACATTAAGTTCTGGATAACTTATTCCAGTTTAACAAAACTGGAAAATCAGTTCATAGAATTTCTTATATCTTGAGACTGGTTATTTCCAGTAATTATATTAACATTTAGATACTTTACATGTTATAGTAATTATAAAAACGCATAATTGAAAACAAAGGAGAATATGTTATATGTCAGTCACATTACATATGTCATCTCAGGCGTTGAAGAGGCCTCTCGACAAACACTAACAATATAGTTAATACGTCAAAAGGTTTCTAATGTATTAACCAATCAGTGAAACCCCAGCAGAACAACAGTATGTTTATGGACTCACACCACTTAATGCAAAATATAACATCATACTTTAGACGAAACTTTGTATAAATCCAACCAAATGTAAAAGAGAAACAAAAACTGGAGAGATAAATAAAACCAAATCACAAACTACAGAGGTTATCCTGAGGTATTTCGATGTTTGTTTCACCTAATTCTCTATATGTGTTAACAACTTCCTCTTTAGCGAATAAACAAGTAAACTGTTTCGATATATTTCACTGTAATTGTTTGTTTTGAATTTCGCGTAAAGGTACATGAGGGCTATCTGCGCTAGCCTACCCTAATTTATCAGTGTAGTTTGACAATGTAGGTTGACTTTCAGTTAAACCATCGAGGATCAGAGAGTGTAGTGTTCAGTTCTAGGAATAACATAATCAGCCTTATCTTTCTTCACTTATGTGCTATACTTTTTGTTAAGACAGTGTAATATTATTTTTATGTGTCTACAAAACTAGTTTAAAATTAATGAACTGTCTTCGTCAAGTACAAAATAAACTTTTATTTTACCATTGAAGAAACATCTCTTTTGGGAAAATGCAAAACCTCCAGCAAGAGAAAAGTCAGATTGACCTAAAACAACGAATTAAATTCCTACTAATGCATTTTATTTTAAAATGAAGTCCATGTTTAAGAGAGTTGTCGTTATTTCAAACTATTAAATCTAATTTTTAAACTTTTGCGAGAGGTAAAACTTATTAATATATTTTAATTAAAAATGTTACGTGTAAATCTCTTTTGTAAATATTTTTTTTCATTTCTTCTTGACAAAAGGAAGTTTCTTTGTCGTCTGTAACATATTATTAGGTTTTACATAATATTTATTAGATGGTTTTATAGAAATTTTTCGTATAAAATTTGGAAGAATGCCAAATATGTTTTATTGAAACATTGTCAACGTTAACCGATTAGAATTTGGTTCTAAACAACTATAAATTGGAATATCGTCTGTTAAAGAAGAATGTTTTCGCTGTAATATATTTTTACATGAATGATAACAAGTTTCTAACAGAACACGATTCAGTTTTTATTACGCTTTACTTAACCAAACATAAGATTTGTCTTTGAAACCAAAATAAATTAAGATATGTCGCTCAGTGTTTCACATGTGTTTCTATAACTCAAATCTATATAAACCAATAATCTACAATATTGTACATTGAAATTATGTAAACTTCTCTCTTGCAATCAAGGGCTTGATTCCTCTCGGTGTGCTCAGCAGATAGCGCGATGTGGCTTTGCTATAATAAAACACACACATACGTTCTCATGCAAAGAGCCTGTAGCTTTTCTATAGTTCCCAGTAGTGTGTGAAGTTGTTGTTTTAGCTGAGCGCTTTAAATGTTAAAACATTATTGAAGTTGTTCTTTTGTTTCTTCATATCCGAATATGGAAAAATACAGTTGCAGGCATAGTGCGTCTTACTGTTAAATTGACGTGGTTTGGTTTGTTTTGAATTTCGCGCAAAGTACACGGTGCTAGCCGTTTCTAATTTAGCAGTGTAAAACTAAAGGGAAAGCAGATAGTCATCCCCACCCACCGCCAACTCTTGGGCTACTCTTTTACCAATGAATAGCGGGATTGACCGTTACATTATAATACCCCATCAATATTTGATTGAACGTGTTTTTTTCTGATGTCTGTAGCTTCAGATTCTACAATTTCCCATTTCATTCTTCAAACATTTTACCGAGAAAGACTGAAATTATTAATGCCACCTCCAATGAATTCCAAGATAGTAACTATGAGTTCAAAAGAACACCACCTCTCGATTCCAGCCTCCATGGTAATCGAGATAGCATGTTGCATAAGCTGAAGTCTGCAAAATAATTTTATCAGTTCTTTTCTCTATAAATATCTAGGTTTAGGTAGTCCGTTTTTTTTATATTTTTAGGTTGCATATTTATCATATAATAAAGTTAAAAAATAGAAGATAGGTTGCTTATGATAAAAGGCCTGGCATGGCCGAGCGCGATAAGGCGTGCACTCGTAATTCGAGGGTCGCGGGTTCGCGCCCGCGTCGCGCTAAACATGCTCGCCCTCCCATCCGTGGGGGTGTATAATGTGACGGTCAATCCCACTATTCGTTGGTAAAAGAGTAGCCCAAGAGTTAGCGGTGGGTGGTGATGACTAGCTGCCTTACACTGCTAAATTAGGGACGGCTAGCACAGATAGTCCTCGAGTAGCTTTGTGCGAAATTCCAAAACAAACAAACAAACAAAGCTTATGATAAAAAATAAAAATAGTATAAATAATAATAATTTATATGGTATAGACAGTAAAGTAAAATGAATAAAATTATTTGTTATACTTTATAAAATACTTTACTCACTTATAATCATCATAGAGAGGCAAATTTCCGCCTTTTAACACAATTGTGTGAATATAAATGGTAATCTACACGCTTCCAAAGTCGGGTTTCAATTGGGACACTCCAGTGGGTATTTGTTTTGTTGTAAAATAATTAAATTTCGTGTTATCTATAGAGAAGATGATAATTTTGAAAACATACTCTTTTAGCAGCATGTTCGTTTATTAATCTGTTTTTGAGAAGAACTGGAAGGATTTGAGAATTCGTTTTACATCAATCTTCATGTTATGATATAAAAGGGTGTTAAGTGCATGTGCTGTGAATTTATTTCGAGAGTCAATATTTTATGATTGTTTAGTTTTTTTTCGTAACATGATATATACAAGCAATTAATTTGACGGTCAAGCCCAATATTCGTTGTTAAAAGAGTAATTCAAGAGGTGGGTGGAGGGATGGTGATAACTAGCTCCCTTCCCCGTAGTTTTAAATTGCTAAATTTGTGACGGCTAGCGCTGTTGTTGTTGTTGTTTTGAGTTAAGCACAAAGCCACACAATGGGCTATCTGTGCTCTGCCCACCACGGGTATCGAAACCCGCAGACATACCGCTGAGCCACTGGGGGGGCAACGGCTAGCGCAGATAATCCTCTTGTGTATTTACGCGAAATTGAAAAACAAAATAAATCGTTTATACCTGCCCAGTTCTACTGTGAATAAGAGACTATAAATGGACATTGCCCTGAAAAGGACCTAACATACAAACAGTTAGGGAAAATACGTTCAGGAAGGAGGAAGAGGTCAAAGTGAACCTGACCCTCCAGGGCAAAATACCCAAATACCATTGACCAAGGAACCTGCCCAGTGTACGCTAACAACTAGACAAATATGTAACATGTGATGATATTCTAAATTTATAAAAAATATGCAATAGTTTCTTCGTGAACAATTTCTAAAGTTTCTGATAAAAAGTACAATTATTATTAATTAATCATGATTATGGGTGTCAGAAAAACTAAAAAGTACTCTGTGACTTCTTTACCTTACGTTAACATTTCATCAATCTCGCTGTTTTTGGCCAAGGATATCTGACCTGAGCGCCTCTAATTATGTTCAGGATTTCTCAAGTCTTGTAAGATACGTCGTTAAAACGCTTAACGTAAAAGACCTTTTATTGGTATTCATATTTTTATTTGCTATTTTACTATCCTTGCGTTAGTTTTGTTTCGCTGAATTTATGTATGAATAATGTATATTTATCAATTTTAACGAATTACCTAATCAAAAATTTAACCTGTGAATTGTGAATCACGTATTTTAAACTGTTGTCATGTAGCAACAAATTGATCCACAATAATAAAAGGCTTTTGATTTGTGTATGACCCCCTCATAACTCCAAAAGTTGTCAGATGTGTTTGAGGTACACGCTGTTCACCTAAACACAAGTAATTAACACATTTAAAATTTGACATCTTGCTTGTTGTTTATTTGTTGAATTTCTCAAAAAGCTACATCAATGCTATCTGCACTAAGTCTGACAAGAAATGGAAAAGGGTAGCAATGTGGACTATCTGCCTCCACTGTAGTCTATTTCCTAACCACCATGGGTCACTTTATTACTTATAACAAAGCTAATTCATTATTTTGTTCCTTATGGAAGTAAGATAATATTCAAACGACTGTCATATCAGCTTAAGGCTCTGCAATATATAAATACATGTATATATACATAAGAATTTCTTTAAAGTAAACTGTATGACAAAGCACATTATCAGAATATATAAAAGTAAAAAAGAAATAAACGAAGAGAAGTAAGCAACCAACACAACGTTCAATCAGTAGGTCATAATGGTGAGATACAAATTTTGGTTGACATTGGCTCAACAGGTTGCTTTGAGAAGTTTGAGTGTATATAAACGTAAACATCATTGTTATGAATATTTATATATATATATATATATATAGATTACAAACGTTCACTAATATGCATTTACTGCATTGAGTCAAACCAACAACTCAAAACACCGTAGATATAATTAATTAGAAGATATTAAACCTTCATTTGTCTATGTTTTAACACTGCCTTATGTTGAGCACAATTTTAATCACTTTTTATAAAAAACAAAAAAAAAACATTTTTCACTCTCACCACTAGCGACTCAGTAGTAAGTATTCAGTCTCATGACATTAGAAACCAGGTTTCGATGATCCTGGGATGTAGAACACAACTAGCTATTCTGTAGCTATCGTAACAATCGAATAAATCCAATTACCATATGCTACTATTTGTCATATTATATCTTTTAATAATGCACTTGATCATATGTTGCAAGGTGTGCAGCTTACACAAACTTTGTATACAGTGTACCTGTTGGACAGATATCCAATAACATGATCATTTATATCAGCATGTCGGTGAATTTATATGTTTGAAACAGTAAACTAACACATCATGTGGCTGGTATTGTTTTTAGTTAAGCACAAAACTACAGATTGGGCTATCTGTGTTGTGCCCACCACCTGGATCAAAAACAGGCTTTTAGCGTTTTAAGCCTTTAGATTTTCGACTGAACCAGTGGAGGATAAATGGTTTGTTATATTTCTGTGTGCAAATGATGAATGGCTTTACAAAATGTGTATGAATAAATAAACACCCATTAACACTCAACACATGTATACATGTGTATCAAAATTATTATTTTTGAGTTTACATGCATAATAAGATTGAAACTATGTCAATTTTCATTCTATACAATTTTGTATGAAATACACGATACATCTTTTCGATGTGTTACATGTCTGCTTATTCTTGAAATATAAACAAAGGCAAACTTTTTTTTTTGAGTAAATATTTGAAAAAATAAAGATGTGTTTTTTGTACAATAGCTGACTGTCTGTATATATTTCGTTTTTGTATTTTGGTTCTTCCGTATTTACAGATCTACTTCTGAACGAGAATACTTAACAGAGATATTTAACACTGTTTGCTGACGTTTACTTTTCGTTGTTCCTTTTGACGATGCTTGATTCACAGAATATAGTTGTTTTACTTTATCATTTATAAACGTTTTTGATGTCTGTTCTCGTCACGCTCATTAGTTAAGTAGAACTTCCACACTTCGTCTACTGATGAGACATTATTATACACCTAGTGAAGCTTCGTGAAGATATGTTTTTGTTTCTAATTTTGTGTAAAGCTGCTCTCGTGAGCTGTCTATGGTATCCGTCCCTAATTTAGCAGCTACAGACTATAGTAAACACAACTAGTTAACATCACCTACTCCCCATCAGGGGGTTACAATGTTCTGTAGAAAGTAGTGTTACTCTTTGTTTGAAGTGCAGTAGTAAATTATAGTCTTTCTGAATATGAATAAAAGTTTATTTCTTATTCACAGAATCTCTCTGGAATAAGAAATTTTACAGCTCCATGCCATTGGTTGAATATTATTCATCGTATAAATATTTATCTTCATCTCTTGTCCGATTTGATGCAAATCTCCAGCTTACTCAACACAGGATTCGTTTCTTTATTCGCTCAGAAAACTGCAGCCTCAAGTTATGGATCTGGATGTTTCTTTGTACATCTAGTGAAACATCAGATGCTGTCAGTTCAGATTTGTTCAAGAAAATAAATCCAGTCAGGACTGCGATAAATAACAGATCGTTTTTCTCCGGATTGGATCAATATTACACTTTCAACCTTATTTGTGTCTGATGTTTATCTGGGATGAAGTCATCCAAGATGCTTCACTCAACCTTCAGAAAATCATGGAGTAGATCCCACAAAATATATCCTGCTTATAAAACCAGATATTGTCACGGACAACTATTCAATTTTCCTTTGTGTCTTCGCTCAATATCTCATGTCAATAACAGCAATAAGAACACATTATCACCAAAAAAACAGAAAAATACAATAGTCGATCTAATACTGATGTCTACCTCAGAACAGCACCGCTAATATACCAAACAACAAAGGGAACTTGAACATTCTTACTGGTTGGAACTGATAAAGATCTTCACAAAACTTCTAATAGCAGCACACATCGAAGTTTAAGAATCTCGTCACATCTATAATATCTTACTCGTATAAAACCCGAGCGAGATTCAAGAGCTTTTTAAAGTCTTTTATTTAAAAGCTAGAGTTATAAAAAGTATAAGTGTGGTTTGTGTGTGTTAATATGATTACTGTACCTTATATATATATAGTGTATGTATTTGAATATAATTTGTTTCATATTTATCAGTATATAAATGTAATACCTATTTTATATGAGAAGTAGGTGTAAATAAACAGGGACCATAAAATCTTTGGAAACATAACCTTGTCCAAGGGACAAAATGCTAAAAACATCTACTTTTCACCTCTCTCTCCCACAAACCACCCACATAAATCAAATACAAGTTTTAAGACTTTGCTTTTATTAAACAATAAATAACAATTGAAAGTACTGTGCTCATCCATTCTACATAAGAGAGAAAATTGAGATTATAGTAAAAAATGAAGATATCTTCACACTCACTTCAACACATCTACACAACTTGATGGAAAGGCCTCCCATTATTCTGTGTGACACACCTCTCTCTCACTTGAAAGTGGTTTGTTTTGATGTTTATTCGTTTGTTTAGTTGTTTGTAATTCAGCACAATGCTATACAATGGGCTGTATCTGCTCTGCTCACCACAGATATCAAAACTAGACTTCTAATTCTGCAGACATACTGGGGTGCCTGAAAATAGCAGGTGATACACCTGACCTCATGGTCAATAATGACCAATCTGAAATACTTTATTATGCAGTGTAAACCTATCTTCTTTCATATATTGAAAATATTGTTACAATTTTACAAACTTAACATTTAGAAAGTTAATAGGTATTATACTATCATTGTAAAAATAAAACATTACTGTAGTGAAGTTAAAATCACGTTAACACAATAATACTATCTAAACAGACTTTTTAATTTCACCTTAAAATGACAAAAATAGAAGTGCTAGTGTGAATGAAAGTCAAATAAAAGATAGTAAAGAAGTATCACTACACCCTTAGATACACAATTCCAGATGTAGGTGAAATGTTGGTGTACAACTGTTCACAATATAGCAGTACACTAACAAATACTGACTGGCTCATTTCAACCACTAATATAGTAGCATACTAACAAATACTGATTGGCTCATTTCAACCACTAATATAGTAGCATACTAACAAATACTGATTGGCTCATTTCAATCATTAATACAGTACCATACTAACAAATACTGACTAGCTCATATCAATCATTAATCTTATGCATATTTATTTGCTAATGATTTTCAAACACTTGAAGATAAAGTCATGATTATTAAAAGTTTTATTTTGGAAAATTAATTGGCATTATTTTAATTTTTATGTTGTTCGACTTTTATATTTATGCTATTTTATGAACATAAAAATATTAAGTTTTCACTTTAGTTAAGTATATGTTTATTTAATAAATAAACTGAAGTATAATTATTCATTTCCCTTAGTTGGTCACAAAGCATCTAAATATAACAGAGTAGTTAAAGACTATAGACAAGCATGTAAAATTCAACAAATGAAGAACTTTGAGATTTTCAGTGCACCACTGTAAACACACATGGTACTTGAGTGTTAAGCACTGACTTAGATAATGCTTTATTGTTTACAGGTTAAAATATTTAATCCCATAAATGTTAAATCACAAATTAACTATTCCAACAATAAGAGTAAAAAACAAAACAGGCATTGTGGTAGAAAATGTAGATTTTGTTTTTTGTAAAGCAAGTACTTAAAAAGCAAAAGTCATTTTTAAAGGCTAGCAGTGCCTATATTAGATTCATAATTTACCAGATATATTTTTATTTATTTTATACACTTATGTTTGTGCACTATACATTTATAGGGCAACACTATTTTCTAAGTCTCCTGATAACGTTAGCACGGTAATTTCAAACTTGTATTACAAAATAAAGTGAGAAAAAGTATTTATTCAATAGGCAAACTACAAGACAAACCAGGTTTTGATACTAGTGGTGGGCAGAGCATAGATAGACCATCGTGTAACTTTGTGGTTATCTACTAATAAACAATAATGGTAAAACTTGTTGTCCCAGACGTACATCTTGGTATTCAAAACGTAAGGTGATTAATTGGCAACCTCTTATACATAGTTTGATTTAAATCAGAAGACCATCTCATGGGCAAACAAAATATAGTCTCAGGTTGCTATAGGCTTAATCAATCAATTAATAAATTATACTGTTAAGAACATCAGGCTGTAAACTTTAATGTTATCGTATGACTCCATTATGAAGAAGTATATACATAACTTGTTTTAGGCTTACTCTTACTTATAAATGTCATGTTGGATTTTCATGTTCTATATAGATATATTTTCCAAACACAATTTTTTCTGTATAAACTAAAACTGCATTAATTACTGGATTGGTGATTAGACGAAATTACTTGTTAATTAGCCTATGATTTTTATCTACAATAAAAGAACTATGAATGTAGAAATAAAGATCGGTATTAGTTATAAATCTTTTTGTCACTTAATTAAAAACTATCAGTTACACTATGGCACTACACACTTTATTCTGGAACTAAATATCAAACATATTTGTAATGCCATACCTTTAAATATTTGTTGTGTACAATGGAGGGATTTACACATCTTTATTAAAGACAGAGAGAAATTACCTTTAAATGCCAAAAACCACAAATTAGTTGTATGTACTCACTCTGAAGAAGCTTAGCAACCTTCAACAGCAGTGAACTGGTGCACAACTTGTAACTAGAAGATATAATTATTTGATTTACTTCTTTAATTACTTTTCTATGTTTTAAGAAAAATAATCTTAAAATCTTATCTGTAAATAGTAATAATGTATTATAACTAAAATGTGATCATATTCTACAAACTACTAGTCCACTAAAACATACTCAAGATTCCTATCAACCTGTAACGAAAGGGATAATTATGGGAAGATAAACAACAATTAATATAACAAATTAAACTTACGTTCATTATGCAAATTAAACATATAATTTAATAAAGCAGTATGTTTCATGTATAAACCTTTCCCACCAGGAAAAAGCCTGGTTTTGTCCTGGCTTGGTGGGGGGGGAATCTCTGTATTTGCTACACCACAGCCTATGTTCTCCAGAACACTGTTTTTCAGATATTTCTCGTTTTCTATTACTGTTTCAAGGTTTCCTATTTCATCCATCTATAATATTAAGGAAAATATATTTTTACAGTTGTACAGAAGCTTAATTTCAAACAAAAACAACCATCTATATTAAAGAAATATATACAGTAACAATTGCTTATGTTTAAAGTATACTATTATGATAAGTTATAAAACGATAAATGTATTTCTTGCATTTCTTACAAGTCTCAATCTGAATGTAATTGAAATAACAATTCTATAAAACTAAACAACATGGTCATTCATTTTTGTGTTTACCAGTTGTTCACATATTTCTGTTCAAAAAGAATCACAAGCAGATTGATGTTATCTTACTGGATGTTTCTTCAGACAACAATGATTGAAAACTTCTTAACCTGAAATCTCTTACTTGTTTCCACACTGTTTGCTGTCCAGAAGGTCAACATACTATTATATGCATTTTGTTTGTTACAATGTGAAGAACTAGCCTACTGAACTGAGTGAAACTATAACTTTTATGTAAATTACAGAAGTACATCAGTACTGATTATTAGAATTAATTGTAATACTGATATGAAAATCCCAAGAATGTTTTTTTCAGAGAAAGGGGGAAAAATTAGTGTTAGATTATGAATTGAATGAAAAAATCATAAAGGTATGCTGAATAAATAAAAATAATACTTTTTTTCATTTTCCAGAAACTTATTATTATAAATGATAAATATCATTATTTGGTGATCATAATATATAATTATGTATTTTGAGAATACTTTGCATACGAATTTATAACAACTCACACATCATTAGATTATGTAAACACACTCTGAGAGTCATAACCAATGTGATGTATAAACATGTTAAAAAGTGTTTAAAAAGTCAGTATGGATAAGTTACAATTAACTGGATCATCACAGACAGATTATCTAATTTATCTTTTAACAGAATCCCACAAGCTGTTTTACAAAACGTCAGGTCTAGTTTTACATTGTTCTACAGTTAAAAAAATAAAAAATCAAAATACTTTAAATGAATATAGTAAAGCTTATGTTGAATATGAGGTCCAAATCCATGTCTTAACTTTTTCATTATCAAAAATACACAGTTGTAAGTAAGTTTTGTTTATTTTGTATTATCTGTGTTTCTGCATTATCTACACTCCCTCCTCTCATCCATTACTACAGATAAGCAACTGTAGTCTCAAACAATATCAGCCAATCATCAGAAAAACCTCAAAGCATAAAAAACCATAACCTATGACTGATTTGTCAATAGAACAGTTTAGGAGGTCATGTTAACAGTAAGGAAATATTCAGACCAAATTAAATGTTCCTTTATCTAACAGTAGGAAAATATTTAAACCAACATTATAAAGAACACCAAAGGGTGAAAACATCCCCCTAAGGACTGGCTTGTTCTAAACATACTACATTAATTTTAATTTGACACACTTTCGGAATTAGTTATGCAGAATTTTAAGAGAGAAAATTTTTACCTGTTTAATAACTTCCCACAGATTATCTGTGGACTTTGTATGATCATCTTCATTTCTAGCACTAAATGTTATAAGAACTTTGTTGTTAACTCCCTGTGTAACCCAAATTTCATGTGGATAATCTGGACATAGAAAAATTGTGCAAGTGAAGTTGAGAATTATAAAAGACTCCTCTTTTTTAACCTTAAGTTTAATGTTTACTGTTGTTCATCTGTCACATTGTTTAACATAATCAAAACACTTCATTATTCTTTTTTTTAAACAAACAAGTAAAGTATAATACTAAATAATAATTAAAGAACAATCAGAGACCTTTCAGTGTATGATGTATCAAAGCTATTCTATCCAGTAAATGAAACACTAAATAAAACAACCCTTATCATTCAAATATATATCAACATTTCTCATTAAACTCTTAAATAAAATGTGTCCACCACATCTGAAGGCAACCTATTCCAAACACAAAACACCCTTCTTCAAAAATAAAGCTGTCTAGCTAAATATGATTCCTACCTTGTCAACATTCATATTTGTTCACTCTAAGTGAGCAAAATATGTTGCTTAAACACTATAAATTTCCTTTATTCTAAACACCTCAATCAGATCCTTCTACTACTGTAATTTAAAGATAAAATGTGGAGAATATATTGAAACAAATACAATATAGTAAATGCAGCACGAGGTTTGTCTTTCATATATGACTCAATGATGTGATTTGAACGAGAAAAGATTATAGTTATGATGTTTTAATGTGAGTGAGTATGTTACTGAAAAATTAAAGCCTTAGATATAGTGTCAGTCATGGATGTGGAGAGTAGGTATGTTGTGGAACCTCGATTGTGGTGATATTTTAAACATTACTTTTAAGTTACTGAAATAAATCAGATGACTATACAACCATATTATCCACTTCTTAACTTTGGATTAAGTTTATACAATTTTTTTAATATTTTGAACAAATTTTGAAAGCCTTTGGTGATCATAAAGGAAAGACAGGGGTGGGGGCAAATATCATTTTTGACACCCCACTCATCAGCCTGCAGCTGCAACTCCTGACCTCTGTCTTTACTTGCAAATATTGAAAACCCATAAAATGAAAAATGTATACAAAAATACTAAGTTTCTCTAAGTCATGATAAATAAATCTCTGAAATAAACAAAAATATATAAATATCATCTCACGTGGAGGTTTGAAGAGGTTAATATTGATCCCACAAAGCAGAAAGGACTGCTTGGACTTGTACGTGATGTTGGTATTCTTTTCACTGCAAATTTCAGAGACCTAAAAATACACATACCATATGTAAGTGAAATATTGATACCTTTGCACTATAAACTTACCCTTTTCACTTTGAATTATCTAACAGTCATACTGCAGTATAAACTTTTTTCATCAGTGAGTACAATTTTCTCTGCAAGTTAAATAAACTTAAACATCTTAAAATAAAACAGAGTTTCAATTTTTATTGCATACAAACAAAGCAAGAAATAATGACATAAAGAACATATTGGTTGTTAAGTAAAAAAATGAAAGTGGACATTCGAAAATTATTACATAGCAAAGCAGAACACAAGATTCCTGTCATGAGTGCAAAATAAAACTAGTATTATGAGAAGGTTTAATGAAAATGTTGTGAAAGAAACTAAACTTGTCTTTAAAACAGAGAATAATAAAGCAACAGACTTATACAATTAAATACAACTTCAACTGTCTGTTATATTCTATAATCCTCACTATAAGTCAGCGATGAGCGACCAGTCTTCTATGAGGCTTGACAACATTCTAGAAAGTTAAATCAATTAATTATTGAACTTCCATAATATAATTCATTCATTTTATTTACTGTGCATCAAATTCTTTAAATCATCACAACAGTAAACTTTTAATTCAAAAAAAGCACCAGTTTTTTATTATAATATAGTTGATACTGTGTTATATTCTAAATATTTTCTTTTTATACAACATTAAACCTTAAAAATCATTTAATAATTGGATAATTTTGTGTGTAAGCTGAGAAGTATGTCACTATATATGTCTTGAGATACAAAAAAAGAAGAAATCTCGTTCTTCTGACCCGCTGACTGGTGTCTGTAACTCATTTATATAATAACGATTATAACAAAGTCAAGCAGACAAAGTTTCTAAGGACTTGTTCTGCAGCTTGTCTTCATTTTCAAGATGATATTTTTGGACTCTTGACTCAATGAAGAATTCAGCAAGAAGTCTTAAATGTCAAGAAAACAGTAACAGAAATGAAGGGAAAACTCAATTTACATGTTAACACTAAGGAATAAATAATTCATTTACTTACTGGTTTCTTGCTGACAGTACTCTACTAATCCTTAATTACTTGGGTTAGGTCGTCAGATCCAGTATTAAATTCACTTTCTTTGACTCTTCTGTAAATTCCTGAGAGCATATCTAGGTCTAGATTGTGACCGTTATCTATTTCTAGTTATAAGAAGACTAAAAAAAAATGTAAGATTTTAAACTAATAAAGCATTTGTTCAGCATGCTTATGGAATGTTCATTACTATCTTTCATTTCAACAGGTTTGAACAAGAAAAAGGGTTGATCATGATTCCAGTATAAAATATGTGTTTTACAACACTAAACTTTCTTTGAAAACTTGGGTTTAAATCATCAGTTGAAACATAACTTTTACAGAAACAAACTATGCATATTAATACAGGCTTTTCAGAAGTGAACAGACATGAAGGAAAAGATTTAAGGGGCAATTGCTGCATAAATTACTAAAGAAATATTATAATATAACTTTTTAACAGGATGAAATAAGAAGGGTTCAACAATAACGATAAAAATATGGATTAAAGAAAAAATTGTTGTATAAGTGGAATAAGTCAGGCTTTGTACAACTTAACAGGCTGGACTAAGACAGAATTATGTACAATTTGATGGCAGCCTGGATTAAGACAATATCATGATAATTTGATGACAGGTAGGATTATGTATAATTTGATGACAAGCTAAGTTATGACACGATTATGCATGATTTGAAGACAGGCTTGATTAAGACAGGATTAGGTTTAATTTGATGGCAGGTTGGATTAGAGTAAGGTTTGTACAACTTAATAAGAGGTGGGATTAAGACACATTACATGTAATTTGATGACATGTTTGAGTAAGAATTAGTTTAAGTGTTCACATCTAAAATGAAATAAAAAATATGATTGACTATTTTAACCTACTAACAGATAATCTGTTCTCTAGTGTATGGTTCACCTCCAGCAGTTGAATAAGTTTGTTGTATATGAAGTAGGGCTCGCAAAATGTCTGCATGCATTTAAAGTAGCCATAGACAAAGGATTAACACTAACTGATTATTTTAAATATAACCGGACTTACAATAGAAAAGTAACGAAAATATGTCCAGTCATAGATAACAGATTCAAACAAAAGCAAACTTCTTGAAAAACTGATTTTTAAAGAACTGTGATAGCAATAAAATTAACCATACACTAGTTGAAATATATATTGGTTATTAGAGTAATTTTACATCGATGAAAATACATCTAAACATTGGTAAGATTCAAGATTAAATATTTGTACAGTGATAACATTCTATGAAACTACCATAAAAACACAACCTTTATATTCAAGGTAATTATAATGGTGAGTTTTCACAAAAAGAGATTAACTTACTATTTCTAAATATGCATCACTGTATTAAAAGCATAATAAGCCTATCCAAGTGACAAATCTTACCTCTCAGGTATTTATGAAGTCTTTTATCTTCATCCTCTTGTTAACATTTTTATTTGGGATGTGTAGATTTGTGTTTAACTTAATGATGGCAAGAGCACGAACAAAGATCATAACTGTATTTTGAAACGCAGAAGCTACATCATGATTATAGTTCGAGTATCTGGGATTGAACGTCTCTGCAATATGTTTGATTTTCTTAGATTCTCCCTAAATGAGAACACGCGTTATGAGAGCTGTTTAAAATGGATCTTAAAAACATTTGTCATATCTTCAATGCTGTTTTATGAATAAAATTAAAGTAAGAATTACACCTAGTTTTGAGGAATTAATTATCAGTGTATGATGTTTTAAACATAAGGTAGTTTGTTTCTTTTCAGTTTCAAGTAATTTTCAAATATCTACACTTTCATGTATTTTCAATGAACTAATTGTCTAAATCTTCATACATCACGCACCCACTTTATAAACTTTAGATTTTTTATTTCGTCAGAGTGAAAGAATGAAGGCTTAAAACAGCTGGTTTACCAAAAACCTTTTTTGTTTTAAATTCAGACAGAGAAAATCGGCACATAAATCACTCAAGAGTTTTCTACTAGATCAGTAGATAATGCAGTTGACAATGTTTAAGAGAGATTGAGAACAACTGTACCGATATTTTGATTCTTTTCTCCTACAAGGTTGTAACAGGATATTGTTTCTTTAACAAGATACAAAATTCTTCAACTCATTGCTCTCATGTTATTATATTTTTTAAAGCGAAACTAAATTGCTTTGATAAAAAGTTGGCAAACAGTGATTTAGTTTGGAAGCAATATACCATACGTTGTACCACAACATTGGTGTGTTTTCTTCTGATATTACACATGTAGTATGACTTCACTATAAGTAATCATAGCATAAACCGTTATAAGACAAATGATTATTATATTATCCTAATGTACTTTCTTATTTAAGTTTAGAATTTTGAGAGAGGAATGAAATGAAACAGTTATGGAGTTCACATAAATGTCTGTTTTTCTAGAAAAAAGTAACTTGCATTTAATAAACTTGTACCTGATTATAATCATCAGATATAACACTAATTATCTACCTTAAAACACAGAAGTTGTTGTTTTTGTCTAGTTGAAAAAATACCATTGAGTCTTGTAGTTAAATTATAAATTTATGTGTTAATTTTTACAACACCTCTACACAACTATCTGTTATAAATACTAAATTTACTGGCATCCTGAAGTCAGTTTGAAACTTCCAGAGAGCCTCATCAACTTACAACCCAGCTAGATCAAGTTCTTCCACAAAACTTCTGTAAATGTGAAATATTCAGAATTATTTTATATTATTAATGACATTTTTTCCACTGAATCAATTATAAACAAACATCTAAACTAACAAAAGAATAAAACGTTTGAATTAGCTTCTTAAAAACCATTTTTAGATAAAAATTTGAAAAATAATCATGTTTTGATGCTACATATTAAAGAAGACAGTCTGTATGTACTTGATACTGATAATTATTCCTTCTTCTGCCAAGTACAATAGTCTATTATAATAACACTTGGAGGTAAAAAAATGACCTATTTCAAATTTATCACCAGATCATTTAACACGGAGATTAGCAGGTATGCTAAATTTCAACAATAACGTAGAGTATGTGATTTTTAATCAAAGATATAAGAGCAGTTGCTCTAAATATAATTTTAGGGTCGTTATGTACAATTAACAAAAAATTGGCAAAGATTTTCACACCCTTCTTTGTTCTGTTTCTGTAAAAGTGATTTACAGACTGATGTAAGAGTCAAAAGCTAGCAAAAATACTGAAAAAGAAGAAATGTTTGAAAAACCTTTAATTTTTAAGTTAATAATTTAGTTAAGAAAGTGAAAAGTATATAGTTCCATATTATGTATTAGTAAATATTGGTTCCTACAGATACTGATGCCTGTACTGTGTATTGTTTAATACTACAATGTCCGGCTAGTGGGCAGTGTTGTGTGTTGCATTTGTAAATACTGATTCCTACACCTTCTGATGCCTGTACTGTGTATTGTTTAATACTACAGTGTCCAGCTAGTGGGCAGTGTTGTGTATTGTATTTGTATATACTGACTCCCACAGCTGCTAATATCTGTTTTCTGTATTGTTTAATACACAATAATAATAATTCTCATGTACTGAATGCAATATACCACATAGCAGACCATCTGTGTCATGTTCCACCTATCAAATAGCCATTTCACCAACAATTTTTCTGATGTGTATGCTTTCTTTTGGATACTTACGACTTCTTTTCTCGTTAATAATGAAGCTTCATGAGTGTAGATGGGGCTAGCAAACAGGGAGTTGATGTCACTCTCCTGTTGGCAAAAAGAGAGCTTTTACTGCACAATAACATCATTATCCATTGATATAATTCATGAGAACTCATGAGAGTTTAGATAGAAATTGTCTAAAAGCTAGTGTCATGGAAATACTCAAGGAATATGCTAACAAAAGACAGAATCTTTCTCTGAAGTGGTAAGTATCTAATGGCAAAACATTTTCATGTAAGAAAATGTTAACTTTTTAAAACTAGATCTCTGGTTACTAATCAGCAGGAGAAAATAGAAGGTGGGTTCCCATCCACACCTTCACATTTGATAATGTGTTAAAAGCTTTCCTCTTTCTTTTACTTTAATGTTTTGCATGCTGTTTATTAGTTTTTCCTTTGTTTTACAGTTATTAATTAACTATAGTTTCGAAATTCACTCTAGGTGAATATGAATCTTGAATTTCACATGACTTTTAATTTCCTTTTCATCTGGGAGAATTTTCAAAATATTTCTCAATTGGGCTGAATTTTCTTCCTTTTATTTTAGGTTGATCCATTCCTAATCTGTCTATGAGTGAAGTTATTTCTGTTCTGGGAGTCATATCTATGATGAAAGTCCCTACATCTTTGACTCACACTTACTTTCACACATGTCACTGAGTATGATAGAATTAATGGAATATTTCTGTAGGTTCCCTGAAATCCTCTATTCATCCCTGTCTTTCCTGGAAAATCCTTTGTACAGTGTTTTTTTTATTATTCCCAACGGTTCTGATGGTTATATAATCAGTTGAATACTCAACATCTGTTTACGTTTACCACCTATCTAAGTAAGAAAATCCCTCTCTTCCAAGCCCCAAAACCACTTTCTTCAGCTTAAATAGTAAATTAATTTGTTTAGAATTTATCAACTTATCCATATAGTTGCTTACTTCCTTCTCAAGGTGCTATTTATCACTCAGTTCACACCAGCATTCATCCTTGTGATGAGATCTTTATGGGATTTCAAGCTTAACTTCCAGTCCTTACTTTACTTCATTAAATAACTCCCTTAACACTTCCTCTTTAACTATCACTCCTTCATCAGACTCAGTGTCAAATGTATCATCCTGTTACAACTACTCTCTGGCTTCAAATGTGGCTTTTGAACTAGTTATACACCTAATTTCATCCTTTTAATTTCCCTATATCCTTATTCCATTTTTTTTTTTTTTTTTGTAAATTATAATGCATAACATAGTGAATTGGATGTCTGTCCGGGATAAATTATATTATATAACAATGATAAATGAAGAGTTCGTGTCAGAGAACTGAATCGAAGACAAGATTCGACCTGAATTAAAATCAAACTAACAATTCAATTTATATTTATCAGTGCTAACGGGATTTTATCATGTCTGATTATTACGGATTTCTTGAATTATTCTCCCTCGAACAACTAGAAATATATCATAAAAGTGAATTGCTGGAAATTTCCAAAATTTTAGAATTATAATTTAAGAAAAAATTTAGATAAAATGACATAATAAAGTATATTATTAAAATACCAGTCCATGATCACTTCTTGTCCAAGGAAAGCATTACCGGATTACCCTAACGTCCCTACCAGCCAAATAGAGTTCAGTGATAAAGATAAGTTAGAAATTCAGCTAAAACTCAAACAAATCAAGCTTGAACAAGTCCGTATCGAAGTCAAGTCAGAAAATAAGGTGAAAAAAACTAGAAATTAGACTAAACTCCGATCAAAAATGAAAAAATACAACTTTTAACTTGATCGATATGTTGAAGTACATTTAATAAGAATTAGGTTGATAAACATTTCCAACATTTTGAGAAGACTGCTCTGGTCATGGAATGGTCATTACACTATGTAACACAAACTCTGTTCCTGGATAGTATGTGTTATTTCTTAATTGTTTATGTTGTAAAAGTACAGAAAATGGTCACTATTCCCTTCAAACTTTGCTTTTTTGACCTGGATAATGAAATTTACAAATTAACCTATTTTCTATGTAAAAACAGGCAAATTTGCACATTTTAATTTACATAAGACCTGAATGAAACAACATATGAATCAAGATTTACATGTATTTATACTAAAGTTATACAGAAATGTTAAGAAGTGAGTAGTTTTTCAAGATTTGCGACTGTAATGTAAATCACTTTCACGTGTCAATCCCTAAATGTAGTCTCCCATCAAGTTTTCGTTATACACTTCTTAGTAGCGGCATCCCAAGTCCAGTATATCTTAATGGAAGTGCTCGCCTTGCTCCTCTTAGTATGCTTCTATGTCCTCCTTGAATTTATGAAGATAAGCGTCAAAAATGTAGACTTTCATGGACATTCTGCATCCCATTCTTCCGTAGTTCTTCATCAGAGCCTCAACCATTTCTACATATATTTTGGCCTTGTGATTGCTCAAGAAGCCCTGAACCATTGCGACAAAGCTTCACCAAGCTATACTTTCCTTCCTACTGAGCTTCTTGAGGAATTCTGTGCACTCCAAGATCTTCTTTATTTGTGGTCCAACAAAGATACCAGCTTTGACCTTTACTTAGGGAAAAAGTCTCGAAAGTACTTGAAGGCTGCAAACTCCTCTTCAAGAACTGTGACAAATTGTTTCATAAGACCCAATTTTATGTGCAGTAGTTGGAACAACACCTTCTCACACTTAACACTGTGCCTCCCCACAAAGAACTCGGTCCGTTGTGGCCGGTGCTTCCTGTTACATTATTAAAACACATTTTGATAACATTACAATAGGATAATAAAATAGTTGTTAAGCAGAAAATATACATATATATTAGAATATATTTAAAATTAGCTACGATAAAATTGAAATCGTAATTTGAATAAATGTAGTGATAAGATAACTAGAAAGACAGATTTAATAGTTTTAGGCTAACTTAACACCACACTGAAAATAGATTGCAATAGTTTTCTACAGGCTTATGACAATATCCTTTAATAACCTACCCTTCTGTGGAAATTCAATTTATAAAATTAATTCCAATACGATATGTGTTATTAATTATTTAATAAAATCAATATTCAACAGTAAACTTGAGGTCAATAAAAATTCATCTTATCTGGAGGCTAAGGCATGTGATACCATGTAAAATAATGTAAACACTTGTATTCAATTGTTGTTTGTCTTTCTTCTTCTATAATCTGTAACTTATAAACCACAGGATACCTACTTTTGACTTGTGCACCATAAACACGTAAATATCACCTGAAATCGCTCTCATACCTAAACACCCTAGTGACCCACGGTAGGTTAGTTACAGCCCAAAATATGTGAAGTTATCGAGATTTTGTATTGCGTAATACGCATATCAGTCAGTTAATAGCGAGATCTATGAAGTAAATCTTATCAGACTCTTGGAGTTTTCAAACATTAAGTTGTTATTTACATTTATTATTTACCACTATGAAATTTCTGTGATGTGGAAAGTTTTATTTCATCGATTACTTGATAGCTCAACAAAAATACAAATACCAAGCTCAAGAAAGTCGTTTTGTTGAATTTGTCAGCACAGATTTCTGTTTGTGTACGAATAAAAATTACATCACATATTTTACTCTGTTGTCGGCATTTTTGCAAACACCCGTAACCTAAGATGTAATGTTGACCATCAGCTGCTTGAAGAACAAAATACAGTCACTTAAAATGTAATGTTAACCTACATGTATTAGAAGAACAAATCAGTATAATTTGAGATATCACGTTTACTTAGACATATAAAAACATATTTTTCATCTAGTACTGACAGTGTTGATTGTACCTCGTAATTATGATCCAATAAAACCATTAAAATTTGTGGAATGTTCCTTATTCTCATTGTTTTATTATATGTCAAATATTAAAATTTGATAAGCAGATTGCTGAAAGTGAAGTAACTTGTATATTTATGTGATTTACAGTGAAACTACATATATTTTATTTTTATATGTAGTAACCTAGTCCTTAAGTGATACAATGATATACATTGCACATTCTCACTTTGTTTTCATGGTCATTCTAATAATCAGATTTCTGAAATACCTTCTTACCACTACTATAATAGTGAAACGTTATGTTATCCACACATTAAAATTTTATATATATATGATGAAAAATCATACCTACAGTTACAGAACAACTTATCACACATTGAATTTTTAAAACAGTTATCCTAAACTCTTACATTTCAAAATTTCCAACATCAATTTATGGTTTAATAAACAATACCATAATAAACAGAAAAAGTGTTAAAACAAAGAATTACTGGTAATGAAAAAGGAATTCAGAAGTGTCATGAAAAAAAAATACAGATTGGAACATAGCTGAGAAGTTATGTCCACATAACGAGAGGATGGTCGAATACTGTCCTCAAGAGGAACAGTTGACAAAGCCAAAGCAGTAGATGAAAATAAACAAACAAACTGACCTCTTCCTGAATTTCCCATTGGAAATGGAGAGATGACTGTATGTTTGTTTGTTTTGAATTTCGCACAAAGCTATTCAAGGGCTATCTGTGCTAGCCTTCCCTAATTTAGCAGTGTAAGACTAGAGGGAAGGCAGCTAGTCATCACAACCCACCACCAACTCTTGGGCTATTCCTTTACCAACGAGGAGTGGAATTGACCGTCACACTATAACGTACCCACAGTTTAAAGGGCAAGTATGTTTGGTGCGATGGAGATTCCAATCCACGGCCCTCAGGTTACGAGTCGAACGCCTTATCCCACCTGGACATGCCGGGCCCCTGTTGGGAATGAAGTTGTAGGCTGCATAACGAAGATCATTAAGAAATGAAAATTGGTTGTCATCTCATCAACATGTAACTTTCTCTAGCCACTGTTGAAACTTGACTTATGTGAGGTAATTCTTCTCCCACAAAGGAGACAGAAAGAGTGAAAAGAGTTTACAAGTTCATAATTTTAAAAATATAAGTCGAAAAACAAAACAAATCCCTATGATTTAAAAACATAAATTTTCAAAAATGCATCTTTGCTAAACTATAGAGGGAGCTAGCAAATATGAAGGTTGTGTCTATTCTAATTATTGGAAAGCAAACGTATCATCCCTATTTCGTCACTATCTGGCTTCACGTGTGGCTTTCGGACTAGCTACACATATAGATTCCATCCTTTCCATTTTCATATATTATTTTTCCTTTGTGGTATATCAGAGAACATTATAACTGGCTGGATACTCTACCTCCTACAAAATAGTATTGATTACTTTTTGGGAGAACTAGTTTTAGAAAGGAATTCGAACAATAAAATAATATTAGTTGTTTGAGGAACCCCAATCATACCTTCTCCAGCTGGTTTATTCCCCGGAGGTTTTGTATGGATAGGAGATGGACCAGTCTAGATGTATTGTGTTGGCTACGATGCCCATCTTATCATGGCAAATAAGGTGGACCAGCCAGCATATCTACAGTTAAGAATGTCATACTCATTTTTACACCCAATTTAGTAACCAATACTTTCAAGATGGGAGAATAGTATACCCTGTTAGTGTGTTTCCTCACTAGCGTATTTCTCTAACAAAAATCACACTCCAACCACATTGTTTGGACACTTTCCGAGGAGTGCTCGGCTAGGTTCCTAAACCAACTCAATGTGAGATTCCTGTTATGTTAGTTTTAGAAAGATATCATATCAAAGTTAATATTTTCTTATACTGAAGATATATTACTGAGAGATACTTTACTGTTTTCACATTTCTGGTTCTTCTTTTTGTCTAATATCGAATTGAAGACTGTGTGTACTACATTAAATAGAAAGTTAGCTGTAATAGTAGTGTGTGTTTCAGTGAAGAGTCGTTCTTGTATACTTACATGTTATAACACAGTTGAAACAAAGTTGAGTTTCAAGATTAGTAGGGAGTATAAATATTTTCGCACATTGAAGTGTGTAATGAACGAAAAGAAATCTTATAGAAAATAGTATGAAAACGGATATTTTAGGATATGTACAGTGATCTGATATACCTTCTTGTGTGTATGTATAGTCTTAAATATTTTCAAAACGGTGCCTATTAAAAAATTGGGGGAACCTTATTACATTGTCTTTCCAAAATAAAATTTGGGTCGCACAATAATACTTCAAACACATATTTATTTGAAAGATTTCCAGTATTCTTAATTCATTGAGTTAAAGTGGTAGACGAACAGAAATCTGTTTTCTCCCTCGTCTTTTGTTATAAAGTCTCCATTAACACCTCAGCCAATCAAATTAAAGCTTAGCTTATTATGCTGCAGCACACGTGGCAGAATTCTGAAAACAAACCATTAATTATAAATATAACTAGACAAATAAAACCGAACATAACACATGGCAAATGATAATGTAAGTAATAATTCAAATTAATTAATAAATAAAATCAGGAATAATAACTTTATATCAAACACAAAATATCTACATAAAAATGTCGTTAAATAATTTATTGAAAAAATATGTCAAGGAATAAATATTTTAGCAAGTATAACATTGAAATATATTGTGTTATTTTGTAGTTAAACCACAAAAAGTGCTGTACCACCTAAGTTTCCTAGGAGTTCCAAGCATGTCAGTGTTTTCAAATATTATAATCTAGCCTAGACTGTTGATGCACCGACTTAAATAGATGTTACAAACTTGAGACTTCCTACTACAACCACAAGTCTTTCCATGTGCTATTACTGAAAGGTCACCACAATGGTTGCCTTTAAACTTTACTAATCTTAGATCATTTATCGTCGGTGATATTTTAGTGACGGTGTGGGAACGTTTACTCGTTAAGCACAGATGAAGTCCTTATAGATGGACCAAAATTATCAAAAGGTCCCGAGATGCCACAGAAAACTAATGATCATTTGAAACTGAAGTATACCTAAGAGTAAAAATGTAGTATTAGTCAGTTACATAGTTTATCATATCGCTCTAAGTAACAAAGCATTAGTGAAGAACACAAATTACAGAAGAATATATGTTTAACATTAAATACGAACAATTAAGGTGGACTTAAAACGTGAGGTGAAAAGGTAAAAACATGTACAAATTATATGGGTTAGCAATTAAGTAGTAAATATATTTCACAAGGAAAATATCAGTACTTACTAAAAACTAGATATATTTTAATATGTTAAATATTATATGATTAGTTAAAATAAGTTATGAGTATAAAAACGTATTACATTCAATCCATACCAACTTACCCTTGAGAAAGAGAATATATTTTGATATGAATTATTTGTCACAAGTGACAATTATTTCTTAGTTGTGCACAAATTCAAAAAGTTAACGTTTTCGTTCCTTATTGTACAATAAATTACTTGGTTAAATATCTCTTTGAATTATTACTTTTCGTAGATATTTGTTGGTGCCCGTAAAAAGTTTGTCATATAATAGTTTACTTCGTCTTTCGTTATACAGGGTGTTCGGAAAGTCACTGTGAACTTATATATTTTTATTAACAGACATGTTTCAATATAGAATACAGGAAGTAAATATGAATGACAATAATAAACAATGTAGAAAGTGGCCCCCGTTTGCATCAATACAGGCCTGGATCCTTCTTATTTTGTTTCAAAACACCGCTCTCAGTTGCTGGCTTGAAATAGACTGAATAAAATATGATCACAAAACTGCACAGTAACTTTCAGTGTATTTTAATTTTTCATACCATTTTCTTTTATTTTTACCAATTTAATTTGTAATAACACACATACTAATACGATAAAATATATGAAACTGCTAATGGTAGAGCAAATATGATTTTCGGTTGTATGTACAGAAATATTGAGTACCTGTCTAAAGAAGTTACAATTTCATTGTAGATATCACTAGTTAGGCCACATTTGGAATATTGTGTTCAGTCTAGAGTTCCTTATCTTAGAAAGGACATCAAATTTAAGGAAGGGTTACTGGAATGGTGTCTAGGATGGAAGGATCGTCATATAAGGAGGGGCAGAAATTTCTCAAATTGTTTTTTGTTGATAAGAAAAGTTGGGTGGGATCTGACTGAGGGAAATGATGGTGTTAATGTATCAACTTTTTTCATAGTTAATAATGAGAACAGTAAGACAAGGAGCATAAATATAAAACAGAGATTATGTCAATAAATAATAAACTATACATTGTACTTTCTATGCTATAACAAAACTTTGTACAGTCTTTTTTTACACTGAGTCACCTCTAGTTATAAAAGATGTAGACTGACCTTGTGGATGCACACTTAATATTGGAGTCAGCAACCATAATCAAATCCCTATCACATCACAAAATAATCCTTGTACTTTTATCTGTAAGTGCATTACAATCAAACCCTAAGTTTCATAACAAGGTTCTGCTGACTGGCTGATTTCTCTCTTTTCACTAGTTTAAAGTTAGGAATGACCTCAAATAACTGTGAAATTATATCTAGTAATATACAATGCCAGTCTAATTTTCTTTTTAATTGAGAAACGGCTTTTGTCTTCATTGTAATTGGGTTATCTGTGTTCTGCCCACTACAAGAATCATATCCCAGCTTTTAGTATTGCAAGCCCACCAATGTATCACTGGGACACTGGAGGGCTAAGTGTGAAATATTTAATTATAATTCTGTCTCCCAAGACTTTGTTTATGCTCTTCATTTCTATTTTTCACTAAGCCATGTCCTGCTATAATTCTGTCTCATGAACTTAACTACAGTTTATTTTTATTTTTTCACTGTGTCACATCCAGTTCTAATTCTATATGGTAACATTTTTATGTAAGGTGATTTTCTTTTTTCCCTGTAAAAGTTTTCACACTTTCTTATAATTATGTTTTTAATATTGAGAGCCATCAACAAACGGATAGCACTGCAGTTCATTTATTAAAAAAATATCACATTAAAACAAGCCAAATGTACATAGAAATTATTGTAAAACTGTTGGTTACCACAGCTGCATTAAGAGATTTAAATAATTGTCTCTTTTTTTCTTTTGTTCGTGTTTTTATCAAAGTCCACACAGGTTTGTTCAATTATTTTAGAAAACAGCTGAGAAGAATTTGATAATGAAAACTTTTCTCTGCTCTTTTATAATTTCACCTTAAAATTTCCACTATACACTTTATCATAAATCCCAATCATACACCAGGTTTATCATTTGAACTAAGTTTTCAATGGTTATTTATATCCTGATAGAAGTGTTGAACATTCCACATACTAGTAGGTATTATAATCCAATAATGCTCAATAATACAAGAAAAACTCATAATGGTTCTAGTGACAAGGTGCTGTAATATAAAAAATGCTAGTTCATAACAGCTGAACTACACAAAGTATGATTCATAAACAGTGGTGTCAATAAGCTTTCCTTAAACTATTGTTTTTAAAAATAATTAAATTTAACACTCACACTATGTCAGCTATCTAATTCATAACTTTCAAATTAAAATTCAGCTAAAGTCATTCACATCTAACACTTTTTTTAAAAAACAATTGCAAGTTAT
The DNA here is from genome assembly GCA_011833715.1 of Carcinoscorpius rotundicauda. Lineage (NCBI taxonomy): Eukaryota > Metazoa > Arthropoda > Merostomata > Xiphosura > Limulidae > Carcinoscorpius > Carcinoscorpius rotundicauda. Next base: position 93,131,983 of record CM022395.1, read on the forward strand.
AATTCTCTTTGTTTTTACTTTTCTCTCATAACTAATAGGAAATACAAAGAGTGACCAAACTACTTTGTTTTATTGACAAATAGATGGGAGAAGAAAGAACAAGGGTGAGAAAGTTTTACAACAGTAAATATAAAGTTATATTTCTATTATGTAGGTTAATAAAGATTTGAATCAAAGTTCCACTACCAAATTAACTCTAGAAAAATATGGATAAGAAAAGAAATTCAAGTACCAATGATAAAGCCCAGTAATAAAATGTTATGTTTCTGAAAAATACCTACATGACTCATAATAAACAAAACAAAACTGGCAAATCATCGAAACAGTTTCACATCTGACATGTTAGCAACATATATTAACTCATCTTTTAGGTATAAAACATATTTTCAAATTAATAAACACACCAACAATTGAGGCATAACACACTGTTATAAACAGTAATGTGTCTATCTGGTCATTTACTTGAACAAGACTGTGTAGCTGTGCCAAAAGTACCAGTGTGACAAGTTTTTAGTTAGGTACTCTATCAGGTAGCATATGACTGGCTTTTAATTAACTTATTGATCAGGTACCTGGCCTTTACATAAGTACCATATCATCAAATAACGTGCCATGTTTAGAGATAAAAATAAATCTCTCTCTTGCCTGAAAGTAAATGCTATTTTACCAGTGGAAGTTTTTCAGAACCACAGAAAAAATGTTTCTTTAGATTTTCTCCAAGTTCAAAATACTGACATTGTTAAAATTACACCAAGCCCAGAACACTTCCTCAACTTTTATGTAACTTAAGTTGCTATTTCTCTCAATTAACTAATGTAGTTAAGGAATTGGAATGAACTGCATAAAACAAACTAGTAATTATAATATGTCTGAGTATTATTTATATCATATGTTGATCAAGAATGTACTAAGAATGACAGAAAACTTAATGAGTATTGCAGAAGAATTACACAACACAACAATTTTTTTGAAAAGTTTTTGCTGATTGTGACAGGTACCTGGTGGGTATGTACAAATATATTTTTGGTTTTGTTTCATCACGTAGGAACTCTGAGAAATAGACAGTTAATTGTTTACCGGCAATAACTTTAATTGTGTATATGTTTCTAATATGCTGTTAAGTTTAACATAAATAAAAGTGTTTTGCTCCTGATTTTCATTTGTATTCAATGTCCGGTGCATCACGTTGCAGTGTCTAACAGTAGTCAGCGAGTATTGACGGATTCCAGTTGCCATAATATTGTTTTTCCATTGTAGCAATGTCCTGGTGAAACTGAAGATTTCGATGAAATGATACATGATGGGCAAATTTGGATGTGATTTTCATGATCAGCAGCCAACAATTTATAGAGAATACCCAAGAGTATTCAAAAAGCAAAAACTTTGTTGTGCAGTGTAATTAAAGGAAATATTGAAACATATGAGATTTTGTATTTTTATAAATAAAAAAATAAATGAAATTGACGTGTTTTTCTGTAATCTCAGTGTTGGAGTCATTATTTAGTGTAACTGTAAATTTCCTCAAGTTATTGACTTGTGTGTTCCATTCGCAACGTCTAATATAAAGTTAGTGTGGCTTTTGTGTTGCTAGCCAGGTATGATTGAAGGTCAATATAATAAAAAATAATAATTATGTATAAATGTATAATATTATGAGATTTAAGCTACTAAGACTAAACATTTATGTTTTCATGTTATGTGTAACCTGTTGTCATTCAAGAACATAAAAAGGATAATTTATATTTATTTCCTAATTTTTTGTGGTGGTTAAAAAGTCAAATTGACAAAATGCCAACAATTATAGTATAGAAAACAAGTGCTTGGTATCTCTATTTTGGTGGTTTTATAGATACACACAAATATGTCAGATTTTTGAATAAAAATAGTTTTTAATTGTAACATGACAATGACTTCACACTCAAACTATTACAACAAAACAGATTTGACATTTTCGTAAACAAATCTTTATCAATCTTACTTCATTGAAAATCTGAATTTTTGTTTGCAAAAGACTGGAATCATAACTAAATATATGCTAAATTTTGTTAAGATGCACATACAGTATTAAAAGCTCTGTTATAAATATGTAATGTTCACAAATGTGTATCCAAACTCGTGTATTTTATAGTGAACCCATCATGAAAGGGTAAATAAAATCAAATATTCTCACAATTAACATCTGTATATATATACATATTTCGTTGTTATTTTCACAGAAACTTCTAATCTTCAGCAAACATATCACATAACATATTCCACTTACTCTTATATTTATTCAAGGTTTATTTGTTTAACCATTAAGAAGTAAATAACTAATCTGTTAATTCATGCTGATTCATATGTACATGCATGAATAACAGCTATCAGTTTCAAGATTTAAATACTAAATATCTTTACTGTTAGAAATTGCAAACTAAAGAATGAACACGTATTCTATAAACAAATCTTTATTGAAAAGTTGTAACTTTTAATAAAACAATACTTAATCAGAAAGTTAAGTTCTATGATGATTTGTTTTTTTTGTTTTTTAACATTTTGTACTTTCAAATGAATATTCTTTGAAAGGTTAATTTTAAGCTTTACTTAGACTTTATTTTAAGTATTTATCTGCTGTTGATTTTTTTTTGCCATTTGAGACTAAAATTGTAACTTTTAATAAAACAATACTTAATCAGAAAGTAAACACAATAATTAAATAAAAGGTTAGTAACGGATAACAGGTACAATATTAGATCACCATAAAATCTATATTTCAATTGTTCCACTTTTTACTGTCCATTTACTGATTTGGAAAAAAGAAATTGTAATGTATTCTATAAAACATCTTTTACATTTTAAATGTTGCTGCTTTCAAGACTGTTAGATGACTACAGCACATAGCTGTAAAATAGGCTATCAGTGCTGTACTCACCGTGGATACTGAAACGAGCATTTTACCATTAGGAGTTTTCAGTGGTCATACAGATATTTAAGATTAAGATGTGTTATGGAATTTATGATAAATGTTTATAACTCTTACATACTTAACTGATGATTCTCAATATAAAGAACAGTAGTTTAAATAATTAATTGAAGGCTGTATCTGATAATATAAACCTTATAATCTGAGCACTTTTGAGAGGTGGGTTTCTCTTTTTCAGGAGTAAACTGGGAATCAAAGTTATCATTTTGTATGAACACTTCTTGAGCCTGTGTTTTTCTGTCTCAAAGTTCTTTTATAATGGTTTCAACTGTTGTTCAGTATTTTGCTAAAACTGTTACAGTCTATAACCGTAGTAAGTAAAACTGTAAGCATTTTCTGTTTCTTTTTGGTGAAATTGGTGCACATCATCCGAATAAATAATTACCATATCCACATTTAACAAACAAATGATAATACCAGTATGTAGAACATTAAGAATATGTTGCTTCTCCGTGATGAATCCTGTGTTTATCGTCTGAATAAAGAATTAACAGAACTAGATCCAACAGTCAGCATTTTGTTAATAAAGCTGAAAAAAACAAGATAGCATTTTTTTCATTTGAAAGTACTTACAGAATTTAAATAAATATTACGACCAGTAAAATGATGTGCGATTAACTTGTCTAATTATATTTAACCAGGCTTTTATTTCTTTCCCTGGCATTTTAGGGTATCATTTACTTGCAGACTATTTCTAAGTTTATGAAACTTATTTAAATCACAAATATCTATCAGTTCTATGATGATTTGTTTTTTTTGTTTTTTAACATTTTGTACTTTCAAATGAATATTCTTTGAAAGGTTAATTTTAAGCTTTACTTAGACTTTATTTTAAGTATTTATCTGCTGTTGATTTTTTTTTGCCATTTGAGACTAAAATTGTTCCTTTATGTGCAGTAGCTTTTGCTTACCTGTTTTTGACTGAGAAAATTATAATGTATCTTCAAACCTATGATTCATTTCATTTTAGTCTTTGATTCATTCTAGTCTTCTCATGAATATGACTTTGCTTCTATTCCTTGTTGTTCTGAATTGAAAGCAATTTATATTTCAGTACGCTCTTTATCAGGAATGGTTTATTCACACTTTATGTACAAAACTTGTACAGCTAAACAGAATGATTCATTGTTTGTTTCTCACACCATCACTTTTACTATAAAATACAGATTCTGAACTCAGTTTGGATTCTGCACTATTATCTCATCATAAATTAGTTACTCTGTTAGCAACACAGTTGTCTCTTCATACACAAGAAAGGTGGTATCCTCATATCAGATAGATATGCAACTTGCAACTGTTATTATACTGTGGAACAAGAATTGCAATTTGTGACAAATTTACGTTGAGTAATTCTGTTATCACATTACAATTGATTCATAATTTGTGTGTATCACTAAATAATAATGTTTAAGTAGGTATTAATATCCCTTTCATATAGATTTATTTCATTTTACTTGTTCAGTGTTACTGTTTGTTTAGTACCTGGGTCTGTAGTGATCATACAGAACCAAAAGTTTTAAACACAAATAATGTGACATAAAACACAAATACAATACTGTATATGTACTGTTACTTAGTTTACGTATCATACATTTTTCTGATGTGAACAAGTTCTTTTTTTAGTATGTTATCCACTGCATTATTACAGTACTCAAATTAATGAAGTTATCAGTATAATTTGGGATATTCCCTTGTACATTATATTGTTATAAGATAGTGACCACTTTTCACGTGTGTCTGGGTCTGTTCTAAAATGTACATAGCCATTACCTTCGGTTCCTTTTTTTCACTGTGTGCAGCACCTTATTACCGTGCAATTTTTCAGGATAGGTCTTATTTACAATATGGCCAAAACGCTCTAAAGGCTAATGTTTCCTTTCCTAGCTAAAGAAGGATGCTCAATTTTTAATTTATTTATTATGGGAATCTCAGCTATTTGTTAATCTAGAAATAACTCAAATTAATATTTCTAATATAAAAAATGGAACTAAAATCAGTTGTTGTTGTTTTGAATTAAGCACAAAGCTACACAATGGACTATCTGTGCTCTGCCCACCACGGGTATCGAAGCCCGGATTTTAGCGTGTAAGTCCGCAGACATACCGCTGAGCCACTGGGGGGGCACTAAAATCAGTGCTCATCTCCAGATGAACACGTTTATACTTTTTCTCTCATTTTATAGATAGCTCAGCCTCTACAAACAGTTATTTATTTATAGAGATTAATAATGGTATTAACTGATGGAGGAAGTCTTAAATAGTACACTAGTAACATAACTAGTTTCTTCGGCTCTGTTACATTGTCATTACTATATGGTTTATGTACTGTGTTTCTGTTTCATGTTACATTCTGTTCTTATGTACTTCAGAATGTTCTACAGTTGTTTATCATTAGTTTGTTTTCAACTTTAAAAAGAGCAGTTTCTCGAAACGTTTCTTTATATTTTTTCAATACCTGCAATAATGTTAATATTTGCAACAATCTCTCATTCTACCGATGATTTTTGGTACTGACATATGGTGATTTAGAGTAGTTTCCGGCTTGGCATGACCTAGCACGTTAAGGCGTGCGCTTCGTAATCTGAGGGTCGCGGGTTCGCGCCCGAGTCGAGCCAAACTTGCAGTGGGGGCGTTATAACGTTACGGTCAATCCCACTATTCGTTGGTAAAAGAGTAGCCCAAGAGTTGGCGGTGGGTGGTGATGACTAGCTGCCTTCTCTCTAGTCTTACACTGCTAAATTAGGGACGGCTAGCACAGATAGCCCTCGAGTAGCTTTGTGCGAAATTCCAAAACAAGATTAGTTTCTAAAGTTATTTTGTGTGAGATCGATTGCAATGTAAGTATTTTAACTTTGATTGACATATAAAATATAACATTTTACTGTAATATGTGTGACAAATATACAATGTTTGTGTAATAAATATATTGCAAATGGAAACCATGGCTCTTATTCCTAGTTTATCACCACATCCTTTGCGCAGCTCAATTTTGTTCTGGGCTGGATCTGCCCGTCTATAACCACTCCGTTTAGTCGCTTTTGAAATGATCTGTTAGACTTTTATTCCACAAATAAGTGAAAATGTAATGCTCAAACCTAACTTCCGTAACTGAAGCTTACCACATAGTTTCTTAAGTTTCCATTTGATTTCAGAATGTCCTGTAGTGAAAATACCGAAACACCAATTTTATTATCTTCGTTGAACTTTGTCTTTACCTTTCGTGAAGGTCAGAAGGACAGTTAATTATAAGTAGAAAGAACATTTTAAAGAATATTTTATTTCCTGATGTTATTTTTGGTAAAATATATATTTAAAAATTATCACATGAATGTTATTATATAATATTTAAGTTATATAAACCTATCGTCAAAAGAGACAAAACATTCATGAATGGTTTCACGTGTTTCAAACTTTTTTTTTTAAATAGGATTTTTTCAAAATTTTCTGTACTTTGAATGATTTGTGCTTAATATTTATTAAAAGTTGATCAAGATAATCACTTATTTATTCTTATCCTAGTTACTCACGAAACTAGGTTAGTTAAAAAGGGAATCACTTGTAGTATCTATTAGAAAGGACTACTGCAGCATACGTATTATATGGAAATCAACAGCGATCTTTTCCCATTGATAAGTCAAATGATTCCCAAGTGATGCAACATCCCTTCCTTTGATAGTGAAAGTGACTCTTTGTCACATAGGTGGAACATATATAATAAAAGAGTCTGTTATTGTTGTTCTCTATATATAACACCATGCTCGTTTGGTATTAAAGATAATAAAATTCGAGACAAAAAATGTACAATAAATTAGCAGACTCATCAAACACTTATTTAAAAAACCCTAATTATTTTAAGCACAAAAATAAAGATTGCTTCACCTTGCTTACGCTTATGTTTGGTCTTCTTTTTTTTTGCTTCACATCAATCAAAGTTAAGAGAAATCAGGTGTTTGAGAGCTGGTTCGAAATAAGAGCTCCTCTCAAAAAGAACAGAATGAGGGAATTGGTATATACATGGAAAATATATCCATTACTTCTAAGACCGTAAGAAACATATATTTTTGAAGACTTAAAAGAGACAGCACCACAAGAATACGCCTTTGAGTCCAACTTGTTATAAGGAGTAACCAAATACTTGGAAACAAAAATCTGATAAAATCATAGTGCAAAGCTCAGCCAAGAATTTCCCATCTGTCCCAAATGAAATATGAAGTTTATTGTTTGAGACAATTGTCCTCATACTGACTTATGGAAAATCTTCCAGTTAGTTGATCATCACTGCTTTTAGAACAAAGATTTGTTAATACAACTTGGTAATGAAAGATGGGAAACTGCTTTCATACATGAATAATGAAGAGGGAATGATACAAAAAGAAATATTTTTCACAGTTGTTGTGTTACATAAGAAACTCCTTGTCATGAATAAAATATTAAAAATGTTTCCTACAACACTAATTTTTCCTGGATCCCTTGAACAGCTCTATTATATATATAAAACAGCACACTTAACTTAAAATTGTATAATTAGCAATAAAATAAGCGTTTACAATTAAGAAACCTTAATATTTTCAAATAGGCATTACAGTCACTATATTATTAATTAATTGACCATTTACCAAATACTTTTGGTATTTATATCCTTTATAATTTATGATATGCAGATAGAATTATTTTTTATACACTGTCGTCATTTGCTGTCTGTCATTGGTGGAATGTAAAATGTCGAATGAATCCATTAACTCCATAATTAGTGATCTACTGAAAGGGGTCTTGACAAGACTCTTGGACACTTCAGTGGGTTCACTTTATACTGCTAAACTATTTTTTTTTTTAAATTAACCAGATATACCGACATGCTTTCAAAGATGATCACAGTGAACGCACATTGGTTTGGATCAATTGTCGTTGTTAAACTTGTAAACCATGTCATAGGATCTTTTTAGTACAACATGTGACGCTTCAGATCACCTACTTAACGTTAGAGTTCGTCCTCTCAAGTGGAAAGTATTGTGCGTCTCTACCTTGTTATCTCGTTTGAAATCCATTTAAATCAGCATAATAATCACAGTGATTTTCCATTTTATCACAAGTTATAACTCTCTCCTGTGTAAAGTCATGCATAACATTAATGGTATCCCTTAGTCTCTCCGTATTCTGCTTAAGATTTCACTGAGTGATTCGATTATCTCCAGAACGTGATTACTGAAGGTCCATTGGTACTTTGAGTTTTCTCCCAAACATAATAGATGATGACATAGCTCATGTGTTATCACACAATAACGTCTTAATAACAGCAAAAAATATTGATCCCATACTTTGTGACGTTTATCTATACAATTATGTAACTGATTTAAAACTATAAAGGGGAAGATGGATGAAGGGCGTTCTTGAATCAAAGGGCTTGACAGGTTTCTGCAAATAAAGCTGATTTAAAACTATATTTCTGATCTAAGTAAAGTTTCATAGGCACCATAAACCTTGAAATAAGCTCACTGAAGAGTTTTTAGCTACAGCTTTCGCTTAATTTTTAGAAAAAAGCATATGGCTTGAGTCATCTGGTGAAATTTCCATCACAGCCATATTATATTTGTTACTACTGTTACTGTGGCAGAAAACTCTGCAAATTTAAGCAGGTCTCTGAAGCGGTGCACCAACATAATACTGTTGTAACTGTCCAGATTGTGACTGTCATAGACTTTTTAATCTACGTCATAGTTTACATGATTTACACTAACTCCATCACCAAGCCCAAATATTTTCTCTGTATTTTCTCTTTTGGGAACTAAATGTCCAGCTGTTGGAAAATTATGAAGATGACTGGCTAGTTCTAAAAATAGAGTATGAAGAAGTACCAACTTTATTAAATATTTTTATTCCCTGATATCTTCCCATTTCCAAAATAACAAACCCTCTTGTTGACACAATGAATCCCATTGTATCAAGTATATCTTTATATCACGGTAAAGTTCAAAGATGTAGTGAAGCAGATAAATTACAACATGACTTCTGTAGCAATTCTTACATTGAAAAAAAATCTAAAATGAAGAGTAAATATAAGAAGGATCGTATAATATCCAGTATGGTATCATCATTGTATAAACCAGGAACATTTCAACATGTCATAGTTGCACTAATATTTAGTTTTTCTTTTCATGTTACAAGTTTCTGCCAAGGGTTTTATTTATTTTGCCTAAATAACCCTAAATAACCACTTTTCAGAAGTATCCCGTATTGTTTGTTCTCGGCCCAGAACTAAAAGACGCTGGGCTGGCTCATGTGGGAGGTTTTAATTTTACATCAGTTTATTCTTTTATTTCCTGCAACTTTCTTTTTGGTTGTGTTTTATTTCTGTCATGTTCTTTTTTGTTTTATTTAAATCTTTTCATCATCTCTGGTAAATATGCGGTCACTTTTCGTGATCATATAGTCACCTCGAAGTTTAGTCAGCTATATCTTATTTTCATCAATATAACCTCACTTCCACCACTAATGTTGTAACGTGTTCTATCGTTGGGCAGGTTATTTTGGATTATAAGATTAAATAATGTGAAGTATAATTATTGATAGCGAATTAATTTATTGCTTTATAACATTTGCTGGTAGGACTAATTTCAAACAAAGTTTCAACAGAAATTCAGAAACTAATGTACGTTTCACATACAAACATACTTAATCAATTACTCGCTGAAATTCCTCACTAATTGAATGATAAAAACCTTTAAACCGATCCCTGATGAGAGGTGGATATTTTTTCTTCAGGAGCAAATTGGGAAAGATAGATTGACAGTAAACATGCTGACTGACTTGCTAAACAAAGACTGACGAACAGACTAACAAAACTCGAACTGGCATTATACCGCTTGATTAATTAGTTTAATTCGCCTAGGTTGACATTTTCTAATTTTACTAGTTTTCTACATACTACGAGAAGCTTTATGAAACATCCAGATTCCACACAATTATTAAATCATGTAGCATATTAAACATGTATCCCGCAACTATGATAGATCAATTGTAGTGTACGTGAAAATTTAAAATAATTAGTAAACAGAAGAAAACCAAGACGCTTTCACTTTATTAAGTTGCAAAAAACTTCGGATCATATTTTGCCATGGTTCAATGTGAAATATTGTCCACACTGATTTCATTTCTGAAGCTAAGTGTTTTCTTACGGTTTACTCAAAGTTGACAAAATATTACAGAAAATGTTAAGAACAGAAATGATGATGATAAATAAGTAAAAACTTGAGAACTAAACTTGAACAAGAATATAGAAATATAACCCAGATATACAACATACAACGTTTAAAATAAAATATAACTAAACAACATAAAATACAAAACGTTTGCCCCCCAGTGGCACCGTGGTATGTCTGCGGACTTACACACTAAAAACCGGGTTTCGATACCCGTGGTGGGCAGAGCACAGATAGCCCATTGTGTAGCTTTGTGCTTAATTCTAAACAAACTAAACAAACAAAACGTTTTTAGTGTTAGTATTGATAATGATGAATGGCAAGTAAATAGATAAAGTGACTTAAAGGATAACCAAGAAACGAACGGCGCAAAGACAATACATTTAATTTAACTAAAACAAAGTACCAAATAACGCAGTAACTAAGAGGTACTTTTAGTCTTAGTAATGCCATGATATACGGCTTAGAAATGGACAAGCAGGACCAGAGGTCAATAAGAAAAACCATAAATTTAATTACTACAATAAAAGACCCCGTGAAGTAGACGTAATTAACGCAATTAGTTTGGATAACGACATACAAATTAACAATAAATCTCACAGGAAGAATGAGTTATAGAGATTGTCTATTCAAACATTTTAAATGGAGGTAAATTATAATGAACAAGAAAGTTTTCAAGAGAAAGGAAATAATGATAAAAACAAAGAAAGAATGTAGAACATCATAAATAAAACCTAAAAAGTTTTTATAATTTTAATGAGGACTTAAAGTTTACGCTGGAATGAAATCTTTTTTTATGCGCAATCAACACTGAAACTATGTTTAACTAAGAAAGAATGGCCACATGTAAACCAAAACTAAATAAACGTAATTTATATCTACCTAAGAATTTTTTGTTGTTGTTTAGTTTTTAGTGTTTTTTTTAATTTCGCGCAAAGCTACTCGAGGGCTATCTGCGCAAGCCGTCCCTAATTTAGCAGTGTAATACTAGAGGGAAGGCAGCTAGTCATCACTACCCACCGTCAACTCTTGGGCTACTCTTTTACCAACATTATAATGCCCCCACGGCTGAAAGAGCAAGCATGTTTGGCGCGAGAGGGATGCGAACCCGCGACACTCAGATTACGAGTCGCACGCCTCAACCCACCTGGCCATGCCGGGGCACTCTCTAACTAAGAACGAGGGGTCATTTGTGACAGCAAAATCGAGTCAATAGGGTAAATAGTGTGTTAAGTACTTTCCAAAGTGAAGACATAGAGTCACATCTGAGCCATATATGGTATGTCATTAACAAAAAATTAAAACATTCTCCTGCAACAATACAGATAGAAATATTCACTGACAACAACACAAATAAATACAATACAGATAAAAGTGTTCACCCACAACAATAAAAATAAAAACATTCGCTTACAACAACACAAATAAAAACATTCACCTACAACAATGCAATAAAAGCATTCACTTACAACAATACAGATAGAAATATTCACTAACAACAGAAATAAAAACAATACAGATAAAAACGCTCATCTACAACAACACAAATAAAAATGTTCACCTACATTAATACAAATAAAATCATTCACCTACAACGATACAACTAGAAACAATAATTGACCACGATACAAATAAAAACATTCACTCACAACTATACAGGAAACAACAACATTTATTTACAACAGCCCCCCAGTGGCACAGCGGTATATTAACGGACTCACACCGCTAAAAACTGGGTTTCGATACCCGTGGTTGGTAGAGCACATATAGCCCATTGAGTAGCTTTGTGCTTAATTCCAAACAAACACTTACAACATCAGAAATAAAACATTTCCTTGCAACAATACAAATAAAAATATTCACCTACAATAATAAAAATAAAGTATTTCAACTGTAATAATACAAATACAAAAAACAACCCTCATTTACAACATTTTCCCAGTGGCACAGCGATATATCTGGGGACTCACACTGCTAAAAACTGGAGATAAAAGTCTTAAAGACCAGGAAGGTTGTAGAAGGAAGCCATCCTCAGCTAAAAACGCATTAGAAGAAGCAGTTGAGACAGACCCTCGCACAATAGTATATGAACAAAGACAGTATTAAGTGGCTTCGTGCTTAATTCTAAACAAACATTTACAACAACACAAACAAAACCTTCACCGGCAACAATACAAATAAAAATATTCACCAATAAGTCTCAGATAAAGAATTTATCACCAACAACATACAAATAAAAACACAACAATATAAAAATAATCATTTACCAACAAAAGTAGCAAAACATATCATTCACTTAGAACAATTCAAATAATAATCACTCATCTAAAACAATACAAATAGAAAATTCATTTATCGTCAGCTCAGTTCATTTTGTTCACAAAACAGAGAAAAATATTCTATAGCTGAATATCGGTAACGCTAAAACAGAGTTTTTACTGATCTCTGTAGATATTTTATTAAACCCATTTTAAAAAACATTAATAAAATGTTTAAATGATATTTTCAATGTATTTTCTCCACCGTATATCAAAGAGCATAGAAGAAACAGTCTGAAAAACTTCGATAAATGATCAGTGGAGAAAGAGTAAGAATGTTTTTTTTTTTCCTTATCGTGTTCACGCATTTACATAACTTCTGGAATGCTTTAAGAATTCTGACATGATCATTGTTGTGATTCTCCACCATACGTCGTTATCTATATAATCCTAGTTGGATCCCAGACCACAGTTTAGTTTTACACTGATTATTATTGTGATTCTTCACCATACGTCCATCTGGTCGCTATCTATATAATCCTAGTTGAATCCCAGACTACAGTTCAGTTTTACACTGATCATTATTGTGATTCTCCACCATACGTCCATCTGGTCGTTATTTATATAATCTCAGTTGGATCCCAGGCCACAGTTTGGTTTTAGACTGATAAGTTAGGGACGGAAGACACATAGCTTTACGAAAAATACAGAAAACAAATTAACAAACAGTTATCTCGAGAAAACCCACTTGTAGAAAAATATATATAAAGGTATAAAGCAGTTCCTTTATATTGGTTTATTTTGGGTTTAAGATTGTCCATTACGACCAATAATGTCCACATATGAATCTTTTAATTACAATCTTGGTAAATACATAGCATGGACATTTTCCAAATATGTAACATCAGCCAGCTAATTCATCAAAGACTCTTTTAATTTCAAGTCTAATCTAAATCAACTTAATCATAAAGCCTTAATGGCCAGTTTCGATGTTATATACTTCTTTACAGATGTTCCAACCACTAAAGTCTGCAAGATAGCCTTAGAACTCTATATCCAAGACCTTAACCCAACTATAGACATTCCCAGTAACTAATTAACAACCCTCATAGAATTCACCACGATAAAGACAAACTTCATGTCCAACAACCAAAACTATATACAAACAAATGGTCTAAGCATGGGCAACCCAGTATCTTTAGTTCTAGCCAATATTTTTATGACACAAGTTAAAACACAAGCAGTTAACACAACATTACATCCACCACTATACTGGTACAGATATGTAGATGACACGGTTGCGGGATTCAAATCTACAGAACACATGATTAATTTTTTCAATCACATTAACTCTATACATCCCAACACTAACTTCACATGTGAACAGAAAGAAAGCAATCAAATATCATTTCTTAACCTCAAAATTACAAGAACCGACACACAATTCAAAACAGAAATCCATCGAAAAATCACCCATACTGGACTATACATTCCTTGGGACTCAGCACATGAAACAAAACAAAAACTCAACATACTAAAAAACCAAATAACACAGCCATAAAACTATGCTCACCAGATAAAATTACCGATGAATTAGACAAATTGAAACAATACTTCATCAACATCAATAAGTTTCCTCCACAAACCGTAAGAAACAATCAGTGATGTCGAGAAACCCACTTGTTGAGAATTTTATATGCAAAAAACGTCTCTTTTGGGCTCAGAAAACACTTCAAATAGAAGAGCGAACAACGTTTCGACCTTCTTCGGAACCTGACGATGACCGAAGAAGGTCGAAACATTGTTCGCTCTTCTATTTGAAGTGTTTTCTGAGCCCAAAAGAGCCGTTTTTTGCATATAAAAAAACCGTAAGAAACATTATACGCTCACACCTAGACAGAAAGCAAAATCAACCAACAAAAGTAAATATATCTCACGAATCAAAAAATTACGAAACCATATACTGCTGTATACCACATATTCCTAACATCAGCAAACAAATAACCAACATTTGGCAAAAACTAACAACAAAATATGACATTCCAGTTAATACCAAATTTATTCAAAAACCAGGCACAAAACTGAGGTCTATACTATGTAAAAGCTACACTGACAAACACCACACCAACATTATTTATAAAATACAATGTGATAACTGCCACGACTTCTATATTGGAGAAACAAGTAGAAAAATGGAAACCAGATTCAAAGAACATAAAATGTCACCTTTACACGTTTTCGAACACTGTAAGTCAAATAAACACGACATAACCATAGAAAACACTCAAATACTAAATAAAGAAACAAACATAAACAAACGCAAAATTAAAGAAGCCTTACTTATACAACTTAAACCCAAAATAAACCAATATAAAGGAAAGCCTTTATTCCTATATTAATACAATAAAATAAATAAAATTATATATTCAAACATCTAACACCGCCCTCTAAATTCCGACACTCAGTTACACAATCCCTTTCAAACATGTGGTCGGCTTCCGGTCAGTTACCTCTTTGTGAATCTGACGATGACCGAAGAAGGTCGAAACGTTGTTCGCTCTTCTACGTAATAGAATATTTTCTCAACCCAAACCAGCCGTTTTTTGCATATAAATTAAAAAAACAAACTATTTGCGCGTATATTAAATTATTTGATGGTTATTGTTAGGTTGTCCAAAAATAAATGACGGAATTCTCACGATGGCATTTAAAAGCTGACTATTGAATAACTTAATCATTGGCTGATTGGCTTAATCGAACGTTTGTCGCTTACAAATTCTCAAGTTGATGTCTTAATTGTTTGCTGTTTCATGTCTACTTAGAGTAAGTTTCGCAACTCCCAAGGCAGCATGGACAAGAAGGTCTTTAGTCTGATTTTCCTCTACGACTTAAAACTTTGACAAAAAGCTACCAAAACTACAAGGATCATCAACCAGGCATTCGGCTATGGATCTGTTACTCAACGTACAGTTCAGCAGCGTTGATTTTAAAGGTTTAGACACGGAAAGGAAAGTCTTGAAGACCACGAAGGTGATGAAAGGAAGCCATACTTAGATGAAAACACATTAAAAGAAGCAGTTGAGACAGATCTTCGCACAACAGTATGTAAACTTACAGAAAAGCTAGGCACAAGCAAATCAAGCATTGCCAACCACTTAAATGCGACTGGAAAGACGAAAAAGTTGAATAAGTTGGTTCCACGTGAGTTGACTGAAGATCAACAACATTGACGTTATGAGACCTGTCAAGGATAATGCTCCAAAAACTGAACGAATTGGGAATCGAGGTTCTGCCTCATCCACCTTATTTCCTAGACCTTTCCCGACATATTTTTGTTTTTCAAGCACTTTGACAACTTTTTTGAACACTAAACACTTTCAAAACCAGATAGCTTTAGAAGTAGCTTTCATGGAGTTCATTGATCATAGAATATCTGATTTCTACATCAGGGACATAAAAAGCATTCTTACACTTTGGCAAAAATGTGTTGAAGCAAATGATGCCTACTTTGATTAAAGCATGTTTTACAAAACTGGTTGTACTTTTCCAAACTTTGCAGTTCAAAAACGACATTTATTTCTGAACAACCTAATAATTTCTATTTAAGAAAAAATCACATTTATATAATAAAAAAGTAGCGTATTCACCTGCGTGGTAAACTTTCGAAACTTCATTAAACTATGTAACAATAAATTAGAAGTATTGTTGATGTCACCATTTGCGTTTGGAAGAGGTAAGTGTAGGTAGTACTATGCATTGCAAAGGGAAATGTATTTGAGAAATGGATCTGTCATCCCTCAAAGCCTCCTTCAAATAACATTATTTACGTGTTAAGGTTTTGTGTGTGAACTTCATTTTTTGTAGGCACTTAAAACGCTGAAATTGTCATTCATGTTTTTAAAGCGTTGCTACATCTGGTGTCTCTGACTAAAGAAGTCAATCCATTTGTCGCTTTTTATCAAACTTTTTGACTCAAAGTGTATTTTGCACTAGATGTATCACATGTTGTGCAATCCTTTTAGGTTTAACTTCAGTGGCAATGAGACGCCCCACAAGGCCATTAGATTCGTTCAGAACTCCATGTACCTCACTGTTTATGTGAATAGTATAGGCAGATCATTCTATTATTTTAATTAGTCTAAATATATATCACTATTTTTACATTTTATAAACTTTGTGCATTCAGATACAAAAAACTAAACTAAAGAATATTTCGTGGTCGAAACACGAGTATTCCTCCTAGTAATAGCAATAACATGTAACATTAAAAATGAACATTTGATTTCTTAATACCATTTTCAGGTTTTATTATCAACAACAGAAGATTTATTTTGGCTTGACTATTACCTGACAGTAATTCTAGCTTCATTACCATTTGACAGTTGGTGTATTCTGCTAAGTCTATCATTTAACAGTGTGTGAGTTCTGGATTGCGTGCCATATCACAGTTGACGGACTCTTAGTTTATTGGATTTTCTCTTTCCTACCACTTGATAGTGGATGTATTCTTGCTTTATTAACACCTAGCATTTGATGGATTTTTGTTTGCCTATCATTTGGAAGTGGATGAATTCTGGCTTTACTATCATTTTAAACTGTGTAGAGTTTGGCTTGTATATCATCTGACTGTGGGTGACTTCTGACTTGGTTATTATATGACAGTGGAAAATTTTGGCTTTATTACCAACTGGCAATGGACTGATTCGGACTAAGCTATAATCTGATAAAGGTAGATTCTGGCTCGACTTTCTTCTGACAGAGAATCGATTCTAGCTTGACTATCATCGAATAGTTAATGAATTCTGGCTTTATTTCCATCTGATAGTGAGTTGATTCTCACTTATCTACCATCTGACAGTGAATGAATTCTGGCATGCCTATCAATGGATGCATTCTGGCTTGACTATTATTCGAAACTGGATGGAATTTCGCTTATACATCATCTGCCAATAAATATATTCTGGCTTGATTATCATAATGTTAAATATTATATTTAGCTTATATTTGGTCAAATAAATTACTTCGGAAAATGAATAATTGTCGTTACAAATGTTCAGCGTTGTCCATAATCTTATCCCTGTTGAAAATTAAAATTTCTTATATTTCACTTACAAAAAATTGGAAGAGAGCCTCATTCTGTATATCCTCAAATACATGTAACTTGTGTAATTCAGTTTAGTTTATTAGTCTTAAACTTAGCATTGTATCAGTGTATTTTTTTAAATTTAGGTCTTTTAATAGGTGTTAAAAGTAAAATCACATTACCGCATTCATTAATTATGGTTGGTTCATTAAACCTGCAGTTAACATTGTATTCTTGTGGATTAGTTGTAAAGTTTACGGACTTGTAAAATAAGATTCGGGGTTTGATTTCTCATGGTAGAAAGAGAAGAGATAGCTCATTCTGTAGCTTTATGCCAAAACATATATTTGCTCCTCAATAACTCTGTTATAAGAGTGAGGGTAATTCACGCAAAAACACAGCTTTCGAAACCTGCAGTGGATATGGCATAGGTAGCCCACTGTGGTTTTGAATTTTGCGCAAAGCTACATGAGGGCTATCTGCGCTAGTCGTCCCTAATTTAGCAGTCTAAGACTAGATAGAAGGCAGCTAGTCATCACCACCCACCGCCAACTCTAGGACTACTCTTTTACCAACGAATATTGGGATTGACTGTCACATCATAACACCCCCACGGGTGAAAAGGAGAGCATGGTTGATGTGATTCGAACCCCCGACTCTCGGATTACGCGTCGAGTGCTTAACCACCGTGTCAGTCCATTGTGTAGCTTTTTGTTTATAAACAAATAAATAATAGCATGGTATTAAGAGTCGTGAATTCAACTCCGTCAACAAATATGCTCATCGTTTCAAACGTGAGAGCGTTATTATGTAACGGTAAATTCCACTTTCATTCATAAAATGGTAGCTCAAAGTTAGCGGTAGGGAGTTTTGACTAATTGATTTCCCTCTAATCATTTTCTTTTAAAGTAGGGCGGCTATCGCAAGTTGTCCTTGAAGGGCTTACCGTGATAATCACAAAAAAAGAAAACAAAAACAAGGAACATAATATTACATCTGTGTATTGTGAAAGAAAATTTGATTTTATGGTAGTTAAGAAATGTTCATTAGCCTTAGAGTTAATATTATATCCATATATTGTTTATCATTTTCAATGCGTGCGTACACAATGTGAGTGAACACTATATTTATCAATCAGTGATGTCGAGAAACCCACTTGTTGAGAACTTTTATATGCAAAAACGGCTCTTCTGGGCCCAGAAAACACTTCAAATAGAAGAGCGAACAACGTTTCGACCTTCTTCGGTCATCGTCAGGTTCACAAAGAAAGGGTTACTGGTCGGAAGCTGACCACATGTTTGGGAGGGGTTGTATAATTGAGTGTTGCAATGTAGAGGGCGCGGTTTGAATATATAATTTTGTCTATAATATTAATATAAAAAAAAAATGAACACTATATTTGTTTTGAAACTGAAATCATAATTCATAGTCTTCAGGCATGACGTCAAATGTGGTCTAGCAATGTACTCTGCTGTTTTTTTTTCATATCATAGTAGTAACAAATATAAATGCTGTATTCAGTGTGGAACTTGTAAAAGTTTAGTATTGAGGCCACTGTGTTGATATGTAAGTATTATATTTGTACAAATGTGTGTGTTAGAATAAGCATAACAGTTAGGTGCAGTAGTGTCAGAATGTGTACATAATGTACGTACATAACAATTGTATTTCTTTATATAGACCACTTTATGTATTATCAATGGCTATATATGCTAGAGAAATTAGAAAGCTTCTTGTTTTATAAAAACCTCCAAGTGAAAATAAACACTTATATGTCAGTCACGCCAAACCTGCTCTCTTTACTCCTTTGTTAATTAAAGTACTTGTGTACCATTAATTTGAAAGTAAATAATATTTTAAAGATTGCTTTTATTATAACTCTAAAATTCATTTATGAAATCAACATTTTGGCAATAAGATACTGTCCTGTCCCTGCAGTCTGAAGTTTGGTCTTCACCGTCCGTAGCAGAGATAGTGCTTAACACTCAAAATATAAAGACAAGCTAAAAATCCTAACAGAACCTGCAGTGATAAAAGTTTAATAATCCAGGACATACACTGTTGGAGATAATCTTCAGTCAATAGTAACAGTTTCAGCATAAATCCAACTGAATGTTTTTAACATAATGTTATGAACATTATATATGTATATATATGTCTTTATCTGTACAACACATTACTTATATGAATGTGTATATATATGAGCATATAATCATAAACAGAAGAATTCATAATGAATATTTACACATTTTTATATTAGCTGAGGTACAGCTGTATCTCAGTGTTTCGACTAACAACGGTTTTCTCCCACAAAGAAGTAAATAACTGGAAATATTATAATATACTGGCATATCGTACGTTTTCCATCTTCTAGAGTGATACAGAAGCCTTCCAAACCGTTCACAGAACAGGAACGAAACATAGCCACAGTGTTCTCCAGATAGAGTGTAGGACTATGCAGGCCAACAGGAAAGGAGTGAAACTTAGCTACACTGTCCTCCTGCGAATGCGTAGGACTATGTAGGCCCTTCCAAGAGTATGTGCCATTGTAGTATCCACTCACGGGACAGCTACTGAAGCCACTGCCAATGATTCTGTCTTAGACATCATCCAAAATAGGAAGAATGAAGTATTTGCATCACTTATGGACATGTTGGCCATTGGCAGAGAAACAGCCCATACTTTGTAGCACTATAAGGATGGCCGGGAAACTGGCTTCAACCAACTGTTAAGCAGAAGCCCACCAACCCACAAAATTATCATTTTGTATCGATGCTGGCCATCACATCAGCAAGTCCATAGTGACCAGCAACGATCAGTAGATTCTGAGGTCAATGCTTTGGTAAACGAACAGGCTTGATCTCGCCACTCTTATGGAGAAGCAAAGTGATTGTACTGCATTATAGATCCTAATGGTTAGTTCAAACTCCGTCTGGGCTTAATAGGATTGATAGTGTCGATCTAAGTAAAAGATCAAAAGCTGACTTTCTGATAGACTTTAAAGCCACTAGAAGTCTGGTTGTCATTACAATCTTCTGAACCCTCCACGTTACGCCACCACTACAGCCAGTAAATTATGATCTTTTTCTGTCAAATGGTAATAAAGTGAATGGTAGAGGAGAGGTAAACCTCTAGCTTAGTCTGATAAGTGTTTCTCACAGAATAAAAGTAGGACCTGAAAACGAAGGGTGGAAGACTTTTGAAACGTCGTTCTCTACACTTATGTCTTTACAACTGGCAGTTGTCGTCCATTCTACAAAGTTTCATCAAAAGCAGTCATTTTTGAAACTGAGTCTGGAATAGACAAAAATCACTGGTAAGTTTTTTTCTGTACAGTAAGTTTGCTGACCTTCAATTAAAACATTATCAATTGTTATCAGGATCAAGTTCGGGAACAGTAGACTACATGGTTGAATTTGCGAAGAAAATTATAGTACCTCCATGCACACAAATTGTGTTACATGGTTTAACCAGTCAGAGTCTAATGTGTTGGTGCCGTGTAACACATTGTAAAAGTTACAGGTAAAATAAACTGGTTATTTTCCACAAAAAAAGGCTGCATTAGCTCAGGCAATGATCCCTCCAACAAGGATGACGTATTGGTGTTGCTCTTTAATTACAGATAATTAGCTTTCCAGCTCAACCGAAAGCTGTTATCGGGCTAACGACACTCACCTGAGAGTATTGTATGATCTTCATTTAGTGATTTATTGAATGGCAGTGTGTTTGTGGGAACAGATGGCCAACTTGGTGGTATAATAGAGTCAACAGTATTTAGGCACAAGTGATACATATCCCATATATCAACTGCTTTGCTGACCTTAAAGCACTAGAAACTTTACATTCACTGAAATACTTGCTGTCTTATTTTAGTTGTCACCCTACTTTAGTTGTTTAGACAAAATTGGCCGTACAAACTACCAAGCATGTTGTATTAAAGTTTGTTAAACCTGTTAGAGCAAATTGGAATAAACAATGGCCACATGTAATAATGGTATACATAGCAATAGAAGTAAGGTAAGTAGGCGTTTGTCAAACCAGCTCGTATTTGGATAGGAAGTTCACTTCCCATGGATGTGATGTATTGTTCTCCACCACAAAGAGAAACTCCCATACCTCCAAGAGTATGTAGAATGGTTGAGATAAAATTAGTTAATACTTATGAGCTCATCCAGCCTACCTTGAGAAGGCAGCACAGGAAAAGAAGATGTGTTACGACTGGATGATGAAGGAATGTGTGTTTTAATGCATAGACTTGGTGTGATTGTATGGAAGCAATTTCAATCTTGCTGCACTGGTCTATACCTTGTATTCAAAGGAGCTGGTTTTCTTACGTATGGAAAACAGCAGACTTGAGGCATTCAAAAGTGCATGGAACACATTTATAAAATATATCCATGTATCACAGATAAGCCCAAAGTTTTCTGGTTTAATCAGGAAGCTTGAGAGGAAAACAATAATTCAGAGGAGGAGAATGAAGCCATCTTAACTTCACAACTTTCTTCGGAGTGAAGAAGTGTCTAATTAATCAGGTGATGAGTTGCTAAAACTCAAAACTTCTCATAACTCCCAACCAATTTTGATAAGGTTGATTAAATATTAAAGTTTGAATACTCAGATTGTTAGATGACTGCTGAAGTGACATAGATCCTTACTTTCCAAGTCATTGAGCAGTGTGAGAAATAAATGTGTGCATTATTCTGTAACATTTACACTTGATCTCCAAAATTTGTTCATGCAACTAGTGGTATGTCTTGATTCTGATCTATCAGGTAGGAAGATCTGGCAGAATGTTTTGCAGCTGCTGATTAATTACCAATAGTTGGGATTATGATGTGATTGCAAAATTAATTGTTGAATGAGAACCGATAGCCCACACATTTTATAAGGTACAAAGTGAATTTATTTGGCGTGGCACTTTCCCGGTGTTTCGATAAAAAAAATATGCCAAGCAGTTACAATCTCTGAAGTATACAGTCAGTATTCAGTGATTTTACATCGATATTTATGGGAGATATGACAAATTTGTGGTTAACGACGTATGTCAACTTTCTTATGCGTGTTTTACTATGGTAACAACGATACGAATGTTAATTCTGGTAAACAGACTTTAAGTCCAAAATATCAGATCATTTAAATTTTACCAAATATTATTTTGTGAAACCTGAAATAAAATGAGTTGAGTTTGATGGTTTATAGGTAACACTACCTCTGCTATGGAAGATAACTTCAGCAAGTAACTCAAATTTTACTAAAGGTGTCCATGTGATAGTCCGAGGCAAGTTACATAAACTGTTAAAGTACTTAATAAAAAGTAGAGGTAGACGCAAGAGAAAATCTGGGACAGTTTAACAATTTTGCTACACAAACAGAGGGTGACTAATATAATTACATGTACCTGAGACTGGAAAAGACGGAGAGACATGATCGTCTGCGCTTACAGAGCATGACATCTTATGATGATGTCCCAATGTTGTGTAATGGAACGTACATGTATTTTGTAAAGTTGCATTCTGATTATGTAAATAAACTGTAATGCTATTATACACTTACTGTGTAGTGGCACAACATTAACAAGTTGCATTGTTACAATGTATACGTCACATATTACTATGACATTACCAAACCACTACCAAGTAGCTGCTGGAAAGCATTGTTTAGAAGTGATAACGAAACCATACAGTTAAATGGATATCGAACTCTAAGCAATGGGATGAAAAAACCTGTGAGAAAGTGTTCTTATAGATGATTCCAAATTCAAATTGTTCAGCAAATGATGTTTTATTTTCAATTACAGGAAGGAGGAAAATTGTATAAAAGTCAACTTACAATACCAACAGTGAAGCATGCCAGTAAACCAGACCTAATTTTTTTATGGTGGTTACGAGGTCGGTGGTCAGGTTGACAGACCCCATATAGTTAGAGTACAGAAAATAACAGACAAAATATAAAAGTTTACTTAAAGCAAACATTTGGAAACTATTTAGGAAGTTTTATAGATTACATAAATAATATTTGAGATTTTTGGGACGTAGATTAACTTTTTAATCATAAAACCATTTTGCACAAAGATCAGTAATAAAACACAAACAAAGCTTTAGTAAAAATACTTTATTAAAAAATCTTATTTTTCTTGTGCAAAAGACTTACAATCTTTACGAAAAGCCTACTAACTTTTATGAATATGCATATACTGCATCTAAATTGTAGCATAAATACTTAATTTGTGTATATTATACCGAGCTTGTCACAAAACAATTAAGAGGTATATGTAAAGGAACACACGTACATTACATAAAGTCTTCTTTGGAAGTTTTAAACTGAGATAAGTGGAACATCTATACATATAAAATGCTAATGCATAACAAAAAGGAGTGAATGGAGTGTGAAGTTAGCGAAGCCTAGAAGGCAAAGAATCTGATCGCATCATTAAGAACTGATGAATTTGAGGGTAATTGGTTAATTTGTCTAATTGTGATAGAATAATTTGGGAGGTATCAACGGGAAATATAGAGTATCTGTAATTTTCACTGGTGTTGAGCGAATGCTTCTATATGGACATTGATAGGCTTAGCAGGTTTGTAGATTATTTTATGAAAAAGACAATGGGGAACAAAAGGATTCATACTTTGGTGAGTGAAAAAGAAAATACAACTTAACTGTGATTTTTAAGAACATAAATTTTACCTTTTATTTCTCATCGGCAAAGTGTGACGATATTTTTACTAAATGAAGTTAAAATGTTTATTAATGAATGTTATATTGTTTTTAGTACACGATCACAATTAACTGTTGATATATTATAGCAAACGTATACAAGTGACACATCAAGTATATCATTTGATTGTGATAGGATTAATTACAAAATTACTCAATTATAAAATACAACTTGGAAGCATGAAAATTAGAGAATAGACTACGGCTGAAGCTGAATCAGTAAGTTTAGTATGCAAGTGTCAGTTGTTCAACATGAAAAATACTGGGAAGCGTGGCAATGGGTTGAATGGAAAATTAAGGAAGTAATCTAGTATCTGGATACATGTGCAAGAATGCACATTAAGCCTGTATGCGTCATTGACTGATACCTAATTCATAGTCGTAACTGTGCTATGCATTCCCCTTTACCCTACCCAGCTGGTTGGACCTCTGACCCTTGAACCTGAACTCAGCCTTTACATATTTAAGATCGGGTAGTGAACTTGGTCACTTTCTCTTTTCAAACTAATACAAGTCCTGACTCAGACCAATGTTTGTGTTTCTGGCAACCAAGATTGTTAAAAAATGGAATAATGTGCCAATCTTGAAGCTTCACAGCCGTTTCAGATATTCATGATTTTCCTTGGAGCAAGGGGCGTGAAGTCGATGGAGAGACTAAAAGTTTTACACTATTCTCGTTGTAAATGAATCCATGGATGATGATGTATTGCTTGTTCATGTGTTTGATTTGGTAGAGCTAACAAAGTCAGTGAATGGGTTGCACATATGTCTTCGTGGACCAATCTGACCAAGAAGACTAATAAAGGAACTGACACCGCTGTTAAAGATACATCCCAGCCTCTGACTTTGAACACTGATATTATAACTTTCAGGTAAGCCTACCCTTCAAGCATTCCAGAGCTGAACTTCATACCTGAAGACAATGTCTGTGAAAGTAACGATTGAAACGAAGAACCCATCGATTCTTCTCATCAGAGTGTCTGGATTGACAACGGAGACAGCAGATGTGTCCATAATCAATACGTCCCAAAGCATTAGGTACATACCAAAGAACATTCCAGCTTTGAGACTACAGAGATAGGATCGACTTTAGCTTCTAGGACAAGAGTAAAAAATGATCCCTGCTTTTAATAAGAAATATTTGATGCTGGAATCAGTGATGAAACTGAAAGTTACTGAAACTCACTGGTGAAGAAACCCATCTGAAATAGCCCAGAAATGGGCGAGAACAGATTTCGGTTTTTAAATGCTATTGTCAGGAGATGGTAGCTTATTGGATTGCAGTCTGAGGTATCTACAACTGAGAATATGTATTGAGGTAATTAGCCAGGCCCTTCACAAATAGAAGGACAGGCTAGTTAAGGTCAAGCGAAACCTGACGATGGTCTGTGCTGTCTCTAAACATAAACAACCACTAATGAAAATAGATAGTGGTGATGTTGGAAGCTCTAGCAATCAGGTTGAAGTTACTGGAACAAAGCCTTAACTATAATCTGTGGGGATCGAAAATATTATCATGTCTGTTAGTTTTGCATAAATTAATTTGTACGAAATTAATGAACAAAATCAATGTGTGAAAGAGAAGTTGTTATGATGTGCAATCACTTTTCTACATATGTGAGTACGTGTAAAAGAGAAGATATGATGCGTCATCGCTCTTCTACATAATGTTAGTATGGTAAAAGAGAATTTGGACAAAGCTACAAGAGGGCTATCTGCGCTAGCCATCCCTAATTTAACAGTGTATGACTAGATAGAGGAAAGGAGTCATTACCACCCATCGCCAGCTCTTGGACTACTTCTTTACCAACGAATAGAGGGACTGACTGCACGTTATAATGCCACTACGAGTGAAAGGGCGGGCACGTTTGGTGTGACATGGATTTGAACCTGTGACCCTCAGATTACGAGTCAAGCGCTCTAATCACCTGGCCTTGTCGGACTGTTATTTTTAGCCATAATTTTGTCGTAAATACATACTATTAATTGATTATTTGGAATAAAACACAAAGCTATAGAATGGATTATCTGTGTTCTGCCCACCATGAATATCGAAACCTGGTTTATAGAAGCATGAATCTACAAACATCCCTCTGTGCCACTTGAGTACGTAAAAGGGAAGCTCTCATGATGTGTCATCGCTCTTTTACTCATGTGTGTGTGAAAGAGAAGTTCTTATGATGTGCTGTCGCTCTTTTACAGATGGGTCGGCATGGCCAGGTGGTTAAGTCACTCGACTCCTCATCCGCGGGTCACAAGTTCAAATCCCCGTCATACCATACATGCTCACCTATTTAGCAGTGGGGCGTTATAATGTACTGGCTTAGTACTGGAATACCCTTTGCTATCCGATTACGATGATGAATGAACGTGACAACCTACTAGTGCTGTCGCGGAACAGAGGTCACAAGATGAGATCTTCTACCAAACAAATAAAGCAACTTTATTCTCGATTTGAGGCACTTTCTCCGTTCATTTGTTTACTAGATATCAACAGAGAGGATCTATCTCGTCTGTATCATTCAATTTCATTCTGTTTCTACCGATTTTGTAAAAAGGTGAAAGGATTGTTTGTTTATCAGCGTGGACACACTTGCCGTGTTGTCTCAGCATTGATGTGACAAAGGTTTTCTGTGCTCTACTCAAGTCATCTAGTCTCTTTTTATTCCACATTTAAGAAGTTAAATCTGTCAGGATGTTAAATTCAGAAACTCTAAGTACCTCCTGACTGGGCTTGATGTTGTATTTGAATCAATCTATCCTACACTTGTAGAAACACTGGTTTCATTGAGAATATCCCAAACGATTGTTGAGGTTTAGAATCATGGCACGAGACAAACACGTGATATACGTATCACACAGGCAGAATACCATAAAGAATCGTTTTTAAAGAAGTTATGCTAAAAATAATTTATAAAATTGCTCTTAATGCTCTTACGTATGATAATTTGTAGTCTATACAGTTTTAGGTTTTGATAAACATAGGTATAGACTCAAAGTATATTATCTTAACTGGGTTTAAACCTAACGCTTTTTACGTGCAAAGACTCAAGAAAGTTTGAGATGATTTGGTTTTATTAGCAACAATAACCTTATTTTCTTCTCAATTTATAATACAAAAATGTTCTGTAATCGCTGTTGTATATTTTGTATATGTGAGTAAAGTTTTATAACTAAACACCTGGTTGTTTGACCAATATAAATAAAAGGTTGGTTAAACTAAACCAAGAATTTCTGACGTCATATGAACAGTAGTTTGGGTGGAATAACTCTGACATTAATACTTTTATGTCCCCTTTGATATTTTCTGTGATAACACTAGTATATGAAATTACAGTCGATTTTTCGTATTCAGTATTTGATTGTGACTTTCTTTGGTGGTTTTTAATCTTTTTTTCGGTTGGATTCTTATTAATATATTTGAGTGCCCGTTCAATGAAAGATAACATCAGATAGTTATCTCTTCTTTTACTTAGTCTGAATTTTCGCTGTGGATAAACGTTGCTCTGTGCAGCAAGATGCGAGATATTAGCTATTTTATGAGTGGCTGGATAATGAGAAAATATAAATATCAGTGAGTTTGTAGCATACATTGGTTTTCATCTTTTACGTGAGCAACAAGAACGTCGAGGAAAGTTAACACGTTATGTTTCTACAATAAAACGAATATGTTTTATATACTTAAGTGAGAAGGAAACACGAAAGCATCATTACTGACTAACATAATGGGAATGGAATCCACATAGTGTCACCAGACGGTCACTCATACAACAGAGGGTTCGATTTCCTTACTTTTCATTCCAGTCAAGTATTGTACTGGATAAAAAAAACAAAAAAACCTGATACATGAATGCCAGTTAAAGAAAAACACAGCTGTATGTGTATCAGATGAAAACAAAGCTGTTTCAGATAAAAATACAGCTGTGTCAGATAAAAAACACAGCTGTATCAGATGAAAAACACAGCTGTATGTGTATCAGATGAAAACAAAGCTGTTTCAGATAAAAACAAAGCTGTATCAGATAAAAATACAGCTGTGTCAGATAAAAACACAGCTGTATCAGATGAAAAATACAGCTGTGTCAGATGAAAACACAGCTGTATCAGATGAAAAACACAGCTGTATGTGTATCAGATGAAAACAAAGCTGTTTCAGATAAAAACAAAGCTGTATCAGATAAAAATACAGCTGTGTCAGATAAAAACACAGCTGTATCAGATGAAAAATACAGCTGTGTCAGATGAAAACACAGCTGTATCAGATGAAAATACAGCTGTATCAGATGAAAAACACAGCTGTATCAGATTACACAGAAATATTCCACATGTTAAAAAAGAAGCTATTCGTATTCTAGAGAGTTGAAAATCCTGCCTTGCCTTGGTTCAGTTAATTTTAGTATATTTTTAATATATATACGTTTAAAATATATCTTACATACTACATATAAAGAGTATTGTACAAGACCAGTTTTGTATAGCAACAATTCTACATGTCGAGAATACTATGTCTCAACAATAATATATATGAGGAATACCATGTGTTGTTGTTTCTGTTATTAAGGTCATGTTTCTTTGCTTCCTTGGATTTGAGTCTTCTAAACTTGATTAATACAGTTAATTAAAGCTTTCCATGTTCTATCTATATTACATATGCACTGAAATATCCTCCAAACGTATAGAATGTGAAAACAGTAAATTATCAATTCATACTCATTTTATTAAATCATATTTTTTTAAATTTCAAAAAGCCTGAACATTTATTCGTATTCCGATATGGTTTTCATGTTAAAGCACCAATGAAGTAATTCGTGATGACGAGAAACCCAATTGAAGTAAAAATATGTTCTCAAGATGACTACTATTGGTATTAAAACTTTAATTAAAATAAAGTACAGAACAACGTTCCCACCTTCTTAAATCATCTTCTGGTTAAAGAAGGGAGTTTGCAAAGAATATCGAAATGTTGTTCCCCACCTTTAATTGAAGTTTCAATACCCATAGCAGCCATATTGAGAGTACACCATGGAAGTGTTAACGGAATATCGCAAGACCTATGAGGGTTTCAAAGTTTTCTTTAGGGAGGGTATATTAAATAAAATACTTGGGATTTAACATTTCATTTTTTATTTAACAAGGACCGTTGTTAAACTGTGAGCTTGTTCCCGTACTGAGACTAGTCATTACATTAAATTATTCTTAACACATAATATTCAATTTTAAGTTTATTTTTTGACATATATATACATAGCTGCATATGCGAACTTTTCTATATCTATTATTAAATTCGCCGCTTAAATTTCCTATAACTGTTATTTATTGAAGCGACACCTGCATATTTATACTTTTTTATTTAAATACTTCGTTCTGGAGAACATAATTATTTGCATCTCCTATTCAGTTCTTGTTAAATAACCGAACTCGTGTTAAGAATTTTAAAAGAAAACAGGTTATTTTAGAACTTTGGATATACTGATTTAAACTTGTGTGTGAGAACAACAACAATAAACGTAAATATTAAACCAATGTTCAAAGAAAATGCACAATAGCATTACGAGTGTCTCACTTTCGCGACCAGTCTTTATATTCGCTTAGGTTCACTTTTCTTTTAGAATATTATATTTTTAAAATGTAACAGGTTTCTTTGATCATAGCTTTACTCAAACTTCATCTAATACCATTAAATGTATATAACGATCGACAAATAGAAGATAACTCTCATTTCTATATGATCTGAAATAAGGACTTCAGTTCTTGTTTCTTTTAGTAACAAATCTACAGCCGTGGTATAAAACAACTGTTGTCCTGATGCTGGTATGAAGCGTGATGTTGACGAGATCCATGTTTTCAGTCCACAAAAAATAAAAATCTAATTTCTATTCCACCTTATACCATAGATCTTTCGCAGAACTTTGGTGAGCCCACAAATAAATATTGTTAAATAACAATTGTGCTCACCACCAGTTTCACCTTAAAGATGAATCTCGTAACAAACTCTTTATAAAAATATTATTGTGTCATAAACAAACATATATGTACACTTTGAACAGGAGACACTATTACAACTGATAATCAGTATTCTAAGCCTTTCAATTACAACTCCGATAGCCAGACTATTTTATGGAACATATATGATGGACTAAGGAATATTCGTGTAGAAGATCAGATGACTCTGGAGTACTATCGGCATGTATTCAATAAGCTAAGGTAGGATTTACTACAGCTGATACAGATAAAATTGAATAATGTTGAACGAAAGTGTTGGGAGGTAGCTTAAAATATGGGAAATATTAAACGCAGTTATATGTACTTATTTTGTAACCAACTCATTGAATTGATAAGACTATTATAAGTGCTTTCAGTGACTTAGGTTTAAAATAAATTCTGATGTGGGATAAACAGGTGAAAATATTTATAATTTCATTCATGAGCGAAAAATATTCATAAGTTTATTTTTATGAACTGAATGAATGTTGCTTCAGTTTTTCGTTTTTCTTTTACAGACATCACTAATGAGAAAGTTTCTGTATGGTAGGTGAAGGTAAGACAAAACCGTCCATCTTCGAATGCAATCAGTTATGACGTGCTGCCATCTAAAGAGAGATATACGTAACTATTTTTAATGTTACATCATGTGTAAGCACACTGTTATTTAAAACAGTGAATAATTATAATAAGCCAAATATCTCATGAAAGCAACGAAGTTCACGTTCACTGACGTTTAATAACGTATGAATGTTTCATAACAAATGGCTGAATGTTAGACGAAGGTTACATTATTTTACGTCATTGTTCTGGATAATTCACAATTTGTGCGTGACGCACTGCCTCTCTGATCTTTGCCAAAAACATTTAATTAATAATTTAAGTGATTTAGATACAGCTGTTAAATGCAGCATGTAGGTTAAATTGTAGTTGTTACGAGTTAGATAAGGACCCGTTTTATCCAACCTTTAAGGTAAAATGGCCCCAATAACAAGAAGTGTTTATCATTTCTAAAATAAAATATAAACCTCATTTTTGTTTTAACTAGAAATGACATTTATAATTCATAGAAGTTCACTGAATTTTGTTGTTTCGTTTGCATGAGATTCATTTTAATTGGTGAAAAACGTATTTAAAGTTAAAATAGTTGTCTTATCTCATCTTTCCCTACATTTCTGTTACCTCAGCTTTTTGTATCGCACACAAAATGTCTATGTGCTTTATGACTGCTTCAGTTTTTTGTGCTGTTCTCGCGGACACGAGTCGCTGGGGAATGTCTATAAAGTACATAGCTGTTGCCTCCTGTAATGTATTGTCCTGAGTAGTTTGTGTGAAGCACGGGAAGGTTGTTGTGGTGCTATCTCGTGTTCTCACAGAGACCTTTCGTTGAGAAATGTCTGTGAGAGGTTGTTTTAATGTTAAAATATTTGTTATACTTACTTAGATGATACATATGTAAATAATAGCTTTATGATTTCTTTTATTTACTTTATTAAGAATAGTAAATGTTATAAGACTTAACCATGTGTTTTCAGTGAAACGTGTCTTTTTACATTTTCATGCCCGCCTCTTCTACGTGTTTATTAACAAATGAAATTCTTCGTTTAAATTTAAACATGTTTTTTTGTTTTGTTTTTAGTCAAAAAATGTTCTGTCTGTCCGGTTATTCAACTCGACTCCCAGTTCGAAGGAGCAGATGGCGTTGTTTCGCTGTTAAGTTCGGTTATTCAGGACAATAGAATCTTTCGCTAGCACTGAATACACGATCAACTGTAAGAAACAACATTGTATGGGCACGTGCTTTCTACAACACTGCACCTGGCTTTCCTATAGCACGTGCCGCTTGTGGCTTATTGTTTGATCAAGTGCGCGGCACGCGACCGATCTGTTCATTCAGTGATCTTCGTCAGGAGTGCGTGGCGCGTGTATGTTGCACGAGTTTAGTAACGGACTCCCTGCAAAAAGCACGTGTAGGGTTCCTACAATCTCTGTAAAAGTGACAAAAAGAAAAACGAAAAAGAGCGTTTCTGATGGCACGCTCTACCCCAAACTCCAATACACACCCTTCGCACTTGGATGACAGGGTTATTGGAAGAGAAGGCTGTTATGGATAAGATTAATTAATATAAATTGGTTATAAACATTTTTCCACTAACATCTTTTATCAACTACTTGCCTTTAAATGAACAGTAATTTAGAACATATCATTTGTTCGTTTTATTTATTTTGTTGGTTACATAATATTCCTCATCCAACCATAAAGTTTTCTGAATTCAACTAATACTAATATTAAACTACTTACATATATCATTTGTTTTGTTCACCAAATCCTAATTGCTGAAAACTATAAAAGTAGGTAATAAGTACACAATAATGTTCATGGAGTACACAAACCACTCAGAAATACAAAATTTCTGCCATAAATGTTTAGTTCACGAAAATCGTAATACAAATTTTACTTTAAACTGTCCTTCTTACCAACACAGCGAAATAAAAAGTCAAAACTACGTCTTGATAAAAGCAAATGCACGTTCATTTTCCACAGCCCAAACGAAAGCTTTAACTACATCAAGCACTTTGCTGTATTTCATTTCCTGATAATCTCCACTGTAGCTGCCCTCTGGAATATTTATAAATGTGAAAATCCTGAAAAACAGCCAGAATCGTAAACAACAACAACGACTAAAGCGTGTTTAACTGCAAAGAAACTAAAGTTATATAATAATAATCTAAAAGGTGTTTAACTGATGAGCAAATAGGAGTAAAGATAATTTGCAATCTGTATTCTATCTGACTGTTAATTAGCCAAAATTTTAAAAAAGTGTCTAAAACGTGAATAAGCAGAATTGAAGAATTCTAATTTAAAAGCCTAATTAGGAAACAACTAGAATTTAAACAGTTAATGTTATATAGGGTGAACAGCAACATTTTAAACACACATTTAGAGGTTTTGTAGGTGAATAGTCAAAAATAATAGTACCAATTAAAAGTGCAGTATTTGGTGAAAACAGATATATCTCACGTGTGGTTCAATGATAAGTACCCATAGTTACAGAAGTAGTAATACAGTGTGTCTGGTGTCTGACTAGTGACAATAACACCCACAGATATAAAGGTAATAATATAGTGTGTCTGGTGTCTGACTAGTGACAATAACACCCACAGATATAAAGGTATAATATAGTGTGTCTGGTGTCTGACTAGTGACCAATAACACCCACAGATATAAAGGTAATAATATAGTGTGTCTGGTGTCTGACTACTGACAATAACACCCACAGATATAAAGGTAATAATATAGTGTGTCTGGTGTCTGACTAGTGACAATAACACCCACAGATATAAAGGTAGTAATACAGTGTGTCTGGTGTCTGACTAGTGACAATAACACCCACAGATATAAAGGTAGTAATACAGTGTGTCTGGTGTCTGACTAGTGACAATAACACCCACAGATATAAAGGTAATAATATAGTGTGTCTGGTGTCTGACTAGCTGACAATAACACCCACAGATATAAAGGTAGTAATACAGTGTGTCTGGTGTCTGACTAGTGACAATAACACCCACAGATATAAAGGTAATAATACAGTGTGTCTGGTGTCTGACTAGCTGACAATAACACCCACAGATATAAAGGTAAGTACATACAGTGTGTCTGGTGTCTGACCTACTTGACAATAACACCCACAGATATAAAGGTTAATAATACAGTGTGTCTGGTGTCTGACTAGTGACAATAAACCCACAGATATAAGGGTAATAATATAGTGTGTCTGCGTGTTCTGACTACTGACAATACCACCCACAGATATAAAGGTAATAATACAGTGTGTCTGGTGTCTGACTACTGACAATAACACCCCACAGATATAAAAGGTAATAATACACGGTAGTGTCTGAGTCGCTCTGACTAGTGTGACAATAACACCCACAGATATTAAAGGTAATACTATAGTTGTGTCTGTGTCTGACTTAGTGACACTAACACCCACAGCATATAAAGGTAGTAATACAGTGTGTCTGGTGTCTGACTATTGACCATTAACACCCACAGATATAATGGTAATAAACAGTGTGTCTGGATCTGACTACTGACAATAAACACCCACAGATTAAAGGTAATAATACAGTGTGTCTGGTTGTCCTGACTACTGACAATCAAACAACCACAGATATAAAGGTTAATAATACAGTTGTGTCTGGTGTCTGACTACTGACAATAACACCCACAGATATAAAGGTAATAATACAGTGTGTCTGGTGTCTGACTAGTGACAATAACACCCACAGATATAAAGGTAATAATATAGTGTGTCTGGTGTCTGACTACTGACAATAACACCCACAGATATAAAGGTAATAATACAGTGTGTCTGGTGTCTGACTACTGACAATAACACCCACAGATATAAAGGTAATAATACAGTGTGTCTGGTGTCTGACTAGTGACAATAACACCCACAGATATAAAGGTAATAATATAGTGTGTCTGGTGTCTGACTAGTGACAATAACACCCACAGATATAAAGGTAGTAATACAGTGTGTCTGGTGTCTGACTAGTGACAATAACACCCACAGATATAAAGGTAATAATACAGTGTGTCTGGTGTCTGACTAGTGACAATAACACCCACAGATATAAAGGTAGTAATACAGTGTGTCTGGTGTCTGACTAGTGACAATAACACCCACAGATATAAAGGTAGTAATACAGTGTGTCTGGTGTCTGACTAGTGACAATAACACCCACAGATATAAAGGTAGTAATACAGTGTGTCTGGTGTCTGACTAGTGACAATAACACCCACAGATATAAAGGTAGTAATACAGTGTGTCTGGTGTCTGACTAGTGACAATAACACCCACAGATATAAAGGTAGTAATACAGTGTGTCTGGTGTCTGACTAGTGACAATAACACCCACAGATATAAAGGTAATAATATAGTGTGTCTGGTGTCTGACTAGTGACAATAACACCCACAGATATAAAGGTAATAATATAGTGTGTCTGATGTCTGACAAGGGACCATCTACACTTATAAAAATAAGATTAATCTAAAGTGTACTAGGGACTAGTTACAGTTATAAAGATAAGATTACTTTTAAGTGTATCTCACTAGGGACCACGTATAGTTATAAAGATAAGACTACTTTCAAGTATGTCTGACTAGGGGGACCCTCTATGGCAATAAAGATACGATTATTCTAAAGTGTGTCCGATTAGGGACCACCTACAGTTACAAATAGCAGGTTAATCCGAAGTGTGTCTGACTAAGTACCATTTACAGATAAAATTAGCCTAAGCTGTGTGAATCTATCGAATATCAATAACTATGAACTTAGCACATTTGACAGTTAACATTTCTATAAGAAGTGTTAATAGAGAAATTTTCACTTCAATCCAACTCAGTCAAATCAACGTGATAGAATAAAATCAAGCATGTGCATAAAACCGATATGAAA
This sequence comes from Carcinoscorpius rotundicauda, assembly GCA_011833715.1. Lineage (NCBI taxonomy): Eukaryota > Metazoa > Arthropoda > Merostomata > Xiphosura > Limulidae > Carcinoscorpius > Carcinoscorpius rotundicauda. Next base: position 93,167,649 of record CM022395.1, read on the forward strand.
ATTAATATACATATGATCCAAACAATAACAAATACATACTGGACCACATTAATGTGTTTTTACCGATCATGTTCGTATCTTCAAGTCGCTTCCCTTTGTCAGTCTACAGAGGACGTTTCGTTTATTTTGTGAAACTTCTTCAAAAAAAAGATAATGTGGCTGTTACACACACACACACACACACACACACATATATATATATATATAGAGAGAGAGACAGACAGACAGCAAAAGATATGTTGGTGCCAAACGGCTACAAATAAAATCAGAAATGTAAAGTATATCAGATTGGTGAACAGTCTGATTTGAACAGTAGTAATCGAAAGTGTGTTTCAATCTGGTAGACAGTCAGAAATAATTTGATCTACAAAAGATTTAAAGTGTTTGTGTCGGTGAACAGCAAGATTTAAAGTGTTTGTGTCGATGAACAGTAAGATTTAAAGTGTTTGTGTCGGTGAACAGCAAGATTTAAAGTGTTTGTGTCGGTGAACAGTAAGACTTAAAGTGTTTATGTTTGGTGAACAGCAAGATTTAATGTATTTGTGTCTCGCAAAAGGGAAGATTTGAAATATCTGGTGTACGGCAATTTTTCACGGAAGGGTTTCGATGTATTTCAGAACAGGAAATATAAATGTACATATTTTTTCGTGATTTGACAACTTTTTATTATTGTTTTTTTATTACCATTGAGACTGTGATTAATTTTATTACATGTTGCATATAGAAGAATATTTGCTCAACATGACCAATAAATAACATATTAAATTAAAAAGAAGTAAACGAACCCCATCTTTGTTAGAAGAGGTAATGTAATGCCTTTATCAAAATTCACTTTGAGTTTCAATTGAACATCTGTTACCCTCCCCATCCCCATCCCTCTCATGCTTTCACTCTCAGCTGAAGGGAAATGAGATGAAGGGGGGGGGGTGACGAGTGAGCTTTCAGGGTAGGGACTAAGAGAAACAGCCGACTTTGTCATTGGTAGCAGCATCGTTCACCTGCCGCTCTGACGGGTGACGCAGACTAGCCTAACCCCCCCCCCCAAAAAAAAAGACTGCTGGCGTATTTAAACTCAGTTGACGTAAAAGATTCGTTTTAAATTAGCATACCACTAGGTCCAGTGTTCAATATTTGCATGTGTAATGCAAACTTTTCTCTACCTACAAGAATACACGTTGTTTACGTCCGTCCACACTGTGAGCATTTCTAGAAACTGAAAAATGCCTCGATCGTTTCTTATTAAGAAGACGAAGTACAAATCTGGACCTTTAATTAAGTCCAACAGCTTAGTCGTTGATTCTGAGATTGAAAACTGTGCTTATGGAAGAAGCTCGATCTTCATAGGTGAGAGTATTAATCATTTGATAGACATTCTAGGCCTTGCGATAATGTTTATAGAAACTATTCTGTGTAGAATACATAAACCTGAGTGAACACTAATATTACACATATAAGAGAAACGTGTCTACTTACAGTATGTTATAAGTTTATAACAGATACTAATAATAGTATTCACAAATAGACAAGAAACGATGATTTCCTATGTTAAAACATCTTACTAAATGAAATTGATCCTTCTCTTGCAGGAATGAAGGAACCATATGACCTGAGCATAAAGCCTGAAGCCGTAATGCCGAGAGACTCTTACTGTGAATTTAAACCTTGCCTTACTTTGAATTACGAGGAGCACGGTTTACCTCAAAGTATTGCTAGATCGAACATGCCATTGAAAAGTTTAAACGCTTGTTATTCATTCAATCCCTGCTTACTCGAGCTAGAAAAACTTCCTAGTTTACCAAACACGAAGAATTCCTTGAATATTCATAGCTCTATTATAGCAGACTCAAGAAACTCCACATTTCCTCCTTTCCAAACTTCAGACCAGTGTGTCGGTCCACAGCGCTACTCGCCTTTTACCAAACATAAAAACTGCAATACTTCGTGCTCTAAACATCTACCTTCGTCACAAGTAGACGATAAGGACAAGCGAGCACATGTTTTAGATTGGATCAAAGGCGAAATGGACGTTACGCTAACAGAAAAGACTGAAAATAAAGCGAAACGAAACGTTGGAAAAGTTTTAGAAAACGTAGAGAACAAAAGTCACATTGAAAACTGCCGCTATCAGTGTGAAGATTGTGCTAAATATTACTCCTCCTACAGCGGTTTGTCTAAACACCGACAACAGCACGTCCTGCCAGAAGAGAAGAGGTGCTTCAGTTGTAAACACTGTGACAAAGTCTACGTTTCGCTCGGAGCTCTGAAAATGCACATACGAACTCACACCCTTCCTTGTAAATGTACTTTGTGTGGAAAGGCTTTCTCCAGGCCTTGGCTACTTCAGGGCCACATTCGAACACACACAGGAGAGAAACCGTTTTCCTGTCCTCACTGCAGCAGGGCCTTCGCTGACCGGTCCAATTTAAGAGCTCATCTCCAGACACATTCCGGATATAAGAAGTACAAATGTAAAGTCTGTGGCAAAGCCTTCTCTCGTATGTCATTACTAAACAAGCACGAAGCAAGTGGCTGTTCTGTTAATAAATTATGATTTATTGTTAGTTTATTCAGACCAGTCCGTTCAAATGTTTAAGAAAGTGATGTTGATATTGTTACTTGTAAATATGTTTTCATTGATTTACCTAAAGTTAATATGACGTACTTCATTTTCGGCAGAATGTATTTTAGTATCTGGAATTTTAAATAAATTATCGAGGATATAAACACAACTTTGTCTGTAACTTTAGTTGTTACATAATAGTAAACACTATCTTGTTTTGTAACGTAAGTGCTCACATGAAAATAAAAGTAACCTTGTTCTGCAACTTTAGTTGCTACGTAACAGTAAACACAACTATTTTAACTTTAGTTATTGTGTAACAATTGAAAATATAATTTTGTTCTGTAACAGTAAACACCCCCTTTACCTATGACATTTTAACAATAAAGACTATCTTCACATATGACATCCAAACAGTAAAGACCATGTTTACCTGTGGCATTCTGACAGTAAAATAACATTCTGAGAGTAAAGACAACTTTTACTTATGACATTCTAACAGTAAATACCACCTCTATTAATAACATTCTAACAGTAAACAACACCTCTTTTAATAGCAGTCTAACAGTAAACACCACCTCTATTTATGACATTCTAACAATAAACACCACCTTTCCTCTACAACTTCAAGTTGTTAACAAACAACAAAAACAGACTTTGATCCATAATTTTGAATACCATTTTAATTACAGAAGGTTACTTTTAAATAAAACAATGTTCAGACATGGAAAAAATAAACAGAACTTGTAGGTTAAAATAATTAAGTTTAATCTATAAATAACAAATGAAATGTTGCATTATTATTTCATCGTTATCTCAGTGTAAAACCACCAATGTATAATTTACTTATTTCATCGTTATCTCAGTGTAAAACCACCAAAGTATACTTTACTTATTTCATCGTTATCTCAGTATAAAACCATCAGTGTATTCTCCCATACTTTAACTAACGTACACTTTATTCAATAAAGTAAATGTTTGCTAAAATTTTGCTTCTACATTCTGTGAAAGTAAACACCTTATTCTTGTTTCATTTGTTAGAGTTCAGAATAATTGGTACAGATTACCTTACGTCCTGTAATGGAGGTAAACTAGTATTTCTTGGCTTACCTACTTTAGTACAGTGTTTGTAAAATTCAATCTTACCTCCTTTAGTACAGTGACTGATATTTGTGAACTTCAGTCTAACCTACTTTAGTACAGTGACGGATATTTGTGAACTTCAACCAGTATTGGGTTATTCTTTTATCAATGAACAGTTGGATTTACCGTACGAGCATGTTTGTTGGAACGGGGATTCGAACCGGTGCCTCTAACACTGCAAATCAATTACCCTAACCACCAATCCATAAGTGGACTATCATCCAGTTAGAATATACAAAAACGACCTCCTAAACGTTTGGTAAAAACGGATAGTTAATAACTGTGATTTTACTAACCTCATGAAACTTTCCAGTTAAGAGTTAAAGAATAGGATTGCCTTCATCTCTTGTTATACTTAATGTAGAAAAAGACATTTCGATACTGCACGAATTTTTTTAAACTATTATTATCTCTTAATTTTTTCGCCTTCTCTTAAACTGAGGATAGCTTAACCCTAGTTTGGTAACCAAACGAAGCTTTTCAGTGAAACAGTGTCCTAGTAACTGAGCAAAGTTACAATAAAGCAGTGTGGTTTTCTTCAGAAGTGGCCAACTGATGTCTCGTTGGACATTTGAATCTTTCCAATTAAAATTTAAAACAGAGATTTCATTCACCTTGTATTATACCGGGGATGGTCACATGTAATCACATAAAGCTCCCCTGTTTAAATAAATAACTTGGATTTCTTTCACCCTCTACTACACCACCAAAGTTAAACTGGTGTCTTCGTAAGTCTTCCATTTAGAATCTAGAGCTTCATCTTTATTCAATTTGTTTTATATGAGGGATGACCAGCTTTTTCTGAGTAATCATACAAACTTTTCCAATTACCATAGAAAAATGGAAGCTACTTTTCTTTATATCATACCAACATTGGCCAATTGATGTCTTGGTTAACATAAAATTTTGATCTAGAATAAAGACCTGGGATTTGCTTCACCTTGCGTAATGTTAGCAACAGCTATCTATCGTTTCACTAGCTACACGAACCTCTTCAGTTCGACCACGAAGCTGCAATATTCTTTATTTTATGTAACCCACTGGTGCACAACCAATATCTTCAGATATGCATAAAGATATACAGTTGAGATAAAGATCCACAATTTCCGCAACTTCTGTTATGCAAGGAGTGATAAAACAGTATCTCGGTGGTGATATGAAGATTTTCACTAAAAATATAGAAGTGGGATTTCCTTCATCTTATGTTGTACCATTGATGGTCAACTGCTTTCTCAAAACAGCATATAGCCTGCTAATTACTATATAGAACTGGGAATTTCTTTACCTTCTGTCGTACCGGAGGTGTTTAATAGGTGTCTTGGAGCTGCGTCGAGGTTAGCAGTTATCTAGGATTTACGTCACTTTATGTTATAAAATAAGTGGCAGACAAAAGTACATTGACAACCACGTGAATATTTCTAGTTTACTATACGACTAGGATTTACTTATGTTTGTGTTGTGCCAAGTGTATCACGCTGACGTTTCAGTAATAAAACTAGTAATTTCCCTAGGAATACGGAACTGGGATTCTCGTTAATTTGTACTATACCAGGAATAGCCTGTCTGTATCTGTGGATCGGTATATAACAGTTTATGTGTTATGTCCAGGGTGTTCTGTCCAACTAGCATCATTAGCGACATGAAGCTGTATTGTGGTCATACAGTGATTATAAATGATACTTATTTAGTCAATTTGTATCTATGTGTTTATTATGTCATGGTGAACAACATCTCTCGGCTAAGTTTTGTGAGAATTAAACTCGTGTAATTAAAAGTAAAATGTGAGACAAAATTGCTTAATAATATTTCTTTAAGGTTGACTTTTTGTCATTTGCAACTTTTATTTTATGAGTCTTGAGGTTCAAGAGGTCCACGCCATCTAGTTCACATCAGTCAAATGTAATAACAGTTCTTGTCAAGCTGAGAACTTCAAGCGAAATTTATCAGACAGATAAAACGGAATTGATCTAATGATACTCTATATTTGTTGTAACGAATCTGAATTATTTAGCACATGTAGTCGTAAAGCTTATCTCTTTATTGTTTAGTGATAAAATCAGAGAGTTTATTTTACCTGTTCTCTTTCCTTTTGTTATTTTGCACGTATATATGATTGTGTGGTCAGCTTGTTTACCCTTTGTTGCCTAGTGACGACACAATACGTCATATCTTCTCATCATCGTATATTACACAGGTCTGCAATGTTGTTTTTTGTCCTGACATGTTTACAGCAATTCCTGAATGTTGAATCAAAAAATGCAAATTTTTCACAAAATGTTATAACGGAATAAATAAAAGAAAGACCACAACACATAGTTTTGAGAGCGCAAGACGTCGATTTCACACATAAAAATAGGATGAGTGAGGAAACACATTCATTTGACATCAATGTTTTTCAAATTTCTTGTAATTTTGTTAACAAATAAAATAATAGTAATGTTCATTGTGGTAAACGGAGTTATTTTTCGAACTAAGTAACAGTTCTTTTTCTTTCATATTTGTAAAAAAATAAATAAATACTCACGTGATAGAAAAAACAACAACAAATATCGTTTTCAAATTCTACTGAATTAGGGACAGTCAGGGAAGATAGCCCTAGAGCAGCTTTGCGCGAAATCCGAAACAAATGAAATAGCTTGGAAAATACCTTGCCATTGTGGTAAAGAATATGCAGGTAACAAAACTTATAAAAGTTATAATAGTCGTAAATCATTGCTATCAAGACTCTTATAATTTTTAAATGATTGTTGTTCCGCAGAGACGAAAGATGAAAAATCGGACATGTATTAATAAACAGAGGGTGAATAAAATGTCATTTCTTATTCTGGGTGGTACACTTCATATGACTACTGAGATGATGGCTAACACAACACAGAGCTCTGTGAAAATCATAATTTTATATTGAAACTTAAAAGGTTAATATGACCACTGGAAGACTGATTCACTATTCCTGGTGAAGGAAATCCCAGTTCTACATTCTGACTTTAAAATTTTGAGGGGCTAGCTAGATGGTCGTTTTTCACTCCTGGTGTAATAATAGAAGGAGACTAATTTATTTGTATTAAGTACGAAAGTACACAATGGGTTACTTGTGCTGCTATAACTACAGGTATCGAAACCCTATTTTAGCGTCATAAGTCCAGAGACATATCACAGAACCATTGGCCACAGGATGAAGGATATAAGGGTTTTATATTCTAAAAATGAAACTTTACACAACAACCAAGATTATGATTGGTTGTCACTGGTACAACATCAGCTTATGGAAATTTCTGTCCTATATTTTAATTAGAAATATTTATACATCTACCAAGATATTAGTTTGCAACTACTGTTGTAACACAAACTGAGGAATATCGCAGTTCTTTGTTCCAACTGAAAACCTTCAGTTAAATAGTGGGAATAATAAGATGTTGATTGGTCAGGAATAAGAAAATCTCAGTTCTTTGTTCCAACTGAAAACCTTCAGTTAAATAGAGGGAATAATAAGATGTTGATTGGTCAGGAATAAGATAATCTCAGTTCTTTGTTCCAACTGAAAACCTTCAGTTAAATAGTGGGAATAATAAGATGTTGATTGGTCAGGAATAAGAAAATCTCAGTTCTTTGTTCCAACTGAAAACCTTCAGTTAAATAGAGGGAATAATAAGATGTTGATTGGTCAGGAATAAGATAATCTCAGTTCTTTGTTCCAACTGAAAACCTTCAGTTAAATAGTGGGAATAATAAGATGTTGATTGGTCAGGAATAAGAAAATCTCAGTTCTTTGTTCCAACTGAAAACCTTCAGTTAAATAGTGGGAATAATAAGATGTTGATTGGTCAGGAATAAGATAACCTCAGTTCTTTGTTCCAACTGAAAACCTTCAGTTAAATAGTGGGAATAATAAGATGTTGATTGGTCAGGAATAAGATAATCTCAGTTCTTTGTTCCAACTGAAAACCTTCAGTTAAATAGTGGGAATAATAAGATGTTGATTGGTCAGGAATAAGATAATCTCAGTTCTAAGTTCCAGGTCAGGAATAAGATAACCTCAGTTCTAAGTTCCAGCAGGAAAGTTACTGGCAGTGATTGGCAGCCCGTGAAATAACACAAAAAAATGAAAAATCATTTCTCTTTTATAATTCTACAATTTTACCTGATCACCAATACTATGATTGGCCATCCTTAATATGGAATAAAATGAAGGTAATCAGAATTCAAAATTCGTGTTGGAAAGCTTCTCGCAGTTAATAAGATTATTGTTAGCAAGCCCTGGTATGATACAAAGATAAACTAACCCAATTTCGATATTCAAGATGGAAAATTTAAGTGAGTTTAGGACAAAGCCTGACAGCTATATGAAGCTGACTTTGAAGGTTTTTATTTTATTTGTTTTTTTTCATTTTATTTATTGAATGGTTTAGAGGATGGGATAACCTGAGTTCAACCACATGTCTCTTCTTGTTCTTATGCATTCGAACTTTCATGTATGAACAGTATACTCTACATAACTTACACAACCAGAACTTTTATGTATGAACAGTATGCTCTACACAACTTACACAACCAGAACTTTCATGTATGAACAGTATGCTCTACACAACTTACACAACCAGAACTTTCATGTATGAACAGTATACTCTACATAACTTATACATTCAGAACCTTCCTGTATGAACAGTATACTCTACACAACTTACACATTCAGGACCTTCCTGTATGAACAGTATACTCTACACAACTTACACATTCAGGACGTTCCTGTATGAACAGTATACTCTACATAACTTACACAACCAGAACTTTCATGTATGAACAGTATGCTCTACACAACTTACACAACCAGAACTTTCATGTATGAACAGTATACTCTACATAACTTATACATTCAGAACCTTCCTGTATGAACAGTATACTCTACACAACTTACACATTCAGGACCTTCCTGTATGAACAGTATACTCTACATAATTTACACAACCAGAACCTTCCTGTATGAACAATATACTCTACATAACTTACACATTCAGAACCTTCCTGTATGAACAGTATACTCTACATAACTTACACAACCAGAACTTTCATGTATGAACAGTATGCTCTACACAACTTACACAACCAGAACTTTCATGTATGAACAGTATACTCTACATAACTTATACATTCAGAACCTTCCTGTATGAACAGTATACTCTACACAACTTACACATTCAGGACCTTCCTGTATGAACAGTATACTCTACATAACTTACACAATCAGAACTTTCATGTATGAACAGTATGCTCTACATAACTTATACATTCAGAACCTTCCTGTATGAACAGTATACTCTACACAACTTACACATTCAGAACCTTCCTGTATGAACAGTATACTCTACACAACTTACACATTCAGAACCTTCCTGTATGAACAGTATACTCTACACAACTTACACATTCAGGACCTTCCTGTATGAACAATATACTCTACATAATTTACACAACCAGAACCTTCCTGTATGAACAATATACTCTACATAACTTACACATTCAGAACCTTCCTGTATGAACAGTATACTCTTCATAACTTACACAACCAGAACTTTCATGTATGAACAGTATACTCTACATAACTTATACATCCAGAACCTTCCTGTATGAACAGTATACTCTACATAGCTTACACAACCAGAACTTTCATGTATGAACAGTATGCTCTACACAACTTACAAAATCAGAACTTTTCTGTTTCAACAGAATATCCTACATAATTACACAGCCACAACTTTCCTGTATCAATAGTATATTCTTAATAACTAACACAACCAGAACTTTCCTCTATCAACAGTATATTCACCACAACTTATACAACAAGTAATTTTCTGTTTCAACAGCAAATTCTCCATACTTTACATTACGAGAACATTCATGTCTTACAAGTATATTCTCCACAACTTACACAACCAGACCTTTCCTCTATCCACAGTTTATTATACATAATTAAACAGCCAGAACTTTTGTGTATTAACAGAATATTCTCCTTAATTTACACAGCCAAACCTTTCCTGTATCAATAGTATATTTTCTTCAACTTACAAAACCCTAACGTTATTCCATTAACAGTATCTTCTCCGCAACTTAAACAACCAGAAGTTTTTTGTACCAACAGTATACTCTGAACAACTTTCCATTATAAACAGTATATTTTAAACAACTTACACAACCAGAAACTTCCTGTGTAAATAGTAACTTACTAGACGGAACTTTCCTATATTAACAGTATACTCTCCACAACTTAAACAAAAACTTTCTGTGTGAAAGTATATTCTACATAATTTAAATAAACAGAACATTTCTGTATTAACAGTATATTCTCCTTAGCTTATAGAGCAGGACTTTCCTGTTTTAGTAGTATATTCTCCATAACTTACACACCCAGAATTTTTTGTATCAACTGAATATTCTCCATAACTGCACAACCATAACATTTCAGTATTAACACTATTTAGTCCACAACTTACATAACCAAAACTATACTGTCTGTATCAACAGTATATTCTCCACAACGTGCGCAACTAAAATATTCCTGTATTAATAGTATATTTTAAACAGCTTGCACAACCAAAATATTCCTCAAACAATAGTATATTCTATAGAACTTACACAGTTGTGAATAGAATATTATCCATAACTTACACAAAAAGAATTTTCCTGTTTCCACAGTATATGTTCAACTGTTTACTCAACCTGAACTTTCCTGTATTAACAGCATATTCTCCACAACTTGTATAACCAGAACTTTCCTGTTAAATCAGTATATTCTACCTAAGTACACCTCAAGAACTTTCCTGCATCAACACTATATTCTACATAGCTTACACAATCAGAACATTCCCCAGTCAACAATATATTATTCACAATTCATACAACATGAAATTTCCTGTTGCAAAAGTATATTCTACACAGTTGCACACCCATAACTTTCTGAATTAGCAGTATTTTTTTCATAACTTACTCAGCTAGAATCTTCCTGTATGAAGAGTATATTCTCCATGACAGACACAACCAGAGCCTTCATGTATTAACAGTATATTCTACATAATAACACAACAAGAACTTTCCTGTATCAACAGAATATTCTATGTAATTACATAACCACAACTTTGCTGTATCAAAAGTATATTTTTCACAATTTACACCACCAGAACTTTTCTGTATTAACAGGTATTCTCCAAAACCCGAATTTTTCTCTATCAACAGTATATTCTCCATATCTTACAAAACCAGAACTTTTCTGTATCAACAGTATATTCTTCCAACCTCACTCAACCAAATCTTTCCTGTATTAACAGTATATTCTCCATAACTTACACAGGTATAACTTTCATGTATCAGTAGTATATTTTGCATAACTTACACAGCCAGGACTTTCTAGTATCAACAATATATTCTCCATAACTCTCATGACAAGAACGTTCTTGTATCAACACTATATTCTCTATAACTTTCCCATTAAGAACCTTCCTGTGTCAATACTATATTCTAAATAACAACATATTATTAACAACATATTCTCCATAACAAACTCATCCAGAACTTTCCTGTACAACAGTATTTTATTATTTATAACTGAAATATAGATAACTTCTTTATATCAGTATACAATTTCTCTAACCTACACATTTAAGCGATTTTTTTGATAATGTATACATTTAAAACATCAAAGCTTCCGAGGTTCTTAACATCATTATAATACGTTTGTGTATTACACGTGCCTGATGTTTTCTGTTTGTTTGTTTTTTTGGAAATTCGCACAAAGCTACTCGAGGGCTATCTGTGCTAGCCGTCCCTAATTTAGCAGTGTAAGACTAGAGGGAAGGCAGCTAGTCATCACCACCCACCGCCAACTCTTGGGCTACTCTTTTAGCAACGAATAGTGGGATTGACCGTCACATTATACACCCCCACGGCTGGGAGGGCGAGCATGTTCAGCGCGACGCGGGCGCGAACCCGCGACCCTCGGATTACGAGTGCACGCCTTAACCCGCTCGGCCATGCCAGGCCCTGATGTTTTCTAACCAACACGTTTTCTATACGCCCTGAAGTTAAATCTCTTTCATACTTTCACATTATTCCTCTATATCTAGAATAGCTTTTTGTGTCGTTATGTAACAAGATCATTTGAGGAAATAGTTGATTTGTGCTATGGAAACTGACACTTGAAAGATCGAGTTGAAACGGATAAAGAAGCGGTTAAAATATTGTAAACATTTAAATGTTCAGTAAGTTATGTCGACACCAAACTTTATAAAGTTGCTTTCAGAGCCGCTACTAACAAAAGCACGTGCTCCGCGTGCAGTGGTTTAATTTGGCGCGAGAGGCAGCCTAAAGCCCAATTTATTGCATTATTAGTTTTTTATCTTACACAGCCATGGTGCTTAGCTTTGCTTGTTAAATAATTCGATAAAACCCACGTGCTTAAAATATGCTAATAGGACTAGTGCACACGTTATAGATTTCTCTAGAATTATGATTTAAGGGTAATAACACGGTTTATTATAGGATAATATATAGTTATGGTCAGAAAATAGGTTTATCTCGGGCTTTGATCAGAAAAGTATTATGACGGATGTACATATTATAGGTTTATCTTGGGCTCTGATCACAGGGTAATATATTTGTTGTTAACTTATCTTACATCTCTGATACTTACAAATTTATTTATCTGTTCTTTTTCTTAGGCATTCTTTGGTAACTGACCTATAAATGTATCTGATTTCCTAATCCTACTTGTGGTGTTGAGTACGTGCTCGTTGGCTTGACATAGATATCAGTAACTAAGAAAACACGTCACTTTGTTTTTTACTAAATAATACCTTAAGCTTTATTATAGGTTCGAAGTAAGAGGAAATTACAGGGAAACTGCCACCGTTAGTCTTGGAATATGTTCAGTGGATTTTGTCCCAGCAGATGGTCCACCTTATCTCTTCGTAAACGGTCATCATTACGAGAAACGCGCGCGCGAACCACACACTTTCTTTGTGGCCAGTGTCAAAAGTAGCTAATTGCGACGAAGACTCAAATACAGGCTTAACTGACTGTCTTTCCAAAGTCACTGCGCTATAAATTAAGCCAGAAACATTTAAAATAAGAGTTCTAATCAAAATGACATATTTACCTCTCTTATCTTATCACTCAGTGTTCGTATTACTGAAAAGTTAGAATAAATATGCACATGGTGTTTCTAGTTGGAACTGTATTTACATATGAGCCCCCCATTGGCTCAGCGGTATGTCTGCGGACTTACACGCTAAAATCCGGGTTTCGATACCCGTGGTGGGCAGAGCACAGATAACCATAAGCTTTGTGCTTAATTCAAAACAACAACAACATTTACATATGAATTGAAGGATACATACCATTGGTATTACTTATTTGTTATTTCTCAATTATTTAGCGGACAAGTTGGTTAAATACTAAAAATAAACAAGGAACAAGAATGAGTCGAACGATATATTAGGCTTGTTATTTAGTTTTAATATCTTAAACACGAAAGGGTTAAAACGTTTAAATTGAATGTTTTCACTCCCTAGTTTTTATACTGAAACTTGTGTGTAGATTTTGACTTCTGTACTTTTTCTTGACCACCCAAAAAACTCCACCTTTCGTCCCAATCTTGTCATTCTATAAAGGCTTAGTGTTATTGCCAGGAATTAAAAACATTCATAGTGCTGATAGCCGTATTTGTTAAAATATTAATATATAACTAAGATAAAAAATTGAAACACAAATTATAGGATACGAATTTTGGCACTAAATATTTAGACAAAAAGGTTGTTTCACTTAAAAAAGATTTAATTTTATGACATTTTAAAGTACATTTGTAACTCAACCAATCTCATTTATTTGTTTGTTTTTTAATTTTGGTCTCAGTCTCTGAAAAACCACTTAAAGCCATGCAATCGTTATATCAAATATATCAACAGTGATAACACAAAGCCGTTCATTTTCGAGATTGGATATGTTTATACTGGATTTCGGTATCCCGCTGGTACAGCAGTAAGCCTATTGATTTACAACGTTAAAATCATGGGTTCCATTCCCCTCTGTGGACTCAGCAGATAGCCCGATGTGGCTTTGTTCGATGAAAACACACATGTATTTCGTTAATTTTCATATTCAGAAACATAGAAAATCCTTTCTAGATCCAAAATTATCAACAGTCCAGATAATTTTTATAGTCTGATGAAGAGTTTCAATCTTAATGTACTTATCAGTTCTTATCACTCCTCACAGAATTGTTAACCAAAAACCTATAAAATGCCTTTTCTCCCACTTATATATAAAAAAACCGCAAAAGGCATAATATGAGACAAATTGTTAACAAGTTTATTTCGAGTAGTTTTTATGACATGTGTGAAACTTTGCACATTCACTGCTGAACATCCAAATTCTGCAAAGGTGAATTCCACGCTCACTAGTTGAAGTTTAACGTCACTCAACGTCAATAACGAGTATGCTCCCCGTGAGCATCAATAACTGCTTGGCATCTCCTGCCCATGGAAGCGATAAGATGACGAATCACATCCTGTGGAATGGCTGTCCACTCAGCCTGCAAAGCTGCTGCAAGCTGAGGTAGAGTCTGCAGTTGAGGTTGTCGCCGTCGCAGACGTCGGTCAAATTCGTCCCAAAAATGTTTGATGGGGTTTAAATCTGGTGATCTGGAGAGCCAGGGAAGAACGTTGATGTTGTGGTGTCTCAAGAAGACAGTAGTGAGTCGGGCTGTGTGAGGACAGGCGTTGTATGTTGAAAAACGTCGTTGACGTTCACCATGACGAGTTGCACATGGGGCCTAAGAATCTCGTAGACGGTTGCGTACGGTCTGATCGGAAATTCTACGCAGCCTTGATATGGTTGAGGCAGTAGACATCGCAGTGGTGGTCCTATGCCAGATCGTGGACGGTCACGAGTTGATCCATGTTGTTGGTGACCATTCCATAGCCTTGTGATGGTGCTTGGGTGGACATTCACAGCTCTGGCAACATCTGATCGAGATTCGCTTGCTTCCCATCGACCAATGGCGTTGTTGCGTTGTGCTTCAGTCAGTCTTGGGGTAGCTGTATTGCGTGTCGGTGGCTTAACACTAAGCTATGGAAACCAAGGACCCGTCACTTTTACAGGGATTTTGCACATGTTGCACTTGCAGAACATGCAGATCTCTCAAACAAATTTATTGGACACGTATGCGTTTTGGCGAAAAATCCGATGTTTTCCTCCGTTTTCTAAGTGCACAACTTTTATTGTCATTTTGGTTTGACAATCAGTGCCTTAACACGTGTAACATCACATACTCTGAGCTTGTAACGTTATTGCATATATTTCTCTTTAAAATAGCAAAAATATCCTTTTTGCGTTTCTTGTGTTGAAGAGTATATATGAAATGCTTTGAAGTGATTCAGAATTCTGACCCTGTTTTTAAATTGAATCAAATTTTGGGATGATTGTTCTGTGCTAAACTTCCATCATCATGAACTATTCTTGGGCATTGGTCTGTTAGTTTTCAAGGTATATGTGCGCGGAAACACTGATATATATATAAACACACACACAAACTCAATTACAATATCCTCACTCCCACAGAGGGGGAAAGGGTAATAATCGCAGCATTGCTTGTGTGAGAAATTTTTATTTATAAGTGAGACGTATCCTTAAATGTTTTATACATTGGACAGTATTTTAGTGCCCCCCCCCCTCAGTGGCACGGTGGTATGTCTGCGGACTTATACTTCTAAAAACCAGATTTCTATAGCTGTGGCGGGCAGAACACAGAGAGTCCTTTGTGTAGCTTTGTGCTTAATAACAAAGAAACATATATAAACGTTTATTTAGGTTCATTTAATCTTCAATGAATATGTTTTAGGTTCATGTAACCTTCAATGAATCTATTCAAATTCATTTTGTCTCGAATAATTATTTTTCAGATTAATTTAACCATTAATGAGTGTACTTCAAGTTCTAGTTTGTTTAGTAAACGGATTTAAGATTTTCAGCATAGCTTCACAAGAGCTATGTTTTCTGGCCCAGGATGGGCAAGCGCGTTAAGGCGTGCGACTCATAATCCGAGGCTCGCGCCAAACATGCTCGCCCTTTCACCCGTGGGGGCGTTATAATGTGACGATCAATCCCACTATTCGTTAGTGAAAGAGTAGCCCAAAAGTTGGCGGTGGGTGGTGATGATTAGCTGTCTTCCCTCTAGTCTTACACTGCAAAATTAGGGACGGTTAGCACAGATAGCCCTCGAGTGGCTTTGTGCGAAATTCAAAAAACAAACAAACAAACAAGCTATGTTTTCACAGCCGCCCTTAATCTTGAAATATTACGCTAAACAACCGCATTCACACCCAACTCTAGAGTTACTCTTGTCTTAAGTAATAGTGTGATTTGATTGCTATTACGCTTATAATTTACTCTTAGCCTAATGTGTGAAGCCGTATTTTGTAACAACAGCTCGTGAATCATGAACCTTAAGATTCAGACTCTAAATACGCTAACCATTCAGACACGTTTGTCCAACTTTGTTTTATTTAAACCACGAGTAAATGTACATAATATATTTTCTTTAATCTTGAATGGATTTATTTAGAGTTCTATTAACTGTCAGTGAACGTCTTTAACGTTGCTTTAACTCTAAATGAATATAATTGAATTTTCAACCTGAATAATATCTTATGTAACACATGATTTAGATAACTAGATTAGACATCCAAAAGTTTCGAATATATAGTCGCTAAGGTCCAAATATGTAGCTATCCGATATGGTCAGATCGATTAGGTTCATGTACATACTACATAGCCATCTGGTAAAATCAAAGGCCGATGGGGATATCGCGTCTATATCGGTCCGGCAAGGTCAAAGTTCACGAGTAGTTTTAAAAACATAGCCATCTGGTAACGTCAGACTCCCATAGTGTTCAATAACTATAGTTGTCTAAATGGTCAGACATCCATGGGATTCAATAATATAGTATTCCGGTCAGACACCAACACGGTTCAAGTGTACAGCTATTCTTAATTTAGAAGAACTGATAAAAGGAAAAGTAAAAGCAACACCTGCCAGTTATGAAATTATATTTAATCGAATATTGAAATTGATTGTTGCAGTTTAGATGCTCCTAAAGTTTAAAATGTGAAGAGTGAGCAGCGACTTATCGCATCTCGAACCTTGAGTGTTCCGTTTCTCAGCCCTAACACGTTAGTTTCAAAATTGCTTTCACGGCGAGTCATTATGGGTCTCGCAAGAGTTTAACCAAACGAAGAATAAATAAGAATATAAAAAAGTCTATAAAAAACATTGCACGTGTGGCAAGGGTGTCGTGAAAATCACGATAAGTAGGTTAGGGTGTCGTCAGGGGAAAAAATATACGAACCACTTCGCTAAACTTTAGGTTATTTAGACCTGAATAAATGTAATTGTGGTTTTGGTTTCTTTCGCCCTGGGACTCTTTTTGTTTTAACTTTCATTATAGTTTATATTGAGGTCACAAAGTATTGATAAAAGCCTAAAGTGAAACTTTGTAAGGATACTTTTAAATCAGAATTGTTTTCAGAGTGAAGGGTTTTTTTAGGTTTAGATATATACCTAGTTTACTAAACAACTTATCTTCATTGTTGTCAAAATTATATGAACACGTTATTATTAAAACGGCAGTACTTAAACAAATCGTGAACTTTTGGCTTCCCTGTTGTCTCAGGGTGGTTGAATAAAAAGTAAAAATAATTCAATGCGTTATGATTAAGCACTTCTGTTAGAAAGATGTGTCATTTATTTGATATGTTCCTTTGTACAAAATATAATTCTCTGCTTCTGAGTAGATTTGGTTTCAAACTTAAATCTAGTAGTATTACGTACGCATAGGAAGCTGGGATATTGTGCAAAATAAAATACTTAATTGTATGTAGCTCAAGTGCTGGATATACATATCTGTGGGGAGTGCTAATATATAAATATTGTGATAATAAACAATACAGTAAAGTTAATATTAAACTTAGCACATGCATTAGCTAACTTTTTTTATTGTTGAAAATGTTAATACGCCACATAGTTATTGTTACAATAAACAGTAACATTAATTATTTCAGATCACAATACAGACCTGATAAGCAATTCGGTTATTATTTATTGTTGAGAGTTTATTTCTTTAAAATTAAGAACAAAGCTACACAATGGGGTATCTGTCCTCTGCCCACCACATGTATCGAAACTCAGATTTTAGCGGTGGTGTAAGTTCGCAGACTTGCCGCTGTGCCACTATGGGGTTTATTGTTAAAAGTGGTAATATGTAGTTATTGTTACATTAAACACGTTCATTATATCAGAAGACAAATGTGACATACGAACCTGATCAGCAGTTCGAATATATTTTATCATAAAAACTGGTAATGTGTAGTTATTGTTACATTAAACACGTTCATTATATCAAAGACAAATGTGACATACGAACCTGATCAGCAGTTCGAATATATTTTATCATAAAAAGTGGTAATGTGTAGTTATTGTTACATTAAACACGTTCATTATATCAAAGACAAATGTGACATACGAACCTGATCAGCAGTTCGAATATATTTTATCATAAAAAGTGGTAATGTGTAGTTATTGTTATAGTAAACAGATAACTCACGTTCATTTTACGTGATGAGCAGTTCGGTATTTTTTGTTGTTAAAATAGCTGTTATTCTGATCCTTTCCGTGATTAGAAACTTTTTCAGATTTAACCAGCAAATTTTCTAAGTTTCATTTTTCCAAAAGCAAATCAAACTTATTTCTTTTTTTAAATTTTGACTTAGGTGTTTGAAATGTAAAATTAATTCCAAAATATGTGTGATATATCAACTTCAAACCTTCACAGTGTGATCGGATACACTATTATATTTGTAAAACTTTCGAGCTCAACAAATTACTTAGATCTGTGAAGACAATCAATCTACAAAGTGTTTGAAGGGCTAAACGTTCTTCACCAGGTGACAAAGCTATTATTACGGTCTTCCATTTTATAAAAAAAACCTTAAGTTAAACATAAATTCTGTGACCCAGGAATTTATCAAGGCATTTATCTTAACTGCAACAAATTGGCTTCTAAGATGGTTGATGACTACTTATTAAACACAAAAAACTTTCAAGATTAAAAAACAACAATTTATAGCAAGAAATTGGAACAGATTTCTTACCCTAATTATGTGTAATAATTATTCTTTCTGTCAACTTTCAGAATTTATTTTTCTATAATAACAGTAAAAAGCGTTCACCAAACAATCTGCTTTATTTATTACATTCCATTCAGTCGAACTTTCTTTATAAGTTACGTTGACTTAATTTCTTCTTAAAGAAAAATATTCTTATAAAACGACAATTTTTCAAGCCCTTTGTCGGACTCTGAGCACGCAATCAAATGCGCACGTATTTAGAGAGAGACGCAATTGTATGGCCTTGAATTCCAAATTCCCAATAATTAGTAAGGCGGTTGACGTTTACTGCTGTGAAACCTGTTCATTACGTTACAGTTAGTGAGTTGGGTGTTTTCTCTCCTTTTTTAATCTACTTTTTTTCTGTACTCCGTTGTCAGTTGTAATAAGACCCATTGGTAATACTATCAACAAGGTAATTTTACAATGGCCGCTGCACATACAACAAAACGTAACTCAGGACCGTTAATTTGAGCACGGCTTCGGGGCTATTTGGCTCGCTATGCTGAGGCCATCTGCCGGTTTCTACAGAGATATGCCTCGGAATTGACAACATGACGACGGATCAGAGCCGACACCGTAATTACCACCTTGAGGTTGAGTTAATCGTAGCACTGCTAACCAAAGTCTAGTTATTTTCGTTAATTTATTTTAAAAGATGCTTATTAACCTATGAAGAATAACTGGACTCTGCAGGTGATGTAGACCAGTCCAACCACGACAGGTGGAGGCTTTTCGACAATAGCGACATCTGCTTATTTAGACTTAAGCATACTCCCGCGAGATGGCGATACAGTAATGTTATCTGTTTTTGTTTTGTTTTTTATAGCAAAGCCAGTTGGGCTATCTGCTCGGCCCAACGAGGGGAATCGAACCCCTGATTTCAGCGTTGTAAATCCGGAGCATCCCGCTGTACCAGCGAGGGGCATATTATCTGTCATAGCGTGGAGATACATTGAATCTTGACATAACGAAACATTTAGTTAATGCAAGGGAAACAAAAGTAAACATAAATTAATGTTTTAAGAAAACATATAAACTGTAAATGTAGATAAATTTAGACAATGCTCTGTCAACTAACAATATTCAAAAATAAAGATACATTGAACTATAAAATCATCTTTTTACAGAAATAATAAATACATACACACTAAAACAACGTATTATCTGTTTACAGGGCTAACATACAGATACACTAAAACGACATAAGACGAGTTTACAGGAATAAAAATACACATACACTAAAACAACATATGACCAGTTTATAGGAATAAAAAATACAGATACACTAAAAACAACATATGACCAGGAGAAACAGGAGTTTACAGGAGTAACAAACACACTTGAAACAACGTGTCATCTGTTTACAGGAATAATAAATACAAATACATCAAGTGGGATATCTTTATTTGCCTACCGCGAGTATCAAAACAAGGTTTAAAGCCTTGTAAACCCTCAGACTTACTGTTGAGCCACTAGGGTTAAGTATACAGTAATGTAGGTACTCATGGAAACACTGATAAAGTATACTGTATTAGAGGAGAAGATTTCGTTTCATTTAATCATGAAAGCTCAGGAAGGTCCACAAAAACAAAATAGGTTGAACCATAACGACACCATCAGGACTTTTTTTCATCTCTTCTTCCCTGAAGATCCTTATTCCACCAATGGTGTTCAGATCATTACTCGAGTTAGGTCATGACAAGATTTATAGTGCTCCAATTGCTTGTTTCCTCTCCTGGTAATCTTTAACCATATTAGTCATGTGCGTAGGATTATAACCCTGTTTAAACACAAATTCCTAGTTAATTAGATGTTACTTCTATGTTCATTGCGCTATCTTCTAACAAAATTCAAATAGATCTACTCCAAGGTTTCTTAAATTCATCTCCATGTTTGTTTATTTTGTTCAGCTATTGTGGCCCTGTAGTGATACCATCCATGTTTCGTTTTATGAATGCGGTCCATTAATTATACTTATTACCAAACATCTTAAAGTTGTATTCACAGAACACAGCACCTCCTATCAGACCTGCTCGTCCCACCATTTCATTTTCATTACTTATTTCAGCTTTTGCATAGCTGAGGTTTCCAAGTGGCTTAAAAGAAGCCTTTTTTATATTCAACTAAGTGATTTCATAGCACAGAAATAAGTAAGACTTGGACACCTCCCTTAAAAGCGTTTAAATAACTGTTTCAGGTCGTAATCAAGGGGCCCGACATGGCCAAGCGTGTTAAGGCGTGCGACTTGTCATCTGAAGTTCGCGAGTTCGCCTCTCCGCCGCGCCAAATGGCGTTATAATGTGATGGTCAATATCACTTTTCGTTGGTAAAAAGAGTAGTCCAAGAGTTGGCGGTGGGTGGTGATGAGTAGCTGCCTTCCCTCTACTCTTACACTGCTAAATTCTGATCTAACAACGATAATATGGATAAGATAGAATTGTAAAATGGAAACTTTATGATGGATTTCATTTGTAATATCAGATTGTACTACAGGAACCTCGTGACTAACCTATTTTATAAAGTTGAACAGCGGAAACTTCGTGAGATATTTATTCACTTTATTAAACTTTTAATATATTTGCTCACTTCGGCAAATGTTTACTTCCTTTAGTCACTTCTTCAAAGTTAGTAGCATTTGCTCTTTAACTTCTCTATATATTGTGTATTGTTTAGTACTTTCTTAATAATTTAAATATAATATCTTATATTTAATCTTTTGGACTAATAATGTATATTTTAGTCATTTGTAGAAATTTGTAATAGTTACCTACATAATTAAAGGTCTTGTATAATTATTTATACAATAGAATGCTTGGAATGTTAACTCATTTGGGCAAACATATGGTTTATATTATTATTTAGTCAACTGTTGGTTCGGTATGGCCCGGTGGTTAGGGTGTTTGACTAGCAATCTTCGCCCTTTCAGCCGTGGGAGCGTTATTATGTGACGATTAATCCTATTAGTCATTGGTAAAGAGTATTCTAAGGCCGATGGTGGGTATTGATGACTACCTACTTTCTCTTTAGTCTTTCAGTGCTAAATTAGAAATGGCTGATACAGCAGCCTTCGTATAGCTTTGCGCGAAATTCGAAACAAACAAACAAGACAAATGTCTGACACATTTAGTTACTTGAAAATATATATCTTGTACTTTTATATGTTTTTTCAAACTGTAATATATATATATAGGCATTTCTTTAACTGGGTGCTCTTTTAGCTGATTTATATTAAGGTAGAAGGGTGTGTGTTTTCCTTATGGCAAAGCCATATAAAGCTATCTGCTGAGACCACTAAGGAGAATCGAACCCCTGATTTTAGCGTTGTAAGTCCGTAGATTTATTGCTGTACAAGCAGGGAATAAGGCAGAAGAATTAATATCAAGAGACAAACCAACTAAGACAGGTCATCAAATGATTTTCCGGGACGTTTACAGTTTGTCAAGATCGAGCATGGCCCAGTGGATAGGGCGCTTGACTGATAATCTGAGGGACGTGTGTTCGATTTCTCGTCGCACTAAACAAGCTCATCTTTTCAGCTGTGAGGGTGTTATAATATTACGGTCACTCCCACTATTCGTTGGTAAAAGAGTAGCCAAAGAATTGGTTATGGGTGGTTATGACTTGCTGTCTTTCCTCTAGTCTCACACTGCTAATTTAGGGATGGCTAGAGCAAATAGCGAAATTCAAAAGCAAACAAATATCGTTCGTCTAGTTTGTCAGTTCAATTTAGGGAGTTCAAAACAGATCTGAAAATCTTATCGAAAAATCCGGAAGACTTCGCCGAGGCGGAATTTTCACTCGGGTTCAAACCCTGAAAGATTACAAGCACACATGTCTAACCTGAATCTCAGAACCAGAAGTAAGATGAAACCACCTATCAGCAATAGGAGCCTGTAGAAACCAAATAAACTTTAAAAGACCAACTATCCTCATACCTCTGCCTTGTGGCTAGGACGCTCCACTCGTAATCTGTTGGTCGTGGGTTCGAGTCTTCATCACCGAATATGCTCGTCCTTTAAGCCGTGCGAGTGCTGTAATGTAATGATCAGTCGCAATATTCGTTGATAAAAGAGTAACCCAAGAGTTATTGGAGAGTGGTGGTAACTAGCTGACTTCCCTACAATCTTACATTGCTAAATTAGGAATGGCTAGCGAAGATATCCCTCGGGTAGCTTTGCACGAAATTCAAAAATTAAACAAACTTATTTGTATTATTGACATAATATTTCGTCGTCATCTAAATAAGCGAAGCCTGGTTGTACTATCAATTATATATATATGAAGATCCGAAATATTATGTTATTATTAACTTTTCGTACCTGGCTAAATGTTCTTCAGTTATTAAAACTCAGAGAATAAACGTTTTAGTAGAATATCTTCAAATACAGCTAAACTAACTAAACCTATCTTTCACTTATAACTATTCTTGTTATGTTAAATTTAAGGATCGTATTGCTGCATTAAAAATCGCCCTCCAAAGTAGTTTATAAACTTACTTTCCCATGCCGTTAACG
The DNA here is from genome assembly GCA_011833715.1 of Carcinoscorpius rotundicauda. Taxonomy (NCBI): domain Eukaryota; kingdom Metazoa; phylum Arthropoda; class Merostomata; order Xiphosura; family Limulidae; genus Carcinoscorpius; species Carcinoscorpius rotundicauda. The sequence goes on from CM022395.1 coordinate 93,191,076, forward strand.
AAGCTACATGGGTCTACTTAAAGAACATTCTTAACTAGTGTGAAAGAACACGGAAGTTTAACAAATACTGAATGGAGTACACTTGTCTGACTTACACAGGTGTGACGTAGATGTTCCCTTAAACTATTTGATGAACTTAGGAAGGGCCAAATAATGAATTGACCCTAGTATATACATATATATAATATATATATATTGACCCCAGTATATACATATATAATATATATATATATATATTCACCCTAGTATATACATATAAATAATATATATATATTGACCCCAGTATATACATATATATAATATATATATATATTGACCCTAGTATATACATATAAATAATATATATATATTGACCCTAGTATGTACATATATATAATATATATATATTAACCCTAGTATATACATATAAATAATATATATATATTGACCCTAGTATATACATATAAATAATATATATATATTGACCCTAGTATTTATATATATATAATATATATATATTGACCCTAGTATATACATATAAATAATATATATATATTGACCCTAGTATGTATATATATAATATATATATATTGACCCTAGTATATACATATAAATAATATATATATATTGACCCTAGTATGTATATATATAATATATATATATTGACCCTAGTATATACATATAAATAATATATATATATTGACCCTAGTATGTATATATATATAATATATATATTGACCCTAGTATATACATATATATAACGCTCCTCAAGCACAGGTTGAGATGGAAATTAACTTAGTTGGTTTACCCTGTTAATTTAACACTGATTTCATGAACATGTCATTTATGAAAAATGGCAACGCATTCATAACATATTTCGTGACGTAGAAAGAATATTCGTTTAATGACTAGCGTCATCTAGTGCACATTTGGTTAACTTACAGGTATGTTCGTTTGAGAGCAGAAAATGTAAACAAAAAAAATTGTTTTCAATACACAGAGCTATTACGTTGTCCAGAAACACATTTCGAAATTCTCACGATGACATTTAGAAGCTGTCTGTTGAGTAAGTTATCATTGGTTGGGTGGTTTAATCCAGAGATTTTCCCCAACAAGGTGTCTAAATTGTCTGCTGTTTCAACTCTACCAAGAGAAAGTTTCGCAATCTCCAAAGCAGTATGGACAAGAAGGACTTTATCTGATTTTCCTCTACGACTTCAAACTTAGATATAAAGCTACTGAAACTATATGGAAATCAACCAGCCATTCGGCCATGTATCTGTTACTCAACGCACACTTCAGTATTAGTTCCAAAGGTTTTGACATGGAGATGAAAGTCTTGAAGACCACAAAGGTTAAGGAAGGAACCCTTCCTTAAATGAAAACACATTAATAGAAGCAGTTGAGACAGACCTTCGAACAACAGTACGTGAACTTGCAGAAAAGCTAAGCACAAGCAAATTAAGCATTGCCAACCACTTGAGTGCAATTGGAAAGACGAAAAACTTGGATAAGTGAGTTCCTCATGAGTTGACTGAAGACCAACAAAATCGGTGTTATGAGACCTGTCAAGGATGACGCTCCAAAAATTGAACGAATTGTAAATCGAGGTTCTGCCTCATCCACCTTATTCTTCAAACCTTTCCCCTACAGATTTTTTTTTTCAAGCACTTTGACAACTTTTGAACAATAAACACTTTCAAAACCAGGCAGCTGCAGATTTTTTCTAAGCACTTTGACAACTTTTGAACAATAAACACTTTTAAAACCAGGCAGCTGCAGATTTTTTTCTAAGCACTTTGACAACTTTTGAACAATAAACACTTTCAAAACCAGGCAGCTGCAGAAGCTTTTAGGAAGTTCGTTGACCATAACATCTCTGATTTCTACAGTAGGGGCATAAACACCACTGCTACATGTTGGCAAAAGCGTGTTGAAACATATGGTGCTTACTTTTATTAAATCATGTTTTACAAAACTGATTTATACTTTTACAAACTTCGCAGTTCAAAAATTACATTTATTTCTGGACAACCTAATAGAATATACAAGTTATAATATATCACCATGTTATACATCATGATATATCATAACATTTTATGAATCCTCAAAATTCTGAACAACTATAGATGACTGGAACAATCAGTTGATGTATTAATTTAAAAAAATATATTTAATCCAAACCACTTGAAGTAAAATGCATCTCAGGACGGCTAGTATGGGCATTAACACTTTTACCAAAATAAAGTAGAGAACAACGTTTCGACCTTCTCAAGTCATTTATAATTTAACAAAGCCTGACTTAACCTGAAGATTACTTTAAAAAGTCAAAACGTTCTTCTCTGCTTTATTCTGGTAAAAATGTTAACGCCCACACCAGTCGTCCTGAGATACCTTAATCCTAACCAATTCTTGTCTACAATCACCCATCACAAATACAAATGCAAGAACGGGCAACAGAAATATAACGTGACCAAATGACAATGTACAGTATTCACTATTTGATAACCAAAATAGTCCAAACATCCATTATAAATATATACATTGAATAAGTTATGGGTGTATTATAACGAAAATATATCCATATCTATCATTTTGTTTGATCAAGAAGTCAGCAGACAGAATCTCATACAAAAGTTGTAATGCTTTTAAAAAAAGATCCAAAACACGAGCGTTTTCTAATATTCTTCTTCAGAAGAATAGAAATATGTTTAATTAGGTCAGGTTTAGTTTTCACCAAAGAAGTGTAAACAGTACACGAAAGACCAAGTGTGATAACAGCTGAAAGAAATGTTAACCAAATTGTACAAACAAAGAAATAAAAATGAAGTAATGGCAAATAGAGTATGAAATGTGACGCAATACATAGGAAATACTAGTATAGGGAATTAAATAATGAGTATTACTATTAAAGTAAGTTTAATTATGAACTTAGTTTTGAAAATCGAGACTGATGCCATCTGGTGTATTTAACAGTGCTATCGAGTAATCTTCTTTAATTTCCCCGTTTCTGTTAGATGTAACATTTATCTCTATACCCGTTAGAGACTGTCAAAGCATGTTAATATTAAAGTTTTGAGACCAAAAGTTTATTGTTTCTGTTGATTGTTACTTGTGGTTATTAAAACGTTCTCATATAGCTATTTTGGTTTGACCTACATACTGGAAGTTGCATTTTCGACATTGGATAAAGTAAATAACATGTTTTTTGTGGAGCAGGTTGTTGGTTTAATAATTTTAAACTGCTTTGGAAAACTTGTCTGTTTCCTGCATGAACTTATTTATCATTAAATTGAAGGAAACTTGACCTTTTAACTTATAATGAAAACGTTATGTGACGGTAAAATCCTACTATTCGTTAGTAAAAAAGTAGCCCAAGAGTTGGCGGTGGGTGGTGATGACTAGCTGCCTTCCCTCTGGTCTTACACTGCTAAATTAGGGACGACTAGCACAGATAGTCCTCGAGTAGCTTTGTGCAAAATTCCAAAAACAAACATTCTCCAACCTCACTTTTCCCCAGTGAGATAATCTCATCATCTTTATGCGCAGAATTTGTCTATTGTCCATATCACCAGATGTCAAACTCCATGAACTCTCCCTTCAAGTGCTTTCTCAATGGAGTTTATTGAGGTATAATGGTTGCACCATCCCCTCCATCATTTAAGATTGGAGTTCTAGCTATTAGCTATCCTGTGTGTAAAAGTAAGGTATAATCTTGAAAGTTAAAATTTTCCTTATCTGGCAATGTATTTCCAATAGATGCTCGCCTTCTTACTCATCTCTCACACTGCCAGTGCTCTACTGTTTTGCTTTGTCTAAGAATGAAGTTATTTTGAATTCAAATACTTAGGAGGAATTATTTAGCAAAGAAAGGACGTTGTACCATCCTCCTATTAGAGAGGACTATTATTACATGATGACATCTTGCCTTAATCTGTGATAAACAGAAAACCTACTTGTAGAGAAAATTATATATTTAAAAACGGCTGGTTGTTCGCTCCTCTATTAGTGCTTTCTCTATCCATAACAACTGTTTTTAAATATATAACATCTTGCCTTAGTACAGTTCACGTTAGGCATGTGTTTTATGGGTGGGAAGTAATTCAAGGCTAATAGCAAACAAATCTCATAGTTTTTGCACGTAAAATTCATACTATACATTGTTATGTATATGTGTAAATATTTTGTAAACGACAACATGTCGTGTTGTGTTTAAATTTTCATTTCTATTATTCATTTTTCCATATTTATATTATTGTTTCGAAGTTTAAACTAATATGTTGTTATTTAATTAGGGTAACATTTAGAATTTTCTTGAATTAAGTAGACCAATCATATGTTTGTAAATGAAGTGCTGGTGACTTCGTGTCTAGACGTGTAGTCTCGTGCAAGAACGGACATGCGCGGATTGCTCTGGAGACCTGTAGAAAGTTCGCGGTTATTCGAGGGGTCTAGGCCTACAATATATAAACAGACGAAGATGCGAGAGACAAGGAGAGATTCAGTCATCAGTTTTTATTCGAAGAAAAAGAGGAGAGTCAGATATTAGTTTTATTTCAAAAGAAGAGAGTCAGTTATTTGAGAAAGATTAAGTGTTTGCTGTGATTATTCAACTTGGATTTGTGACTAAAGTTAGATCTACGGAAGCTGTGATTTTATTTCGTCAATCTCTACGATTCATCTGAATTACTGCTTGTGCTGAGAGTCGGCGAATTTATTGAACTGTGAACCGTTTCTGAACTTCTTCATTTAAGCTTCGGAATTTCTTCGTGGGACCAAATTCACACCCTAGACTGGAATTTGAGACTTTCATTTTAGATCATTATATTAGATACAGGCCAGTACAATTTTGTATTGTGATAAATTTTGAAGTTTGAAACTAGTATTATTTTGTTTTGTAATTAATTTCGAATGTTGTAACTTAATATCTGTCACTGTTATTATAAAATTTATGTTATATCTGTTATATTTGTTAATAGTTTAGTGTAATAAATTATACAAGCTGTTATCTGCGTTTTTCTGTTGCGTTTAGTCTACGAATAACATAAAACATAAAAAATACGTAACAACATGTATAGAGATTTGTGTATTTACAGGTAAGGAAAGTGTTAATTTAGATGTATACCCAAGAATGAAGGCTAAATATACTATGTAACCATAGATTAATCAGAAAACATACGGGGAAGGGGTGGAATAACAATTACTGAATGGTAATTTCGTGCAAAAACATGACTTGTTGCCTTCATAACCACTTAGTAGTTATTCAGTGCTTTCCGTGAGCAGTAACGAGGATTACTTACTTTGAACAACAAAAAAACATAAGTAACTTCAAATCAACTTAACGGTTTACTTGACTGTTTTTTTAGCACATGCACATATTTAAAACAAAGAATTCATATTAAATTTTATAATACCACTAATAAATAGCAATGTATAAAATAACCACATACTAGTCTTGTATAAAATCGAGTTATGCATTGTTTTGTAATAAAAGTATTACTTCTACTATCAGCTCTAGAAACTGAAACTTTTATATAGTCATAATTGTTATTCCAGTCTACGAACACACCAAAACAGTGAAAATTATTTTAAACAATACATTTTTTACTCTCTTCCAATAAGCATATATAATACTTGGCATACATTCAACTACTCATCTTCTCTTTTATCAAATTCATATTTTTTTGATTTGGGAAGTACCGAAGGTTAGCAGAAGTGTTTGTACTGTAATATCAAAAAATAGTAGTGAGGTAAAGCAAACCTTAATCTCAGTCATAACTTTTTTTTTAAAGTTCTGGGATGACTGAGCAAACATCACATGAAAATTATGTAAATAAACAGGTTTCTTTCTAGAAGTGCACGGTTTCTTTAACGCAGCCAAATGAATAAAAATGATCATGAGACTTCCAGACATAAACAATGTTTATGAAACTGAATATTTTTTAAGATCTCTTAAATACAGATATCTTAAATGATACAGATGTCAGAGTGGATCAAACAAAGAGTGGTATGTCGGAATCAAAAGAGGATCACATTTTATGTTCATATCAATATTTACAAACATGCATTTTTTACTGGTTTTAAAATCTGATCTTATTGTAATAAAATAAAATAAATATACAGATAAGAAATCAGAGCACCATAAAGTCACACCAAGCATTGATTTTAGTTCCTTTTGAAATTAACAAATGAAAACTTGGATTTTATAAAAATTTCTAATAAACTATACTGTGATGTTTGATGTATTAATGTAAATTGATATTAAACAAGTTCAGTATGTAACTGCATGAAGATCAAGGCATGAGTACTTTCATCTTCATATACCTGAAGGCTACCATAAATTAAAATATGAACAAGACTACCCGAGATATGAGAATACATTATTACAACAGAAATGCTGTTTATTAGCCTCTTTGTAAACAATCATTCAACATACATAAAACTGAAATTTTCCACTAAATGTATTGGTCTTAACTAGCTTATAATTTGAGATCTAACTTTCAGAGTATGTGTAACAAGAAATCAGAACTTTCAAACTGTTACATGTATTATGTTAAAAACACTAAATGAATATTTCAAAGTAAGTTGGCAACAGTGGTGAATCTTACTGAAACTTTTCAATGTAACCATGTCAATTAAGAACATGGAAACTACCAGCTATAAATATACAAGTTAATAGCTATCCATTAAGTTAGCAAGAACTGTTTTTTGGCAATTAAAAATTTACATCTCAAATTTAGATATTAAATTGTATGTATAAATAAATACTATGAATTATAATTATTATGCTGTTAAATGTTTGAATTAAAAGAAGCTTACAGTAGCTGAAGGTTTACACATACTTTATAAATTAACATTAAAGTTAAAACTTGGGGTTTTATAATCTAAGTATTTTGCTTTTTATATTATTAGCTACTTGTCAGTATTCTAGAGAGAATATCTTCACACTCAGTACTGGTCCCTAGTTTCTTCTACTACATTTATGTCTTCTTTGTTTGCATTCAAAGATAAATTACTTTGTTTAAAAAAATAATTTATGAACCTTCACTACATGGGGTTTGTCTGTAACAGTCACAGCACCCATCAACAAAAGTAACGTGAGCTTTCTTCATATTTAACTTCTGATTCAGAAAACACTCAGTCCAATTAATATTCTTAACTAAACCCACTGTCATTTTCTGAAGTGTAGTTTTGGCAAGGGTTCTGCTGCCATATGAGTAAAGTCATCCATGCTCTTCTTGGCAGATAGTGTTATTTCATCCATACTCTTCACTGTTTTACTAGTTAGTTCACTGACTTCTGTATTAATTTTACTAATCACCCATTCCATGGCTTGCTTGCCCTGTTGAAATTAAAAGAAAATCTCATTATAATGTGGCTATCTAAGGTTCACGTGCTTGCAATTTGCAATAATTTAACTGGTCCAATTACTTTAAAATGGAGTACAGATGTTTAGAATCTTCAATCTATACAAGTAATCTCTACTTTCAAAATATTTCATTATTACTGTATTTATGAAGTGCATAACATCAGAGATTCACTGTAACGTTTTATTTTTGAATTTAGTTCACTGAAAGTTTTCCCTTTTCATTTTTCTCTAAACAAAAGACAAACCATTAACTTAAATGTCTTCAACCTCTTTAAACCTAGACTTCAAGTGTAGAAAACTACCTCAGTTTGTAATGAAACAATGAGTTCTGTTTGAACATCAATCTGCTACTGATCTAGTTCATAGTCAATATGTACATTGGTATATTGTGGCAGATAAATTAACAAATGCAAACAATGTATCAGAACTTTACATTTGAGATATTGAAATAACTGATAATATTAATGCATGATTTAGTCACATGATCCTAGCAAGTAGATTTTTATACAAAAAATGGACTGATGTTAAGACGATGACAGCACATGAAAGTCATTTCATACATCTGTTAACATGACTGTACCTTGCAGGAATTAACTGATATTGTTCTAGCAATAAAGTCTTCAAGATAACTACTCAGAGGAACACCATGGATTGTGACAACTGCTTCTTGTTTTACAAGTGTGCTATAAGGAAAATAAAAATCTTAAAAATACATGTTTACAAAGGCTGATAAGATTTGAAAATTAAAAACTAAAAAGGTTATGTTTCAGTAAACAATCATTATTTCAAGTACAATAAAGTCACAAATGTTAATAAAATAGCAATCATATTCCACTTTAAGAAAACAAAGAATGATCTCTAAAACATTTGCTAATGGCATTAAATAAGTGTATTCATTCAAATCAGTTAACTAAATGAAAACTTGTACTGGACAATTTGAATTCAGCACATGAAGTCTTATCCAATTACACATTTACATAATAATGTTTATCACAGAAATGGCACTAAGGTAAACAATAGGAACCTCTAGTCACAAAACATCTGTAACAAAATGCTGAATTGTCATTAAGAAAAATTTACAAACAATGTGTATTGTTATTAACAAGTAACAGTATGTACTACTATAAGAATATATATATACTTATTAGCAGCTAATGCTCTATTATACCATAGAAAGCATGAAAAAGACATAACAGGTACTACATAAATATTTATAGATGTTGAAAAATGTATATTGTTTAGAGCTGAACAATTAGTTGTACTTGCTATTCAATTAACTCAATCTCATTAATTAATTAGTAGTATTTTTCAAACTCTATTAAGAAATACTGATGACAAGTACTGCCAATCGTTTTCCTTCTTGTTGGCAGTTCAAAATTATTGACATTGGCAAACAGCTTTATCAGATCTGCTATAACAAAGATGATCAACATTTTAATAACTTGGATAGTTGGAATAATCCAGAAATCCAAGTTTTATTTTTGTGACAGTTGAATTAACAGTTATTTCAACTTAATTATTATTTTCCTTACCATTGATACAACAAAATTTGTATTAATCAATTAGTTTACTTGACAATAACTTATTAATCTATTTTTCCAATTCTACAGTTGTTTGAGTCAATTAATGGTTTGTTATAGTAATGCAGTAAAACAAATCCAAAGTATTTTGTTCTTCTGCCAGTAGTGTCAGGTAATTTCAGTATTAAACTTCTGTTGAAAGAATCCTTATTAGCTATGGATAGGTCTCCATATATTTAGCTTACTTTTTGCATTTTCTCATAACCCAATGGACAGTTCTTACTTAACAAAAAAAATTCATGGAATCTATTAGAACCTAAAACAAATCCAATCCATTATACTAGCATCTAATTTCTGTGAAAGTGATCACACTTGTAGTAGTATGAAACTGGAATAACAACTTACCAGTCGTCTGATGAAGGATGGGCGGAATATGTCATTTTTTCTACTATGGACACTTCATTACAAAAAGTGATCTGAAAATATGTGGATAAAGCAAAAGTTTAGTAACCGTTAATCTGAAATTTATAAATTATGCAATTGTTCAAACACTGGAGTAGATAAATGCAAGTTTTCCTTACAACACAGAATTATTGGTATGATTTTCTTCATAACAGGATTGTGTAAAACACACGGGTATTTCAGGGGGAAGGATACATGTGGGATCATTCATATAGTGCCTTTGAGGTTTTTCAATGTATTCTTTAAAAAACTGATAAAAGTTTGTTAAAGATTATAGTCTTATATATTATTTTAATCAGTCTTTCTATTAAAGATATTTATCTGTTGTGATGAATTGTACTCAAATTCTGAATCGTTTAAGATGATTTTCATTATAAATGTAAAAAATTCCTTCATCTCAGTTTTAGTTTTATTTGTATAGCCTCCTTAATGAATATCAATGTTTTTAAAGGTAAATTTTATTATTTATTTTCTTTACCATATCACTGAGTGCACATCAAATAGTATCATGAAATGTTAAAAATCAAGAAATAGAAAAATGTATACATCTTTCAAAGAATATCTTAAAATATCTTTTTGGTTGTATTTGTAATTTCAGGTCTTTTTCTTTTCAAATACAATTAATTTTTTTATCTTTTCTTTTCCGTCCTGTCCTTTACTGTTTATTACTTATCTTGACACAAATCAACGGTGCCCTTGAGGCATATTATAGTATTCACAGCAAAGTTTTCTTGCACTCCTTTACTATGTTAAGCTTTTAGAAACAATGCAAAGTTTGAAATATTAAAAAATGTTTAAACCTTTTAATTATGCATCAGAAAGAATTATTCACTACAATATAAAAAATAAATATAAATTAATTAAATTTCCAACTATAAAGAAACAACCACAAATGCTATAACAGACACAGCAGTTTACAATGATACAGTTACATTTACCCAGTGGCCACAACAGTGCACCAATTTCAAAATAATTATTGCAAGGTTACAGCATAAAAAAGCTTTCTAATGGTTATAAATACATAATCAATGAGTACATGTGGATTGTGGATCTCAATGCTATGTATAGAAGCCAGAGCAAGACCTGTTAGGAATTGGATAAAATCATCCCAAATTTCAACAATTATAGCAAAAGAACTTTGGAACATACACATAAATTGTGTAGTTAATGTCGTTTCATCTAGCCATAACCTACAGACGCTACAGTTATAGGATTCAAGTAAGATATCTTGAAAGTTCAGATTTATAAAATCTCATGCATCATGTAAGAACAAAACTGAAAATTAAGTATTTAAATACCCTAGGCAACATCTAATATGCAAACTTCTCCACCCTTGTCAGAGTGCCCTCTCTATCCTAGTGCTGTATATGAATACTTTGCTTAGATAAAATAATTTTAAGACTTACACTGGCTTTTAGAGTGGAGGCAATGGAGGAGTGTCAGTAGAGCTGTGTTCATTGGAAATGCATTTTCAGTTTAGGAAAATGTTAAGTTTCAAGATATAATTACAGTCTGCTGCCAATATAGCTAGAATCCCACACTGAAAAGAAGGTAGAGCCAGTGAGGGCATGATACATACAGAAAGCATCTGCATAGAACAGGAGTAGACCAAGATGAAATTGGTACACTATTGGGGGAATTCACATTATATCCAGAACAGATATACTCTTCACCTACAACTTAGTTTCTACATCAAGGGAGGAACAGTACATGACAAATCATTATAGTACAGATCCAACCAGACAGTAAAGATTCCATAATTCATGGCTGGAATTAAGTGGTGTTGGTCTCTAAATCCCATGATGGTGGCTAGGGCAATTGAACTGCAATATTACAGAGATATAAACTTTTGATTTGGACCCAACCTGTAACCATAAGTTGATGCATTTCACACCAACGAAATCATGATGAAAAAGTAAGCAGCACTGAAGCAGACAAACTTTTCATCCACTTGAAGTACAAAATGCAATACTCCAGGTTTGGATCAACAGGATTGTGCATGTTGTAGGAAACAAACAGAATTCATCCAGTATGGAAGTATGAACACTCATTTGCACTCCCAACAAAGTGAATAACAAGTATTCTACTTGCCCCTAGAATTATGGAGAGGATGTGAAACCTATGCTCAACCAAAGATATAGAATGGCACCATTCTGCATTCGGAAAGATGAGGAGATAATGAAACTCCTTTCATGAACAACATACAAAATCAACACTGATTAAAAAAAAATGGCCATGTAATTTTCAGCTGGATAGCTTCATGTAAAATCTGAATTGGAATTATGAGAAGGCTCCTGAGTAATGCAGTGCCACTCCTATTAAAAGAGAAAAACATCCACAAGTAGGAGAGCTCACAATTTCACCCTCTTTTTCCAGAATAGAGGAATACACTCTAATAACACTGAAGGAAGTCTGAACACTGTCCCAAGAACTGAAAACTGAGTGCAGTAAGGACTCCAATAACACCAGGGCTCACTCTGTCACACCTTATTTGCCAATGGCTATTATTTTTGTTTTTTGGTAAAGAAAAATTGTAATTGGCAAATATACCGGCAAAACACTGTTTGTTAACAAAATGTTAGACTGGTTCACTACAACAACGTTTTTTAATGCAAGTATGTAGTAAGCAGATAAAAATCAATAACCCGTCTGCATTCATGCAAGGTCATGGTCAGGATCGACAAACATGTGAAAAATTGTTCAATCAACAGCAACCTGATGGCTTGACACAAATAACTCATTTATATGTGGTTGATTAGCAGCGCTATAATTAAAGGATGACCACGGAGATTGTGATGGCTTTCACACATGTAATTACATTATCTAATGGTGCATGGCTTGGATGGTAAGTTTACTTAAAACCAGTTACTGGATTAGTACCATAATAAACACGTACTTATAAAAAACTAAATGTTAATTAGCAGAAATATTCTCTAATATGAGCCAATATGCAGCGGATTCATCAGATCATTGAACTTTGTAACTGTTGTTTCATAACAAATTTGATAAATGATAAATTCATTGAAATAAAATGTATGATAAGAACATAGTTGTCATTTATTCTTTGACTGTCTTATTGTATGTGACTGGCTAGAGGGTTGGATACGAATGAAACCTATCTTGCTAAAACACTGGCTACAGAAAAATTTAATCCAGGGTAAGCCCTGAGCATAATAAGAGGGTGGGATAATATGTTCTGAGGAATCCTGGAGAATAGTGATCTGGAAAGAGTGCAATATGTGAACCAAGATTCCTAAATTTTAAAACTCAAGCTGACCCTATTTATTCAATTTTATGATTACTACAGCCAGTTAGAATCTCCTTTAACTTTACTCGTGATAATCCACTGGTGGTGGTCCATGATAATACTACCTGATAAGTGCACAGATAGTCTTATCAAATACCTCCTCATTTCTACAAAGCCTGTTGCAACCAGTAATAAAAATAACCAGATTGATTGACAGTGTGGAACTTAACTGAGAGAAGCATTTCTCTGGGCAACACTCACCACAAAGTGGGATCCAGTGAAAGCTGAAGGTAACTGAGCTCAGAAAAGTGAAACAAGATTGTGACAAAAGTACCCCCGCCCCTCCTTATAATCCAACAAATTTTGTGTAAAATGGCAATGGAGTAGGAAAAAAACTCACAGAACAACACTGACCAAGCATATAAAGAACATGAATGAATGGCACTGGGAGAAGCCTTTACACATTACTGTTTGCAAAATCGGTATTTCTAACACTAATGGGTCCAGAATGAATTAAACTAGAACCAAATAAAGTGTATTATACACCGTCTTAATGAGCACAATATTGTTGTTAGTTCTTAACTAGGACCAAGGATGACTGGAATCAGTCTGTCTCGAGAAATACCACCAAACTAAGGTTCAATAATCAGGTCAGCGTACATCTTACTCACTGGAATCAGTCTGTCTCGAGAAATACCACCAAACTAAGGTTCAATAATCAGGTCAGCGTATATCTTACTCACTGGAATCAGTCTGTCTCGAGAAATACCACCAAACTAAGGTTCAATAATCAGGTCAGCGTATATCTTACTCACTGGAATCAGTCTGTCTCGAGAAATACCACCAAACTAAGGTTCAATAATCAGGTCAGCGTATATCTTACTCACTGGAATCAGTCTGTCTCGAGAAATACCACCAAACTAAGGTTCAATAATCAGGTCAGCGTATATCTTACTCACTGGAATCAGTCTGTCTCGAGAAATACCACCAAACTAAGGTTCAATAATCAGGTCAGCGTACATCTTACTCACTGGAATCAGTCTGTCTCGAGAAATACCACCAAACTAAGGTTCAATAATCAGGTCAGCGTATATCTTACTCACTGGAATCAGTCTGTCTCGAGAAATACCACCAAACTAAGGTTCAATAATCAGGTCAGCGTATATCTTACTCCTGTAATTGTTCTTGTAAAACTATATGCATTGTACATTGGTCTTTATCTGGCAATTAACCAAGCTTGAACATGTTTTAGCCAAGATATTTTAGTATAAGTATAAATGCCAGTTATATTCAATGATATTAACATACCAAGAAACATTCATCAATATATATGACTATAATCATTACATGAAAAAGAATAATTACATTTTTGGACATTAGAACCATTGATTTGTTAGCTGGATCTACTTCTGAGTGTTCACTTGCATAACATGTTCTATCTGCTCCAAGTATCTGCAAAATGAATGAAAATCAGAAAAATAGTAGTCTTCACGACCCAGTATCCATTCATTTCACTTAGTAGATCAAACATAAAAATGTAAATTTACTCAGTTAAGAAACATACTAAACTGAAACAACCTACTAAACAAAAACTATTGGGAAAAGTAAAAACAACCAAAAAAATACTTACACAACTGTGAAATAACTTACTTACAAAATAATATGATAAGGAAAAACACTTCTTTGATTCAAGTTAATATTTTCCCAAATTTAAAATGTTTTTTTCCATTAATACTTACTTCTGCTGACACTACACATCTCAATCTCCAGGGTTATCACACTCTTTGCCCATCTAAGCACTAAGAACACTCGTTCCAGTTTTTATACCTCTTGAATGCATCAGACAAATTATAATTTAAATTTCTTCAACTCTAGGATACCTTCTATCTAGATATTGTGTATACACACCTCATCCCAATAATGTAATCACTTTAAGACATGAACCAGCTTTTAGTGAGGAAGTCGGTTGAGAGTGTCAACAAAAGTAAGTATTACTGTAAATACATTTTCAGTTTAGCAAAAATTTGCAAATTAGAATTTGCCCAAGGCACTTCAGTGGGGTATAAAAGATGAGCAAATATGTTCAATTCTTAGGACAGTGAAATTGAGAAATATTGTCAGAGAATGGTAAATGCATTTAAGAAAAATTTATATGCATTTTAAACATTTATGACTAATATTTAATAACTTTTGAGATGTCTGCAGAAGGTCTGAACAATAACCAAACTGTATAAAACTTTTTTCTTTAAATTGTAATAAAAATATTACAACTGTCTTCTGTGTTAGATGGGATTCTACTCCCATAAAATAGGTAGGCACAAGAGTTCTTGTCTGACATAACCAAAGGTGGATATTCCCATTATAATTCAAGTAACCAAAAAATAATTAAAAACTTTTCTAGGTATACTTTAATTTTAAAAAGAAACCAGTCAAAGCAGTAAATTATATTTATACAATTTCCAAGGTAAAATAACTGTGGCAAGGGATGAGAATAATCTAGAAAATAAAATTATTAATTTTTAAAACATACATATGCAAAAGGAGCCTACACAAGATCACCCGACAAATCACAAGAGCTCACAACTGTCATCACCAGCAAATTTTAAGCAGAGCTAACATACTTTATTACCTTGAACAAGTATGCAACAAGAAATGTTAGACACAGCCAAGGAAGCCAAAGTCTTCACATAATGTTCAATAAATAATTCGGGAAAAAACACAATGTGTACAACATGCCTAAAATCTTCCATGTCTTTGTTTTGCTCTTACTTACAAAACTTAATTGTCTCTCTCTCATTCATATAACTTATGATAAAATAAAAATTCACATTGAAAGACTTGAAATCTAATAAACTATTAAAATTATCATACACTTGACATCTCTAAGTACTTTTATTCACCAGGCATGTAAAACTTCATTGAGAATATAGAATCTGCAAATTATAAAGTTCTATCTGTTTTGTAAAAATTCTTCCCTGAGCCAATATCAGCACTTTTGTAAGCAATGAACAGTAACCTCTCACAAACAAACACAGAAATGTTACAATCATAAGTGGACTTTCAACAAAGGAAAGCCACACAAAGTTTACCAAAAATCAAGAGACTTGGAGCCAAAAGAAAAACTCAAAAGGTTGTTTACATACACAAGGAAACTCTGAACATTGTAATAACCAAAACTACTCATGTACAAGATCAACATAAAGAAAACTCATACAAGATGGATGCAAAATTTGATGGTGGTAAAAATATGTTATAGAAACAAAAATAAATTTGTTCCAAATGCTTTGTTTCATTTTTAAACATGTTTGAACATCAGAAAAACCAAACTTACTCTGGTGGCCCAGGATGGGAGGCCCCACTTCGTACTGATCAGTCGATGGGTCTTTAACACTCCTTCTGTTACTCTTCTGTCAACAACATCAATACCTACTACTGCAGGATTCATGGGGTTTGGATACTTTCTCCATGCTGCTTGCACAACGGTCTCCCATGGATGACTAAATGAAAAAAATGTCTATCAAATTTTTCATAACATATAATAAAAGCCATAAAAATAGCTATGATTGAGTTGATTTTTTCGAACCTTTTCCTAAGAATAAACAAGATGTTAAGAGAAAGCATCTGCACACCACAAAAACCACATCACAAGCTTCATCCCTACTTTCAATTCTTGTTTTTAAAAGAATAGAAACAGTGTAAATATGAAATTTAGTTTAACACAATAAACTAGAGAATAAGGCTAGATAGTATAACATTCGTCTTCACATTTATTATTGAATTTATTTACACCTTAACACTATGACAGCATATGCCATATTTAAGATCTTCAAAATACAGAATCACTTAACTATCAATATTGCACTAATTCAAGTACCATCAACACGTTATTTTGTTTACATACAAATATATCATGATTAACAAAGGGCAAATCATGTACTTCTTTAAACAATCTTATGACTGTCCATCAACACGTTATTTTGATTTACGTACAAATATATCATGATTAACAAAGGGCAAATCATGTACTTCTTCAAACAATCTTATGACTGTCCATTAACACCTATTTTGCAGTTACTAAAATGTTGCATACCTTTAATTAATTATTTGTATTTATCATGTTAAACATGTTTTACAAAGTAGTAATTCTACATTTGTTTGTTAACCAAAAAGCTACATAATGGACCATCTATGCCCTGCCCATCACAGGCACTGATACCCAGTTTTTAGTCCACGTTTGTACGCTAACCTTGATAGCAGTAATTTCAGGCAAAATTCAGCTTCATAACTGATATTAATCTAGGCATTTATAGATTATACCCATTATCATTAATATTCAAGTCACAATAATGAAGTCCTAACAGTGACTAACTCAATAAATCAAAATCATGATCAAATCAATTAATGTCATGAAAATAATCAACTAATCAAAATTTATGTTTTTAATTACTGAAATAGAAATATAACTATTATGATTTTTACTATTATTTTCTATCAGTGTAAGGGTGTTAAACTTAACAGATTAATGATACCACAAGAAAATTATAAATTAATCAAATTTTTTATTTCCAATTATTACCTTTCTTTAATTAATCAAATTATCAATTATTTTAATTCCATCAATTAGAGTCAATTATTTAATCATTAAAATCCTCTATTCACTCAGCTTCTGTACCACCCTCACCAGTCTTCAATTTATAATTAAACAAGTAAAATTTTACCTGTCACTTTGAGTTTAAATCATTCTGTACCACATATATATGAGGGCTGATAATGTTAGTTTGGTTTTCATCACTCAATACAAAAATGTTATAGCTGTATGTCAGCAAATCTAAATGCACTAGTTTCAAGGAGTATCAAAACAACTAGATATTTTTACACGGGTATAAGTCAGAGTATCATGACCTTCTGCATACTGCCTTTCGACACTGTTAAATATAAGATGTCAGAATTATCAACTTTTCACATTACCTTACATTGCTAAGTTAATAACAGTTAGTGTACAACAGAGTATGACAAAAGAAGCTTTAAATAATTTATTACACCATAAATGACAGCCAACAGGCATTCATCAAAGGAAAATTTTACATTTTTAATCTACTTTATATTTTTTTCAAAGTTAAAGGAAGGTTTGTATCTGATGTAGATTTTAGCAGTATTTCTCACCTTGAATAGTTGGTAAATGGAAAAAAAAGTTAAAACAAAATGACCAATTTAATTATAAACTTCTTAAAAAAAAATACTGAAAATTTAAAGTATATGATTTTGAAGGAGGTTAAGGACTGGATAAGTAAACCACATGCTATTATTAATTGTAAGAACTTGAATAGCAGACAGGTGCTAAAAGATTGAAAGTCAGCTAATGTAACTCCTTTTTTCAGCAGAGGCAATCAAAACTACTCCAGGAATTATAGGCCTATTAGCCTTACATTAGTTGTGGGAAAAGTTTTGGAACGTGCAAAAAAAGATATTTATCAAAGTCATTTAACAAATTTGGGGTTTTATTAAATAGTTACTACAGAAAAATATTGCATTACAAATATTTTGACATTATTTGAAAAGGTCAGTACTTGTTTAGATGAGAATATGGGTGTAGAATTTGTTGTATCTGGATTTTCAGAAAATACTAGAAAAGGCAACACATTAAAAGCTTGTAAAAAAAATAATTCTATAGGTGTGTAGGATAGGCTAAGAAAATGGGTATAAGAATGACTGGATGAAAAAAAGCAGGGGCTGTTACAAACAGAGCTCAGTCAAAGTGAATTAATGACACAAGTGGGGCACTTCAGAGCTCAGTATTAGGATGTTTGCTCTTTGATTTACATCAGTGACACAGATGAATTAACGGTCAATACATTACTTAAATTTGTAAACAATATTAAGGTCTTAGATGTTTGCTGTGAAGAGGATGCTACAGATTTACAAAAGAATTTAGATCATTTAGTGAGTTGGCACATGGGTTATCACAATTTAAAATATAAGTGTAATATTGATGGGAATAACCTTAATGGTATCAAAAATAAAAAGATTTTGGTGCAATTTGCTGTTGCTGGTGGTAAAGCAAACATGATATTAGGTGTACATACAGAAATATTGAATAAGTCTAAAGATGTTATAATTTCAATTTATAGGTCCACTCAATAAGTCCACTTATGGCATCTGCCCTAAGGGTTTTTTAGTTAAAGAATGTATGATTAAAAATCATGGGACAGATTCAAGTTGCAAGTCTGACCATACAGTCACCAATGCACAGTAGTTTGCCAGTAGTCAGATTTTTCTCTATGCTGGCAAACGTTTTTTTATTTATTTAAGTATCTATAGTACAAAAAAATATTTCGGTGCACACTGACCCCACCCCCCATAGAGCCCTACAAGGAGATGCACTACAGTGCCATATAAGGTCACTGCAATGACACCATAGTTTCATGAGCACTATAACCAAACACCAGTATCAGATTATGCCCACTAAACCCACTGTAAACATCCTACACTGGCACTCAGTTGACCCTGCCCCAAATGGACTAGCTGATTGATCTTCGAGGGGACCACCCCAAGACTGCCCATCTACAGGAATTCAAGGCCAAAGTGGTGTGTTGGAGTTGGACCCCACAGTTGTGATCTCCTTACTTAAAGAATACTGTAAATAATTAAGAGAATGCTGATAAGGTTATGGGATGGAAGTGTATTATCTTGTCAGTGCATTTATTCTATCATTAGAAAAAAGGGACATGGGGTGACCTTATTACAAGATTATCTAGGTAACTAATATGATAACAGCACCTTATTTTATTGTGCTATATTCTTGAAACAAATATGAGAGGATACAAGTTTAAGGTTTCAGTTAAGACTGGCTAATAGAATGAATTATCAATGGCAAATACTGGAACTACATAAGAACTTAATAAAATGGGAATCAGTAACTTCCCAAAGAAAAAAGCAGAAAATGGGTCTAATTTTCACTTTTTCATAGATGGGTGTGCCTTAAACTAAAGGACAAAATGCAACTTCTTTTATATACATTTAACAGTACTACCAATACTAATAGTACTATTACGGTAGTACTAGTAGTAATACTCACTAATACATAAAGCTGCTGTGCTATTCTGTTACTGTTACTGGTTTTAGGTACAATTCAATGGCAATCTACTACTTTTTTGAATTAATCAAATTCAAAGTACTGGTCAGAGATTGTGCATCAGTGAGAACAATCAGATAAGTCAGTCCAATCAGACCTTAAAATCTACATGGATTAACGATTATAAATATAATTATGGGAACAGATTCTTTTTTTCGCCAAATTACATTTCTGAACTTTTTACTCGCTTTTGGTTTTACTTTTATCGAGCGTGGCTGAGCTCGAAGTTTTCATTTATTAGTATTACTTATCTAATTACCAGAAATATTTTTGTATCGTAAAAATCCCTCATTAATTATAGCTTCTTTTTCTCCGTTTTTGTGACAAAAAAACGAAAACTTAATTTTTACTTCAATAGTAATGAATTAGAAATGTTTCCACTTAAGACTAAAATCACATGAGGCTAATGCTTTAATAGTTAAGAAACCTCGGTCACACTAAAATTTCGCGTTGAATTCGTATCACTTTAATTCAACTTTCAAGGCTACTGTGAATTACTTTAGCATAGGCTTACCTGTATATGTGTTCTGAGGTCCAAATCTTCATATTAGAAAACGTTAAATTATGAAAAAAGAGTTTATATGTACAAATGTGTTTTTAGAAATATTGTATTGGTGTTTCTAACGTTAGATCTTAACGAACTGGAGCCCTCCTCCTTTAACCAACTTCCCAAACCACGAACTTACGAAAAGATTGCGTCAATTCTCAATGACAAAATGACTGACTTGCCTCATGCATGACGTATTTTGACGTCATACAAATTGACCAATTTGATTGGCGGCGGAATTTACTTTACTTCTGGAGCCTTGTTTTTGTTTGTTTGTTTGTTTTTGGGAATTCGCACAAAGCTACTCGAGGGCTATCTGTGCTAGCCGTCCCTAATTTTGCAGTGTAAGACTAGAGGGAAGGCAGCTAGTCATCACCACCCACCGCCAACTCTTGGGCTACTCTTTTACCAACGAATAGTGGGATTGACCGTCACATTATACACCCCCACGGCTGGGAGGGCGAGCATGTTTTTAGCGCGACGCGGGCGCGAACCCGCGACCCTCGGATTACGAGTGCACGCCTTAACGCGCTCGGCCATGCCAGGCCCTTCTGGAGCCAATTTTGCTTTTCACACAAGTTTTAACTAACTTATCTTTATCCACTTAATTAACGTCTTGTTTGTTTTGAATTTCGCGCAAAGCTACTCGAGGGCTATCTACGCTAGCCATCCCTAATTTTACAGTGTAAGAATAGAGGGA
This sequence comes from Carcinoscorpius rotundicauda, assembly GCA_011833715.1. Classification (NCBI taxonomy): domain Eukaryota; kingdom Metazoa; phylum Arthropoda; class Merostomata; order Xiphosura; family Limulidae; genus Carcinoscorpius; species Carcinoscorpius rotundicauda. Next base: position 93,212,032 of record CM022395.1, read on the forward strand.
AGGCAGCTAGTCATCACCGCCAACTCTTGAGCTACTCTTTTACCAATGAATAGTGGGATTGACTGTACGTTATAACGACCCCACGGCTGAAAGGGCGAGCATGTTTGGTCGGACCGGGATTCGAACCTGCGACCCTCGGATTACGAGTCGAAGGCCTAAACACGCTTGGCCATGCCGGGCCTAGTTAACATCTATGACACTAGTTAAGGCTTTCGTTGAATCCCGACTAGTCAAGGCGGATGAAATCCGGACACTCCAGTTCTCCGCCGCATCAAAATTGTGTAGCATCGGATCGACAGATCCTAGCCTTCCCTGAAAAGATGCCGTTTGGTGGAAGACTTGTTGCAATGACTTGGTGTCACGTCTTCCTCTTTCTCCCTGATTACATACACACATAAACGTTTGCATAGATACATATTCTTCTCTTCTAATATTGCAGCTAATTAGTCTTGCTAGCGGGGCGAAGGAGGTTTATCTTATTCTCGAAATCCCCTGGCTACTGTGTCAGTAATAATTAACGAAATATGACGAAATACCTATAATGCGATCTGATTCGATTTTGTTTTGTTTCAAAACACTTTGCATGAATCTTGTATTTTCAGGTAGTACTCTTTTCATCTAAGAATGTCAAGATAGCTGACACGGCTCCGCTGAATAATGGAAGACTTGTAAGATAATTACAGCGAAGTTACTCTGTATTCTTTGAAATCGCAAAAAACAGAGTTAACACAAATGTACAATCAAAACAAAGAATATTTATTCAAACTAACACTGCAATTTACTTAAGTGATAGTTCCCATGCAATATGGTTTTCGTACAGTGCAATTAGTTAGGCCTACTGCTCTGTCTACTGAAATGGAATGAACATTGATCCTTTCACGTGAAGTCACCTAAAGTTATTAAGCGTCTATCTTGTTGATCTCTTCTGGTATCCTCTGTTGCTAAGACGGAATACAGAATTCTCAGGTTATAACCTGTGCGTAGTGCAAAAAGCCCAATATGTGTTGCATGAATTATAAGAATAGACCAATTCCGTCTTTTGTTTTCCTCCCTGTGAGTACATTAATAGGAATTTATTTTTCAATGCCAACAGCACATTGCCTTCGGATGTCGTAATTAACTCAGGGATGTATTAACGCATAGGCACACGAGCCACGTGCCTGGGGCGGCAAATTTTGACCCCACCAAAATAGAAAAAGAATGGACACCATTTTAAAATGTAGTCCCTGGTTATTAATTCCCCCTGCCATTTATGCCGCCCCAATAACCTCTTGAATCTTGACCTCCCCCCCACACACACACTCACTATTCCACCACACTGTCGGGTCGGTCGCTTCAAGTTTAAAAGATTTCTAACCTTCCTTCCCTGAGTCCCACCTAATACGCCTCGCCCCCCCACATCATCAACCCATCCGCCCTCACCTCAGTTATTTATTTGTGTTTTTCAAAACCCCCAACATGTTTTTTACTCATGTTGACACACCAAACAATGAATTACCTGCTACTCAGTGTGCTACGCCTACACAAAAAATATTTTATCATGGCCTAATAACGTATTTTGTTTTGTGAAATTGCGTATACGAAAATTCGGATTTTCGGTTGCTTCAGGCTATTATCTGGAAAAATATATTTTGAAATATTCTTCCTCATCATTCACAGTTTAGCTTAATTGATTATTTTTAATTGATTGATTGAATATGCACTTGTCTAGATTCCAATGTAGTCCTTACAGAATAGTTCCTTCAAATTCCCTAGCAATTATAGGCATTTGTTAGAATAAAGAAGGGGTAGTGGCAGACTCCAGAATACCAAAACAGAAAGGCGCACAGTCACTGGAGCAGGTAAGTGTCGGCGGAATCGGCTACGGGTGTCACGCATAATCGTTTTTGCAGGCCGCCGACAGCGCTCTGTCAATGAAGTTGACTCCCAGGGGACGCGGTTGTACCGCACGGTGTCTGGTTAGTTTTGGGCGATACAGGTATTTGTTACTGGTAGTATAGAATTTGAAATAGTAAAGTGTGTTAGAATTTATAATTTGATTGTCAATAGCCCAGCACCCGTTAACATGGATACATCGGCAGTAATATAAATCAATAGTGCAGAAGCTCCCCTTTTTCGTGTATATTTCGTTATGGACTTATGGTTGCAAGTCGATAATTGTTTCACCAACTACCATAAAACTCATTATCTGCCAGACGAATATATGGTTCACCAACATATTTACAATATAATCGACAATATAGAAAATAACGTGGTAAGCGATATTGGTGTCAAAATGTAGAATTCGTTATGCTTTTACTTATTCCTCCGTCACCCAATATCTTACTGTAAGTTATATCGTGTTGTCAGTGTCCAAACCTCCACAAGAAGCACAATTCTTGTGAGGGCGAGGGTCACTGGGGGTCAAACGGCTCACGGATCTCTGTGAGGTTCGCGCGGCTGCCATAAATAGCTCGATCCCACGAAAATGATTCAGATCCTGATGATCTGAGATGTGAAAGTAACAAATTTACTGTCAATACTCAATATACGATCAGTGGATTCTAGTGATATCGTCATGAGTAACATACGCCGTTACTTAATTGAGTGGAGCAGCTTATAGGAAGATAGCAAAGTTAAAAAATGAAAACACACGTGATGTTTTGGATAAGACACCGACGATGGAGGCCTTTTTTGCTAAACAAAGGCAAGAACAGCCTACTAGCGATGATGTTCAAACCAACAGCGATGGAAGGAATATACATGACGGGTCTAACAGTAGCAGTTTTGAACAATCTGAACGACCCGAACATATCGAACTGCAGCTTGAACAAGTTACGTCATCAGCAGCAGGCCTAGTAAGATCTGCCGGTTGCGTGCCTGAAACGTCAATGGTTCCAGCAAGTTTTTCAGACAAAGTAAGTTCAGATCCAGCAGAAGATAAACTAAATGCCCTGTCACTCCTCGCCATTGAAAGTGATATTGTTTGTAGAATAAACTATGACGATGCAATAAACGTGTTTTCGGAACAGAAGGCCAGGAGAAAGCCTGTATATTCAGCCGCAGAATAATATTTAGTGATAATTGATTTTGATGTTTCATTTTTTATTGTGTTGGAAAATAAACGTTGTGTTGATTTTGAATGATAACAACTGTGTTTGTCTGTTGTTGTGATGGTGATGCTTGGTGCAAGTTGTGGCACGGAGGTGGGGGGGCGGCAAAAGCATCAACCTAACCTTGTGCCTAGGGGCGCCGAAATCCTAAATACGTCTCTGAATTAACTTAAGTAACACAATTTAACTGAGGCTAAGTCTGACTTTTAAACAAATATTATAATTAACTCCGGATGTTTCTTTTAGTTTTATTATGATATGGTAGTTTTCAACTGAATCGATATCATGAATTTATTTTTTAAATTTCTTACAGCTTTGAAGGGAAAAAAAAGGTGAGTTTGTAAGTATTCAGAGAGACAAGTGGTGTCCAATAAAATCCGTCTGGTTATGTTCTTGTGGTAGGTAGGCATATCATTCTTTATATAACAACATGGAATGTTTCTAAATTATTAATTATTCAATTTTCCCCCTTTCATGGTGGAAGCACGTGGTTCATTGTTGATTACATCGTTTTGGTCGTAGTTAATATTCTAGTCACTTCCCTACTTTGTTCATTAAGTTGGTGGCGCCTTCTACCCGCAACGATATTCCAATGCTAAGCACTGAGCTTGGAATATCCTCAGTTGGTCTATTATGACGTCAACTGAAATTGAACGCAAGTTGTATGTTTGGAATGCAAGCACGCTATCCACTTCCCTCTTAGTTCAACTGCAATAGGATTGACCTATTATTTAGTTTATGTATTATATAAAAAGGACATTTTAATTCTAATAATAAACGACTTCATAACACAAAATGTGAAATTTGTTAAATTGGACACTAAATATTTCAAATTACATATATTTCAGTGCGGCTGGTATGGGTATTAACACGTTTACTAATAAGTATGGAACAATGTTTCAACCTTCTTAGGTCATCTTCAGGTCAACATATTTTTACTTCAAGATTGTTTCTCGTCATTACGAATTTCGCTTAACTGAACGTTTTATTTGTTTGTAATTAAACACAAAGCTACACAATAGGCTATCTCTGCTATGCCCACCTCAGCTGTCGAAACCCAGTTTTTAGCGTTAGTAGTCCGGAAACATATCATTATACCACTCAAGGGACTGAACATTTTGATCAAGAATATTTTGAAAAGACAGGAAAATATATTCGTTTTAAGGGATAGCTGCTTTACCCATTGTATTTTCATTTCCAGAGTACGTACAAGAAGACATACTATCATTATTTATTAAACGTGGATTGTTCTAATTAATCATGTATTTCTTTAGATTCTTGAAAAATCGATAGTTTATTTTTAAAACTTCTTTCGATATTTAAATGTATGTTAATTTAAATTCGTTATGACCAAATTTTAGTTATCAAACATTGTATCAATTAAAACGTTTAAAACGAAACTAAGGAAATAAACTAATATCACAATAGACATCCAGCATTTAATAAATTAATTAGCGCAATATAGTTAGTATACTTGAAATTAAACATTCATTGTAAATCTTTCTCTATTTGATTAAAAACATAACGTCTCCATAAAACCGATAACAATGTATTTGAAATTTCATAAGCATTTATGATACCATTACTATTTTTAAGATTAATTTTCGTAGGTAAACCAAAACAATGGTGCTTGTTATTATGTATGGCTATACAGAGTAAAATTTCCTTCTTGAGTAACACTAAAGTACTTCCATAGAAGTTAAAAAGAAATGTGATAATAATTACAAAAGTGAAGCGAGAAAACATTTAATCTACGTGAAGAAATATTTACTAAAATGCAAATGATTAACTTAAAAGTTTCGTTTATTTGCAGTTTGCCAAAAAAGACAACACTAGTACGAAACTACATCAATCCAAGCATACTTGACAATGTTGCTCCAGACACAGTTAACTCTATATATGATACGTAAAAGAGGAAAGTCAAACATTACCTGCTTCTGGATCACAACCGTCATGTGAGTAACAGCCCAAGAAATGGACAAAAAAGTTTACCAATTTAACATAACTAGGAAAAAAGAAATTAAAGTTTTTCATAACAAAAAACTGAGTTCGAATCAACTGTTAAACATGCATGTAAATGGTCAAAAGGAAATAATTAACATCCATCAATGATTCTCATACATTGAACAGCGTCTTTTCTGATACCCATTTAGCAATCCTGAAAAGAACGATACGTATCAACAGGTAAAAACAACTTACAAAGCGTCTTATCCGTTTTACGGTTTTCTATTTTGACACTGTAGTTTTATTCTACCAGAACCTAAACTTTTGTAAGACGAATGTTTAATCTTGCTCCACAACATTTATCTATTTGTCTATTGAAGCGTTAAAGTTGTATTAAAGCACTCATGTGGCACAAGGGTTTGCACAAGTATATTTTAACAATATTGTTCGGGAGATTACGGATGCATATGAAAGCCTGTTCGTGAAATAAAACTAGCAGGAGAGTGTAGTATCAGGAACAAAATATAACTTATGCTTATCACGAAAGATCACATGGAACTTCCTAGTGGTACTACAGATGTGTTAGATATGGGTGTTTGTTGTTCTGTATGATCCCATACAGAATGACTGTGGTCATGAAGATACACAAAACTACACAATTCTTTCTCCTTATAAGAAAAGCCGTCGTAGAATACGGGACAACTTGTGTAGCTAAAATGGCTTAAAATTTATTGTATACGTCGTTTAGAGTGGAGGCCTTGAAAGACGAAATTCTAGAAACTTTTCAATTGTACGATAAAAAAGAATAGAGGTAGTTTGGTAAACAACATTCACAGTTTGATAAAACGTTCACTTGTGTTATGTAAACATACGATCGCATCACCATGTTAAGTGACAATTTGCAAAAGATGTACGTGAAAAATGCAACAAAATATTTCAAAGTTAATATTGAAATTGTATGCAATGTAAAAATATTTGAACATCGAAAGTATGTATAGTGCTGTTTTATCAAATTTTTAATTATATGGAATGTTTATCAACTGATTATCTTATAATTTATGACGATAAACGCCACAGATAATTCAACAGTACATGTACTTTATCAACTGACTTGTGTAGGTACATACACAAATATATATCTTATAATTTATGACGATAAACGATACAGATAATTCAACAGTAGATGAACTTTATTAGCTGACTTCTGTAAATATATACAATATTCAAAATAACATTTATGCTGTATCGATAAATAATCAACAACAGCACCTAGAAAATCTGTGCTATTTCGGTGTTAACACTTTTTACTTTACAAGAAACTTGTATATATATTAACAAGAGTAGCAAGGACCACAGCGGGAAATCACGAAATTCCACGTTCTCTTTGTAAAACCACTAATGTGGTTAGTAAACATCAAATTCATTGAGATAAATTATTATAGACTAAATATTAGAAAAGAATTGGATCCCTGACTCAGTATAAAATGTGTCAACTACAGGATGTTTGTTTGTTTGTTTTTTTCCCACAAAGCTACTCGAGGTCTATCTGTGCTAGCCGCCCCTAATTTAGCAGTGTAACACCAGAGAAAATGCAGTTAGTCATCACCATCCACCGCCAACTCTTGGGATACTCTTTTACCAACGAATAGTGAGTTTGACCGTCACATTGTAACGCACCCACAGCTCAAAGGACGAGCATGTTTGGCGTGACCGGGATGCGAACCCGCGACCCTCGGATTATGAGTCGCACGCCTTAACGCGCTTGGCCATGCCGGGCCTTTGTTAAGAGACACAAGTCTATATCGCAAAGGGAATGAAAGTTCCTCCATGTACATAAGTTTTGTGCCATGTCTTAATCTGGACAAGGCCTAATGCATTGTTGACACTTACTGTGGTCATAAAATAGGGGTAGGGAACTCCATGGCCACTGGCCACACGTGGCCAATGGATAGCACAATTGTGGCCAGCTCAAATTTTGGAATCAATCCATAATTTATTTTTTTATCGCAAATTTGTTCATCAACAACTGCACTGCCTCGCGTCATCGCTAATGTCGCGCGCTTCATCACTGCCACAGACTCTGCCCATTTTGTAACGTCAGTCTGGTTTAGATGTTTGTTATCTAGTGTGCATTATTTTGCATGCGCTTGGAAACATATTTTTATTGTGCAACATTCAAGTGTTTATATATATTTTGTTTTTAATCCCATTATATGGATAAAAGGATAATTTGAAAATGAAAGAATCCAGATGGTGAACACTCAGAAAATAAAGACAGTTTAATTGATTCTGGCATTACTGACGAACAGAGAATGGCGCGCGACTGGAGAAACGTGAAACGAGAATTTAATGAAAATTGGGAGTTGAAATTTGCAGTGATTGAAGTATATAATATGCCAATGTGTCTTTTTGTATAACAAAGTTTCTAGGAACAATAAAGTATACAACCTTAAGCAACACTTTAACAATTTTCACAATGTATGTAATGTAAAATTTCCTGTTGATAGCGAAAATCGTATGAATAAAATTAACCTTCTGAAAGCAAAGCTTTATGAACAAAAGGGAAGCCTAAAAAGATTTTTATCATCGATAGAACTAGTTACATTAGCTAGCTATAAAGTAGTTTATACTCGAGCTAAAAAAAAAAATCATTTTCTGATGCTGAACCAGAAAAAGAAATATTGATTGTGGTAATTGAAACTCTGTTGGAGAATTATGATTAAAAAATAAAAGATTATATTCTTCTAAACGCAAATAATTTGCAATTTAGTCGAAGAACAATTGTTCACAGAATGCTAGAGTTAGCTAAAGACACATAAAATCAGTTTCTTGAACAACTAAAAGACTGTTTGTATTTTTCTTTAGCACTAAATGAGTCAACGGATTTTAGTGACACTGTACAGTTTTTATTTTAGGTTCGATATGCAATTTTAAATTTTCAAGTAAAGGAAGAAATGTTTGACCTTTGTGGATTACGAAATCGAACTGGAAAAAGCATCTTTGAAAAATTTATTGACATGACAAAGAATCAATCTGGATTTTAAAAACTGGTTTTTCTCATAACAAACGGCGCTCCCGCCAATACTGGGGCGAAATTAGGATTTGTTGATCTTTTGAAACAGCATTTAATTGAAAATAATGTGAAGTCCATGCTGCCATTGCATTTTGCATCAAAAATATTTATGTACTCAAATGTCTAAAAGTGATGAATTGAAAAAAAAATTGACAGATATTGTTGTAAGAATTGTGATTTATATTAGAAATGGAAACTCTCTCATCCATCGACAGTTTGTTGAGTCTTTGAAGAAAAGAAATGCCTGTACCTTTGATAATGTCCTGCAAATTAAGATAGTTAAGTGTAGGAAAAGCCTTGGAACGATTTACTTCCTTATTTCCTCAAATAAATTAGAATCTTGTTGAAAAAAGGTGAGATTGAAAATTTCCCTGAAATTGAAACTTTGTCATTGCAGTGTGATTTGCACTTCCTGTGCAACATGATGGTTCACTTGAATAATTTGAATACGAAGATTTAGGTAATCACAGTCTTTTCATCAATTTTAATTAAAGCTAAACTTTCTTGCGGAACAATGATTTAACACATTTTGCAAAGTTGAATATTTTTGTAGAAAATAATACGGACTATGATTTCTCTGATGCTAACGATGATCTCTATGTAAACTGGATCAAAAATCTATCTCAAAAATTTGAAGCACGTTTCTCCGAATTTAAAAAAATTGAAATTGATATTTGAATTTTTACATGATCCATTTCAATCTGACTCAGGAAATTTCAGAAATGAAGTTATATATTTTTTGTCTTTGAATAAGTGTGGATTTGAAGACGAGATGGTTACCCTGCAAAGTGTAGAACACATAGAAGGTAAGTCCAAATGACATACCGCTGTGGGGATTCAGTACATATGAAAGGTGAGCTTGAAATGAAACTAGGGATGCTTCTCACATATGATTATAAATTGAGTTTCTTGGTCACCACGTCGGCAAAGAAGCCTTGATAGACCCAACTAAACGAGATGAGGTGAGAAAATAGCCTTAACCCGTGATTAATCAAGAATACCACAGTTGGTTTGATTTCACATCGTACTGCCGATTGTTTGTTGGTAACTTCTTAAAAGAGCAGCACCAATACTAGTTCTTAAAAAATGGAGGCTCCCTTTAGATGTAGCGAGAAATTTGATCAAGTATTCCAATCCATAAACTTGCCTTACTATATGCTTCACATGGGCCTGGCATGGCCTAGCGCATTAAGGCGTGCCTTCGTAATCTGAGGGTCGCGGGTTCGCGCCCGAGTTGCGTCAAACATGCTCGCCCTCCCAGCCATGGGGGCGTTATAATGTGACGGTTAATTCCACTCTTCGTTGGTAAAAGAGTAGCCCAAGAGTTGGCGGTGGGTATTGATGACTAGCTGCCTTCCCTCTAGTCTTACACTGCTAAATTAGGGATGGCTAGCACAGATAGCCCTCGAGTAGCTTTGTGCGAAATTCCAAAAACCAAACCAAACCATATGCTTCACTGCTGGCTTGTATACACCAAGATGAGTTTATCTGGACATTAACGCCAGAATAATGGGGTTGTAGCAGTGTTATCACATTGTAGTTTCCAAATACATAAATTGTAAAATGAAGAGAGAGCTACTCAAAGCACTTGTCTTCAATAAATACTGTCATCACTATTAATATGATAGGATGTTCACCATTTGAATATATCGTGCTTTGCTGAAGTGGTTACTATACTTTAAAAATCTAGAAGGGATGAAGCACATTGCAAGAAAATGGTACTTCGAAGTTCCCTGTTTTGGGCCACAACATGAAAATACAGACAGACTATCTCGTTGCACAGTAAGAATTTGTCTGTTTGTGGAATGTCCTGACCCTGGACTCTGTGTGAGAGTAGGCACTATGGCTGTTTAAGCCACAGCTAAAGTTACCTACAAAATAAATGATTGCTTTGGAAAATGGATGCCAAAATGAATGCTGCAGGAGTTATTGTATGAAGACCTAATAAACCATGATCTAGTGTAGATGTTATGTACCACCAATAAAGGTTAAGCCCGACTGGCACTGGTGGAGTAGCATAACATGGAAGTATGTATCCAATGATACTTTTATGAGCAGGTGCAAATGTAAGGAGTTGTGCTGTACCATTACTATTAACTCACAAGGATTAGAGCAGTTCAAGAATTTTCTTTTTTCTTTTGTATCTGTTTGATTCGATTTCTACATCGAAAAGAGGAGGCAACTCTGAATCTTATCTAAAGTAAAAATTAATATGTAACCATTGGTAAAGAGATTATATTTGTTTTCATTTTACGTTAGTGATTAGGTTTCTTTGTGTTAGATTATCCACTCTTAACATGGACAGAGTATCCCTGCACTTTATTTATTTTCTTTGGTTTAAATCTTTGTGGTTGTATGTGTATAATTCTGCAGTGTTTATTCAGTATAAAGAACATTTCTTATTTTATGTCACTACAACAATTAAAGCTTGAAGTTATTGTATTTTATCAGTGTGTGATATATTATTTCGTATTATCAAGGTGTAATTAAGATATATATTAATAATAATAAAGTTATAATTGTACCACTAAATTCCTTAAGGAACATATGATCCGCAAACACTTGCGGTTTCATGAACAGACTGGATTTTAAGTGAGTAGGTTGTTTGTCTGCTGCACAACCCCCAACTAAGAGGACCTTTCCTCAGCCCACCGAGGAAAATCGAATCTCTGATTTTAGCGGACTAGCAGGGAGCAAGATAAATATTAATAATGTGGATTTTAATAGTGTGATTAGGTTTAACAATATTAAAATATTAATGCAATTTTGTTCTACTTTCAAGTAGATAATTAGGAATGAGATTTATCTTGTGTCATAACTTGTATAATTAATTAACTGTTAATGCAGGTTAAATAGTCCGCACACAGCATCACCTACAAAAGTTGTAATATTTTCAAAATGAGACCCAAAACTCGAGCGTTTTCGAATAGTTGACAATTCTACTTCAGGTTTATTAATAGTTTTGTTAAATTACTGTGATAAAATACAGACTTATTGAATAGCACTGTTACATACTGTAACACCAAAAGGTGTGAATCTCTATCCCGTGGTTGTTGACCTTCGCAAGTCTGAAAATATTTCCAAAACTAAATTGATGATTAAACTTTACATTATTAATATTATTCTTTATTAAAAAAATATCTATGTATGTATTGGTTTGATTTCCAATGTACTGAGCTACATTATTATTTTCCCACAAAACAAATAGATTTAAACTTAATAAACAACGTCTTTTCCAACGATCACAATACCATTTTAACAGGCGATATAAACAGTAAACATATTAACTATGGATGTCATTCAACAAATGCTCATGCAAGATTTCTACAATTCATAGATGAATACAACGTAGCCTTCCTGAATGACGATACACCTATGCATACCACGTATGCTACTAATACCAGTAACATACTAAACGTATACCTAAGCTCGTATAACATGAGCCAAAAACTAATAAAACTTCATGTGGGAAAAGATGTAGACAGCGAGCATTTACCTATATAGTGTGTCTTCGATCGCACCCCCGATCAAAATACTATATATAGAAAAGAAAAAAATAATTACAAAAAAGCAAATTGGAAAGAATAGCAAAAACAATTAGACCATCGACTGCCAAATAAAATTATAACAACAGCGACAAATAAAATAGATATTGATAACTTCTGTCAAATAATCACGGAATGCCTACAAACCGCAGCAAATCAGGCAATATCAAAACAACAACATAAAACTATAAATAATAATTCATGGAAACCAAACAAACAACTGTTAACACTAATCTAGCACAGACGACGATTAAGAAGACAATACATGGAGACAAGAGACAGTGAATTAAAAACACAAATAAATAAAATAAGAGACCAAATCAGAGCACAAGTTAAATTATTAAAAGAAGAAAAATGGGACGATTTCTGCACTAAACTTAATGACGAAACAGATACGAAACAATTTTGGACACACCTAAAAGGACTCACAAATGGAGACATAACAACAAGAAAATACAGAACACAATAATACCACAGCATATACATATAAAGAAAACGGCGAAATATTGAAAACATGTTTACAATACACAACGACCCAGACATAAACACACACTTCTATTACAAATAACTTTATAATGAATAACAGTGAACTGTTCAAACCACTCTTCCCAGTAGACTTAAATAACTGTCAAACCAACAACACAAACAAACTGCTTACAAACACAATTTCAGCACAATAACTCATAGAGGCAATAACAAAACACCAAAAATAAATTACCAGGAGAAAATGGTGTACAAGCCATTCTTCTTTAAAAAGGCACTCCGAAATTTGAACATCTTACAGCAATTTTTAATTTATCATTATCCTCTGGTTATATCCCGGTTTCTTCGAAGCATGCAAATATATTAATGTTCCATAAAGAAGGAAAACCAGCCAATAACCCAAATAACTACCGACCAATCAGCCTGACCAACTGTGTAGGCCAAATACTTGATAGAATAATCAGTGACAGACTCTCCACATTCATAGAGACAACATCAAAATTACCAGAAGAACAAAATGGTGTCAGAAAATTGAAACAAACAACAGACCACTTAGTCAGATTAACCGAGCATTTGTTGATAGTTTTAATAAACGAGAGTGCGCTGTCGCTTGCTTTCTCGATATTGAGAAGGCATTTGACACTGTATGGCACAACGGTCTCCGGTTCCGAATGATAGAAATGAATAACCGCGAGGAACTATTCACCGGTTGTCAAACTTTCTGGGAACAGATCGTGTATAGTAAATGTTGAAGGAACATTCTCTGAAAGTTTCACTTCAGAAGCTGCTGTTCCTCAAGGAGTGTTGGGTAGCCCTGTCTTATTCATAATATACGTGAATAATATGCCTCTAAAAAATCCAAATAATGGATATTCACAGTTCGCAGACGATGTAGCGATTTGGAAAAGTGCACCAACACCAGCAATAACAGCCACAAACACACAACCACAATTAAATAGAATAAGTGAATATTGTCAAAAACATAGAATCAAAATAAACACAACTAAAACACAACCAGTACTATTCACTAAGTTAACTAAACATAAAAAAGTACAACCACAGATCTATATGAATGGAGAACTGCTGCAGCCTGCTACATTCGTAGGACTTACATTTGACCCAAAACTTACATGGGTAAACCACATACATAATATCAGAACAAAAATTTGGCGAAGAACAAACTATGCTAGGAGTCTAACTGGCAAAACCAGAGGAGCTACGGTGGACAACATTATGAAAATATATAAAACGCACATTAGATCCGTCATTGACTATGCAGCCCCTACGTGGATAAACGTGAGCAAAAAACTACTTCACACAAAGCTGCAAACAATATAAACTACATTACTCACAATAGCTTACAAAGTACCCAGAACAACATCATCTGAATTCATGCATAAACATGCACACATGGAAACAATAGCAGATAGACTCCTACATAGTACAATAAACTATTTTAACAACAACTGAAAAAAATGAACTGGTGAGCGAACTTGACAGACATTGTTTACATGACGAGGACAGACCTAAGCACCTTTCCCCAGTGAATATATATTTTCTAAATAAATAAAAAGCCACCTATAAACTCGACTCCACATTAGTTTAGGGATTAATTACTAAACATTGAAAGGTTTTTTTATGTAAATGTTTAATAGTTAATACCTGACTGATGAAAGTGCAAGTAATTTCTGGAACTATTAGATAAATGGCTTATTTGCACCAAGTGTATCTGTAGATAGTGCATGGACATGGCTCTGAAGGTGGCCAAAGTAAGTGCGGGGTACTCTAGCCCTCTTGTACCATATATAAATACACTTGACAGCTGTAAAACCAAACTTTCAAGGAAGGAGGAAGAAGTTAACGAAACCTGGTTCTCCTGGGTAGAAAGAACATCAGTACCCAAATATCCATACAGATAGAGTGCATATCATGTGTTAAGTATTTACATATTGAGTTCTTAAAGCTTATACTAAAATTTTGGCGACGTAATAATGAATACTGCAATAATGTATTATGTTATTGATAAATTGTGTAAAAAGTAGGATTTTTGTTATTTATTATAGCATCTCTTGTTAAAAAGGATTTCCAGAAATAAACTCATAAAATCTCTGAACCAATATCCATGTTAAAGTTAAATCAAATTCTTAAAGATTTCTAATTATCGTATCGTATTTAGTTTATATTTATTACTACCATAATCAATTTTATACTAGGTATTTTGTAAATGCCACACCTCTCTATTGAATTAATTATGAACTTTAAGACTAGTCATAAAATGATTGAGTTAAATCCGATGTAAAACGTTACATAACAGTTAATATATATTTTTTTTAAACACGTTACCAGTTATGGGAGAATACTTTTGAACAGATAAATGCTCTTACTTCCAACCTTAACAACCCGCAGTTTGGCACACTGTACAATCTTTTTGTTTAAAAAATTATTAGAAATTCGATCAACAATATCACATTTAAATCCATCCACGAGAGATACACTGGCATCTTTGTTGACTTAAACGCTAGAAACCGGGTTTAGTGGGCAGAACTCATTATGTGGTTTGGTGCTTAACTTCAAAGTCTTGAATCCTTTATCAGTGATATTATTAAAAAAAAACAACTACAACAAAACAATTTCAGGAATCTTTATTTTAAAAAGAAATAATAGATAGCCCTACACTCAACCCGTGTTGAAAAGTCTATGAATTCGTTAAGTTCTACCAATGCTGACAAAAGGTTAACCGCAAAGACAGCATATTATGTGCAGCTGGGCGTGTTGATGTGGCTTTAGTTGTTTTGCTGTGGATGTTTGTATTTAGTGAAGCTGTGGGATGAGGAGTAGGAGTGGAAATGTGTTCCACATTCGTGTTTCAAGAAATGACAGACATTATTCTTAGCATAGAGGTAGAAACTGTCTATGTGTGTGTTTTCTTATAGCAAAGCCACATCGGGCTATTTGCTAAGCCTACTGAGGGAAATCGAACCCCTGATCTTAGCGTTATAAATCTGTAGACTTACCTCTGTACTAGTCGGGTGCGGAAACTGTGTATGTTGACGGCTGTTAATTCTGAATAGAAGTCGTTATCTCGTGGTGACGAGAAACCCACATGAAGTAAAAATTATGTCAGGACAGCTGGTATGGGTATTAAAACTTTTACACTTGGGTCAAACTCAGTAACTGGCAGCGTGGGGGCTCTGACAATTAGTGCAGCATCTTGGTTGTGTTTTTCCGGGCTTTATGCTACATTATGGAGGGAAAGAAGTGTAGTGTTATTTGCCGTTTAAATTTGTATTTTAAGATATAACTTGTATGCTATTATAGTTATAGTTGTGCTCCCCCTACTGACTCTCCTCGCTCCCCCTACTGACTCTCCTCACTTGTTTGGAAAGTGCATTGAGTTAGTGCAAGACTCTTATAATAATGAGAATAGCTGTAAAATGACACGTTGAGACTTCGAGATGATGTGTATTGTACTTCCTATAAGATCGGGCATGGTTAAGGCGCTCGACTCCTAATCCCAGCGTCGCGGGTTCGAATCTCTGTCATACCAAACATACTCGCTCATTCAGTCGTGAGGGCGTTATAATGTCACGGTCAATCCCACTATTCGTTTGGTAAAAGAGCATTCCAAGAGTTGTCGGTGGGTGATTACTAGCTGCCTTCTCTCTGGTTTTATACTGCTAAATTAAGGACGGGTAGCGCAGACAGCCCTTTTGCAGCTTTGCGCGAAATTCAAAGCAAACTAATATTTCCTGAAAGACGTGAACCTCAAACAAACTTACTTCTGGGAAAGCTACATTTATATGACGTTAAACTTTAATTATTTGTATATTCTGTTGTAAGAGCCTGTATTGTTGAGCTGGTTCTCGTGACGTTTCGAAATACAATAATAATGCAAAGTTCAGTCCAGTTAAAGAAAACAAGAATGCTTTAATTATTTGACAACAAATTCTAAAAATTAACTTAAGTAAGGATCAAGCGATATATCGAAATACTCGGGAGTCGCTGACAGAACAATTACCTTTACTTGCTAATAATGTTCTGTTGCACTTTCTCACAGAACAATTACCTTTACTTGCTAATAATGCTCTGTCGCACTTTCTCACAGAACAGTTACCTTTACTTGCTAATAATGCTATGTCGCACTTTCTCACAGAACAATTACCTTTACTTGCTAATAATGCTCTGTCGCACTCTCTCACAGAACAATTACCTTTACTTGCTAATAATGCTCTGTCGCACTTTCTCACAGAACAATTACCTTTACTTGCTAATAATGCTCTGTCGCACTTTCTCAGATTTTTTTCAGTTCGTGGCAAACACAAACTCAGAATTTATAAAACTGAGCCGCACAGTGGCTTTAGAGTAACACTGAGAGCTCAACACTGCTAAAAACCGTGTTTCGCTGCTAGTGGTGGACACAGCACAGATAGCCCATTGTCTGACTTACTAATTGAACTCAGTAATAATATTAAGCCTGTCGTCTTACATATTGCACATTTTATTCTAAAAAATTTAATATAATTCCATAAGTTAAGCCTCGTACTCATCATGACTTCGAACAATCCTACGGCCAACAACATTACATAAATTTTGGAATAAAAGTAAATCCAGTGAACAAGCATATTGGCCTATTAAGTACTCATTCTCAAAGGCTTGTTACGTTGTATAATTTTTATTTCGGACAATTCCACGATTTATTACGTTATGTACATTTCGTATTATCTTAAACAACCAAAAATTTTAATTTTTGTGTAATAGTTAATTAAATGTTAATATATATATTAAATTTATGTTACTCGCCAGCAAGATTGACACGCACAATTTCCTTTTTTTAACACAAATGCATTTTAACATACAAACATAAAAATAATACAATTTACAGTAAAGGTTATTACTAATAGTTGTTACAAATGATGGTTTATGTACAACAGTTCCGGAAGTTTACAGACGATACTAAGTCGTACATCCGGTTAAGAACTGAATATTTTATCAACGATCAAAGTCCATTACGGGCAGATTAATTCTGAATGGATACTGTTGTACTTCGCTTAACATTTAAACAGCAGGAATAATGTAGGTACCAGTGTCAATTGATGACGGCTTTCGTTTAACGGTTTGGCTAGCTAGTTTGGTTACCCTCATACCGGTTAAAGCTGACTCCTTCCAGCAAGGATATTTAATGTTCTCGTTGAAATAATAACGTCCGAAGTAATTCACTGAAGTTGAACGGTTTGTAATGTTCGAAGTCTACAACGTCCCTGGTCAAAATCTATTGTGTTCCCATTAATAGACGTTAATCACAACTGTAGCTTTCAAGCAAAATAGCACAAAATAATTGTCCAATAATATTCTCCTTCACCGTCTCTCGGCTGGCTGCTTTTTATAAAACCAAGCGAGACTCTAGTACCATCAAGGTTCGCTTTCAACAATACTGTCAACCACAAGTATTCTATACACATGTAATGAATGCATTGTTGATTCTTACTCAAGTGTCAAGAACAACCGGGACGTGTGCGATACATTGTCAACAATATACATCACATGCAAAAATCAAAAGTTGGTGTTTTTTTTGGAATTTCGCACAAAGCAACTCGGGGGCTATCTGTGCTAGCTGTCCCTAATTTAGCAGTGTAAGACTAGAGGGAAGGCAGCTAGTCATCCCCTACCACCGCCAATTCTTGGGCTACTCTTTTACCAACGAAAGATGGGATTGACCGTCACTTTATAACGACTCCACGGCTGGGAGGGCGAGCATGTTTGGCGCGACCCTCGGATTACGAGTCGCGCGCCTTACGCGCTTGGCCATGCCGGGCCAAAATCAAAAGTATACGAAATCAAACGTAAATACTAAACTAAACGTATCACGCTAAATCAGTTATAGACTGTACTTAAAATTCCAGCCATATTATTCAATGAGGGTGTATCTTATACCAACGAGAAATTCCATAGCATATCTAGGTGAAATATACTGAAAGGATTTGACCAAACTTTGTAGTCGTACTGATATTGCACATGAAATTTGATAGATTCGTTATCTCACAGTTCGTACGCACGTATGTATTTAAGAAAACGTCTTCTTATGACCGCTTCCTAGGAGCTATGTAACAAGAGCTGTAGTCAGGGCGATTTTAGCTCAGTCAATGGGGCACATAATCATGGGAAAACTCAGAAGTAGCTTGCAAGGCATAGCATGGGGGGGAGCACTTCCATGTTTACGGCCCTGGGTAATCTAATCGCCTAGTATGTAAGATCGTGTATGAACAAATATTTACTTGGAGATAATAATTTCTTTAGAAATGTTCTCCAGAAACTGGTTGTATGGAAGATTTATGGAAGAAAGTTTGTAGTAAGGTTATTCGCGCTTTATTAAATATATGGTCCCTACAACTCGTCTCCATAACTACTTTCTTTGTTGTTACTCGTTTGACGGCCGTTGTAATACATCATTACCATTTATCACAAAGTGTAAAGGTAAGCTGAAACCACAAATCTTGACGAAACTTTCAGAGTATTGGTCTTCGACTAAAGACCCTGGGATTTGCATCGGGAAACTTGGCAGGTATGTAAAACATTCGTTGTGTTCGAGACATGAGCTTACGAACATTGGTTTTGAAAACTTTTGGAAACTGCAAATCCTTGTTTATTATATTGCCAATGTATCTGTCAAACTTTGTCACACAAGTCTTTTGGATCGGAAGACCCTCTTTCATAACTACATCCTTCACTTTGCGGATGAGAACATTGTTTAAAACTCAAAGAGGTAACTGACCGGAAGCTGACCACATGTTTGGAAGGGGTTGTGTAACTGAGTGTCGCAATGTAGAGGGCGGGGTTAGATGTTTGAATATATAGTTTTATTTATAATATTAATATAGATATAATGGCGTTCCTTTATATTGGTTTGTTTTGGGTTTAAGTTGTTGTATAAGTAAGGCTTCTTTAATTTTGCGCTTGTTTATGTTTGTTTCTTTATTTAGTATTTGAGTGTTTATTTGACTTACAGTGTTCGAAAATGTGTGAAGGTGACTTTTTATGTTCTTTGAATCTGGTTTCCATTTTTCTACTTGTTTCTCCAATATAGAAGTCGTGGCAGTTATCACGTATTTTATAAATAATATTGGTGTGGTGTTTGTTAGTGTAGTTCTTACATAGTATAGACCTGGGTTTTGTGCCTGGTTTTTGAATAAATTTAGTATTAACTGGAATGTCATATTTTGTTACTAGTTTTTGCCAAATGTTGATCATTTTTCTGCTTATGTCAGGAATATATAGTATACAGCAGTATATGGTTTCGTGATTTTTTGATTCGTGAGATATATTTACTTTTGTTGGTTGATTTTGCTTTCTGTCTAGGTGTGTGCGTATAATGTTTTCTACGGTTTGTGGAGGAAACTTATTGATGTTGATGAAGTATTGTTTTATTTTGTCTAATTCATCATTTATTTTATCTGGTGAGCATAGTTTTATGGCTGTGTTTATCTGTTTTCTTAGTATGTTGAGTTTTTGTTTTGTTTCATGTGCTGAGTCCCAAGGAATGTATAGTCCAGTATGGGTGATTTTTCGGTGGATTTCTGTTTTGAATTGTGTGTCGGTTCTTATAATTTTGAGGTTACGAAATGATATTTGATTGCTTTCTTCCTGTTCACATGTGAAGTTAGTGTTGGGATGTATAGAGTTAATGTGATTGAAAAAATTAAGCATATGTTCTGCAGATTTGAATCCCGCAACCGTGTCATATACATATCTGTACCAGTATAGTGGTGGATGTAATGTTGTGTTAATTGCTTGTGTTTCAATTTGTGTCATAAAAATATTGAAGGTCGAAACATTGTTTAAAACTGACTCTTTTTCAGAATTGACGCTGTACTAAATACTCTGCTATACAGGTTTTACTTTGATAAAAACAATGAAGGTTCCTGTCTTCAACATTTTATGTCCTTAGGTACTGAGTTATTTAAATATTTAGCTGCTTTAATACCTGTTTTTGGAGAGATTTTATATATATATACGTCGAATAAAAAGTTTAGCGTTTAAGTGGACAATAACGCGAAGTGAATCAATTATGTAATTGTTTTGTATTTTACTTAAAGCGCAAAGATACATAAATAGGTTATATGTGCTGAGTGCATAGTGGGTATCGAAACCTGATGTTTTAGCATTATAATTTGCCCCCCAGTGGCTCAGCGGTATGTCTGAGGACTTACACGCTAAAATCCGGGTTTCGATACCCGTGGTGGGCAGAGCACAGATAGCCCATGGTGTAGCTTTGTGCTTAATTCAAAACAACAACAGCATTATAATTTTCACACTTAACTCTTAGCTTTTGTTGTTGTTGTTTTGAATTAAGCACAAAGCTACACAATGGGCTATCTGTGCTCTGCCCACCACGGGTATCGAAACCCGGATTTTAGCGTGTAAGTCCTCAGACATACCGCTGAGCCACTGGGGGGCAACTCTTAGCTGTCGGGCGCACACAGGAAGAGGTGTTACGTTTTTTTATGTGGACTGAACGCAACAGAAAGACACAGATAACAGCTTATACAATTTATTACAATAAACTATTATATTTGTAACAGATAACATAAATTATATAATAACAATGACAGATATTCAGTTTTAACCTTCAAAATTAATTACAGTACAAAATGGTAATGGCCTGTGTCCAATATAATGATCAAGAATGAAAGTCCAAAAGTCTAAATCAGAAATCCAAAATTCCAGTCTAGGGTGTGAATTTGGCCCCACGAAGAAATTCCGAAGTTTGAATGGAGAAGTCCAGAAACAATTCACAGTTCAATAAATTTGACGAAGTTCTTTTTACGATGTTTTTGATGAATGTCTCAAATTTGTCGTTCTCCCACTTGCTACGGTCTCCCCTAAACAGTCCTATACGTGTTGACTTTCAGTATAACCACTAATTCGTGAAGAATCGTAAAGATTGACGAAATAAAATCACAGCTTCTGTAGATCTAGCTTCAGTCACAAATACAAGTTGAATAAACACACAGCAAACGTTGAAAAATTCTCGAACAAAGACAATATCTCTTGAATCGAAATAAAAACGAATGACTGACTTCTTTCTCTATTTCTCCTCGCGTCGCCGTCTGTTTTTATACCAGTATGCCTACTGTGTTCTCCAACAATCGCGTAACTTCCACAGAATTCCAGAGTAATCTGCGCATGTCTGTTTTTGCACGAGACTCGTCGTTTAGACACCAGGCCGACATACATTCATTTTATAAACAAATGATTGATCTACCTAATTCTAGAAATTTCTAAATGATTGATTCTAAATGAATTCTAATTAATTCTAAATGTTATTTTAAATGAATAACAACATATTTTATTGATTTGAACTTCGAAACAATAATATAAATATGGGAATCCAAACACAACACGACATGGTTGTCGTTTACATAACAGAGGCAAGAGGGGATATATTCTCACCCATACATTTGACAATAATTGCAGATATTATGATGGAAACTTAATATCGTAATTAAAATAAATATTAAAAAAAAATAAAACTGTAAATCTATGAGTATAAACTTACAATATTATTTTAGTGTGTTAACTTACAGCGTTAAAGCAGATATCCTGATTACGTGTTTTGCCTATCATCCCCCCCATCTCCCACTCTTCCTTGAAAACATTTCTTCAGGCGTTCATGGACCCGCCACTGAGTTATCATATGACAAGAATTACAGAAATAAAATAGTGTGATAAATTCTGAATTTGTTACAAAATAAGATTCTCACTATCACGTGAAAAAAGTCCTATTGTCACTTCATAAACGTTAAGTAGACGAAATTTTTCCTAGGAGATTTATATTACGCAGAGTTTAACCAGTGTAGCATATTATTTATAAACATTGAAAACCAAGACATTTTCACACAATAATGAAGAATGTTAAACGGTAGACCCTACAATTAAACAAACAAACAAACAAAAAAAACTTTCATATGGATCAGTGCCAAGAAATTTCTCGTAAGACCTTTATTTACATTAGGGAACAAAATACAGATAATTTAAATAGGCTAATAGTGTACGTGTTTACATGTGGAAGTTTCTTTAAGAACATTTTTTTTTCTTTTTAGGCTTACTTCAAATTGTAGCGAACAAGGAAAACTGGAAACAGTCACTTTTGTTTGGATCCACTTATTCTGTCTTTTTGTTTTTATTTAAATCTGATTTATCCGTTTTTGTGATTTTATAACTTCAAGATCATAACATTTTGATGGCGACTCTTCATACTGGTGGTTATACATACATTTTTGTTACGTTAAATATATGTTTGTTCACATTTTACACTTCTGTTCTTGCTTCATGTGTGTTCGTTAGCGTTTTGTGTGTATTTTTATTCAGATGTCTTGTCAATAAGCGATTTTTATGTGCACTTTTCCTATTTAAAAGGTACATTTCTCCAGGTCTTTTACGCGTTACTTTCTTATAAGATGCACTCTTTTTGGTTTATATGCTGTTTCATTGTTTCTCTAAAATCTGTTTAAGACGGTTTGCTTTTTAATAATTGTCCCTAATATACCACTACTTTAAAGAACAATACATCAGCCTGCTTTTATAAAGAGTTCATAACAAACCGGTAACACTAAACATTATATTTTCCTAGGCCAGATTCAAGGATTTAACACATTCACACATAATTGTGTGAATATTAAGTCCTTATTAAATAATAATAAAAAAACAGTTATAAAAGTATATCAAACTTGCAAACTAAATCCCAGCAGCTTTGTTAATCTACAAAGCAATTTTGTTGTGTCCGCTTATCAGACTCTAAAAGTTCGTTTTACACGATAAGGAAGATAAAAGATGTTTGAAGCATCCAATTACATTTGGTGAATGACCCTTCAGTTGAAATGGGCTCTTCCGATCTAACGGTCGCAACACGAGCTTACACGAAATTTACTCTGACGTGGAGGAAACTGGAAAGATGAAGGGAATAGTGCTAAGTTTAGTGGTGTGTTGCTGTGTTCAGCTTGTTTTTGTAAGTATTAAAACATCTAGACACCGTTTTCTACTTCATCAGATAAAGTTTAAGACTTAATCGTTTATTTTATTAGCCTAATACAAAATGTAATACTTTTTATTTCTTTCCCTTGAACATTTCCTTTATCTTTACTGCGTCAAAGTTACACACTTTAAATTTCTAAAGTATGTATCAAAGAAAAGTTAACAACTCAGCTAGGGAGAAAAAAGCATTACCCTAAGCGATAACATTTTGTCGTTATAACATACGAATAAATTAGAGGAAGACTGTTTTAGGTTATTAGAAAACTGTTGGTATAGATCGCAAATTGTTACTGCATTAACAACTTTATTTTTAATATAAAATGTTAAATATTTTATTTGTTTATTGAAAGTAGTGAAGTTAATGTATTCGATACATCCCGATCTTTTGAAAGTTGTAAATATAATGTAAAATAATTATATAAGAAGCTCCTTTAGTAGACAAAAAACAAGGGTAGATATGTTTGTGAAGTTGGTGTACCGTACAAGCGTCTGCGCATTCTCAAGTTTCGTATATCAGAACTGTCTAGACTTTTTCGATGCTCAGCTATGTACAAATGTAGCAAAATGGCTCTGTTAAATTTCGTGTGGGAGTGAGTGGGGCTAGTTTTAAGAACACGTGAATACAAGTAACGAAGGATATGCAACCTCGTTACATCTGCAACAAGAAGCAGTGGCACTTTTCCACAGTTATGAAACGCTAGCAGTTCATGGATTACATTTTCCTAGCTCCTATTCCTCAATCTCATTATGACGTAACCACAACAGTTTTATCTAAGAGCGACATTGGTTCAGATGTTAACAATGAACAAACTTGATATGACATTTCTTTCCACTTTTTTAATACGCTGAAACAGGGAAAAAATGTTTGAAAAACCAGGTAATTAGTGGTAATAATAAAAAAAGAATTTTCTGCGATTGGTTTGAGTGGTTTAATGACGCAATATTGTATGTTGGTTTGGTTTTATATGCTTTATGATTCGAAATTTTATTCGTTGTGGTTTGTTTGTTACATTTCGCACTTAATTACTGAAGGACCATCTAATTTCGAAGTGATAGTTTAGATGGAAGGAAATTAGTGAACACCACCCGCCGTCATTTATACAAGTACTCTTTTTACCAACAAATTGTAGAATTAAAGTGAACATTTAACCGATACAATCAAGCAAACAAATGTATGTGTTGTTGACCTTGCTTTGGGAACAGAAACACGAAATAAAAAACATTTATGTAGAAGTCAAGTTAACGGTTAAAACTAAGTTTACACATGTGTATGAAGGTTTAACTTATTCATAATATTGCATGTGTTGGAGCAAGTATATATAATGCTTATTCATAAATTGTATATGTACATCAATTGCATATAATCTTATTTTTTCTCAATTTTCCTTTTATTCTCCGCTTTCATTTTTGACTTTTGAGTTGCTTAACAAAAAAACAAACTCGAACGAAACAATTCAACATTACATAAAAAAATAAGGATGATAAAATATACGGTAAAAACTTTTGCATTACAATGGCTAAAAATATTTGTGAAAAAGAGGTTGGACATCTATTTGAAAATTATCTTCATATCTTCTGGTGATGGGAATTGGTGTTATGCTTTAGATCTGTTTATAAATCAGTAGTTTGATTTTTCATACAGGTTGAGTTAAATGCTCCGGAGGCCAGAATTAGTACTGTATCACGATTGCTGGGTGGAAGAAAGCAATTCACAGAGGGCGAGTTTTACTTCCGGTATTCAGTTGTTTTATAATATTTATATATATTTCTAACCGATACTAACTGACAGTCTCCATTTTAAGGAAAAAACAACAACAAAAAATATTTTACAGGATAAAATTATTTAAAAACTGAAGTTGTACGATATATCAAACAAGTACAGGTGAGTAATTTCCAGTGTTCGTGATTTATGATTAACAAAAGTACTAGAGTTCAAATTAAATATGCTTAACTTCTTAGTCTTTTACAATAACTAATTTGTAAACAAAAAATTAAATATTTCAGCGAGGCTTGGTTTATAATTCAAAAATTTGAAGTCTGAAAGTGAAACCCAGTAATTTGGTAATAACTAAATTGCTAAGCGAAACTTTAGTTCCAGTTTAAGGCCTCAGGCTTGTCGTTAGGTTTAATAAATTACTGGTTGTACATGTTGATAATTGACGGAGCAGCTTATTTCCAGAGAATGACAAAATATTTTTTTACTTGCAGGGACAGGAAGAAATTATTACTGATAAAGTCTCCTTTGAAATTTCTATTGATGGTAACCCAGCTGGTACTATTGTCATTGGCTTGTTTGGAAAAACTGTACCCAAAACTGTGGCAAACTTTAAGACTTTTGCTGGAAGTGGCTACAAAGGATACAAATATGAAGGCTCTAAGTTTCATAGAGTTATCAAAGACTTCATGATACAAGGTATAATTTTTGAGGCTTATTACAATGTAACGTGCATTTTTTTTTCTAGGTTATATGTTTTGAACTGCAGAATTTAACGTTTGGAATAAATTTGTTCGATAGTTTTGTAAATTGTTTCCTGGAATTCTAACCATGAATTTCAACAAGAAATTGATATACTAAGAAACATTATAAATACAGTTTCAGGAACTTGTTTGACTGATTATGCAGGTGAAGAAATCAAGTTTATAAACCAATACTTCATTCACACCAAGATTTTTCCACAAACTATTTTCAAAAGTTTTTCACACAACAACCACAATAAAAACCTCAAACTCGACTACAGTACATTCACATGACAGTTTTCTATTTGTCCCTGTCATAAACTCAAAAATAATCAATACTTGGAGAAAACTTACTATTAAGTAAAAGATTCCTGTTGACTTCAAATTCACTCCAAAACCTAGCCCTAAAGCTACTACTAAATAAAATTTACATAGAATAACACAATTATTAAATGATGTGTTTTATCTGACCAGAATTCTATGTTGGAGAAACCAAAAGAAAACTGGAAAACAGATTCATGGAACATAATAAAAAAAGACCAAAACCCTCCTACAATTTAATACCTTTGTAACAAAACACCACAATAAACTTGTGCAAAACACTGTTGTTTTAAACATAGAGTAAGACAAACCTACACTAAACCAAAAACCTCGGGTTTTAAAAGATACCTGTACTAAGCTGTTTAGCACTCTCTGGTCATCTGTACTATTGTGTTTGTGTAAACTGCTTGTAGTACCTGATAATGAGATAAATTGTTGCAAAGTACATTTGTAATAGTTTCTTTCACTATCCCTTAAATCCACTTTCAAACTTTAGTTAAACAAGGAAACTATCATATCACCTTCTCTTGCAAACTATCAGTGACTTGTGCAGTGAGTGTTAGTTACCTTGTTGAAGTCCAAGAAATAAAACATTTTTTATCATAACTTTAAATATGACTCTACTGTATAATGATTTTAGGACACTCACCCATCAATATATTATGACTCATTTCATGGATGACAATGCAGTAAAATGTCTAAATTAAAGTTTAGAATGGAACATTGAGTCTGATGCCAGTCGTCTTTCATTTTAAATGTCAGTGACCAGTAGGATATTTGTCATTTATTTAATTTGTAGGAGTTGAAGTAATGTTAAAATACCTTTGCTATCATTGTAATATAAGTTCATTACTCTACCTTCTAGGAGGAGATATAGTCAGCACAAATGGTTCTGGATCAATTTCCATTTACAATGAACATGGAGGAAAGTACTTTCCAGATGAGAACTTCAAGCTTAAACACACTGGTGCAGGAATAATCAGTATGGCTAATGCAGGTGAGCTGACTTGTAACAGTAAATGCTCATCAATATTATGAGTAATGTTTTTTTTCCAAAGCATTTTGCTACACACACACACACACACACCATATATACAAGTTGAATAAGCTCATAGAATGTCTATTTATTTTTCTGTACTAAACTTTTAATTCTTATTAACTGTACGAATGGTGTACATTTTAGTTTCTACTCTAAATCACTTCTATGACATACTTCACAAACAATCCCTCTCAGTGATACATACCAAAAGATGGTAGCAAAATAGCAGTTAAACGTTAATGTTAACTGACAAACAATTTACTGAAGATGGGTATGGGCCACTAATCCATGTTAATAGTGTTCAGTAAAAAAAGACACAAAAAATACTTCAACATTGTTTCAGCCTGGATAACCAAATAGAAGTTTATGTTATTAAAGAATAAATTGGTAACTGTTGCATTATTTTAAAATATGTAACATACCTTTCTGATGGTTTAGGCAAAAACACAAATGGATGTCAGTTCTTCATTACTGCTGTGCCCACTCCCTGGCTAGATGGTCACCATGTTGTTTTTGGAAAGATTATGGAAGGGATTGACGTTTTCCGTAAAATAGAAAACTTGAAGACTAACAAAGAAGATCAACCACTGCACGATGTTGTCATAACAAAATCAACAGTTGAAGAAGGACTATACCTTAATGTGGTTTTGTAAATCTTGTTTGAAATTATTTTACATATTTTCATAAAATTGAAACATTTTATTGATCTATGCATTCATATTAACTTGCAGCTAAAATTGTATTAATATACATATAATGTTTGAATGTAAGACTTAAAGTTCAGTCTGGAGCAAACACTTATAATAAAGTGCGATTTTTACACTTTTAGTTTCAGTATGGCAAGATTGTAAATTGGCTTGTAACCTATAGCATATATTGAACTAAAATTCAGAATAGGCGACACTGTAGACAATACATTGTTTTTCAGTCACTAAGGAGTTTTAAGTGAAGTTAGTACAGTACATAGTAATGTTGTTTGTATCTGTTTATTGATATCATTTATAAAGCATGAATGAAATGAAAGCTGAAATCCTGTCACTTGTATACATTAGAGTTACAGGAATTGGTACGTTCCTTTTCAATATCAAATTGTTTCTGAAGTGACATGTTTATCAGACTTCCTGATTCAGATTGTAAGCTGGATGTTCAGTTATTTTTTTGTCACTTTCACACTGTAATAAGTATATCCATGTTCATTTATAAAGATTGTAGGCTGGGTTCCCAACAGTTATTACTATGCAAGCTCTATTTTTAGTGTTTTACAGTCTTATGTTAACTGGAGGGTAAATGAAGTTAAGGAAAGCCTAGAATACCCACAGTGTTCTAGATGATGTCACAAATATTTAGTAATTTCCATGAAGTGAGACATTAGATATAAATATGAATGGACAAGTTAATTAGCTTGTTTTGAATTTCATGCAAAGCTACATGAGGGCTAACTGCATTAACCATACCTAATTTAACAGTGTAAGAGTAGAGGGAAGGCAGCTAGTCATCAGTAAGGTAGCAGTTAATAAGTTCAGTGAAGTATTTAAATCAGTGTTATTTACCACATGTATTTGATTACTTGATAAATTAGCCACAAAACTGTATAGGTAAGTTTATTTTATGCATTAGTTGAAGTACCAGCAGTGAGGTATTTTCATTTCAATATCATTTGTAAACTTAGACTTAAAGGTTAAAATAATTTACAAGTCAGTTTGAAGAAACACTGAGAAAAATATAAATTTATTTGTTATTGTTAGATGGACTAGACTTCAAATTATTTTCACTAAGTAATTCAGAAAACTTGCCTGAAGAAAGAAAAAAAAATTATAGGTGGGATTTACTTCAGTGAAAACAAAATATAACTTGGTTCAGTTTCAACAAATTGATAAGGCAACTTGATCCAGAAGCAAGATCAAATAGTTATTGGAGGTTAAATTATTAAGAGGGACAAAAAGGATAAGACAGAACATTGAGGACTGAGATAAAATTTATAGAAAACTGAATGATAATAAGAGACAGGAAATTAGAGATGTTAAAGGAAAGACATATTTAAAAAGCAAAAAAAAATTCACTGAAGAAAAGACCAATAGATCACAACACTAACTTTGAAGAAACGCAGAAATAACATTGATGTGTCCATCTATTTGGTTTATTCAGTGAGATAGAAAAAAGATAATGGAAAACAAACAGGATACACATCTTTCTGTATCAGCTTAAGGATTCCAACCTAAAATGCTGTATTCTACAAATATAATTAAAAAACTTGTTTGGTTTCCACATTTTACTACTGATGCTGTACAATCTGTTATGTCAGCACCTTCCTGGGCCAATCCAGTCCTGAGACTACGAAATACAAATCGATAATTTGGTTGGCCAATTCAACTGTTTCTCATGGTACCATTTCATTACAGTTTCTAGTTTTTAGATTAGTCAAAGCATGGTTGCAAATCACTACCAAATGAAATCATCAAATTATGTAGTACTCAGATGTCAACTTCTTCTAACAATAGACCAAGCAGACTATCAAAAAATAATTAGAGCTAGTTGCATGGAATGGAGAAGTCCACCAAAAAGAGTAACTGTAGGTAAAAGCCTGTACAAAATATATAGAGCTCCTCCCAAAGATTACCAGAAAAAGAAATCATAACAGTGAAAAGTAAGTCCAGGGAATCAACAGCTATTATCAAGCCAAAGAGACACTAAACTAAGGAAGAATCGCAGAGTACAAATAGGTTGAAAATACAAGACTAACCACATTTCAAAAAGACAGTAACTAGGTAGATTTATGGGGCAAAGTCAACTAGGCATTTCCACTTACTCCAAATGAGATAAGTTAATTAATTAAGAAAACCCCACGAGTCCACTGATCAACCTTGTACGCTGATCTATTGGTTTGCTAGCCACAAGTGTTTGACCCAATTTATCAATGAAAAATAGGAAGCTTCCTCCAGAAGCAAAGAAAAAGAGGTTGATGTGAACAGCAGGTGGACATATGAGCTCCAACAAAAAGAAGCTTGGAAGTTACTCTACATCTTGTAACATGAAGGGAACTGATATCAAGGTAGAATGCATACTGAGAGCAGATTTCATGAAAAGACATGGATAGAATGCTAGAGTAGCTTTAGCTAATATCTCACTCTATGAATAGGAAATCCTCATGAAATAAGGTAATTGCTACACTGGAGGATGAACTCGTTGACAAAAGATAGGGTTGTCAGAGAAATACCCATCTACGTGAGCACTGACTAGCTGACAAGCACTGATGACGTAACTATGGATTTCCCCAAGTACCCAGTATGGAGAAGCACCATACTCAAACTATTGGTAGATGTTGTTATCATATCAAGCACAAACATGATTATCATAAGTAGCCATTTGGATTGTCTTTTATCTATAATCAAAATTTATTTGTATCTCACTAGAAATTTTCTTTTCACCCCTTTCAAGCCCTGGGGGGAACAATTTATCACTTTATTGTATAGGCCTATATAATAATTTGGGAGTTGCAACAAGTCATAATATTTGTCTGTATGAGCGTATAGTCGTAATGTACACACCAAAATTGTAATGGTTGGCATCTCTGCAACTACCTATTTAGGAAGAACTGCTTCAGTGACAAGACACCATTTTATCAATATACATGGGTGAAATTATAACACAAAACTATCTGAACAAAAGAGAACGGACAATTCATTGTGATGTTTTATATTGAATTAAAATTGTTCAAGGGACTTCACAATATAAGAGGAATGTAGTGTCATAAAACTATTTTTAATGTTGTAATTTGTTTATTAGGTTGAAAACACATCAAAATAGGTCCAGATTGCTCTAAATGACATCACAAATGTCTTAATTTCATTGAATGTCTAAAACTAAGATATCTGATATAAGTGGGTCAGTCAATTAGCAAGATAGTAGCAAATCAGTCATTTAGTTCAAAAGTCTTTTAATTAATGTGAATTATTTCATTTATTCAATTACTTTAGTCATGAAGTACAAGTGAGTTTATTTTGTTAATTATAGTACTATTAGTGAAGTATTTCCAATTCAAAATCATTTGTATATTTAAGCCTACAAGTTGTTATAACTGTGTAAATGTGAAAGTAATTTGTCGGTTAAGGATGAAATGAATTAATCTTTTATCATTACATAGACTAGATTTCAAATTATTTTCAACAGCTGATTTACAAAACCCACCTTAGGGAAGAAACATTTACAATATCAAAGATATAAATTAAATACTAATTTGCTATCAATTAATCTGATTTGTTATAGACTGTAAGCTGCATTCCCATGTAGTTAACCATGAAAAGGGACACAGTAAACAGATGATCGTGATTTATTATAAAAAGTATATCTGAATTGTCATAAATACAAAGCATGCCTTCATATAGTTACTTATTTAAAATGAGACTAAATCTGTTTATTGTGAGTCTCAAAAATAACAGCTGAAAACATTTTGATAATTAGAATTAGAATGTTAAAAAAACGTGTGACGTTTCAAAAGCTACAGAAGGGTAATTAAGAGACTGTAAACTGTAGGAAAAGTGTTTTAGGAAGATAGGAAAAAGCAATTCAAGAAATTAAAAAGGTGTAGAAAGATTATAATTCAGAAACTTGAATGAGTGTAAAAGAATTGGGTAGCTGGAAAAGATGGAAGAGAATTTTCTTCTTGGAAGCCAAACTGAAAAATAAATTACTTTTAATTGTTACTATTAAATGTAATTATAAAAAAATGTTGACGATGGAAACTTGTAAACAATATTTCATACCAGATGTCAATGAAAAACAAATTGCATTTTGACCCAAAATTCTAGATTCAACGATTGACACTTTACAAATTTACAATTATCAATAGTCTCATTTTGGTTATTCCCAAGACAATGTATTTGTGTTTAGTTAATTAATTTCACCATCTTCATAAGATAGTTTTTGTGTTCTTGTAGAACACAATCAGTTTTACGTGTTTGGTACAAAAGTTAATAGAAACAAAGTAGAACAAGAGAGGTTTAATTTCCTAAATGTACAGAAAATAAAATGATAGTATAGAATATTCATAACTGTATCTTTGTGAATCAACTACTTTTTGTCTGCCTCTTTCTTTTTGCCCTTTTCATCTTTTTTCCCTTCTTCTGCTTTTTTCTTCTCATCTTCTTTCTTCTTGTCTTTACTATCATCTTTTTTAGTTCCCTCTTTTTTTTCTGCATCTCTGTTAGTAAGCTTATTGTTGATTAAATTATGCAAAGCAATGACAGAGCGCACCATGGAAGCAAGATACACAACCAGCATCTGATCATTGGTCTTGATGTAAAGGGATTTAATGAAGTTGGGACTAGACACATCAGGCAGAAGATTGAATATGTCCTGCAACTGGTAAATGATGGTGTGGTTGACTGGAAGTTTTCCTGAAACCACCTGTATTTCATAAATGATTTCTGTTAAATTGTACATACTTCAGACAAGAAAAATTTTAATTTTATTCACCTTTTAAAACAATATAAACATTTATAAAAGAAAACGAGAAAACTATAACTTTAAAATATACTGAAAATTGTCATATTAATCTCCAAACAAATATATTTACTATGTACATTCATACACAGGCAGACTAAATCATACAAATTCTATTAACAGGTTCATGAAAAGGTAGATTAAAACGTACAAGTTCTGTTAACAGGTTGATATGAAAGCTGATTAAATGATCATTAAAAAAAATCAATGTTTAATAAAAAAAAGTTTTTGAGAAGACAGCTGGATAGAACACTTTCACTCTGTTACACAGTGTATGATAATATTCATTTTTGTATTTCATAAGTGACAAAAGTTAGTTAATCATGCAAACAAGAAAGTTGTGTTATGAAGATTGTTTTTGTGATCTCCAATGATTATTTGATTTGCATCTACCTGAGATTGACCCCAATATAATTGTGTCAATTTGGTTTTAATAACTGCATACATAAAGAACTTGGCTACAAATGCAGTATGCATTGTACTTAAAACAGGCATGCATTTGGAGTTAATATACAACTTCCATTGAAAAGCATAAATGTATTCAAAGTGTTTTCAGTATATTGATCTACAAAATAATTGAAGTTATGGCAGAGAAAACATGCTTAAGCAACATTATTTGCCATATTTTTAAGGTACAAAATGGAAAGACACACCCTTTCTAGTTAATTGTTTCAAATAACTTTGCTTTTAATAAAACCTAAAAGAAGTAAAGAGATGTTTAAAAAAAACATAAAACATTATATTTATGTTAGAATTGTGGGCACATTAAGTTTATTATTATTCTTATCGTATAGGGGCAGCTGAATGAAAAGATGTTATTGCATTAATAATGATAACAGAGGTTTCAATTTGAGATAGATCACAGGAAGCCACACATAAGGTATACCATTTGGTTGAGAAGATTTTCATTTGTTGCTACTTTCACATTCTAAGATTTTTCTAGAAATAATTTCCAGGTTATTGGATTGACTTATAACTTACAAAACAGGCTTTGTAGAATTTTATGAGAGTGGGCATCTTCTACATCATATGTTAGGCTTTGGGAGAGTTAAAACAACAATCATGTAGTTGACAATAAACCTGCAACATCTTTTTTTCTTTTGAGGTATTTTAACACATTAAGTATATAAATTTTGGGGGCAAAAGCAGTACACAGAACATTCTGTAAATCACTAGATTAGGGTTATTACAAATACATTTCACCTGTGTATTGATACTTTTGAATATTTTGCAATATTCAATATACTTTTTCTAGATAGACAAAATATTCGATAATTCCTACAACCTACCAGCACTAATAATAAATGTACACACAATCAGCTTAAAGCAACAGATCCACAAACAAGCAAGATCATATTATATCTTCTTTACAGATAAACATATTCAAATATAGATTAAAACCTGTCAATGATATTAATAAATTTATACAAAAACAGCTTAAAGCCTACCGATTCTACCAACACATCCATGTGCAAGTAAGATTTATATTTGCTGTTTTGAAAATGCACACAAAGAATCCCATCAACAGGTCCACATTCAACATCATCGATACCTGCCAATCACCTCAGCAACTACCAATCCTGTCAGCAGCTTTGTATACAATTAACTCTGAAACTCTTGTTGCTGTATAATTTGTTTTATTGAGTTGAAAACTTTAAAAAAATATTATCAGAAGAAACAGTTTGAAAGTTGAGCTGAACTTTCTACACATTATGTTGCTTCTGGAGATATTTATATGTATGTGATGTTCATATGAATTTACAGCTTGGAATGCTCTTTGCTGAAATTTTAGTTGCTGATTTTGATTCCTCCTAGACTTGTAATACTTTTCAATAAAGATTTTGGTTTATAAAACTAAATTGGAGGAAACATACCAATCCTAATGACAAATCCACACAGAAGCAGGTTTTATTTTATTGACAGGTTCATAAACATGTGCAGGTTTATCATATAAAAAAATGGATGAAAGTAAATAATTATTTAATAATACACAAGCTACACTATATCTGTTGTATTCAGAATAAACAAGGCCTTTTACATGATATAAGGAACTATTAGTTTAGCTTTTCACAAATGTTATACTGTACATGTACAAAATCATATCTTAGAGATGTTATTGACAACTACAGGGATAGCATATTATTCACAGATTTATATACAAATATAGTCAGCCATACAAGAAAATTTACAAATGAACTAAGCTTAAGAAGAGTGAACTAATTTTTACCAAAGAAATAAAATCTATGGTGTTCCAAATGGTTTGATTGAGATGATAATGTGATTAAATGTAAAAATCATGGTGGGAACAAACAAATCACTCCCTACTGGTCTAATTTAAACATTTCAGAATACCATTCATTACCTCTTCTAAATATTTTTTGATTTGGTTGATTTGTGAATTCAGTCCTTTCAGTCCCATCAACTGATTGGTGATTCTCTGTGACATGGTACCAAGAGTGGTATCTTTGATGTCCCTAGAAGACAAGATCAACACTTACGAAAATTAATGAAATATTATAAAATAAACTACTAGGATTAAGATATTTTGTTTATAATTATTCTACTAATCATATTCTCTAAATCTGATGAACAGCCACTATTTTAGAAAATGTGTTTCCTATTTGTATTTCTATTAAACTAATAACCAAAACCGACCAATTTTTATTTTCAACAAAATGAAAAGAGTGATTTGGTTCAACAGAAAGCAGCTACTCTGTGTGTGTGTGTGTGTGTATATACACCTATACACACACAGTACAGTACAGTGAATGAAGTTTGTCATATTGTCAAAATGTGAAGATCAAGTAAATAGAATTAAAAATCTAGCTGTTCATTGAAAAGTCAAGTACTAAATTTTTAGCATTTCAAGGAATTTATTACCTATCACAGGTGTACATCATAGTTTCAAAGTAATGAGACAACAGAACAGGGTATCATATGTTTTTCTGCTAAAATTCCATTACAGGGAGTAAGCCTGTCTTTGAAATAATCACAAACTAACTTTTCTTTATAATACCTGCCTCCAACTGTAGGTATGTCAATTGGAATTAACTATCCTAGTTTTTGAAATACAGTTTTAACTTTACTGATATTTGTCTGCTTCTCAAAAATCAGTTGAAGGCTTTCAATAATCATTTAAATTCATTTTTAGTTTGTCCAGGACAGATTCTAAATGTTGCTTTCTAAACCTGCTGATGGTCACGACATAAGGTGCTCACCAAGCTGAAAGTTAGACTGATGATCATGTTAAAGTTCTTTTTAACCTTTGTAGCAAGTTATTAGTTACACAAGATTAATTCAAATGACTGAGCAAAATGAAAATATTGTTCTATGAAGAAAATCTGAACAAAGACATACAGAGAACTGTGCTGAGAATATACCATTAAGTAATGTGTACTTGTGCACAGATGCAAATTATTCCAATACAGCAAATAGTAAACTGCTAAAGAATGATTTACAAGCTTAATGAAAATATACTGCATGTTTCAACAGAACACTGGTTTGCTAAAAGAAATGTTTATCATTTTACTATTATTCAATTATGTTCCACATACTGCAATATTATCTTCATAAATTTAATCAAAGGCTGAGTAGAACACCAGAATACCACTATTTAGCAAGTGATGGTTTAAGTACACTTTATCAGATGACAATGTTGATAATATGAATGACACATCTGACACTTACACACTTGGTTCATGGAGAGTTCAAGACCATTTAACAATGCACCTTTACTACTGGTAGACTTTTGGGAGGACCATTAACTCCCAGCTTTTTCCAAGGAGCAATACAGATACAGCTGGATTTTTTAACAATTTATATGCTCAAGAAATCAAATACCAAAGGAGGAAATATTCAATGTTCTTCAAAACCCTATTAAAATGAATACAATAATGCATTTCGAGCAGTAAAGGATTGTTAAACACCACCACAAGTCAACCCCATAGTTTCACCCCTCCAATGTAAAGTGAAAATGTTAACAGAATTTAGGTAAAAAAAACAAATATTTAATTTATTTAAAACGATGATTTCACTAGTAATGGCAACATTAGTATAGTACCATGGTCATTGATAATGTACAACTGTTTTTGTTTCTTTCCCTCAATTCAGTAAATATGGAGTTTCCAAGTGCAAATGGTTTTAAATGTCAAGGTTTTACAAGCTGGTCATTGATAAAGCAGTTATAACCTTATTCCTACAACTGATAAGCCAGGTCATTACTTTGTCTCATCTAATGTACATTTTTATAACAAATTGATTAACTTACATTTACAACCAAGAAAAAATTAAATGATGAAAAATAAATCTTAGAACTAAAATTCATAAACAAAGATCCCGGAATTTCCTGCCTATTTATTCTGAAAAGAAACTATATAGTAGTAGTTATTACAAACCTTAATAAAAGGCATATTTTATTTTCTACCTAAATTACACCAGATTATCCAGTTTATAAAAACTTAAATAATTTGTTTTGCAACTAATATGTTTTACTCTTGACTTTACTGCAGGGGTGGCGTTACGGAGCGGTTAGCAATGCAGCCAAACTTTGTCCTGAACTTGTAGAAACCTTGCAACTGAACAAAGAGTTTATTAATTTCACTGTTCCTGTTTTGTTCTCTTAGTGGTACTACTGTTACAGCATAAATAATTAGCATCATTATTAAACTAGCTAAAGTTAAGATAGTATTAATGTGTGTCTATTCGAAGAGAAGCCAGGTTTATTTTAAGACCAGTTGATTCATCATACAGACCAACTCTTTCTCCTATAAACATTACATCGTTATTTAAACTTAGTGACTTCAACTGTGAAAAACAAATCATAATTTCACAGATACATCTTCACATATGAAAGACAAAATTGAAAATGAGCTAGCAAATTACTCTGTAATAAACGTTTTGGACAGTGTTGCTGTAGAAGGGAAAGGTGATCATTAGACTAGGAAGAGAAAAAAAGAAGCCAGTCACAACCTTGGACAATGTTACTCCTTGACACCCAAAATAAAAAACAAATAAGTTTATTCTAGTGTTTTGTATTCCTCAACATGTATGATTGCCATGTAAGATGTATAATCACATTGTTTGCTTTAGTGGACTTATATATAAGGTTTAAAAGTTACTTTCCAACTGTAAGAGTTTAAAATATTTACTCAGTCTAACTTTCTTACAAAGTGCCATAATGTATGAAAAAATGTCAATAGAACCCAGTGTGTTATTTTTCAGAGTTAAAACAGCTTGGTTTTGTGACCATGTCACCAGTTTTGTTGCTGAACTTTTAACTTTCATCAGGTTTTATGCTACAACCCTAAAAGATATATAAATGTTAAAATATTAAACATAATGAAATATTTTAATTTATATTTTTTATTTACATGTTTCATCAGATTCACACAAGGGTCTAACAGGTTTGTTAGACATAACAACAAAGTCACACACTGTTATTAATCTTATCTTTATAACTTTTCATCTAAATTCAAACCAGCTTAAGCTATTCATAACCCGAAACAGTAAAATATTATACTTTTAATGCCTGATAACATACCTTTTGTATACTTTTATTTGTTATGCATTCCACTGCAAAGTGGGTTAGTCAAGCTTGAATTAAAGAATATTAACTGACATACTTCCTTATCATGGTTTTACAAAGTTGTTTTAAAAAGTAGTACAGAAAAAAATATTTAGTTGCTATGAAACTAACATATCTTTTTCTTTTAAACATTGAATTAATGCTTGCTGCTATTGCATTTATTTTCATTGTTTTCTCTTTCATACGAGTTAATAGTTTGTCCATTATGATCAGTTGTAAAATTATGCAAGTTGCATTTATCCTCACAAATGTGGTTTTTCTAATTTTTTCAATGTATAAAGTATCAATGTATGAATAAAGTATCTACAACAACATATTTCTTTTAACATAATTTACTTGTATTTTTTAAATAGTTAATATTTCGAGGAAAATAAGACTCCAAAACAAACATGATTCCAAACAACATTAAGTAAATACACAATTAGTTACAAAAGTTTTTAACAGCTTAAGGTCTTAATTTCATGTATATAAAATGATTCATTTGTAAATATTTTGTGAACTTCACCTCAACAAGTGCTCAACTCCCACTTCCTCAGCTTCTTCTGCTCCTATCTCACTTGGAACGTGTTCAAATGTTTTGGTTGTAGGTGTCCCGTCCTGCAGTAAATTAGAACTTAATTAAAACTGTTCAAATGTTTTGGTTGTAGGTGTCCCATCCTGCAGTAAATTAGAACTTAAACTGTTCCTTAAAATTTAATATTATTTTAACTTGACTTACTAATTAAAGTAAATACATATTATTGTATCATATGATCAACTTTAATCCATAGGCATTAGTCATTTCATATTTTCAATTTGGGTGTTTCATCTCAACATTGTAAATCATATGGTATCCTTTACATCTATAAAAATAACAGACTTTCTTTCATTACAAATAAACTGTTTTCACAAAACCATGTTTTTAGGAACCCCCTCTTTTTATTGTCAAGACTACTTCCTGAATATCACAAATCATCTATTCTACTCATTAACAAAGAATTTTTTTTATATTCTTCTTGAATATAATTCATAGGGAACTCATGCTATCAGTAATACATTTTCACTCTTTCTGCTGTCCTTCTGATGTATTGTATAAAACTTGGTCCTTGTATGAATATTCACACAATTAATCATGTAAATTACTGTTAATTTAAAACAACTGTAATATTACAGGAAGTATTATCAATAATGTTACTCAGTGTTAACTAATACTTTGTAGTATTCTTTGGTCAATGTAGAAGTTAAAAGAAAAAATAATTATAGCAATATCTAACTTGCACAGTTAAGAAGCCCCAAAAATATCTTCTACCATGTCAAAGCAAACAGTCTTCCTAACCCTAAGTAATGACTTCCATGTTTCAGAAATAACTTTCACCCACTGAATTAAGTCAGACAATAACTGGCTCTTGTAAATGTCAGACATACATGTAAGCATTTGTACTATTCTGTAAGTTGGATGTTTAAATATGCTCTTCTAGAGAGAAAAGCTCTTCCATGTAGAATCCTGAATCAAATGCCAAATCCAAAGGGTATGGGAAGAAAAAAGTTACAAACAAAGAAGTGGTGACAAGGAATGAAACAGCAGGAAAAGGAATTAAGAGAAAGAAGCCTTGAAGGCAACAAAACACCCAGAATAGGTAAGGGACAAAAAGGGCCATCAGATCTAACTGGAATTAAAGGTGGGAGATAGAGGGAAACAAATATAAAGAAAAGGAAGAATATGCTCCATGAGTTATCAAAGTTAACTGTAAGAAAATTGATCCAGAACAGAAGCAACATATAGAGCTGAAGCAGCTGAGAGTACCAAATCTGTATCAGCCAGGAAAGGGCAGTCAAAGAGTCATGATACAGATTGGAAAGGATGAATGAAATCATCACTGAAAGATATGTGGGATGAGAATCTAAAAAGGTATAACAGGCCCCAATTCTGTCTGAACCCACTGACAGCAAAAGCAAGTAGATGAATAACTGAAGACGAAGATGTACAGATCTGAAAAAAGGCTGATGGTCAAGACATTAAACTAGTACTCAACCCCATGGCAAATGAACTTCTACAGAACCACTAGACATAAAAAAAATAAGAACATAAGCATGACAATACAAAATGTCCAACATAAGCATCTTCAGTCCTGAAGAAATGGCCCATTATTATGCAATAAAAGACAATAGAGGAAAAAGGGAAAGAGTCTAGAAGTGACTAAGATGGTACAGATCAATTACAGAACTCAGATCTGCACTGAGAATAAACAACTAATGGAGGAGCTCTTAGAGGTAGGACAGGTAAATAATGGGAAGATGCCAGACATGGAACATAAAAAGATGAATGAAGGGGTTCAG
Source organism: Carcinoscorpius rotundicauda (assembly GCA_011833715.1). NCBI lineage: Eukaryota > Metazoa > Arthropoda > Merostomata > Xiphosura > Limulidae > Carcinoscorpius > Carcinoscorpius rotundicauda. The sequence goes on from CM022395.1 coordinate 93,252,413, forward strand.
AATGAGACAAATGAGCAACCAGCAAAGAAAAATCGAATGGAATATCACAGACACCTTATGAGATGCTAGAATCACAGTAGTACCCCTCTCTAGAGAGAGAGGAAAAAAAAGAGGACCAATGGAAAAAAAAACAAAACCTGGCCATAAGACTCAAGTAGAAATGGATGGTAAATGAACTGACCTTGGTATAAGATTCCAAAGTAAAGAAACCAAGTGTGTAGAGAAAGAGTCAAAGATGGCAACTATCTCAACACAGATTAGGAGAATGGTATTCCACAAAAATACCCAAAAGATAGATGGAATGCCTAAGAAAAATGTATGGAGGTCAATACCAGTAGGAAATTTATCTAATAAGAAAGGGATAGGATTAATAGGTTTTGCCTGCAATACAGACAATAGAGATTTGAAGTGAAGAGTAATGGATTTACTGTAATGCATTTATTTTAATACCTACATTTGTTTCAATTTGATGCACATGATGTATATTGTTAGATTGTATTGTGCAAGTCCTGCCTGTTTTTTTTTAAATTTGTAGATTTTCAAAAGCAAGAATCAACAATATATGGTTTATGAAAACACTAGCATCTCTTCAAACATGGTAGAACATCTAAGAATCTTGCCTTAAAGTATGTCAACCAACACACCAAGAGACAAACCAGAATATTGTTTGGTCATTATAGTCAGTACACTGTAAGCCTTGGAAGTTATACTTGTGACAAAAGCTTACTAATCGGTAAACTACACCAATTTGATAACGAACATTTATAGTTTGAATACTACAAATTTCAATGACTTAACTTTGGAAGTTAATATTTCCACAGTGATGTTAAATATTTTCATTTTGTAAACATTGTGAGGCCAACCATGAAAAGACAGCTAGATAGCTCAGGTGAGGTGTAACAATATCAAGTCAGAATTAACTTGCACGCAAAGGACCTGGACCATCAATACAATATTCAGTGTTAGATCAGACAGAAGACTGAGTATAGCCTGCCAGTTTGTAAAACTTGAATATAAACAAATATCTGTAATAACTATTAGTATAAATTGTATTGTTGTTTGCATACTAAAATATACTTATATTAAGAAAGAATACTGTGTGTATCAATTTTGTTGGTAAAATCATAAATGTAGCACATACTGAGATTTAATTGACTTCTAAATTTAAATTCAAATTTCCAGCTCTTTATAATTATAATACATAAAGTACTTAACATAATAAATCTCACATTTGTCTGAGATAAATTATAATATATAACAAAAATACAACAATCTGTATGACAGTAAGCAAAAGCAAAATGAACCAAACCCCATGGAGGGTAAAGTTTGCTAGAACAATATCTCAAAAGTAAAGACAAAAAAACTCAGCATCAACCAAAATGTCTGGAAAAGAAAAGATAAAACAAAAAGTGTGAAATGTGAATAAGAGCTGAGGTAGGCCTAGTATATTCCACATTAGAGGGATGGGAAAGCCAATTCATAATCTGGTGAAGAAAAACTGTCAAAAGAGATGTCCTGAAAGTTTGACAGTGTGAGGAGGAAGACAAGCAATAGTAGGAGAAAGTTAGGCAGAAACCAGATTCAGGAGTCTCCCAAAACAAAATGAATTGTAAGAAGCATAAAATATAATTATGAAAATGCAAAAGTCATTATACAGTAAAAATAATTAAGTTCATGTTAACAATGAAAATTTTAGTAAATGGCATTTGAAGAAATTATATATTTCACCTAATTTAGGATTTATCAGTAAGATTAATGGCAGGTAAACCAAAAATAACACACGTTAAACCTAAGCTTTGTTCAAAAGAATATTACTAAACATCAACTGAAACACTTAAAAAGGTACAAGAAGTAGGTACAAATTTAATTAACTGTGTGTTACTGATACACAACAAGTGCAAATAATAATATCAAAAAAGCTAGAACAGTAAAATAGCTATTTGTCCAAAGTTAGTGGACCCAAATGTGTGGCCCACCAATCTCAAGCCCAAACAAAACTCGTACAATGATCAATCTCCCATCTCCCCACCTCAAACCTATGTGATTAAGTTAGAAGTAAATGACATTTTCAAAGTGAAAACAAGGTTCTATTAAAAGCCACCCCCCAAAAAAAGTGAAGAATAATAAAGATAAGTTATCACTTCAAATGGGTAGTGAAGCAGAAAACATCTCCACTTCATATATAATTAGAAAAACAACTACCAAAAAACATGGGAAGAGGGTACAAACAATAAAAAATCTTGATGATAATACTGTCAAAGAGATAGTTTGGAAGAAATGAATAGAGGGAGTCACATGCATCAGGAAATTGTATCATATTCCAACTGATCGAGACTGTTTAGATGCGAGATGCAGTTCAATCACTTTAATATTAGGGTAAGTGGCAGCAAAAAGCTTGTGACATGTGAAAACATTAAATATAGTTGGTTGGTCTGATGATTTATGACACAAAGTAACTGGGCTATCTGCCCCAAACATCCAGTAAAAATTTAAAATTAAAGTAAAATTATTAAAATTCATGAAAGGAAATTAAGGTAAAACAAGTAAAAGTTTAATTTTCAAATCAAAAACAAAAATAGCATTAAATTCAATTTTTACATCTGTCTACCATCTCAGTGAATGGAAACTGGGTGTAGTAAGGACTCCCTAGCTCCAGTAGTAGATTCTGGGGTGTAGTAAACACTGGGGAGTCTTGAGGAATATTGCTCTGGAAACAATGCAACAGGTGAGCCAAGTTCCCTGTATTTTAAAGAACAAACTGACTCCAATTTATTAAATTTAAAAATCAGCAGGGTAGGGGCAAGATTCCCTTAAGCTACACTTATAATAGTACATGAGTGGTGGTCTAGCATAATATAGTAATACTATCTAGTGAGCTCATAGATGGTCCTATGGAACACCTCATTTCCATAAAGCCTGTTGCAGCCAGTAGTGAGTAGTAATAAACTGGTTGCTAGCATGAAATTACTGTTAAAAGCACACCTGTCTGGATAACACTTGCTACAAAGTGAGGTCCAGCAAAGAAAAAGTGGTAAAAAACCCTGGAAAATAGAGACAAGAGAAGGACAAAAATACACACTCCTTATAACCTAGTATATGTTGTTAAAATGACCACAGGGAGGTAGTAAAAATCCTCAGAAGAAGAAACTTCAAAATTGTGTAAACTGAGAGAAAGGTATTGGGAAAAGGCCACATGCCATTCTGTATGATGCCCTCCAGTTAGTAATTCGATGGGCAGTGAAACACATGTGATTAATCTGATGAGATGCGACTCTTAAAAGTTTCCTCATCTGTTAAAAAAGTCCAAAATAAGTAATATAAATATTTGTGAATCCATCTGGTTAAAGTAACTGTGGATAAATCTCAAGAAACTGAAGAACCCCAATGAATAAAGAGTTGAGTTAGTGTGAGCCACATGTCTCAGGCCTCTCATAAAACATACCAAACAATTAGTGTCCAATTGGTCACAGAAAAAACAGTTGGCAAAAAAAATTGGTTAGAAGAACTCATGCCCTCCTCTAGCTGTCAGTCTTAGAAAGAAAGGATATGTCAGGACTGAAGTGGAGTGATAGAGTCCTGGGCACACGCAGTGAAAAGAACCGACTTATGATGTCCATAACCCAGCAGTAACAAAGAAGAAATCCCTTTAAGGGAAAAGTGATACATGGTATACGAGGATAAACGCTTGAACTAAATTTTGAGACAAAGCATGTAATACCACTCAAATATCTGATCTCAGTGAAAGAAAAAAATGGGCACATTGGGATCAGCTTCCTCATGAGATCCCATTAGTTACAAGTGCATCATTTCCATTAATATATGGCCATTGTGGATTTATGGACAGATTTAGACATATGTTGTTGTTGTTTTTGAATTAAACACAAAGCTACACAATGAGCTATCTGTGCTCTGCCCACCACGGGTATTGAAACCCAGATTTTAGCGTGTCAGTCCACAGACACACCGCTGAGCCACTGGGGGACATTTAGACATATACCAGGCAATTTTATAAGGTAAATTCCAATATCACTTAAAGAATCTCATAAATTCCAGATATGAAGTTCGAGCTTGGGAAAGTTTGGGTGTTAAATGTTAGGTCAAGGTTGCTTTAACAGAGATAGCTAAATAGGAAGAGAGAGACCTTCTTGAAGGTGCTATAGAAGAGAAAAGCAAGGTTGGACAAGTCAACTGGGTGTTATCAACAGTTTTCACATAGAAAATCAAATCATAGCCAGAACTTTGGGTAATAGACAGATTGGGAGAAAGTCAAAATTGTGCAATCTCATCAGATATTGATTAAATGCAAAAATTGACAAGGCACAAGAATGAGGTACCAGGGTTCAAAAATGCAAATAGTTAAGATTTTCAATGATTGGTAATTGTGTTGATAATTGGAGTCCCAAATAATTGGAAAACCTTGTAATGGAATATACATTCAGTCAGGAAAAACTGACTGGGTCAAAAAAGGTGATTTGCTATTAAATTAATCACCCATGAAACATGGCAAGCAAGGAGGTTGATATCATAGATATGAGACACGTAGCAAATATTCAAAGAACATGTGACACTAGGATGGAAAATGTAAGAGATGAATCTGGAATTGATGGAATAAATCATGGCAATTTATCTCTTTAATAGATCTAGACATTGGACTACTCCCTGTTGGGCAACAAGAAATCATAAATTTTTTATGTGGATGGAAGATTCATCTATTATCCATACACCCTGAAATTCCCAACTTTTGATACATGTACTTCCTCCCTAAAATGAGGCATTTGTGAAGAGATGAAAGTTAGGACTAGAGGGCAAATGTAGAACTGATGGAATTGTTGATCTGATCCAACTACTACCTGAGAACTAGGATGTTGCTCCTGGTGAAAGGTACCAGATGATCCAGTGGACTGACATTCCTGATACACTGATTTTGCAGTGACCACGTGTGCTTGTTTCCAAAGGAATTAGAGATTAGAAGGAAGCCCACTTCACCAAAAGAGATAGAACCATCCATGTAAGTAAGAACCTGACTGCCCTTTCCATAGCCTGGAGCCAGATGGGAGTTGTTAAACATGTTGAGAAAAAAACCCAAATGTACAATATTACAAGTCAGCCAGAGGATGGATGTCTCAGCTTTGATAAGAAAGACAACCTTGGTGGCTTCTGAAAGGAGAATCTGTGTATGTTGATTTTGCAACTGACAAGATAGTGCCAGAAGTAACCAGTTATTCAGATAATGAAGTGTACATTGGCCCAACATATGTAGGTGACAAGAGACTTGTACAACTTTACAGAAGACATATGGTGCAGATGCTCGGCCAAAGGGAAGATTCCTGAACTGCAAAACCTGAACCTTGTGTACAAAACGCAGATGATGGCAGAATGACTTCATTATGAGAATGGAGATATGCATCAGCAACACTGAACTTGTTCATTCACAGACTACCTGATACAGAATGCCAACATAGGTTGAGGAAAGACTCCAGTGTCAACCTAAAAGGATCAAAGAATTTGTTGAGACAAAAAAGATCAACAATTGGCCAACAATCTCCCATTGCCTTGGCCAAAAAAGTAAATAGGAATCAAATCTTGGAAAAATGGGATCAACTATCTCTACCACCCCCTTGACTAATAACTTTCTGACAGTCTTGGAACAAAGATCCACACTCCATGAATCTATTGAGGGTGGAAATACCACAGGTTGGAAGAATAATGAAAGTAGAGAAGTTAATGGAATGACCAACTCCAATGCAAGAACCTGAAGTACCCATGGATCTGCAGTGAAGAAATTCCATTGTCATAACCACACTTTCACAAACTCTACCTCCAAAGGGTATTCACCAACACCATTGTTGACAATTTGCTCAAATAGAGGAGACTTGAAATTAAGGACAGAACTTATTTTGAATGTCTACAGAGTGAGAAACAGAAACTGTAGATCATGGAAAACTGAAAAGCAGTCGTGCCATGACCTCCATCAGAAGCTTAAAAAAATCTTAGAGGCCAACAGCAATAAGGAAAAATGCAAATGTATGACATCAATTTATAATTGCAACACCTCTTAGATTTATGTAAACATGAATTAATGAAGAGAAAAAGCCTCATGTAACTTGTTAAGGGCCAGAGCAGGCATATAAACTCCCTCCATTGAGGCATGTAAGCTCAGTGAATCCCAACAACATGCAAGTCAAGAAACCAAAGAATTTAACAATGCTTGACAAACTACAACACCATCAAAAGTGTGTTTTAAGACAAGTCTTTAGGTTTCCAAAGTTTACTTACTTATTTACACAAAGCAACTTAAATTTTTTTTAAAAGACAGGCTGAACACATTAGCCAAAAAGTATGAGAAACTAGCAAAAATAAGAAATGTCTCACCTCTGCCCTTTACACCATATCATGTGCACCACACAAAACAACATAACAATTTACAGGTAGGGCAGAGGACAGGTAGATTATTCAGCACCTGTCCTGTAAATGTAGGTTTTCTTGTGGTTACCCCCCCCCATCAAAATTTTTGGCATAGTATTTATAGATTCCCACTACCTCGAAACTCGGCTGTACAAGCCTATATTTAGAGCTCCCTCTTCTACACTCAATACTAGTTGCAGTTTCTGTTTTTGTTGAAACCAAAGAAAGAGCAAAAGCCGACAGTCTTAAGAAGATAAAAGTCAGCAAAAGACTTAAGTCATCCTCAAATGTATAAGGAGAGGGTGGAATGTTTCAGAACAAAACTGAAGATCAAACAAATCTGAAAAATTGATTTATTCACAGTGATCACAAGGTCCAGTATCGAACTCCACATATCCCAAAAAAAAAGATTTAGCATGCAGAATTAAAATATACATACACCTGGTGGTGGTAAGCTAAAGCATGCTATTCAGACAAAAGAAAGGAACAAGGTACATTATTTTGTCATTTTATGGAGCAGTAAATCTCCCAGCATGAACAGCAATATCAGGTGAAGGAGGAACCCTAAGTAGTCACCCTCAGCAATCAAGAAGAAAAAAAAGAAGAGTAGATTCAAACAAAAACTCTGGAGGAGGGTCCAAATTCTCTCTAGACTGACCTTAATCACTAACTAAAGCAGCCTCAGAACCCCCTTAAGAGATGTTCCCTAAACCTTTGAGATGTAAGATAACAGAGGTGGAATAGAGGAGGGCTGGTTGTGTCTGTGTTAAAAACAGTAACCTGTGAACTCATGCTTGAAAATAGCAAGCCACAATTTTTTTTAAACTAACAACTACTAAATAAAATTTATAGAGAAAGCCACTAGGCAAATTGAAAATGTAACCAGGGAAGTTTATTACTGTAGCATTTGAGTAAAAAAATCCATGTATAAATACTTTGTTGAGAAAAAGTGGTAAAATTATCTGAATGAGGTGCTTATTTAAAGTACCAGGACAGAGGGTGCATAGACACAGGTGAAGAATATATTGCCAAGGGTAACTGAGCAGGGTATAAAAGACTGAAGCAAGCAAGATAAACTTGGAACAATTCTCAGATAGGCAAAGTTGAAACCATGGAGGTTGAAGAATAGCTGTAAGTGTCAGCAGATCGTATATTTTGAATAAATATTACATTACAGAACACTTCCAACTTTCAAAAATTCTTCAATTACCATACAATTTGTATTTGTTTTTTTTCATTACTGAAATCACAGAATATTCATTTCATACAAACACATTCCTCTTTTATTTATTTTGATAAAGATAAAAAATAATATACTGGTGATTTCTTTTTCAGTGTAGCAAAATTTTAATCATCTGCATATAAATTTTCTCCAAAAATGATAACATTAACTTGTCATTGAATCCCCCTTCAGTTTTGTATGTTATAAAAACACCTTTTTATTGTAAGTGGTTCAGTAAATTTTCCAGTAATTTAGCTTTGAACTTGATTACTCACATCATGAACTTCTTCCACAGCTATGTATGCTTCTGTTGGTAACCCAAGGTCTCTCGGTTTTGCATCAATTATGACTAAAACCTGTAATAAAAATAGCAACAAACGTGGTATGTAAACACAAAGAACACTTATCACAAAATGTGGAACATGAACTTTTCTTCCTTTCTCAGACTTGTATTTTTAAATTACAAGACAGTAAATATGAATTAAATGAGTTAAGTGTAACAAATGGCCACGTTCATGTAAAGTTGATTGTTCTTTAAAATTATAACATTCTTTCACAGTTAACTTTATTGTTAAGCACAGTTGAAAAATGTCATAGGTAAGTTTTATTAGTAAAAATAAAACAGTTACTGAATGATGCACTACATATCTTGTTTGATTTAAATGAATACATAATAGGAGACAAAAGATGAATGTTCTATAAAAGCCAGCTAGCATTACTGAATCTGGAAGAAAAACTTCAGAGAAATCAGTGACCAGTGACCACTTTTTGAAAGAAAGGTATACTCAACTTCTTTAAGAATAAAAGGAATTTACCCAAATCATGTGGCTGCAAGACCTCATGACCACCCTAAAAAATTAGGAAAACAAATTTTTTTTTTGTGGCTACATATTATAAGATGAAAATACAAATGTTTAGTCTAAGTAGCTTAAGTCTCATAATGTTATATGTTTATACATTTATTATTTTTTTATTATACTGACCTTCTAGTCACACATTCATATTACCATATCCAATAATATAAAACTAACATTTGATCTTTACAAAATGGCCCTGTCTTGGCTGTGTTTTACTATTTCATAATATACAGTCACATTTCAACGATAACACATTATATATGTATATAAATTATTAATATTTAGAAATAAGTTATGAAACTTATTTTTCTTAAAATATAAAACAATAAATAAAGAAGTTAAGCAAATAATCATCTCTTCTTGCTATGACCTTTGAACTTATTTGCTGCTGGACACAAGTTGCTCAGCATTTAAAATTTTACACACAGTGGATATCAAACAAAATATTTTTAGGTATTATATAGATACACACACACACACACACACACACACGGTAATAACCAAAACATCATAAATAATTGTACTGATACCACAGAATTCTACTAGAATTTATTAAGCTTCGTAACTTAGCTATATTTAGCTTTAAGAATGTATGAAACTTCAAGTAGACTAAAGACTTACCTTCTTGAAATCTTGGTTCCAAAGAACATGGTAGCCTTTTCACAGATTAGATAAGTCTACTAGGGGCACATTATATGCTTTTGATTGGTTATTCACATCATATATTAAAGTAAGTGTATACAAGGAGCCTTTTCTGAAAATGGAAAGAGGCAAATGGGACCACTGTATCTGATTCAGTACATAATACATATTGCAGCAAAATAAAAAGATATGAGGTTCTTGTTTTATATTCTAGCTTGTAAATCTTGGTAATTTGAATTCCTAATTTGTGGAAAGCTATAGACTTAGTATTTTGAAACCATTAAACATCTAATTTTAACCAGTGCTGCATTTAACATATCACATGACTTACTAAAATCTATATTTAGATGTGTTCTTTTCATATTTATTTTTAAATTAAGAAATTAACTGATATACAATACTGAAGTTCGAATTATAATTTTACAATTTTATTCCAAACCTATTAACATAAATTCATAAAATAGTAGTTCAATAAAATTTTGAATGAAAGTCAACAAATGCAAATGAAGTGGCCTTTGACCCATGACCCATTGAGAAAGAATTAAGCTATCTCAAGTGTGTTTATAAATACAAATTCCTGAAAAAATGATGAAAACTAGTTGTGGAAGAGTATAATATCCAAGAAAAAAACCAAAATTTATGAAAAATTTTGTGATGTTTTTTGAAAATGAATTTTCTCAAATGTGTAAAAACATTAATGGTTAGTTAAAGAAGCAGTAGTGAGAGATGGTTCTAAGCAAACAGAGAGTGAAAAGTTATTTGTGTGTGAAGGATCTAGTTTTGCATGAACAAAAAGAAAAGTTAATTAGATGCTAGATATAAGAGCCTGAATAGCATATTCCACTAGAGTCTTTTGAAAATTTATCCAGGATCAAAATGTTGTTTACAAGCTCAGTGTTAGGGAAGATGGAGGCTACTTTAACTAACATTCAGTTCAAAAACCATGGAATAAAACAAACAAAACAGATAGTGGTTAAACTACCCATAACTTCAAGGGTCAAAGAGGCTAAATTAACAACACATTCAGAAGTCACAGGCCAAATTAACCATAAATTCAAGATCCACAGTTTAAGAAAACAAGGACAAAAATAACCACATTAAAAACCATTAAGGAAAATTTAGCTACATTGATAAATCAAACAAACAAAATTCTACATTCATCAAATTTAAAATCAACAAACTAAAGAAGAAAGAAGTTACATTAATAATCTGCTCAGAAGCTGCGAGTTAAAGAAGATAGAGACTAAATACAAAACTCATTTAGGGTTAAATGAACAGCCTATTCAAGAAACAAACTGATAGAAGAAAGAAAATGATGAGAACACAATTTAATGAAAAGAAGCTTCAGTATTCATGGTAGTTAAACCAGGAAAAGCATAGCTGTGAATGTCATACATCAAGTAAATGCTAAATGAAAGCTATAGGATTAAAAGACATCACAAAAAGGCATGAGTTGAAGATATAAACAGAAACCCACCAACCAAACAAATGTACGGGATGTCAAGAGCAGAAATCATGATTAGATACACTAATTAATTAACATCCAGGTTATTAAAATAAATATTAAGTTGATATGAGAAACAATAAGCAAAACTAAAAACTAATAACCAAATTTCAAAAACAAAAAAAATAGAGAGAACCCATACAAAGCACTGTGTGGTACAGAGACTCTTGTTTGAGATAAACATTATGACTTGGTAATATATAATCACTATGTAAAGGACAGGCTGGAACAATACAAACACTACAGTTAATAAAAAAAAGACAAGGACTGATTGACAAGAAAACAAGAACTGAAATTCTGTACAAAATTAAAAGATATTGATCTGAATAAAGTAGAAAAATTGCTTTGAAAGATTACAGAAAGAATAAAAGTATTAAAAAGAAATGAAGTTTCTTCACATGTGGGAACTAAAGCCCATAGAATGAGAAAAGTATAACTTTGAGACCAAAAATATCCTGTCAAACAAGCAATGCAGCAAGTCTTATGATACCACATAAAATTATTAATAACTAAAAGAAAGCAGGAAGATATCATTGTTGAATATGTGACATACATACATTCAAGCAGTAGATATGTTTGAACAATCATGCAACTCAGAACACTGCACACATGTCCCATATAAACTAATCATTTCTCAAAGTGTGAAAACTACTTAACTGTGAGCACAGATCAAAGTCATTACCAATAATGCAACATTATAAAGAAACTTTAAAAAACTAATCAGGATTCTTCAATTTTCATAATAGACAATCTAAATCCTTCACAGCTGAGAACTACTCTTTTTCACTTTCTCTCCTTTTATCATAAATCACAGATTTGAAAAATAACTCAGCACTGAGCTTGAAACATCATAAAACCAAGAAATAGCTTACCATTGCAGGCTAGTTAGCTAAATCTAAATTACCATTCTCTGTTTTTTTTGTCAGAGAAGAATATTCTTGTGGTTTTCAACACAGATGATGTAAAACAAACATTTTAGGAACCAAAATGAACATAAACACATGTGGATTTTCTTAAGTTTTGTGAGCTTCTAATAAGGATCCTTTATTTGTTCAAACATGATCTCCACGTATCTGTTAACACAATGACATATCACAAATTATTACTTTGAAATCTGCTGCCTGCTCAATATTATTACAGTTAAATCTGATTTTCTTCTCTTGAATCATCTTTGGTTATTAGTTTTAGTTACTTTTGAAGCTAACTGACATTATAAAGACTGGTGATACAATGTTGTAGTAATAAATATCTCATTTTTGGATTTGGGAACTGGGCTGGTGTATTGTTTCATATCTATTTGAATAACCAAAAAATCATAAATAAATATACTGATACCACAGAATTTCACTTTAATTTTATTAAGTATAGAAACTGAGCTGTATTTAGTTTTTAAAAAAGAAACTTTAAGCAGACTAAAAACACAAACTACCTTCTAATCTATAATCTCAAACAAATTGTTTCATATCCTCTGTGTGCAAAATTTTTAAAAGCTAAGCAACCAATGTCCATCAGCAACCAAGTTCAAAAGTTGCAACAACAAGAGAGATAATTGTTTGCTTTACTTCTTTATTGATTGTTCTAGATTTTAATGAAAATAAGTTTCATGACATATTTCTACTTATTAATAATCTATATGCATATATAATGTATAATAATCAAAATTTGACTGAATATTATAAAATACTAGTCCACTAAAACACAGCCAAGACAGGGAAGATTAAAGGTCAGTTTTGTAGCAGTGGATACAGTAATATGTTTGATCATGCACTGCATCAATGGAAGTTATGTAATATTAGGTGGCCACTAATGGAAGGGTCAATATAATAAAAATAATAACTATGTGACTCAAGCTACCTAACGTAAACATTTGTATTTTTGTGTTATAATACGTAGGCATTCAGGTATGAGAAAAAGTATAGTTTATATTCAATGCCTTTTTTTTGTTGTTATGGTTACAAAGTTGGTCAATTGGCAGACCCCACATACACAGGGTATAGGAAATAATAAAATATAAAGTTTTACTAAAACAAATGTTTGAAATATATTTAGGAGGTTTCAGAGCTTACATAAATAATATTTGAGATTTTTGGGACCAGGAAAAGTTTTTTTAATCACAACATGAAATCACTTTCCACTTAGACTAGTAATGAAACAGACTCGGTATTTTTACAGACAAATCTTAAAGAAAATTTAATTAAAAGATCTGATTTTTTTGTACAAAAAATAAAACAAACTGTAACCTTTACTAAAAGTTTACCAAATTTTGTGAACATACACATCAAGTCAAAAGTTAATACAAATAATTAATGTGGAGATGAACCTGTTTATAATATACCAAGCCTATTATGAAAGGGTTAATGAAACATTGACAAGCAAAAGGAAATATATATTTGAAAAACATAATATACAGCTATATATTTCCAAAAGATAATGCTATAGTTTCTTGGCAAATACAAACTTGTGCCATGAAATGAGCAGAAAAATCCTGAAAGTGTGTGTGTGTGTGTGTGTGTGTCAATTACCAAAATAGAGAAAAATATTAACATTCATTTTCACACAGAAATTAAATCCCAAATATGTATACCTACCCATAACACTTATTCTATGCATTTATCACTTTTCTCAAGTGTTTGTTACTTTTTTAAACTGAACCACACAAATACAATAAGGCATTGCAGAAGTTGTTTAAATAATTGTTATTGAATATTATTATTATTATTGACTGAGACAAAATAATTACTGAATTGTGTTTATGGAGATTACATCTATCATTGTTACAACAGGACGTCACTCAAAGATCTTGTGTTACTGTTCATCCTGGTAATAACTATGTATCTGCTTCATGTTGACATGCTTCACTAGTGTTTTCCTATAAAAAGGTTATATTACTTCTATTTCTATATCACATTTGTACACAAACTAGTGCTAATCATTTTGTACTTTTTTAGTAATCTTCTTAATTCTTTTTATTTTTCACTAACTGCTTTATATATATATTACTTTTTCTGTTCTGTTAACTTTGAAATTTATTTTGGTGCTAATTTTCTTTGAAGACATTGACATTTTAATCATTATTTTTTGTATCTAATAACTAAAACAGGGACATTTACCTAATACTATGCAAATACTTTTTTTAAAATAATAATTTAAGTAACATTTGTACTTTAGTTCCAATATAAAAACAAACATCTTTACAACAATCATTTTACGTCTTAAGAATAACCACTAACAGTTTTGACAGGATAATGAAATGTCACATTGTTCATGAGTATTCCACATTTAAAATGTAAAATGTTTGTTGTCAATAACCTACCGAATTTGGACAGTATCTCCTGATAAGTTCATTGATGGCAATGTCATTCTGGTGAAGCTTTGGACCAGTGTGGTACCATCCCACAATCCTCTCTCGAGCTAAAACAGCGATCACAAGTGAAAATTACTATTCTGTATATGATGAAAAAACTAAATAACTACTTAACATATTTTTTTTAGAATGATTTAGAATTACGGCAGGCTGTTAATTCTTTTTTTTGGAAATGACTTTTATTGAGGCTTACATTTTTTCTTCATTATCCTGCATACTAGTGTACATTTTCTGAACAAGTGTTGTTGGATTAAATCAATCTCAAGGCTTTGGTCAGGGTTTAACTTTTTATATCATAGACCGGTCAGACAAATTATTTAAGAAATTACTAGACTTGACCTTAAAATGAATTAATCAAAACACCTATTTTATTCTTTGGTGGTAAATATAAAAAGGGTTCTTGTTGTGGAAATATGGTTTTATATTGAATTACTATTCAGTTATGTGTCTTTTTCAATCACAGTTCAGTTTCCTTGTTAGATGTTTTAAATTTATAAAATTACAAAGCTGAAATAGGATATTCCTAAAAGTGTCTTCAAGTTGGGGTTTAAGAAAAGCACGTGACATAATCCTTTAACACGAATGCTTCTTGGCTGCTTCTTTGTATGAACTTTCAGAGCAGGCCATTTTGCCTGTTTCAAATATTGAATGTTACATCCCATCACATTTAAAACTGTACAGTAGTGTTCACAAGGGTTATTTACTTCATTTTTTCCATATACAGCAATGTCAGCATCAGTTTCTAGATATAATATTTACGTCCTTCATTAGATAGTCAAAAATTATGTAACCAATCCTCTTATTCACATACAAAAACAAAATAAATGAGGAAATTTTGTACTGTCTTAAACCGTTCCTTTCTTAAAAAGGAAGCTTAAAGTTTCAGACCTTACAATGCATTATCTGCTTTTACATTGTCTAGGAACATCTGCAGTTTCTTTCCTGGTCTTTGCTGAGGAGCAACAAGCTGCATGCAAGATGTTTTCAGAGCTTCTACTACATAAGATAAAACACAACTCTCCTTTTGAAATTGTAATGAAAGTTTGTTCAAGACCAATTATAAATCCATTAATAAGATTATGGTCATTCAAATATTTAAGAATCAGACTGTCTCTCCTTTGAACATCCATTGTCCTACTCATAACCCTCTACAATGTTCTCAAAGAGAGCAGTAAATACCAAATACTGCCATAAAAGAGCATAAAGACATTAACTCAGTTGTGGCATCCATCTGATACTTTACCATCTCCTCCTTACCTAATATTTAAAGTTATCTCAATGCTTTTGCACTGTAATGACAGTTTTTGTGTAAATTCAACAAAACACTTAAGATCACTAAACATCTTTGCATCTTTATCTTTCATTGTATCTAATGTAAGAAGTTCCAATCTTTGACTTACAGAACAAATGGCAGCAAGATGACACACTTCATTTTAAGTTTTAACATGCTGTGATTTTACCCAAGTTCAGATATGCTCTATCTGAACCAGTGGTAATTACTTCTTACAGTTACAACCTGTAATGTTCATACTGTCCATTGCAGACTGTCGCTGCTAAAACACCTTCAGCACGAGTATAATCCATGCTTCTTATCTTTACAAAGATATTTCTCGGCATGTTTTCCATCACAACCTGAACATACACAGTCTCACATTCACAAATGGATAAATCTGTTACACTATAGATAACACCAGTGCATTATTTGGTACATTGTGTGTTTCCTGTTGGATATCTTCATATATGAACTGTAGAAATCTACAAACCTGATCAGTTGGATAGCTACTTGGTAGCTCAACATCATTCTTAGCTTGTAAATCAAGGTTCGTGTCCAAAGTAAAACAGTTCATCCTTAGCAGCAAAATAATCAATGTTAAAACAAGTAAGCAGTTGTGATTTTTCATCTTCATTTAACTTTCTGGTAGCAATACCCAAAGGTTCAACTACTGGTGGTTAGAAAGCTGATTTCTTGGTGCTAGCACACGCATCTTCATGCATTCCTTTAGTACATAAATAAAAAATTGTGCTTGATTTTTTTTGAAGCATTCCAAGCCATGCTTTCTTTGACTGATATATGTAACGTAATTACATGACATTGTTTAAAAGAATCAGTTATAAAATTATTTGTTCCCATAAATGATTTACCCTCCTTCTCAAACTTTCTATGTGCAACAATGTCAAATTTTCTCTTATTTATATTAATTTTTCTACTCTGATTTTCTTTTCATATTTTTTTTTAGCTTCATCATTTACTTTTCATGCTTTCTTCTACACCTCTTTACTTTTCTTCACTCTCCAAAGTAAAATCAAATTCAAATAAAGATGTTTCTACTTTTGCTTTGTGTTGTGAAGTAAACAGTCGTAAAATGTTCGAGATTATTAAAGTAACCTTAATGTTCACTGAATTAATATAATGGAGTATTTTTTTCATAATCTTCAAAAGAACATATAAAAAAATTAACTTTTTATTTAACGTGTAGAGTGAGAGCAAAAGTCTCCAAACTGATGGTTGAAGTGAATGATGAATTTAGGCAATAAACCTCAATAATTTGTTTGTCTTTCACAACAGTCACATAATGTTATGTACCAATAAGGTATTCCCTTACATGGTAAATTCCATTTTTATTTTTTCACTCATTCAAATGAAAATGGAAAAAGAAATCCCATTTTTCAATATTTTTAGCATTCCACATTTATTGATAACCTCAACCATTTTAAGTTTAACAAAACTTCAAAGTACATTCTTGGTGTGATTACAAGTTTTAAAGTTAACCTGTCAACAATGCTACAGAATGAAATTATACATGTACTGTACATTATTGGAAAATTGGAATCAGAAATCAGAATTGAGTCAAATGTGCAATATGACAACTGGCTAAAGATGATATCCGATTGCAACAGGATTGTTAAAGCAATAGTAAAGTCACATATACATACATATCCATATGAATTTTTCAATTTGTATAGGTGCATGCAAATATAAGACAATGTATCACACTATAATAACAGATATATAAACATAAGCAATTTACAGATTTTTTACATTTACTCTTCTTTTACACTTCCCTATCTTTATACTTGTAGCTAGCTAGATTTCCTCTTAAAGTAACATTCTGCAAACTACAAGATCAAAAATGTGTCAGTTAACAATTATGACTTGATTATATTAATATACTTTTTCTCCATCTATTTCTGATGGAGTTTTGGTCACAACAACATTTCCTGTGATGATCCTAAACTCTGGTTGCTTGTCAATCTGAACCAAAAGCAGAACCATAAAACTTCTCATTTAGTATCAACATCGTTTTTGCCATTTCCTGCTACATGATCCTTGGCACTCCATAAAGTCAGCTTCAAGAATGACTACTTTATCTGCAGTATCTTTCAAATTTTCAATCACGCAGTACTGGCTACGATTTGATAATTACAATCAGCCATAACTGCTGATCCAATGCTCAAAACTAAGCTTGGTGCTATCTTTTAAAATATGGGTTAAAGACTTCTATTGTAGCAGACAGCATAGACATTTGTGTTTTAACTGGTTGTGACATTAATAAAATTGAACATGCAATGATAAAAAAATGTGATCTTTTCAGCAGTACTGTGACCAAAAGGACAAGAATCCTATACATAAACAAATGATGCATAATAATAATACAGTTGCAACAACAAATTAATAAGCACTACGATATGTGTGTCACGCCCATCCAATAAACATTAAATTGCATCCAGTCTGCACACAACTATAAACATATGGATGCAAAAGATTATAAAACTTCATATAAACCACATAAAATCAATTGGAAATCAACAGTTAAATAGCCACTGGTATTTGCCAGGCACTAATATATACTTAAGAACTACAATGTACAATGATACATTTAGTAATACTACCCTGGCTTTATTACAATACTCACAGCCATTTTTGCTGAAGACTGGGCAAAACAATAATAAACAACAAATGGACAATCACTATTTTGAATCACTTTAACATGCTTGCAATATATGCATTCATAGAATATTTATTGTCATAATTAACCCTCATGAATGGTGTAACAAAACTGTTACTCTTGTAAAATTCTTTATGTTTCTTTCATTTTTGCCAAGGCAGTACTTACTTATAATGTTCAGAAGACAACTTACTAACCATTAACTTTTTTAAACATTCCATACATGTTCTCCAAGTAATCATGATCCAAGAACCAAACTGTTTTGTCTTTGTCATCTTCATCAAATGGTACTAAATAAAGAATAATAATATTAGTGATGTATACTAAGTAATGTTTTTCAGTGATGTCGAGAAACCAACTTGTTGAGAATTTTATCTGCAAAAACGGCTCGTTTGGGTTCAGAATATTTAAAATATTTTCTGAACCCAAATGAGCCGTTTTTGCATATAAAATAAGTAATGTTTTTGTTTCTTTCAATAGAATGGGTCACCTTAATAAACATTATTCTTTAAAAAAAAGGAAAAATAGGTAGTCAAATTTTGTTTTGTTAATTTTTTAATAATTTGTGCATTATTATACTGATATGACAGTTGTTTTTTATGAATTTACAAAAAATATTTATTCTTTAAACATTACTTTATATCATAATAAAAATATAACTACTTCATAAAGCTTATTTTTATCTATTTTATGAATACCAGATTTTAAGAAAAAGAGTATTTTTCTTAGTAATCTTTTACAACTCACAAGCACTCACAATAGGAATGATGTATGGTATTCTTTATTACTTAAATATACTTTATGTGGAACTCACTCCAACAGCAAATTCAATTTAAAAATTAGAGTTGAATGAAAGTATTAAAAGGTAAAAATAATTTCCAACATGGAACTTGTTAAAAAAAACAATAATTTCACCTTTGCAACACTGTTGTAAGAATAAATGAAACTATGACTGAGTTTGACCGTTCAATCAGTCTTGCTTCTAAAACCTTTCTGTAGAAGGAAAATAAAACCACAAAATGATAATTCTGTATGCATATCTATTCAAATTAGCTTGTTATAATTTCATATGAAATATCTTTATATTCTTCGACATACATCTCCTAAACCCTGTATGGAGATGGTACTAGTGAACATCGGATATGGTGCAGTAACATCTTAACCAAAACAACTCTTCTGCTAGTTGGCAAGGTGTTCTCTAAAGTACATTTATGCAGATATCATGTTGAACTTGAAAAAAAATATAATCAAAAATAAAATTGTTCATGCTTAATAATAAACTCTACTAAAAACCTGGGAATCATTAAAAAATATTTCAAAAGATTTTTATTTAGTACTATTTTAACAAGCACAAACAACAGATCAAACTGCTACACATCCAGCAGTCAGAATGTTTCCATTCCCATAAAACTTTCACAACATCTACATCTAGGTGAAGTTCAACCTTTATTCCAAAAATTTGGTGAATTGGTTTTCATTAGTGTTATCATTCTATAAAGTTCTTCAATAAGTCCCACTGACAGTAGGCTTTTATTACACAAATAAAATTAATCTTTTTGGAAAAGTGGAAACATGGATTGCATATACCAGTCCAAGTTGTTTTTAAGAACTTACTAGTGAAATGCAGAATATACAAGAATAAATTTAAACCACAATGCATCTGTTATATCAGTGTCTACACGGTTTTCATACATGGAAACTATATTCCACAGACGTCACAGATTTAGCACATATAAATAATTAAACATAGTAAAAAAGTAATACAAATTTGCCATACAATTTGTTTACAATGTTTTTTATGATCATAATTATTACTTATTAGCATCAACAGCACTTTTGTATGCCTGAGCATTTAATATAAAGCTACAAATACTGATGCACGTTTAGTACAAAATGCTATGAGTGAACAAGAATTGACTCCTCTTCCAAGTTGGCAGCTTATAATAGTAGCTTTTGATCAGAAAGCCATGTACTCAGTGAAATTAAAAATCAACCTGGCCATCATACAACTAGATAAATATATTTTTCCTACATTTCTCTTCACAAAGATTACAACACATTATTTCATCAGACGAGTACCTTTGCTTCTTATTTTTTGGCCAGCTTAGAATATTAAACAGTGATGTCGAGAAAACCCACTTGTAGAGAAATATGTATGCAAAAATGGCTTGTTTGAATAGAGAAGTATTTTACGTAGAGGAGCGAGCAACTTTTTGACCTTCTTCAGTCGTTGTCAGGTTATTTGTGAACCTGAGACTACTGAAGGTCAAAACATTGTTTGCTCCTCCGCGTAAAATATATTCTTAACCCAAATGAGCCATTTTCATCACTTTCTTTTCCTTCCATCTTTCACTTTTATTCCTAGTTGGATCTAAATGACCTTTGTTCTGTATGTGCTCTTGGTTGATCAGTTGTCTTTAAGGCTTTTTTTGGTTGGTTTCCTTTTCAACAGTTTCATTTCATGACACCAGTCTTCTTTATGTGACATTTTTCCTTCTTCCCTTTATAATTGAATTTGATATTGGACTCTTGTTTTTCTTCCTTGTCTTGTTCTTCCCTTAATTCCTGGTGTCTTTACTCTAATCAGACCCCTTACTTTCTACCTGTATCTTGCCCCTATCATACTTTTCCAGATACTTCTTCCATTAAGAAATGAGACAACATCTTGTATGTATCTCCTATTATTTGTTTTGGGAATCTGTTTCTTCCTCATCAGATTACTTTCTTCCACTTGTTGGCATCTATCAATCTTCAGTGGGACTATTACTGGATAAGTTACCTTTCTTTATATACCTCTTATTTTTCAGGTCCATGGCCCTTTTTTTCTTTTAAGAATTCTACTCTGTGATGAGTGGCTCCTGTCCATATATACTTAAATTAGTCATATACTCATTGTAAAGCCATGATCACATTTATAACTTTGAGGCCACTAAATGCACACTGTTAAAATGAGGTGTTATCCAGTATTACTTCAAGGTTTTTCTTTCTGGTGTGTTTACTTCATTAATATACCTTGGTTGCTGTAACATATTTACCATTATATATTTATTTTAATATCAATGTTTGTTTTAGTTTAATATATGTTAATAAATGTATGTAACTTACAGTATTAAACATGTTATGAAAATCCCACCTATTCTCTAAATTTGTTGAATATTCTCAAATGTAAGAATAAATAGTGTGCTACGTGTACGTGTAAAATACTAGAGATTAACAGCTAAACTCTTGAGAACCTTGCCTTAAAGTTTATAAATCGTAATGCATGGAAAGACTCAATATTGTTGATTTGCTGAAGTTGGAATACTACAAACCTTGTAAGCTATAATTGTGATTAATGCTCATTAATAAGAAAAATATAGATATTTCACCAGGAACATTTATAGATTTCAAACATTACAAAGTTCAGTAAATTAACTTTGGATCTCGGTTTTTCTAATGAGGATATTAGATATTTTTGTGAGGAAAAATCTCGTGTGTGAAGAGCAACTTCTTTCCCATTAAGAGAAGTGTATCAACATAAAGCTAATTATCAGTGATGTCGAGAAACCCATTTGTAGAGAAATATATATCAGGTTCAACCTGACGATGACTGAAGAAGGTCGAAACGTTGTTAGCTCTTCTACGTAAAATATTTTCTTAACCCAAATGAGTTGATTTTGCATATGTATAAAGCTAATTAACTTCTCATAAACCATTGATAAAATATTCAGTTCCAAAGCTGATGAGAGGCAAAGCCTTATTTGTACATTTTGGAAAACTTTCGTGCGTAAATTAATATTTGTAATAACTGTTATAATTTGTTTTTTCATTTGTATATTAAAATATATTTGTGTAAAGAAATAAAATGGCATATCAATCTTGTTAGTAAATATCATAAATTCAATAAATATTAACAATTATCTTCTAAATTGAAATTTCCAGCTATTTTAAATTGTAACACATAACATGATGGGTGGACTTGGGATAAATTTTAATACATAACACTGCCGATTTCTGCCGTGCCTGTGCTTGAATAAATCAGAATGGGCTTACTTTTCATGATGGGATTTCTGTAGTTTTCTATTACACTGTCTTGATGCTAACATTTTTCTGGAACATTTTATTCCCTCCCCCCCTTGTTTTATTCTTCCAGCAGAACATGAATTCCCTTACCACTCTTCAGTTTCAAGTTGTTGGACAATGGAAGTATTCTGAGTGTAATAGTGATATTATAATACAAAAATAATTAATCTATTCAGTTGAGAGTAGTGTAGTGGTGTTCTGCTGGTGTAGGTGACAAAATGCTCTCCATTGTGATGTTTCATATCCAAATGGGTGTATCTAAGGGAATGTTGCAGTTCTTGCAGTGAACTGTCAAAATTGCAGTTTATTCTTTCAGTTTGGATCTTTCATTCTACCTCCACATTATGCTGGTCCCAGTGTTTGGATTTTGAATTCAAAGCAGGCCCAATCAGCAGAAGTTTTCACACATGTACTACTAATGTCTGCTCCCTTATTCAATTGGCCTCATGTTTCTTGCAAGCATGTAATGGATCACAGAAATGAACATGCAGATTACTATGGTTTTTCCACTTGCACTATTCTTCAAATATTTTCACATATCAAGGATGATATTGTCCTTGAGATGGTTTTTATCTGGTTAGTTTCAATGTGGATATCACACAGTACAGGGGCATATCTTAATTATCAAGGTATCTGGTTCCCAGATGAATAATTTAATATCACTTTTTACGTATCTCCCTCCAGTCTGCCAGTATAATCTTCTTTTCTACCTCCACATGGGTGGTAGCCCCCAATGACTGGGTTTTGGATGCAATTGACTTGTAAGGTTCATTGCACCCAAACCATTTTACACTTTTTGGGATAGCATTTTATTCCACTCTTATTACTTTCTTTCAAGGTATTTAAATTGTGATATATGGTTTAGCTCTGTATCCAAACATTGTTCTCTCCTTTTTGGATGTGCTTCTCTCTTTTCTCCCCATTTGTGCAACATCTCTTTCCACATTGGGTATAGAGAAAACCTGGTGTGGGTGTGACCTCCTATGTAGGATCTTCACTTTTCCTGTGCTCTTAGTAGAATGCTTTCAAAGCATGTTTCTTTTCCTCATACCAGTCCTTATGCCTGTTCAGTGTGGGATTCTAGCCATATATGGGACTAAAGGTAAGTTTGCTTATCAGAATTTTCCTGTACTAAATATGTATTTCCAAAACTCATGGTGATAGTTCAGTAGAATTGTTCACATGTCAGAAGGGCATGTTGCACTCTTATTGGTGGAGTTTTATCGCATTATGAGAATTGCCATAGCTGTGAGAAGGAATATATTTAAGTACCTGTAAAAAACAGATTTTCAATGTAGACAAATTATAACTTTAAAGTAATGAAACACAAATTTTCAATGGCTAAAAAGTTTAATTTCATTCTCTGTATTCATAATAAAGAAATATTTCTTCGTTATTTAACTCTCTCACCCTCAGCATCCTTTACTGTGCATGATACAGAATTGTGGTGTCTTACATTTACAATTTTAGTAAACTACTCTTTGTTATGTAATACCAATTATTGCAGCATAAAATTTAACTAATAATCCATATTTTAGTATTATATATTAGTTTGTTTCATATGAAATGGTCAATTATGTAGATAAAAATTAAAATGCTGTATTTTTAACAAATACCAGTTTTATTAATCAAAATATTCTTCATTTTACTGTAGTGGTTTTCTTCCAATGGAATACTAATAATAAAAATATTCCATCTCTGTTATGGGGTAGTGGGGGCATATCTGTTGGACATCTTGTCCCTGAGATGTGTTTGGCAATAGGTCAACTGCAAATTCTCTCTTTGTTAACCTGAAGATGACCTAGGAAGGTAGCAACCTTGTTCTCTGCTTTATTAGTAAAATTATTAACACTCATACCAGTTGTCCTGAGATCCATTTCAACTTCAAGTGGGTTTCTCATCATTCAGAAATAATTTAGTTTGTTACAACCATTAATATCAAACATTAGGCTTAAGTGTCCTCAACAGTTGACAACAACAACAACAAAAGATTGAGTATTTTATTTTGTTTTTTATGTTTATCCCTTATTTATTTATTATAAAAATAGGTATCTTTTCAGATTAGTTAATATTAAGTAAAATAAATAATGTAATGAAAACATTTCACAAGGTATGCATGCAAGCAGCTTGTTGCCAAACATTTATGTAGTGAGGCTTCTAGGTTAACATGCTGATGATGCATGATAATCTGTCCACTAAGAGACTTGTTGCACAATGTTTTTGTGGTGGACCACATAAAGACTGTTGGAAGTGTTTTTAATGTAAAGATTGGCAAGTCTCTCAGGCTCTTTTATAGGTCAACAAAGCAGAAATTTGATGCCTACTTGGCTAAAAATTAAAAGGAAATCCAGAAGTGATGAAGTGAAAAAAGGAAATGGGCAGTTTTCTGAAGAAAAGGAAATTGGAAGATGAAATGAAAAACTAGAAAAAAAATTGAAACAACCGGAAGATCGAATTGCTAAATGACGTGATAAAATTGTCATTTTATTTTATTACAGTTCAAAGCTGTGTGTAAGTTTAAAAATTGCTGTTTTTTATCTTGTCAGTAGTTCTTTGTAAAGGTAATCCCTGCTGAAGTGCTTGAAATTGAGACTATAGACTATGAAAAAGTGCTTTATTGATGTCAAACGTGAACCCTGATTACTAAATTTGCTTACTTGAACTGTCCAAATCTCAAATGATTGGGCAGTGGAATGTACTTGGTTATGATATTTCACTTACTCCTTAGCTCTTGTTTCATACATTTTAATAGGACTTCATTGTTGGTGTCATAGATCTGTATTTTAGAATTATTAAGAACATAAAGCAAGGTGGGAAGTCATTCATTTCAACATTTTTGTTTTTTTTACTGAATATTGTAAATGGTAGGGCAAGGTGAAACAAATATAAATTCTGATATGTTTGTCGCTTCTCACAGTTACAGCTGTTGTTGATTTGACTGCCCTTTATTGTGTAGATTTTTGCTCCCTACAAGCCTTGAAACTTGCACCTAATTTTAACATACATCACATAGTTCAGCTGATTTAAGCATGTAAATTAGTATTTGATAACCCTTCACCAATAAAATTGCCTCATACCCTGTCACAGTTGACTACTTCTATGCAACTGAATCCAATCTTCACTTCTCAATTTGGCATGACAGTGTTAAGACCCAATACTTGATTTCAGACATCTTTTTTCTTGTTTTGAAAATGTTCATTTGCTGACTTTCACACTTCAAAGTGTTCTTTATAATTCATTATCAAGAGTGATTTCTTTATTTATGAATTCTGTCTTGTTCAATTACCAATATTCAACCAGTCCTTAAATTCACAATTTAATATTGTGACAAAAACAGCTTCTAATGGTACCAGTTTTGAGCCAAAAGTTGCATGTGCTGAATTATCATGAAGAAATTGCCTGCTGTGGTTTCTCTGGAAATGGCTTCTTTCATATATTCCATTGTCAAACCTGTTTAAATTTACTTCTGCTGGGTCTGGGTTTGTCATTTTAACTATCCTCGCTAAATGGGGAGTTCGCATCTTGTTTCATTGCTTTATCATCATCATGCATTCAAACACCACTTGACTCGCTTTCGTTATCTTCTGAACTATCTGTGTCAAGTGCATCAAGGATATTTACATAGTAAGTAGTGTTACTACTCACAATTCTGGTGAAGTAGGCACAGTTGGTACACAGTTGTACATTTCGCTCAGACATCTTGTTTTATTTGTAAAGAGCTAAGGGAAAACAAGATATCAACTGCAGATGGGATGCCATTATATAATTTTATTCCAACTCATTTTACTCCCATACATCATGTGTGGCAATTTCAAATGACAGTTGAAATCATTTGTTCCAAATGCAGTGAAAATGTTTATTTTAATATCAAGCATTAGTAGAATGTAAAATGCATGATATGATGTGTTTACCAACAGCTGTCCTGCACACATTAATTTACATACATCACTTACAAAATCTTTAGCATTTATACATTGTAGCTCAATATATGTGAATGTTAGAAGTTTATAAAATATACATAACCCTTATGGAGCAAACTAATCAACAATGAATAAATACTTTTTAAATTCTACATCACATGCATGTCGAACAACTATGCAGATAATGCTTTCAAAAAAGTTGATTATACAAACTCTTCTGTTTTTTCCATTGTTATTTTAACTCTCCCATTAAAAAGTGTTCAGAAAAAACTGATGCATAGTAATGATATTCCCACATCTTAATAAGGACATGGAATTTTTGGTGTTCAAAGGACATAACAGTACATGTGCAATGGGAAAAGTCCGTGTGTGGAAACAGCTTAAAATGTCTGAAATTTTCTTTCAAAAAATGAAGAGTTAGAGGGGATCTAATTGAGGTGTTTCAGATTCTTAAGAAAATGAATAGTGTTTACACAGTAGATAGTCTCATAATATGAACATATATATTTATTCTTTTATTATATTGATCTTCCATACATAACTACCTAACATTACACAGCTTGCATTGATGAGGTGCAAGTGCTCTCAGGTCTCATATACATTTAATATAAGACTGACCTTTAATCTTCCCTGACCTGGCTGAGTTTTAGTGGACTAGTATTTTGTAATATACAGTCACATTTCATTTATTATACATTTTGTATAGAGATTATTACTATTTAGAAATAAATTATTAAACTTTTATTTCTCTTAAAATATAGAACAATAAATCAAGAAGTAAAGCAAATAATTATCTCTTCTTACTGTGAATTTTGTACTTGGTTGTTGCTGGACATCGGTTAAGTCTTAAAATTTTGCACATGGAGGTTATCAAGCAAAATTTTATTTTATATATACAGTTGAATAACCAAAACATCATAAATAATTATACTGGTACCACAGAATTCCACTATAATTTGTTAACGTCAGTAAGTAAGCTGTATTTAGGACTAAAAAAGTATGAAACTATGAACAGACTAAAGACACAATCTATCTCTTTAAAAACTTGAATCAAAAATAGTAATAGTAGTAATAGTACATAAGGGATCATTTCACAAAATGGAAAAGAGTTGAACAGAGCCACAGTGTTTGATTCAGTACATAAGACATGTCTCAGCAAAATAACACATGAGATTCTTGTTTCATGTACTAAGTTGTTAATATTATTTATTTGATTTCTAATTTGTAAGAAACTATAGACATTTGTGATGTCAAAATACTCAGTTAATTTTAAAAAGCAGTGCAATCAACATACCATGTGACGAGCTAAAATCTATATTTAATATTTACTTTTAAATTGAGGAATTAACTCATATAAAATTATAGTTTGAACTTTAAGCTACAATTTGATTCCACATTTGTTGACATAAATTTATAAAATAATAGTTCAATAGGATTTTGAATGCAAGTCACCAAATGAGATGAATTAGACAAAATAAAACAATACTTGATCAACATCAATAAGTTTCCTCCACAAACCGTAGAAAACATTATACGCACACACCTAGACAGAAAGCAAAATCAACCAACTAAAGTAAACATATCTCATGAATCAAAAAATCACGAAACCATATACTGCTGTATACCATATATTCCTGACATCAGCAAACAAATAACCAACATTTGGCAAAAACTAGTAACAAAATATGACATTCCAGTTAATACTAAATTTATTCAAAAACCAGGCACAAAACTGAGGTCTATACTATGTAAGAACTACACTGACAAACACCACACCAACATTATTTATAAAATGAGATGACCTGGCCTTTGAACCCTGACCTGTTAAGAAAGGGTTAAGTGAAAACATGTGGCTTCTGTAGTCACAGAAGAAATATCCCCCTGATGTTTCATATATGTTCTATGGGAGGAATATTGAGTTTTCTTTGCTAAGCCAATGTATTAGAGAAAACAAGAATACAATTTCCTAAACAATATTCTTCTGTGATAACAGTTCAAGAAAAGAACTATTGTTTGTTTCAGAAATAATATATTGGTTATACCAGTTAGTACATCCAGTATAATTACTTTTTTGTTGTTATTGTTTATTATCATAGATTTTGTGTTTAAGCCTGACTTTAATATCCTAATATATATGTAAAAATGGCTCGTTTGGATTGAGAAAATATTTTACGTAGAGGAGTGAATAATATTGCAACCTTCTTCAGTCGTCGTCAGGTTCACTTCTTACAAGCTGTACATAGAGGAAACTGTCTAGCCACACAGCTGGGTTACATTCCTTGAAGGCAAAGCAATCTTCCTTCACTAGTCTGCATTAAGTTCCAATAGTGCCAAAAATCTTGTCATCAATTTGGTTTTTGCATTTTACAATCCTCTTGTAATGCTTCTGAGCTGTGTCTACATACTTGAGAATTACTCTTGGATCGAAACAGTCCATGTTTCTCACAATTCCATATTTCAATAAATGTTCATTTTGCAATAGCTTCACAGCTTCCACTAACATTTTCCTACAATCCACGTGGAATTCCAAAATATCTGTCACTAATGTTCTTGAGAAATAAGCTAACCATATTTTCACTGATTATTCCCATGTCAACATTTTTGCAGGATTTCAAAACTATTGTCATCCCTGTCAATATTCCTTATATGAAAGGCACTCAGACTCTTGCCTTTTATTAGACAAACTTTGTCATTAGGATCATCATTATATTTGTCAAATGAATTGCATAGAAAGGGTTTACTATGTTATCAGTTTGGTACTTGAAATTCCTTTACTTATTATGCAAATATTACTAATAATTGTAAAAAATAACTTCAATGATTTGATTATTTTTCAATATTACTTTAATTGTGATTTATATTGATAATTATTTTATGTGGTACTGATAGCTATGATCTATGATCGTATAACTTATTCACTCTTTAGGTGTGCTCACTGCCATATACTAACCACATAATGCGAGTTGAACTTGCCACTAAAAACCCAGATCAACCATGTAAAATCAACAGTTTAATCTGCAAAGATGATCTTAGAGATTCTCTTCTAACATCACGTATTTTGTTAATTGAACAGCAGTATTCATTGTATTTCAAAGTTAATTTTTATAAGAAAATTATCTCAAAATGGCATCAAATCATTCCAGTATTTTCACACTTGAAGAAACAACTGTACCTGCAGTAGCCGTCAACGTTTCTGGCACTGAATCTAAGTTATTCAATGATAATTTTGAGCATATGACTGAACAAAATATGTGCCTAAAAGGTTAATCAAGTTAACTGCTCAGTTCTGGTTCTAACTAATGCTTGAAGGTCATCTCCTGTATTACTCATTCTTTTCAAGTTCTGGTATTAAAATAGGAAACATTTAGTTTGGAGTTGAAACAATTTCTGTATTTTGTTCACATACTATATTTATCTTATGTTTTATTCATTTAGCTTATCCTAGTCCTCAGCACTGTCTAATCCTAATTTAACTCTCTCAACATGACTATGTGAACTCTTTGTTCTTGTTTAAAATCTTTACAAATTGAATGTCTAACTCTCAATATAGTGTATATCTTTACAAAATTTGGCAGTCCTTCAGTTAATTTCTTTCAAATATAAAAATTCATTTTTATACACTAAAATACAGATTTGTCCATGTTTACATTAAGTATTTGTTTTGAATAGTCTATTAGCAAAGTAAATTTCATGTAACAATTAAAAAGTATTCCCTCATCTTAATAACCTCAAATATACTTTTTGTAATCTCTACAACCTCCCATGTGCATTTAAAACATTTTTTTGTCAATAAAACTTTTATCCATTTGACTGACCATGTAACTGCCAGAAAAAACAAATCAAAATTAATCCAAATTAGCCTTTATTTCTAGAATGACTTCAAATTGTAACATAAAACTACATTAACATATCCCAAGCATTTTTAACCTTGTAACACCATACATCTATTTATAATTAAATTTTATCATTCGTTGAACTGTATATAATTAACATCTGTGCCATTACAAGTTGTAAATCACTCAGGAACACATGCATCTAATGTTGTTATTGAAGTACATTACCCATGAGCTACAACAAGCTGCTTGCATGCTTGCCTTGTGAAATGTCTTCATTACATTATTTATTTTACCTAATATTAACTAATCTGAAAAGATACCTATTTTCATAATAAATAAATAAGGGATAAACATAAAAAACAAAATCAAATACCCAATCTTTTGTTGTTGTTGTTGTCAACTGTTGAGGACACTTAAGCCTAATGTTTGATATTAATGGTTATAACAAACTAAATTATTTCTTAATGATGAGAAACCCACTTGAAGTTAAAATGGATCTCAGGACAACTGGTATGAGTGTTAATAATTTTACTAATAAAGCAGAGAACAAGGTTTCTACCTTCCTAGGTCATCTTCAGGTTAACAAAGAGAGAATTTGCAGTTGACCATTGCTGAACACATCTGAGGGACAAGAGTATAAACAGGTATGCCCCCCCCCACTATCCCATAACAGAGATGGAATATTTTTATTGGAAGTATTCCATTGGAAGAAAACCACTACAGTAAAATGAAGAATAGTTTGATTAATAAAACTGGTATTTGTTAAAAAAGAAAAAAACAACATTTTAATTTTTATCCACATAATTGACCATTTCATATGAAACAAACTAATATATAATACTAAAATATGGATTATTAGTTAAATTTTATGCTATAAAAATTGGTATAACATAACAAAGAGTAGTTTACTAACATTGTAAATGTAAGACAAATTCTGTATCATGCACAGTAAAGGATGCTGAGGGTGAGTGAGTTAAATAATGAAGAAATATTTCTTTATTATGAATACAGAGAATGAAATTAAAAACTTTTTAGCCATTGAAAATTTGTGTTTCATTACTTTAAAGTTATAATTTGTCTACATTGAAAATGTATTTTTTATAGGTACTTAAATATATTCCTTCTCACAGCTATGGCTGTTCTCATGATGCGATAACCTCCACCAAGAGTGCAACATGCCCTTCTGACATGTGAATAATTCTACTGAACTATCACTGCAAGATTCTACATAGGAGGTCACACCCACACCAGGTATTCTCTTTACCCAATGTGGAAAGAGATGTGAAAATGGAGAGAAAAAAGAGAAGCACATTCAAAAAGGAGAGAACAATGTTTGGATATGGAGCCAAACCACATATCACAATTTAAATACCTTGGAAGAAAGTAATAAGAGTGGAATAAAATGTTATCCCAAAAAGTGTAAAATGGTTTGGGTGCAATGAGCCTTACAAGTAAACTGCATCCAAAACCCAGTCATTGGGGGCTATCACCCTGTGGAGGTACAAAAGAAGATTATACTGGCAGACTGGAGGGAGATACGTAAAAAGTGACATTAAATTATTCATCTGGGAACCAGATACCTTGATAATTAAGGTAATATGTCCCTGTACTGTGTGATATCCACCTCAAAACTAACCAGATAAAGACCATTTCCAGTACAGTATCATCCTTGGTATGTGAAAATATTTGAAGAATAGTGCAAGTGGAAAAACCATAGTAATCTGCATGTTCATCTCTGTGATCCATTACATGCTTGCAAGAAACATGAGGCCAATTGAATAAGGGAGCAGACATTAGTAATACATGTGTGAAAACTTCTGCTGATTGGGCCTGCTTTGAATTCAAAATCCAAACACTGGGACCAGCATAACGTGGGGGTAGAATGAAAGATCCAAACTGAAAGCATGAATTGCAATTTTGACAGTTCACTGCAAGAACTGCAACATTCCCTTAGATACACCCATTTGGGTATGGAACATCAGAATGGAGAGCATTTTGTCACCTACACCAGCAGAACACCACTACACTACTCTCAACTGAATAGATTAATTATTTTTTGTATTATAATATCACTATTACATTTAGAATACTTCTATTGTCCAACAACTTGAAACTGAAGAGTGGTAAGGGAATTCATGTTCTGCTGGAAGAAAAAAACAAGGGGGGAATAAAATGTTCTAGAGAAATGTTAGCATCAAGACAGTGTAATAGAAGACTACAGAAATCCCATCATGAAAAGTAGGCCCATTCTGATTTATTCAAACACAGGCACGGCAGAAATCGGTAGTGTTATGTATTAAAATTTATCCCAAGTCCACCCATCATGTTATGTATTACAATTTAAATTAGCTGGAAATTTCAATTTAGAAGATAATTAATTGTTAATATTTATTGAATTTGTGATATTTACTAACAAGATTGATATGCAATTTTCTTTCTTAACACAAATATATTTTAATATACAAATGACAAAACAAATTATAACAGTTATTACAAATAATTATTTACGCACGAAAGTTTTACAAAATGTACAAATAAGGCTTTGCCTCTCATCAGCTTTGGAACTGAATATTTTATCAATGGTTTATGAGAAGTTAATTAGCTTTATATATATATATATATATATATATGCAAAATCAACTCATTTGGGTTAAGAAAATATTTTACGTAGAAGAGCTAACAACGTTTCGACCTTCTTCAGTCATCGTCAGGTTGAACCTGATATATATTTCTCTACAAGTGGGTTTCTCGACATCACTGATAATTAGCTTTATGTTGATACACTTCTCTTAATGGGAAAGAAGCTGCTCTTCACACACGAGATTTTTCCTCACAAAAATATCTAATATCCTCATTAGAAAAACTGAGGTCCAAAGTTAATTTACTGAACTTTGTAATGTTTGAAATCTATAAATGTTCCTGGTGAAATATCTATATTTTTCTTATTAATGAGCATTTATCACAATTATAGCTTACAAGGTTTGTAGTATTCCAACTGCAGCAAATCAACAATATTGAGTCTTTCCATGCATTACGATTTTTAAATTTTAAGGCAAGGCTCTTAAGAGTTTAGCTGGCAATCTCTAGTATTTTACACATACATGTAGCACACTATTTATTCCTACAGTTGAGAATATTCAAGAAATTTAGAGAATAGGTGGGATTTTCATAAGATGTTTAATACTGTTACATACATTTGTAAACATATATTAAACTAAAACAAACATTGATATTAAAATAAATACATAATAGTAAATATGTTACAGCAGCCATCCCTTTCTGCTTTACCCATGAACACCATGAGTAAGTAAGATCTAGGATGGGTATATTAATGAAGCAAACACACCAGAAAAAAAACACCTAAAATTAATACTGCATAACACCCCATTTTAACTGTGTGCATTTAGTAGCCACAAAGTTATAAATGTGATCATGGCTTTACAATGAGAATATGACTAATTTAAGTATATGTGGACAGGAGCCACTCATTACAGAGAATAATTCTTAAAAGAAAAAAAGGGCCATGGACCTGAAAAATAAGAGGTATATAAAGAAAGGTAACTTATCCAGTAATAGTCCCACTGAAGATTGATAGATGGCAACAAGTGAAAGAAAGTAATCTGATGAGGAAGAAACAGATTCCCAAAACAAATAATAGGAGATACATACAGGATGTTTTCTCATTTCTTAATGGAAGAAGTATCTGGAAAAGTATGATAGAGGCAAGATACAGGTAGAAAATAAGGGGTCTGATTAGAGTAAAGACACCAGGAATTAAGGGAAGAACAAGACAAGGAAGAAAAACAAGAGTCCAATATCAAATTCAATTATAAAGGGAAGAAGGAAAAATGTCACATAAAGAAGAGTGGTGTCATGAAATGAAACTGTTGAAAAGGGAACCAACCAAAAAAAGCCTTAAAGACAACTGATCAACCAAGAGTACATACAGAACACAGGTCATTTAGATCCAACTAGGAATAAAAGTTAAAGATGGAAGGAAAAGAAAGTGATAAAAATGGCTCATTTTGGTTAAGAATGTATTTTACGTGGAGGAGCGAAGAAGGTCGAAACATTGTTTACTCCTTCATATAAAATATATTTCTCAATCCAAATGGGCCATTTTTACCTGTATATTTTTCTATACAAGTGGGTTTTCTCAACATTACTGATAAAAAGGAAGATCATACCATGAGTTATCAAAGTATAGATTAGTATAAACTGATCCAGAACTAAACACAATGGATCAAGCTCAATCAACCAAGAAAACCAGATCTTAACTGCACAGGAATAAACAAAACAGTGTCATGGAAGAATAAAATAATCTGTGGAAGATAAAGGATAGGATTATAAAATTAAAGCACAAATGCATCTCAATTCTGTCTAAATGCAGAGACAGCCAGAGTGAGTAGATCAGAGACCAAAAATGTCGTAACTTAGATTTGAGGAAAGAAGCAAACACATCTAACTGAAAAGTACTACACTGGAATCACAGCCAGAGTGTGACAATACTGGAAAGATGATCCACAACAAAGTTGAAAGCACCAAGAACATGACATACTAGGAGATGTACATCAAGGCATAGGCCAAAAAAAGGGAGACCAAAACCAGATCATGAAGGGCACTGGAATGAGTGCCCTCTTGGTGAGTGATATAATTCATCACTATCAAATTGTTGGAATGAATCATGGTTAGTTTAATCCTGACCAGAGGGAGAAACTGAACCAGAGGAAGTTCCAGGACTGTTGGCTGTATACTATTTTGTCTTTAAGCCTCATACTTATCAACCTATACTCCCAAACTTTCAAGGTAAGCATTGGAGGAGAGAAACAAATCAATACAAGGGAGATGAAGTGGTCCTAAAAATATGAGGGCTTTGTTCAACCAACATTATCACCAAACAGGGAAAGAGAAAAGTCACAACAGGAATATACAGAACTCTATCAACATTCCATGGTTCATGCAGGATTCCCTGAAGAAATCTCATGTTCCAGACTGAAGGAGTTAGGTGATTCCACAGAAACCACCTTCTCCAGCATGATAGAACCTCAACAGCAGTAAGAGAGTTAACAGTAATAGTATGGAAAAATGAAAGC
Source organism: Carcinoscorpius rotundicauda (assembly GCA_011833715.1). Lineage (NCBI taxonomy): Eukaryota > Metazoa > Arthropoda > Merostomata > Xiphosura > Limulidae > Carcinoscorpius > Carcinoscorpius rotundicauda. The sequence continues at coordinate 93,287,265 of CM022395.1, forward strand.
TCCATCAAAATATTTGAAGAGAAGTATAGATCTAGTAAAGTTGGGTGTTTAAAAAGATACCAAATGACAAGAATATCAGGTATTTTACAGAAAAAGATGTCGATAACCAGAAAATCCAATCAGTTGAGCCATGTGGGTAAAAAGCAAACGAGTATGTTGTGAGAACTCCATTACAGAATGAGATAACAGAAGCCTAACAGTCAAGCTAGTACAAGTACAATTGCCCAACATGTTGAAGTCAAATAAAACTGACATCTGATAAAAAAAAAAGTAATGGAACTGAAACAAGTTCAAAGGGTAAGGTGTGAAACTGGTACCCAACTCTATGTTGAGCAAACCTAAGATGGTATCATCAGGGATGAAAATAAAGAATGTAGGTATAAGAACACAAAACATCTTCCTTGAAAATCCTCGGTCCTGGAAAAATGGCCCACCAGTGTGATAAATGACAATACAGCAAAATAGGAAAGAACAAAAAAGTGATTGAGATAGGACAGATCAATCACAGAACTCCAACCTGCTTCAAAAATGTGACTAATGGAGGAACCCTTTGAGGTATGTTAGGTAAATGACAGGAAAGTGCTAGACATGGGATGCCATGAGTGAAGAATGCATTGGCTCAGAATGAAACAAATGAGCAATTAAAAAAGAAAAAATTAATGGAGCACCACTGATTTTAAGTTCATACAGCCTTTATGACAGTTATATTGGGATATTGGCACATTTCAATCTATGATTGGAAGTTTTACAACAGATCTTGTTTCTGAAGGAATGACATGGTTTCAATTTGAGGTACACTTTCAACACCAGTGACTAAGATGAAACCCATATCTGCACTGGTCTCCTAGCAGACTTTACTGTGGGTGTTGTAAGTTGACTGCTATACCATCCTCCTTTCTGTAACTGAACATTCTGAATTCATCTTTAAATAGCACTTTCTTCTAGTTTTTCTCAGTTCAATGCTTGGAGTTTTATGCCCATTTAACTATTTGGTTATCACTTCTAAAGCTGTTTCTCCAGCAGCTACAGATCTACCACATGTGAATGTAAATCTTACTGTTCTAGGTGCAACATTTAAACTTGTCCATTCAGTTACAATGTAGTCAACATCTCTAATGATTACTGTTAAAAACTTTCAAATTACTTAGTTAATTTTAAATGTTCCGCTTTGATGAATATAATCAACAGTACTAATTCAATCTTCTGAGTTTCTAACCATCTCCTACTGCAACATGTCACTTCAATCTGTTACATGGAGTACCTTTGTATTTCTTTGTAGCTGTGAGTGCATTCTCCACACTAATGGTTGGTTTGGTAATGTCACAATAATATGTAAAATAAAAGTTGTAACAAGTTGTTAATATTGTGCCACATTACATTTTATATAAAGTTATAATGTAACTTCACAATATACATCTAGTGCTATAAATGGGAATAACATGGAATACTATATTGCATACAAAAAGCATAAAAAGAGTGCATCACCTGGTAGTATAGCTCATAGGCTATTACGAAATTCATCCCCACTATTTTTTGTGTGTTTAAATATTAGTTTTATATATTTCATGTTAATATTCAAATAAAAATGTTACAGTTTTGTAAAATACTATTTTTCATACAAAAATACCAAAGGAAAATTCAATAGAATCAAGTTGCCTATATTTGATGTAATTTGATACATTTGTTGCATTTGGATAAGTTCAAACATCAGGAATGACATGTTTAGTTTAATTACACCAAGCCTGAATAAGAAGATATCAACTGTCTTACATTCTTAAATCATGAATTTTAAATCTCCAAAATACTTCATCATTCAAAGGTATGTAATGACAAGAACACTTCCTAACACCCATATAATTTGCAGAAAGTTTAAAAATTGCTTGTTAAAAACTCTTTAAAAAGGAACACAAAAGTATTTTCAACAGATTATCAGATGGAATAAATCTAATTTTTAGTGATGGTGTTTATGTAGAATGCTCAATATATACCTTGATTTATTATTTCGGCCTGGCATGGCCGAGCGCTTTAAGGCATGCGCTCGTAATTTGAGGATCGAAGGTTTGCATCTGAGTCGCGCTAAACATGCTCGCCCTCCCAGCCGTGGGGGGGTATAATGTGACGGTCAATCCCACTATTCATTGGTAAAAGAGTAGACCAAGAGTTGGCGGTGGGTGGTGATGACTAGCTGCCTTCCCTCTAGTCTTACACTGCTAAATTAGGGATGGCTAGCACAGATAGCCCTCGAGTAGCTTTGTGCGAAATTCCAAAACAAACAAACAAAATTTATTCTTTATTTTTGATAACTTTAGTGATATAAGAGTAAAATAGTTTAATTCAGAAGTTTATGATAATGAGTTGTGATCAAAAGCAAAATAAAATTTCCTCAGCAGTTTCAACTAAGCTTTAAGTTACATTCCTCTATTCGGCTTAATGCTTAGACTACAAATAAGCCTACTCTCATATGAATTTAATTTTCACAATAAATAGTTGCATACACATCTATCAATATTAATGATATAGTATTGATTAATTATGCAGTTTTTTTTAACATATTTGAGAGATAGAATCCGTGACAGCTTGTAGCCACTCCAATGGGGAATAGGAAGGAAGAGCAGTTTCTTGGACAGCGAGTAAAGTAATAAAGCTAACATAAATAAACCTTTTAACAAAATAAATCCTTACTGAACTAAAGACTCATTTTCAAAGTTTACAAAAATAAATCAGCACACATCAATATAAAATGACTACTGCTTTGTACTGGTATTTTTAAGGTTTCAATACTTGTATAGCTGCTCAACAAAGACGGCCATGTTCAAAATAAACTTTTATATAATGCAGTTAAGAATTGTGGCAACAAGTTGTCAGATTTAGTACACCAGTTCAATATTTAGAGGTCTGGAGTGTCAAGCCCCCATTTTAAAGGTTCCACTACTATTATCTGCACACAACAGTATGTTAATTGGGCAATTACTTTTCTCTGATCTACATTATTCCTTTAAGTTACCAGTAGCAAGTTCTCGTGAAGTTTGAATGAAATAATTGCCAAAAAACCCAAAAAAACACAGAACTTCTCCAATGACTTCCTGGTAAAGGTAGGATAGTTTCACCAACTCAGGCACTAGAAGTGGAAGTAGTGAAAGAACTAATGGATACACAAAAAGACATAGACAAAACCTTTACCAAACTATTAGAAAACCTAGGCCTAAAAAAAAACCTGATAGTTAAGACCTATGATGAATAGGTACTTTTTTCCATTGGTAATTATTATCCTGAATATAAACATTTTTGACACACCAAATGCATGTCAATTTCTAAATGTAATCAAATAATTATCTGATCAAATGATGTAACATTTTTTTCAAGTTGCTAGTCTGAGAGCCTTATGAGGGTATGATGTTGGGGATTTGTGTATAAAGAATGTTTAAGAAATTGAGGACTTTCCACCTGTGGTCGGGCTTCAACATAAAGAGAAGAAAGAACAAGGAAACATTCCAAGACCTGCCACAGTACAGAATAGTTATCAATATGTATATGTTGAGTTATAGCTCACTATTATTTTGGTACAGTAAACTTAGTATAAGCTACTTGTGTAATTATTAAGAAATTATCTATTTTATGTAACTTTGTAAAAATATATGTAATCAGTAGACTGAATGTACAATGATCAGGACTATATTTACAAATCAAGATATGAATGACAAACAAAGTTTGTATCAAGTGAAGTACTTTAATACCTCATATTTGACCTCATTACCACATTTACAAGACTTGTTATTTTATTAATTTTCTAGTGTAATACAGGTAAAATCCTAGTTTTGTTCAATTTGACAATGTTTGTAAAATTGAAATAATGAACTTCTTAATGATTTGATAGAAACATGCAGACAAATTTGTCCAAAATGCCAGGATGCTGAGAATGAGTTGGAAATAAACTCTTAAACATATACTGAGCAAGTATGGTGAATACCTGTTCCTGGTAAATATAACTATTAAAATATACAAAATACAGCTAAACTTGTAAAGCATTCAAAATAAGAGTAAAATAGAGAATACAATGGGATTGCTGTTAAATATGTACCAACTTTGTCTGAGCTTCATAATAAAATTAAACAAAATATTCATTTTTGGAATAAACTTAGGTGCAACTTTATTTGTATAGCAGGCATTTATAATGGTTAATCAACAATATTTTGGCATATAATAATAATAATAATATAGTCATTGGCAGAAAAACCAAAATATTAATCTTGGGCCTTCTGATTTGTGATTTTATTGTCAGATGTGCTGGTCTGTCAAAATGAATTGGTCTTTTATAGTTACAGACATGAACTGCTTTGACATTTTCTAAGACATCTACACCAACTCCCACAACAATATAGTTTAATTTAGATAAATAGAGACTATACTAGAATTGTAAGATTAAAAATTGTGTAACTTATTTTTGTAGGGTTGTGTAAAAACAATGTATAATTTGTTTTTGTAATTTTCTGTTAAAAATACATAATTTGTTTTGTAGTTTCTAATATTGTATCAATGATACTGAATAAATGATATTACTTCTCACTCATTTTTGGGGCTGAAAAGTATAACAAAATACAAAGAAGAGGTAGAAAGCAATGGGTGATAGTATCAAGTTGCCAGAGAGATAGTGGGAAGGTAATTTCAATACAGTAAAATGGTGACAACATGCCATGCTGGTGTTTCACAGTACAAAATATTTGTATATTGGTAGCTCCATTATGTAATATTACTATGCTGTAATAAAGTTGCATTTTCTTGCTTAAAATGAAACTAGGAACTATATAAGAAACAAATTACAAGCACGTTAAACATAATGCAAGTAAAATCAACTTTTCACTTACCAGCGAAACTGTTTGATACATCCAACACCCCTTTTCCTTTCCACGAACCTAAGAGAATGCCTACAACACGTTTCTGATTTCCTATTTTACCCATTCGGTTAAAATGATCTACAACACTAAGCAATACTAAAGGATGAACTACAACATTGGAAACTGGTATATGTGAAGAAGGCATGATTACCCACAAACTTGCCAATTCACCTGCCTCCAGGAATTAGACCTAATCCTTTATATTTAGTTGTACTTCAACTTCTTGTCAGCTTCAACTTTAATGATTAATGAGTTGGTGAAACTGCTATTACTATACAGCTAAATAGTTTTTGTACAAACAGTGAAAGATAAATTAATTTCAACTCTTACAGTAAGCCATCTAAATGACTCGCCTAAATTTCCAACGATTGTAGTGCTACCTACACCTAGCGTACTATAGAAACCCGCATAATTTAAATTTTGATAAAGTTATTTGACTTTGTATTTAAAAAATTGTAAATACAAAATGAAAAACAATTTTGAAAGCCTAGATCATAAAACCTTTATTAAATATCAAAGTGCGCTCTCAGAAAGGCATTGTGCCAATTAAAATAGATGATTTTAAATTTACTGAGCTTCATTTAAAGTATAATGCTCAAACAAAAGAAGAAAAATGTAGTTTATTCAACAGAATTGTGAAATGTATAATAACAAGAAGTCAGAGCACCAGTTAATATTTTACAGATGATATGTAATAAAATATATGACCACACAGTGGCTTCTTGCTGACCCTGAGGTCACATAGTCTTGAAAAGTTGCGTTTGCATATGCATAGTAGAAATAACAAGAATAACTTATTATCTAGCTTTGGGTTTAACTTCAAAAAAACAAAAAATAAGTTAAAATTATTTCTTTTAGTTATTATTGTGAATAACATATAAAGAGGGATTTGTATTCAAATGGTAATGTTTTTTGTTTGTATAAGAACAAATGAATAGTTTCGTCAAGTGCAAAGTTTTCTATTTTTACCGCCTTGCAATTCTGTTTGCTTAGTATATTGCATTGCCATTTAACAAAATTTCAGTTTTTTATTTAAGATATTAGCAAAATGATATTTGAATTTGGCCTGGCATGGCCGAGCGCGTTAAGGCGTGCACTCGTAATCCGAGGGTCGCGGGTTCGCGCCCGCGTCGCGCTAAACATGCTCACCCTCCCAGCCGTGGGGGTGTATAATGTGACGGTCAATCCCACTATTCGTTGGTAAAAGAGTAGACCAAGAGTTGGCGGTGGGTGGTGATGACTAGCTGCCTTCCCTCTAGTCTTACACTGCTAAATTAGGGATGGCTAGCACAGATAGCCCTCGAGTAGCTTTGTGCGAAATTCCAAAACAAACAAACAAACAAACAAACAAAGATATTTGAATTTATCGTTGTGAAATAATATTTCTGAAATGTTCAATAATTTGCATTTTATTTTTAAATGGTTTTACTTAGTTTATTTTTTTTAATTTCGAGCAAAACTGCACGAGAGCTATTTGCGCTAACCATCCTTAATTTAACAGGGTATGACTAGATGGAAAGTAGTTAGTCATCATGACCCACCACCCACTCTTCGATTACTCTTCTACGAATAAAGAGTGTAATTGACCCTAATGAAATAACTCGTCCACGGCTAAATGGGCGAGAATATTTGGTGTAGTGGAAGTTCGAACCCACGATTACAAATCGAGTACCAGGCAGGATTTTTTTTTACTGTACGGTAATATTTGCATCTAATTACATTGTTGCTTAAAGTGTTTTTATATATAATTGAAAAATAAAATGTTAGTGTTCTAACTTAAAAGATCGTTTGCTAAAAGGTGCTTGTTATCATGTAATGAGGATGAAATATCTTGTAGCATCCTGTAGTATGCATGAAATTAGTAATAATATCAAAATATCAGTATCAGAGTTGGTGCACCTGTTCCTCAGTGAACATGGTAGCAACTAAGTTAGTTAGAATATTTGTTATCTATCGGTACCAGAAAAATTCTGCAAACACAATGGTGAAAAATTTATTGAACCGCCCAATATTTTACACGTTTCTTCAAAATAACCATTTTGATGCATCTTAATGCATGTAGGTGCGAATGTGTTTAATGGAAAGTGAAAAAAACTATCCAGTTATTACATCAGTACCTTTATAGGCTGTCTGGGTATTGCATCAGCTGTTTTTTATCTCAAAATAGAAGTTTTTACCGAGAGTCATTTTTAAAGTCTGTTTTCTTTTAGCAAAGAGGGACTTTTGGCAAATCAGATCGTTAAAAGAATTGAATTTAATCAGTCCGCTGTGAGCTAATGAGTTAAAAATATAGAAAAACTGGTTTTGTTAAAAGGTTGAAGGGAAGGTATTTGAAGAGAGTTTCCACAGCAACTGATAATCGTGTTCTGAAACACATGAGCTTGCAGAATCGTTGACTGTTGTCCAAAAATACCAAAATCTTGATTGTTTTGCGTGAAAGTTCTTTGAAAAAGTCATTTATTATACTGTATCCAACAAAAACGCAAGAAAACCAATTAAACAAACTACTGCTACAAATGAAAACAGCAACACAAGCTCAGAAGACCTTTAATCTTACTTACGAAGGACCGACTCACTCACACCACAACTATACGGCAGCTCCAAACCTCACAAACCAGATTGTTCACTATGATACATAATGCCAACCTATGAATCATTTAACTACAACTTAGATAAATACATAGCGTGATTGATACATATTAATGACATTATCTTGAAATCTCGGTTTTGGTATTTGCCAAGTATTTGTTAATTATCTTCTCCAATACGTTTGGCCTATTAATAAATATGTGTATATGTGTTTGGATTGGTCAGATATTAATACATATGTATATTTGTGTTTGAATGGGTCAGACATGAGACACCTTACATCTTGTATTTTCTATAATCATTTTACACTAGTTCTGACACTTCCGCAATGCATAATTTTGTAAAAAAGTCATGGGAAAAATAAACGTGTCAAAAAACTGTGTAATGAAATAATTTTTCCCCTCATCATAGGCTTATACTGATAAAAGTACTCAGCTTTGTTCGTGATATTAGATTGGTTTGTTACAGATGTGTATATTTTGAATCTTAATGTGTGTGTTTTTCTTATAACAAAGCCACATCGGGCTATCCACCGAGGGTAATCGAACTGTTGATCTTAGCGTTGGAAGTCCATCGACTTACCGCTGTACAAGTGGGGAGCTTCGATCTTAGTATAAAATAACAATCAAAACTATTTTAAATGTTTTTATTTTCCAGAAACATAAGAAATGCCGAAAAGAAAGTACAGTGTATTAATTATATGAATGAATTATTATCAAAGTACTGTATGAGTGCATTAAATATTTCACATTTATATTTGACATCACAAATTTCTATCACATTTAAACAGTATCTTTTACAATATGTTGCCGTTTGGGGGAGCCAATATTGATCAGGTGGTTACGTCATGAAACATACCTATCTTGTTACTACAACACACCTAACGGCTGGCGGGCGGCATTGCCTTTTCTACATTACAGAAATTATTGTTTTCATATAACTTCAAAGGCACCATGCGATCAAACTTTTCCTTCTATATGAAGTACAATTACATTTTTTTAAATATTGGCGAATAGGGATAAAAAATACGTTTATTCGTCTCAAAAAATTATCGGTACTCCATTGTTCTGTTTTGAATTTATTATAATATCGAGTTGCTGTTTCACTTTTGTTGTAACATAATCGTCAGTTAACACTGCACTATTCGGTATTTCATTACTTAATGGAAGCTAAGACCTTTTGCTACAAGCCTTGTGACCGCTTTGTTTTCAGAACACCAAACATTTTTCTGTTGCTTTTTAAAAGTGCTTCACCAATATCGGTATCTTGTTTATAAATTTATTTTTCTGTTTTATGTCATCTTGAATATCTTATGCACATGATACATATTGGTTTCTCGGACACACCTTTCTCCGACTCCACCATATACTTTATACTGTTTTTTTATACTTCTTGGCAGGATCTTATGTGAGGTAACGTATTAACGACAATATTTTGGAAACAGCAACTGTTACGACGTTTCCATGGGCAGTCTTGTGTTGTGTAGAAGAAGTCAGCGCTCCACAACGTTAAGTAGGATCTGGTGTGTTTGATTAGTAATGTCGTATGTACCATTTTAATTTATTTTTGTCACATAAATTAAAATATTTTTTTCAAACTCCATAACTACTTTCATGCTTTGCAGAAGATTCAAGTTCTCCCATCAAAATTTTATATCGACAAAATTATCTTTGTTGTGTTTTGCAAAGTCCTTATGCCACTTACCACTTTTCTCCTGGTGATACAGTTTTAAGTCTACAGACTTATAAAGCTAAAATCTGATTACTTTTATCATCAACAGGAGAAAGTTTCTCGCTATTAACTTTATAACATTACTTGTATTCCTTTTCCTAACCTCAGTCAGGATATTTTGTGTCAGTTACATCATGCAGCTCTGCCTCTAACTTTTCTGCCCCTGACTATATTTTGCAAAAAGTAACAATAATGGTTAAGTGTTCATCTAATTTTATCACCGACTTCTTAACTTTGAATAAGAAAAAATAATTCAGGTTTTCAGAAAAATCAATACCATCTTAACACACAATGTCTTTCTTTTATAAAATGTGATTACAACAGGAAAAAAAGAAAAACAATAAAGTCAAAGAAAAACCTGCATTGTTATAACAATCTATTTAAGATTATAATGTAGTGAGAAACCATTACAATCGATGTGTACAACGAATCTTTTAAACTTCGCTTTATCACAATAATTAAATTTAGAATTTCAGAAGTTTCTTAATCTTGTAGAGCAAGAAGTAATTTTTCACCAGGTTGTAAGCAAAATGTATAAGAGTTTCCACTAAGATAGTTTTAAATATACAGGAAAAAATCTCTCAAAATAACCACATAATCTTGAAAAGGCAGGTTATGATATAAATTAATTTTAAAATTACCTTCCTAATGGCCAGGTAGTTAGGACGCTTGACTCACAAGCTGAGGGGCTTAGCTCGAATTCCCATTTCACTCTAGGGCTGTTATAACGTAATTAAACACTGCAAGATTCATTAAAATAATTTTGTGATTAAAATACAATGAACATGTTGTTGTCATACCGTTTAAAGTAAATATTATAGAAATGTGATATGTTATGATGAACCTTGGAGCATCACCATGTCATTACAGCCAATGTCGTCACATTTGGTCATGCTCTATCTGATGACACCATAACTTAAGAACAGTCTTACAGCATGGCTTCCGTTGCAAAGGGCTCCCTCTTTAGGCCCTCATGTTCAAAGCACTCTACTGCTCCTTGCAAGCATTTCATAGTTTATTTAGAGAACGAAGACAATGATTTCTCAGCATTTATTTCAACATTGTGATCACACAGAAATAAACAGGCGTTGCATCTGGTGACTTAACGGGAATGCTTTGTGTGAAATTGCATCAATGCCTTTTGTAAACTCCAAATGCTTGAAATATTCGACAGTTGAACTTATATGTAATGAAAGTATATTAATAAATAGAATTTAGAAATTGACAGATCTTTCCATTATTTTCTTTAATGCTTGCATTTTGTACTCGTTAGACATTTGCTACATGCCATTCTGAAGGACCTCAACATCAAAAATGTGCAGGTAACTTGTGTCACTTTTAAAGACTGATACCTTTCTTAATCTTCTACGTACTGTTGCCTGGAAAGCTTTAGTCAGTAGCCTTTGTGTTCGCCGACTCTTATCTATTACAAGATTTCACATTTCACTTTCCATGGCAAGGGCACGATTTGTAATAAGTTTCTTTTTTGGATATCCCCGTGTTATTAACTGCTAGGAATATACTTGTCTTAGAAGTTCTAAATCCCCAATTTTAAAACATTTTCTAGCCTGAATGTATAAATATTTTGTGTCAGAAAAGGTTGTTACATACCTTTTCCAGAAACAATGTCATCACACTACTTACAAACTCCAAACAATGTCAAAGGTCAGTTCTGATACATCTACTGCAACTTTATGTCGGTCGTGGTTATCACATGACTTACTAATTTGCATATTCAGAATAATTTTGATGTGACTATTGTGGTAATATGGTCTTCAAGAAAACGAACGGTGGAAGACTTTCAAAACGTCGTCCTACTTGTGTCTCCACAACAGGCATTTGTTGTTCATTCTACAAACTTTCAGTATTCTATACTTGTTTGAAGTCGTTATTGCTTTGATATTACAAACTATTATATGTGTATCTTCACAAAATGTGGCAGCATTTCAGCTCATATTTCAAGTCTTTTGCATACAAAAATTAATTAGTTTTTCCAGTGAAATATTTTTAATAAACTACAAGAGGATCCCTCCATAAATCTATCGAGTTCTTTTTACCAGTCCAAGTAAAAAGTGATTTTCATGTTCAGATTAAAAAATACTTTTTTATTTGAAAAAAAAAAGTATAATCTCTGAAACATCCCAAGTAACTTTCAGTTTTTCTCAGTAAAGCTTTATGTTTTGTCTCCTATTTTCTCTGTCCTAGCAGTATATGGTGTTAGTCGATTTGATCGATCTCGTAACCATCATAAAAATTATGAAATATATCTAAATGACTCTTTCTTTTATTCTAAAATGAATGCAGATTGTAATAGGAAACCACAAACGTTTATTCTAAATAGTTTAATTCTCGTAATAGTATACATGTATTTATATTTATTAATTTTTTTGTTTTACTGATTTTTGAATTGTATCTGACAAGTTGTTGTTTGTTTGTTTTTGGAATTTCGCACAAAGCTACTAGAGGGCTATCTGTGCTAGCCGTCCCTAATTTAGCGGTGTAAGACTGGAGGGAAGGCAGCTAGTCATCACCACCCACCGCCAACTCTTGGGCTACTCTTTTACCGACGAATAGTGGGATTGATCGTAACATTACACACCCCCACGGCTGGGTGGGCGAGCATGTTTAGCGCGACCCTCGGATTATGAGTCGCATGCCTTAACGCACTTGGCCATGCCAGGCCGCGTGTGACAAGTTGAAAATTATAAGGCACAAGTGTAATTTACATTACCGTATCGAATAGTGTTACGTACAAGATGCTTACTATTATACCCCATAAAGATTATTATTATTGTTTTTCTTTATCTTACCAAATAAGTTTCTGTTTGTACTTACTTTTATAACAGCAAAAAGTAGTGAAACAATGATAAATATATAACCTCGTAATTAAATATCAAACTCTTTTCAGTAAAACTTCATATTTTATCTGTTATTTTTTCTATTCTAACATTATAGGTGATTCTCCAAGTTGTAAGATAAGTAATAAAATATAACAAAACTAAAAACTGCAAAATACAAGAAAAAAACGTCTAGTATTATTAGTATTAATCATAAAGTTTGAAAACACTTATGGTGAGAGTTTAGACTTCTCACCTTTTCCCACTTTTGTTGCACTTTTTCAGTACGGTTAATTCAGTTTAAAATTAAATTCCTGAGAATTTCTTCTAGTTTTCAATACATATTCCTATATTTAGTTTACTTCATCGACTGAAGTTTAAACATGCAGAATATAAAGCAAAGAATCGTCAATATCAAATAAGCTTATACAGAGCAATTCCCAGAACTTTCACTGCTTTGTAAACACAGTGAGATATGATTTATCAACTTATTGACAATATAATGGTTTTAAAGACAACTGTCTAAAGTTTTATAAAATGTTTATGTTATGACTTTGTAGAAAGTCCAGGCCGATCTAATAAGTCGACAAGAGGACGTTTATTACAAAGCCTATTCGAATCTCGACTCTGAAAATATAGTATTATATAATTTACAAGCTTCTTTACAGTACAGTGGCTACAACAAGAATTGTTTAAAGTAAGTGTAAAGTTATAAAGGTGTACAAAGTTGCATCTGATAAAATATACTTGAATATTAAGATGTTAGTTAACCTCCTGTGTGGTGAAATCCTAGTGTTAGTGTAAGTGTAAATGTAAGTTAACATAAACATCCTGTTTTCTATACCACCATGCTCACAGAGTAATTAATAAATACGTTATGTTTAGTGATATAAATACGGTCCTTTTTGGTTGAGTTAATATTTTTGTCTTAGCTTTCTTACTTAGACCAAGCGTGTTAAGTCGTGCGACTCGTAATCTGAGGGTCGCGTGTGCGCACCCCTGTCGCGCCAAACGCGTTCGCTCTTTCAGCCGTGGGGGCGTTATAATGGTACGGTCAATCCCACTATTCGTTGGTAAAAGAGTAGCCCAAGAGTTGGCGGTGGGTGATGATGACTAGCTGCCTTCCCTCTAGTCTTACACTGCTAAATTAAGGACGGCTAGCACAGATAGCCCTCGAGTAGCTTTGTGCGAAATTCAAAACAAACAAACCTTCTTACTTTTCACTTCAGACCTCGAATTCCTGTCCCACCAACTACGCCAGCCTATTCAGCTCTGGGAGCATTATAACAGTCAGTCTGACTATTCGTTCGTAAAAAAATACCACAGTAGTGGCGGTGCGTGATGATTACTAGCTGCATTCTCTATGGAGACGGCTAGCGCAGATAGCCTTCGTGTAGCTGTGCGCGAAATAAAAACACCCAAACAAATCGATATATTACAATTATTTACAAGTTTATAAGTATTATCATTTTCAAATAAATGCGTAAATGTAGAGTATTAAGTGAAATATTTGAAAAACAATGATGTTTACTACTTACGGTTCTACAACGTCATCGTCTGAGCTCGCGAACTTCACTTGCTAACCCTCGTCCAAATTCACATGTGGAGATAGAAAAATCACGTTTTGTAGACTTTACACGTGCATTTTGAAATGCCAAGAACTATAAATTACATTATTAGTACCCCAAAAAATAAATTGTAATTTACCAGGCTTCCCAACTAATTTGTATTCAGTAAACAGCCTTGATTATAATTCTTCAAAATTTCTAAAAATACAGAAACCGATATTTGAAAAATTGTTTTTAATATTTACTTCAAAATTAAATAATAGATAATACTAAAAGCTAAAATATAATATTCAGTGTGATGCCAAAGCTACTTACGTACTTTTATAAAATAATGGTTGGATAATGTGAATGCTTACTGAGAGTTAAACTTGGCTTATTCGTTAGTGAAGTATCATCCCCTAGTTACTTTACAGCAACACTGAGGATTTATAATTCTATAACTCGGGCTTCATACCCACAATAAATAGGGTAAAGACAGCCAGTTGTATAGCTTCAAGTTCCACAAGTAAAACGCCCGGCATGGCCAGGTGGTTAAGGCACTCAACTCGTAATCCGAGGGTCGCGGGTTCAAATTCCAGTTATATTAAATATGCTTGCCCTTTTAGCCGTAGGGGCGTTATAAGTAACGCTCGATCCCACTATTCGTTGGTGGAAGAGTAGCCCAAGAGTTGGCGGTGGGTGGGGATGACTAGCCGCCTTCCATCTAGTTTTACACTGCTAAGTTAGGGACGGCTATCGCAGATAGCCCTCGTGTAACTTTGCACGGAATTCAAAACAAACCAATCCACAAGTAAATAAATGTTAGTTTTATAAGAGAATGTATATGCCCGGAAAATAAGCCTAATTCATACTATGTTGTTTTTCTCTTCCGATATAAATATTATCTAAAATAAAATATACTTGAGATTATTTAATATTTTAGTGTAAAGATTAAAAATACGCACAATAATAACTTGCAACAACAATTTTAGAAAATAGCATTTAAAATATAGACGTTATATTTTAAGAACTTTGTGTAGAAACTTTTAGCGGAAGAGTTTCTGAAAGCCTACAATAATGAAAAATAAATATTTTTTAATTACGAGTAATAGGCAAGTTACAAAAGATCCTATGGTCGATCATATTATTTCCATCGTTTTCGGCCCTAAAACCAAGAACATCTGTAGAAGTAGATGTAATAATATTTTAAGTAGTATTAGGTTACCCGAGCTTGAGAAACTACCTAAACTACACGTGTAAACTAGTAACGAACCTTTGTTTGTGGATAAATCTGCAAAATACTCATAATTTCTCTAACTAAAAATTAATTGTCACTGTGAGAAAAGTTTGTGGCTTTTTATTTTTGTCAACAGTTATTTTATAAACTTACAGCGCAAAACTTCTGTTTTATTTGCATAAGGTAGATCGAGCGAAAATATTTCATTGTGTGTTCTTCATTTCACCATTTTACTGAGGTTCATAATATTCACTTTCTAGACTGTATCTTATTGGCAAGTTTTCTTTGTACATGAACCTCGTTTGGTGGATTGCGAAATTCGTAAGTCAAGAACGATCTTACTTTTACTTTGAGGTTTGAAATTAATTATGTATGTTGATACAGTTTTCGTTTCTTCACTAAGATATGGTCTTACTGAAGAATGTTGCTTCAGTATGAATAACTTTTTCAAACTTCTAAAAAAGCTGAAACTGATTTTGCATTTTAGACAGTCTTTCTTACAACTAAAATTTACATAAAAAACCAAATTTGATTTTTTTGCAGCATGACTAGAAAAAAGTATTATAGCTCATAATAATAACCTGGTTACGGTATTTATTTATTTTTGAAATTATGAATTGACTGTAGTACGTATATCTTAAAAGCGATACCCCCTGGTGGTACAATTTGTTTGTTTTTGGATTTCGCGCATAGCTACTCGAGAGCTATCTGCGTTAGCCGTTCTTAATTTAGCAGTGTAAGATTAGGGGGGAAGGCAGCTGGTCATCATCACCCATCGCCAACTCTTGTGCTACTCTTTTACCTTTGAATAGTGGAATTAGACGTCGAATTATAACGCCTCCACGGCTGAAAGGGCGAGCACGTTTGGTGTGACGGGGATTCGAATTCGTGACCTAAAAATTATGAGTTGAACGTCTTAATCCACCTGGCCGTGTTGGTACTATTTGTATGCTTTGTTAAAATGTTTTATTTTATTTTGTTCTGTTCAGTTATGCTATTGAAGAGTTTGAGACTTTTATTTTTGTTATTTTTTTGTTTAAATTTTGATTGTTAATTAGATAAATAACGTATTTTAATTTATAAATTTACCTTAAAATCTGAAATAGCGTTTTTTATTTAGAATTTTATTTGTTTTAATAGTTAAAGACGCTTCATACAGGGGGCAGAGCGGTTTTGCTTAATCTGTGTTCTGGTTCAAGAATGCGCTCGAAGATAGTCTAGAAGTAGTAACATTGGATGCCTACATCTTAGGGTAAAGGTGAGGTTTTGGTTACATGATGTTTATTTTATTTTATTAGCTTCCCTGGGATATGATAACGTTCTATTCTTCCCATAAATGATAAATTGGAAGAAGTAATCACGAGTACAATTTATATTCTTGAACATAGTGATATAATAACCGTTTAGAAGGCATGTCTTACCTACACCAAATGATAGACATAAATTAAGATGTTGAGTACGTTAAATATGTTAATATAGCCGAAATGTTATTGCTGATACTAAAGTAAAGTAAATTTAGTTTGTTTTAGCGTGTTATTTAACTTTTAAGTACCTTTTCGATAAAAATATTTCTGCATTGAAGCTTCAGAGTTTTTATGTTACCATGGTTACACATACGCCTCATAGATCATCACTTTCTACTGTTATGATTGGTTGATATTTATAACAACATATGTGATGTTAGTTAAGAGTGTGGTAAGCTGAACGAGGTTTGTGATTTGAAATTCATGCGATGTGACTGTTGGCTGGCCCAATTGGTGTTGAAATACAGGTCTGAAGTACCGGGTAGAAACTTTATAGGTGAGCAGTATTATTAAAAAAAATATACAACTTCGTATGTGTTTCTTTTAAGCTTTATTTTTTTTCGCTACTAACTTTATCGTAATTTCACGATTGTAACCATGAATAACGACAATTTCTTCTGTGAGTATCTTCGCAACGGACTGAGAAACAAAGATGAAGAGGCGCTGTACGCCTGTTTTGATTGCTTTGATGTAGATCGAGATGGATGTTTAAACATGAAAGAATTCGGCAATCTTGCTAAATCTCTGTTATCAGATCCTTCGGGAACGCCTTACCCACTGTCAATCAGAATGCAGGCGGACATGTTTTTTGTGTTTGATAGAAATAAAGACGGCAAGATCGACATGGAAGAATTCAAAATTGTTTGGAAAGATTGGATTAAAGTAATTCTTCACCCTGTTAGTGCCCTGATCGTTGTAGATGTTCAGAATGATTTTATATCTGGAACATTGGCTATTCGTAACTGTCCAGCTGGTCAAGATGGCCTGGACGTTGTACACGTCATTAATTCCATGCTGAACTCCGTTCCATTTGATGTTGTGATTTATTCTTTGGACTGGCACCCTCCAGATCACGTGTCCTTCATTGACAACGTCAAGCAACGCAAACTTCACACTGACAGCAAGATATCCGCTGAAGATGCTAAGCCTTTCGACACTGTGGTATTTGAGGGCCCACCTCGAATAGAACAGAAACTATGGCCGAGACATTGTGTTCAAAACACGTGGGGTGCAGAACTGCACCCAGAGCTGAAGGTTGTCCAGAACGGTGTAAGTGTGTACAAAGGGATTTGCTCGAATATTGATAGCTATTCCGCTTTCTGGGACAACCAAAAAATGTCCGAAACTAAATTAAGTGCAGAGTTGAGAAAGTGGAACGTTGGAGATGTGTACATCTGTGGCCTGGCCTACGACGTATGCGTTGGATCTACTGCTCTTCACGCGCTTGAACATGGCTACCGAACAGTAGTGGTGGACGACGCCAGTCGAGGGGTCAACATGGAAGAAATCGCTCTTATGCAGAAAACACTTATTTCCCGCAACGCTGTAGTGGTTACGTCTGATAAAGTGAAGGATATGGTAGAAGGACTTGATCGTCGTCCTGAGATGGGTTATAGAGCGGCACTGCGAATGGCTAACGACCAGGTGATAGTATGAAGACTAAATTAACTTCTCGTCCTATATTAACCCATTTTCCGTCCAGAAATTTTAACTTCGATTTCGGCACCTAAGCCTTATTTTATTTTACAGTTTACCTGTGTTATATTAAACAAGCACATAACGTGTCCTTTTTATGTCCAGTAGGAATTATATTTTTAGAGGAATTCACATCATTTATAAGTAAAAGTATTTTATTGATTACAGTTTATCTTTAAATGTTCACAATCACATAGAACCTTTTCAAACGATAAAAAACACAAAATTGGATAATAAAGAATGTTTCAAAATTAATATATTTTAAGGTGATATGTATGTATCATCCTAGTAAACTAAAATGGTCATACGTGACATGTATTTAATATTATATTTTAATAATTATATGTCATGTAGATTTCTGATTCTGTTAAATTAATAAAATTGTGTGTAACATTAATTTATTTCTCTATCAGGTTATCGAGAAAGATTTCAAATACAGTTATAACTGAATTTTTTATTGTGTTTTCTTTTGTGACATTTTATCTATTTGGAACTTTGGTGGTGCGAAAAAGTAATTCAATTTCAATTAAGTATTGTAAAAAGTTATGGAAGTTTGGGTTATTATAATGTTTTTAATAAGATAAAATTAATATTTGAAAATTGTTAATGAGATAATCTTAATTCACAGTTGATGAGAGAACTAGAGTGTAGATTTTTTTTCACAATTTTCGTAATGCAGTTGTATTATAAAACCGTTTAAGGCTGTTAACTGACTGCTTTGATATATTTTAAAAAAATGTATTCTGAGTTAATGTGTTTTTAAAAGAAATATTTCCTAATAGCATTGCAGTTGGAAAGAGTATGAAGAACCCATTTCTTCTTCAAGCTTTGCTCGGTTAAATTTAATAACAGAAGACATGAATGTGTTGAAATAACCAACTGAAACAGTTGTCTATTCATGTATCTCAAACATTACTTGCATAACAGATTAGCCAATGTAACTTAATATGGATAATTGTATTTCTTTCAAAAGTTTCTTGAAGTAAATAAAATCAAAACAAAAACATACCTGGAAAATGAATTGAACATATAAACAACACGTCCTTTCTTTCTTTGGACACATTGTCGTGTTGTTTCAAAATGCATGTTAGAAAACTCAGTGAATCACATTAAACTTTTATCACATTTCTTGTAATAATATAGTGTTACTGTGATAGAAAAACAATGAGGTGGTTTTACTGGTGGCACAAAGCTTTCATTTAGAATGTTTAATTCGTAGAATCTAAGGCTTCCAGTCTTCTGAACTTTAAAGTTATAATATTAGTTTTAATTGTGTACATGCATTAATTCAATAAACTATCAATAAAAATCAGTGTGGAATGATTTGTGGATATCAGATACAACTTTTCATACACTAAAGAATGCAAAGTACACAAAAAAACCTATGAAAACCCATTGAAAAACAACTGAATTTTATCTAAAAGGATTATATTATTCTGTGGTTTCAAAAGATTGACTAAAATTTCAACCCCATATTGAGTAACGTCGTGTTCTTAACAAGGTAACTCGGACAAGCTACTCAATGAAAAGGAGTATTGGATTTTTCCAGAATTACAGGTTATAAATATTTGAATCCTCTGGTTGGAAATGAAATAAAAACCCTGTAGCTCGAGCGCTTTCAAAAAGTGGACCTTTTTTCGTTAGTGGTAAGCTGGTAATGTGCATAGTGATCTTTAAACTGAATAAGTACTAAAAATAATACAGTAAAACCTGTCTAAGTTGGAATTGCACAGGATAGAATAAAATTTCCGGCTAAAACATAGTGAAGATGCATTTCCTTAATTATATATAATTTTTGAGCAGAACGTTATACTTGCTTGACTCAAGGGAAGTAAGATGTTTGTGAATAATGCTATTATACTGTTTATGCTGTATTTATTAGAATAAGTACAAAAATAGACATTCAAAATATACATAAGTACACAAAATCCTAATCAAATCTATTTGAAAAAGTGTCGAATTTCAACTGTTTCGTTTTTTTTAATGAACTTTCTCGTCCAGTTAAAAGAAAACGCCAATTCTACGGCTTTTTCATGAAGTTCATTTTCCCCCTTCATTTATGCATACAATTTTATAGAGTTAATATCAGTTAACACTTGAAACGAGTAGGAAGTTCTATTTCCTCACTATCTTTTCCATTTTATCCATCTTCTGAATATCTCACACTGTTACCATCTTGAGATTCTATTGTAGATTTTAAATCAATTTCATCAGTTTCTGTTAAAACATTCCTGTCAACGTTCACAAAACACAGAATCGTCTGCATCAATCTTCTCAATCAGAGTTTGGATTTCACTAGAATCGTCATAACAAATAACTTCTCTACAATCTCCGTCATTACCAAGAAGTTAATCTACAGTTTCGAAAGCACTTTATTACGCATTTGATTGAATGATTTAAAAATGCAATTGCCTCTGATACGTCAATTTTCATGGTCATTTCAGATGTTCTCTTTCAGTGTTTCCAATAATATCCCAAAGCGTCAGTTTTCTGTATTTCAATTTTATACACTGTATAATTCCATTATCTAGTGGCTGTAGAACTGATGTTGTACATGGAGGTAGAGAGACTAAACGAACATTTGAAAGTTGAACTTCTGGGTGGCAAGTTGCATTATCTTGGGAAAGTGCAATATTTCTATTTTTTGTTGCATTATTTGTTTAATTTGCTCAAACATTCCTCGAATACAGCACTTACCATCCACGATTTATTATTCGTTTTCCATTCCACAGGAAGTTGATTCTTCCTTAAACTTTAGAAACAGCGCGGATCTTCACTTTTACCTATTAACTATGATTTCTCTAGTTTTCCATCAGCAAATGCTACCAAAAGTACAGTCAACTGTTCTTTCGAATAGTAACCTCTGGAACAATAACGGCAGAAAAAAGAACAGAATATATTTAACCAATACTTACTGTACAAAATGTCCGAGAATTTATTAATATTGAAACAAGTTATTAATTAAATAAGAATTTATTAATATTAGAAATTATTAATTAAATAAGAATTTATTAATATTTAAACAAGTTATTAATTAAATAGGAATTAATTAATATTAGAAATTATTAATTAAATAATAATTTATTAATATTAGAAATTATTAATTAAAATAAGAAATTAATGTTTAATCAAAAACATATTTTCTGTCTTATCCAGGTTCCAATCATACTTGTTGATAGATGAGGTAGGTGAAAGATAGTTTTTCCGTCCGCGTTACGCAGGTTCCGCCATATAGAGGGCCTTTTACAAGGGAAATCATAAGATAATGCTGCAACATTTTGATATTTCCGGCTTGTACAGGTTTTACTGCATTAGGAACAAAAGTGCACACAGATTATTTAACTAACCGCTAAAGATGACACTGGAACCAAACATACTATTTTTCCTTGATGACGAGAAATCCTACTTGTAGAGAAAATTATATGTGTAAAAAACGGCTGGTATGGTTAGAGAAAGCACTATGTAGAGGAGCGAACAACGTTTCGACCTCCTTCGGTCATCGTCAGGTTCAAAAAGAAAGAGAGGTAACTGACTGATAGCTGACCACATGTTTGAAGGCGGTTGTGTTTAGTTATAATCTTGGTAAATACATAGCATGGGTATTCTCCAAATATATAACATCAGCCAACTCATTCATCAAAGACTTTTAATTTCAAGTCTAAACTTAATCATAAAGCCTTAATGGCCAGTTTCGATGTCATACCCCTTTTTACAGAAGTCCCAACAACTGAAGCCTGCAAGGTAGCCTTAAAACTCTATATCCGAGACCCTAACCCATCAATAGACATTCCCAGCAATCCTTATATAATTCACCACGATGAAGACAAATTTCATTTTCAACAACCACAACTATATACAAACAAATGTCCTAAGCATGGGCAATCCAGTGTCACAAGTTCTAGCCAATATTTTTATGACACAAGTTGAAAAACAAGCAGTTAACACAACATTACATTCACCACTATACTGGTGAAGATATGAAGACAAGACGATTGCAGGATTCACATCTACAGAACACACGCTTAATTTTTTAAAATCATATTAACTCTATACATCCCAACATTAACTTCACATGTGAACAGGAAGAAAGCAATCAGATATCATTTCTGCTTCATATACTGCTGCATACCATATATTACCGACATCAGCAGAAAAATGACCAACATTTGGCAAAAACCAGAAACAAAATTATACATCCCAGTTAAGCGCTAATTTATTCAAAAACCAGGCACAAAACTTAGTCTATACTATGTACAAACACAACACCAACATTATTTGTACAACACAATGTGATAACTGCCACGACTTCTATATTGGAGAAATAAGTAGAAAAATGGAAACCAGATTCAAAGAACGCAAAAAGTCACCTTCACACTTTTTCGAACAATGCAAGTCAAATAAACACAACATAACTATAGAAAACACCCAACTACTAAATAAAGAAACAAACATAAACAAACGCAAAATTAAAGAAGCCTTACCTATGGACAACTCAATCCTAAGGTAAACCAATACATAGGAACACCTTTATACCTATATTAATAAATATATCCAACATCCAAGCACGCCCTCTACATTCCTACACTGAATTACACAACCGCGTTTAAACATGTTGTCAGTTACCCCATTCTTTCTTTGTGAACCTGACGATGACCAAAGAAGGTCGAAACGTTCTTCGCTTTTCTATATAGTGCTTCCTCTACGCTTACCAGCCGTTTTTTAAATATATACTATTTTTCAAACTGATTAATCAGTAAAGATGGTATTAGGACCGTATATATTAGCGTTCAAACTGATTAACTAACCATTGTGTCCGGCATGACTAGCGAGTTGGGGCTCGAAACTCGCAATCTGAGGGTTGTCGGTTCGAATCCCCGTCACACCAAACATGCTCGCCCTTTTAGCCGTTTGGGACCATACACACTTGTCTTTAAATTGATTAACTAAGTACTGAAGATAATGTTTGCATCAGGTATACCCCTTAAACTGTGTAACTAACTGTCATAAACTGTGTAACTAACTGTCATAAACTGTGTAACTAACTGTCAAACATATTTTCACTTAGGATTCACATGATGATGTTTGGACTGAGCATGCCACCTTCCAGCTTGTTTACCAATGAAAGATGTTTCGGTTCAGAAGCGTTTTGAAAGATATTAATTAACTTTTGATTAAAATGTATGAATGTACACATAAATAACGTTAAATATGGTCAGTTATTTCAGTATATTTAAGTGTGATAACTCTTTCTTATTATTGTCTGTGTACTAGCCCCCAGTACTTACAGTGCTATAAACCGAGTTTCGAAATCTATTACATATGTAAAGTATCAGTAGACGTGAACAAATACATTATTACCGTCTACTCGTATTATCCTTTCATTATTCACATCAAATAAAATTCCTTAGACAGAATTAGACCGCGAGTAGTATTGCTAGTATTCTAAATTTTCTCCTTTCGGTGGATAACATAGATTTCGTAACCTCTACTGTCTCTTTCCTCTCGTGGAAAGTATTAAACATAGTTGACACGTCCTGTTGTCATGAATGATATTAATAAACGTATGTATAGCTAACTTTCCCTTTATTCTCATGAGTATGAGACTCATTTGTTGATTTCTTTTAAATATTAATATAGTTTTGTGGTTAGTTGAGAAATGTTAGCATTAGAATGTTTGTAATTTATTGATTTGCTATATAGATAATATATATATATATATTTCTGTTGGCTATCCATTCAGATGAGGCTGAATTTGTATTGCATATCCTACTAAGACGTTGATGAGATTATACAGCCCGTGCCGTTGAGATATTCCAATGTTTGTTATTGAATTTCACACAAAGCTACACGAGGGCTATCTGCGCTAGCCGTCCCTAATTTTGCAGCGTAAGACTAGAGGGAAGGCAGCTAATCATCACCACTCACCGTCAACTCTTGGGCTACTCTTTTACCAACGAATAGTGGGATTGACCGTTACATTATAATGCTTACATGACTGAAAAGGCGAGCATGTTTGATATGACGGGGATTCGAACCCGTGACCCGTGGATTACAAGTCAGCGCCTTAACCGCCTGGCCATGCCGTGGCCTGAGATGTTCCAAATCTCAATTATTTTTATTTGATGGTTAGATAATAACAAAAAGTGACGTTTAAATTTTCCATATAACTAGCTTTAATGTATTTTTATATATTTAATGGTCCTCCTTCCTATATTGATTTTTAACCACTTTATCTTGATGACCCTACCTTCGCTACCCTTGAGCCTTTGCATTGGTTGTCCAGGGAAAAGAAAATAATGATGTTTTATTCCGTAACCGGTTCCCAACTTACAAACTGTTAGAATTTTTAATGGCTAAACTGACAGGCATTCTGGATGTATTTAATGTGTAAAAATGAGCGAATTTAAAACAAAAAAACAAAATCAAAACAGAACATTCCCAAATGTTCAAATATTTTTGTTTTTAATCTTGAATTAAACTGGTAGATGTATGTGTATACTGTGCATTTGATATATCTTCTACATGACTGTGTTTTATGTTGTTTTTTTTAAAACCTGGATTAACTTTATAGTTTCTCTAGATGTTTCGCATGGGTAATCAAAATCGTGGAACTGTTTCTTCTGTACAGTGGGATCGATTACTTCACGTGCAGGTAATATATAAAGTTCACGCAAGGATCTGCATACCTACGTAGATGTATGTGCAAATTACGATATATACATAGAAAACGTGACGTATTAATCTGCTTACTTGTCAAAGACTGTGACGTAAAGTTCTACATAGCTCCCAACACATATACAGTGGCTTTCTGAAAAGAGAACCCCATCTTAAGAATAGTTTGACCAAAGGTTTTTGTCTTATTATCCCTTAACCTTCTTTGTTTTGGTCCAGTTTATATGTTTCATGTAAATAGTAAAACGCTTTTGCATGTTTGATACCGTTTTCATATTCGAGTTTTCGTTCCAGCGTAACTGAGTGTGCAACAGAAACATTTATCTGGTGTTGTCTTTATGGAAACAGAAAAAGCGAGTGACGTGGTTAACAATTATATTTACTAAACACGCTTTATTAGAAGCATAATATGGTATTGGGAATAACCAGTTTATCTGTCACGCACACACATATATACATTTCTTTATGAACGGTTTAAAACGTTTAAATATAATTCTTTTAAAAATGAACTTCAAAATAATACTTTAAATGTCTGAAATGTAAAGTGTCGCCTCCGTTTATGTTCTGGAAAGTGTTTGTTTTTGAATTTGATAATTATTATGCCAACAATTTAACTTTTCCGACTAATGATTAATTAAAAACAATGATAATAAGCTCTAAAAGCTGATTATACTTTGAACCACAGGTAATTAACGTTTGTTTTAATTAAATATCACGCTAGTCGCTTATGATGTTTTTTTCCAACGTTTCTTTTGATGAGGATTCAATATGGATTTTAAGATGGAAGTATAAGAAATGACATCTTTTGTCTGTCACAACGCATCTTCCAGAATAATTTTTGTTTGGTTCGTTTTAAATTTCGCGCAAAGCTACACGAGGACTATCTGCGCTAGCCGTTCCTAATTTAGCACCATAAGACTAGAAGGAAGGCAGATAGTCATCACCACTCACCGCCAACTTTTGGGCTACTCTTTTACCAACGAATAGTGGGAGTAACCGTAACATTATAACGCTCCCACGTCTGAAAGGGCGAACATGTTTGATGCGACGGAGATTCGAATCTGCGACCCTGAGATTACGAGTCGAATGCCTTAACCACCTGGCCATGTCGGGGGTCGGTATAAAACGGACTCCGAAGATGAAATTCAAAAAGTAACATTGCTCAAATTTCAATTTCATCGCGTGCAAAGTCTAGATATTTCACAAAATTACTCTTAACATTGCAACTATTTACAGGAAAATAGTTTTATTTATATAACAGTTTATAATATTCAATTTTTTATACCGCAGTTTTTTACACGATAACAATGTTGCTTTCGTATGAGTTTACAGAATTACTTTTTCTATAGCTTTGACAACAATGACATCTGGAAAAAAAGTTCAAATTATAACTCTTTGTATTCATTACACAACAGGTTATTCTAATTAGATAAACGTTCACTAAATTATTGATTTTTTTCTATAATTACAGAATAACATTCATTACAATTAGGTCTGGTATGTTGTTTTATTACTTATAACAATGTTTATCACGACTTCATCATTAGACCTAGTATGTTGTTACAAATACTACATTGTTAATCTAGTGTCTGTGAGATTTATAAGATTTTAAAAGATATATAATAATAGTATTACAACCAAACTGTATTCGTCATATCTGTTGTTGACGACACTTTTTGCAAAATCCAGAACTATTTATGTTGTATAAGCTATTTGTATAAGCCATTTGATACAGTTTCGGTTCACAGTAGTGCTATCTATATTGATATATTGTAGAATAACAATGTTATTTATAAATCAGTTCGGAGACCTACTGTTTGTTGGTATTATTTTCAATATAAAAATTGGCATTGTTTTTAGTTGTTTGCTATTACGCACAAAGCTGCACAAACGGTTGTCTGTCCTGTGCCCACCACGGGTATCGAAACCATTGGAGGTCCAGAGATAACATTTCACAACATTACTACTTAACTACTACCCTTTGCAGGGAAATATCATTCCAGGAACACTGCACGATGTTACTACTCTTTGCAGGATAACTGTTACTTAGAGAACAATTTGAACTACCAAATTCTGAAGAGCTGTAGTTCAGGAAAAACACAGTTTAAGTAAATTGAAGGTAAAAGTAGTTACTTATGTAGGCCTAATATTCATTCAGTTTGTTATGTGACAGTAGTATGTGTATAATAATATATTTGTGACACAAACTGGTAACACTTTGGTGTGTATCTATAATCATTCCAGAAACCGGTATTATTGTTGCCGGTAATTCAACCTTTCTAATATTTTGAAGAAAAAAAAGTCAAAATTCTCATAGTTGAAAAAATAATAATATTATTATTGAAACAAAATGGGTGACAATAAAAATAATAAAACAAGTGGCGGGAATTTATCGAAATTTCGGCCTGTCTCCTGAAACTTCAACAGACAGTTTTGAAAAGTATTTGTAAATAATTCGCGTTCTTTCATTTTAAATGAAATGTGAGTTAGTCCCTAGTGATGCCCCGTAATTTTATACCATTGTGTGTTTACTTATAGCAAAGCCACATTAGGCTATCTGCAGTGTCCACCGAGGGGAATCGAACCCTTGATTTTCGTGTTATAAATCCGTAGACTTACCATTAGACAACTCTCGTAACTTTACTGTTATTTTGAATTTTCGAAGTATTTATTCTCAGGGTCGTGATCATACCAACTACACATATGATTGTGGTCACTGATTGTTTGCTTGGTCAACCGTAACAGTGTTTTTAAATTGCAGCAATACCTCACTGATTACAATTAAACTACTCATTGAAATTATAATTACAAAATCTAATTTTTTTGTACTTACTTTTATAACTAATTGTTTGTTTCGAATTTCGTGCAAGAGGACTATCTGCGCTAGCCATCCCTAACTTAGCAGTGAAATACTAGATGGAATGAAGCTACTCATCATAACCCACCACGAACTCTTGGGCTATTCCTTTACCAACGCATTGTGCGATTGACCGTAATATTATAACGCCCCCAATGCTGAAAGAAGAGCATGTGACGGGATTCGAACCCGCGACTCTCGGATTACGAGTCGAGTGCCTTAACCACCTGACCATGCCGGGCCTGGGTGAAATGAGAGTTGATAAAGTAGAACGGGGTTTCGAATTCACAACCATCAAACTAAGAGTCGAGCATCCTAATCACCAGGCCATGTCAGGTTCTTGTAAACAATTACAGTCATCTCACAGGACCAATACTCCTAAACCTCTAATATCAACCACTAGATGTTCGATGTATTTCGGTAGGTTCCCCGAAAATGTTCTGTCTTAAGATTAAATAAAACTAAAATTAAGAGTTTGTTTTCGTGGTTCATGCCATGAACACATTTTACTGACGTTACGACTAATACAAATTGCTCGGTGAAGCATTCCTCACATGATTCAATTTTTATTTATACTGACTGAAACCAAGGTAACAATGTACTCTATAGTGATGCAAGTGGTTAAAACAGATACCACTCCAGGCGTCCTTGGACCCCTTTCTGGGAATTAATGTATCGAACTTTATATAAAACTATTCTATTGGAGTTTGTCACGAAACTAATAGGACACCTTGTATTTACTTGGACATTTTTAAAGTAACTCACTTATTAAATTGAAATTTATTCTGTGAATATATTACAGTAATTTCTCCACAGCTAACATGGTGTATATTTTGCTCTTGAGACCTTATTTGCTTACTAGTGTCTAATTTTTAGAGATTATTTAACTTCATAACACTTTGCTAACTTGATATAGAACTGTTCATTTTATCTTAAACAGAAGTGTTGCTAAATTATGCATAGTCCTGAATTACAGGTTTTACTTTGTTTCTACTCAGAATGCAGAAGTTATTCGTTTGCAATGAACTATTTTAAAATATAAATACTTTTAGTCAATGGATGATTACAAATTACTCCTAAAATCATATTATCATATGCAACATTTATTAATTTATTTCTATTTCTAGACACACTGTTCTCCTTTCATCAAGTTTACTTAGTGTTCATACTATTTTTTTTTTCAAATTTATTAGCTTTACTGTGTTAGTACAACACTTGCTGGTCGTGCTCTGAACAAACCCACAATTATAATGGGTAATGAACTTCTCTGATTGATTAAATATTAAGTAGGTAGGATCTGTACCGGTATGTTCTCGTTTTTCTTCTGTCACGAGCATGGTTACCACGCTTTGTGTTCGATACGAGCTCAGCTTCACAGAATTTCGATTTATGAGGTCAGTCTGGACGTGGTAAATCGATAGCCGCTCATATTTTGAAACAGTTTCTACTGGAATTGGTGCACACTCTTGCATTATGTACAATCACGTGTACTTATTGTAGATTATTTCTTCCCTGTTAAGAAAATGCTAGAAATCCCAACTAATTGAAAAATATTACCATAAACTAAATTTTATCTAAAACATTGATTAAGTAACCTACCATAAATACCAGATTAAACTGTAAACATGTGGGTTATCACAAACATCAAAATAAACTGTAAACATGTAGGTTATCACAAACGCCAGAATAAACTGTAAACATGTAGGTTATCACAAACATCAAAATAAACTGTAAATATGTAGGCTATCATAAACACCAAAATAAACTGTAAATGTTATCGCAAATACCAAAATAAACTGTAAACATATGGGTTATCACGAACTTTAAAGTAAGCTCTAAACATGTGGGTTATCACGAACATCAGAATAAACTAAACATGTAGGTTATCACGAACATTAGAATAAACTGTAAACATGTGGGTTATCAGAAACAGCAGAATAAACTGTAAACATGCGGGTTATAACAAACAGCATAATAAACTGTAAACATGTAGATTATCACGAACATTAGAATAAACTGTAAACATGTAGGTTATCACAAACATCAAAATAAACTGTAAATATGTAGGTTATCATCAACACCAGAATAAACTGTAAATATGTAGTTTATCACAAACACCGCAATAAACTGTAAACATGTAGGTTATCGCAAATACCAGAATAAACTGTAAACATGTGGGTTATCGCAAATACCAGAATAAACTGTAAACATGTGGGTTATCGCAAATACCAGAATAAACTGTAAACATGTGGGTTATCACGAACTTTAAAGTAAGCTCTAAACATGTGGGTTATCACACACACTAGAATAAATTGTAAACATGTAGGTTATCACGAACACCAGAATAAACTGTAAACATGTAGATTATCACGAACATTAGAATAAACTGTAAACATGTGGTTATCAGAAACAGCAGAATAAACTGTAAACATATAGGTTATCACAAACACCAGAATAAACTGTAAACATGTAGGTTATCACAAACATCAAAATAAACTGTAAATATGTAGGCTATCATAAACACCAAAATAAACTGTAAATGTTATCGCAAATAACCTACAAACACCAGAATAAACTGTAAACATGCAACTTTGAAGAGCATGAACAGAACAAATTTGAAATTTATAGCAAAGCTTCATTGGGCTGTCCAGTCTGGAGGGACTTGAACCTCTGACTATAACTCTTTAAATCCGAAGATTTATACCACACGTTGGTGTTTAGAGTGGTACTGAACGTGGTATTAAAGTTGGTTAAATTTTGAGAGAGTTATTAAAATGCGTTATCGATTAGAGTGTCATTAAAAACAGTTAATGTTTAGAATGGTATTAAAATAGATTAATGCTAAGAGTGGTATTTCTGTGGGTTAGTTTCGATAATGGTATTAAACGGGTTAATTTTGAGAGGTGTATTAAAGCAGAGTAATGAAATATGATGTTGAAAGAGGATGGCTTAGTTTCACGTTTACATTAAATTTTGGAATATGTTTCGTGAAACTAATTATTACGTGAGATTCAGGTCGTGACGAAACAGCTGCCACCTAATTATCCCTTCTGACGTCTACAGACTGAAAACAGTTAAATCTCTCATGTTAAAAACAACATCATATACTGGTACATGCTTGACAGGCAGTTTATTATTTGGAAACACCGCTGATAAGATTGGTATTTACGGAAGGTGTTTTTTTTTTTTTTAGAACTTATCTTCATTCTCTTATCAGTGGAAGAAACCGCTCGTTAAAAACTAAAACATTTTGTAAATCAACTGTTGTCATTCAAGAAGTGTAATATCATGTCACACAATTAGCTCACTTGTTCGGTGTATGTCTTTTTCATTTAAATATAATTTAATTAAAACATGAACTGTGTACGGTGTTCAGATAGCTAAGGCTTGAAGTCTGAGAGTTGCGGGTTCAAATTCCCTTCATTCCATACATGGTTGCCCCTTTCAACCGTGGGGATGTTATAATGTTACAAGCAATCCTATTGTTTGATGGTAAAAAGTAATCCAAGAGTTGGAAGTGGGTGGTGATGACTAGCTGCCTCACCTCTAAATTGGGGACGGCTAGTGGTGATAGTTCTCATGTAGCTTTGTCTGAAATTTAAAAACAAACACTAAAAACTATACAATATACCATACTTATATCGTACCCATTGTAAGGGGAGAACTTAATGTTTTAGGGTTATAATCCATCAAACGTATCGTTGAATCACAAGAGAGGGAGAAATTAATATTTGAAACAAGGTATTACTTACTACACACAAATCTATGATTGAAATATCCCATAGACATGTAAAAGAGAGAAACGTTTTTAAACATTTTAACTCATAAGAATTTTGCTTGTTTTTTGTTTGTTTTTGAATTTCGCACAAAGCTACTCGAGGGCTATCTGTGCTAGCCATCTCTAATTTAGCAGTGTAGGACTAGAGAGAAGGCAACTAGTTATCACCACCTACCGCCGACTCTTGGGCTACTCTTTTACCAACGAATAGTGGGATTGACCGTCACACTATAACACCACCACGGCTGAAAGGGCGAGCATGTTTGGCGCGACGGGGATGCGAACCCGCGACCCTCAGATTACGAGTCGCACGCCTTAACGCGCTTGGCCATGCCGGGCCTTAACTCATAAGAAATGAAACAACAAACGAAATATATTTTGTAAGTTTAGTAAAAACTATTGAGCTAACATTTAATTAATCAGCTATGGTATACTCTCAAGTTGTGAGTATCAGCCATGGTATACTCTCAAGTTGTGAGTATCGACTATGGTATACTCTCAAGTGGTGAGTATCAGCCATGGTTATCCATTGCTCCTTATTTCGCGCTTCATTCACCAGCATCGCTGATGTTAGTTTTTCATTTTCAATCCATATTCTAATGACAGGGAGCTAACGAAGTCACTACCCGCTTTTTACTCTACTTTAAACGAAGATTTCTGCAAATCTCCCCACAATGAACTGTCATTGATGCTGTGTTAACTTCAATCAAGTTACGTTTCCAAAGTGTATTGATTTCCGTTTAATAATCGCCTCCATCGTGTGGTAATCTTTAATAATTACTAAGCGAGCCAACCGTATAGATATGAGCTACAGATAAACAATAAAAAGATATAGCAAACTGACTAAGAATAATTAATGTTACAAATCAATCCACAAGAAACAACCCAATTATGATTAGAATACACTAGTTACATACTCTCTCTATTAAATGTACTTTTGGTCATGATGCCAACAATGAATTAAGAGATTTATCCAGCGCGGTTGATTTACATATAGTGCACTTCAACGTAACGAAATTTATAGATATATAAAAAATGTTTATTTGTTTGTAGTTCAACTCAAAGCTACACAATGAACTGTCTGTGCTCTGCGCACCTCGTGTATGGAAACCAGATTGTAGTGTTATCAATACTTTCAGACTTACTGCTGAGACTCTGAGAATAATCTGAAAATAAAATAAAATATTTATTTAGTAATTTACTGTGTACAGGTAAAAAAAACAACAACCTAAAATTGAGGACAGTGTCATACACGCTACGTGGTTCAAAGTCTTACTTCGTCATCATCAGGAAAGCAGCACTTGGAAGAACTTGAAAGAGTGGGAGAAAAATTCGTGGATAAAAACAAAGAACGACATTGGTACGTATAAGATTAAAGTGGACAGAAACATGAAAAATCAAACAAAATGAACTGAAAACAATATAAATTTTTATTCTTTAACGAAAAATCTAAGAAAGAAGACATTTCTGGTGAAATTGTAACCAATTAAAATAACTGAGAATATTTATAACGCACATATTAAAACTGAATATTGTAAATTAGTTAATAATTTACAACCGGAAACAAAACAGCAAAATAGATTTAAGGTACTGACCTTAAAACATAATTTTGTGAATAGATTTCATGCAATGATGAATGAAAAAATTATAAACTACATAGAATTAACATGAAAAGTGCAGACTAATTCCGAATACATTTATATTACCAAGGTTGTATGTCCATATAACTGGGGACGGTTTAAACCTACTCTTTGTTGTTAAGCGCAAAGCTACGCTGAGGTCCATTTGTAGTACCTTAAGCCTTCAGAATTGCCACCGAAGAGCTCAGTTTTCAGAGAAAAAAATAAATGTACAATTTGGAATTCTTTATAATGTTTTTTTTTTAAATAATTAGATATATATAACATCACATGACAATGATATTTAAGTGTTCCGTTGTTCACTAAAATACGTGTGGATAAAGTCATGGCATGTCCTGAGAATAAATTAAAAGAGAATAAAAATCGTACTTTATAAATAATGGATGAATAATGTATTATAATTTATGTATTTTCAACTTACGAAGAGTCAAATTTCTAAACAGAGCGAAGGCTTAGCCGAGGGTCCTTCAGTATTACCGTAACTGTGTTACTTTGTTAATGGACAGTTCTTGAAACTGAAGCGTCAAGTCAAGTTGGAATGAAACCGGATATTTGGATACTGTCAGTTAAAGACACATTTTTTAATATGGTGGCATGGCAAAAAGAATATAACTAATTTTGGTAACTATCTTAAAAACATGTCCTTGGAAAACGGGTAATAATAAGCATTGGCTTTTTGTGGGTATTTTCGTAAGCAGAAGTAAGAATAAGTTGGAAATCGCTGTTTACTTCAAACCATTATCAGTAATCGAAATCTTACATCAGTAAACATGCTACACTAAATCTCTAAAGATCACTTTTTATTATTATTTAAGAATTTTTTAAAACTTATGTCGCAAATATGAAAGCATTAACGTTCCTGATTAATGATAACCTAGTATGTGGCAGTAGAAAAATGTTTTAACAATTCTAACATGTAACGGTATAAAGAGGTTTCAATAATAACCTAGTATGTGGCAGTGGAAAAATGTTTTAACAATTCTAACATGTAACGGTATAAAGAGGTTTCAATAATAACCTAGTATGTGGCAGTGTAAAAATGTTTTAACAATTCTAACATGTAACGGTATAAAGAGGTTTCAATAATAACCTAGTATGTGGCAGTGGAAAAATGTTTTAACAATTCTAACATGTAACGGTATAAAGAGGTTTCAATAATAACCTAGTATGTGGCAGTGGAAAAATGTTTTAACAATTCTAACATGTAACGGTATAAAGAGGTTTGAATAATAACCTAGTATGTGGCAGTGGAAAAATGTTTTAACAATTCTAACATGTAACGGTATAAAGAGGTTTGAATAATAACCTAGTATGTGGCAGTGGAAAAATGTTTTAACAATTCTAACATGTAACGGTATAAAGAGGTTTCAATAATAACCTAGTATGTGGCAGTGTAAAAATGTTTTAACAATTCTAACATGTAACGGTATAAAGAGGTTTGAATAATAACCTAGTATGTGGCAGTGGAAAGAAGTTTTAGTGATAATTTAATATGTAATAGTAGAACACTATATTGATGGCTCCCCGGAGATTCTAATTACAGATTAGAGATTCTTATGATATTTCAATATGTAACAGTAGAAAGAAGTTTTAATGATAATTTATTACGTAGCATAAGAAGGAAGTTTCAATAATAGTTTAATATGTAGCAGTAGAAAGAGGTTTCAATGATAGTTTTGTATGTAGCAGAAGAAAGAGGTTTTTGATGGTAATCTAGTATGTAGCAATAGTAAGAGGTTTTAATGATATTTTAGTCTGTAGCAGTAGAAAGAGAGTTTAATGATAATTGAGTGTGTAACAGTAGAAAGGGTTTGTAATGTTAATGTACTATGTAGCAATGGAAAGAGGTTTTAGTGGTATTTTAGTATGTAGCAGAAGAAAGAGGTTTTAATGATAATCTAGTATGTAGCATTAGGAGGTTTTAACGATATCGTAGTATGTAACAATAGAAGAAGGTTTTTAATGATAACGCACTATGGTAGCAATAGAAAAACATGTAAATGATAATGTACTATGTAGCAATAGAAAAACATGTTAATGATAATGTACTATGTAGCAATAGGAAAGCGTGTTAATGATAGTTTAGTATGTAGCAGCAGAAGGAGGTTTTAATCATCATACTGTTGATAGAATTGTAAACTATTAAAATATAAAAATATTACGTTAAAGCTATTCAGAAAGAATGTTTTTCTTCTATAGTAATCTCGCTTTTCAAATAACGTATTCCTTACAACAACAAAAGTTTAAGGCATAGATCGGTGAAATAGGTTTAACAAAGTTCATGGAATGAAATAATAAAAACTAACAAGTAATTTGTACATAATAACATATTAATGTAGCAATATCTATAAATAACAAACTAGAAGAATTTTGAAGTAGAAATTGAATTGACATCAAATATTAGTTAAAATGATTGAATAGAAATCTCACGAATATCTGAGCACAGTAATAAAACTGGATTTGATAACGAGGAATCCACCATTAGGTGATGAAGTTTGGAGACGTCTTGAATGGGAAGAAAAACTTTTGTCGTATTCAATTACTTTTGACATTTGAGCGCAACCTACGAGTTAATAATACCGAATAATTTGATGAAATAATAACGTATAAAAAAAATAATTTTATAGTGTTAAATAAGGATGAAAGACTAGAAGGAATAGTTAGTAATTAATACTGGAGAACTTTTCAAGTTAAAACCGGATGTAATTTGATACTGCGGCTTGAAATAAAGCATATGGGTATTAATTAAGTATTGCAAAATTCTCCACTTCTTGTGAAAGGTAGTAACATGTTGAAAAATGGAGAGTGTACGAAACTGTTACTCGTCTCACAATTTTTGTAGTAAATTATTGAATAAGTATTCTACTTTATGGCTGGAAAAAAACTTATTTTTGGACATTTATTTCCAACACTTGTGTTAATTTAACATTAATTTTATATTGATCTAAGTTAACAATGCTAAACGGTTGTTGATGAGGAGAAATCCACTCGAAGTAAAAATGTGTCTCAGGTCAAGCTGAAAACGACTTTAGAAAGGTTGAAATGTTGTTTGGTGTTTTAGTAAAAGTGTTAATACCAAAACCAGCCGTTACGATGCCAAACAGTATTAATGTCAAAATATCATTAATAATAATAACAAAATCTCTCAAACATGACTTTCTTTCTGACTAGTAACATGTGATGAACCAGACTATAAAGAAAAGCGGAATAGAAAGTTGTTGGAATACATGATAAAAATGAACAAAATATTGTGAGAATGCGTTACGTATTAACTTCAATTAATATTGTTACTAGGCATTAGTACCCATAAAAATAACCGTTATTCAAAACTAACCTCTGAGATTAACATAAATTTCAGATTATAATTAAATTAGTGTTAACTTATGTTGCTTATCAATCTGTACGATATAATATTTGTATCCAAAATGTATTAACGTCAAATATTTAAAAGTATTAAATTATATCTAATTTAGCTACTAAATTAATGTCGATGAAGAAATAACTGCTGTAAAAATATAAAACTGTAAATAGTATTGATTCACAGAAAATATTTACAGTTCTATTTTTTTCAACGTACAAATATCTAAAGAGCACTAAAGTTTAGGATGTATTAACCACGAGGAAGGTTTCACTATAGAGTATTAACTTTTTGAACTATTAGTCCATACTAAAACTGGTAACTTCTTCAATACCGTTAGAAGCAGATAATGTTACATAGAAGTATACTGTTTGAGAGGAAAGTAAACAGGTGGTATGCATTATGAAATTTTCAAAACCTGTTCCGCTGTTGTATTTTAAGGTGAAAAACACTAAACGAGAAACACATGCGTTGGAAGATAATAGGTTTTCTGTGTAAAATAACCTTGAACACAGACATTACCACGGTGACTACATGTACATGATGCAATACGCTATTCTATTAGAATTTGGTGTAAAAACTTTTCTTACAAAAACACGCACCCTTACGTAACATCTTGTAATGGTTGTGTGAGAAAGTGTCATTTGATTGAAGCAACTGTAACAATGATATATCAGAATGTGTAATTTTATTAAAGCTGTTATAGCAGTAATATAGAGAACATGTCATTGTTACAAAATAATAAATAACATTATTCCTCAATGTTGTCTTGATATTACTATTAAAATATGATTACCATGAAAATATAATAAGTAACCATAGAATTAGCGAGTTTGGATTTATTTTATAGAATTGTTTATTTAATCCTGTTGTTATCGTGAGAGCTCCTGTAAGAGGTCATGGTTTTTGGTCAAAGGGGTGGGTTTGGTTATCAATTAGTGAATTTCTGTAGAATGAAGATTTAAAAGGAGAACAAATACATAACAAGCACTGCTGTTTTAAAAGTAAGACGAGTTCTGTAAGATAGATAGAGATACGAGTTCCGTAAGATTGATAGAGATACGAGTTCTGTAAGATTGATAGAGATACGAGTTCTGTAAGATTGATAGAGATACGAGTTCTGTAAGATTGATAGAGATACGAGTTCTGTAAGATTGATAGAGATACGAGTTCTGTAAGATTGATAGAGATACGAGTTCTGTAAGATTGATAGAGATACGAGTTCTGTAAGATAGATAGAGATACGAGTTCCGTAAGATTGATAGAGATACGAGTTCTGTAAGATAGATAGAGATACGAGTTCTGTAAGATAGATAGAGATACGAGTTCTGTAAGATAGATAGAGATACGAGTTCCTAGAATAGATAGAGATGATTGAGGATAGATTTTACTGTTATACTTTTAAGAAGGGTAAGGAGAAGGTGACCAGTAATTATAGTGGCAGCTAGACGGACTAATACAGTGATTAGATGGATTAAGTTTTTAATGATTTTGACACATACTATGAAAATGTTTTAAGCTGGGGTGTCTTCTGTGGGATTAAGTGAGAAAATGTGTGATAAGTATTACTGAGTCGGCCAAAAATCATAATTGTTATTCATATATGTAAAGCTCGTGACAAGGTTATTTCGATGTGACTAGTTGATGTAAAAATATATGGAAGAGCCCTAGAGAACTATTAATTAAAATTAATCAGAATAATGAAATTTAAAGAGAATTTTATTCCTGTTTTTTTAAGTTTGATAATAGGATCTAATATTCTCTATAAAGGGTTGCAAATATTTTTGTAATTAATATTTGGTAGCATGCAGGAACGACTCAGTATCTATACTGAATAAATAAGATAGTGCTTAATCAGTTTGGAGGGATGGTTTAAGATGTAAAATGATCAAAATTTGAGAATCATTTTGTTATTTTTTCAATTTTTTTTGTAGAGTTAGCAAAATGATTTTTTTAGGATTAGATTAAAGATTCAAAATAAGGTTATTAATGAAACGAGTAAAGCAATGCGAAAAATGTTATGATAGTTCAATTGAATGGAGCTATTTGGGGAATTAAAAGGTGATTTCATTAGCAATTGTAGCTTGACAAGCTGATGTTATTAGTTAAGTAATCATTTTCGCTAAGAGTAAACGGTATTTACGATAGGTTGGTTTAAGAGACTATTACTTTCATTTCAGTCACTTAGCTATTCTGTAATTTAATTTATTCGTTTAATGAAAGACTGCGTATTAACACTTTCTGCGACGGTTGTTACAAGTCTGTGATTTGCTTCACAAATTTCTGAGTAAATACCAGGACTATTGATTGTGATTGAGAATTGATCTGGGATAACTTTAATTTTTAATTCTATGAGTGAAATGATTCAAACGTGGATTATAACAACGACTGTCATTATAATTCGAATTTGAGTTTTAACTGGCAGAATAGTGCGGTTACCAACATCAAGAAGAAGAAATGTTGAAGTGTTTGAATCCGTTTTACAGGTTATGTAGGATTCAAATTCAATTGAAATGAAACACGAATATTCTTACGATCTGTGACATTGATGACCAATTGTTTTTACTGTTAGAGCGGGATTATTAATTTCATCTATAAGGTATAATAGGAGAAGTGAGGAGGAGAGCATTAAACATTAATTAGAGCTGGATTGATAATTCAAAATATTTCAGTTTCTTAATCTTCCAGAAGAACTCGATCAGTGAATGAATAGTAACATTGTAACAGTAATATATAACCAGTTTTAGTAAAGTTTTTTAGTTGTATGAGAACGTGTCATTTTACTGAAGCTATTTTACACTGTTATATAAGAACATTTCATTTACTGAACGTATTATAGTAGTGATATGTACGAACGTGCTATTTCACTGAAAATAACGTAGCAGTGATATATAAGAACGTTATTTTACTGAGACAATTGAAGCAGCAATATATGAGAAAGTGATATTTTACTGAAGCTGTTCTAGCAGTAATATATAATAATATGTCAATTTGCTGAGTCCTTTTTACCAGAAATCTATAAGATATGTCATTTTGCTTAAGCATGTTTAGAAGTGATATATGAAAACGTGTGAATTTACTAAGGTTATTGTAGCGGTGATATATGAGAACATGCCATTTTACTGAAGAGTTTTAGTAGTGATGAAGGAGAACATGTTATTCTTCTAAAACTTTTGCAGGAGTCACATATAAGAACATGCCATTTTAGTAAAGGTTTTTCAGCAGTGATATATTATAACATGTAACTATTGCAGCATTGATAAGTGAAGTGTCATTTCACTGAAGGTGTAGTAGCAATGACACATCAAAACACATTTCGCTGAGTAACTCACTGAGATTAAGCAGTAGTAGACAAACTTGTACAGTAGTCCAGAAAGATTTAGTCATGCAAGACAAACTTGTACAGTTGTCCAGTAAGATTTAGTCATGCTAGACAAACTTGTATAGTATCCTACTGAGAGTTAGTTATGCTACACAAACTTGTACAGTATAAAACTAAGATTAAGTGAAACTAGACACCCTTGTGCAGTTTTTCACTAAGAGTCGGTTATACTATACAAACTTGTACAGTAGTCCATTAAGATTCAGTTATATAAAAAAAATTGTACAGTGACCAAGTAACATTCAGTTATGCTAGACAAACTTGTACAGTAGTCCATTAAGATTCAGTTATATAAAAAAATTGTACAGTAACCCAGTAACATTCAGTTATGCTAGACAAACTTGTGCAGTAGTCCATTAAGATTAATTTATACCAGACACATTTGTAGAGTAATTTACTAAGATTCAGTTATGTTGGACAAACGTGTATAGTGTCCCATTACGATTTAAGTATACTACGAAAAATTGTACAGTATCTTACTGACAGCTAGTGATACTAGACAAACTTATACAACAGTTCACTAGGATTTAATTATATTAGATAAATTATTACAGTAGCTCCCTCACATATACTGGATAGACTTGTAGAGTAGTTCTCTAAGATGCAGTTATACTCGATAAACTTGTGCAGTAACCCACTAAGACTCAGTCATATCAGACAAACGTGTACAGTATTCCAGTGAGATTCAGTTATACTAGACAAACTTGTACAGTTTTAAACTAAGATTCAGTTGTACTAGTTAAACTTGTACAGTTTTAAACTAAGATTCAGTTATACTAGTTAAACTTGTACAGTAGCTCATTAGCATTCACTAGATAGACTTGTAGAGTATCTTACTAAGATTTAATTATACTAGAGAAGCTTGTAGAGTATCTTACTAAGATTTAATTATACTAGAGAAGCTTGTAGAGTATCTTACTAAGATTTAATTATACTAGAGAAACTTGTAGAGTATCTTACTAAGATTTAATTATACTAGAGAAACTTGTAGAGTATCTTACTAACATTTAATTATACTAGAGAAACTTGTAGAGTATCTTACTAAAATTTAATTATACTAGAGAAACTTGTAGAGTATCCTACTAAGATTTAATTATACTAGAGAAACTTGTAGAGTATCTTACTAAGATTTAATTATACTAGAGAAACTTGTAGAGCATCTTACTAAGATTTAATTATACTAGAGAAACTTGTAGAGTATCTTACTAACATTTAATTATACCAGAGAAACTTTTAGAGTATCTTACTAACAATTAATTATACCAGAGAAACTTTTAGAGTATCTTACTAACATTTAATTCTATTAGAGAAACTTTTAGAGTATCTTACTAACATTTAATTCTATTAGAGAAACTTTTAGAGTATCTTACTAACATTTAATTCTATTAGAGAAACTTTTAGAGTATCTTACTAACATTTAATTCTATTAGAGAAACTTTTAGAGTATCTTACTAAGATTTAATTATACTAGAGAAACTTGTAGAGCATCTTAGTAAGATTTAAGTATACTAGAGAAACTTGTAGAGTAGTTTACTGAGATTCAGTTATACTAGATAAACGTGTACAGTCATTTACTAAGATTTAGTTACAGTAGAGAAACTTATGGAGTGACAAATTATGATTTAGTTATACTAGACAAACTTGTACAGTAGTTCACCGACATTCACTAAACAGACTTGTACAGTTTTAGTAGTGTAACTGAAACTTTGTGAGCTACTGTACATATCTATAAATAAGAGTACATATCATGTAACTGATCTCACCAGCCTGGTTTTAACAGTGAACAACTTCTAAACCAATAAACAAAACTACCTTCAGACCAACGTACATTACTATACATTATATTGTCCCAGTAATATATTTTCATACCTGTAGATGTTTCACTAGTATTCTCCAGTACCTATAAATTTTTCTCTACCATATTATTTATGGATATAT
This sequence comes from Carcinoscorpius rotundicauda, assembly GCA_011833715.1. Taxonomy (NCBI): domain Eukaryota; kingdom Metazoa; phylum Arthropoda; class Merostomata; order Xiphosura; family Limulidae; genus Carcinoscorpius; species Carcinoscorpius rotundicauda. Next base: position 93,328,722 of record CM022395.1, read on the forward strand.
GCGACTTTATTTCTTTACCTTTGTAGATTGATCAGTATTTTTACGTTATCTTGAGGAAGCTTTTCTCTCTCATGTGTCCAGTTTTATTAATCCCAGAGCTGATTGTTATGTTCTCACCACAGGTTTCGAAATCAGATTTTCAGTGTTATAAGTCTACATTGTTACTGCTGAGGCAGTAAGATGGAGGTATTTAAAAGACCATTATTATTTTATTGTGCAAAACACATGCTAACCATCTTTAACTCAGAGTCAGTCAGATTATTACTTACTTATTAAAAATAAATATAGTGTTATTGTAGCTTCCGACTATAACAGAGTGCTACTTAAATGTTCAGGTAAACAGTTAGTGATATAATGAAGATCAAATTAATATAAGAGGACGTAAACGAGATGTTTCTTGGGACAGCTTAGGAGTATTGTGTACATCAATACAACATAATGTTATCTATCTATTTAATTAGGGAGATGGCAGTTATAACAATGATAAGTAATATTTTATTACACTATCGAGCTGTTTCATAAAAAAGTTGAGGTTTATAATGAGTATTAACACAATAGAATGTTATCCAGCTGTTTCGTTAAGCAGTAGGAGGTTAAAATGAGTGTTAAAAAATAAACTATAACATTAACGAGGTGTTTAGTTAAGTAGTATGTGTTTACAATTAGTATTAATAGATTATAGTTTTATTCAACTGTCTTCTTAAATTAAGAAGCTAGTTTTTATACTAAATCTCTCTCAGGGTACGTCCCCTGGGAGGCCCGGCATGGCCAAGCGCGTTAAGGCGTGCGACTCGTAATCTGAAGGTCGCGGGTTCGCATCCACATCGCGCCAAACATACTCGCCCTCCCAGCCGTGGGGGTGTTATAATGTGACGGTTAATCCCACTATTCGTTGGTAAAAGAGAAGCCCAAGAGTCGGCGGTGGGTGGTGATGACTAGCTGCCTTCCCTCTAGTCTTACACTGCTAAATTAGGGACGGCTAGCACAGATAGCCCTCGAGTAGTTTTGTGCGAAATTCCAAAAAACAAACAAGTACCTCCCCTAGCGGAAGAGGGATATATCTGCGGATTTACAAAGCTAAAATCCGGGTTTTAACACCAGTGCTAGGCAGAGCACAGATAGCCTATTGTGTTGCTTTGTGCTTAATTTAAATAAAAACTCTCTGTGTATTGTTGTAGCTTTAAGATACTCACTGCATGTATTTTGTATTAATCTGCCTCCGTACTACATAAAATGGTTTAATGTGGCCTTTCACATTGATTTATTGAACAGTCATAGACTACCTTGTATTCTTTGACTTGCATGTTCTGGATAGAACAGTAAGAGAAATACGCCCATCTATGAATTTTTCTTCCTTTTTATTCTTGGCGTTCGTTTATTTCAGTTTCTAGCTAATGTTTTATGTTTTAATTACACATGTGTTTCTAGCGTTAACATATTTACATTTCATTTCTGGTTATTAATCGGAAAGAAAATGGCATTTATTTATTTTAATTGTATGCGTTTCTTTAAAGTAAGGTTACTTTCTCACGTTCCATTTCCTTAAAATGGTTATAAATATTTCTCATTAAAAATCTGCTCTGAGTTTCATGAAATCGAAATTTGCGTGAAAAGGAAGTACGAAATATGTGCTTCTAAATGACCGGAAGTAATGGACAGCCCCTAGGAAATAGTGTATTTTAAATTAATGAAAACCCGTTTTGTTTTCATTGCTTAAGTCTGGCGTTTCAAAGCGATTAGTTTGAACCAAAAAGCTCAGGTTTCGATTGTGTGCGCGCACTGTGTTCATTGGAATTTAACACTTGGCTGAGCTCGTGATAAACATGTCCACGCGCTTTTCCGTTCCTTCATTTCCTTAATTGACTGCCAACGCTCAAATGTGAAGCAAATACCAAATGGCACAGCTTCAACCGAAGATTACTACCGTGAACAATATAAGATTCAAGGCTATCAAAAAGGAAAATTTTAATTCTGAAACAAGTCAGATGTGTATGTGTTTGAAATTATGGGAAAATTTAATTTGTCACATGTTTGTTTAATTCTGTACACAACGATGGTGCTTTTTAAAAATTATTGTGTATTGATGTATGTCTTTTATTCTGTCCACAACTATGTTGTGTGTTTTTACTATTGTACACAACGTCTATTTCTGTATTGGTTTATTTTTGTTCGAACATTAATGCGTGTTTGTGTATTTAATATTCTGTAAATGTGTGTATTGAGTGTTGTACACAACACACAACTTTAGCTTGTTTCTTAAGCCTCTCTTATGATTCAGACCTTACGCAGAATGTTTAATACGGAGGGGTCCTAGTTTTTGTGGGCAAAAGCTTGCTAATACTACGTAGGTCTGGAAACATGCTCCTAGGACATTTGTAAAAAAAATAGTTGCTTTGAAAATAAATATGGAAGCAATTTTTTATGAAATGTTACTCGAACAATTCTACTGCTGTTCACATAAAATCAACCAACATCAAAAACGTTAAATACCGTTAGTAGCTGCGCTGTAACTGTACAAAAATACATTTTTTTTATATTACAAAAATAGGGGGCTCGCTGTCGCCTCTCCCCACACCTCTCTGTATACGTGCGTTTACTTTGCAGTTCATGCCTTTTTGTAGACGAGCCATGACTTAAGAGGTCTTGGTAGTTTGTTTTTCTATTAGAGTAAATTTTCAAATCGGAAGTCAAATCTAAAGACAAGTCCGAGGTGAATCTAGGAATAAAGGAAACGTTTATAATCTGGAAATGGTTGAATAAATATGGAGACAGGGTATGGTTTGTTACGAGATTAGAATGTGTTAGTAAGGGACGTGCGTATATGATTTGTTTGAAAAATTGGTATGCCGCCATTTTATTTTAAAAGCTTGTGCATTAATTGTTTCCTGTTAGCTGGTGTAACAAGCTTAAAGTATTCGGTGTATATGACGTCATTTATTTCTCATTCTTAATTTCTAGCTCCATTATATACAGATATTTCACAAAACGTCACACTTACTTTTACACAAGTGAATTATTTTCACTATAATCAGGTTACGTTTTGCAATGTTTAAAATGTCGACAACCATTAGCTATAAGTTTCTCTTAGACATAAAATTATGACATAAGAATCTTATCGATTGTTCCAGAATTCAAACATAATAATAAAAAATGTTCATTGTGGTAAACGAAATACTAATTATATCTAGGTAAAAGTTTTTCTTCCCGATTTGTAAACATTCTGAATGTGATAGAAAATAAATATAATTTTCCAAATCTGCGTAGCTGAATTATGGAAAGTCTATTAAATCTAAACAACTTTAAGAAGTTTAAATTCGCAGTCTATATGATTGATTATAACGGAACGTGATCAGAGAATTTCAAAGTTAAATGAGGTGTGGTTTGTTCAGGTCAGATGTGATAAAAATAACAGTATATTTAAAAGTAAATAACTCTTTTTTTTTATATGAAAATTAACTGGTTTTTAAAAATAAATTTAATCAGCTTATTTGTTAATTAATATCAGTTGTTTTAACTCCGAATGATAACCAGATGAGTAATTAATAAATAGCTGTTAACGTTAACTGTTAACACTATGTAACAAAATTTTTACTTTTTCTTGTTTCTGGGCAGAAAGTGCTATTTCCCTATGCCTAAAGTAAATGGAAAAAGAACTATTTTTCTCTTCAAACTTTGTTTTTGTTACCTGGGAGCGTAAAACGAAAACATGATGGGAGACTATTTGGGGGCTCACACGTGAAAGTGGTTTTCATTACAGTCGCAACTCTCGAGAAACTACTCGCTTCTAAATATTCTTCATTTTTGTATAACTTTAGCATAAATACATGTAAATTTTGATTCATATGTTGTTTTATTCAGACCTTATGTAAATGAAAATGTGCAAATTTGCCCGTTTTTACATAGAAAATAGGTTAATTTCTAAATTTCATTATCCAGGTTACAAAACCAAAGTTTGAAGGGAATAATGGCCATTTTGTGTACTTTTACAACATAAGTAATTAAGAAATAACACATGCTATCCAGGAACAAAATTTGTTTTACATAATGTCAGTCAATGCATATTATAATAATAATAAAAATTGTAACTTTTGTAATGTCAAGCATGCGTCTCATGGTTATAATGAGTTTGGTTTGGCTTGTTTTGAATTTCGCGCAAAGATACATGAGGGCTACCTGTGCTAGCTGTCCCTAATTTAGCAGTTATGAAACTAGAGGGAAGGCAGCTAGTCATATCCACCCAGCGCCAACTATTGGACTACTCTTTTACTAACGAATAGTGGGATTGACCTTCACATTTTAACGCCCCCAAAACTGAAAGAACGAGCATATTTGATAGAGTAGAGCGCTTCTGGTTAACTACATAGTCAGTGAATATGATGACTCGTAGCTTAAAACAACATAATGTTTAGTTGTTTAATAAACAGTTGGTGGATATAAAATGTATAAATGTAACATTACCAGTTGTTTTGCTAACCAGTGGTGTTTGTTTATAATGAACATTAATTTAACATAAAATGTTATCCAGCCGGATCGTTAAAAAGTTGAGAGGTTAGAAGGTTATCAACACAAGAGGACATTATTCAATATTCAACAGTTTTTAAATAGTTGATGCAACAGAACGTTATTTAATAGGGTTCTGCGTTAGACTGATGGTAATTATAATGAATATTAGCATAAAAGAACGTAATACAACGTCCCTCACTGGGACAGCGGTAAATCTTTGGATTTACAACTCTAAAATCAGGGGTTCGATTCCCCTTGGTGTACACAGCAGATGATCCGATGTGGTTTTGCTGTTAGAAAACACAGACACATAATAGAACGAAGATGGAAAAAGGGTATAAAAATCATCTGATTCTTACAGAATGGTCATCAGAAGTTTACCGAAATACTGAAATGACATTCTGTTATGTTCAAATAGTAATATTATGACCTTAAACCCTTGTATTAGAGTATATTATAGCTAATAACTGTCTAAAGAAAGAGATGACTAACGTTCTGTGTTGAATTAGAGTATACTGTAGTTAATAAATATCTAATAAAATAACTGGACAACATTCTGTTGTGTTAGAGTATATTGCACTCGCCAAGTGTCTAATTAAAATTGGGTAACATTCTGTTGTATTAAATATATTACAGTCGCAAAGTCTCGATTAAAACAATCGAATAAGTTTCCATTTCTGTTATTAACTGTTGAAAGAAACAGCCATATATTATGTACCCAATAACAATCGTCTATGTTATGCAACAACCGGATATTGTTGTATTACATTAAAACTCATTACAACCACCAACTCCTTTGAAAAAATCAAATTACTGTAAAAGTAAAAATTGTTATTTCTGTAATTACTTTAAGGAAACAAGAAACTGAAGGTACTAAGTATATATAAAATGACCTTTCAGCCTTCCACACTGAATAAATAACCACAGTAATACAATGATTGAACACCAAAATGAAAGAACTGATTTAGAAAACTAAACAGACAAGAGTCAGCCAGCATATTGAGAAGCAATTTGAACGAATTCTGCTGACCTTAAAATCTGTCAGAAGAGACGAACAGCGAAAAACTTACACTGGAACAGAAGACGACACCTAGAATAGAGTAGGAGCTAACTCTTTAAAACAGTTACCTAATTCATGAAAAAGGCTGTTGATATGGGACAAGTGTTGTCAGCATCCAATATTTAATGTTAGGAAATAAAGTTATTTTTTACTGAAATTTTAATTTTAATTTCGAGTTAGAAGTACTAGATGAAGAAATTTCCAGTGTCAAAAAAAGGAAAGAGAAGAGAGTTGACTGTATTTTAACGTTGTAAAGTTTTAACCTAACTATCGACTCACAATAAGATATAAATTTATAAAATGTGTTTGTAACAAGTAGCATAACAGGATGTCCCATGTTGTAGATCGGTTTAAGTTCATCCTGTTATGGAATATGTACTTACCCTCACTGGAATATGTACTTACCCTCACTGTTCCTTGAGCTGTGGAAACACTGCACCAGTTTAGAAACGGATGAAGACCCGCCTGTCACAAAGATTGCGTTGGTAGCAAAATATTTGATGATTATAGGTAAGAGCTCAAGAACTAGTTGTTACGTGTATTTTATTATAACTGTCGTTCACTTATAATCCTGGTTATTTAATAAAGTAAGCATTACGACAATGTCTGTTAGACATTATTTTTTTAAATTATTAACATTATTACAAAATTAGCAGATCTGTTGCGCCATCTGTTATTGAATATAAAATCTAAAGATTCTCTCTCTTTTATCATTCTTCAGGTATCTGTATATTCGGGAGGGTTAGGTTGCGTCGGCCTTCTCTCCCTTCTTTTGCATTGGTATTAGCAACTGTCAAATGTATTTATAAATGCTACGCAAGAGCCAGAATAATTTGCACTTACTCTACATACGTGTACTCTCTGCATACACGCTTGACGCAAATATATTATTTCTCTCAATAATTCCATAACAATTTGTACTATCACTAGATATACATTAACCAGAAAACATTTACATAAATCCCCTTTCAAGGTTTATTAGTTAATCCCTAATCTAATGTCGAGTCTAGTTGATAGGTGTCCTTTTTGTTTCATTTGAATATACAGGGGGGTCGCTAGAAAAGCGGAAAATTTGAGGGTCAGATGAGATCATGAATAAAATGCGTGCTTACTCATTTCTATTTTGATTTCTTTACATCATGAATAAAATGCATGATTTTAATATCATAAAATGCATTTTGAGCATCTATGAGTGTAATATAACATATGCCTTTAAAAAACTTTGTAAAAGTTATTCTGTTTGACAAATTTTCCGCTTTTCTATTATTGTATTGTATGTATTTACTGGGGAAAGGTGTTTAGGACTTCTTGATGACGAGAAACCCCTCTTTTTTAATTTGAAGATGATCTCGGATGGTCGAAACGTTGTTCTCTCCTTATCAGTAAAATTGTTAATACCCACCTTAGCCATTCTGAGATACATGTTTAGGACTATTCTCATTATGTATGCAGTATCTGTCTAGTTCGTTTTTTCTCCAATTTTTGTCAAAATAATCCATGGCTTAATGGAACGTATTTAATATTTTATTTTGATCTATGAATAAATGTATCGACATTATAATTTTTAAAGTTTTAACAGCTTTTTGTCGCCTCTTCACTGTATATATCGTATCTTTATTTAGTGACTATTTAAAACTAGAAACTGAATAACTGGAACGATATTTATAGATAAAATATATCGACTATATCAGCTATTTAATGGTATGTTAACTTAACATTGCTCTCAGTTTCATCACGTGGTTATAATAATGGTCCCGTTTATCATTTTGATTTTACAAATTTGTCATTATTTATATTGTTGAACATTTTCTGTGCCTAACGTTCTCCAACAGCTTAGCAATAAGCTTGTGGGCTTGTGACGTTACAACTCGAGGTTCGATTTTCACAGTAAACACACAGGGACAATAATTCATTACACATCTTTACTCCAAAACAGAACAGCAGTAAGCTGTTTAGGCTTTGGAAAGCCTTAAGTCACGTAAAAAATCTTTAGCAATACTTAATGCAAAATAATACTTGTATAAGAAGATTGTGATGATCACCATCATCTACCACTCGATCCCGTCACGGAACATCGGGCCGCAATCACTTGCGGTTTCATGAACAGGTATTTAAGTGAGTAGGTTGTTAGCCCACTGCACCGAGCCGTCCCTAATTTAGCAGTGTAAAACTAGAGGGAAGGCAGCTAGTCATCACCACCCACCGCCAACTCTTGGACTACTCTTTTACCAACGAATAGTGGGATTGACCGTCACATTATAACACCCCCACGGCTGGGAGGGCGAGCATGTTTGGCGTGACTCGGCCTTAACGCGCTAGGCCATGCCGGGCCTAAGAAGATTGTGATATGTAATATGTTCTAAAGAAAATAGTTTAAAACTAGGTGACAAATAACGTAAAAAGTTGCTATTATCAGTCATTATTTATTATCTCTCTCCATAGATGGCGCATCAAAATCTAATAGATACTTTTGTGAGCTCGGGGTATAGTTGTTCTTCAGAGTTTGGTTAGTTCGTACTAGAATTGTGTGATTTACTTACATTTTAAGTTAGGGGCGAAGCCAGAAATGGCCATTGGTTTATAGTTTGAGTACTTGATGCAAGCGCCGCATGCGCGAAGCCATGCTAGGGTTCCGGATACATGCCTTCCCGGGAAATTTTTAAATAAAGACACAAAAGAAAAGCCTGAATTATGCATTCTGAGACCACCTCTTTGGCAAATTTCAGAATTGCAAACTGAGGTGTTTGTCTTATTTTTCAAATCACATAGTCCTATATATATAATATATAACTTAAAGTTATCAGACCATGCAAAGTAGGCCTACAGTCCTGTCATCAACATATAAAATATAGAGTCATTCAGGAGAGTGCAAAATATATGTAATATATATATAATAATAATCTGTATTCAAATATCATGGACAGTGTATGTTCAGATTCCCTGGATTTCAAGAATTAACTTCACAAATAAACAGTGGGTGGCACCGTGGCAGGCTGGCAGCACCATGGCATTAACCTAGTACTATTGGCGCCATCAACAGTGAATGATTCACTATAGATGGCGCCAATGGTACTGTGAATGTGACGTTGACAAACAGAATTTGCGATAAACAATCATTCACTATGTCGAGCCTGAAAAAGCGAAAGACACTGCATGGGTTCTTTGAACCCATTCATAAGGCTGAACCCGATCAATCTGTTACAGCCAATCAGGTTGAAACAGAATTGTCAACTGAATTGTCAGAGTCATCACCGTGTCGTTCTAACAGTGCTGCCCCTACCACCCTAAGTCCAGTCTGGGACGTTGGAAATTACATTTCTGATTATGTCAGCATTGGTAAACAGGCGAGTCGACTTCTCATTACATTAATTTTGTTTTAAAAATCACGCAAACACTTTGATGAGTTTTAGACTGAATATTCATTGCTGCGAGTGATTGTAGACCAACAGCCACAGGATGTTAGGCCTACTCTGTGAAGTAGAGTTCTAATTCTTTCTCTTCCAGGTTATTGTACTCTCATAACAAATTTTCCTATGTGCAAAATAATTTAACGAGAACTATGTCTTTCTGTCTCTTATAGAGAATGCCTGGAGGCCAGGGAGTGATTATGTGTTCCCCCAGTGTGGTCCAAGAAAACTGCGTTTTCAACATCGTTGGCTTTCACAGTGAAGATGGCTACTCTACAGTCAACATGCAAAGAGTGCCTTCTGCAAGTACTGCTGTCTTTTTGCTTCTGATGGTGCTGTTGTTGGAAGCCAGAAATTGGGACAACTAGTGAAATTTCCATGCACAAACTGGAAGAAGGCTGTTGAAGACTTCAAGGCACATGAATTAAAATAGTACCACCAAGACAGCAAAGAAAAAGCTAACAATTTTTTACAGGTTCGTAAACACAAGTTCATCTATGCACTTGCAACTTGATGAAACTTACAAGCAAGAAAATGAACAGAACCGGCAATATTTAATGCCTATTATTGATATTGTATTCTTATGGGAGATAGGGTTTAGCTTTGAGGTTTAGTCCATCAATAATAATGGGAATTTTCGGGCAATTTTGCGCTACAGGGCGAAGGGTAATGTCAAGTTTTCAGCAAGCCTTAAGAGTACAAAGAGGAATGACACGTATCTGAGTTTTCAAATTGAAAATGAAATCATCAATGCCTGTAATACTCATGTTCTTGATGTTTGGTCAACAGGGTTAATGCTGCAAAGTGTTTCTCAATATTAACTGATGAAACAAAAGATATTTCAGGCATTGAACAGTTTTCGTTGTTTGTTAGATATTTGCATGCCAATGACAACTCTGTTGCAGTGAAAGATTTTTTTGCAATTTATACCTATTTATGTTATGACAGGTAGCAACTTGGCTGATGTTATCATAACCAATCTGACAAAATATGGTATTGATATGGCTTACCTGTGAGGACAAGGGTACGACGGTGCTGCCTCTATGAGTGGGAAATTCAATGGTGTCCACCAATGACACATATTGCACTTGCACCCTATGTACACTGCAGTGCCCATTTCCTAAACTTGGCAATTTCTGATGTTTGTAAAGAATCACATTTTGGCTCTTTCGGTGGAAAATAAAGCACCTGAATCGAAAATAAAAGTTTGAAAGGTTTCTGCACCAGCCGGTGGGTTGAAAGGCATGATTCAATCATTATCTTTCAAGAATTAATTCGTGCAGTTGTAGATGCCCTTGAGACCATATCAGGTTGGCAGAACAGAGATTCTGCCACACAAGTCAATTAATTGTTGTGTTTTATAACACAGCCAGAATTCATCATCACTCTACTTACCATTGCTAAATTGTTTTCCTCTGTACAACTTACTGCAGCAACAGAACATTGATAAAGGTGCTGCGATGTATTACGCAGAAATACTGGAAGATTTAATCCATTTACTCAGAAATAATACTGTGAATGAAATTAACAACATTTACTGTGAGGATCAAACTCTGTGTATTGAGCTTCAAATTGACATCATAATGCCAAAGCAGGCTAAAAGACAGATGTACCGTGCTTACCCACAGACCACTAGTCCTGAGGAGTACTTTCGTGTTGTTGTATGTATACCATTTGTTGATCACTTTCTTTCACAAATATGTGATCCTCTGTCCACTCTCAAACTCTCCTTACAAACTTAATGTGTCTACTACCATCAGGATCTACCATACAACTGTCAGAACCAACAACACAACAATGTGACCAAATTAAAGAGTTTGTCAATATATGCAAGACTGACATTGACAGCACTTCACTAGCTGCAATAGGTGAACTTAGGGTTTGGTACAAATCACGTGTGAACAACAGACCAAAAAATGTCATAGATGGATATGCAATGTAGAAATGTTCCCAGTCATTTCTAGACTGTTGAAAGTATTTGCCAGGCTACCTGTATCAACGAGCTCAGTGGAGCGTTCGTTTTCAACTATCAGAAGATTCAAAACGTATTTGAGAAACACAACCACTGAAAATCAATTGAATTGTCTGGCCTCATTATACATTCTCCGTGATATTAAAGTTGAACCAAACTGTGTTGTAGATGTCCTGGCAAGAACTAACAGGCGTTTGAGCCTTTCTTAGGTATTCGATTGTATTTCTCTAGTTTTGAAAAAAAGTGCTGTATTAAAAAAAGTGTTCAATCAGAAATTTACATTTGACCATTTGTTGCGTGTGAAATTATCTGCCATGCAATCATGGATTTTTATGAAACTTCACAGGTGACAACTGAACTTGTCTGAAAAGTTTGGATCCATTGGGGTGTTTAACACCAAACCTCCCCTGGCTGCGTCCCTGTTTTCAGTCTTATATTTTATATCTAGAAGAAGAATAAACATAGCCTACAACTGCTGCGCGTTTACTATCATAATTCCGATCAAGTGAATGGCTGACAAAAATAACAATAACAACATTATAATGTAGACATTCTTCTGGCTTATTTGACCTTCTTTATAAATTCGTCATAGGTTCGAAACTTTCTGCCTTCCTGACTTTTAATCTGGCTTTCCAACTGTCTTGACTAATGTACTTTTGATTCTGAGTTATTTTTTTACCACCTAGACCCTTCATACAGGTTCATCTTTGCGTATTTGTTTAGTGAAAATTACGCAACCATTCATGTTATTTCCTATTATCTTTGTAATCCCATACGCTGATACCATTCATTTTTTTCATTTGTTAGTTTAGCTTTAGTTTTATGATATTCCTTCCGGACTATCGATAAGGAAGTTTGCTTGGTATGGTCTGGTGGTTAAAACATCAACTTCCCATCAAATATTCTCGCTTTTTCAACAGTAAGGGTGTTATAACGGGACGATCAATTGTTCTGGTCTATTGGAAAAATAACCGTGGTGTTGAATTCATTTGAATTAGAGATTTTATTTGGAGTTCAAGGGTTATTTATATTGATTTATATTAGTGAATTTATTTGTCTATAACTTTTCTGGAGAAACACATTTTGATTTAAATATATCATGATATATTTCATCCCAAGACTTAATATGTTTAAATTATATTTTTATTTGACGTTCAAAGTACTAAACTATTACAATTGATATATACTTTATTTTGGTTTGTTTCATTTTGAAATTGAAGAACGTATTTATGTTTATATTTTGTGATGTATAAGGTCTCGTGATCTAAAAGTTCGAGTCATTTAGTTGGGAGTTTAGTTATTAATTTTCCCTGATTTCAGTTCAGGGGTTTGATATAAAATTAAAAGGTTATTTATTCTTACATACTTCTTTCAATCCAAAGATTCTCGACGTAAGTTTAAGATTTTAAGTTAAATCTTTAGAATTTATTCCTACTATTGGATATTACTTTTAAGGCGTATTTCATTTTAGAAAATATACTTATTTGAACATCTATTTCCTTTTTATTGATAACATATTGATTAGTGTATCGGTTTATTTTTGTTACTTTATTATGCACTGTGTTTTCGTAATGTAAATTTACATAGAAAAATATCCACATAGTAAGTAAGAAACTAACTGCATGTGTTGTTCTTTTAACCTCAGTGGAATTTACTGACTACTTATGTGCATTTCTTCGTATCCTTTATGAACTCAACTAAAACTAGGTAAAATAATTTCAATAAATATACATCAAAACTAAGATTTCTTTTAGCGCAAAATACATAGAATTATCTGCTGTTTCCTTCCCGAGGAATTGAAACCTCGGATGTTAGTTCGCCGAGAAGTTCTATTACTGCTAATTTGTGATGCCATAAATCAGGTTTCGATACCTTTGTTGAAGTAACACAGAAAGTCCATTCTATTGCTTTATGCGTAACTAGAAACAAACATACAACTAGTTATTATATTCATAAGAAAAGTGTTCCTTTTAAATTCATTTATCTATTGCTGGGCCCGATATAGCCAGAAAGTTAAGGTATTCGACTCTCAACCTGAGGGTCACAGGTTTGAATTACTCTCACAACAAACATGCTCGTCCTTTCAGCCGAAGGCGCATTCTAATGTTACGGTTAGTCCCCCTATTTGTTGATAAAAGAGTAGCCAAAGAGTTGGCGGTGGGTGATGATGACTAGCTGCCTTCCCTCTAGTCTCACACTGCTAAACTGAGGACGGCTAGCACAGATAGCCTTCATCTAGCTTTGCGTTAAATTCAGAAACAAACAAATAAAATTACCTATTATTGATACATAAGAAGGGTGGTTCGTTAAACCGATCGTGTCTATTAATTATAAATAAGGAGATGTCGGTTAGACCAGTTATGTCTATTATCGGAAAATTAGGAAAGTTATCTTGTTAGACTTATTATATCTATTGTTAGAAAAGAAGTTGTCCAGTTAGACTCATTATGTCTGTTATTGTTAGATAAGAAGTTGTCCGGTTAGACTCATTGTGTCCATTATTTGATAGATAAGAAGTTGTTTGGTTAGATTTATTGTGTCTATTGTTGATAGATAAGAAGTTGTCCAGTTAGACTCATGGTGTCTATTATTTTTAGATAAGAAGTTGTCTGATTAGACTCATTGTGTCCATTGTTGATAGATAAGAAGTCGTCTGGTTTGACTCATTGTGTCCATTATTTAATAGATAAGAAGTTGTCTGGTTAGATTCATTGTGTCCATTGTTGATAGATAAGAAGTTGTCCAGTTAGACTCATTAAGTTTATTATTTTTAGATAAGAAGTTGTCCGATTAGACTCATTGTGTCCATTGTTGATAGATAAGAAGTCGTCTGGTTTGACTCATTGTGTCCATTATTTGATAGATAAGAAGTTGTCTGGTTAGATTCATAGTGCCCATTGTTGAGAGATAAGAAGTTGTCCAGTTATACTCATTGTGCCTGATATTTTTAGATAAAGAGTTGTTCGGTTAGACTTATTGTGTCTATTACCGGTAAATAAGGAAAGTTATCTGGATGGACCAATTGTATCCATTATTGATAAATAAGGAATTCTCATTGTGTCTATTCTACATACAATAAAAAAACTTACTGACTTTCTTGTTAAGTTTTGTTAGAACAATTAGATTGTAACCGCTATAATCTCAATGATAACTTTGAGTTTTTCAATAAATACTAGATCATAATTTTAATAGCCCCCTCGGTGTGAATTCCTGTAACAGGGTGAGAGGACCTTCTAGAAAAGATTCTGTTCTTTCAGTTTACTTCCTATGGGATCTAAACATCCATCCACATGTTTGCCGTGCGTGGCGACCCGTGAAGAGGAGAAGAGAGGATCCTGGTGGTTGGGGTATTCAACCTTAACACACCACTTTCACCTTGAATTTCTATAGACGGGTAGTCTTGCGGTAGCTTCCCATGGTGAATTGGCTGATCCACTTGGATATGGCTCAACCAAGTATCAATGTTGGACGTTCTCAACGGGCATTGTGGACATTGTGGCTGATGCTGGTGTTTGGATATAGTGCTCACTGCTACTGCAATGCCCTTGTTTGGCAATGTAGTGCATCCCCTCTTAGAGTTCTGTGGTGGGTGAAGTCAGTAGGCACCGAAATATTTTGTCTTTGTTACGGATCCCTCCAAATAGCGGAAACATTTGATAATTGACCACATCTTGAAAATTCTGAACAGCAATCTTTAACTTCTGTAACACCTTTATCTCATTTACTGATATTACCTTCTTTATCAGACAAATCTTTAGGATGAGTGCCTCCATTTTTTATTTAGAAGGGACTAGACGGGTTCGCTAGCCCTCTTAAGACGGTAAGAAAGCTACGTTCTGGAAACATCTTGGTTGAAAAATTCACTCCAAAACAGAAGCTCGAAATTACTATCCACCACTCCATTTCGGACTATATTGCTACATGTTGTTGAACTGCTATAGTAAGAGTGCAGACATATCAAACTATGTCTCGGACATAGTCGTTTTCAAACCACTGGAAGAATCTTTTACCTTTTAGGGTTAAGAGAGTTGAAGAGTGAACATCAACACTTATCTCTATCCCACTATCAATTCATCTGGCTTCCTGGATACACTTTCTTTGACTTTGGCTTTTAACATTTATTTGGGTCCATCTTCTTTTCTGGCTCCGAGATGCAGAACGAATATTCGTTCACCCTATTAGTCAATGGATCTTTATCAACCGTCAGAGACCTGCCCATTCGATCTATGGCAGGATCCGGGGAAGTCAGTAGACCTCTTTCTAATAAAAAAAATAAAGAGAAAAGACGTGGTCAAAAATAAGTGCTGATTTATTCTTATCATCCTGTATGTCTTTTCTTTCAGGAAAATTTTTTTGAAACCTGACAATATAGTAATCTTCGGCAGTCTTCTTTATACCGCAATGACAGGCTGTGTGATAAACGAGTGCATGAAGGTGTATCTCTGCCGGTTGATCAGCACGTGGCTGCCCTATCTTTGCTACTTGATATACCGTTGGAGGTCGTAGCCCTCCGTATTTCCTTAAGTCGTACTATCACTGTCTGTTCTCTCTACCTATCTCCTGGAGAGACCTGTGATTAATCTGACCTTAAATCTTTCATTGAACAATTACCTTATTCATTTTTTTAATCTTCGGAGACTTTAATGGGCACAATCCCCTCTATGGAGGTGCTGATATTAATGGAAGGGATCGCTCCGTAAAGTGTATGCTTTCAGATCACAACCCTTTTGTTTCAATACTTTTTGTTTATACCTATTTACATATACCTAGTTAGTCATTTAGTACTACTGATCTCTCTGTCTGCATCCCTTCACTTTGTCTTCTCTTTTTTGGAGGGTTGACAGTGACCCACGGGCCAGTAATAACTTTTCTATCATTTACTGGCCATGGTCGATGCCACCAAACCCGCTGACCTATGTGGCCCTCTTTCACTGCTCTTTCAGAATTTCATCCTGCCATCGTCTGCACACCATGGATAGACGAATGTGTGACAACAGTAACTGACTCTATTGTCCAAGAAGCTGCTCAATCTATTCCTAAAACCTCGACTCGTTTTCCATAGTATCCTCGTCTGTGGTGGAATCCTGCCTGCCACATAGCACAAAAGGCTCAAAAACGGACCTGGAATAGCTTTCAATCCACATCGTTTTCTAGTGGGTGCATGCACAGGTGCAGCAGGTGAGACATCAAAGCCAGAAGGAATCTTGGATTAAGTTCACAACTAGCACCTCTTCTTCCTCCAGTTCCAAAGTCATTCCCAGCAAGGGCCAAATGTTTAAGGCATTTGACTCCAACTATCGCGGATTTGAATCCCTGTCACACCAAACATTCTCGCCATTTCAGCTGTAAGGGTGTTATAATGTAACGGTCAATTCTACAATTCATTGGTAAAAGAGAAGCCAAAGAGTTGGCAGTGGGTGGTTATGACTAGCTGTTTTACCTCTTGTCTTACAGTACTAAATTAGGAATGGCTAGTGCAGATAGCCCTCGAGTAGCTTTGCGTGAAATTCAAAACAAACAAAAACAATCCAAAGTCACATGAGACAAGACTCGGAAGGTCAGTGGGCAATACACTTCCACCCCCTTTCAGTCTTCCTCTCCAAAGACTAGGAAGCTACTGATGTCCAAAGCATCGCTGATACTCTAGGCAAAAGTTTTTCTGGTGCATGTAGTACTCCTGCTTCACCCCCACCTTCTTTGCCATCAAGATTCGAGCAGAGCGATAACCTCTTTCCTTTCGAGGAGATTGTCTATACGAGTATAATCGCCCCTTTACACTAATATAATTCAAGCTTGCTCTTCATCACTCTGACAATACGTCAGTTAGACCTAAGGATATTCACTACGAGAAGGTGCGCCAGCTCTCTCCTTCTCTCTTGCTATTTTTCTGGTTCTGTTTGACTGGATCTGGCAGGAGAATGTTTTTCCTGATGTTTGGCGCCATGCTATTATCCTCCTTTTTTCTTAGTCTGGGAAGTATCTCAAGATCTCTTCAAACTACTGTCCAATTGGTTTGACGAGCTGTCTTTGTAAAATCTTGGAGAGAATTGTTAGTGCTGGTCTTGTTTGATTCGAGGAATCAAACAATTTTCTCTTGCTTACCCAGTGGCCCCCCAATGGCTCAGCGGTTTGTCTGCGGACTTACACGCTAAAATCCGGGTTTCGGTACCCGTGGTGGGCAGAGCACAGATAGCCCATTGTGTATCTTTGTGCTTAATTCAAAACAACAATAACTTACACAGTGTTGGTTTTGACAACAGTGCTCTACCATGGACCACCTGATTCGACTTGAAACGTCAATCAGGGAAGCCTTTCTCAAGCAATAACATCTTGTTTTTGTAATATTGACCTTGAAAATGATGATGTGGTATCAAGCGAGATCTCCATTCATATGGGTTGTGTGGCCATCTACCAATTTTTATTAAACATTTTTAATAGACAGGCGATTATAGGTCTATGTGAGCTCAACACCTTCCCGTTCTTTCCCAAAGGAACTTGGAGCCCCTCTAGACTGTGTCTCGAATGTCACACCTCATTATAAAGATTAATACCATCAGTGGAGAACTTCCCCTACAGTCCCTATGTCGATAATCACTTGTTAGTTGTCGAGTATTAGGTTTATTGAGCAGCATCTACAGATTACCCTCAGTCATTTACTGAAGCAGATCACAGCAAAAGGTTTTACCTTTTTCACTTTAAATCCACTTGCATGCACCTCTGTCGCCAAAAGGGTATTCACCCCGATCCAATGCTCCGTCTCAGAGAAGTTGTGCTTCCTGTGGTCCCCGAGGTAAAGTTCTTGGGGCTTATATTTGATTGTAAACTGACTTTCATTACACACATCAAGCAGCTACGTGTCAAATGTACAAGGGCACTGAACATTCTCCATGTCTTCTCTTTCAGCTCTTGGGGAATGGATCGGTGTTCTATGCTAAAGATTTATTGTGCCCTCATTCGATCAAAACTGGACTATGGTTCTACCAGGACCTTGGCCTTAAAGATGTTGGACCCTGTTTACCATTAGGGGCTTCCCACACATCCTCAGTCCAGCGTTTGTACACAGAGTCTCATGAACCTCCTCTAAACTTCTGTCTTTACAGTATGCTTCTAAATTTCGATCCCATCATAGCATCCAACCTAGGGTTATGTTTTCCTTCCTCAGTAGGCTCCATGCTCTTTCAGAACAGACTGTCTGCTATTACTCCTTTTGGCTTTCTAATTCAGGTCTATACTATGTAAAATCACATCACCAATATTGTTTATAAAACACAATGTGATAAATGCCACGTCTTCTATATTGCAGAAACAAGTTGAAAAATGGAAACCAGATTCAAAGAACACAAAAATTCACCTTTACACGTTTTCGAACACTGCAAGTCAAATAAACACAACATAACCATAGGAAAACCTAAATATCAAATAAAGAAACAAAAATAAGCAAACGCAAAATTAAAGAAGCCTCACTTATACAACAACTCAATCGCAAAATAAATCAATACAAAGGAACACCTTTATACCTATATTAATATATAATCCAACATCTAAGCACGCCATCTACATTCCTACACTCAATTACATAACCGCCTTCAAACATATGATTAGCTATCAATCAATTACCTCTTTCTTTTTTTGTGAACCTGACGATGACCGAAGAAGGTCGAAACGTTGTTCGCTCCTCTACATAGTGCTTTCTTTATCCATACCAGCCCTTTTTTTTACATATATAATACCATGGCATGTTTCGCTAGCATTCTATAAGTTGGCATATAAAGTCGTGAAATGTAAAAAGCCTCTTACCATCGCATAAGAGCTGCAGTGGATATGTATGGAGAACATTATAGTTGGTGAATCTGCCGGAAGACTTCTTTCAAAGGTGCCTTTATCCAACAATACTATCAGTCGTAGAATCCAGCACATGACCAAAGACCTCAACAATCAGCTAATTTAGAAAATGAATGGGAGATATTCGGGTTACAGCTAGATGAAGCGACAGATAGAAACAAGAATGGTTCATTTGATTTGGTACATACTGTTTGTGGACGGTGACAAATTGTGGAAGACCTTTCTCTTTGTAAAAGTATGACTGCATGCATATGGCTCAAGACTTGTTTCAGATTTTTGACACATTTATGTGTGAAAACAACTCAGACTGGACTGAGTGCGTTGGCATCTATACAGATGGTGGTCACTCTATGTCCAGCTGTTATGAAAGATTACAGGTACTCATACGAAGCAAAGCTTTTGATGCACTGTGGACCCACTGCATAATACACAAGGAAGCCATTGCATCGAAGTACTTCAGTTCTTCACTGATCCAAGTCGTGAAAAGTACATCGAAAATAGTAAACCTTATAAAAACTTGGTCACAGAAGACAATGTTTTTTAAAAAAACTGTGTGAGAATATGGGATCTGAGTACAACATTTTTGTTGTACTACTGTAGTTTGCGATGGCTCTCTCGTGGGAATGTACTGTTCCATATGCTCGAATTACAACGAAACTCTACTTTTGGATACTGATTTTAAAGTCAAAATTAGCATACCTGTGCGATCTCTTCAAAAACCTGAATGCATTGAATCTCTCTCTGCAGGAAAGCAACACGCACATTCTGAAACTCGCATAGAAGGTTTCAGCTTTCAGAAAAAAGTCACTGCTATGGAGAATAAAAATGAATGAAGATGGTGGCAAAGACTGTTTCCCTTGTTGCAGCAGTTTGTTACATCCAATAAAGTTGATTGACCCACGAAATAAAATCTGTTTTTGAGGAGCATCTGACACAACTCAGCGACTTGGTTGAAAATTAATTTCCAGAAGATATAGAGAAGTTTGCACGGATCCAAGACCCATTCAAGGCTGAGGTTACATCTAAATTTACCTCTGCAGAGGAAGAAAAATCTTACTGAGCTGTGATGTAACAATACTTTAAATCAAAATTTGGCAACATGGAACTGAGTTTTCGATATCAGTAAAAGATGAATTTTCGTTGCTTAGTGCTAAAGCTCAGCAAATTATAATTCCATGTTCGACGTCCTATCTCTACGAAGCTGGGTTTTCGGCGATTGCTGTGATAAAAAGAAAGTACCGCGCGAAAATCAATGCGGGACAGAAAATGGGAGTGGCGGTGTCCAATCTGATTCCAAGGATTCAGAAGCTACGCTGTGCCCAATAGGCGCACACATCCCATTAGTAATTGTAGTTATTCAAAAATGAAATATTATATTTACTTTCACTTTACGTGTATTATTCTTTCAAACGGCTACTAAGTTGTTAGGACATATATGCTTATTAAGTATTAAGTTGTTTGAACTTAACTACTTAATAAATGGAACTGTTAGGTTTTTCTTTTTGCCTAGGGCTCCGTGAACCGAGAATGTTCATAGTACAATACAGAATGTACATTACTGGTATATTATAGAAGGTACATAGATAATACTGGTATGTTACATAAGGAATTTAGATTATACTAGTATATTACATGAGGTAAGTAGAATATATAGTATATTACAAAATGTTCAGAGATTTTACTAGTTTGAAACAGAAAATACATAAATTATACTGGTATATTATAGAAGGTGCATAGATTGTATATTCTGTAATAAACTAGTATAGAGATTATACTAGTATACTACAGAAGGTACATAAATTATACCAGTTTATTACAAAATGTATATAGGTTACACTGGTATATTACAGGAGGTACATAGATGACGATTTTATTAATTTTAGACGTACTAAGTATATATACAGGGTAAGTCCCTACCCATCCATATATCTTTTGTATTTAGTGTATCTGTGTGGTGTACCAGTAAACAGGTTTATATTCTGTTTTATAAGAAAACGTGGTAGCACTAACAAACAATTCTTTAAGCCCACCAAATACTAGTCGATATTAATTTTTACCTAAGGTACGGCTACCCAAATCAAACTTCAAACTAGACATTATTGGAACAGGAATATTACAATTGATTGCCTACGCCTTGTAACACCCCTGAATTTCACTAACATTTGGAAGGACTGGCATCGTTAGGTGGTTAAGGCATTCGACTTTCAGCTGTGGGGGCGTTATAATGTGTTGGCCAATTCCACTATTTGTTGGTAAAAAAGTAGGCCAAGAGTTGGTGGTGAATGGTGATGACTAGCTGCCTCCACTCTAGTCTTACATTGCTAAATTAGGGACGGCTAGCGGAGATAGCTCTCGTGTAGCTTTGTGTGAAATTAAAAAAACAAACAAACATTAACGTTTGGTATATGATACTTTCAATTCAAAAGGCACGTTGTGAAGGGTACGTGCTAAAAAGCTCTAGCTCTCTCATGGTTATTTGAGCATTTGTGTTTATTTACCCAGGAGGGTCAGGTTTTGTCGACCTCTTCCTCCTTCCTTTATATTTGTTTTAGCAGCTCTCAAATGTATTTATACATTGTACACGAAGGTCAAAGTAATCCGCACTTACTCAGGCCCCTATCAGGGCAGTGTTCATGCACTGTCTATACATACACTTTACACTTAGTGCAAAGATATCATTTCTGTTTATAGTTTCATAATAATTTACACTATCATTGGATAGATATCAGCTATAAAACATTCACATAAATCCCTTTCATTGTTTATTAGCTAATCAGCCAGGAATAAAATAAAATTCGTGTCAGGTATTTAACACTTTGCATCTTAAGAAGAGATGTAAAACAATAGAGGGCGCTCGGTAGAGACCTTCTCTTCTCCCTAATCGTGAAGTAAAATTTAACTGGGCTAGTGATTGATTATTAAGAGCTGAACAGACAATATTTAAAGTTAACGAATTTGAAATGCAATCGTGTGGCAAAAGTCCGCTTTTCATCTTCATGTGTGCCAATCATCTCTACTGCAAGCAGCAATACTTCAATTAATGCTAACAAGAAAGACAAGGATATTCCAACCAACGTTGACTCAACTCACGCTCGTTAAGACTACAGACGTATCAACCGCCACAGATATCAACATCACGTTCAACAAGAAGACACCAGTCATCTCAGACCGAAATAGAACGACTTATTGAGTCAGATAGAATCGATCACTCACTTTTGTATCCACGAACTGCCTACCTTTATCCTCCTAGTGCTTTAGATCGATCTTTTAACCAATTGCAAACTTAACACATGTGTTTTATCGTTGTATATTCTTTGCGTGTTTTTTGTTATAAGCTTTACTAACCCTGATTTTCTTTCCAGCAACTTCCGAGCAGGGTCAGGGTAGATTTTTTGGCGCCGTGGTCGTGAAAGTGGGTTTTCTCGGGGTACTCCCGTTTTTCCCCACAGCAAATTTTGAGGTTTTTGGATCTACAAATCCCTATCTTCTTGTGTTTTTTTTTTGTAGAATCGGCCAGGTCAAAGTAATCTCCATATAAAGAATAACCAATCTCCATCAGCTGCCACCCACGTGACTATCCTTAACCAATATTAGGACAGACTGTCACAGCTATAAATTATACTCGTAGTCTTTGACTTGGGATTAGTTGAAGTTGATTGGATATCCGATTTGATTCTATTATATGTATAAAATCAGTGTTTAATTCATTTAAGGAAAACGGAGAATCATCAGAAATATTCATTATTCCAAAAATAAACAAGACAAGAAAAACTGAATGAGTAATTTCACCATCAAACCCAAAGAAAACCCATTAAAAACATTCTAGATGAATTTAGTAAAAAAAGTTCATTTTTGAATGTAACGAAAAAAAGATTAAAGAAAAAATAAACTTATAAACAAAATTTGACATCAGCAGAAAAAATAAGCCTAAAATATCTTAGGAACAATAAAGGCATTGCCTTTCATAGAACCAATAAAGGAAACTCGTTTGTGATTTTAGCAACCAAATACTAGGATTCCTTAATGGTAAATATATTGAGTGATATGTTTACCCAGTCAAATTCTGATCTTAACCAAACTTGCAACAAAAAATTGAGAAAACTGCTCAAAATGTTAATAAAATTGAAACGATTACCTTTAAACTATACATATTTATATATCCAAGTTGTTGAACCATATCGTTATGAGTATAAAAAACGTGTAGGCTCAGAACTAAGAATCAGCTTTGAAATATATTACTAACAATGTTTCTTGGATAATTTTTATTTGTGTTAATCTAGAAAGCAAGGTACAAATCAGGGGTAAACTTATACTCTATCACTTTGTAAGATATCACACGGAACTATTTAATCTTGTGTGTCTTTTATCATGTGGTGACTATCACAGGTGAAATTAATGTTTACATGTCTACAGTTCATATATTCTACAAATTCCACTAACTGCTCTTCATGTTTTGAGTACTACAAACATGTCACTAAAATGGTAATTATCAATAAGTACATTCAACTTAGTGGACAACCGTTCAGATAAATATTCTGATGAAAACAGGCAATATAGACATGAAGACCCCATACCGAAACCATTGATCTGTTTATAAAAATTGACTATTGAACTAAAAAAACAGTTTTGTAATGAATCCCATTATAATCAGAAATAGTGTATACAGAGAACATCAATTATATTCCTTTGTGTTTTAAAACAAGATAAGTCTGACATACCTCCTTGCTCCTTTCACTGTACTTCTGTCTATAATTTGTACCATTTACGCACAATGATCAGATCAACGTCAGATTACAAATATAAGTTAGAATTGCCACTGTCGGTAGCATTATTAGAATCTTCATAAGAGAAACAAGCAGAAACTCTTGATGGGTTGACTGTTCCGGACCAACCTAAGAATGTAACTGAAAGAAAAATAGTTGATGATAAAATTTTAAATACAAGTAGGTTTTTAACCTTTGCATATAAGACTTTTCTGTTTAAAATAACTGTAGGGTAGAAAGTAAATAATTATTCGTTAAATACACAAACAACTTTTTACTAGTTTTGACATGTGCAACCTACAACTTCAATTTATACAAGTAACATATAGCTCAGATTGACAAATATAACCTATAACTTGGTTAATACGACAAAACCAAAAGATCAGATTGACACATATAACCTATAACTTGACTGATGAAAATAACCTACAGTTCAGATTGTAACTTGTTATTTCTTTTATACAAGTAACCTACCACTCAGGTTGACACATGTAACCTATAACTTCAGTTGAAACAAGTTGCCTAAACCTCAGATTGATACATGTAATCTATAGTTTGGCTGATATAGGTAAACTACAGCTCAGATTGACACATGTAACCTATAACATTGGAAGATAAAAGTAACCTACAGCTCACATTTCTACATATAACTTATAGCTTGGGTGGATACAAGTAATCTACAGCTCAATTTCACAGATGTAACCTATAACTTAGGTGGATGGATACAAGCAACCTACAACTCAGATTGACGCAAGTAACAAATAACTTGGGTGGATACAAATAAGCTATAGCTAAGACTGAAACATGTAACCTGTAACCTGGTTGATACAAGCAATTTACAGCTCAGATCAACTCAAGTTGATAGAAGTAACGGAAAGATCTGATTTTAACATGTAACCTATAACTTGGTTGATAAAAATAACCTACAGCTCAAATTATAACCTATAACTTGGCTTATACAAGTAATTTAGATCTCAGATTGACACGTGAAACCTATACCTGGGTTCAGACAACTAACATATAGCCCAAATTGATTCATGTAACCTGTAAGTTGAGTTAATAGAATTAGCTTACACGCAAGATTAACATATGTAGCCCATAACATGAGTTGATAGAAGTAACCCGAAACTCAGATTGACAAATGTAACATATAACTGATTGATACATGTATCCCACAACTCAGATCGTCACATAAAACGTATACCGTCGTTGATACAAGAAATCTACAACTTAGGTTGACACATATGACTTATAATATGAGTCGATACAAATAATATACAGTTCAGACTGACACATGTAACCCATAACTTGGGTGGATACAAGTAACCTAGAGCTGAGATTGATACATGTAATGTAAAACTTGGGTTGATAGAAGTAACCTACTGCTTAGATTGAAATATATAACCTATAACTTGATTTATGTAAATAACCTAAAACTCAAATTGTAACCATAACTTGATTTATGCAATTAATCTACAGCTCAGATCAACACATGTAACCTATAACATCATTTGATACAAGTAAGGTCCAGGACAGATTTACACATATAACCTATAACTAGAGTTGGTACAAGTAACCTACAGCTCAGATTCATACGTGTAACCTATAACTTGGTTTATAGAAGTAATGTGCAGCTCAGATTGAGACACGTAACCTAAAACTTTAGTTGATACATTTAAGCTACTGCTCAGATTGTAATCTGTGACTCGCTTGATACAAGTAGTCTACAGCTCAAAATGACACATGTAACCTATACCTTGGGTGGATACAAGTAACATACAGCTCAGATTAACAGGTGTAACATATAATATGAAATGATAGAAGTAATATACAGATCAGACACACACTTTCACCTTAAGGTATTGTTCATACAAGTAAAATACAGCTTACATTGATACATGTAACCCAAAAATTCAGTTGATGAAAGACACCTGCATCTCAGATTGACACATGTAGCCTATGCCTTGCTTAGTACAAGTAACCTCCAGCTGAAATTGAGTCATGTAACCAAAAACTTCAGTTGATGCAATTAAGCTACAAGTCAGATTGACATATGTAACCAATAACTTCGGTGGATACAAGTAAGCTACAGCTAAGAGTGATACGTGTAACCTATATCTTAGTTGATACAACTAATAGACAGCTCAGATTCACTTATGTAACCTAAAAACTGAGTTGACAGAAGTAATTTTAAGCTCAGATTGACACATGTAACCTATGACTTCGTTGATACAAGTAACCGATACAGTTACGACATAAAGTGTTCGTACCCCTGCGTCCCGAGTGGGTTTTTGCTCATAACGTAAAAGGTATCATGATTAGGCTAATAGAAGTGTGGTATATTATAAATATTATACTAACTCACATCTACATATTTTTTATGTAAATTAAACGACAAATAAACTATTTATAAACAAATAACCAAAAATATGAGGAGCAGAAAGTGTTCGTACATTTCAGAACGTGTGAAAAAACTGATATTTTCTTAACAATTTTGTTTAGTTTAGCGAATAAACTACAATATAACATTCCAGAACTAGACACTGGGTTCATAATTATTGAAATTTAGTCAGCAAAAAATGAACTTCCGGCAATTTAACGCCGTCTCCGTCATTATCTGCTTGGTCATCATGAAGAACAAGAAACAACTGTCTATTGATTAAAAATCCGAATTACTGTAAAATACAAGTCTCCTGTGTCTCTTTTCTGTATTGCTACACAACTTAATGTGCCGAAATCTACTGTTCAAAGAATAATTGCCAAGTTTAAGCTGACAGGATCCTTCCTCGTTCCGGACGCTCCACCAAAATTCCAGAGAGAACCAAGAGGAAGGATATCAGAGAAGTTAGTATGAACTCTCGTTTAACACGTAATGACATACAGATAGTGGTAAGAGAAACTGGGGTTGAAGTAAGCACCTCCACAGTTACGAACATGTTACGCTCTTCTGGGTACAAAGCATGCCGTCCTCGTAGAACTCCATATTTAAAGCCTGTTCATTTAGAAGCACGATTGAGGTATGCAAGAAAGCATGTAGATAAACCATTTACCTATTCGAAGAGTATTCTTTGGTCAGACGAGACTAAAATCGAGGTTTTCGGACACAATGATGTTCATTATATTTTTCGTAAGAAGGGGAAACGAAATCTTCCAAAGAACACCGTTCCTACAGTTAAACACGGAGGTGGCTCGATCATGCTATAGAGTTCCTTCAGTTCTTCTGGTGTACGTTGCCTTCACCGCGTCAACAGAATCATGAAAACAGAAGAGTACGTTGATATATTAGGCACTTATATCAAGAATGATGGTCGGAACTTGCGGCTTTGGCGTTGTTGGATCTTCCAGCACGACAATGATCCTGAGCACACATCGAAATATGTGCAATCATGGTTGCAGAGGAACTATATAAACATTCTGGAGAGGCCATCGCAGTCACCCGATCTCAGCCCAATTGAAAACCTTTGGCATGAGTTGAAGACCAGGGCTCATCAGCGTCATCCGAAAAACTTACAATAGCTAGAGGCCTTTTGTAAAGAAGTATGGAAGAAAATACCAGTCGAGTACTGTCAAACGATTGTGAAGGGCTATGAGGAGAGACTACGCCAAGTAATTCATTTGAAATGCTACACAACTGACTATTAAAGTAGATGCACAAATACTTTCTGTCCCTCCTATGTTTGGTAAATTGCTTATAAACAGATTATTTGTCGTTAAATTTACATAACAATTATGTAGATGTGTGTTAGTATAATATGTATAATTTACTACACTTTCATTTTCTTACCCATGATACGTTTTAAGTTATGAGGAAAAAACTACTCTCGATGCAGGTGTACGAACACTTGCAGGTGTAGGTAAACAAATTGTTAGGATGAGATACGACCCATGAGAAATGATAAAGAAATTCTTTTATCTGATAATTATGAAATGGCTAGGTTATTAAAATGTAATTATTCTACAGCTCTTAGTATTGAAGACTTAAGCAGTATTCCTCATTTTGTACACTTCATAGATGAAAACAAAGTTGAACAAGACAATGGGATAAATTCTGAACTTGTTAGATTAAAATTGGGAAGGTGAAAGAATGATAAGGGTCAAGAGCCGGATAGTATTTCGCCTACGGTTTTAAAGGAGGTCGTGTGTTGGATATGTGAGTCTCTTGCCAAAACTTTCTGTAAGTCCTTGAATAATGGAAAAGAGCAAACAGATTTGGAACTAGCCAATGCCGCTACTATTTTCAAGAGAGGTAAGAGAAGTTGTTTCAGTAATCATAGGTATATTAGTTTTACATCAGATGTGAAAAGTCTAGTATAATATACTTTTGAAAGTTAATTTACAAAGTTTAGAATTTTATTAGACAGTCGACATGATTCCTTTCGAAGAAAATCTTGCCTCACGAATTTCTGACATGCTTTGAAAATGTTACTGCACATGCAGATAAAAGTAAGGGCTTAGAAGTTTCACAAAGCACTTCACAAGGTTTTTTACAAAAGGTTTGTTAAGAAACTTATTTCTATAAGTGTGGGGAATAAATTAACTAATCTGAAAGGAAAGAGCGGCTTGATAAAATAAAGCTGCTATAAATGGAATTCAGTCAAACTGGATTAATGTTGCAAGTTGTGCACCTCAAGGCTCAGTATTAGAACAATAACTTTTTACTAATGAAATATATGAAGAGATAGTCAAAAAATTACTTAAATTTTCTGACGATATTGAGATCTTGGGTTTTGCCGGTTTTTGAAGAAGATGCTTTTGATTTACAAAAGGATTTAGATCATTTAGTAAGTTTGGAAAATAAATGGGAAATGAGTTTTAATTATAATAAACGTAAGATAATGTATGTGGGTTATAATAATTTGAATTACAAGTGTAATTCGGAAAGAAATAACATTAAGAGCGTGATATTCAGTCTTGGGCCTCTATATTAGGAAAAATATTACATTATTGGAAATGGTTCAGAGGAGAGTTACTAAAATGGTGCTTGGGATGTAGGGTTGTTTTAGGAGGATAGATTAAGATCCTTAAAACTGTCTCATCTTGAAAACAGAAAAAAATTAGGGTAGATCTGATTGAAGTGTTTAAAATTCCAAAAAGAATTGTATCAACAGATTTTATAATTATCAGTGAGTATTATAGAACTAGGGGACACAAATATAGATTTAGGCAAGGTAAAAGCCGTCTTTACTAAGACTATTTTATTTTTCTGATAGGGTGATTGGTCTATGGAATGGGTTGACAATAAATGTTGTAGAGACAGTAACGTTAAGTGAGGTTAAGAGAAAGCTTGACAGACATATGAACACCAAGGACAGGCTTTAATCTAATTAATAGTTTAGTTTAGAGGATGGGACAGTTTTAACAGTATAAGACTGGAGGAACGACAGCTAGTCATCCCAACCCACTCAGATTACGAGTCGAACGCCTTAACCCACCTGGCCATGCCGGGACCTTGGTTGAAGCATGTAACGTATAATTCCTGTTGACACTGTAACCTGTAACTTTGGTCGAAACATGTAACGTGTAATTCATGTTGACACTGTAACCTATAACTCTGGTCGAAACATGTAACCTGTAGCTTGTTTAAACATACGTATGTTGACACATATAACTCATAACATGTGTTGATCGCGCTGAGAGTGACTTTTAGTAGTGATTATTATTCTTCATCTCAGAACAAAGACTTGAATCATATATTATAGAAACTTATATTATAGACATTATAGAAACTTGAATATGTTCATAAATGTCTTCACATTAAAATGTCTTTATATGCTTTCCTCTCAACATTTGTGTAAATGACTTAACGTTAAAACATTATTGAGAGCTAATATCTCAGCAAATTTCTTCACGTTAAAATATTACTACACTAAGTTTAACGTTACTTCGAATTAAAATTTATTAAAAAATACGTTAAAGTGTCTGTACGTTATCGTAACGTTAATGTTTCGGTAGTTTTATATTCTTGTGACGACCATGCATTGTTACCAAGTTGTAGTTTGTACGAATTAGGTGTCCCCATTTTTATCATACATTAATGTAGATATTTGTGAATGATTTTGTATAAGTTATACCTACATAAGTATAGGTTATATAACAGTGTGGGAGTCCTTTGCTTGATCTCAATTCTTCACTTGAGTCAAGGCACAAAATAACTTAACAATACAGTCATACTTTGTTCTAATTCTTGTTGTCGCCTGGAACACTAACAAACAAAAAACAAACCTGCAGATTTTCGTATAAGCCTTATTTAGCGCTTTTATTTGAATGACGTCAGTACCACAAAGAACAAATTAACAGTAAGTTTATATTTGTTTGTTTATAAATTTCATGCAAAGCTATCTGCATTAGTCGTCCTTTATTTAGCAGTGTAAGACTTCAAGGAAGAAAGCTAACCCCCTATCGTCAACTTTTGGGTTACTATTTTATCGACGAATAATGGAATTGACTGTCATATTATAAAGCCCTTACGGCTGAAAGGGCGAGCATGTGTCGTGTTACGAGGATTCGAACCCGAAACCCTTAGTCGAGCGCCCTTAACATTTTTGGCAAGTGTATCGTAGGTTAGGGAACTAAAATATAACCATATGGAAAAAATTATAAGTAATAGTACATTGTGTTAACTGAAATCTGTTTGAATATACCAACGAGGAACCTTACAGTGTATTCCAACATGTGGGAAGTTATTAATGTGTACTGCCTGTAAGTCGGTCAAGAAGGGCGTAGGCACGTGTTCTCTAACGTATCTGTATCATTGAAATCAATCACATTTTAGGTTAGAGACCAAAAAACAGGAATGGCCACAGTACGTTTTGTCGAAGGTAGAACAGGGCATTACCCTAAAACCAGTTGTTGAAAGGTATCTATAAAACAGCAAGAAGAGGTGACTTTCTAGTTTAGAAGAAACTAGAACAACTACAGTGTGGTTTTAGCCGTTTGATTTGAGTAGTGACAGTGAGGAAGCTAACGATGCTTTCAGTGGTAAGTTATACCTGTAAGTAAAACCCGAAATACATTTCACAATTCTATTGTTTAGATTGTCATGTAAACGTTTTCCTCACGTTTATTTTTTTAAGTATGTAAAATAGGTTTATCCTGCGAAACAAATTTGTTGATATTATTTTCTGAACAAATTCTAACTGTTTGGAATGGAACAAGCTTAATCCGAAAGAGTTATTATGTGTTAGGATAAATGGTTTTCTTTTAAAAATCGATTCTCTGCATAATAAGAGAAAAAAGAAACCTACATGACTAATATGAGAACATTCGCACCTTATAGCCATGAATCTTTTACGTAGGGGTAGTGTATTAAAATTATCATATGGGACGGTCAATAGTGAATTAAAATTATCACATGGGACCGTCAATAGTGTAATAAAATTATCATATGGGACTGTCAATAGTGAATTAAAATTATCACATGGGACCGTCAATAGTGTAATAAAATTATCACATGGGACTGTCAATAGTGAATTAAAATTATCACATGGGACCGTCAATAGTGTATTAAAATTATCACATGGGACTGTCAATAGTGTATTAAAATTATCACATGGGACTGTCAATAGTGTATTAAAATTATCACTTGGGACTGTCAATAGTGTATTAAAATTATCATATGGGACTGTCAATAGTGTATTAGAATTATCACATGGGTCTGTCAATAGTGTATTAAAATTATCATATGGGACTGTCAATAGTGTATTAAAATTATCACTTGGGACCGTCAATAGTGTATTAAAATTATCATATGGGACTGTCAATAGTGTATTAAAATTATCACATGGGACTGTCAATAGTGAATTAAAATTATCACATGGGTCTGTCAATAGTGTATTAAAATTATCACATGGGACCGTCAATAGTGTATTAAAATTATCATATGGGACTGTCAATAGTGTATTAAAATTATCATATGGGACTGTCAATAGTGTATTAAAATTATCACTTGGGACTGTCAATAGTGTATTAAAATTATCATATGGGACTGTCAATAGTGTATTAGAATTATCACATGGGTCTGTCAATAGTGTATTAAAATTATCATATGGGACTGTCAATAGTGTATTAATATTATCACATGGGACTGTCAATAGTGTATTAAAATTATCACATGGGACTGTCAATAGTGTATTAAAATTATCACATGGGACCGTCAATAGTGTATTAAAATTATCATATGGGACTGTCAATAGTGTATTAAAATTATCACATGGGACTATCAATAGTGAATTAAAATTATCACATGGGACTGTCAATGGTGTATTAAAATTATCACATGGGACCGTCAATAGTGTATTAAAATTATCATATGGGACTGTCAATAGTGTATTAAAATTATCATATGGGACTGTCAATAGTGTATTAAAATTATCACATGGGACTGTCAATAGTGTATTAAAATTATCACTTGGGACTGTCAATAGTGTATTAAAATTATCATATGGGACTGTCAATAGTGTATTAAAATTATCACATGGGACTGTCAATAGTGTATTAAAATTATCACATGGGACTGTCAATAGTGTATTAAAATTATCATATGGGACTGTCAATAGTGAATTAAAATTATCACATGGGACTGTCAATAGTGTATTAAAATTATCATATGGGACTGTCAATAGTATATTAAAATTATCACATGGGACTGTCAATAGTGTATTAAAATTATCACTTGGGACCGTCAATAGTGTATTAAAATTATCATATGGGACTGTCAATAGTGTATTAAAATTATCACATGGGACTGTCAATAGTGAATTAAAATTATCACATGGGACCGTCAATAGTGTATTAAAATTATCATATGGGACTGTCAATAGTGTATTAAAATTATCACATGGGACTGTCAATAGTGTATTAAAATTATCATATGGGACTGTCAATAGTGTATTAAAATTATCACATGGGACTGTCAATAGTGTATTAAAATTATCACTTGGGACTGTCAATAGTGTATTAAAATTATCATATGGGACTGTCAATAGTGTATTAGAATTATCACATGGGTCTGTCAATAGTGTATTAAAATTATCATATGGGACTGTCAATAGTGTATTAATATTATCACATGGGACTGTCAATAGTGTATTAAAATTATCACATGGGACTGTCAATAGTGTATTAAAATTATCACATGGGACTGTCAATAGTGTATTAAAATTATCACATGGGACCGTCAATAGTGTATTAAAATTATCACATGGGACTGTCAATAGTGAATTAAAATTATCACATGGGACTGTCAATAGTGTTTTGAATTATCACATAGAACTGTGAAGTTTTTAATATTGATAAATTCTTGCCCCAAACTATTGCACATAACTTTAAGGTCGTTAAGCGTTAGAAAGTTGAGAAGAGATGCTGTTAACGAACTACATGCAATCTCTCGTTGTTTGGCTTTACGGAAACATTCGAATCTGCTCTCTTCCGTTAGAGATATAAGAGAGTTTTCAACCCGAATGTTTCCTATATAAATAAATTAAAAATCATAGTTAACATTTTCGTCTTCTTGCTAAGTAGTTTATATTATGAAACAGATGTAACCAAATACTCAAAGCGATTGCTTGTTACTAGCATATAACGCATATTTTTGACGATACGATAGTTTCTGTAACATTTGCTGGTACCTTTAATAAAAGTTTTGAGTTAGACTACTTTTTTACCCCTCAAAACTTACTTTTCTTTCGCGTTCACGGGCAGGGTAAGGAACTGCTTTTGAATTTCGTTACAAGTTACTTTAACCGTGTAAGACTAGGCCGAAATAAGATGTAATGTTAACTTACGTTGAGTATTTATAAATCTGGTCACGAAATACTTTCACAATTTTGGTTTCATTCTTGGTAGGTTGGTCGGGGTGTCTCAAGACACACAGGCATGAAGAATTTGGGATTAGGTGTTTTCAGGGTTGCTGAACCTAATTCTGGCATCGGACTTTGTGCTCATGCCCTCTTCCTCGAGACCCGTGGGGAGCTACTTGACTCTGTCTATAACCTCACCCACAAATTAATGTGCCCAAGTACCATTAATGGATGTCTTACGAGTTTGTCTTTAAGTACGGAACCCCTTCCCTCTTGAGTGGCTACCAAAGAAATATTGGGTAGCGGTAGAGATTTATTGAAACAATGGTGTCCTTATGAACAATAAGGAGACTTTTAAAGGATATTTTGTACGTTTTGGGTGTAAATAAGCTACTCTGAGTTTTGTATGAGCGAAACCTCAGCAATGTATTTATAATGTTTCAAACTGTAAAACATACAAAGGACTGGCGGGAACTTAGTTTAATCTTTACTTCACCAAGTCCTTATATGTAAATCTCGATGGAGTGAGGGTCATATTTTAACCCAAAAACTGTCAGGCTGGGAGTCTATTCTGTATTTACAACATTGTTATAAAGACATATTTAAATAGTTAATTGTTTTGTTCTATTAGATTAAGTAAGAATTTTAATAATACACTTATTACTTTCTTCACTTAGTAGAAACTCAGTGCTGATTAATAATTACAGTTTTCTTTCTGAATGTTTTAACACAAATTTAGCTTCACAAGGCGGTGTGTGCCAAATCTGGAAGACAATAACTTTCCAATGTTTAACTAATTCGCAGACTTTAACTTATTCATAAATATTTATTTTTTGAACTTCATTTTAAACGTTTATTTTATATTGATCCCAAATTAGTCTTTAACTAAAGTGTTAATACATGTTTAGTAATAAATATTAAGTATGAAGACATTCATTCTACACCAACAGTAAGTAATTATATTATATATTAAGAATTGTTATTTATCCACACTGAATTTCAGCAACTCGCAATCATCTTGGTGTTGATGGTGAGCTCTGTTCTATCAGGGTATCTGTACGACAATAGTCCATACTCTGGCTACGTAGATCCCTACGAACCAGTATACGGTCATGGTAGATCCTATGGGTTTGGCTTTGGAGTAGGGTATGGATTTCAGCCTGAGGTTGCCGCAAACGACCCTGTTCTTCTTGGACACTACTAATGTTTTATGGTGAGAAAATATATCACTGTTATACATGTAAATCGTGAATAATACACTAACAATTAGTTCAAATTTTCTTGTTTGGATCACCCATTCTTTGTACTGCTTGTAAACTGCTGACATGTTTATTGTATCCTATTCGGGTCTGATGAGGTCTGGTATTTGCTGAAAAGCTTCGTCGGTATTAAGTATAGCAGAGATAGTGTGGTTTACATATCACTATATTCTTCTTTACTTTCACTGATTTCGTTCTATGACGCTGTGGTCACGGTGACCAACTTCTGGATCGAAAAAAGAAAAGAAAGGTTCGCTTACTGTTTTGCCAGTTCTTTCGAGTTAAATTATAGTGAAGTATATCATATGACTATAAAAATAATTTCATGTTAAAATAAATAATTAAATATAAAAATGAATAACTCGTTCAGTACTAAAATAAACAAAAAATTGGTGTTAATAAAAATAATAAACATAATTCTGACTTGTAATGACTTACCTAAGACTGATAAAATTCACACTTCATCAGCCTAATCTAGTTCACAGTGAAACAGTTAATGTTAAGCAGTTGATGATATAAATGGTACCAAGACAACTGAGCAGAAACACTGAAGATTTGGATCCATCTATGGTAATATCTCCTGTTTGCACTTCTTTTATGAAAGACATGCACACCAACTGGCCTTCAAATTCAAGTTGCCTAGTTCAACTGAAGAGTTACATGATTTTATCATGTTTCTCAACATTCTCTACCATCTTTAGAAGCTTCGTGTCACACGCTGTTTCCAGAATCACAATCTCATCCTTAATGGCTGATAAACTCTCCAGTCGTAGATCTGTCAAACACTTTTGAGATATTCCTTCCAGAAGATGATCCCGGACATGCTGGTTTCCAGATGAAAAATGTCTCTGATTATTGTCCCTCGCTAGTATAGCGGTAAGTATATAGATTTACAACACTAAAATCAGAGGTTCGATTCCTCTTGTTGGGCTCAGCAGATAGCCCGTTGTGGCCTTGATATAAGTAAAACTCACACTCACTTACTCTGAATGTTTATCCTACCTGAATATCATATCCACTCCTCGTATCTCCTACATCTTCGCCAATATTTAATTAAAGTTTTGAACTCTTGATGGATATTATTTTATACCCTTCAGTTTCTGATTCGGAATAAATATTCTTACTGTTACATTTATATACCCGGTCA
The DNA here is from genome assembly GCA_011833715.1 of Carcinoscorpius rotundicauda. Classification (NCBI taxonomy): domain Eukaryota; kingdom Metazoa; phylum Arthropoda; class Merostomata; order Xiphosura; family Limulidae; genus Carcinoscorpius; species Carcinoscorpius rotundicauda. Next base: position 93,364,472 of record CM022395.1, read on the forward strand.
TCCATAGCCACAATGACCTGAAGTTTTATTTCACGGCCAAAGTATCTTTTTGTTGCCTTCCAGATTCATAGGCTGAAATTAAATGACAAACGGGTGAAACTACTGCATTTGGAATATCCCAGCTGACCTAAAGCCTTGATATTGAACAAAATGTATCGTAATATGGCAGATATAGCGTGATTGTGGAATGATCATATTATTCTTTACTTACACTCATAAATTAATATATTAACAAACAACTAAGGGTTTTGGTAGTTATTTTCGCTAGGAGTCAGCATTTTTGTTTTCTTCCAACTGACTTTACAGGGACTTAGATGGATTATTGGTGGATTATCGTCTCCTCTTCCATCTGACTTCACAGTGACTTAGATGGATTATTGATGAATTCCAGTCTACTTTAATCTGACTTTTTAGTGACTTAGATGGGTTTTACTGGTGGATTCTTGTCCACTTCCATCTGACTTTTCAGTGACTTAGATGGGCTACTGGTAGAATAAACTTCAAGAGTGTAATATGGATCTTTCAACTTTAATAATTTGAAGTAAAGCTTGAAAGATAAACACGGTAGGCTCAGGTGACACCCGCATTTTCAGAATGTCACAGTGATAATTATTTGAATATGAAAGTTATACAGACCGATGCTGGAAACACAGTTACTCTAAAACAAAGGTTTTAGTTTTTTATCTGATAGCCAATTAGTGTCTATTGACTATGTTTAAAATACGTTCTACTAGTTTTTAAAGTCTTACTAATAACGTTTATATTGGTGTTTCAGATAATTTCTAATTTCACAAACAATGTTTCAACAGAAGCTTCGAAAATAAGACTTTTTACGCCTAGTTCACAAATAATAGAATTTACTCGTTAACTAATCTGTAAGAAATAAAATAAACACACGTTGACTATTTCATGAACTAGATTAATAATTAATTCACAAATTAACTCATAATAGCCGAATAACTACCGAACTAACTATGGAAGTTTCATGACATTATTCTTTTCTACTTATTGGTGGGATGTTGTTTGTTTTTGTGACGTAATGATAAGCTCTCTCTACTAACAACATCTAACTTAAAATCCTAGAAATATACTTTACAAAGTTGTTCTCGATTGTATGTTGTAAAACACAAAATTACACAATGGACTGTCTGTGCTCGACCTACAACAGGTATGAAAACCTGATATTTAGCATTATACGACCAGAAACTTGACGTTGCAATATCAAAAATCAGATACAGCCTGAGTATTTTTGTAGTCTGTCTTCTATTGCAGTGGAAATTGTAGGGAAGTATCATGCCACCAAGATGAAATATAATAATTTCATCATTAATATCATGGTCAGAATGTGATATAAGTCTTTCATTGCTAAATTCATCTATGACACAATTGCTCTCTGTGTAATACACTAAAGAGGGAGAGAGTACAATAACAATTTAAGTGTTAGGGTGTCATTATTGCCATTTAATAACCTATACGCAGCAGTAGAAAAACACAAATACGCGTTTTCTGATGTTATTCCACAGATATGTCTAACTGATTCAAAAGTATATAGTATTATCTATCTATCATTTCATTGTAATTTGGATATAGACCTGTTGTCTTGTCTTTTATTCCAAAGAGTTGGTATATATTTCTTCAAACAAGAATGATTAAATATTTCGTCTAAGTGAAGTTCGAAAGATACTGCAAATCTTGCAAGAAATTCATTTACGTATTTCTTTGGTGGCCTGGCATGGCCAGAAGGATAGAACGCTCGACTTGCAATCTAAAGGTCGCAGAGTTTAATACCTATCCCTCAAACATGCTTGCCCCTTTTAGCCATGACGGCGTTATAATGTGACGATCAACCCAACTGTTCAGTGGCGAAAAAGTGGCCCAAGAATTGGCTGGATGGTGGTAATGACCAGTTCTCTTCACTGCTAAATTATGAATGGAATCATTCTGTTAACCGGTTCTTTAACTGCGAAATTTGTCAGCCACATCAGTACTGTGTTATCTGTCCTGAATATAAACTATTGTTCCTATAGATAAGGATTAAGACAGTTTAGAGCTAAGAAAAATAATGGTGCTTCTTTCTTTTTTCCTTTCTTCAACATTAATTAATTAATAACATTAAATGCCTTGCTGTAGTAGTCAGTCACGTTCTATACTTACACCTGTGTTGACACTGCCCCACAACAGAAACATATGTATCAAATACGAGTAGATCTTCAATAAATACTGTTAACGTAACTTACAATCTCTCTTGTTGAAGTCTCATTTCTATTACTGTTCTCTGCAATCCGTTTTATTTTCATCACCGGAGACAATTTTCTACTTCTTGTTACCGAGTAAAACAGTTGTAATTGTTGAGGAAGTTTTACAGTGAATGGTGTTTTAGTTTGGACATTTTGGGAAAATGAAGAAGAAAGTATAACTGATCTGATTTTTATCATTCACTAATTATTTTACCAGATATTTCACGTTTGATAAAATTAGACATTATAATCTTGTACTTTACAGATGTATTTTTGTATTTCTTTAATTTTGTTACCACAGTGTTTCTGAACTTATCCAATAATTTTATTGTAATTTCTCTGTTCATATTTGATGATTTATTTGATCTTGTTTTTAATAATATATAAGTTTTTTCTTCTAAAAATACATTTTTTAACACTATTTCTTCTTGGTCTTTTTTTTCTTAAATTTGAACTGTCATGACCTGGTGGAAAAGGTACTCGTCTCGTAACATGTAGATCGCGAGTTTGAATCTTGTCAAAGTTCAAATGATACTAACAAATTGATTTATTTCTTCAATAACATTTTCTATTGATTACATTCACTGGCAGACCAAAAGCCAAAAACAATGTTTCAACAGAAATTATAAACTACTGTAAGCCTAAGTTACTTGCAAGAATTCGTTGTTTACAGAATTGAAGTTATCTGCATGGAACTTAGTTAAAGTTCAGTAAATTATCACTTACTCGATTTGCAATAATTTCCTCACTAATCAATTGATGTCTTAATCTCTAACTCGCTAACTGGCACTGAAAACAATCACTCATTACTGATTAATTCACTGAGTTTAGTATTTATATATTACTTTTATCTCTTCATAATACACGAGAAATTCTTATCTCTCACGGCCCGGCATAGCCAAGCGAGTAAGGCGTGCGACTCGTAATCCGAGGGTCGCGGGTCCGTGCCCGCGTCGCGCTAAACATGCTCGCCCTCCCAGCCGTGGGGGCGTATAATGTGACGCTCAATCCCACTATTCATTGGTAAAAGAGTAGCCCAAGAGTTGGCGGTGGGTGGTGATGACTAGCTGCCTTCCCTTTAGTCTTACACTGCTAAATTAGGGATGGCTAGCACAGATAGCCCTCGAGTAGCTTTGTGCGAAATTCCAAAACAAACAAACAAATCTTATTTTTCACATAATTCGAAGCATCATCATCATTCTTCCTCTGGCAAACAGTCAATTACATAACAATATCAAAGATATACCAAGGATACAAACAGTCAATTACATTACAATATTAAAGATATCCCAAGGATACAAACAGTCAATTACATAACAATATTAAAGATATCCCAAGGATACAAACAGTCAATTACATAATAATATTAAAGATATCCCAAGGATACAAACAGTCAATTACATTACAATATCAAAGATATCCCAAGGATACAAACAGTCAATTACATTACAATATTAAAGATATCCCAAGGATACAAACAGTCAATTACATAATAATATTAAAGATATCCCAAGGATACAAACAGTCAATTACATTACAATATTAAAGATATCCCAAGGATACAAACAGTCAATTACATTACAATATTAAAGATATCCCAAGGATACAAACAGTCAATTACATAACAATATTAAAGATATCCCAAGGATACAAACAGTCAATTACATAACAATATTAAAGATATCCCAAGGATACAAACAGTCAATTACATAACAATATTAAAGATATCCCAAGGATACAAACAGTCAATTACATAACAATATTAAAGATATCCCAAGGATACAAACAGTCAATTACATAACAATATTAAAGATATCCCAAGGATACAAACAGTCAATTACATAATAATATTAAAGATATCCCAAGGATACAAACAGTCAATTACATAAAAATATTAAAGATATCCCAAGGATACAAACAGTCAATTACATTACAATATTAAAGATATCCCAAGGATACAAACAGTCAATTACATAATAATATTAAAGATATCCCAAGGATACAAACAGTCAATTACATAACAATATTAAAGATATCCCAAGGATACAAACAGTCAATTACATAATAATATTAAAGATATCCCAAGGATACAAACAGTCAATTACATAACAATATTAAAGATATCCCAAGGATACAAACAGTCAATTACATTACAATATCAAAGATATACCAAGGATACAAACAGTCAATTACATAATAATATTAAAGATATCCCAAGGATACAAACAGTCAATTACATAACAATATTAAAGATATCCCAAGGATACAAACAGTCAATTACATAATAATATTAAAGATATCCCAAGGATACAAACAGTCAATTACATAAAAATATTAAAAATATCCCAAGGATACAAACAGTCAATTACATTACAATATTAAAGATATCCCAAGGATACAAACAGTCAATTACATTACAATATTAAAGATATCCCAAGGATACAAACAGTCAATTACATAACAATATTAAAGATATCCCAAGGATACAAACAGTCAATTACATAACAATATTAAAGATATCCCAAGGATACAAACAGTCAATTACATAACAATATTAAAGATATCCCAAGGATACAAACAGTCAATTACATAACAATATTAAAGATATCCCAAGGATACAAACAGTCAATTACATAACAATATTAAAGATATCCCAAGGATACAAACAGTCAATTACATAACAATATTAAAGATATCCCAAGGATAAAAACAGTCAATTACATAACAATATTAAAGATATCCCAAGGATACAAACAGTCAATTACATAACAATATTAAAGATATCCCAAGGATACAAACAGTCAATTACATAACAATATTAAAGATATCCCAAGGATACAAACAGTCAATTACATTACAATATTAAAGATATCCCAAGGATACAAACAGTCAATTACATAACCATATTAAAGATATCCCAAGGATACAAACAGTCAATTACATAATAATATTAAAGATATCCCAAGGATACAAACAGTCAATTACATAAAAATATTAAAGATATCCCAAGGATACAAACAGTCAATTACATTACAATATTAAAGATATCCCAAGGATACAAACAGTCAATTACATTACAATATTAAAGATATCCCAAGGATACAAACAGTCAATTACATAATAATATTAAAGATATCCCAAGGATACAAACAGTCAATTACATAATAATATTAAAGATATCCCAAGGATACAAACAGTCAATTACATAACAATATTAAAGATATCCCAAGGATACAAACAGTCAATTACATAACAATATTAAAGATATCCCAAGGATACAAACAGTCAATTACATAATAATATTAAAGATATCCCAAGGATACAAACAGTCAATTACATAACAATATTAAAGATATCCCAAGGATACAAACAGTCAATTACATAACAATATTAAAGATATCCCAAGGATACAAACAGTCAATTACATAACAATATTAAAGATATCCCAAGGATACAAACAGTCAATTACATTACAATATTAAAGATATCCCAAGGATACAAACAGTCAATTATATTACAATATTAAAGATATCCCAAGGATACAAACAGTCAATTACATTACAATATTAAAGATATAAAAATGTTCATATTTTGTTGAAACTTTTCGAAACGTAATTTATGAGGCAATATTTATCCTACTGATGCGAGTTAATAAATTAAAGGGTGCTTAGAATTATTTTGAAATTAATAAATTGTTTACTTCAAGAAAAATTTGCTCCAGAAAACAGGAAAAGGGCAATCAGGAATATGAAAATTACCTGTCTAACTATGGAGGTAAAGTTGAAAATCAGGAAAAAAATACCACAAATTTAAGAAGTTTAAATTTACTGAGAGAATAAAAGATTTACAGAACTATAAAAAAGTTAGAGATTTTTGTTAAAAAAGAAACTGCCAAAACAAAAAGGCCTCAAGATAGTTGGCTCCTAGCACTAAAATCACGAAGAAAGTAAAGTATGATGGTTGTAGAAAGATTTATTAACTGGAAATAGGGTAGCTTGCATTTGTTTGTTTCTGAATTTCGCGCAAAGCTATACGAGGGCTATCTGCGCTAGCCGTCCCTAATTTAGCAGTGTAAGACTAGAGAGAAGGCACCTAGTCATCATCACCCACCGCCAACCTTTTGGCTACTCTTTGACCAACGAATAGTGGGATTGCCCGTCACTTTAAACGCCCCCACGGCTGAAACGGTAGCTAGTAAGACATAGCGTAAATTTGTCACTAATGTCAAATCGGAACTAGAAGTATGTTTCGAGGGCCATTGTTTTATTTAACTTACATTAACAACAGTGATAAATTTAACAAGTTTGTAATGATAATAAACTAATGGGCAATATACATTTGCATGAAAATGTTATGACACTGGATAATAAATTACTTTAATTTATAAGTTCAACAAATGCATTCCAAATTACCTTGAATTATAACAACTGTAATGTAATGTATTTCCTCACATATTAACTATAAATGAGGACCCACTAAATAGCATGATTGAAGAAAAGGATCTTAGAATAGCGGTAGGCAAGTAATCCAAGTAGTGTTTCGTTGCTTATAGAATGTTAAGGCTCATTTATGGAGACCAGAAAAGATTGGAAAGGTTATCTTATGAGGAAGATTTCGGATATCTCGAATGAATAATTTTATTTTAAGAAAAGAAAGGTGAAAGACAATTTGAATGGATTACTGGGCAAATTCATAGTATGAAGACTTGTTACTACACTACAGTGGAAAAGTGTGAGGACAAGATAATATTTTATCATTTTTTTTCCATTTTATGGGCTAATTCTTCCGTGCCATTACAGAGTATAAATTATAACAATATAGTAATGCTTTACTGATTACTGTTGAGATTTGAATGAGCCAGGGTGAGAATACTTATCATTCCTTAGAAGTCCCACATACTTGTACTAATGACGTGTTATAAGGGTCTGCTTGAATGAACATATTGACCTAATGTAGGATCTGAAATATCTGTCACGGTACCCATGTAGTTTATTAACTATATAGAAAGTAGCTAGCATATGGTACTGATATATGTTCATGTATATATACTAAAATAAATCAATTTAATAACACTTTACAAATAAACCTAGATAAAAATAGAGGTTAATACTATCAGCTTTGTTTTATTTTTATGCGTAGAGAATAGTCAATAGAGAAATTAATTTCCATAAAAGCTTTACGTGATGCTAATTGGACTCTTACAAAAATTGATGCAAACTTGAAATGCTCCACAAACACTATCAGGTCCAACCCAGATCATGTGATCAAGACAGGCATATTTAAAAAAAAGGAAGTAAAGAGGCAGAATACTTAAACTTAGTAATACTAGTGTTAAGTATCTTTGGTTATGCAGCCTTCAGGACAGAAGGAAGACTGCCACACGTCGATTTCAAGCGTGAGATAAACAACCATGTATCAAATGACAAAAGAGTGTCCAGACCTACAGTATCAAGAAGACACAACAAGAATGGAATGTTTGATCGTGTGGCAGTTAAAAACCTTTTACTTCGATCTCCAACTATTGTCAAGGGACTGAGATTTGGTAAAAAGTACAAAAATAGGATTGTTGATGATTGGAAAAGGGTAAAAGATATTATGGACGAATGTGTACAAGTGTAAAATACTTGGTTCAAAGTGTGATTTTACGTAATTTTAGGTGAAAGATACCTCAGTGCATAGCACCTACTATGAAGCTTGGGGAAGACAGTGAAGCAACAGGAGGTATTCACAAAGCAGATGGATTAATGGACCAGTGCAAGTATCAACAGGAGGTATTCACAAAGCAGATGGACTAATGGACCAGTGCAAGTATCAACCTGAGGTATTCACAAAGCAGATGGACTAATGGACCAGTGCAAGTATCATCAGATGCTGATACCTCATGGTATACCAAGTGATTTGTATATTATTGGTAAAGAATTCTCATACCAAGAATATAATGACCATAAACATTCATTCAACTGATGCAGAAATTAGTTAGCTAAGAAATTACTTAGCTACAGTCATAAAAATGATGTAATGGCCTTCATAGAGCCCCAGTCACAATCTAATTAAACATATCTGAGACTTGATAGATCTAAAACTTGATAATTCAAAAGTTCCTTCCAGAGAGACTTTATGGGATTTCATTAGAGACGTTTGTAGTAATATATCAAAGGACACTTTGATTAAATATGTTGTAACAATACCTGAAAGACCGTCTGCAGTTACATAAGAAAAATGGGGATACACGAAATATTAACTTTTTGCTAAGCTAAAGCACTTCCACTGTGTTTATATTGTACTAAATATGAAGATTAGTAATATTTTGATGTTTCATCTGTGGTTTACCTTCCATTGTTTTTGAAAGTCGCCTGAAGTATAATTTTTGACTTTATCATAAACTAATGCACATAACTGTATATTCTAAAGATAAAAGGATGATATTTTAAGACCTGAAAAAGACAGGTTTACACTTAAGATATTTTTATTTTCCCCCAAAGGTGTTTTAATTATGGAATGAGATATTACTAATATGATGGAAGTCAGCATTTAATTCACAAAACCTGCTTGAAAAGTAACGAGGGAATTCAAATTCTTACTTTTATCGGTCTGAATAGAAAGTATTGAATACCAAGTGATCCTTTCATGATCGTAGTTTTTCTTCCAGGTTCTAATTCTGTCTCATTTAGTAGTCTAAGCCTCTCATTCATTTCCTCTTGAAACGAACAGTTTTGATAGAGAGAGGAAAGTACATCACCTTAATTTGTTTGTCCACTGAAGGTTTGACAATATATTAGTGGAACATTTATGTAACATGTTTTTTTTATAACATTATAAATATATTTAATTGTGAATAGGGAAAAAATGAAAAGCTCAAACTCTATTATAGTGTTTAGTCATTTGTGCAAAAAGAGTTTCCAGTAACGTTGATGGATTACAATCGCACATCTGTCTAAATAATCGAACAAATAGTCAGACAAATATTTCCTTGAAAACAAGTGATATTATCCTAAATAAACGAACTAGTAACTGGATAAAAATTTTCTAGAAATCAAATGGCATTATGATATAATTAAGAGTTTTTTATTTTGTTAATTAAAAATACAAAATAATTGAGATTTCACATAATATTTACAAACTAGCGTTATTAAAATTGAGCTATTCTCCATTTTTAGGAAATATCCAGTCTTCTGTTCACCGAGTTGACAACTGTTTTAAAGAAAACCAAAATATGCTAAAACCTGAGTTGATAAATGTTTGGTGAAATCAGAAGAAGCAGTTTCTACAGTTTTCTGAAAGTAGTTTTCTGTTATGTATAGAATAAACAGTTACTAAATAAATTATTCAATCACTACATCTCAAAATATTTCTTACTTTTAGTGTAAATAGTTTATATTCTATGGAATAATAAATTAATTAAAAACATTATTATTGTTTCACAAGTTTGTGGTACTGCAACCACATGAAAAATACAGCTTAAAGTTAAAAAGAAGTGTATAAAATAACCTGGATGTTATCTGAGTAATTAATAATGATAACACTGGTTTTAGTGTATACAGTTGTCTCAATTATTAATCATGAAAATATTGGTCTGAGTTTATATAGTTATATGGACGTTCATTCGTGACAACATTGGTTTGAGTGTATACAGTTATCTGGAGCTTTAATTATGACAGTATTGGTTTGAGTGTATACAATTTTCTGGAAGTTTAATCATGACAATACTGGTTTGATGTATACAGTTTTCAGGAAGTTTAATCATGACAACACTGGTTTGATTGTATACAGTTATCTAGAAGGTTTATCATGACAGTATTTGTTTGAGTGAATACAGTTATTTATGATAAAAATGATTTCAGTGTGTAAAGCTATTTGGATATTTATTCAGGACAACAATGGTTTGAGTTGATACACTTATCTGAATAGTTAAATATTATAAAATGAGTTTAGTGTATACTGTTATCTGAATATATAATCATGACCAAATGGCTTTAGTGTATACAAAAATGTAGATGTTTAATCATGAGTATACTGGTTGGAGTGTGTGCGATTATCTGGATGTTTAATAATGATAGCATTGGTTTGAGTATACAGTTATCTGGATATTTAGTCATCAAAACACTGGTTTGAGTGTATACAGTTATTTAGATATACAATCATGACAAAATTGGGTTGTGGTATAAAGTTACCTGGATGTTTAATCGTGATAATACTGGTTTGAGTGTATACAGTTATCTAGATATGTAATCATGACAACAATGGTTTGATTGCATACAGTTGTCTAGATGTTTAGTCATGACAAAATGGTCTGAGTGTATACTGTTATCTAAATCTTTAATCAAGACAACAATGGTTCGAGTGTATACAGTTATCTGAATTTTTAATCATGAAAACACTGATTTGATTGAATACAGTTATCTGGACACTTTATTATGACAATACTTGTTTGCATGTGTACAGTCATCTGAATGTTTAATCAGTACAATACTAGTTTTAGTCTATACAGTTATCTGGAGGTTTTATCAAGACAATACTGGTTTAAGTGTATTCAGTCATCGGTATCTTTAATCATATCAACATTGGTTTGAATATATACAATTATCTGGATGTTTAATAAAGACAACATTGGTTTGAGTGTGTATAGTTATCTAGATGTTTAGTCATCACAACACTGGTTTGAGTGTATACAGTCTTCTAGATGCATAATTATGACAACAATGCTTTCAGTGTATACAGTTATCTGAATTTTTAATTATGAAAACATTTGTTTGAATGCATACTGTTACCCGGATATTTCATAATGACAACATTCGTTTGAGTGTATAAAGTTATTTGGATGTTTAATAATGACAACTTTGGTTCGAGTATACAGCTATCTAGATATTTAGTAATCACAACACTGATTGAATGTGTAAAATTATCTAGATATGTAATCATGACAACACTGGTTTGAGTATATTCAGTTATCTGGATTTTTAATCACAACTTTGGTTCGAGTATACAGCTATCTAGATATTTAGTTATCACAACACTGATTGATTGTGTACAATTATCTAGATATGTAATCATATACTGGTTTGAGTATATTCAGTTATCTGGATTTTTAATCATAACGCCTTTGGTTTGAGGGTATATACTGTTATCTGAATGTTTAATTCTGATAAGAGAAGTTTGAGTGTATACAGTTATCTAGATGTTTAATCCTGATAAAACTGGTTTGTGTGTATACTGTTATCTGAGTGCTTAATTGTTATAACATTGATTTTGGTGTATGTAGTTGTCTCAATTATGATTCATGACAATATTGGTCTGAGTGTATATAGTTATCTGGACGTTTAATCGTGACAACATTGGTTTGAGTGTATACATTTATATGGAACTTTAATCATGTCAATATTGGTTTAAATGTGTACAGTTATCTCGGCCTTTAATCATTATAATACTAGTTTTAGAGTACACAGTTATCTGAACCTTTAAACATGGCAGTACTGGTTTTAGTGTATACAGTCATTTGGATGTTTAATTGTATCAACATTGGTTTGAATGTATACATTTATTTAGATACATAATCTTGACAATACTGCTTTGAGTGTATAGAGATATCTGAATATTTCATCATGACAAAATGGCTTGAGAGTATACAGTAATCCAGATATTTAATCATGTCAATACTTGTTTGATTGTATACGGTTATATGAATGTTTAATAATGACAACATTGGTTTCAGTGTAAACAGCTATCTAGATGTTCTATCAACAGAACACTGGTTTGAGTGTATACAGCTGTCTAGATGTTCTATCATCAGAACACTGGTTTGAGCGCATACAGCTGTCTAGATACATAATCATGACAACGTTGATTTAGTTATATAAAGTTATCATGATTTTTAATCATGAGAAAATGACTTTAATGTGTACAGTAATCCAGATGTTTAATCACGACGTTCCTGGTTTGAGTGTGTACGGTTGTCTGCATGTTTAAAAACGTCAGCATTGGTTTGAAAATAAAGTTATATATATGTTTAGTCATTAGAACACTAGTTTGAAAGTATACAGTTATCTATATGTTTAATCATGACAACATTAGTCTGAGTGTATATAATTATCTGAACGTATAATCATGACAACATTGGTTTCAATGCTTACGATTATCTGTAACTTTAATCATTACAGTACTAGTTTTAGTGTATACAGTTATGTGGACGTTTAATCATGACAGTACTGGTTTGAGTGTACACAGTTATTTAGATGTTTAATTTTGACAACGATGGTTTCAGTGTATACAGCAATTGGGATATTTATTCATGACAACATTGGTCTCAGTGTATACTGTTACCTGGATATTTAATAATGACAACATTAGTTTTAGTGTATCCAGTTACCTGGGGGTTTAATAATGACAACATTGGTTCGGGTATACAGTTATCTAGATGATTAATCATGACAATACTAGTTTGAGTGTATACAGTTTCTTGATGTTTAATCGTGACAACACTGGTTTGAATGTGTACAGTTATCTAGATATGTAATCATGATCATACTGGTTTCAGTGTATAAAGCTATATGAATGTTGAATCATGACAAAATGGTTTTTGTGTATACAGTTGTCTCAATTATTAACCATGACAACATTGGTTTGATGTATACAGTTTTTCTGGATGTTTAATTATGACAACGTTTGTTTGAGTGTATATCGTAATGTGGACGTTTAATCATGACAATACTTGTTTGCGTGTATACAGTCATCTGGATGTTTAATCATGTCAACATTGGTTTGAATGCATACAGTTATCTCGATATGTAATCATGACAGTACTTGTTTCAGTGTATAAAGTTATTTGAATGTTTAATAATGACAAAATGGTTTTTGTGTATACAGTAATCTAGATGTTGAATCATGACAATACTGGTTTGAGTGCATACAGTTATCTTGATTTTTAATCATGAGAACATTTGATTGAGTCTATACAGTTATCTGGAATTTTGATAATGACAACATTGATTTCAGTTGATACAGTTATCTAGATGTTTAATCATGACAATACTAGTTTTAGTGTATACAGTTATCTTGATGTTTAATCGTGATAATACATGTTTGAGTGTCTATAGTTATCTGAGTGCTTAATCGAGATAACACTGTTTTGAGGGTATACAATTATCTGGATGTTTAATATGACCTGCTGGATGCACACCTATACCTACTACATAATAATGAATACAACAAAAATAACTTCTCTCAAAACTAGGTCTCAAAACAACATTGATGTATTCGATCGTAAAATTCCTCAATACAAAAAGCTCGTCCTATCTGGTTCGAAACGTAATAGTTAATCGAAATAAAATAAATTTTGACAATAAATTATGTTCCTTACGAAGAAAATAGTGATAAATAGGCCTAAGGTAAGTTCCATGAGTAAAAGATGTAAAGTTCGTGTTACTTTTTCAGGTTAGTAAATAATATGTAAGTTATCAAAACTTAAACAAAATTGTTATCGTCTTAATCTGTGTTCAGAAGTAATTAAAATCAGTGATATTTAAAATTTGTATATAAATTATAAACAACGATCATATCTTAGTTAACTCGTAATTTACACATGAAATATTTCAAACGTTGTACAAAACAAAAGTAATATCCATAAGATGTAGCTTAACACGTGTAGTATTTTCAAACTTTATACAAACAACATTAATCTCTGAGAGGGACGGCTCAAACCTACAATATTTTAACCATTATAGAAACAACAGTAATTTGTTTAAGGAGTAGGTTTCACGTATTAAATTTTAAACTTTATTGAAACAACAGTAATCTCTGTTATGAGTAGGCTACATGTGTAATATTTTAAAATTTATAGAAAGAACATTAATTTCTTCTGGAGGTAGTTTACACGTATGATATTATGAACTTTATACAAAGAGCAGTGATCTCTGTTATTGGTAACTTATACCTGTAATATTTTAAAATTTATACAAATAACAGTAGTCTCCTTTAGGGGTACCTCACACGTACCCAGATTTTAAACTTTTTACAAACAACATTAATTTCTGGTATTGGTAGCTTGCACGTGCAATGTTTTAATCTTTATATAAAACAACAATAATCTCTGTTAGTTGCAGCTAACTTGTGTAATATATAAACTTTATACAAACAATTGTAGTTTCTGTTAGAGGTAGCTAAGATGTGTGATGTTTAAAATTTATGAAAACAACATCAGTCTATGATACTTGAGACTTTATACAAACAACATTTATCTCCGTTAGGGGGATCTTATACGTGTAATGTTTAAAGTCTCCGTTGCATGTAGCTTATATGAGTATTTTTCAAATTTTATTCAAAACAATTGTAATATCTGTTAAGGGTAGTTTACATATGTAATATTTAAGCTTTATACAAACAACATTAATATATATTAGGGGTACTTTATATATGTAATATTTTGAACTTAATAAAAAACAATAGCAGTCTCAGTTAATTGTAGCTTACGGGTATAATATTTCTGACTTTGTACAATAACATTAATCTATGTTAAGGCTATATCTTGGGTGTTATGTTTAAACTTTATAGAAATAACAGTAATCTATTTTAGGAGTGGATAAAACGTGTAATATTTTAAACTTTATACAAAGAACATTAATGTTTGTTAGGGATAGTTTACCCGTATAATATTTTAAATTTTATACAAACAACAGTAATCTCTTTTATAGATAGCTTACAGTATTATTTTTCAAAGTTTAGCTTACGTACGAGGTAGCTTGCGTGTGTAATATTTAAACTTTATAAAAACAGTACTAATCTCCATTAGAGTTAGCTTATATGTTAAATATTTCACTCTTTACATAACAACATTAATTTACGTTAGCGGTAGCTTACACCTTTATTTTTCAAACTCTATAGAAAATAACAGTAATATCCGTTAGGGGTAGCTTACGTATGTATTATTTAAAATTTACGTAAATCAAAAGTAATATCTTTTTGGAAGGAGTTCTTGCTTGGACAGCGATAAATTTAAGGATTTAAAACGCTAAAATCGGGATTTCATTTTCTCTCGGTGCGCACAGGAGATTTCGGATTGTCTTTCTCTTAAGCAAAAACCTTCTATTTTGTAGAGTGGTGCTATCTATTAGTGTAAGTACAAATTTCCTACACTCCTGGTGGAAGATGTTTGTATTATAATTATGAATAAACTTGGGCAGTTCTTTCTAATTATCTTCAATATCATAATCTATTTTAAATTTCGAATTAAGTCTGTTACATCTTGTAACACACACACATATATATAAAACACACACACACACACATTTATATATAAAACACACGCACACATATATATAAAACACACACACACACACATATATATAAAACACACACATACATATATATAACACACACACACATATATATATATATATATGCTTCTGTTATTGGAAAAATACATTCCCCCTCCCCTCATCGTTCATCTTTAAATCGAAGGTTTATAACTCTGAGAACTTGGTTTCATACTCGGGTCTAGACCTGATTACCACAAATAAATGTAGCTTTGTGTTTAATATCAATGAAATAAACATAAATACTTGAATTATGTAACTGAATATTCTTGTTTTCAGGTACAGTTTAAATAAATCGTGGAATTATGTTTTTTAGTTCTTTAATTGAACTCTGCTATCTCTAGGCAGCATAACCATTTATTGCTTACCAAAATGTATTTAAAACTTCTTTGAGCAACATAGGTTTATTTATGCAAGTTTAACCTCCTATTGTACAAAGTAAGAAAATATAGTTTCTGGTATACAATTCCTTTATGTAACTCTTTGGGAATTAAAAGGATGTTTGGTATTGAGCTTATTGTTTTATTTTTGATCAAGTAATAAATACAACTTTAAAATGCTGTTATTCAGTCCCCGATTATCAAACTTTACTGAAAAAAAATTAAAAATTAAATCAATGTAAAAATAAAACAGACAACAAAGACAAAAACATTGTATTTATTTACCTCTGTGAGCTGTTATAATTCATACTTTACGAAAAATTAAAACCATCTATCTTTGATTGATTAATTTACTTGTACTTTAAAGAACTCAAAGTTATTTTAACCGCTAGATGGCAGCCTAATAATATAATCAGGATATAATAGATAAAATGGGGCTTTATTGTATTCTGTGTTGTAGTAACATGTATAAGGTATTTTACCCGTTAAGTTACATATATAACAAACAACAAATGAATTACTTCCGTTCATGGTATATAAAATATTTAACGTTGTTCGGTTGAAGTTTTATAAGTTAAAGATAAGTGATTAAAATAATTTAAATTGAAATGAGGTTTTGCTTTATATATTAAATTTATTTGGAAAAAAAATTGTAGTGTAAAAACAAAGAGTATCTGATGATAGAATTGTCCACGTAAGCAGTTAATTTATCACTTTCGCGATCAGTACAAGCATCGTCTATATTTCTCCCTTATCTTCCACATGCATATCTTCTGAAAACAAAAACGATTTGTAACTTTCCCATTAGGAAGTAGAGTAAAACAAAATCGGAATTAATCCTGAGTGCCCGGGGGATCCCGAATACCTAAACTTCTATTACAGTGGAGAACGTACAGGTTCTGTCTGTTCAGTTGTAAGGACTGACACAAAATTAAATTTCTAAACGTTGCTACTGTTTGATATATAGTATTTTTTTTAAGTAAATAGGACCATAGGAACTAATATAGCTACCATGTGTTCACTTTCGTAGCTGTTGGTTATAAAATAACAAAGATGTGTCTTAGCTAGTTTAAAATATCTGAAACCTTAACTTGGGAAATTAAAAGTTATCAGATTCCTTTCATTTTCCCGATTAATTTCGGGAAAATTATTATGCGCCCTCTATTATTGAAGGGATAAAGCTGCAGATTTCAATTAAGAAGTCTTATTGTCATATCTTTTGTTTTCGTTGTTTAGTTCAACGGCATCGTGTAATAATAAAAGACAAGTGTTAACTGAAGTCCGTTATATTATGTTTCTCACCATTTTGGCTTTTCTTTCTCTCTATTGAAAAGTCTGTAGATTTTTTACACCCGATGGAGGGGATGATTTTTGAGCCACTTATATGGACTGTTCAGTTTGCAAACTGGTAATCTCTGATTACGTGAACATGAAAGCTGTAAGCATGCAGTCGCAGAGCGAACTTGTTGCTACGATACTTGCATGTATCCTTAGGCCTACTGACTGATACGAACTGTCGTTGAGATCGAAAAGCTTATAAGCACGCCTATATTAAAGATGTACATTTAGGTTACTGAAAAAGCCTACATCTAGGCCTAATTACGCAATATTATTGGTAAGAACACGAGAATCACAAGAATAAACACACAATTTTATTTCCAATAAAACATTTCAACAAACCAAACTGTAGAGGGGGTGATTGTATGCACCATACCCCCCATCTAAAATAAAGGGAGGATGTATATCCCCATCCCTCCAGGATCTACACTTCTGACGAATATAGTATTCATGTGATTAAGAACTATTTTGTCGAGTTGTCTTATTAAGAACTATTTTGTCTTATGATCAAGTATTGTAATTCATACAGAAGTAACTTTCCTTTCAATACCAAAACTACTTTGATTTATGGCTCTTAAAGGAAACGGTTTGCTAGAAACAAAAACCATACAAGAAATTTGTTTTTGTAAATTGTTTACAAGAGGCTAATTGTGTGTTACAAAATATTAAATATATATATATATATTTAATTCAGTTGACTTGTATGTGGTGTGATAAACACTTGGCTACTCTAAGTTAACATTCCACTTAGAGTTAAAATTATAAATATGTTTTTTAACAAATGATTTGGTTAGAAAAAAAATAAAAAATACACTTCAGTTAACTTTACACTTAGGTGTAAACAAAGAGTTGTTTCACTTCAGTTAACTTTACATTTAGGTGTAAATTAAGAGTTGTTTCACTTCAGTTAACTTTACACTTAATTGCAGGTACTAAATGGTTCCACCTTAACATTCGAATATAGTATTAAAATAAAACTTTTTCTGTCTTGTGCAACAAATTAATATTATTATTGGATGTAAACAAAAACTTTTTCTGGCTTGGTTAACATTATTATTGGATGTAAATAAACATTTGTTCGATCTTAAATGACCTTTCACTTGGATGTAAACTAAAACATGTTGCACCGTATTTCGAATTAATTTTGGATGTTAATAAAAACTTAGTTCGCTTTATTTAAAACTACACTTGATTGTAAAATTAAAAACTTATTTCACCTTAGTTAGCGTTACAGCTGAAGGTAAAACGGACATTGTAATCTCTGTGTGCTAAACTTATAATTGGATGTCAATGAAAATATTGTTCACATCCGATAACATCTCATTTGGATGCAAAAATTAAAAAAAAAACTGCTCCATTTCAGTTAACGTTATATTTGAATATAAATAACAACTTTGGTTAAAATCATCTAAAATGAGATTATCTGATAGAGCTACTTTGATAGAGAAATCTCTTGAATTAACAACTTCTCAGTTTCTCTAACCTTGCAAAATAAATCAAACCAGTAAAGATACTTAGACGTTGCAAGGACTTTTAACATAACAGTTTGACTACTCTGATAGTTCTAATAAACTATCTTAAATCCTCTTATTTTATCTAATAAACGAAACCAGTGAAGCTATTTAGGTATTTCAAAGATTCTCAAGATAATTTAATTATACCTTTAGATTAGCTCTTTTAACTTACTGAGAGTAATTATAACTAGTAATGATTTTTCATATATAACAAGAACCCCTAAGTTAACAACCTAATAATACAACTACTGAACTAATGAAGACTCTAGCCCCCTTATCTTTCAGAATGAACGAAACTAAGAAGTTACCTGTTTCATATACTTTTTTTAGTTAAAGTACCTTACAAATCAGAACTTTATAAGGTTTATCATACAATTTTACCTAACGAATCAAAACTTTATAAAGATTTATCATGCTATTTTACCTTACGAATCAGAGCTCTATAAGGTTTATCATACTATTTTACCTGACGAATCAGAGCTTTATAAGGTTTATCATACTATTTTACCTAACGAATCAGAGCTTTATAAGGTTTATCATACTATTTTACCTAACGAATTAGAGTTTCATAACATTTTCTTTGAGCTAATGTTTTGTTTGTTTTGTTTTTGGAATTTCGCACAAAGCTACTCGAGGGCTATCTGTGCTAGCCGTCCCTAATTTAGCAGTGTAAGACTAGAGGGAAGGCAGCTAGTCATCACCACCCACCGCCAACTCTTGGGCTACTCTTTTACAAACGAATAGTGGGATTCACCGTGACATTATACACCCCCACGGCTGGGAGGGCGAGCATGTTTTAGCGCGACTCGGGCGCGAACCCGCGACCCTCGGATTACGAGTGCACGCCTTAACGCGCTCGGCCATGCCAGGCCTTTTGAGCTAATGTACCTAAGGAACTAGAACTTTATAAGGTCTTTTTTACGTAAGACAAGAATAACTTTATTGCTTTCTCGGCGGACTCAGCAGATAGTCCAATGTGGCTTTGCTATAAGAAAACACAAAGAAAGACACACACTCTTAAAAACTAAATTCAAAACTCCAGTAGCAGTGGATACACTTATACCTACAAACTTGAAACCGTAACTTTTTGATCAGAAGATTACTTCACGGAGTCTTTCTCGTGTTAAGTTTTTATTTAAAAAAAGTCAATCCAACGTTCGATTCTAGAAAAAAATAAATTAAAATTCGTCACATTCAAGCTTAAAAAGACAAGTAATAGGAAAGGCAAAAAGAATAGGTTATTTCACGTCCACTAACCTCCTGTTGAAATAAACGACTTTGATGTGCTCGTGCCTAAGTCATCGTTTTAATTCTTAATCGCTATGACCGCCTTTTGTGTAGAGCAATATGTGAACGGTATGCTGGATGAAGGTAGAGCCGGTCGGCTTGGCGTCAACACGTCCGTTAATAATTCCAAACTATGTAAGCCTTGGTCCTTTCTTTTCTTTCTCTCTCTCTTTTTTTTATATTGATCAACCAAATTATAAGGAAATAGAGAAGAGTGATGAGTTTTTATACGTTGTTTCATAATATTTCACAGATCTTTGTTCGGATTTAATAAATTAGTCCTGAACTAATGTGAAGATGTGAATTAGATAAACTGATGAAGTGAGTTATTTGACAGCATCAAAAGAGTGTTTACAATTTTGTCTACTGAGATTTTTTTGTTTTTATAAATCGTAGAAACGATCTAACTTAAACCCAACTCGGCTATCAGACCTTTATATATAAAGAACTTGTCTCTTTGTGTTTCTGTTAAAATAGTTTTAATCCATGAATCTCGAAATGGCAATATTTTCATGTTAAGGGTATTAAATTACTTTAGTCTCCGCCCCCCCAGTGGCTCAGCGGTATGTCTGCGGACTTACACGCTAAAATCCGGGTTTCGATACCCGTGGTGGGCAGAGCACAGATAGCCCATTGTGTAGCTTTGTGCTTAATTCAAAACAACAACAACAACAACAACTTTAGTCTCCACGTACTTGTAATGCAGAACTTCAACTTTCATAACGAATTTTGAGAGCTTAGTTTAGTTTTACAAAATATTAACTCTCTTAACGGGTTTTGAGAGATCCATTTAGTGTTACAGAAATTTAAGTTTCTTAACTGGTTTTGAGAGAACATCTTAGTGTTAACTTTATTGAAGAAGTTTTGAGAGATAAAACTGGTGTTAGAGAACTGTGATGATCTTTAAGGGCTTTTAGTAATCAGTTTAGTATAAAAAATATCCGGTTTTGTGAGCTCTGAGTAATCAGTTTGTGTTACAGATCTCAGGTTTTGTGGGCTTTGAGTTATTTGTTCAGTGTTAAAGGTCTCCGGTTTTGTGGGCTTTGAGTAATTAGTTTAGTGATAAAGGTCTCCGGTTTTTATGGGGTTTGAGAAATGAGTTTAATGTTACAGATTTTCGGTTTCCTTAATGAACTTTGAAAACTGAGCTTCGTGTCGCAGAACTTTAATTGTTTTAATAGGTTTGGAGAAACCAGATTGGTGTTAAAGAAATATAACTTATTTAAAAGTTTTCGTAAATTAAGCTTGGTGTTACAGTTTCCCATTTTTCATCAAGATGATTCCAAGATGCAAAAGAAAGCCTGTTTGATACAGTTGTTATTTTAATATAACTTAATATTTAGTCGTCGTAGGAAACAACGAGCTAGTTCTTGAAGTTTCACCTATAGACAAGGATGCTTTGGTAGATGATTGATTACAGTCAAAAGGATTTGATTATTAATGAGATATTTAATACTTTATACCCGTCTCCTTATGAAGTATTTCATTAAAATATGTCAGGATATGATTTGAAAAAGCTAATCAGAATTCAAAAGAAAATCAAATTCTCTCAAAATTCAGAAAGTTCTAAAGTTATAAAAACTACGTGAAGCAATTCAACTCTGTGTTCAATCAAGAGAAAAGTATTTAAAAAGTGAAATAAAAAAAACATCTCTGAGAGTTGCTTTAAAAGTTTTCGTGACTACAAATACAGATATTTTAATTTTTCTGCTCAAAAGTTTTGAACGCTTGTTTAGATCTATTAACAGCGTTTCTGTTTTCGTAAATTTTGTTGTGTGTTGTTTGTTTTAAAATTTCTCACAGAGCTACACCATGGCTATCTGTATGAGCCGCCCCTAATTTTGCAGTGTAAGACTAGAGAAAAGGTAACTAGTTATCACCACCCACCGCCAACTCTTGGTCTACTCTTTTACCAACGAAAAATAGTAGGATTGATCGATACATTATAAAGCCTTCACGGCTGAGAGGATAATCATGTTTGGTGTGGCGGGGATTCAAACCCACAACCCTCGGTATTACGAGTCGAGTGCTTTAACCACAAGGCCATACCGGACCGGATGTAATGGGTTCAGATGAGTTGAAACTGAAAGCTGTATAAACATGGCAAGTGTAAGAAATGACTGGAACAAAACACTAGAGATAAAATTTATAATAAATAAACTTTATAATATTGAGATTATTTGCTAAGTATTTACATATGAAATTTGAAGACCTGATTTAGATTTAAACTTATAAATCATAAACATTTCATCAGCTCCACGAATAAAAATGTTCATGTGAGTGTAATTAAACCTACGAATAACGTCTGATAAATGGGATACAAAAACAATGTGTTTTAAACATATCGCACAAAATTTTCCAGTTATATATCACATCTCTTAAGACACGTGAAAGTGCACGAAAAATCTGCTAATTAAACCATTTAGTAAAATAATGATTTTGTTTGTTTGTTTGTGTTGAAGCACAAAGTTACGAATGGACTGTATAAGCTTTGCCAATTAGAGATATCAAATCTCAATGTTAATGTTATAAGCCTTCAACTTACGACTGAGCCACAGAATAAAAACAAAATAATAAAGCTTTATAAATTAATATCTAAAAGAATCTTTATATTACTTCTGACTGACTTACTATTATATATCTATTTTAATATCGATGTTTATTTAAGTTAAATTTATGTATATAAACGTACAAAACTCATTCTGTATAAATATGTGTTGCGATATTCACGTCTATCCACTAAAGTTGTAGAAGATTCTCGGGTGTGAGAAGAAACAATACATGTGTGCACTTAAACACTAGAGTATTATCTATATTGTTGTGTAGGCTGAAATTTCTAGAAACAATTCATACG
Organism: Carcinoscorpius rotundicauda; assembly: GCA_011833715.1. Lineage (NCBI taxonomy): Eukaryota > Metazoa > Arthropoda > Merostomata > Xiphosura > Limulidae > Carcinoscorpius > Carcinoscorpius rotundicauda. The sequence continues at coordinate 93,387,386 of CM022395.1, forward strand.
CCTATAAATGTAAACAAAGTGACGCGCCAAGAGATAGTATATACTATTGGTTTGTTACAGGGGTATCTATAAACCTCGAAAGCTATAACTTTAATTAATGTTTATTAATTTGACACTTCAGATATTTGATTAGAAACGTTTATAAATTTTGAACCTTATAAATAATTAACTTCAGCGGATTCACATCGAACATTAGTATTTTAACGAAAATATTAGAAAACTTCATCGGTAGAAAAACTCAACGTGTTAAGTGAATTTTATCTACATGAACTCGGAATTAATTCGCTCATCGTGAACCTCCGATAAGATACGAAGGGAGTTACAGATGAGAAGGAAGACTTGATGTTGTTTGCAAGCTTGTAAAACTATTGTATGTAGATCATTATTTGTAATAACCGTTATTGAAAATCGTATTATTGTTTGTATGTTAAAATATATTTGTATTAAAAAAAACAAACTGTGTCTATCAATCTTGTTGGCAATTATCATAAAGTGAATATATATAAAAATCTAATTATTTCCTGATCTAAACTACTATTTAATTTAGTTTCAGACTATTTCAAAGTGAAATACATAACATTTAAAAAATATACAGGAAACTTGTTGATGTTGTTTTGAATTAAGCACAAAGCTACACAGTGAGCTATCTGTGCTCTGCCCACCACGGGTATTGAAACCCGGATTTTAGCGTGTAAGTCCGCAGACATACCGCTGAGCCACTGAGGGGCTATACAGGAAACCAGAGCACTAACGAAATATTTAACTCCCTTTTTCAAATGCAAGCTGCAAAATAAAAGAAGCAATAAGATACAAGGTATAATATGCAATAAGATACAAGGTATAATATGCAATAAGATACAAGATATAATGTACAGTAAGACACAAGGTAGAAGTTACAATAAGATACAAGGTATAAGTTACAATAAGATACAAGATATAAGATAAAATAAATTATTTTTTTCGACAAATTCTCTCTTCCAGAGATATGTTCACTAGAAAATAATAAATGTTTTTTTCGAGATTTTGACTCTGACAGAAAGTAAATATACCATCTTTTCAACTTTGTGACTCTAACAAATGGTAAATATACTATATTTTCAAGATTGTGACTCTGACAAGTAGAATGCATAACTTTTCAGATTTGTGACTCTTACAAATAGTAAATATACCATCTTTTCAAGTTTATGACTGTGACAAGCAGTAAATATACTATCTATTCAAGTTTATGACTTTTAAAAGTTATAAATATACAGTCTTTCAAAGTTTGTGACTCGGACAAACAGTAAATATACTATCTTTTCAAGTTCGTGACTCTCAAAAGCAGTAAGTACAGAATCTTTTCAAGTTCGTGACTCTCAAAAGCAGTAAGTACAGAATCTTTTCTGGTTTGCGACTCTTACAAATAGTAAATTACCATTTTCTTAAGTTTATGACTCTGACAAACAGTAAGTATACGATCTTTTCAAGTTTTTGATTCTGACAAACAGTAAGTATACGATCTTTTCAAGTTTATGACTCTGACAAACAGTAAGTATACGATCTTTTCAAGTTTTTCATTTTAACAAGAAGAAAATATAATATCTTCTCAGGTTTGTGACTCTGAAAAATAGTAAATATATCATCCTTTCAATTCTGTGACTCTCACAAGTAGTAAATATACCATCTTTCAATTCTGTGACTCTCAAAAGTAGTAAATATAGAATCTTTTCTGGTTTGTGACTCTGACAAGTAGTACGTTCATTATGTTTTCAAGTTTGTTATTATGACAAGTAGTAAATGTCATCATTCAAGGTTTTGACACATAGTCAGTAGATATATCCTTTCTTTAAGTTTTTGACTCTGACGATTAGTAGTGTTTGGACTCTGTTTAAGAAAATCTAGCCCGATGTTCACTTTACAGTACTAGATTTAAGATGAGGTGCTATTTTAAATCTTATGGTTTTGAAAACCAGACATTCTCTTCTTATACATCAATTCGAAATTTTGAATTTTGCTGTAGACTAGTACATGTGTGCTCACTTCACATATATATTTACTCAGCACAACACTGTACTTACGCTAAGTGCAAGAAACATTAAAAATGTATTCAGTCCAATATGTGAGGTGATTCTGCATATGCTATACATATGCCCACTCAAAAACTTCGCTGTTTATGGAAACATTGGCATATCTTTATCACCAGATACGTATGAAATATAATTATTATATATCATATTATTGACATCTATCTCGTTTAAATAACTAGCAATATGCTCAAGTAACTTTCAACCTCATTTCTGATGTATTCAAGGGACATTCTCCCATTCCTGCAAATGAGAATTCTCACAATGTGAAAAGTATTTGTCGGAGAAACCTATGCATAATGCCGCTTCTCGATGTAAGACATAGTTTAAAGTGTCATAGAGAATATCAACTATTTTCAGAAGTTTATAATTTTTCAAACTTCTCACTCATTTTACATCACTGATCCTACAGAAAAACGGACACCTGGATGCTGTCATAGACTTCTGTAGTATAATTTTTACAGATGCACGTGCGACTTCAAATTAGCGGCGGGCGTGGTCGACGTTTTAACTGGTAAGGCGCTCTCCTATATAAGAGAGTAGCACAACCCGACGAGTTCGAAATGCTCGTAAAGTCCGAGCTTCTAGTTCGTCGTGTTGGGATGGTCACACTTTGCACACGGAATAATTGTTACCAGTCTAGTTCTCCCACTTCTGTGGTTAATCTTTACGAAACATTGTTAAATATGAAGCTTAATACCAGTTTGTACATCAAGCATTAGAATTTCTCACGAGCAAAAAGGAAATACAAAAAAAGGTAAGCTACATTACCACTGTATAACTAACTATCTATACTTGTTAATATAAGATTTTAAGTGTTTTAGAGTATTGTTATGAGAAATACTTGTTTTACCACTGTATAACTGTCTCTACTTGTTAGTAGAAGGTTTTAAGTGTTTTAAAATATCGTTATATGAAATACTTGTTTTACCTCTAACTTTATACTTTCTACGAGTAGGTTTGAAGTGTTTTAGAATATCGTTGTGTGAAATACTAGTTATACTACTGTTTTACTGTTAATATTTCTAAGTACAAGGTTTTAAGTGTTTTACAATATCGTTAAGTAAAATTATTTTCTTATCCATGTCTTCCTAACTATACTTGTTAGTACAAGGCTTTAAGTATTTCAGAATATTGTTAAGTGAACTACTTGTCTTACCTCTAATTGACTCTCTATACTTGTTATTACTAAGTTTTATAGAATATAGTTATGTAGAATAACTGTTTTACTACTAACTTATTATCTATACTTATTAGCGTATTATTTTAAGTGTTTTAGAATATCATCATGTGAAATACTTGTTTTATCACTAACTTACTCTCTATACTTATTAGTACAGGGTTTTAAATGTTTCAGGATTTTGTTAAGCAAAGTACTTGTTTTACCACAAACGTATTATCTTTACTTGCTAGTACAACGTTTCGAGTGTTTTAGAATATCGTTATATGAAATATTTGTTGTACCACTGTTTCACTATCTATACTTGTTAGTAGAATGTTTTAAGTGTTTTGAAATATCGTTATTTGAAATAATTGTTTTACCACTGCCTTACTATCTATGATTGTTTTTGCAAAGATTCAGGTGTTTTAAAATATCGTTATGTGAAATAGTTGTTTTAGCTCTGTCTTACACTCTCTAGTTATTATAACAGGGTTTTAAAATGATTTAGGACATCGTTAACCGAAGTATTTGTTTACACGCTAACTTACTGTCTATACTTGTTAGTATAAGGTTTTAACTTTATTAAAATATCGTTATGTGAAATAGTTGTTTTACTAATAACTTTATATCTATACTTTTTAGTACTAGGTTTGAAGTGTTTTAAAATATCATGATCTAAAATACTTCTTTTAATAATGTTTTACCGTCTATACTTGTTAGTACTAGGTTTGAAGTGTTAAAGACTATCGTTATGAGAAATACCACTTTTTACCGCTAACGTACTATCTATACTTGTTAATACAAGGTTTTAAATGTTTTAAGATATCGTTATATGAAGTACTTGTTTTATCACTAACTTATTATCAATACTCATTGGTACAAGATTTTAAGTGTTTCAGAGTACCGTTATGAGAAATATATGTTTTTTCCAAAAACATACTATTTGTACTTATTAGTATAACGTTTAAGGTATTTCAGAATATTGTCATGTGAAATGCTTCTTTTCCAATTAACTTAAAATCAATATTTATTAGTAAAGGGTTTTAAGATTTTTCGAACATTATTATGTGAAATATTTGTTTTACCATTGTCTTACAATCTATACCAGTTAGAAAGAGGTTTTAAGTGTATTAGATTATCGTTGTGTTAAAAACTTGTTATACGACTGTCTTACTATCTATACTTGTTATTAGAAGGTTTCAACTATTTTAAAATATGTTTATGACAAATACTTGTTTTTATTAATAGCTTAGTATCTATACTTGTTATTACAGGGTTTTAAATGTTCTAGGATTTCGTTAAGTAAAGTACTTGTTTTACCACTAACTTACTCTCTATACTTGTTATTACAGGGTTTTAAATGTTCTAGGATTTCCTTAAGTAAAGTACTTGTTTTACCACTAACTTACTCTCTATACTTGTTATTAAAGGGTTTTAAATGTTCTAGGATTTCCTTAAGTAAAGTACTTGTTTCACCGCTAACTTACTCTCTATACTTGTTATTACAGGGTTTTAAATGTTCTAAGATTTCGTTAAGTAAAGTACTTGTTTTACCACTAATTTACTCTCTGTACTTGTTATTACAGGGTTTTTAATGTTCTAGGATTTCCTTAAGTAAAGTACTTGTTTTACCACTAATTTACTCTCTGTACTTGTTATTACAGGGTTTTAAATGTTCTAGGATTTCGTTAAGTAAAGTACTTGTTTTACCGCTAACTTACTCTCTATACTTGTTATTACAGGGTTTTAAATGTTCTAGGATTTCCTTAAGTAAAGTACTTGTTTTACCGCTAACTTACTCTCTATACTTGTTGTTACAGGGTTTTAAATGTTTTAGGATTTCGTTAAGTAAAGTACTTGTTTTACCACTAACTTACTCTCTGTACTTGTTATTACAGGGTTTTAAATGTTCTAGGATTTCCTTAAGTAAAGTACTTGTTTTACCACTAACTTACTCTCTATACTTGTTATTACAGGGTTTTAAATGTTATAGGATTTCCTTAAGTAAAGTACTTGTTTTACCACTAACTTACTCTCTATACTTGTTATTACAGGGTTTTAAATGTTTTAGGATTTCGTTAAGTAAAGTACTTGTTTTACCACTAACTTACTCTCTGTACTTGTTATTACAGGGTTTTAAATGTTCTAGGATTTCCTTAAGTAAAGTACTTGTTTTACCACTAACTTACTCTCTATACTTGTTATTACAGGGTTTTAAATGTTCTAGGATTTCCTTAAGTAAAGTACTTGTTTTACCACTAATTTACTCTCTGTACTTGTTATTACAGGGTTTTAAATGTTCTAGGATTTCGTTAAGTAAAGTACTTGTTTTACCGCTAACTTACTCTCTATACTTGTTATTACAGGGTTTCAAATGTTCTAGGATTTCGTTAAGTAAAGTACTTGTTTTACCGCTAACTTACTCTCTATACTTGTTAGTGAAACGTTTGAAGTGCATTAGAATATCGTGATGTGAAATACTTGTTACACCACTGTTTCACTATATATACTTGATAGTACAAGGTTTTAAGAGTTTTAGAATATCGTTGAGTAAAATAGTTGTTTTACCACTGACGTACTATTTATACTTGTTAGTACAAGGCCTCAAATGATTTTGACTATCGTTATGTGAAATACATATTTTCCAGCTATCTTGCAATCTTTACTTGTTACAACAAGGTTTCAAGTGTATTAGAATATTATAATGTGAAATACTTGTAATACTAATATATTACAATCTAAACTTGTTAGTACAAAGTTTGAAATGTTTTAATATATCGTCATGAGAAATACTTTTTTTCACCAATAATTGAGTATCTATTATGTTAATACAAAGGTTTATGTGTTTTAGAATATCGTTATGTGAAATACTTGTTTTACCACTAAACTTCTGTATATACTTGTTAGTAGATGGCCTTAGTTAGGTGTTTAAGAATATCTTCATCAGAAATACTTCTTTTTACCACTAACTTACTATCTACAACTGTTAGTACAGGATTTCAAGTGATTTAGAATATCGCTATGTGAAAAACTTGTTTTACTGCTAACTTACCAACTATTCTTTACAGTAGAATGTTCTAAATGTTTTAGAATATATTTATGTGAAATATTTGTTTTACCACTGACTTACTCCCTATTCTTGTTAGTACAAGGCTTTGAATGTTTTAGAATATCGTTACGTTAAATATTTGTTTTACCATTGTCTTACAATATATTCTTGTTAATACTATATTACAAGAGTTTTAGAATATCGTTTTGAGAAATACTTGTTAGAACACGGTTTTTAAGTGTTTTAGAATATCGTCACGTGAAATATTTGTTTCATCATTGTCTTACTATATATTCTTGTTAATACAAGGTTTAAAGAGTTTCAGAATATCGTCACGTGAAATACTTTTTTAGTACTTCTTACCACATATACTTGTTAGTACAAGGTTTTAATATTATAGAATAACGTTATTTGTAATATTTGTTTCACCAGTAACTTACTGTGTTTTACGGTAAGCAAGAAGTTTGAAGTGTTTGGTAATATTACTATTTTAATACAGATAAGTACAAAATATACCTGAAACTTGGTACTATTCTTAATATGATTTCACCTTCATACGTGTTTAAAATATTTTGTGTGATTTCACGACTAGTTTCATTTTAAGATTAAATTTCACGTCAGTCAGGTGAACACCTTTATTGTTGCAGGAGACACTTTTAAAGGTATAGAAAAAGAACAACATTGACCTGAATTAGAATTCTCCTTAAGCAGATGAGTAGGAGTAGCATTTAGTGATGTCGAGAAAACTCACTTGTAGAGAATAATATATGTGTAAAAACGGCTCGTTTGGGTTGAGATTTTTTTTTTTACGTGGAGGAGCGAACAACGTTTCGACCTTCTTCGGTCGTCGTCAAGTTCACAAAGAAAGGAAGAGGTAACTGACCGGAAGCTGACCACATGTTTGAAAGTGGTTGTGTAACAAAGTGTCGGAATGTAGAGGGTGTGCTTAGATGTTTGAATATGTAATTTTATATTATTTATTATTGTTATTATTATTTATTATCTTATTCTCAATATAGGTATGAAGGTTTTCCTTTGTATTGGTTTATTTTGGGCTTGAGTTGTTGCATAAGTAAGGCTTCTTTAATTTTGCGTTTGTTTATGTTTGATTTTTTATTTAGTATTTGGCTGTTTTTCTATGGTTGTGTTGTGTTTATTTGACTTGCAATGTTCGAAAAATATCAAGAAATTTTAATAAATACACAAACATTACCCAAACTTTCCAGAAAAACTACTTAAAGCCATGTTGAACACGAAATACAAGGAATTACAAGACTTACAAAAACAAAAAATGAACCTAGACCATCAACTGGCGTGTTGTATCAAACCAGAGATTTACGGACTTATACAACGAAACATAATCCAAGTCAATATTAGGAATGACAGAGACAAAAAGATCTGCCACAACAAAAATCTAGAAAAACTAAGATGCAAACAACTGAAAAGACATCAACATGACAAACCGTTGACTAACCTCATAATTAACAGATCCGACCGACAATTAAACACAGACGAGATAATCTATTTAACAAAGGATTCAACTTTGCAATAGCACCTTGGTACATTCCAACCTTAAAAATCGGCACTCTAGATTAGGTTAAGGGAAAGGTAGTTGTTAGCACTACTCCTCAGCGGAAGCTTATACATTTCTGAAACTTCTATTTCAATTATTTTTCCAAAAATAACTTCATAAACTGATAGGTGTTAGGTGTGTGTTTTTTGCAATAAATTTAGCGAACGAACCTTTATTAGGTTCAGTAAGATACGGATTACTTAAACACTAAGAAACCTGAGAGTTGTCGTAGTCAGTTTTAATTCAATCATTAAGTCGTAAGGGTTAATTGTATGAGCGTTACTGCCGTAATTATTTCGTTTTAGCGGCTTAGCGGGTATATTCTTTAAGTATTGAGAAACTGATTAAGTTATATCAGAAAGTTCCCGGAATCTTGTCCTAGAGAATAAAAACTTTATAAAGTAAAATAGATATTTTATTTGGTAAAAGTTGTATTTTCATTTATTCTACGAGTTAAAAAATTGCAAAGTATCTCCATCATAACGAGTTTTACTTTCCTTAAGTGAGTTATTAGTACTTTCTAATCAAACATAGATCACAACTATCTGAAAAGGTTTGGCCATCACATACACTGAAAGGTTAAATAGTTCATACAACTACATTTCTTCACTATTTCAACTAACTAGTTAGATCTGTATCTGTTAATATTTTTGTCTTGTTTATCATTCTCAATGCTTTATTACCTACTAAGACAACTTAAACTTTATCTTTTCAATATTAATTGTTAATTGTGTATTAATTCCGGTTTGTTTGTTTGTTTTTGTAATTTCGCACAAAGCTACTCGAGGGCTATCTGTGCTAGCCGTCCCTAATTTTGCAGTGTAAGACTAAAGGTAAGGCAGCTAGTCATCACCACCCACCGCCAACTCTTGGGCTACTCTTTTACCAACGAAAAGTGGGATTGACCGTAACATTAGAACGCCCTCACGGCTGGGAGGGCGAGCATGTTTGGCGCGACCCTCGGATTACGAGTCGCGAGCCTTACGCGCTTGGCCATGCTGGGCTCATTAATTCCGGTTTTCCTCTCTTTAACCATGTGCGAGAAGGATGTATATTTGACATTACATGACATACATTACATATATACAATATTCTCAATTATTTCTGTATCAATAATTTACAACCCGATAAGCCAGTTTCTTACTTATTTCTTTGCTATTTATATAAAACTTATCACGTTGGTGTAAAAATAAGATTTTGAACTAGTGGGGGATAAAGGTCAGAGCAACTACTTATTAGTTTTTCGAAAAAATGTGAGAAAAACCGTTTGCGTGTTTCATTTAACAGTACGTAACATAATCGAGAAAATCAACTATATGGAAAAAACGAAACAACTCACGTGTATACAAGTTGCTTTCAAGACATAACCATGACGGGTAAAAACAACTGTATGAATGATATCAAACCGTGGATGAATGGCAGTGTGTGGTGACATTCAACCAAACTTTATGCACATCGACAATCGTAACAAGATTCGAGTCATATTTTTACTGGTCAACGTGTCAAAAAAGTTTTTACAAGTTTTTTTGGAATGCCGCGAAACATTTCAAATGGATTAATAATCACCAGTCTTGTGAGGTGAGATCAAGCTAGGGGTCAGAAGGGTGAAAACAGAGGTCGAAGTGGACTCTGCTCACAAAGATATCAATGTTTTGGAACATTTGTACCAAAGAGGAATAATCATTTTGTACAAAAAGGATGTGATTCATCAATAATAAGTCTTCCAGTCACACTTTCCGTTCAACTTTCACACATTTCAAACACCTGCAGAAAGAAAAAAAACATGCGTGGAATTCCATACAAAGACATACCCTTCAAGTGGTTGAATGACATGACTATAAATTTGTGTGTAATCAAACTGTCTATACGATGGTTCTAAAAGTACCATCCTCTCTTGCTAGATTAACTGATCCATTTTTCAGCTACAAAACTTACAACATCAATAATAATACATTTAGCAATCTCTCCGATTCGCCTATCCTGTCGAAATGTAGGAAAAACTGGAAACTGCTTCTGTGTTTTCAAAATTTCTGTTGTTGACATACCCTATATTAGAAACAGGCAGTTTCTAATTCTTTCGTGCATTTAAGAAACAACTAAGTAATTACTCTGTCCTTTATCCCCCACTAGGCCAAAATCTTATTTTTACACCAATGTTATGCGTTTTATACATATAGCAAAGAAATAAATTAGAAACTGGCTTATGGGGTTGTAAATTAATGATACAGAAATCATTGAGAATATTGTATAAAACTAATGTATGTCATGTAATGTCAAACAAACATCCTTCTCGCACATGGTTAAAGAGAGGAAAACCGGAATTTATACACAAATAACAATTAATATTAAAAAGATAAAGTTTAAGTTGTCTCAGTAGGTAATAAAACATTGTGAATGATAAACAAGACAAAAATATTAACAGATACAGATCTAACTAGTTTGTTTAAATAGTGAAGAAATGTAGTTGTATGAACTATTTAACCTTTCTGTACATGTGATAGTTTTCAGATAGTTATGATCTAAGTTTTTTTTTAGCGTTTCCATAACTTTGATTTATCTTAAAGCATTAAAGTGAAATTAAATTAGGTAAAAAATAAAAATGATGTAAACAAATTACTGTGTTTATAACAGGAAAACGTTTACAATTTGGGAGAAGTGTCGTCGTTTCAGTTTACAGTCACCATATTATAGTTAATTCATAACTGTTGTCTGTCTTCAGTTCTCAGTTGCCCCAGCATTGCCAAGCGTGTTAAGGCATACGACTCGTAATCTGAGGGTCGCGGGTTTGCATCCCCGTTGCGCCAAACATGCTCGCCCTTTCTGCCGTTAGGGCATTATAATGTTACGGTCAATCCCACTATTCGTTGGTAAAAAGTAGCCCAAGTGTTGGCGGTGGGTGGTAATGACTAGCTGCCTTACCTCTAGTCTTACACTGCTAAATTAGGGACAAACAAACAGTTATCAGTTATGAGAACACGTTCTGTTTGGTGGACACATGCAGTGAGATATTTCACGAGTTTCCAAATTAGCACGAACAGACTGTTACTTGGTGGAATTTAAAACATCTGAGTTACAGGTATAGATATACTTAGTCAAGAGTTGAAACCAATTTGTTTCTTACGAACTGCGATTGTTTTTCAACAGATAGCAAGACTGTTACCATTAGTTTCTTAGACAAACCAAACTTCGAGACTTGAAGGGTAGATTTTTCAACTTTTACTATTTTTTATTACTTTCAATAAAATTACTATGAAGTCACAACGTCTCAGATTGTTTTATGTTAGTTATTTCTTCATAGAACGAGGAATATCTATCGTCACTGATTATTCAATCATTGTGAGAACAGCACTACCATAGAAAACACGAACCTTGAACAGTGTTTTTTATAAACACCACTTTTGAAATATATTTCACTTGCTATACGAACAACGATATATAAGCATGTTAGTAAACAGATAGAACTTCCACCGCTAATGTACGAACTGAAAAGTGCGCACGTGTTGTAGCAGGACATGAAACACCTGCAAAGAGACTCGATTATAATGGTGACTGCGAAATTTGTACATATATTCGATATGATCCAGAAGATTTTGCAACCCGTTATTACTGGAGCTACTTCACAGTGACAAAGGATATATTTAACCACTTCCAAAAGCTAGTTCAGAATGGCCAAGAATACGTTTAAGTCACTATCGAAACATATATCGTATAAAATACGAAACATAGGATTTTGGCCGAAATACTGATGCGACAAGAAACCTGTTTCTTGCTATCATTGTTACTATTATTTAATTTGGAATTGTTCAGATATATATTGAAATATACTTTTTATAAAAATGAATTATCGTTGAAAACAATTTACTGAAAAAGTTAATATTATTTTCATAAATTTGCTTTTGGATTTTAAATTCGATTGTAACTTGGACGCTAAAAATTGAATTTAGCTATACTTTGTGAGAACAGTATTGATATCCCAATGTGTAGTTTTGTGTGTATCAACAAAAATTTCATAAATATTTTAATATAAAAATATTACTGAAAATTTCCATGAAAGTTTGCTTAAAAACAATGAAATAAAAACCGATTTTCAAACGTTAACCACAAGAGATAACTGTAATTCATAAATAATTATTACGGAGATTTATTCCTGGAAGTTCATTGGTGTTTGTCAGCATAATCACATCCTTCAAGTTTATTAAATTGCCTTCCCACTTTGTGCAACTCTTTAAAAACTCATTGTAAGATGGTGAGAAAAAATATCATTTTCAAACAGCTAAGCACACGCTGACTATTTTCAAACCAGCATCTAGTTCACCAGTTTGAATCGTAAGTAATTCGGAACGAATCCTGTAATACAGATGTCAACAGAACAGGTTATTACCATTGGTTTCCAAGATTGGTCATAGCAAGCACAAACTCTAATCACATATTAACCAAATAACCTGATCGTAAATTGAAACATTAAAGTTAATTCTTTATTGCGCATGACAGCAAATTAGAAAACGCATGCTTCCCAAATTTCAGTTGAGAGACTAAATTTAGTTTTTTGCACAGGAACGTTGGTTTAGACAGTTTACAAAAATATGACTATATAAACATTGTACTTAAATTTTGAATGATATTATTAATAATTTATTTTTCTTATCGACTTAGTAAAAAACATCTTGATAGTTTTAAACGAATTCTTAGTTGATGGTGTTATTAAGTTATTTTTAAGTTAATGTCTTGAGTGAATAACGTTAGCGTGTAGATCATTTTTAGGACTTGTTGTTACAAGTAGATTACAGTTTAACACGTGTTTTCCCGTTAAGTTTTCTTTCAAAAGGAGTGTTATACATCTTCTTACACTAATATGACTTTTAAATAGGGGAAAATATATTATAACAGACTTCCATAGATCTATCTTAATGTTTAGAAATATAGTTCTGAGAGGAATATTTACATCTTTTCACAAGTATAATAAAAAGCTCTCATTAAACTGGGAAACAACATTTTTTATTAGTTAAAACAAAATCAAACAAAAAAAACAATGTTCATTTAAATGCAAGTGATTTTATAGACGGAAGGATATTCACACATTAAAAATATTATGGAAGGAGGACACTTACACATTAAAACTTTTATCGACCAAAGGACACTCACACATTAAAAATTTTACAGACGTAAAGACATTCACACGTTAAAAATTTTATAGATGGAAGGACATTCACACGTTAACAATTTTATAGAAGGAGGAAACTCACACAATAAAACATTTACAGAAGGAAGGACACCAACACGTTAAACATTTTACAGAAAGAAGAACATACATTAAAAATTTTATAGAAGGAGGACACTCACACATTAAAAATGTTATAGAAGGAAGAATATTCATATATTAGTTTCATAGAAGATGGACATTTACACATTAAAAATGTTACAGAAGGGGAACACTTACACATTAAAAAGTTTATAGAAGGAAGAACAGTCGCATATTAAATATTTATAGATGGAAGAATATTCACACATTAAAAGATTTATAGAAGGAGAACACTCACATTAAAAAATTTACAGAAGGAAGGACACTCCCACATTAAAAATGTTATAGAAGGAAGAACATTTACACATTAAAAATGTTATAGAAGGGGAACACTTACACATTAAAAAGTTTATAGAAGGAAGGACACTCACATATTACAAATTTTATAGACGGAAGGACATTCACACATTAGAATTTTTATAGTTAGCCCTCCCCCATTTAGCAATGTAAGACGAGAGGGAAGACAACTGGTAATTACCATGCACTGCCAGTTTTTGGACTACTCTTTTTACCAAAAAATAGTGGGATTGACTGTTACCTTTTAGCGCTCCCAAGACTGAAAGGGCAAGCATGTTTGGTGCGACGGGGATTCGAACACGCAATCTTCAGATTACGAGTCGAACGCCTTAACCCATCTGACCATACCGGTGAAGCGATTTCAAATTACCCCCGTTTTCAAGTTACCCTCCGGTAATATGAAATCGTTTTCAGAGTACCGGGGGAGTAACATGAAATCGATTTTAAATTACCCCCCCTTGATTTTAAATTTCTCCTCTACTAACGCCAAAATGACAAACATAATGATTGCTTTTAATATTTGTCGTGTGTGCCGTCGTCCCCCAGTGGCCCAGCGGTATGTCTGCGGACTTACACGCTAAAATCCGGGTTTCAAAACCCGTGGTGGGCAGAGCACAGATAGCCCATTGCGTAGCTTTGTGCTTAGTTGAAAACAACAACAACAACGTGTGTGTCGAGTACGTATCTAAATGACGATAATAGGCAAAATACCTATTATTTTTTTTATTAAAATTGATGATATTTTTAAGATAAAAGGTATTTTAATGGCTCGTCCTCGCCAGACAACAAAGTTTACATACTGTTTTCATTCAACATATTGTAATTTATACATATTAATTTGTTTATATTTCTTTATGCGCACTGAAATAAAAATGAGTGATTGATAGCATGAGATATAGAACATGATAAATATTCGAATATTTACATTATTATTAATGTGTTAATTTCATTTACACACACTGAGTGCGATAGAAACGTTTAGCATGTTAACAAACCGTTAAAACGAGTCTATCGAGAAGGAGGTAGTTTGAAATCAAGGGGGTGAGATTAAAACGAATTTAAATTACCGGAGGGTAATATTTACAGGGGTTAGTTGGAAATCGATACACCGGGGCTAAAATTTTTATAGAAAGAAGAGCACTCAAACATCAAAATTAGCACAGAAATAAACAATATATTAAACAAAAATCTAACAGATAATGGTGGATCAAAACTGAATGAGAATAAAATACAGATAAAGATAAAAATTAAGCCTGTACTCGTGTAGACAAAAATATTACAAGTATTTTGCCTTTCAGTTGTTGGGGCGTTGTCATGTTACGGTCAATTTCACTATTCATTGGTAAAAGAGTGGCCCAAGAGTTGGCAGTGGGTGGTGATGACTAGCTGCCTTCCCTCTAGTCTTACACTGCTAAATTAGGGACGGCTAGCACAGATAGCCCTAGAGTAGCTTTGTGCGAAATTCAAAAACAAACAAACAGTCAAGTGTTTTGTAATGCTGGAATAAGTTTTTTATTTTATGGTTATTTTCAGTGACAAAGTCACGATGATGGACTTCTGATATAGCTAAAAAGAGAATATTTAAACATAATATTTAAGTAAATTAATTATATCAAATTCTAATATCTTGGCCTACCCCCAGTGGCACAGCAGTATTTCTGTGCATTCACAACGCTATAAACTGGGTTTTGATACCCATGGTAGACAGATCAGAAAAATCCCTTTGTGTAGCTTTGTGCTTAGCTACAAAACAAATTCATGTTTAAATTAACAACTATAATAACTTATCCCTTTAGCTATGGCCAGATGGTTAGGGTCCTCAACTCGTAATCCTCGTCACACCAAGCATGCTTGCCTTTTCAGACAAGGGAGCATTATAATGTAATGATCAATCCCAATATTCGTTTGCAAAAGCTTAGCCTGAGAGCTAGCCGTGAGTGGTGGTGACTAGCTGCCTTACCTCTAGTCTTACACTGTTAAATTAGGGACTGCTAATGCAGATAATCATCGTGTAGCTATGCGCGAAATTCAAAACAAAACAAAACCTAAACTCTTGAAATTTTATATTTTCATGAAACAAGTTTAAGTATTACCACGTGTTGGAAAACAATCATAATAGTAAATAAAAGTAGTTAGTTCTATTACTGAACAGAGTCTAGTCACAGGTGGAAAGAAATAAGGTATTTTGAATAATCTCGTTGTTAAATGAACACTTCAACTATACCATATGAAGGTTGTGTGCTGGTGTTACGAACAATATTCCTGAAAATGCATCGTGCATCGCGTGGCAGTTGTCAACCCATGTAATAGATATCAAATATGTGTGTAGAGAAAATTTGATAATAACCTGATGGCAAACATCAATTAACGATCTGATGAAGTTTGATACATGAAGCACAGATCAGATAAAATCTGATAATTACCTGAAGAGGAATATCATTTATGGATCTGATGAAGTCTGATGACAAACGTCAGTTACATATTTGATAATTACTAACTGAATTTATCCTCCAACTATGAACATTTATATTCTAAAAGTACGAACGTGTTTTACTTTGTAATTAAATGTATTTTTACAATTATAGTTGTTAAGTATGGTTAAAAGAGTGAAAGTTTGGGCTAAGAATATTGACAAGCTTTTAAAAACAATCAAATAAGTAATTTATTTGTAACATATCGATTAGATTGGATCATTAAATTGTAAACTAATATGAAGCCTAAATACTACTTATTACAGCATTTTGCAATTTTATTCCGAGTTGTGGCGAAACACGAAAATAGCAACTTTTCTTCATTCAGAAAACATAATCTTTGTTACAATACAACCACACAATTTTTGTAGTGAAGCCTGGAATAACTTATTGCACTTTTAACAACACTATAAACAAAGCTTAGAATTTAACCTTATTGTATTCTCTGGTGCTTTTGTAACAGACTTATGGACAGCTCATGGTCTTAACCATTGGGTTCAATTTTAGACTCGTTAAAAAAGTATTTATTTAGATTTTAGGTCATGTCTTCACAGGCCACCAACACGAGGTAATTTACGTATGCTTTTTGTTTGTTTTGCATTTTGCACAAAGCTACACGAGGGCTATTTGCGCTAGGTCTCACAAATTTAGCAGTGTAAGACTAGAGGATAGACAGCTGGTAATTACCACCCACCCCCGATTCTCGGGCTACTCTTTTATCAAAGAACAGTGGGATTAATCGTCACATAATAACGCCTCACAGCTGAAAGGGCGAGCATATTTGGTGTAACGGGATTCGAACCCACGATCCACAGGTTAAGAATCGAGAGCCCTAATCAGTTGGCCATGCCGGACCAATTTACGTATGAAATAAGGATCTTACTCAGATACAACTGAATACAAATTAAATATTCGTTTGTTTGTATGCTGTGAAGCGTTTCGTCTACATCGAAACTATCAAGATTATTTTGAAACAACACTAGCTGTAAATCATTCAATTCTTTGTTCTGTCTTCTATTATTTTCAGTAACACAGATACAACATTAGTTAAGCTGTAAACTAAATTAACACCAGAAATACTCTCGGTCATAACATGTAAAACTGTATCAATTATTCTAAGATATTTTTAAGTAATTGTACTTTAAAATTTTTAAATCTACTATTTCTTTAGTACAGTTAATGTTCTTTACATTTCTCTGTTTATTAATTACTTAACCTTTTTAGTAAAACACTGTTAGAATAGATAAAAAGTAGTACAATTACGAAAACTTGTAAAATTGTGTGACTTCTTGTAGGTTCTGGATTACTGTCATCTTCATTTCTGGAGTCAAACCAATTCTAAGGAGGAACTTCATAAGTGTGAAGAAGTCGGTGTTCAGTGTTTTTCCGATTATTCAAGAAACATATTAGATCTACTTTTAAAAGTGTTTCTTTTAATTCAGTTTGTAAAAGAGGGATCTTCTAGTAGCTATTGGACCATTCCATCAGACTTTGATATTGGTCTTTGCAGAACTTATTTCTGTCCTTTATCTAATACATTTGATGTAATTATACAAAACAATTAATTCAGGACGTATTAAGACAAACCGTCTCTTCACTGAAAATGTTCCACTCTTATCTTTCATTGCTGTCCCGTTAACTGCTTTTTTGTGGCATTGGTTCATCATTTGTTTGTGTGTTTTATCTAATTATTGAATTTTTAACATATCATGTCTGTCTAGTTCAGGTTTATAGCTGTGAATTTTCTCGATTCGAGATCAAGAACAAAATGTCTCTTCCTAGCCCCTGCAATGGGTTTCAAGTCTATATCTTCCTTATTTGGTATCATAATTGACTAATGTACAAGTTTTTCTTATAGCATTTGCAGATCTGTTGTTTTCTCAATACTATAGATTATATACACTAAAATAATGAAACATACTCTTGAATACCTTTAAATATATATATATTTAGTACCTGTATTCCACATATTCTTCGCTTCGATTTCTTATGACGTTGTTGAGCAGTTTCTACAGAATATAAGAAATTTCTAATAGGAAATCAATCAATATTCCAAATCTGAATTTATTTTACTTTTACTTAGTTTAAAGGCGTGAAATAAGGCGGAAAAAAAATGAAATAATGTTTATTCAAACTATATAAAGAATGAATTCAGAAAGTATAGTGCTTTTAGGGTAAAAAGCCCCCAATCTGTGAAGAACAAGTACTACTGACTATTCCAGACTGACAAAACAATTACAGACATTAAACAATAATGCCAGTATTACCTCTGGGTGCGCACGATCCGAGTTAATGTTGGTCTTTACCTCCCAAAAATACGGGTATTTATATCATTGAGGGTTTACCTAACTTGGCCATTGTTAATTAATGTGTACAACTTTACTAACATTTTTCCAAGGAAAAGACACAAGTGCTAATTTGGATTAATTTTTGTTTGTTTGTTATAATTAAGCATAAAGCTACACAATGGACCGTCTGCGCTTTGCCCATCACGGGTATCGAAACCTGCTTTTTAGTAATGTGAGTCCACAGACATACCGCTGTGACACTGGGTGGTACTTGGTTTACTAACTCAGACAATAATGTAACTAGAACGTAAACGATATGGTATATCCTCAACCAACGTTCATTGGTAAATTATATACGCGAATTTATATGATTTTTTCAAAAGGTCCACATTAAACAGGGAGTATCAAACGTATGGCACGTCTGAATACCACAACAAGGCCTCATAAGTCAAAGGCTCATAAGTTTTAAGCCTCAATTTAACATCAATGACAGTCTCGCCAAATCTCTAGATGCAGTTTCATCTAATGTAAGTTTAATCATTAAATCTGTAAAGTAGAAAGTGTGTTCCACAGTCTAAGATTGGTCTCGTCCTTGCTCTCGAAGAAAACCTGTCTAAAAGAAATTATGTTGCAGAACAATAGTACATACTTTGTCATTATAATTATGTTGTAGAGCAATAGTGGATACTTTGTCATTATAATCATGTTGGAGAACAATAGTACATACTTTGTCATTATAATTATGTTGTAGAGCAATAGTGGATACTTTGTCATTACAATTATGATGCAGAACAATAGTACATACTTTGTCATTATAATTATGTTGTAGAACAATAGTACATACTTTGTCATTATAATTATATTGTAGAACAATAGTGGATACTCTGTCATCATAATTATGTTGCAGAACAATAGTACATACTTTGTCATTATAATTATGTTGTAGAACAATAGTACATACTTTGTCATTATAATTATATTGTAGAACAATAGTGGATACTCTGTCATCATAATTATGTTGCAGAACAATAGTACATACTTTGTCATTATAATTATGTTGTAGAACAATAGTGGATACTTTGTCATTATAATTATGTTGTAGAACAATAGTGGATACTCTGTCATTATAATTATGTTGCAGAACAATAGTACATACTTTGTCATTATAATTATGTTGTAGAACAATAGTGGATACTTTGTCATTATAATTATGTTGCAGAACAATAGTGGATACTTTGTCATTATAATTATGTTGCAGAACAATAGTACATACTTTGTCATTATAATTATGTTGCAGAACAATAGTACATACTTTGTCATTATAATTATGTTGTAGAACAATAGTGGATACTTTGTCATTATAATTATGTTGCAGAACAATAGTACATACTTTGTCATTATAATTATGTTGCAGAACAATAGTACATACTTTGTCATTATAATTATGTTGTAGAGCAATAGTGGATACTTTCTCATTATAGTTATGTTGTAAAACAATAGTGGATACTTTGTCATTATAATCATGTTGCAGAACAATAGTACATACTTTGTCATTATAATTATGTTGTAGAACAATAGTGGATATTTTGTCATTACAATTATGATGCAGAACAATAGTACATACTTTGTCATTATAATTATGTTGTAGAGCAATAGTGGATACTTTCTCATTATAGTTATGTTGTAAAACAATAGTGGATACTTTCTCATTATAGTTATGTTGTAGAACAATAGTGGATACTTTGTCATTATAATTATTTTGTAGAACAATAGTGGATACTTTGTCATCATAATTATGTTGCAGAACACTAGTACATACTTTGTCATTATAATTATGTTGTAGAACAATAGTGGATACTTTGTGATTATAATTATGTTGTAGAACAATAGTGGATACTTTGTCATTATAATTATTTTGTAAAACAATAGTGGATACTTTGTCATTATAATTATGTTGTAGAACAATAGTGGATACTTTGTCATTATAATTATGTTGTAGAACAATAGTACATACTTTGTCATTATAATTATGTTGTAGAACAATAGTGGATACTTTGTCATTATAGTTATGTTGTAGAACAATAGTACATACTTTGTCATTATAATTGTGTTGTAGAACAACAGTACACACTTTGTCATTACACTCGGAGGAAATGACAATGGATTAATTAGCTTCAAGGACACCACGAATACTGCGACATATTATTTATTACAACATTGGTAAATTAACAATTGTAGAAATGGTTAGTCAGTTTTTAAAGAGCACCTTACAACAGAAATATGCGCCACTACAGTGAGTTGGTATTTTTCTCATCAGATACATGTACTATAACCAAAACATTATGTTAAAACACTGAGGATGTCGCTGATATTGTAAATATTTTAAGATTGTGCTGTTATACATGATGTGCTTGTGAGTTTATGTCATAAGACGAATGTTTCGACAGAATAATGAATCAGTAAAAAGTGGCCCGTTCTCTAGATTCATCTTGCTATAGTATAATGTGCTACAAGTTAAAGACGATTTTCAAACTCATTTTATAACAAGTTTATGTACTATGTTTTATGATAAACTAATGGAATATAAATGTCTCCCAATGAGACAGCGGTAAGTCTAAAGATTTACAATCAGTGGCTCAATTTTCCTCCGTGAGCACAGTAGATAATCTGATATGTAAAAACACACACATACATGCTATATAGTTTGATTCTGTTTTGTTAATGCATAGATACACAGTGTGCAATGTGTACTCAATCTACCATAAGTATCAAACCCTCAATTTCAGCATCGTTAGCCTACAAATTTCCGTAGAGTCACTGAGGGTTAATTCCTGTTGTCAATTTTCTAATAATTTTATAGAACATTAATCTGCTTTTTGTTGATGATGTCCTAAAAGTTACAAGAAAACAAGTTTTTAGTTTTTTTAGATAGCATTTTGCACTAATGAGTGAGATATATGCACATTTTTGGCGTGATAACATGATAGTAAAAACGGTTTATTCTTTAAGCTCATTAGTAATATAATTGTTTGTTACAACAGTGGAATGAGTTCATGATCATATAGACATTATAGAGCTTCATCAAGTTGTTACAATCGATCATATAGACATTATAGAGCTTCATCAAGTTGTTACAATCGATCATATAGACATTATAAAGCTTCATCAAGTTGTTACAATCGATCATATAGACATTATAGAGCTTCATCAAGTTGTTACAATTGATCATATAGACATTATAGAGCTTCATCAAGTTGTTACAATCGATCATAAAGCAATTATAGAGCTTCATCAAGTTGTTACAATTGATCATATAGACATTATAGAGCTTCATCAAGTTGTTACAATCGATCATAAAGCAATTATAGAGCTTCATCAAGTTGTTACAATTGATCATATAGACATTATAGAGCTTCATCAAGTTGTTACAATCGATCATAAAGCAATTATAGAGCTTCATCAAGTTGTTACAATTGATCATATAGACATTATAGAGCTTCATCAAGTTGTTACAATCGATCATAAAGCAATTATAGAGCTTCATCAAGTTGTTACAATTGATCATATAGACATTATAGAGCTTCATCAAGTTGTTACAATCGATCATAAAGCAATTATAGAGCTTCATCAAATTGTTACAATCGATCATATAGACATTATAAAGCTTCATCAAGTTGTTACAATCCACTTACCATATCAGGTCATGCTCTAAATGATTTATGAGAAGTTTGACAATATATCTCTCTTACAAATATCTCTACCATTAAGCTGCCTCATTACAATCGCATTATTTCTTCGTGCATGGTTTCTATAATTCATCTAGTGTACAAGAACAGCAGTTTCACAATGCAAATTTCAAGAGTCTGATCGAACAAAACTATAAAATTGTCTTTGCATAGAATAATATCAATTCTCATTTCATTCTTCAGTTACATGAGGTAAGCATTAGATGACGTTTAACTGCAAGTCTTACCTTGCTGAATCCATATCTGGTTGATTTCGTTTTCAGAAGATTATTCTTGGTCGCACTGCCTACTATGTTTAAAACCAATGGACAGTTTTGTCACTGACTTCTGTTTTCGTGGATTTCCTCGTGTTACTAAATACAGCATTTTGTTTTCCACAGGAGGTAGGACGTGTTCTAGGTTTTATTTTGTTTGATCCTTGTGCTCCAAATTAGTCAGTATTTCTATGTTTCCCAATGCCAGTAAATACAAAAATATTTTCGTCCTAGAACTTCTAAATCCCTGATGTAATCCGTTATCTGTTATTTTAGTATACTAATTTTTTGCATTAGAAAAAAGCTAACAGATACCAAACCCAAAAGCTATACATGTTTGTTGAACGCAATCAAAATGTAGTTCTTGTAAGTACTGTTGCATCACAACATTATATTGGATTTCCATTGACTTGTTAATTTACTTATTCAAAGTTATTTTAATATAATTTACTCAACTCTGTATATTAGTCACTTTCCTAGCTTTAATTTAAACAGTATAACACATTGGCATTTGATGTTTGCTCACTAGGCTCATTTTCTATCAAAATATGCTTTTAGATGTCTTTGTTGAGACTGCAAAAAGATAACAGCTTTGTAGTTGTGAAAGATATTTTAAAATCGTTGCTTAAGAAACTTGTTTGTTACTGATAAAAGGAAGATGTTGTAAGCTTACTTTTAACAGAGTAATGTGATAATGGATTTTGGGTTTCTCTGTTGTGTTAAATTCTTGTTCTCATATAATGACAATATGATATTAAAAGTTTCAAGTTGTCCCCTCGTTCCTGAGTTTGTTTTTTTACGTGCCAGACGATATATTTAAACGTCTAATCAATAAAGGCCCTTCGATTTGTAACAATTCTTTATTTTCTGTTGACCAGAGAACCTAGTCTTTACCATAAGGTGCCTTATTACGAACATGTTGAAATGTGTGTAAAAATAGTGGAATGTGTTTTTGCACGTTAGAGGAGAGACCCAAGGTTTATTTGACTTTTGGAAAGATATTACGTAAAGTTTGAAGAATTTTTTCAAAAAATACAAGGAACAATCATCTGTGTATTGAAGGTCAAGAATGGATATTTAGACACTTTCCGTGAAGAGTTCTCTGTCTGTATGATAATCATTATTAATTGCAAGAGGTTCTTGGTGAGTAATTGGATGATAATCAGAAAAATGGAGCCAGAACTGGACCAATGGCATATATAACCTTGCTTGACCTCGATTCGAATGGTAAAGAGTTCAGTGTCGAGTCCACTTCAGAAAATTGTCCTGGTCGTATGACCATAAAAAAGCCTAAATACCTTGATGTATTTTTCAGAGTAACTAAATTTGACTTGCATCCTCTTAATCCTTCACAATTGGCAGAATCAAAAGCCTTAATGAAGTCAATGAAAATCTTGTGTATGTCTTATTTGAAATTTAAAAAAAAAAGCTGCCAAAATGGAATAGAAATACAAATTGTAAATAAATAAAACTAAAGAAGTAAGTTTATACTTATGCCAACTCAAGGTTATGTGACTGACCTCGCCACTGGGTGTTCTTAAGTTTTGTGTACAACTGTGCTGAATACTCAATATTGCACAGTTAATAGTGGCTAAATGTTGAATTTTTTAATGATGTATTTCTTTTCCACTTTAGTTGTTTTTATATTCTATAGAGTGTAGGATACCTTCAATATTTATACGCACATGTCTTTTTGCTATCCCTGAACCTCGAAGGTAACAAAGATCATATCAGCTATCCAAAAAAACGGTTTGCAGCCATATTAATACTCTGAGGAAATATTCTCAACGAAAGGAAGAAGACAATTGATGAGCATATGTTAAAGTGTTTTACATACATTAGAAAGAAGGAAAATAACCTTTATAATTCTCACAAAATGACTTAACTTGTTTCTTTAAATTAGAGACGATGTTTACATTTTTCATAACCTCTGAAATCTCCTCTTTGTTCCAAATTCGAAAAAAAAAATGTTATAATTTGCCAACATTTTTTTGATACAGGCACCTGGGTCTATGGCTTTAGTATTTTCAGTTTCTGAATGGTACACAAAACGTTTCTTGTGTAGGATGTTAGGAATGGCGTTAATGAAGACATATGCTACAGTCGACTCATGGTTCAAGAACATTTTAAAGTGCTCATTCTACCAAAATTAAAAGGTTTTGCTGTAATTCCGGAGTGTCAAGTCATTCTTTAATCACAGTTGCACCATAAATAGTTTTTATTGCTTGCAAAAAGTAGTGCATATCCTGTTTACCATCATAGTGCTGAATCTTCTTTGCTTTGTCTTGCTACCACTGGTTTTTAATTTTCCAAATTCTTCTCTTAGCTATAACTTTAAGGAATTGGACGAGATTTCATTTTGCTAGACAGTTCGTTTATTTTGAATTTTACGCAAAGCTACATCACCAACTCTTGGACTACTCTTTTATTAACAACTAGTGGGATTGATCTTAATATAATAACGTTCCCACTGTTGAAAGGACGAGTATGTTTGGTGTGACGGGTATTAGAACCCGTGACCCTCAGATTAGCGTTCGAGCGCCCTTAACATTTGGTCATGCTGAAATGTTGCTTAGCGTTATTTTCATTACACTACTCTTGGTGTGAATGAACAGGTGATATGACCAATGGACATAATATAGACATTAAGGAAAGCAGATTTTAACTTCTTCCAAATATCTTTTTACCTGTTCAGTGCCGATCGGTAACATAGTGCCACGGACGAGTTAATTCGTTTTCAATAATATCTAACTTCAAAGCTAGATGCCAGCACCATACATACATTTGACCTACTTACAAATTGTTTCACTTTCGATCCAAGAGGCGTCACGAAAAAAGTTACAAAATGAAGAAGCATTAGAGTTGTATTTTGGACTAAACATTTAGCATGAAAGTAAATTATTAAATGTGTCATGCATTTCAATACCCAAAAATGACATTTTGTGGTTTATTGTTTCATGTTTTGTACATATTTCTTCATTTTGTGTACTGCTATAAGTTTGGCCTAGAGAAACAAATAGTATTTCTTGATAATTTCCTTTGTTTTAAAGATTACTCAATTATGCTGAGAAAAACAACTAGCATAGGAACTGCCGTAGCAGCTGGAATACTTGTCAGTCAACAGGTTAACATTATATTGATGTTGAATGTTTGCACTTGGATTTTTCTGGTACTTTAGAACAATCCAAATATTCGGAATTGATCTACCAAGGTTAGAATCCGATGAACAAGCATCAACTCTTTTCTTAACTCGAGAGATATGGATCTCTCTGTATGTTAACAGGTTTTGATGATATCGTAAAATAGAATGCGCTTATATTTAGAGCGAGGGTGTCTTCAAGTAGTTTTGTATTTGTTACGCTGTTTACATATGGTGTTCATGATGACAAGGTCATGCTACATCCTCCTAATTCTCTGAAGACGATGGTGATTTTTTTTATCATTCATTTCCTTATGTGTCTATAAAGGAATGAAAAAGGTGGAAATAAGCATTGTATTTCTTATTTCTTATTTTTGTGTTTTCAACTATAGGAGGAATGATCCAGCTTGATGCGACTGTCCAGCTTAGAGAAGGACAGACAATATAGGCTTAGGACCTTTGTTAGCTCATCCTTTATGTAGGGCGAACAGGGGATATGCTAAATAGAACTACTAAGTCACAATAAGTGACTGCTTAAAACGCCCCTCTCTAATTCTAGACGCATGACTGCTTTCATCTGTGTGTAGACTCTCGATTACAGACTATATTCACTGTTCTTGTCTTCATCACCAACACATACATTGTTACATGGATTCAGTGTTGGTGTAGAACATACTAATTTCCCGTAACATACCAGCCTCACAATTCTGACAACTTGGAATCTGAATCATGTTGCAAGCCAACCCAGAACTTTTTGTGACTCTGTGTGAATACCTACTAACACCACTAAATGTGTATAAAGCTTATGATCCATAAACTATCTTGTGTAAATACCTAAAAGTTGCCGAGGGTCCGAATCGTCCGTTGTCATATATAAATATTGGATAAGTTAAAATGTTCTAAGTTATCTTATTTAGTATACTCCAGATGTATATTGGATAAGTTAAAATTTTCTAAGTTATCTTATTTAGTATACTCGAGATGTAAGCGTCTACGAGGGAAAGCTAGAATTTTTTTATTACATCAGATGAGAAACCCCAGCTTCTGAAAACAGAGGTGCTGAAAACATCGTTAGTGTATAACGTTGCCCCCGAGAAGTGGGATGTATTAATACATTCATGTTTTTGTGAGAGTAATGGAGGCAAACATATCAATGGAAATGGTGGTGTACTGTATGCTTGTTCAGACATAATGGAAACAGGTAAGTACAAATACACTGAGAAAAAACACAAAAAACTTACACTTCTCGAACAATTGCCGTGGTGAAATAACAATCAGTGATGTCGAGAAACCCACTTGTTGAGAACTTTTATATGCAAAAACGGCTGTTCTGGGCCCAGAAAACACTTCAAATAGAAGAGCGAACAACGTTTCGACCTTCTTCGGTCATCGTCAGGTTCATTATATCAATGGAAAATTGTATTCTTTGTGGGAATCATTTTCTTCAAATTAGGGACTATCACAGTTTTTTAGTTTTATGTAGGTTTCTTTTGTTTGCTGTGCAGTGAGAACTTTGAGAATGTTTAATGTCAGTAAATCCAGCGTTTTCATAAAACTAAAAAGCTAAATTATTTTTATGAATTTTAAAAGTCAAACATCTTTAACAACTTAGCGAATATTAAAAATTCATGTAACGTGATTGAACTGATTGAAGCAAACATTCGTTTACTACAGACGTTTCGCAAAATGAAGTCATTGCTTTATATGCTCTTCACTCACTATTAAGTTATACTGAATGTTATATCTTTCGGTACTTTCATGTTGTTATTAAATTACAAGATACTAAAAATTAAAAAAAATAGTTAAATGCGCTAAATGATGGAGACATTAGTATTATAATATAAATAAAATACACTGTATTTTAAACAGATACATTAGTAAGAAAATAGGGTTTGTTTGTCACGTATAGAACTGACTAAAACAGTGATGGACGTTCTTTTGTGCTGCAATCACAAGGAACAAGAAGTTGACTATCACAGAGAAAATACAACACGTTAAACTCTAAACAAAACATCTTTTGATTGCAATTTAAAAACCATTACACGATTCTCTTGTGTCTTGAGCTCCTTCAGCTTTTTCCTTTCTTATAATATTACCCTTCACTAGGGCCCCGGCATGGCCAGGTGGGTTAAAGCGCGTCGCTCGTAATCCGAAGGTCGAGGGTTCGCATACTCACCTTTTCAGCCGTGGGGGCGTTATAATATAAAGGTCAATCTCACTACTCGTTGATAAAAGAGTAGCTCAAGAGTTGGCCGTAGCTGGTGATGACTAGCTGCCTTCCCTCTAGTCTTACTCTGCAAAATTAAGAACGGCTAGCCCTCGAGTAGCTTTGCGAGAAATTAAAAAACAAACAAACAATACCCTTCACTAGAAACACAACCACCCTTTGCTTTAATAAAGTAAAGACAATACACGGGCTCTTAGTCCACTATTGTTGAAGGAAAGGAGGGCTGCCACGTTGGAAAGTACGGCCGTCATAACTGTCTGGGACGCGCCATTTTGTTTGTTTGAATAGTTGGATTGACCGTCACAGTATAACGCCCCCACGGCTGAAACGTCGAGATATTTAGTGTGACGAGGATTCGAACTCGCTACCCTCAGATTACGAGGCTTAACCACCTGGCCATGCTGGGTCCTCAATAGGGGTTTACGCTGTTATAAATATAACAATACATAATGAATATAAATAGCATCAACTATCAGAGAAGGGTTTACCTTTTACACTGTTAAAAATGTAGCATAAATACCTTTATAAACAGTGTAAAATAATGCAGAGGTTTCAAGTGACAAAAAGGAAATGATAAGTAATACAAATATCATTCACTTGGCTGCATAAATAATATAACTTAATGTACAGGAGGTTCACAATGTTATAAATATACTGATACGTAAATAATATAACTTAATGTACAGGAGGTTCACAATGTTATAAATATACTGATACGTAAATAATATAACTTAATGTACAGGAGGTTTACAATGTTATAAATGTACTGATACGTAAATAATATAACTTAATGTACAGGAGGTTTACAATGCTATAAATGTACTGATACGTAAATAATATAACTTAATGTACAGGAGGTTTACAATGTTATAAATGTACTGATACGTAAATAATATAACTTAATGTACAGGAGGTTTACAATGCTATAAATGTACTGATACGTAAATAATATAACTTAATACAGGAGGTTTACAATGTTATAAATGTACTGATACGTAAATAATATAACTTAATACAGGAGGTTTACAATGCTATAAATATACTGATACGTAAATAATTTAACTTAATGTACAGGAGGTTTACAATGCTATAAATGTACTGATACGTAAATAATATAACTTAATACAGGAGGTTTACAATGCTATAAATATACTGATACGTAAATAATTTAACTTAATGTACAGGAGGTTTACAATGCTATAAATGTACTGATACGTAAATAATTTAACTTAATGTACAGGAGGTTTACAATGCTATAAATGTACTGATACGTAAATAATATAACTTAATGTACAGGAGGTTTACAATGCTATAAATATACTGATACGTAAATAATATAACTTAATGTACAGGAGGTTTACAATGCTATAAATATACTGATACGTAAATAATATAACTTAATGTACAGGAGGTTTACAATGCTATAAATATACTGATACGTAAATAATATAACTTAATGTACAGGAGGTTTACAATGCTATAAATATACTGATACGTAAATAATATAACTTAATGTACAGGAGGTTTACAATGCTATAAATATACTGATACGTAAATAATTTAACTTAATGTACAGGAGGTTTACAATGCTATAAATATACTGATACGTAAATAATATAACTTAATGTACAGGAGGTTTACAATGCTATAAATATATTGATACGTAAATAATATAACTTAATGTACAGGAGGTTTACAATGCTATAAATGTACTGATACGTAAATAATATAACTTAATGTACAGGAGGTTTACAATGCTATAAATGTACTGATACGTAAATAATATAACTTAATGTACAGGAGGTTTACAATGCTATAAATATACTGATACGTAAATAATATAACTTAATACAGGAGGTTTACAATGCTATAAATGTACTGATACGTAAATAATATAATTTAATGTTCAGGAGGTTTACAATGCTATAAATATATTGATACGTAAATAATATAACTTAATGTACAGGAGGTTTACAATGCTATAAATGTACTGATACGTAAATAATATAACTTAATGTACAGGAGGTTTACAATGCTATAAATGTACTGATACGTAAATAATATAACTTAATGTACAGGAGGTTTACAATGCTATAAATATACTGATACGTAAATAATATAACTTAATACAGGAGGTTTACAATGCTATAAATGTACTGATACGTAAATAATATAACTTAATGTACAGGAGGTTTACAATGCTATAAATGTACTGATACGTAAATAATATAATTTAATGTTCAGGAGGTTTACAATGCTATAAATATACTGATACGTAAATAATATAACTTAATGTACAGGAGGTTTACAATGCTATAAATATACTGATACGTAAATAATATAATTTAATATACAGGAGGTTTACAATGCTATAAATATACTGATAAATGAGGGTAATAAGGTATATTTTTACTTGGTAATCACTTGTGTTAGGGGAAAGCCAACTTGATCTAACTCCTGATAAAAGTTCAAGAGACGATAAATAACTATTTGTTGTGGTAATCTTCCTGGTAGTGTGCCACATAATCAACTGCATGTTATAACAAAGTACTGAATAGCAACGATAAAATATGGGGGGATCGAACTACCAGGAAGCTTATCACAACCAATAGTTATTTATCATCTCTTGAACTTTTTTTCTTATCCGACGGTACACGAGGTTGTCGTGCGACATCTTTCGACGTGGTTCAAAGACCCGTCGACGAATTGGACGTCACCTCACTGTCGACGTCTAACAGATGGAATCTCGAATAGAAGATACTGTCCCACCGGAAGATATTTTAATGAGCAATGAATGGTGGATAATGGCGATACGGTTTACCGTGATACAAGCATAGTGGTACACATTGCAAATAAAGTTCCTTATTTAATTTGTAAAGAGTGGCATCTATGGCAAACTGGATTCACGGTGATACAAACATGGTGACACCTAATGGGAATAAGTTTCATAGTTTTCTGAGTAGAATTTCACTGTGGTAATAAAAAGATCATTGTAAACAAGGGAAATGAAATTTGTTTTATGGTTGAAAGAGTTTTATATGACAGATATAGACTTACTGTGATACAAACATACAGTTACATAATAGAAATAGGGTTTATTATACTAAACAAAGTCTATCAGATGGCTATACGTTAGAAATAATGTTTATTTTTACCTCTAAAGCAACAGTTTCCAAATTTTATCAAGTGCTAGAACCATTTTAAATACATATATATATATATATATATACTTATTCTGTCCTTCTATTTAAAATTGTTCTCTACGGTACATCATAAAAGTACAAAGCAGGCAAGACTATAAAGAGACAGAATAATAATTACTTATTCAGTGCTTTTCTATATAAAAAGTATTAATCATTGCTGATTTCGCTGCTCAGAATCTCTGAACTCTCTCGGAACCCTAGGGTTCAGCGGAACACAGTTTGGGAACAACTGATTTAAAGAGTAAAATAATAATAATAAGGAATTTACACTGATACAAACTCAAGGGATTTTAGAGTTTTCTTACAATGAAACATGTAGCACATAATATTGATGGGCTTTACACCTAGTGGTAAGTGGTCAAATTAAAGTTTATTTCACTGTGTATAAAGTGTCGCACAATGGAAAAGAGGGCACTATGATGATATAAACATAAGGATGCATAATAGAAAAAAAGATATGTTTTATTGTGCATAATACGTCGCAAAAGATTTACTGTTGTATAAAAAATAACATAAAGTAATGTTTAGGGACAACAATGGAGCTATTGTTCAACCATAGCTGTCCCAACCGCTTAGCCAAACTAAAACTATTAAACAAAAAATGAAAGCCAGCCTTTACCACTCATATATCTATCAATCTTTTTTTTTTTTCGCTTCACTCAGATTTACTGTCTCCACAACATCTAAAGGAAACCCATTCCGTAAGTTCACCACCCTATTTGTAAAATAAAACTGTCTCACCTAAATCTATATTTATATCCTCTAGTTCTATAATTCTTGCTGTTATGTATAAAATCTGTTGATTCATCTTCATTGGCAATTCCTTTTACAATATAAATACTTCAATCAGATCCTCTCTAACTCTTTTTTTTTTAAGGAGAAAACAATTTTGAAATTCTTAATTTCTCCTCATATGACAACCCCTTCATACCAGGTATCATTTTATTAACCCTTATCTGAACAATTTCTGACTATTCAAAGTCTTTCCTTTTATAAGAAGCTCAGGACTGAACACAATGCTCCAAATGTGGTCTAATCCGTGACCCATACAATGAAATTATTACCTCTTTAGACATGTATATCGTATTTTTGTAGTTACAGCCTAGACTGTTGTTTGCTCTACCATTAGTAACAACACACTGTTTGGATGGCTAAAGAGACTAGCTTCATTAGTAGTGCATAGCAGTTTAGAGTTCTAAAACAAAACATATTCATTTCAGCTATCGCACCTAAAAAACTGGGAACGCTTAACCTGCGAACTTAGCCATTATATTATTTGTAGAATAAAAAAAAGTTCCATGATACCCGAAGCCTGCTAAGCCTACATTTTACATTTAACTAGTTTTAAGCTTGTATTTGTAAAATAAGAAAATACATTTAATTTGTCTTACAACCTCACCGCAAGTTGAATTATAACTAAACCTAAACAAATGTTACGCGTACTAAGCATAATCTGACATTTTGCAATACATTGCACTACTAGAACTTAAATTAAAACTTTTTTCCTTCTATTTTAGTATCCAATTAATTTCAGACACCCAGGTTTACAGACTTATTCCATGAATGATACTATTAAGTGCATTGAAACATCAACCCCAGTTTAGTTTTACTTAGCACATGCCAGTTTTACTTATAACTTTACTTGTGTATTTTTTAATAATAACATAGCTGAAACTTTAACGTCAAAAATGTTTTTCTCGTCACTTCTCTGACACCACAAGTTTATTAGATCGTTTTTAATTTTCATCCCCTCTTTTCAGTAACGTTAAACATTAATATCTGAATATGTTTTACTTATCACTCTGAAACCTGGTTGAAACATTAATCTGAGATGATTAGTTTTTTAAATATCACTTTATTTCTCCTTTATTTGTGTGAAACAATAATGTTAACAATCAGTTATAGTTAAGACTTCACTTGTCTGTATTATCAACCTGACTGAAATATCCAGTCATGCGATTAAGTTTACATAACATACTTCTTGGCATCATGACTAAAACACCAACTTAAGATTCTTTAATCATTCTCCTGTATCTTCTTAACGAACTGGCTTGAACACCTGTAGATATTTCTAGAATTATGTCATGACATCAGAAGGGTTTGCTACAATTATGAGATAAAATTGGCAACCAACACACTTTTCTGTCACTAGAGTGCATATTTCATGAAAGTAAAATATGTTGAATAATATATGTACATATTTAAACTTTCTCATTAAATATACGTATAAGTATCATACCATTTATTAATTATTGAAACTATTGACATTTCGTAATGAATCCATAAATTTATTACGAGCACTAGTGACTAATGTATGCAATCATAATGGCATAGGTATCATCGTTAGATTAGGCTAGGATCAGCCATACGCCATCGTGCCATAGGCCGATATGTAATACCACAGTGAATTATTACTACTAATACTCTACACTGGTAGCAAGTTTCATGCTCATAGAAGTGGGTTGGGAGATAAAAAATGTGGTAGTTACAAAATAAACTCATCTTAACAATTACAAATACACCAGCCACACTCTATTTACTTGCACGTATGACACCCATCCTGCAAAGAAGAATTTAAAACTATTTAAGCCTTAATTGCATTTCATACTTTCATCGATTAAACTAGTAGCGAAATCAACAAAATAAACTTAAGTATCATAAAATTCTGGATTCAATCATTTATGGACTTTGTTGAAAAGCTGATTTCGTAATATTAGTTTGACTTCTACATCTAACTACCTTTTCTCATTAACCATATCGAAACAATAACATTAGAAGACACGTTTTACTTATCATACACTTGTGACATTTTAACAAATTGACCGAAACGTTTAGTCAGTTTATATACAGAGAATTTGATATCTTGTTTTTACCAAGTTCATTAATGTTTACTGTTAAAATTTCAAAACACTGTTTGACGTTTTAAATAGCTTTCAAGCCTATGGCAACCATTGCTAGTGGAGTTTAACACGACGTCAGTTTAGTTTAACATGTCAGCGAATCCTGAACCAGTAGATCCTAAACAGAAACCGAGTGTAGATGAAACTTCTGATGACTATCAAGCACTTGGAGCGCCATCTAGTGATGTCCCAAGAAGCATTCCGACTGTAAACGGTAAAAATGTTTCAAATGGCAAGGATAAAAAGCATTTTAAAAAGTATTTTCCTACAGACGAAGGTTACTGCTCGTCATCTAGCACTCCTAAATCCTCAGGTAACTATCCTTTAACATGTACATAACGGCATTGACTGACTTCTATCATAATTAATTGTGTAAAACTGTTATTAAAATGCTAATACTAAGAAAAATCAAACAAGTTTCAGTTTTTAATGTTTGAAGTTTCTGTAAATGGAAGATCTTGCTTCTAGTATTACACTGTCAATCGTGCTTGAAGCCAGTCTAATGCTTCCAGTACTTCGTAAAATGAAAACAGATTTAAGTTTTAAAATTTTGTGAGGGTAATTCAGCCCAGAATGTCCCACAACTTAACCACCTAGCACCGAAGGATGGTACTGTTCAAAATAGAAACACCACACGAATATTCGAGCCTCTGTAATGTATAACTTTATTAATTTGAGATGTAAAACATAAAACTACAAAAAAGACATTTAAAAGAATATTCAAATACCTATATATAGAATATTAATTAGTAGAGTACTACCAACTGCTTTGACAGTCTGCTGTTAACAGCAATATTCTATTATAAATAAAGGTGCGAATGAACTATTCAGTTACGTACGTAAAATCATACAATGTGCAATAAAACTCATGTAGTTCGAATATGGTAAAGCAATGTGGAACTTTAATTAACAAATTAATATTTTTGTATAAGGTGAGGTTAAATAACACTTCAATCTTATATTTATTAATATTTTTGTTGAAACTGATATTTATGTTAAAATGATTCAAATTGTTTTGATTATATTAGAACAAATTACAGTGTGACAAATAAATTTAAATTGTAAACTGTATTCTTGTCTCATTGGGGGAAGGCGTGAACTCGGACATGACTTAGTGGTTAACTGGACTGTAAATCAATAAATTCATGGTTCGCGGCTCTTTGTAGCAAAAGAACAACAACAAAATAAACGACGTTCGGCACTTTAGTGCTGTAGGTGCGCTATAAGAATGACAGTCAGATTTTATTGTTCGATCATGTTAGAGTAACTCAAGAACTGACAATAGTGCTATTTGCTAGCTGACCCCCACCTCTGCGTTATTTGTCAGTTAAAAGTTACAGACGTATCCATGCATATAGCTCATATGTAGCTTTGCGTGGAATTATGAAACAATAAAACCGTGTTTTTTTCAAACATTATCGATCTGGAAAAAAGAAGTTATTAAATATATTTATTATTTGATA
Source organism: Carcinoscorpius rotundicauda (assembly GCA_011833715.1). Taxonomy (NCBI): domain Eukaryota; kingdom Metazoa; phylum Arthropoda; class Merostomata; order Xiphosura; family Limulidae; genus Carcinoscorpius; species Carcinoscorpius rotundicauda. The sequence continues at coordinate 93,422,520 of CM022395.1, forward strand.
TTGAGGTTAGTAGTAGTCGAATCACTGTTCTAAAATCCATCTGTTATAAGTTCAAGAGTTATGGATCAGGCACATTCCATACCAAAAATGCTCGCCCTTTCAGCCGTGAGAGCATAATAATGGTACGGTCAATCCCAGTATTTGTTGACAAAAGAGTTGGCGATAAGTGGTGATAACTAGTTGCCTTCCTTCTAGTCTTACACTGCAAAATTGGGGTTCCGGCATGGCCGAGCGTGTTAGGCGTGCGACTCGTAATCCAAGAGTCGCGGGTTCGCATCCGCGTCACACCAAACATGCTCGCCCTTCCAGCCGTGGGGGCGTTATAATGTGACGGTCAATCCCACTATTCGTTGGTAAAAGAGTAGCCCAAGAGTTGGTGGTGGGTGGTGATGAATAGCTGCCTTCCCTCTAGTCTTACACTGCTAAATTAGGGACGGCTAGCATAGATAGCCCTCGAGTAGCTTTGCGCGAAATTAAAAAACAAAAGCAAAATTAGGGACGACTAGCGCAGATAGCCCTCGTTCAGCTGTGCGCGAAATTAAAAAGAAAAATGTTGTTGTGTATTTTTGGTATCCCAGCCAGTCATATTAGTTCAAGATTGACCGAAACGTGTCGCCCGCTATGGACACGAAGAGCATGTTATGGTCGGAATTTTTGTCATAATATAATCTTCAGAGTTCTAAAAATTCGCAAAGGACTAAATAATTAATGCAATTTTAAAATGCTGTAACAGGCCTAATGCCTTATGACAAGTATAATAAAAAAAGAATAAAACTTGATGCATTTAAATTAATTAATTTCAAGATTTTAAACTAGTTGGGCGAAGAGAGACTCACTTCTCTAAACAAGGAAAAATTACTTATTTTGTAAATTTTCTAAATATTTAGTAAATAAAAGAAAAAAAGAACAAAGAAATTATTGCACCTTTTTTCTGCTTCATTGTAATACCCCTGATTAACCCTAATTATATGGGATATACATGTTAACAAAATGATTATTTCCTTCACACGAAACAACTGAAACCTTGGTGCAAAAATAAACAGTTAAATTAGCAGAAACGTAGCTTAAAGTTATGTCTAAAAATAAGTGTAACTATTTTGAGTACAGCTTTAATATTTTATTTTATCAATTCACTGGTAGTAACATAATCTTTAATACTTTGGTAAATTAGGTTAATTTTATCTACAATGTAAGTTTGTGTTATTAACCTAAATAAATCTGAGATAAATATATTTTAATTTTTTTGTTTTAAAATGATCGAAGTATTTTCTATATATAGTGAGAAAGTTTGGTTTGCTTTGCTTTGAATTTCGCGCAAAGCTACACGAGAGCTATCTGCGCTAGCCATCCCCAATTTAGCAGTGTAAGAATAAAGGGAAGGCAGCTAGTCATCATCAGTCACTGCCAGCTCTTGGGCTACTCTATTACTAGTTAACTGTGGATTCACTGTCACACTATAACGTCCCCATGGCTGAAAGGGCGATCATGTTTGGTGTGACGGGGATATAGTGAAAAAGAGATTAACACCTTTCTCGTATTATTAAAGAAAGAAAATATGAAGAGTTTATTGTGTTAAATACATAAATTTATGAAACCAAGCACATACGTAAAGACGTTACTGTGTTAAATACATAGTTTTATTAAAACAAGCACATGTGAAGAGGTTATTGTGTTGAATACTTAGTTTTATAAAAATAGACATATGTGAAGAGGTTATTGTGTTAAATACATAGTTTTATAAGAACGAGATCAAAGGTTTTTCGAAATAAATATTGTGAATGAATTAATAACGGCGCTTAGAAAAACACGATGACTGAAATTAAATTTCTACCCACGAGATCGGACAAGGTGAGAATATCGAACAGCTGATTTAAAGGTCCACAGTTCGAGCCGCAGTATTTCGCTTTATAACTGTACTCGAAACTCATTCCCATTATTCAACTTCTCGGGAATTGTAAGCAACACGATAGTCAATCCACTATTAACTCTGGGGACGTTATAACTACACAAGACAATCAATTCACTATTAACTCTGGGGACGTTATAACTACACAAGACAGTCAATCCACTATTCAATTCTGGGGACGTTATAACTACACAAGACAGTCAATCCATTATTCAACTCTGTGAACGTTATAACTATACAAGACAGTTAATCCTGTTATACAAGTTTGGGGACGTTATAACTACACAAGACAGTCAATCCACTATTAACTCTGGGGACGTTATAACTACACAAGACAGTCAATCCACTATTCAATTCTGGGGACGTTATAACTACACAAGACAGTCAATCCATTATTCAACTCTGTGAACGTTATAACTATACAAGACAGTTAATCCTGTTATACAAGTTTGGGGACGTTATAACTATACATGAGAGTCAATCCACTAATCAACTCTGTGAACGTTATAACTATACAAGAGAGTCAATCCACTATTCAATTCTGGGGATGTTATAACTATACAAGACAGTCAATCCACTATTCAACTCTGTGAACGTTATAACTACACAAGACAGTCAATCCACTATTCAACTCTGTGAACGTTATAACTATACAAGACAGTTAATCCTGTTATACAAGTTTGGGGACGTTATAACTATACAAGACAGTTAATCCTGTTATACAAGTTTGGGGACGTTATAACTATACATGAGAGTCACTCCCGCTATTTAATAAAGAGTAATAGCAGTAGTGCTTACTGAGTGGCCTTCTAGTGGACACTGGTTCTACACGAGGGGTGGCTCTACTTGAACTATAGGGTTATCGGATATAACCCTGTAGCCTATGTGCTACTGAGATTCAATAATTCAAATATAAAATAACCTTTTATATTTTACGAATTTCACGCTGTGTTACTGGGATCTTAGTTACTTCATCAGCTTGGTTTATTCAGTTACTTCATACAACCGTTTTATGACATTAATCAAATACCGTTGTATACAAACACATCCCTGACACTGTTGCAGCTCCTTTAACTCAAGAGAGCACCACGGACGTTCTAACGACCAAACTGCCAGACTTGACCGATGGGACTTTGGCTGTTAGCCTAACCGAAGACGCTCTTACAAAGGAAGAGAAAAGCATTCGGCCGACATGGGCGAAGAAAGCAGATTTTTTGTTATCCATAATAGGATTCGCCGTGGACTTGGCGAACATCTGGCGTTTTCCGTATCTTTGTTACAAGAACGGAGGCGGTAAGCTAACTATCACACATATAATTATTTAGAATAATGTATTACGATTAATGAGTTTAAACCTCTTCAGAACAAGAAATGAATATCTCTTTGATATTAAAGACTACATAAAAATATTCTCTCTCTTTCTTTAACATCCAGTGAGCAGTATTAACAAGTTCTACACCTTTGAGGTTCTACGTTACTGATCAGTTTCGAAGTTATTATCTCAACTGTTGAGGTTCTATGTTATACGTACTTTAATTACATTATTCAGCACAACAAAGAAAATGTTTATCACAACACATCACCATAATATATCTTACAAAAAAGTTACAATGTTGGTAAAAGTGTATTTTAGTAGAGTTATAATTTTCCTTTTATTAAAGATATGACCTTATACAGTGAGACCTTAATAGGGTCTTCTATTTTTCTACCTCTAGGAGTCTTTCTCATCCCGTATAGCATAATGCTCGTGTTTGGAGCGATGCCCTTGTTATACATGGAATTAGCACTTGGTCAATACAACAGGCTCGGGCCTATCAGTTTCTGGAAAATATGTCCTCTATTTAAAGGTAGGCACTTTAACCTTAAATATACTTTACTCTTTAAGATATTTAAGTAATGTAGATAGACACTTCTTCTTTAAATATAGTTATATACATTATAAAACGAGCTTCTAGTGTGCTAATTAGTATTATACAGTGTTTATTTCAACAGCTGAAGGTCGAGACGAACATTACTAGAAACATTTTTTTCTCCTTCACAGCAGAACAAAGTTAATATGTTGTTTTTTGTAGCGTGACACAACTTTATCTTACAGAGCTTTCGAGCTAAGAGTGGACACATCAACTGTCATTCAAAACGAGTAGTGTTTCAATGGCTTGAAGTTACATTACTTTCTTTGGGCACAACAGCTGTCGACTTAATGGTTTAAGATAATTACGAAACAAACCAATTAGCAAACCTTCAAAAGTCTATTGCGTCACTTCCTCCAAGAACAAAAGCGATTTCAACATAATTTTCTCGAGACGTTGATAAATTTATTTCTTTATTAATTTCATATAAATTTCCTTCTGACTGCTTTTTTAACAACTCAAATCTATCACATTCTTTTCCAGTTTAGGCATTAATTTTTAATGGTAATCTGGGTTTTCTATACTTCCTGAGCTCGGTATCAAACCTAGGACCTCTAGAATGCTGGACACATAAATCACCCATAATTTACTCAAGGGTTAAACCACAAGTCAAAAACTCTATATTATTACAAGTTACTGAGAAATTAACGTGTTAATGATAAATAAATGGGAAGTTTAGTGACCTGTCAAAAAGTCTAACAACGACCTTGTAAGGTACAAGTCAATGAAAGTTGTTTAGACATGGAGAATTTTCATTAAAATCTCAAAATCTTACACGAAACTAGTACGGCTGTACATCAAATTTATGTTAACAAAATAATTAGATGCATAAATACAAGTTTGTTTGTTTTGAATTTCGCACAAACCTACACCAGGGTTATCTGACCTAGCCGTTCCTAATTTAGCACTGTAAGACTAGAGGGAATGCAGCTAATCATCACCACCCATCGCCACCTCTTGGGCTACTCTTTTACCAGAGAATAGTGGAATTGACTGTATCATTATAACGCCCCCACGGCTGAAAAAGCGAACATATTTGCTACGACGGGGATTCGTACCCACGACCCTCGGATTGCCAGTCGATTTCCTTAGCCCATTTGGCCATGCCGGGTCGTATAAATACAAACACAATAAAACTGCATTGAACTTCCAATACTCAAATAACATTTATCTTATATATATGTATAAAGATACATAAGGGTGCACTTTACAATATCCAGATAATACTTTTTACCATTGTATTTGTTGTGAGCTTTCTCGTATTTAACTTTATTGTTTCTTTTTATTTTTCACTTCATAGTTGTTATAACATTTCTAGTTAGAGTATGATTAGATGTGTTAGACGCACTTGATGGTTGTTATGACATTTCTAGTTAGAGTATGATTAGATGTGTTAGACGCACTTGATGGTTGTTATGACATTTTTAGTTAGAGTATGATTAGATGTGTTAGTCGCACTTCATGGTAGTTATGACATCTCTAGTCAGAGTATGATTAGTTGTATTAAACGCACTTCATGGTTTTTATAACATTTCTAGTTAGAGTATGATTAGATGTGTTAGACGCACTTCTTCATGGTTGTTATAACATTTCTAGTTAGAGTATAATTAGTTGTATTAAACGCACTTCATGGCTGTTATAACATTTCTAGTTAGAGTATGATTAGTTGTGTTAAACGCACTTCATGGTTGTTATAACATTTCTAGTTAGAGTATGATTAGTTGTGTTAGACGCACTTCATGGTTGTTATAACATTTCTAGTTAGAGTATGATTAGTGTTGTGTTAGACGCACTTCATGGTTGTTATAACATTTCTAGTTAAGAGTATGATTAGTTGTGTAGACGCACTTCATGGTTGTTATAACATTTCTAGTTAGAGTATGATTAGATGTGTTAGACGCACTTCATGGTTTTAATTAGATTTCTAGTTAGAGTATGATTAGTTGTGTTAGACGCACTTCATGGTTGTTATAACATTTCTAGTTAGAGTATGATTAGATGTGTTAGACGCACTTCATGGTTTTAATTACATTTCTAGTTAGAGTATGATTAGAAGTGTTAGACGCACTTCATGGTTGTTATAACATTTCTAGTTAGAGTATGATTAGATGTGTTAGACTCACTTCATGGTTGTTATAACATTTCTAGTTAGAGTATGATTAGATGTGTTAGACGCACTTCATGGTTGTTATAACATTTCTAGTTAGAGTATGATTAGATGTGTTAGACGCACTTCTTCATGGTTGTTATAACATTTCTAGTTAGAGTATAATTAGTTGTATTAAACGCACTTCATGGCTGTTATAACATTTCTAGTTAGAGTATGATTAGTTGTGTTAAACGCACTTCATGGTTGTTATAACATTTCTAGTTAGAGTATGATTAGTTGTGTTAGACGCACTTCATGGTTGTTATAACATTTCTAGTTAGAGTATAATTATTTGTGTTAGAAGCACTTGATGGTTGTTATAACATTTTTAGTTAGAGTATGATTAGATGTGTTAGACGCACTTCATGGTTGTTATAACATTTCTAGTTAGAGTATGATTAGATGTGTTAGACTCACTTCATGGTTGTTATAACATTTCTAGTTAGAGTATGATTAGTTGTGTTAGACGCACTTCATGGTTGTTATAACATTTCTAGTTAGAGTATGATTAGTTGTGTTAGACGCACTTCATGGTTGTTATAACATTTCTAGTTAGAGTATGATTAGATGTGTTAGACGCACTTCATGGTTTTAATTAGATTTCTAGTTAGAGTATGATTAGTTGTGTTAGACGCACTTCATGGTTGTTATAACATTTCTAGTTAGAGTATGATTAGATGTGTTAGACGCACTTCATGGTTTTAATTACATTTCTAGTTAGAGTATGATTAGAAGTGTTAGACGCACTTCATGGTTGTTATAACATTTCTAGTTAGAGTATGATTAGATGTGTTAGACTCACTTCATGGTTGTTATAACATTTCTAGTTAGAGTATGATTAGATGTGTTAGACTCACTTCATGGTTGTTATAACATTTCTAGTTAGAGTATGATTAGATGTGTTAGACGCACTTCATGGTTGTTATAACATTTCTAGTTAGAGTATGATTAGATGTGTTAGACTCACTTCATGGTTGTTATAACATTTCTAGTTAGAGTATGATTAGATGTGTTAGACTCACTTCATGGTTGTTATAACATTTCTAGTTAGAGTATGATTAGATGTGTTAGATGCACTTCATGGTTTTAATTACATTTCTAGTTAGAGTATGATTAGATGTGTTAGACGCACTTCATGGTTTTAATTACATTTCTAGTTAGAGTATAATTAGAAGTGTTAGACGCACTTCATGGTTGTTATAACATTTCTAGTTAGAGTATGATTAGATGTGTTAGACTCACTTCATGGTTGTTATAACATTTCTAGTTAGAGTATGATTAGATGTGTTAGACGCACTTCATGGTTGTTATAACATTTCTAGTTAGAGTATGATTAGATGTGTTAGACTCACTTCATGGTTGTTATAACATTTCTAGTTAGAGTATGATTAGATGTGTTAGACTCACTTCATGGTTGTTATAACATTTCTAGTTAGAGTATGATTAGATGTGTTAGACGCACTTCATGGTTGTTATAACATTTCTAGTTAGAGTATGATTAGATGTGTTAGACTCACTTCATGGTTGTTATAACATTTCTAGTTAGAGTATGATTAGATGTGTTAGACTCACTTCATGGTTGTTATAACATTTCTAGTTAGAGTATGATTAGATGTGTTAGATGCACTTCATGGTTTTAATTACATTTCTAGTTAGAGTATGATTAGAAGTGTTAGACGCACTTCATGGTTGTTATAACATTTCTAGTTAGAGTATGATTAGATGTGTTAGACTCACTTCATGGTTGTTATAACATTTCTAGTTAGAGTATGATTAGATGTGTTAGACTCACTTCATGGTTGTTATAACATTTCTAGTTAGAGTATGATTAGATGTGTTAGACTCACTTCATGGTTGTTATAACATTTTTAGTTAGAGTATGATTAGATGTGTTAGACGCACTTCATGGTTGTTATAACATTTCTAGTTAGAGTATGATTAGATGTGTTAGACTCACTTCATGGTTGTTATAACATTTCTAGTTAGAGTATGATTAGTTGTGTTAGACGCACTTCATGGTTGTTATAACATTTCTAGTTAGAGTATGATTAGTTGTGTTAGACGCACTTCATGGTTGTTATAACATTTCTAGTTAGAGTATGATTAGATGTGTTAGACGCACTTCATGGTTTTAATTAGATTTCTAGTTAGAGTATGATTAGTTGTGTTAGACGCACTTCATGGTTGTTATAACATTTCTAGTTAGAGTATGATTAGATGTGTTAGACGCACTTCATGGTTTTAATTACATTTCTAGTTAGAGTATGATTAGAAGTGTTAGACGCACTTCATGGTTGTTATAACATTTCTAGTTAGAGTATGATTAGATGTGTTAGACTCACTTCATGGTTGTTATAACATTTCTAGTTAGAGTATGATTAGATGTGTTAGACTCACTTCATGGTTGTTATAACATTTCTAGTTAGAGTATGATTAGATGTGTTAGACGCACTTCATGGTTGTTATAACATTTCTAGTTAGAGTATGATTAGATGTGTTAGACTCACTTCATGGTTGTTATAACATTTCTAGTTAGAGTATGATTAGATGTGTTAGACTCACTTCATGGTTGTTATAACATTTCTAGTTAGAGTATGATTAGATGTGTTAGATGCACTTCATGGTTTTAATTACATTTCTAGTTAGAGTATGATTAGAAGTGTTAGACGCACTTCATGGTTGTTATAACATTTCTAGTTAGAGTATGATTAGATGTGTTAGACTCACTTCATGGTTGTTATAACATTTCTAGTTAGAGTATGATTAGATGTGTTAGACTCACTTCATGGTTGTTATAACATTTCTAGTTAGAGTATGATTAGATGTTTAGACTCACTTCATGGTTGTTATAACATTTCTAGTTAGAGTATGATTAGATGTGTTAGACGCACTTCATGGTTTTAATTACATTTCTAGTTAGAGTATAATTAGAAGTGTTAGACGCACTTCATGGTTGTTATAACATTTCTAGTTAGAGTATGATTAGATGTGTTAGACTCACTTCATGGTTGTTATAACATTTCTAGTTAGAGTAGATTAGATGTGTTAGACGCACTTCATGGTTGTTATAACATTTCTAGTTAGAGTATGATTAGATGTGTTAGACTCACTTCATGGTTGTTATAACATTTCTAGTTAGAGTATGATTAGATGTGTTAGACTCACTTCATGGTTGTTATAACATTTCTAGTTAGAGTATGATTAGATGTGTTAGACGCACTTCATGGTTGTTATAACATTTCTAGTTAGAGTATGATTAGATGTGTTAGACTCACTTCATGGTTGTTATAACATTTCTAGTTAGAGTATGATTAGATGTGTTAGACTCACTTCATGGTTGTTATAACATTTCTAGTTAGAGTATGATTAGATGTGTTAGATGCACTTCATGGTTTTAATTACATTTCTAGTTAGAGTATGATTAGAAGTGTTAGACGCACTTCATGGTTGTTATAACATTTCTAGTTAGAGTATGATTAGATGTGTTAGACTCACTTCATGGTTGTTATAACATTTCTAGTTAGAGTATGATTAGATGTGTTAGACTCACTTCATGGTTGTTATAACATTTCTAGTTAGAGTATGATTAGATGTGTTAGACTCACTTCATGGTTGTTATAACATTTCTAGTTAGAGTATGATTAGATGTGTTAGACGCACTTCATGGTTTTAATTACATTTCTAGTTAGAGTATAATTAGAAGTGTTAGACGCACTTCATGGTTGTTATAACATTTCTAGTTAGAGTATGATTAGATGTGTTAGACTCACTTCATGGTTGTTATAACATTTCTAGTTAGAGTATGATTAGATGTGTTAGACTCACTTCATGGTTGTTATAACATTTCTAGTTAGAGTATGATTAGATGTGTTAGATGCACTTCATGGTTTTAATTACATTTCTAGTTAGAGTATGATTAGTTGTGTTGGACGCACTTCATGGTATATTTAGTACACTGTCTTTAATTTAATGATATTCAATTTGTTACATTCCGTCGTACAATTATTCATTTAATTTGTTATTTAGTGTTTTTTGTTTATGTTTATCTTCATAAACATTGTCTTGTTTTGTTGTTGAACTATCTGTAATGTCCTTTCAACTAAATATAGGGCTAAACAGTAACATATGTATTTGCAATTTGTCTAAAGCGTCAGGCTGCTGTCAAGTTATACTTTCGGAGTCGTATAATGGGCTTTATTACTCATAAGACTTTGTTAAGAGAAATTGGGTAAAGTTTTGATATTTAATTCTTTAAGAAACATTGGATCTCCGACAGTACATGAAACAAACAACTGATAGCAATGTGTTTCACTCGTAAATAAAGATATGTTTCTTTAATATTACTTTCATTCACAATATTTATCAGAATATTTAACGTATTTATTTTTATTTGTTTTCGTTTTTTTAAAAGCTTATTTTTCATTGTTAGTTTAGTATGTATATTAGGACTAACCTAAATATCCTAAGCTGGTTGCACTTTATGAGAAATTGTTAGGATTATGGACGAAAATATCGCTAACAACAAGGATACCTAAGCAGTGAAACAATGCATAACAAAGAGTCTACAATTAAGTAAACTGCATATTGGCTTCTAATGCTTCGCCAGCATAAAAGTATAACATTCTAATTTTTATGAGGAAAACGCAATAATAGTATATTTTATTAGATATTATCATAACCAGGTTGACTTTTATTTATACTATTTGCAGAAGTCAATAATAACTACATAATTCTTTCAATAGTCGAATAACGTTATGCAGACAATAATTTTTTACATCTGTCTCCTAGCAAATAATTTGATGTACATACAAAGACAATGTTAAATATTGCATTACTTTCCAAGCAGTCGGGTAATGTACACTGGGGAATGTGTTAATCCAAACTTACAATAGTCTAACAGTGATATGTAATGTATATATCTAGTTTGTAAGAACAATCTGTTAGGTCCCACATTTTCCTTGGAACGACTTCCTCTACTGCTCAGTCTTTTGAAATTTCAATTGTAAGAAAAATTACAAAGGACGGCGAATGAAACTTTGAACACTCATTTTGCAAACGTTCCATAGATTGAACCTGGACATGGTATTGATGGCCACACTTAAGCAGAGAAACCAAAAATAAAAATACTTCTGGACCTGCATGGGAAGACTTGACGGGTTATGAGACTGTAATTACTGTTTTATCGGTTATGTTTTTCCTTACGTCATCCGTTGATTTCGTGGCTGGAAGCTCATATAACATGATTAACAAGATAAGTGGCAAAGTAAATTTCAGCAATTAATTTGTTTGTTCTTGAAAACGCAAAAACACACAACTGGCTATCTACATTCTTAACTATCTACATCCTTAACTATCTACATTCTTAACTATCTACATCCTTAACTATCTACATTCTTAACTATCTACATCCTTAACTATCTACATTCTTAACTATCTACATCCTTAACTATCTACATTCTTAACTACTACATCCTTTAATCTACTTCTTACTATCTACATCCTTTACTATCTACATCCTTAACTATCTACATCCTTAACTATCTACATTCTTAACTATCTACATCCTTAACTATCTACATCCTTAACTATCTACATTCTTAACTATCTACATCCTTAACTATCTACATTCTTAACTATCTACATCCTTAACTATCTACATCCTTAACTATCTACATTCTTAACTATCTACATCCTTAACTATCTACATCCTTTACTATCTACATCCTTAACTATCTACATTCTTAACTATCTACATCCTTAACTATCTACATTCTTAACTATCTACATCCTTAACTATCTACATTCTTAACTATCTACATCCTTAACTATCTACATTCTTAACTATCTACATCCTTTACTATCTACATCCTTAACTATCTACATTCTTAACTATCTACATCCTTAACTATCTACATCCTTAACTATCTACATTCTTAACTATCTACATCCTTAACTATCTACATCCTTAACTATCTACATTCTTAACTATCTACATTCTTAACTATCTACATCCTTAACTATCTACATCCTTAACTATCTACATCCTTAACTATCTACATCCTTAACTATCTACATTCTTAACTATCTACATCCTTAACTATCTACATTCTTAACTATCTACATCCTTAACTATCTACATTCTTAACTATCTACATCCTTAACTATCTACATTCTTAACTATCTACATCCTTAACTATCTACATTCTTAACTATCTACATCCTTTACTATCTACATTCTTAACTATCTACATCCTTTACTATCTACATCCTTAACTATCTACATCCTTAACTATCTACATTCTTAACTATCTACATCCTTAACTATCTACATCCTTAACTATCTACATTCTTAACTATCTACATCCTTAACTATCTACATTCTTAACTATCTACATCCTTAACTATCTACATCCTTAACTATCTACATTCTTAACTATCTACATCCTTAACTATCTACATCCTTTACTATCTACATCCTTAACTATCTACATTCTTAACTATCTACATCCTTAACTATCTACATCTTAAATATCTACATCCTTAACTATCTACATTCTTAACTATCTACATCTTAACTATCTACATTCTTAACTATCTACATCCTTTACTATCTACATCCTTAACTATCTACATTCTTAACTATCTACATCCTTAACTATCTACATCTCTCCTTCTATCTACATTCTTAACTATCTACATTCTTAACTATCTACATCCTTAACTATCTACATTCTTAACTATCTACATTCTTAACTATCTACATCCTTAACTATCTACATCCTTAACTATCTACATTCTTAACTATCTACATCCTTAACTATCTACATTCTTAACTATCTACATCCTTAACTATCTACATCTTAACTATCTACATCCTTAACTATCTACATCCTTAACTATCTACATTCTTAACTATCTACATCCTTAACTATCTACATTCTTAACTATCTACATCCTTAACTATCTACATTCTTAACTATCTACATCCTTAACTATCTACATCCTTAACTGTCTACATTCTTAACTGTCTACATCCTTAACTATCTACATCCTTAACTATCTACATTCTTAACTATCTACATCCTTAACTATCTACATCCTTAACTATCTACATTCTTAACTATCTACATCCTTAACTATCTACATCCTTAACTATCTACATTCTTAACTATCTACATTCTTAACTGTCTACATCCTTAACTATCTACATCCTTTACTATCTACATTCTTAACTATCTACATCCTTAACTATCTACATTCTTAACTATCTACATCCTTAACTATCTACATTCTTAACTGTCTACATCCTTAACTATCTACATCCTTAACTATCTACATTCTTAACTATCTACATCCTTAACTATCTACATTCTTAACTATCTACATCCTTAACTATCTACATTCTTAAAACAAAGGGTATCGAGCCCCGTATTTTAGCGTCTAAGTTAACAAATGTATAGCTGAGCCGCTGATTTGAATCAGTGGTGTCCAAATAATTATCTCTTTGAGATACACTGAAATAATGATATGTTGCTAAACTAATGCTCACAAAGTTGTCTCTTCGAAATACCCAGGAATAATTATATGTTGTGAAACTAGTGTTCAAGTAATTATCGCTTTGAAATACTCAAAAATAATTATTTATTTTGAATCCAGTTTGGAGTTAACAAAAGTGTAATCAGTGGTTGTTGTTAAGGGCAAAATTACGTAATTGAATAAACTGGCTCTTCTCATCGCTGGTATCGGAACCTAATTTTTAGCTTTATAAATTCTCAAATTTATCACTGTGCTACCGCGATTCAGTAAAATACTGGGCATTTATGTTTTGTAGTTAGAGAATTATCTAATATGCATAGACCACCTACCATAATTATTTCGTACATATTCACAACTAATAACCTCTTCTATACCGTTTAAAGTCACATAATTTTATTTAATATACAGTTACATTCTTCACCTAGATGTATGATAATATTATTTATATTTTATGTATGAAGAGTAAAACGAATTGAAAACATTTTAGAAATTGAGGAGTAAATTTATGTATATATATACAGATGTAGTAAGATGTTTCTGAAAATGTTGAAGGCGGTATAATACAAGATAAAATTTAAAAGAAGTTTTAACTTTGAGACAAGAAAAATACTTTTGATCTGCTTTCGTTAACTTTTCCGGGCAAGTATGTAGAAGCAATTAATAAAACTTTGGATATAGTTTTGATTGATATAGCAATTCACACATACACATTTAGTTATTTAAACTAAATAAAGACAATACAAAAACTGTTTTGTATTCAGCACTTTAAATAATGGGTAACCAAGGTTTTCTACAGAGCGTTATTTGTACTTTATAAGAAAGTTTGAAGTTGTTAATTCGGTGCAGAAAATGCTCGACCATTCAACAGTGTAACGTTGCTAAAATACACTCATGATTGAGAAAATGTCACATTTTTTTATAAAAAGGTTTAACATTCACATTGATAATAGATAGAGTTATTTAAATAAAAGAACCTTCAATATTCCCCATGAAAGCACAAAAATTCGCATATCAAACAATTTAGAATAGCAATGGGATTTGAAGTCACACCTTAAACGAATCTTTCGCAATAGCTCAGCTGCAAATTGAATGCCGTGATTACGAAATAAAGCCCTTTGGTCCAATACACCAGTGAGGGTCATATCTTGTGACAGCACTGCTAGGTAACAAACAAGGAGTTGATGGTGACGAAGTCTTATAAGCTTCCAGCCACATTTCCAAACTAAAACTTGTTTTCTTTATGAGAAAGAAGTTAAATTATCTGCAATCATATTCGAACACATGCTTTGGAAGTCCCATGATCCGGTTCCAAAGGATGTTTATCATATTTCTCTGCTTTTAGAAGAATAGTAATCTATCTGTGGAACGTATGCACTGTGTATATCAAGGGGAATCGAACCCTTAATTTTAGCACTGTAACTCCGTAGACCAGTGGGTGACAAGCAGGAAGTTTAAATCGAAATATTTTTGTTGACCAGTAATTGTTTGTTTGTTTGCGAATTAAGCACAAAGCTACACAATGGGCTATCTGTGCTCTGCCCACCACGGGTATCGAAACCCGGTTTCTAGCGGTGTGAGTCCGCAGACATACCACTGTGCCACAGGGAAGGAGTCGACCAGCAATGCATGTCAACAGCCATCCCAATGAGCGCGACTTACGATGAAGAGGTAGCGACATGGGCGTCACGGGACCGGGTAGATCCTTCAAAATAAAGATTAATTAAACCTCAGTATACTAATTTTGAAAAGATTCAATAATATGTAGGAAAATATTTTACTAATAACTATTGCGCTATTCTCACCGTGGCTTCTCCATTACCACCACCAGGGGTCGGCTACTGTGCAGTCATGATATCCTGGTATGTGTCCTTCTACTATAACGTCATAATTGCCTGGACTGTCTTCTTCATCTATAAATCATTCAATTCCGAGCTTCCATGGATGCAGTGTGGAAATGAGTGGAACTCAAAACTTTGCTGGTCTGGTCCTTTTGAGAACACTAGTAACATCAACGCTACTAACAGGACATCGCCAGCTCAAGAATTTTTTGAGTATGTATCTACAGTATTAAATACCTTCATTTTTTAAACCAAATTTCTGAAAATAATATGAACATAAACCTATATAAAAATACACTTTTTCCACGAATATAATATATTTGTTGTTTTGACATTTTTTCACCTCAGTCCCGTTCTCCAAATATTGACGATTTTGTATTTGTGTCGTAATAAACATGGCCATGTGTCAGACTCAGAATAAAGTATTTCTTATCTTTGGTGTCACATAAAAAGCTTTCATTGTAATCCCATTATTCTGTGCTTGTTGAGGTCATGCGAAATCAAATAACATGATAGATATAACTTTTAATGACTTTGGTTAAAATGTATGTGAAATTAATACCATTTGTATGAAAATCAGGTGAAAAAAAATCCAAAATGGCCAATCATGTTTCATGTTTATACATGAATTAAACGAGTTGAACTTTAGAATTAACAAAAGAGCCTTTCTCAGGACGGCTGGTATGGGTATTAACACTTTTACTGATAATGAAAGAACAACGTTTCGACCTTAATAGGCCATTTTCAGGTCAAGAAAGAGAGAGTTTGAAAATGACCGTTGCTGGACACGTCTTAGGAACGAGAGTATAAATGGGTATGGTATTAGAGCGAGCATTGCAGGTGGATGTCAGGTTATTAATTAGTATAAATACAAAGGTGTTCCGAGCGTTGCAGATGGATGTTAGGTTATTAATTAGTATAAATATAAAGGTGTTCCGAGCATTGCAGGTGGATGTCAGGTTATTAATTAGTATAAATACAAAGGTGTTCCGAGCGTTGCAGATGGATGTTAGGTTATTAATTAGTATAAATACAAAGGTGTTCCGAGCGTTGCAGATGGATGTTAGGTTATTAATTAGTATAAATACAAAGATGTTTCTTTATATTGGTTCAATTTTAGTTTTAGTTGCTATATAATTAGGGCTTCTTTGATTTTGCGTTTCTTTGTTTATATTTGCTTCCCTACTTAATGTCTGGATGTTTTCTATTGTTATGTTGTGTTTACTAGAGTTACAGTGTTCAAAAACTTGTGGTGTTTCTTTGTTTTCTTTAAATCTAATTTCCATTTTTCTGCTTGTTTCTCCAATATAGAAGTCGTGGCATTAAGTTCACCTGTAAACAGGAAAAAACTGACCAACTAGCATTTCTTAACCTCAAAATCACTAGAACTGATACACTATTCAAAATAGAAATCTATAGTATAATCATCTATACTAGATTATACATTCCCTGGGATTCAGCACATGAAACAAAACAAAACAAAAACTCAACATACGAAGAAACCATATAAACATAACCACAAAACTATTTTATCCCATAAAATGAATGATGAAATCACGAAAATAAAACAATAATTTATCAACAAATTTCCTCAACAAACCGTGAAAAAAAAAATATGCACACACCTAAACCAACAACAAACAAACAACAATAAATCCCAAGATACAACAAACTACAAAACCTTTTTCTGCTGCACGCCACATGTTCCCGACATCAGCGAAATAATAACGAACACTTGGAAAACTTATTACAAAACACAAAATTCCAGTGAACACCAGATTTGTTCGAAAAACCAGGTACAAAACTAAAGTCCATACTGTGTAAAAACTACACTGACAAACACAACAAGCATATAATTTATAAAATGCAATGAAACAAGATTTCTATATTAGAGAAAGAAGCGTAAAAGTGGAACTAGATTCGAAGAACACTAAAAAACAGCTTCACACGTTTTTGAACACTGCGAGCAAAATAAACACAACATAACCGTAGAATGCATCCACAAATATAAGTAGGTAAAGAAATATAAACAACCGCGACATTAAAAATGCCCTATTTATATAGTAATTAAAACCAAAGTTATACCAATATAAAGGAACATCTTTATGCCTATACTAATTAATAACCAAACATCAAACTGCAACACACCCTACAATCCCCTACCAGTTTAAACTATTGTCCCTAAGATGTGTCAGGCAACGCTCGCTTACAAACTCTCTTTGACAATCTGAAGGTCACATAGGAAGATTGAATCGTTGTACTCTCTTTATTAATAAGAGTATTAATAACCACGCCAGCCGTTCTGAGATACATTTGTCTTTCAAATGGGTTTCTCGTCATCAAGAAAAGAGCCTTTCCTTTTCTAGGAGTTTACCTGATAAAATAAAACAAATTTAAAGAAAATTAATAGGGTGCTTTTGGACATTTCTGTGAACCCAAAGGTCAAAATATTCAAAAACATATTTATTCACGTGTTAAACAAGACTTCACTGTATAGCTTGCAATTTCTGCTGTCTAAGTAAGACAGTTGTTAAATCTTTAGAATATATATGCGAATAGTAAATAATTCAATCTCTAGAGGGCGTTATTGCTAAGAACGAGATTTATCCATTTAACAGATGTCCGGCATCATTTTTTCATGTGATATTTATACATTCTTAAAGCTAGCCGATTTTCTTAACATTAATATTAATGTGAATTTTTATTAATTCATAAAGAAAATGTGAAGATTGTATGTGTTAATGACTCATAAGGTTGGCTTTTTTATTTCATATTTTACTCTTATAACCACTATAATTATGACATGACAATAGAAGTAGAATATTATCACAGTATTAAATAAACTTACCATGTATTTTAGTATAGACACATAAGCATTTGTGTAGATTATGAAATTATAAGTTCCAGCATTTATAAAGGGCTTTGAGGAAGAATTTTTGTTTAAACTTTCTTAGCCTTTAGAACTTGTGTACTTGAGAATTATTGAAAAAGCGATCAGAACATCGTACATGAATACAATCTGAATACAGGATAATCCCTAAACATGATGTTAGATATATGACCAGTATAAGTGCTGATGACCAGTCAGTAAATCCAAATAAAACTAGATAATGACAATGTTTCACTGTTATTTAACACCGAGATAGACAAAATGAAACATTTTAGCATTAGGGTCTCCAATGAAAGCAGTTTACTACAAGAGAGTTTGTTTCAATTTAGTTTTCCATAGTATTCGGCTCGCTTGTTTATTTCTAGTATTGGGTACTTTTGTTTTGTTTTTATCACTAGTATCGTAAACTGTGAAGGGGCAAGAAAATATATTCTGATTTATACCACGTGATTGTATTTATCATAAATTCAAAATGGGTGACATTTGGGGAATCCCAGATGAAAAATGTCTTTAGTATGAGATTTATTGTCTACTTTTTTCAGAAACTTTCATGATGATAGCGTACAGGGTCTTTAGATTATCTTGTTCTTTTCATTACTTTCCTAAGTTTATTTACCTGAATAACTGAAAGAGAAGCATGAAGAATGTACATGAACCAGATTTTTGGCTATGTATACTGCAAAACATGTGAATAATAACAATAATATATATTTCATGAACATGCCCATGTTCGGTTAAGCGTGTGATATTACAGCTCGATTATACACATTAAAAAAAGATATAAGTGAACTGATTAAGTAATTTTTTCTTCACTTAGGTCCTTAATTTTCGGATGATTTTGTTTCGTGTATTTATGGTGTGTGTATAATTTTCTAGTTTATAAAAGTTTTCTGAAAGTGTTATTTAATCTGAATAGTGCAAAATTATTTAGAACTCAAATGCCTTTTTTTGTCAAATAGTGTTACTGTGCTTGTCTCAATTTAAGTTTTATTACAAAAAGTTTGTGAGCTATATAGTTGTTCGGATGAGAGTAGGACATGAGCTGAAAAGAGTACTAATCTATGCTGAACTCTTACCTGATTTCTTTCTTTCTAACTTCTTAAGACGAGAAGTTTTAGAAATACATCTCAGCACCGGGATCGACGATTTGGGTGCCCCCAGGTGGCAATTGCTAATATGTGTTGTCTTAGTGTTTACAACTCTTTATCTGTCGTTGTTCAAAGGAGTGAAGTCGTCTGGAAAGGTATGGTGGCTCCGTCTGGTAAGATAAAAATATTTCAACCTGACCTCAAAACTTCAGTGATTATTTCCACAAAACTGAATTTTCAAACTGATATTTCAAATTTAAAAAGTAAGTAGAGGGTACTACACTATCAACAATTATTAGACGATGACATTGTATTCAGAGGTAAGACCAGGACAGCATTAGACACCGATAACTCTGAATAGAACTATAAGACAGATTATTAAACACTAGAAATCAAAATAGATACAAAACTGTAAAACAGCTGAAATGGAAATTAACTTAGACTTTGTGCCATTTCACAACGACACACATGTATTTACCAGCCACAAACCTTTACGAACTAGAATAACTGACGTTGTTTATTTAAACGTAACAACACGTTTCTATGACGAGGTCCGAAGCAAGCATGTTTCTTTATCTAAAGTATTTTTTTAAATATGGTTTCTATATAGTGTTTGACGTTTTAACTTTTGTTATGAAATACCCGAATTTCCTTATTCTATCGTGTGTAAATATTTCTATAAAAAATACTGCACAAAGACTGTACATCAATTAAAACTATTGTACTTTATTTTGTTAAACCATGTTTAATATCTGTCATTTGTACATTGAATTTCTATACCATATAACTCAAGTTATGCTGTTTTTAACACAAATTCTTCACACTGAATTATATAAAGTATGCCTTAGAAATAACAATGTATAAAGCCAAGATGGGGATATTGTTAGAAAAAATTCAGTCACAAAAATAAGTTAACAGGTGCATTAAATACATGAAACGTGAAGGATTGGCAAGAACAATGCATTTCGTGACAGGACAGAATTAATATTAGAAACAACATTACGCACAAATACATTAGAGATAAGAAACTGGTACAAAAAGTTAAAAAAAGGTGAGAACAAGTGGTATAAACAAGTATAACATAACAATAACGTTAGCTGTGACATAACATGCAATCATAACACAAGAAAACAATAAAGTATTACTGTAACAGAAATTAAACTGAAACAATTTTAACACTAATGTTACGACCTAAAACACAGGTCTGACCGTAGTAACGTGGGAAAAACGTTACAAGTGTCGTCATACGTAACAAAATCACAAAGATAATATTGGTAAAACCACTATATGGAACAATATCACTAGAAAAGAACATTAAAAACACTGTAGAAAAAAATGAGATTCTGACAACAAAAGGACACTTTATAGAGGAAAGTAAAACGTAGAGGTAACATTGTAAATATTTATAACACAAGTCACACTTGACGTACAATTGACAGGGGTGAAAAAGTTAGTAGGAACACTATACGAAACTAAAATGCTCAAAAAAATTAAAGAAACAAGTACGTTTTCTTATATAATTTATCTCAGTGTTCCAAATGTGATAATATTTTTACTTTTTGGGGTAATTTGCCATGTTCCATGGATACAGTTCCATGTGTATCCATTTTCAATGTGTGATAAACGGTAAAACATGGAGAAATAAGATTCTTAAAAATGACCAATATCACCGAAACTGATATCCCACATGAAACAATAATTTAAACAGTTTGAGTGAGTTTATTCACGAAATGATTGAAACATTCAATATCTAAGGTGACGTCTACAGGCTGTGACACACTCCTGACACCGATTTGACACACTTCGAATCAGTCTATTTATGTTGTCTTGGAGTATGGCAGCCCACTTGTCTACCAGGGTTTGTAGGAGTTTCTGTACATTCTGAGGAGAATGCTGGCGTTCATTAACAAGCCTCGACAACATATCCCAACAATGTTCAATCAGACTGAGATCTGGCGGGCCACTCAAAAGTCTCTATTCCTTCCTCGTTAAGGAAGTCCATACACAGTCTGGCGACGGTGGCTCGCGCGTTAACCTGCATGAGAATGAACCCACCACCGACAGCATCGACAAAAGGCCTCACAATGGGTTCCAGAATTTTGTCTCTATATCGTCGTATGTTCAGAGCTCCTCTGTATGAGGAAGTCCGTGCGGCCACTCAAGCATATGTCTGCCTAGAACATTACAGAACTTTCTCCATGAGCGTCAAGTTGCACAATGTTACAGGTAGGAAATCACTCTCCTCAACGTCTCCACCATCTTGCACGTCCGTGTCGCGAGACACAATGAATCTGCTCTCGTCTGTTTACAGGCCGGTGGTCTATTGACGAAGTTCCCAGTCCAGGTGCTGAGCTGCAAACTCCAACCTAGCTGCACGGTGTTGCGGTGTCAGAATAACGCCTCTTGCAGGCCGTCTGGCCCTAAGGCGTCTTTCGTGCGGACGATTGCGAACTGTTTGGGTCGACACCCGGGTTACAGTGGAATGCTGAAGGTCACTTCGCATTGACCAAACAGCAGCTAACCAATCCTGCTGATGGTAGTCACGAGGTAGCAGACCTCGCTGGCTGTTACGCTCTGAAACACAGGTCTAACCGTATATGCAAGTATAATAAAGGGAAAACGTTACAAGTGTCATCATACGTAACAAAAATACGGGTAAAGTGTTAGCAAAAACAGTGAATTCCATGACAGGACAGAAATAATATAAGAAACGACACTAAACACAAAGACATCAGAGATAAGAGATTAGAAATGGAATCAGAAATAATATTAGAAACGACACTACATACAAAGACATCAGAGATAAGAGATTAGCAGCACATTATTATCTGCAGCTATAACGACCTTGACCTCGTCTCCTGCCATAAGAGTTCGTCTCCTGGTAACGTGGCCAAAGTCGATTGATGACGCTTGGTGACACACCAACGTGCGGTGCCACCCTTCTTTTGGTCAAGCCATCCTCCAGCATTTGGACTGCCCTGGCCACCTTGTTTTCTGTCAGATGGCGCCTGACTGCTTGGGTACAAAAGATAAAGGTAGACACTGACAAAACGAGCCGCAAAAGATCTATGTTGGTGTTTGTTTCGAGAATTAATGAGAAATGCATAGTTTCAGATGACAGCTTTATGTAGGAAACATTGAGTTGCATTCTCCTTGAGTGAAGTGAGTTTCGTTTGAGCTGCTTCAAACTTCACTCGCAAGCTTAAAAAATACACTTGTAGACGAACGGATGTTTTTCATACATAAATTTAGTTATGACAAAAATATGCTGAAATATGTACTTGTTTCTTTAATTTTTGAGCAGTAAATAAAAAGTAACACATGATAAAAGACACTACAAAATGAAAACAGCTTACGGACTACAAAGATACTACTAAAAGTAACACTATAAGAATTCTGCTATGTCATATATAGCAGGATGGCTGTTACACATTATACTCTATATATTAGCGGAAGAATAGTGTCAGTAAAAAATACATACGTATCGCTATACCATAGGATAGTATCAGATGCCACACTACATTAAACAGCCGAAATGTTTAGTTAAAAAATAGATATTTCAGTGTTATTCTTTTCGTTACCCGAACCTGTTTAATAACCTGAAACAATCTATATTTCATTTATGTTCCAGGTTGTTTGGGTTACAGCGACAGCTCCTTACGTCATCCTTACAATTCTGTTGTTACGTGGTGTTGTTCTTCCAGGTGCTGTAAATGGAATCAAGTATTATTTACGTCCTGATATCCATAAACTACTCGAGGCGCAGGTCATCACTTTTAATTATTTACGCTGTAATAGCTCAAAATATTAATATTTTATGGAGAAAACACACAGTGTGGCTTTCGCACGGCTATTTTATTACTGGTGGTGTAATTGTTATCTGGCTTTTAACACAGTACGATTAACTTCATGACCAAGTCAATAATATCTTTTAATTAACTTGTAAGCCTAATAAATACAATATTATGTTAGCCTTTGAACCTTGTTCTGTAAAACAGGGACAGTGGTAAGTTTTTGAACTTACAACGCTTAAATTGAGGCCTATTCCTTGCTGTGAAAAAAAAACAGCTTAATGTGGCTCAGCTCTGAAACAAACAAACAAATCTGTAATACATTATTATCACATTTTGCAGTTATGTTACTTTCCAAGTTGTGCTCCATTACAGTATTATATACTTGTGCTTATGATTATGTAACATTACGTTTTACACTTTGTTCTCTGATTGAATTTTATTTACTCATGCTTATGGTTGTGTAACATTACGTCTTGCACTTTTCTCTCCATTACAGTATTATTTACTTGTCCTTCTGGTTATATAACGTTACTTTTTGCACTCCGTTTTCTATTACACTATTATTTACTTGTGCTTATGTTTATGTAACATTAAGATTTGCATTTTGTTTTCTGATTGAGCATTATTTACTTGTGCTTATGGTTATGCAACATTACGTTTCACACTTTGTTTTCTATTATTGTATTATTTATTAGTGTTTCTGGTTATGTAACATTACGTTTTGCACTTTGTTTTCTATTACAGTATTATTTAATTGTGCTTAAAGCAATGTAACATTTTGTCTTGCACTTTGTTTTATAATTTAGCATTATTTACTTATGATTATGTAACATTATGTTTTGGACTTTGGTTTTTTTACAGTATTAAATAATAGTGCTTATAGTTGGGTAACATTACGTTTTGCACTTCGTGCTCTATTACAGTATTATATACTTGGAGTCTGGTTGTGTAATACAGGGTGCATAGTTAAGTAATGTATTTTCTAATTTAAGAGAGTATGAAATGTAACATATATGGTGATATACCTAGGTGTGGATAGACGCAGCTGTACAGGTGTTCTTTTCTGTTGGGGTGGGTTTTGGAGTCCACCTTACCTACGCTTCGTACAACAAGTTTCACAATAACTGTTACAGGTAAGATTCAAATGTGAAGTTTGAGCAAATACGGCTTCACATGATATTTTTTAGAAATGTTAAGTCCAACTATACCATGCTTTCATATTAAAATACAAAGACCGACGGTAGATTTTATAACACTGATAACGACATACAATTAATACAACAATTGCTATTAAAGACCAACGATAGATTTAATAACAGTTATTATGACCCAATAATTAATATGACAATTATTATTAAAAATCACAAGGACAGATTTTACAACAGTGATTATGAGCCTGACATGGCCAGATGGTTGAGGCACTCGATTCGTAATCAGAGGGTCTCGGATTCGAATCCCCGTCACACCAAATATGATCGTCCTTTCAGCCGGAGGGGCATTATAATGTGACAGTCAATCCCACTATACGTTGGTAAAAGTGTAGTCCAAAGGTTGGTGGTGGGTGGTAAGGACAAGTTGCATTTCCTCTTGTCTTATACTACGAAATTATTGACGGTTATCGAAAATGGCCCTCGATTAGTTTTACGCGAAATTCAAAACATAACTAAAATGATAACTATAATTAAAGAACCTGGTTATCGAACTTTTTGGAAAACAGAAAGTGTAGTGTAAACGTAAAGGGAACTTTCTCGGAGTTTTTCACTCCAGAAGCTGGAGTTCTTCAAGGGAGGGTGGTTAGCCCTATTCTCTTCATCATGTATGTAAATAATATGTCACTCAAAGACCCAAACCATGGATACGCGTCACAGTTCGCTAATGATGCAGCAATATGGAAAAGTGCCCTTACACCAGAAATAACAGTCTCTATCTTACAACCCCAACTAAATAGATTATGTGAATATTGCGAAATAATATAGAATTAAAATAAATACCGCGAAGACACAATTAGTAATATTTTCAAAATCAACGAAACATCAAAAAGTTCAACTTCAGATCTGCATGAACAGAAAGCTTCTCCAAACTGCTGCATCTGCAAAATATTTATGGTTAACATATTATTCTAAACTTACATGGATAAAGCATGTAAGTAACATAAAAACTAAAATTTGGCGAAGAATAAGCTATGCTAGGAGTTTAACTGGTAAAAACTGCAGAACAACACCAAAAAATATCATTAAAATACACAAGACGTACATTAGACCTGTAATAGACTGTGCAGCTTCTGCATAGATCAATGTGTGTAAAAGAAATACAAACCAAACTTCAAACATTACAGAATACACCAGTTACATTAGCATAAAGAGTACCAAAAACCACTTCATCAAAGTTCATGCACAATTATTCAAATACACAATCAATACCACATAGACTTCTATGTAATACAATAAAATATTTTGATAAAAATTGGCGAAAAAATGAGTTGTTATGCGAACTAGTCACATATTGTATTTTTGATGAAGAGAGACCTAAACACCTCTCCCAGTTAAATTTGTACATCAGATCATTGAGATAAAATCATTTAAAATAGTAATAATAGTAATAATAAAATAGAGCTAAAATAAAACAGGCCACCTACGTTCTAGACTTATTTAAAAAATGAACAATATAAATGAACATTGTCCTGAAAAGGACCAGTTTAAAGTTGATATTATTACATATTAATCATTCCATTCTAAACAATGTAATGGAAGGAGGAAGAGGTCTGGTGTACCTGACCCTCCTGGGTATACAAAATATATATACCCAAACACCCAGAGAGATGTTATTGAAGAACAATGATAGATTTTATAACAGTGATTATGACACATGACTAATATAACAACTATTATTAAAGCCCAACAACTGATTTTGTATCAATGATTATGACACATAACTACTATGATAACTGTTATTAAAGACCAACAATTGATTTTATAGCTATGATTATTACATATGACAAACATGACAGCTATTATTAAAGTATAATGATATATTTGATAACAGAGGTTAAGTCGCATGGCTAATTAGGTAACTGCTATTTAGGACCAATAATAGATTTGATAACATCGATTATGACCCATGACTAATATAACAACTATTAATAAAGATCAACGATAAATTTTATAACAGTGATTATGACTCATGACTAACATGACAACTGTTTTTAAAGATCAGCAAAATCTATTATATCAAAACTGGCCATGACAACTGTTATTAAAGAGAAACGATAGATTTTATAACAGTGATTATGACTCATGTTTAATATGAGAACTGTTATTAAAAACCAACAATAGATATTATAACAGTTGTTACGACACATAACTAATCTGACAACTGATAACAGTTTTATAATAATGTTTATGACGCATAACTAATTTTGCACCTGAGTTCGGTTACTGGTGTGCAATTCGTTTCATTTGTGTTGAGAGACGTTTAAAACACATATTTGTCTTTTGTGATACAAACAAAATGACTACTTCGTTTATATATTCTTTGTGTTTTTATAGGAATATTTTGTTTGTTTCAATTACCATAACGCTTTGTTTTATTCATATATTCACTGTATTTGTATTAATTATATAAAAACTGTACTTGTTTTAGTTATATAAATATTACAGTCTTTTAAATACATAACCATTGTATTTGAATTGTTTATATAAACATCGTGCTTATTTTTATTATATAAACCCTGCGTTTTTATAAATTTTATAAACATTGTGTTTGTTTTGTTTATGTAAACTTTCTGTTTATTTTAATTATATCAACAATGCGTTTTTCAATTTTATAAACATTGTATTTGCTTTGTTTATGTAAACTTTGTGTTTATTTTAATTATATGAATACTGCGTTCGTTTTGTTGTTATAAAAATTGTTTGTTTTATTGATATAATTATTGTGTATTTTTGTTTATATAAACATTGTATTTATTTAGTTTTTATAAATAAAATTTTGTTTTTCTTTTACATAAAAATATTTTTGTCTTATTCACATTAACATGTTTGTTTTATAAAAATATTTTTGTTTCATATCTAAACAATTTGCTGTTTTATTTACACAAAGTGTCTTTTTTTCTTTAATATATTACATTTGTTTAAAACAGATGACAAATCACTTTCAAGTTAAGAGGTCATAATAATAAAATTATTCCGTTGGAAGTTGGTTTTAAAGTTTGTAATAATCGGTTTTCAAAGCTCTTTCAGTTATTCTCTTACTAATTTCAAAGAGACATTTTGCTCCATTAGAAGAAACAAAACTATTGGGAAATATTCCGATTTCAAAGTTGATTGTTTGTATTACGAGAGGTTGAAGCGTGAATGGTTTCCTCTTCACTTTGTGTTATTGGATTTCGATTCTAAATGGAAGAGCTTGAAAGTGCGAGATATTAGATTTACTCCTGTAAGGGTGACTCGGTTCCGAGGGTAGTTAACCACGAACACACAGCTGAAGCTGTTTGGAATGTTGGCTCAAGATGATAAAGATTAAATATCTAGCGCCGGATCTCATAACTTTCGTGAACCAGAAAAATGTGACATCTAGGATGAACATTACTCATCGCTTTCATTAAAGTTCGAGAAAGTTTGAAGACAATAATTTTTTAAGAAAAAAATTATTGACCAAGCATCTTAACACTAATTAATAAAACTTTCAGTGTTCTCTTTCCTTTACTAATGAGTTAAGCTATCATACAATGAATTTTAATTAAATAAGCAAGGTATTCAACATAGCATAATTGCTTAAATTTTACTTTCTAAAAATCATTACTTACCTCTGGATGTAGACAAAAAAATACACTCTAATTAGGTTGAAAACTAAGTATTGAGATAAAAACTGTCTATGAGACAGTTTACTTTTTTTTACTTTTTCTCATAAGTTAATGAAAAACAAGAATTATCCACATTAAAGACATCCTAGTTACCTAAAGACTTTATGAGCATACATTTAAACTTCGAGAATATAATAGTATATTATAAATTCCAGCATACAGCATCATTTCAGACACGGTATTATTCAAATCTTACTCAATACCTCATTACCTCAGGCACTGAGATTTTTAATCTGGCATGGCCAGATGGTTAGGGCGCTCGGTTCGCCAGATGAGGGTCGCGGGCTCGAAACCCTCTCATACAAACATGGTTGCTCTTTCAGTCGTTGAGGCATTATACTGTGACGGGCAATCCCACTATTCACTAGTAAAAAAAAAATGTAGCTCACTAGTTGGCGGTAGTACTGATGACCAGCTGACTTACCTCGAGTAGCTTTGAGCGAAATTCAAACCAAACAATATCCCTTTCCTACCAGTGACAAAGCGAAATGTCTAGAAGTTATGGTAATCTATTAACACCCTCCACCATCACGGATACAGTGATAAGTCTGGAAATCGAGTTTCCTACCCATGTTGGAACAGCACAGATAACCCATTGTTTTAGTTTGTTCCTGACTAAAAACAAAGACATTTTATTTATTTAAATTACCATGTTTTTTTCACAGGGATTGTCTGCTAACAACGGTGACGAATAGTTTCACAAGCTTCTACAGTGGATTTGTTATTTTCGTTTATCTTGGCTATATGGCTGAAAAGCAAGGAGTCCCTATAAACAAAGTAGCATCAGAAGGTCACGGACTGGTGTTTCAGGTTTATCCGGAAGCGATTGCCACGCTACCTGGTGCACCATTTTGGGCTGTACTTTTCTTTTTCATGTTGCTTACATTGGGACTGGATAGTGCCGTAAGTAAAGTTAATTAACCTGGTTACACACGAGGTTCAATATGGGGGACTGAGAATCTTCTGAGCTACAAATTTAGAAGTTGAGTTGCAGTTAACACTGTCGACCACTATTTTACTTGAAAACTGTAGCTCTTTGTGAAAATTAAAATTCACAATCAAGAACTTTTATTTTAACTAGTTAAACCCTCAGTTAGTTTGTTATACAACACAGTTAATCAATTTATGTTCTCAAACGAAACTATCACTCGGAGAAAAAGATTGTTAATTGTTAGATTAAAGAGTTAATTACATATTTACTCAGATGAAGGTAACACACACCAAAAAAAGTTTTTATAAACACATAAATTATATATTCATTTGAAGAAAAGACTCACTCAGCTCTCAACTTTCATTTATTTGTTTTTAGTTTCACGCAAAGCAACTCGAGAGCGATCTATGCTAGCCGTAGAAAATTAGAGGAAAGGCAGCTAGTCATCACTACCCACCGCCATTTCCTATGCTTCTATTTTACCAAAGAATAGTGAAATTGACAGTAACAGTATGACGCTCCACAGCTGAAACGGCGAACATGTTTGGTATGTAGGGGATTCAAACCCGTGGCCCACAGATTACGAATCAAGTGTCCTATCCACCTGGCGATGTTGGATTGCTTTCAAAATGTTATATAACACAACTAAACTGTGAAATAGTCACTCACCTATTCGTGTTATGTACAATATTCTCTCAAGTTAAACGTTTGTTAGAATGATGCTTCACGTAGCTACCTACTACTGTTTTCAGCCTGACATGGCCAGGTGATTAAGGCACTCGAATTGTAACCTGAGGGTCGCAAATTCGAATCTCTGTCGCAACAAATACACTCACCCTCTCACCCGTGGGGGCGTTATAATGTGGCGGTCAATCCAACTGTTCGTTAGTAAAAGAGTAGTCCAAGAATTGGCAGTGGGTGGTGATGACTAGATGCCTTCCTTCTAGTCTTACACTATTAAATTAGAGACGGCTAGCGCAGATGGCTATCGTGTAGCTTTGCGCGAAATTACAAACAAGCAATACTACTGTTTTCTTTGATGAAATTCTCCATGACTTGTAACAATTTTCATCGACAAAAGTAAAGTTTTTCTCAGATGTTTGTTAGTTGTTAGACTGTCATATAACATAGTAAAATCCAATCATTATTTTTTAAACACTACTCTTGTGTCTAGCTTACATTTTTGAGTTATTAAACGTTTCTAGATTCTCAGAAATTATCCTCACTCAAGTGTCATTCTTGGCCTGACAAACCCACAACTCGAGAAACCTGGTTTCGATACCCGAGCCGGAGAGAGCACAGATCGCTAACTGTGTGCTTAATTGCAAACAAACAAAACCCTTCACACCTCGCTGAGCTTCAAATTGTTATGCAATATTGCATAATTTAAAGCTTTTTATCTGGTTAACTTGTTCAGCTGCTCTTTTAACTGTTTCGTAAAATAATTGTTTATAATATCGTCTAACACATTACTCTAACTATTCTATGAATCTATATAATGAAACTTCTTGTTGTGTTATTACTATTAATCTATAGGTAATTATTGACAAGAATATACTTAGTTATCACTCTGTTCTTATAGCGAAATGGCTCACTGGATTATCTGTTGTGTTAGAACACCGAATCTGTAGGATGTGGTTGACAAGAATGTTATTTGAGTTAGTACATTAAATCTATTGGCAATGGTCAACTAGAATGTCCTATGCGTTATTATTCTGATTATATACTAAGTAGTTGATTAGTTGGTTCTTCAGTTATTACTTCAGTTTCATAGAAACTATTTTTTTAGAAGATCCTTTGTATTATTTTACATGAGTAGTTCACTCAGCTAAGAATTGTAAAAGCTTTATGTTACGTCTTTGTCTAATTTTTATACGTGATAGATTAAAATATATATTTTGATTTATTGACTGAAATATTATTTTAGCTGCTGCCATACCTATGTTATGAAAATATTGATTAAAACATTCCTTAAGTTCTTGAACTTTTAAGTTGTTTTTCTGACATTTCGTGAAATGAATTTCGTTAATATTACTGAGTCCATGACCATTTTCATGTTACTTCTGTTTTAGATGGGAGGTCTTGAATCAGTTATTACTGGACTTATAGACGAGTTTCAACCATTATTTGGCAGATGGCGTATCAGACGAGAGATATTTACGGCTATGGTTATATCTCTATCGTTTTGCATAGGAATAGTCAACGTAACAAGAGTAAGTGTAGCCTCTGTGTGGGTTACTTTTGGAACAACTTATGTGTGTGTTCGTGTTTTCTATAGCAAAGCCACGTCGGGCTATCTGCTGAGCCCAGGGAGAGGATTTGAACTTCTGATTTTTACGTTTTAAATCCTTAGACATACCGCTGTACTAACGGGGAACAACAACTTATGTAATTTTATTTGTAAATTTGGGTTATTCTAATTTATTTGGAAATTGTGATATCACGACGTATAATACCTTGTTTGTTTTTGAATTTCACGCAAAGCTACTCAAGGGATATCTGCGCTTGCCGTCCCTAATATAGTCGTGTAAGACTAGAGGGAAGGCAACTAGTCATCACCACCTACCGCCATCTCTTGAGCTACTCTTTTTTCAACGAATAGTGGAATTGACCGTCACATTATAACGCTCCCACGGCTGAAAGGGCGAGCATGTTTGGTGTGACGGGGAGTCGAAGTCGAGACATTTATATTACGAGTGGATTGCCTTAACCACCTGGTCATTTCAGGTCATGTATAAAACCTTAGACATTAAAATTCAATATTTTATAATTTCACCTTGATGTGATTCTTGTGCGACCTTAACTGTCAAATTGTAAAGGTCACGAGATCAATGATCTCGTTAAACGTTTACACATTTATTAAATGTCGAAAGTTATTGCTAAACTACACTTATTTTTATCATATATTTTTTTTACCGGTTCTAATTCCATTTAATTTCTATACTCCTACCAAATAACATACGGTATTACTAAAGTAATAAGTAAACCTGCACTGTCCATCAGTAGCTGAATGTGGTACAGTACATTGAACATCAAATATGACATATAACCTATCTGTTTTGTTACTATAATACACTGGATTTACAGTATTGTGGTACCACACTGTATTACCCGTATCATCTAGCCCAACAGTTGGCGGTGGGTGGTATTGACTAGCTTCCCTTCCTCCATCTGGTCTATCGCTGTTAAATTAGGAACGAGTAGCACAGGTAGTCCTTCAGTAGTTTTGGGTGAAATTTAAAAGAAACAACAAGTCGTCTGTTCAATAAATGTAAATTTGTTTTCTAACTAAACAGCTCATCTTTAGAATAGTCTGTTCAAAACAGAACGAATGACATATACTACTGGCTATATATATACAAAATTACCTCTTGTTGTCTGCATGTACCTGCACGAAAAACTCATAAACTTAAAATCTTAATTTTGTTATAGTTGAAGACTTGTGCACAATCTAAAGACAAGCGTGTTCGACAATAATTACGGTTTTGTGTTTAGAAATATGAAAGACAGTTTACAATTTACTGCACTTAATCACAGGAGATAATATTCGGATTACAAATTTATGTTGATGTGTGGATTATGTGTTTATGTTAATATACAGAATATATGTTGTTTTACTATCAAAATTTTAAATTACTTAAGCATTTATAATGTTTATGTTAGTATACGGATTATGTGTTTATGTTAATGTTTATGTCCAGAAAAGCGTGAAAATCAACATTTCAAGTCCCTGATGTTTTTATTTTAAAAAATGATTTTGAAGCATCAAAAACAATTCTACTAAAATTGTACACTATTATACATATATATATAAATACAAGGTGTATCATTTAGAAATACTTGTAACATAAAACCTTAGAAACTATTACGTAATACAATGTTATATATGTAGAAAAGGGTCTTTCGGAATTTCAAATCTTACAAAAGCAATTTTTGACTATTGTGTCTAATACAGATACTCAGCAAACTTCCACGCAACACAGACTTATTTTATAGGTCCTGGGAGAAAGTTTTCTTGAGAAAAGAAATTATAATATTGAAGTTCCTTGGATAAACCTTAGTTTTTGGATTTCACACAAAGCTACTCGAGGGCTATCTGTGCTAGCCGTCCCTGATTTAGGAGTGTAAGACAAGAGGGAAGGCAATTAGCCATCACCACCCACCACCAACTCTTGAGCTACTCTTTTACCAACGAATAGTGAGATTAACTGTCACATTATAACGCCCCACGGCTGAAAGGGCGAGCATGTTTGGCGCAACGGTGATGCAAACCCACCACCTTCAGATTACGAGTCGCACGCCTTAACAACCTTCCCCATGCCGGGCCCGAGTTGAGCATAGATCCTTAATAAATTATATATGCATTGTAGATGCGTCGTAATGTAATGCTACACACATTGTGAATGGTTCCGAAGTCCACATCAATTGTAAGTCCTTAAGTATTACTGCATGCCTCTTGACTGGTTGGAAATTCTACATTCATTAAAATCCTCACTCACAAGTAATAGACATTCTTATGTTAAAAATGTTTTGGAAATATGAATGAAAGGCCTATGTTACCGAATCTTCCATAAGCTGTTTAATAGCATTGACAATTAAACAAATGAAAAGGTGCAATGTTTTATACACTTACGACATATCCATCCACTCGTCACATAACTCAAAACAGCTGAAGAACGAACCTGTGTATTCGTGTTATTTCATGCGCATACACACAAATCAAGTAGCTTGAAGCAGCACGCTCTGGAAAGCTTCATCGCGTAGTAGTGGAATTGTGGAAAGTTGCAGAGAGAGGAAGTGTGCTTTGAGCTTGACAGTCTTAAGAATGAGCCTTTTGCAATTAAAATTACTCAGTAGGACTATTGTCATCAGATAAAATAAGATCAAGTGTGACAACGTTAACTATGATGATGTCGTGTAACTTGTGTTAATATAACACTCAACATGTTTATATCAAAGCTGTTAATATGTATCACATCTATTTAACGTACGTGTGACTTAGAATTATATTAATAGTTAACCAATTAAAGCTGTAAGTGTGTTTGACAGCTTGTTAGTTATGTGTTCTGGAGTTGTATAAATACTTATCCAATCAAAGCTATGAAAACATGTCTCACATCTGTGTAAAACTTTTTATTACAGTATCTTATTTTTTACTTATATAAGCATGACAGTGACTGGTAATTTCATTCCTCATGACAATTACAATTATGAATATTAAAAGTGACATATAATAAAAATTGAACATTGAAGGTTATTAAAAGTGACGTAGATTATGAGCTATTGCTTGTAAAATGTACAAATCTTATCTAGATTATATCTGGTAAAAATAATTTGTAGCCGGTTGTACATATCTTTATACTTCTCTTGTAGTAATAGCAATGAAGTTAATATAAATTAATATTTGATTTTAGTAGTTTAAAATTGAAAAATTAATTAAAGTAGATTGAAAACCTAGTTTAAGAAAATATTTTAATTAGAAAAAATAAATTTCCAGAAGATGGCACTATCAGTGACAAGAAAGTGTTGTCACTTCAAGATAAGGCCTAGCCCTTTTCAATCTTTGGAAATTAGTTTAAACTCTGAAAGAAGAATGCTTAGCACAACTGAACAAAGCTCACTTAGGTCGGAGTGACAATAGCGTAAAAAAGAAGTACAAAGTTATGAACAAACGGTTGTAAATTCTTCTTGCTATATATAATATAGATAGCAAGATTGATTTTTTACGAGCAATACCTTATAACCTACCTAGGTCACTTTTAATCATCTTTGACAAATGTCATTTTAAGGTCGATTTTTTAATGAATGCCATATTTAATATTCTTTTTTTTTTCGACGTGGAAAATGAAATTATCGAGACTCAAATTATGTGGAACTGTGAATAACATACGTCTGTTTAATACACCTACCTCGTAAATCTACTTACGTTTTATTGACTTCAGGGTTTGAATCATTGATCAACCCAAACCAGCCGTTTTTGCATGCATATTTTTCAGGTATGAATGTTTTTAGCCTAAAAACGTCCTGATTTATATCAAACAAGCTGAACGATCATTCAGTATATAGATACAGTCTTCCATACCTTGTATTCGGAATCACTTTATTAAATCTTGTTGAATCGCAGTTGTGAAAGAGCAAAGTTAAATATTTACTATCAAACGAAGGAATTGTTTCACACCTCAAAATGCATTACGTTCACAACAAAATCAACTTATTTATGGTTTTAATATTAATATTACCCCATTTCGTAACTAACTATATCTTTGTGGTTCAGTTTTAAGCTTAAGGACTTATAACGTCAAAACACTTGATTCGATTACCCGAAGTGGAGAAATTGCAATTAGCGTAACTTTTGTTTTAACAATAAATCAGCCAATTTCAATAACTGCCTCTTCTTCCATCTAGTGGCGAGTTTGTATATTTATTCTTTGTAGAGCATTCAAATAAGTGTGTGAGTTAGATATATGAATCAAAATTTTATTTCTATTTCGCAAATTCGAATTTTTTCTTAACTAGGTCTGTAAAATTATTTTCTAAAATAATTGTTACATACAATTATTTAATATAAGTCATTATTAATCCAAGTCATTCTTAAACATAAATATCCTTATTTTCCTAATAAACTGTTGTTGTTTACTGCAGAAATGCCTTTATAATTTTTTGTAAGGTTTTATTATAGCGATTTCTAAGAACGTCTTTGAGTTGTTGTTCCGCATAACTTATCTTTGTAATTTATGTCGTAAATTGTTATTTACTAAGTTGATAATTACGACGTTATTTAGTTCCTTTTAACAAATTAGTAAACTTGTCGATCTTGACTTAATTATGCATTATAAATATCTTAACTATAATATTTGTTTATATTTATATTTGTTATTTAACTGTTATATTTTAATCTTGTTATCTATTAAACATACTTTTCTTGGTTATTTACTCTATAGGCTATTAATATATCATTTTCCATCTTTATTATGATCTACTTAGTCTATATACATTTATATCGTTTTACTTTATTTTTAATTTCAATCTTTACTTCAAATATTTTAACTTTGTTATTTAACCTTTAGGTTTTTACTTTTGCACGTGTTGGTTAGATCTTTATTTAGTTATTTACTACTTATCTTACTTCTGGAAATGTTTATCTTCCTTCTTTATATCGTTCACCTTAACTATGTTAATTACTAATTAGTTGTATCTTTTTTATTCACTTTAAAGATTTTAACTTTATTACATCTCGCTGAAGTATTAAATTCAGCATTTACAGGTAGATTTTATTAAACTTGTCATTTACTATATTATCATTATCTCTATTAATTACTGGGCGATTTTATTTTGTTTCATTTGGAATGTTGATTATTTCCTACTGTGTACCAAAGGAAGGTTTACAGACTTACATTGCTACAATTCGAGACTCGCGTCATAGTAATTGAACACTGCAAATAACCCTTTGCGTAGCTTTGCTCTAAGAAAACAACAATAGTATTTCTATTCTAAGTTTTTATCTACTTGGAATACGCTTTACAATTTATGTGTTAATCTTGATTTCATTGATTATTAGTTAAACGTTTACGTGATCTTTAGAATATGTTCAGTAATTAATTCACAAAATTTCCTATAGGGTGGTGGCTATATGATGTTCTGGTTTGATACGTACTCAGCGGGAATTTCTCTGTTGTTCTCTGCGTTATTAGAGGCTATTGGAGTAGCTTGGATCTACGGTATAAAATAAATACTTTTGTATTTTTCTAGTTAAGAATTAAAATAAAATCTTTTGTGGAAATTTCTTAAAAACACTAGAAATTATTATAAGAGACATAATTTGTTTTTAAATGACTCGATATTAATTTAAAAACTTCAAAAATTATACTTATTATAACTTGTGAACCCTATTTTTAGGTGAATGTGTGGGTTAACTTTACACCAACAATAGTAGCATAAAGTATGGTTTGTAAAAGTTTGTCTATGTGAATACATAACATATGTGTACTATCAGTTAGATGATGTATTTCTCCTGCAGGCGCATGTACAATCTTAATTGTTTAAAGGGCATATTGTCAAATCGCAACATTGTATACTGAACCCTCCATCTAGGGACAATTACGTTAAGCTTCTGGTCTGAGTTCACCTAATTTCGTTGTAAAGTTTGAGATAACTGTACCAGTAGTGTTTCAAATGAATACCATTTACTCATATTGTCAGCTAAAGTAAAAATATTAGCAGAGCAATAAAATAATTTTTTAATGTTTTCCAAAAGATTACTTTTGACCATATGGTGAACTATTCTGTAAATATTAATGAAAAACGAATTTTTTTAAAACTAACAAATTATTAATCTTATCAGTTTTATCTCGATTGTCAAAGTAACATGTTTATAGATTGTGATGTTCTAAGTGTTCTAACACTATCATATATTACACATGAATAACAACACTGCACAACAAAGTTTTTGCTTCTTGAACACTGTTTGGTGTTCCTTATAGATTTTTAGTTGCTGATTACGAAAATCACATCCAAATTTGCCCATCACGTACCGTTTCATCGAAATATTCAGTTTCACCAGAACATTGCTATAACAACAAAACGATATCAGGGCAACTGGAATCCGTCAATGCTTGCTGACTACTGTTGGACATTGTAACGTGATGCACCGGACATTGAATACAAACGAAAATCAGAAGCAAAACACTTTTAATTATGTTGAACTTAATAACGTATTAGAAACATAAACGCAATTAGATACGTTATTACCGGTAAACAGTTAACTGTCTATTTCTCAGAGTACCTATGTGATGAAGCAAAACCAAAACTATATTTGTGCATACCCACCAGGTACCTGTCACAATCAGCCAAAACTTTTCAGGAAGCAAAACGTTTCAAAAAAGTTTTGTGCAGTGTAATTTCATTTCTTAATTAGAACTTTACATACATGAATTATTGGCTTTACCTTGTAATACTGAAATGTTTTCATTTATTCTTTATTTTCAATTAAACTATAAAAAGGTAAGGAAACGTTTCATCTGTATTTTTGCATATATTTCACAACTTTCAATTTTAAACAAGAGTATTGAAAAAACTTAAAACTTACAAGCAGTAACGAGATTATATAATATTTGGAGCTGATCTTCTGAACGATGTGTCGCATTCTCTTTTTTCTTTCTTCCTTGGTTCGTGTCTTAAATCCTGTTTCGTTTTAATTATTTATTTATGTATGTATATAATACGTCTGATCAGTGACGATGCTATACTTTGTAGGTTTAGAAAACTTCTGTGAAAATATACGAGAAATGCTTGACTTTTTTCCTGGACTTTTCTGGAGATTGTGCTGGAAATTTCTCAGTCCCATTTTTTTGGTGGTAAGTAATGATGAAAGATATTTTTATCAACTTGCTAGATTTGATATTAATGATACTAAAAGATATTTTGACCATGTTGTTGACGTCATACAGATCTTTTGGCCTTTAGGTTATTTCTTTCGCATATTGTAATGTCAGATAAATAATTGATATTTGTTTATTTAATGGTATTAGTTCTGTTACAGAGCGGTGCTTTTCTTGTTTTAGCTTTCAATAATTTCATACATTTTCTATTGTTAGTAAAGCTCAGTTACTTAAAATATGAAGAGTTTTATATATTTGAAAAGGTTTAAGTGCGATACTATTATACATTTAAATTAGAAACTTCATGTTAACCTTTCTTTCTTTCTCCTTTTCATTTATCCTTGAACTATTCTTACTGAAATCTATTTTGACTTTTTAACATTTTTCACATTTTCTCGTTTTAACCTTTGTAAATGTAACCCTAAATATGATCATTTTAAGTGAATTTTCATGTAGCTTTCTGGTGTACTTAATTAAAATATCCAACAACAGGCAATAATAGTGTCGGCGATTATCACCAGTCCACCACTGATTTATCAAAACTATATATATCCTGAGTGGGCTGTGGCTCTGGGATGGACATTTGCACTTTCTTCTGTTATCGCAGTTCCATTGGTAGCTTGCTATAAGCTATACAAAGCCAATGGTAGTTGTACTGAGGTGGGTAATTACAATTTACGTTTGTCTCAAAAACCTAAAAACTAAAAGTAAAACGTAATAAAGTGATTTCGTTATGACTGATTTAATTGGACTTTACAGTCTTCTTTTTCCATAAAAATCCCAAACAAATTCATTTATTATTATAAAATAGTTATAATTATTTATAAACACCTGGATGTTTACAGTGAACTAAATTATTAAAATAAGTGAATAAGGCTTGTAATTTTTCGAAACAATGGAATTAAATTTTGCAATAAATTTAATGTTTAAAATTGGATAAACAGTTAAAATGAATGATAAACAATTAAAGGGAATGATAATCAGTTAAAGTGAACGATAATCAGTTAAAGTGAATGAAAAAGAGTTAAAGTGAACGATAATCAGTTAAAGTGAATGATAAACAGTTAAAGTGAACGATAATTAGTTATAAAATCAGTTTCTTCAATTATAAAATCTAGACATTATTTTACGTTTTGTTTACTGACAGGCATAAGTTCAGAGAAGACGCTACTACAACATTCCACATATGTAATAATTTTCGATTATCTCTGTTGCTTTGTCAAATTACAAAGACCGTAATCATAACCCTGAACTAGCTAAGTAACAAACTGTGGAGTGTGTCTCTTTTTGGGTATGAAACATTTCTGACGATGACCGAAGAAGGTCAAAACGTTGTTCGCTCCACTACGTAAAATATTTTCTCAACCCAAACGAGCCGTTTTTACATATATATTCTTCTGAGTTTTAACTTTGTTTTAGTTAATAATTATTGTATCGCAATATATAGTACAGTGTGAAATGTTCTAGACCTCTGTCGGGGGATAAATATGAGTCGAAAATATATTCGAAAGATAGATCTTGACTGCACTCAACCATAAAGAGCATAAGGGGATTTTTTAAAATGAAATTATCAGAGACCGTAGTAATAGAGTAGAAAAGAATAATTGGTCTCGTCATATTGAACCAGTCTAGACTTTAGTGAAAAGAGACAATTACTTATGACTCTGGATACAAGTGTTATGACCAACAGTGTAACGACCATTTTTATATACTTTTCATTTATTTTATGTATTATACTATGTGCTGTTTGTTCATTGTTGACCTTTATCACTAACAAATCACAGACACCTACTGTAAAGAATTCGTGTCATATATAAAACATGATACGTATGTACACAAATAGGTTGTAAGAGGTGCGGGATGGTAAAAAGTGGATCCTTTGGAAGGGATAAAAAGTTTGCACACCACTGATATAATATTAAACTTTTATAATAAAGTTTTTCTATATTCTAGAAAATATAGAAATTTTTAACTGCTTACAGTTTCAACAATGGCGCTGATCTACCACTTGTGAACCCTATTTTTAGGTGAATGTGTGGGTTAACTTTACACCAACAATAGTAGCATAAAGTATGGTTTGTAAAAGTTTGTCTATGTGAATACATAACATATGTGTACTATCAGTTAGATGATGTATTTCTCCTGCAGGCGCATGTACAATCTTAATTGTTTAAAGGGCATATTGTCAAATCGCAACATTGTATACTGAACCCTCCATCTAGGGACAATTACGTTAAGCTTCTGGTCTGAGTTCACCTAATTTCGTTGTAAAGTTTGAGATAACTGTACCAGTAGTGTTTCAAATGAATACCATTTACTCATATTGTCAGCTAAAGTAAAAATATTAGCAGAGCAATAAAATACTTTTTTAATGTTTTCCAAAAGATTACTTTTGACCATATGGTGAACTATTCTGTAAATATTAATGAAAAACGAATTTTTTTAAAACTAACAAATTATGTTTCGCAGTACAATTCATATTTTCTTTCGCTTCATTTTCAGAGACTTGCCAAAGTTATTACCTCAAAACAGGATGCAAAGCAAGCAAATAAGGTAAATGGAAACCAATTTTCTGTTGTTTTTTTCTTGATAATTCATTACCAGCCAAGCTGTAACATACGTTTTGCTTCATCTGGAAATTTACTTTTGTTCTTACAAAACCTTTTTATTGGGAGTTGGTTAATTTTGCTTGGAAGGTTTAAAACTGAAATAATTTAACCTATCCACCCCAATATTTTATTAAGTTCATATGCTATGTTTTACGGTTTCATTTAATTAATTTTGTTTGTTTCAAATATATTCCACATTCCTTACAACAATACTTTATAATGCACGTAGTCTTGTATGGCTGTTTGCAATACATTTAGTCTGTTTGAAATTTGCTCATGATTCCTTGCAGTGTTATTTGACGGTATGTTTGATCTATTTAAGATTTTTTCATCATTCCTCGCTGCGCTAGTTAACAACACATTTACTTTGTTTGAAAATGTTTGATCATCCATTGTACGGTACATTTACTCTGTTTAGATGAGTTTCATCAGACATCCACTGGGATTCATTTAATCTTGAATCTCGATGACGAGAAACCCACTTGAAATAAAATTGTATCTCAGAACGGCTGGTATGGGTATTAACACTTTTATTGATATGGAGAGAACAACGTCTCGACCTTTCTAGATTATCTTAGGGTTAAGAAAGATGGCCTAGGGAGGTTGAAACGTTGTTCTCACCTCATGAATAATTGTGTTAATACCCATACCAGCCGTTCTGAGACATATCTTTATTCTTGTACCGTTTGTGCATGAGTCACACGCTGAAACTTTGCATGTATTCTAGTCTTATACATCAGTCACACACCTGTGTATTCTAGTCTTATACATCAGTTACACACCTGTGCATTCTAGTCTTATACATCAGTTACATACCTGTGCATTCTAGTCTTATACATCAGTTACACACCTGTGCATTCTAGTCTTATACATCAGTTACACACCTGTGCATTTAGCAATCAAACGAAACTGCTTTGAAGCAGTAAAAGATCATTATACAGCATATTTCCTGTTGGTCTGTGTAATGAGATGGATACATGTACTTGCACTGATTTTTTTATTTGGTGAGATTTAGAACCACTAGTCACAATAATACTATTAAACAAAACCTTCAATGTCATTCATACAAACAATTGTATATACTGTTCATTGAATTTCCTAGAAAACTACTCGAGAGCTATCTGCACTAACCACTCCTAATTTCAAGGTGATAGACAAGAGAGGAGGCAGCTAGCTAATATCATTAATTGCCAAAATCTTGGTTTTTTCTTCAACGAATCGTGGAATTGATCGTCAAATTACAACTCCCCCAAAGAAAAGGATGAATAAGTTTGTTGAAGATTTTGATCTCATAAATTGATGTCATCACAACATGACAAACAAAAATCTATAAACTGGCTAGAAAAATTTAAGCATAGTTACCTGCTCTAAAATGTGCTCTTTTACTTAAAGCAACCACTAAATAAACCTTAGTCCACAGATTGCGTGGGATAACAAATACAGTGACTAACTGTATCATATTTATGTTTTATAAATGATTTAATACCAATCTACTAATTTCACTTGAAACTTTAATGAACTGCTTCTTCTGTGGCCTTATGGTGGCTTACCTTAGTAATCTATATGATGATACCTTCATCAAGCCAGTGTAATTTCCATATGATATTTTATACAGTCAATACGAATAGATGGATAAGAAAATTGCATATTGTTTATTAGTTTGTGTGTTAATGATCATGTCTGTAGAGAAAACCATTATTTATTTCAGTAGATAATGGATTCTAATTTAAAATCACTATTTGATTTCCTTGTTTCTCTGCATTGAAATTTTCTAAAGATGTGTCGTTGTTTTTAAAGAACCTATGCATAGGGTAGAATTTTCTTGACATTATAGTCGTGTAGTGTATTTAACTCTATGATCCACAGTTCTGCTAGTTCCTTCAACAGGAGTACTGACTATTGTAAAATTAGTATTTTCTTTTTGTTTTACGTTGTTGCTATTTTTACTTTATTCGAAAGCTTCCAATATTTGAAATAAACATTTGACTTATTCCTCATAGTTTTTTTTCTATTTAATGCTTAATTTTAATTTTTATAGTAAGGCGGTGTAAGCTGTAGCGTCAGTCTGTGATGTTGGATGTACACTTAGTCCCAGATTAATGAATAAAGTTTGGTACATAAATATTGGCTTGAAGAAACCTATTTTTATGATAATTTTATTTTTTCTTTATTTGACCTTCAAAAATATTTTTTTTGCAATATTTTTGCAGAAACAAGTTATTTATTCTTCGAGTGATACAGTGTGAATAATCATACTCAAATTAATGCCGACGAGTAAATGATATCTGGAAAACCGTGGTCAGTTTATTTATGTTCGTATAGTAAACTA
The DNA here is from genome assembly GCA_011833715.1 of Carcinoscorpius rotundicauda. Classification (NCBI taxonomy): domain Eukaryota; kingdom Metazoa; phylum Arthropoda; class Merostomata; order Xiphosura; family Limulidae; genus Carcinoscorpius; species Carcinoscorpius rotundicauda. The sequence goes on from CM022395.1 coordinate 93,465,738, forward strand.
CACGTTTTGACTTAAAGAATATAGATACTCGAGAAAACTATCATAAGGCCTGGTGAGAAAAATGTCGTCAATGTATTGATTTCACAGACATAGTTCCATGTGGGTAGACATTTTTGATTCAACGTATGTCGTGTAAACATATGATTGGAGAACACATTAGAAGTCCGAAAGTCTGTTTATAAAAGGTATCTTTAAACTTCAGTGTCATTTATTCTGCATTGCAATATTAAATGCACGTGTTTGTTGTATGGAATTTTATAAAGGCATTCGCTTTTCAACAACGAGCAGAGCTAGATCAACATTATGTCTGGAAATTACGTTTATTATGTCAAAGTTTACAAATGTTTGTTTGATGATGTAGCACATTTTGTAGCAAGGGCATTATAGTGTCTTTTCAAGCGATTTTAAGCTGAAATAGATCAGGGTGTTGGCAAAATAATAATCTGGTTTATAGTAAATAAGTATATTGATGATAGCTAAAATTATATGGAGACATATTATGAGACCTGGAGGTCTCTAGTATCTTTATAGAGGTTCTGGTGACGTTTCTCATTCTTAGTAATGAACTCTGTCATGAAGTCAGATTGGTTTTGGTATTGATTACGTTCATAGTTCTTAATTTAATGAGATTCAATAACAATTATGGTATTAATCATGTACACAGTAAGTTATTAGCATGGGAAAGATGCTTTATTATAAACAATTATATTTTACTTTCCTATACAAGTATTAATAAAAGATACCTTCTATCGAAAATAAATTTGTTTTGGAACGTAGATAATTATAGTCTTTTTGACAAACTGGTAACTGTGTATCTTTTCAGAGATCTACTGAAGTGACGGCTCCGGGAAAGGCCAATGAAGTGGTCATAAAACAATTTCACGTATGTGTCCATTTATTGTATTGTATCTTTAGTCGAGATCTTTGCCCAAGTAAACACTAAGTAAAAACTCTTAGTGGGAGAGGAAACGTGTTTATGACTGTTGTAACTAACTTATTCATCACCTAACGCTATTATTGTTGTCTGCCACTGTCAGGGTTACCAAAACCATTCGTAATTCAATAATATGTGATAAATTCATTAATATAGTACACCTTATACTTGCTTTTCATTAAAAAAAAACACTTTAATTTGGGCAAGAAGAAACTACAAAATAGTTTCTTAACTTTTCTAGCTTATATTATCTAAATATGTATTTTTATTGTGAATCCAAGAAAGTAACATTTTACCCTATTAAATTATTTAATCTTGATATCATCCGACATAGTCTAACTTTACAACATAAAACGATCAGCAGAATGGTTATTAACATGGTTGCTGCACACTTAGTCTCTTTGTTTATTCATTATATCTCACAAGTTAAACATTACTAGTCAGCTCTCCATTAACTAATACTATGGACATCCAAGCCAGATTATTCATTGGAGAACAAACAACTGTTTCTTTTCAATTGTTCTTTGCTAAAATTAATCACTTGCACAAGCAGCACGCAGTTTTGCATTTTTAATTTTGGATAATGGCGGAACTTATGTTTTCCAAGCTATAGATATATTGCACCTAAACAATAGCAACAAACGTAACCTGAACACATATTCCACTACACAACTTACTAAACTCATCACCACCCACCGCCAACTCTTGGGCTACTTTTTTACCAACGAATAGTGGGATTGACCGTTAGATTATAACGCCCTCACGGCTTGGAGGGCGAGCATGTTTGGCGCGACTCGGGCGCGAACTCGCGACCCTCAGATTACGAAGCGCTAAGCCATGCCGGGCCCATCCTGGAACAATTACAGAACTGCTGGAAAATCTGAGAATCATTAATGTGAAAGTAATCTCGTTTACCCATAGTGACATGAACTCTGTAAGTATGCGTCTGTGATTGTATTAGACAATCACACAAACATCTTATGCATATCTGATGACAAAAACACCAAAAATATTGAAAAAGCTGTCCTGTGTCTGTAGGGATATTGTCAATGCTGAAATATAGTGAATGTTGAAGGATATAATCATATATCCTTCAGAAAATATTTGGTAACCAATTATCAGTGATGATTATCAGAAATAATTTAAATGATGAGCTAAGATAAATGAATGTATCGACACACTTTGATCAGTTTTCATTCCAATGGACAGAAGACTATCTGGAAGTAGTGGAATATGCCCGTTGGCTGAACCTGACCTCTTGGTACTGGAAAGTCGAGATGGTTGATGAAAGTAAGCCCAAAACTATTTTAAGTACTTAAGAGGCACAATAGAAACTTCAATGTAACACACTTGTCACTTTTGAGTGGTTACATACACTGAGTTACAATGGAAGACGCTTAATTTATGCTAATCGCGTTGTTGTTTTTTTCTGGTCACGAGTTTCACTCTACCGTGGACATCCTGGGTATGTTTCTTCAATAGATAAGAGTGACAGGGTTAAACCTTAAATCAATTAAATATGTGCTCATGAAGAGACAGGTGAAATTTTATGGTCACTTTGTAGGAATGGATAAAATCTTGATGGGCTATGTTAAATTTTCAGTAGTGAGGAATTGGCCTGAACTCAAGATGAAAGTAAAGGTCCACAGTTTCCTCGGTTCCACGTCATACTACTGATAATATCTGTGCCAATGTTTTATCTAATTAAATATGAAGTGTGTTTTAGGCGTATTCATTACTGTGATCATGTATTCATGTCACTAAAAGATACATACTTTTGTGGCATCACTGGTGATAACGTAAATGCTGAAAGTAAATATTGCTGTTGGATTCCAATTATAGCTATGATATTTGTCAAACAAACTGATCACTGGTACAACAAAAACTTCACGATCTTTAGAGCAGTTCGCACCACTTTGGTCACAACTCTGCAAGAGTATAACTTTGACGCTCAATATCATCTGGTTCCACAACAAAGAAATATGATCATATTGCATTGCTAAATAGTGAGATCTTGTCCATCTTATCCTGGCCACTTTTGGGGACTGAAAACTATGTCGGAAAGAATGATATTGAACCGTATCGATTATTGCACTCGTGTGTGGGTACCAAAAATGGAACTTCATGAATTCCAGGAAGAACAACCGAAAGCTCCGAAAATCTTTGAACAGTTTATTATCATTTAGCAAAGTTAATTACAGAAGCTGCAGATTGGGGAACATAGAATATATATATATATATATAACCTTCTTTATAACACTTTGAGTGCAGGAACAAAAACTATACTATAGTTATAAACCCCCAGATGTGGTTCTCAATTTTTACTGTAGCTAATGGTCTATAGAGCTCTTAGACAGAAATATTTTTGTAGCTGTATTTCCATTGCGACATTGAGCGATGATGCAAACACTGTAATATGTAGAACCAGGAGAAAAACTGGATGAAAATATACATTTTGAGAAATATTTTTTTTTGTTTCTGCAGTGTAGACAATAAACCTGGATATGACTGATACTTTCTAGAGAGAGAAAGAGGTAATTAGTATATAATGATAACTATTCATTACATTAATAGTTGTGGGCCAAACCTTATCCATTGACTGATATATTATTGCATTCATTGATGTGTTCAGTGCAATATGCATAACACGATTTGTCACGCACCAGAAGTTTATATGGACCGAAGAAATAATTTCAGAGAGTTTCAACATTTTGGATGGAGTGCAAATGTACACTTCACTGCATCACTCTATGTCTTTTTGTTTGTTTGTTTGTTTTGGAATTTCGCACAAAGCTACTCGAGGGCTATCTGTGCTAGCCGTCCCTAATTTAGCGGTGTAAGACTAGAGGGAAGGCAGCTAGTCATCACCACCCACCGCCAACTCTTGGGCTACTCTTTTACCAACGAATAGTGGGATTGACCGTCACATTATACACCCCCACGGCTGGGAGGGTGAGCATGTTTAGCGCGACGCGGGCGCGAACCCGCGACCCTCGGATTACGAGTGCACGCCTTAACGCGCTCGGCCATGCCAGGCCTTCACTCTATGTCTGATTGTTTAGAAAAACACGTAATACTGCCTATTAAATAAACGCTTCAAAGTTTCTTAATTCTTACTATACTGATAGAGGTGAACACTTGCCACACATAACATGAAGGCCTATCATATAACAGAAGTCAATTGGTGTTCATGAAACATATACATATATGTATATGATTTCAAGAAGCACTACTTTCTGTGGACATAATGCATGACTTGCTCTTAAAACTGACACGTTACCATGTCCATAGTTTCAAGTAAATGCTAAAGGCCTACATTAAGTTGTGCTTATGAATTTGAAGGTTAACAACAATTAGGAAAGATAGAAAAGATGTTACGAATGGTCGGTGAAGGTATTTAAGTCCGGTCAAGGAGACTGGGTGTGGCATTGGTATGAGACTATGTCTTGGAAGCAATTAGGCTCTGGAAAGTCACTCAAACGAGAAGCTACACAAGCACGTTTAAAACGTTGATAAGCTCAAGCCATACAATTAAAAAGTGTCAGGGGTTCAGACACCGATGGCGGAGCTTGGTCGACTAAGATGCCAAAGGAGTCATGATTAATATGGCAGACCAGCCACAAGCTAAAAGCATAAGTTAGATCGGCTAAAAATATGGGGTGGCTCTTGCATTCTAATCGTTCAATGGAGTTTTATGTGCTAACAATTTTATTATTAAGCAGTAAGAACAGATTGTGATCGTAAGTGTGGTTTCTGTGAGCATTGTTAACTTGCACGACTGGGTATGATTGCTAGGATATTTAAAACTGAGATAAAAGTGTGTTTTGGCCTTGAGTAGTAGTGGTATTTCTCTGGATGGGACCATACAACAGTTACTAGATTGATAGCTTGGACAGTTGACATTACTGGATGCAATGCTTAAAATATATTCAATTGGCAAGACTAGGAATGACCAAAAGGATTTCTAATGTATCAAAAAGATGAAAATACTTCGTGATACTTCCTTTCCAATACACAGTTTGCGATGAATATTTGTTTTACTGGTATTGTTAGTTAACGTTAGTGAAGAATATACTACTGGCCAAAATCTTAAGGCCAATGAACATAATGAAAAATAATGCATTTTGCGTTGTTAGACTCAACCACATATCTGAGTAGAGCTTTGAAAGATGAAAATAAGAAAAGGGAAAATTTAAAAAAAAACGTTTTTTAGCATTTAATAGGGAAAATGTGAACACTATGAAATTAGCCTAAATACTAGCTGGTCAAAATTTTATGAACATACTGAAACGAAGTGTTAATTGATAAACACGTAACGAAATTTAATCATTTGTGTTCAAGCATTAGCATTGTAATCTTCTCCTACTGACATCTTCCGTGTTACATTGAGTAAAAACATATCAAAAGATAAAAAGTTGACAGAGTTTAAACATGACAGAATTGTCGAGCTGCAAAAGCAAGGTCTCTCTCAACGTGCCATCGTTGGTGAGATTTGGCAAGGTAAAACTGCTGTTGCAAATTTCTTAAAAGACTCTCAGGGATGTGGAACGAGAATTTCCAGTGGTCGGCTCAAGAAAATTTCGCCGGCGTTGAGCAGGAGGATTCGACGGGTTGTCCGGCAAGACACCATCCGATCGTCGAACAAGATTAATACCCTTATGAACACAGAATGCAGCTCAAGAACAATATGATGGCATCTACGAGAGAAAGATTTAAAAACCGTAAACGTCTTCAAAGGCCACGTCTCCTTTCACATCACGAAGGAGCTCAGTTAAACTTTGTTGAGAAGCACCAAACATGGGACGGAGAAAAGTGGATAAAAGTTTTGTTCTCTGATAAAAAAAATTTAACCTGGATGGTCCAGATGGCTTCCAATGCTACTCGCACGATAATAATATCCCACCAGAGACATTTTGTACACGACACAGGTTCCATCATGATCTGGAGTCTGGAGTGTTTTCTCCTTCCATGGAAAAATAGAGCTTCAGGTTATACATGGGCGTTAAACAGCACCTTGCTGCATTGGCATGTTGGAGAAAGCATCCTTATTAAATGAAGGCTCAAGCTTCTGTGGAAATGACTGGATATTTCAGCAGGAAAACGCTGCAATTCACAATGCCCGCAGGACAAAGGACTTTTTCATAACGAATAACGTGACTCTTTTGGACCATCCAACGTGTTCGCCCGAACTTAACCCCATTGAAAATGTTTGAGGTGGATGAAAAGGAAAGTCTATAGAAATTGACGTCAATTCCAAACAGTGCACGATTTTCGTGAAGCCACTTGGAATAACATTCCAACCAGCCTTCTGCCAACGCTTATATCGACCATGCTAAAGCGAATGTTTGAAGTTATTCTCAATGACGGCCGTGCAACTCACTACTGAGACCTCTTGTTGGGCATATCCTACCATGTTTTGGACTTTTTGTTTGGTATGGTCTTAAACTTTTGACCACTTAGTATCTAGAATAATTTAATAGTTTTCATATTTTCCCTGTTAAATGAAAAAAAATTATTTTCCTTTTTCTTATTTTTTCTTTCGAAGTTCTTCTAAAATAAGTGGTTGAGTCTGACAACGCAAAATGCATATTTTTTATGTTCATTGGCCATGAAATATTCATGAATTGAAAAATGAAAAATTATTCAGGAAAACGAAACTTCGTGAAAATTTCTTATGCATCATACGGAAAGTAAACTTGGTGTACTTAAAGTTTTATTTGGTTTAGAAGTAATAAAGGTTGGGTTTTACAAATATGTATGGAAGTACATGCAAGGAAAGGTATGAAAGAAAATGCGTTATTTATTTACACTATATTCAGTTCGTGGCTTGGAATTTTACTAACATTTCTAATGGGTTTTTCTATTTGTTAGATTCTGATGTTCATTCAATATAAATCTACAGATGTAATAAAGTACTGTATGTATCTAGTTTAAATTCTGCATTATTATGTTCAAGATTTGACGGACGTCTTTATTTATTTCATTGTATTTCCCCGATTGGTCGACAGAAAGTTTTTGGTTTCAGAGCGACACAATCAGTGGTTAGATTTCCCTCAGTGAACAGAAACGAAATATTGCAATATATAGCTTTTGATAAACAAACAGCAGCACCAACAAATGTATTTTTATACGTTCTAAGGTCACACGTGAGAAGTCTAGTGGTGCAGAAGCTGTACTTTTGTGAATATTTCCCATATATTTGGTTTGAACTATAAGCAGATTTTGCGATAATTTGATGGTAATTGTCAAAATGTATATATTTCCTGTGTAAGGGTATCACTGTTTGCCTAGCATTATCGTTATTGTAAGTTTCGTTTCTATGTAAAAGAAACAATTCCTTTCTTTGTTTCACATTTTAATCTTATAAACGTTTTCTTGGGGGGAAAGTGTGGGACTTGCACCACTTTCCCGTTAAAGGACGTTCTAGCATTCTTACGTGTAGATATATGATATACATATAATGCTACACTCTTGTGCAAATTAATTGAAACAAATGGTCATTTTACAATATTTTCAGCATGGCGGCCGGTGTAGGGTCGCTGGACCCGTTATTTCCTTTTATAGACATTTTTTCACACAAACGGCGTCATTAGCTGTGTTTTGCAGCACGGTCGACCTATTTTTGGGATATATGACGAAATATTGAAGAATATTACGTCATTGGAGACTGCGTTAGAAGGGCAAGGAGACCAGTAAAAAAACTTCTTACCAATTCAATGAAGAAGAAACGGTATCAATGGGGTCTGAAATACAATAAATGGATGCAAGAACAATAGAGAAAGGTGTTATTCAGTGACGAGACTCGTTTCTTCGTACAATCACCCAGTTATGTTTGTTTGTGTCGAAACCCGGATTCTAGCGTTATTAGTCCGTAGACGTACCCTTGTGTCACAGGAGGACTCCAATTATGCATTCTCACCAAACACGTACATTATAGTTTTCATAATACAAGAGCTGGTTCCAATATGTTATTTCGTCACCAACCCATCGTTCTTTAGCCTTGCTGTATCTTTAATAAATTTGCTCTTCGTTGTTGTTGTCGTTGTTTTGGAATTAAGCACAAAACTACGCAATGAGCTATCGATGTTCAACCCACCACTTGTATCGATACCCAGTTTCTTGCACTGTGAGTCCGCAGATATAAGGCTGTGCCACTTATGGAGGACTCTATGATTTAACAAAGTAATGAAAGAATACATATTGAAAATGAATGAAATATCCGGTCAGAAAGTTGGCTGATATTTTGTTAAGAATATATCAGTAGTTTTAACCTAGGTTCGATCGAGGTAAACAAAATTAACTTTTCTATAAACCCAAAGTTCTTTGCCAGTTTACGTACCTAACCTAGTATCCTTATTTACGAACATTTTTTCAAAGTGATATTTACAACTATGCATATTATTCCAACATATACTACATCAGCGTGTTTTTCCTTCATTACATTTAGATATAATCCTGTATTGAAACATTTCACTCCGTTCTATATATCTGCATGAAAAGAAACTAAAACAAAAGAATATTTGGCAAGTGAATATCACTTTAAGAATATTGATATATTTTATTTGGATTCCATATGAGAAGTAAGTTTTTATTTGAAAAAAACTGCAGTACGTGTACATATGGAAGACAAGTTGAGCTAGACCTGACCAACAGACATTTCTGTTATTTTGTTTAATTGTTTCAAGTTCCAGTTTTATCCAACAAATGTGTATTGCTTACACTAATTTTCGAACATTATTAGTTATAAAAACGATTGTTAATTGTAAAATGACACACACACACACACAGAAAGAATAAGTGAAATATTAGCGAAGAATAAACCGAAGATTTTTGCAGCAATCCAGAAGGTTTCATAAAAATGTAATTTAAAATAAATTCGTGACATCAGACGTGAATGTAGCGTTGGAAGATAATTTTAAAAATTCATCTTCCTCATTATACTCCATTAAAATGTTGTGGTAATTTTAGGAAAGGGCATTTTGCGTGACGCATGGTTTAAATGGACAAGTGAGAACCCCAGAGGCTCAGACATTACTAATTTAGAAGCTTAGAAAGTGTACAAATCTCATTCCATTTGCGAAAATAAATCGTAATGTAATGTTGATGAGCAGTCATAAGCTATAGTGGCGTCCTCTAGCGATTTAAAGATATAACTATACATAAGTACCAAATCACAAAAAAAACGAATTATTATACTAGGCCATCATCCTATAATAAACAAAGCTCAGGGCTGAGCTGTAAATGTTGATACTTTCCGATGTATATAACATTCTAAACTCATTATTTCGTTAGCAAAATAGTAACGTAGCATTTATTTAAAGTATATTAACACAGGGTTTTCTTTCACAGGTGAGCCACTGGGTGTATGTATAGCTGCTAAGAATAGTGACGTTGCGTATTTCACTTACCAAAGATCTATCTGGTGGGTGTAGAAGACATTATTATTTTCTTCTGATTTAAGCGACCAACAGTCTAAGTTAGTGTTTTGCGATTATTTATAATAACTTTACTGTTATATATTGATGAAAGTAATTGTAAAAGTTACTTAGTTGTAGAAAAAGCAAAACAAACTTATTTATAGATTTTAAAATAAGACAGCTCGGTCGTGACTTGACTTTCACCAGAATATTTGGTTATTAGTTTTATCAAAAGAGGAATAGAATACACCAGTTTTAGTAAACAGCGAAGAAAAAAAGACGGTACAGAAGATTTTAACAAAGGACATCAAGTTGACGAGCAGTTAATAACGAATAAATCAAAGAACTGGAATTTTGAAAGATACAATATTTGTTATGTTTAGAGTGAGTTTGACTTATTTCATTTTTGTTCAGGTAAAAACTAGACCGTTAAGTTAATTTTAAGAGGTTTGAATCCTATTTCTATATACAGTATAGAATGTTGAAGAAAATAACTCTAAAATTACTGGACGTTTCCTTCTGTCTCCATGCTTGTTGTCTGGCTTCCTGTTCTCTGGACGCTTCACCAGAACAAAGATAAAGCATGGTTTGTGACGTAACAGATGTTGTAATAGATGTAATAACCGATAATTCCCCAAGAAATATTGGGAATTCCACTGTGGTAGAATAGCACAATTTACTATACTAAATATCAGTATGTATTCTTAACTAGAAACCAGTACTTCAAAGTGCTTGTTGGAGATATTGACATGTAAAGTAAAATGCTAAAGTAAACTTGGCTGTTTATTTCTCTTGGATTTACGCATTAATAATTAAACTCTAAAGCCATTCAACAAGTTTATAAAACCATTCATTTTCATGCTTTAGGTAAATATAATGTAATATAAGCAGTAGTAACTCTGGTTATGTTGATGTTTTCCACAATTATATTTAAAACTTCGTTAGAACTGTAATTGAAGCTTAAGAAATGACTTCGACTTTATTTTTGTTATGGTTCTATAATCAATTTTTTTCAAACTAAACATAACCAGCTTTTTACATAGAACAGTAAAATCAAACTGCTAGTGTTACGATTCCAACTCTATTCCTCTGTGTGGTTTCCCAGGTTATATAACCACTTTTTAAACTCAGATCACTAAATATCAACCACTTGTATCCCAAACGCTTCAACATTACACCTGTTTAAAATACTTTAAACGTTGTTTGACACTGTTAATCCATTTTTTTTCAAATTCAAACGCTATTTTCATAAATGGCTTAAACTCGCTATACATATATAAATATACTCGTGTGTTTAATTTAGATGGCTACATTTTTCTTGTGTAAATTTAGCCCATGTTTTCACTCCAAGACAGTGTATGAGTTTTTGTTGTACAGAATAAATCCTACCCAAATCAAAACTAATCATAACGATGACTATTCGTTGTGAAATTATACTTTGAATTAGAATACCCAGTTAAACACTGAATAGAAAAACAGTTATTCTTGATGAGGGCTGTTATTATTCTTAATAATTTAATCAGAGCCTGTTTAACGAAGAAGTATAAAACGTTACCATATTTGATGTTTATAATGTATTTATATAACAAGTCTGAACATGTATTTAAATGTATTACTTCAATATGACTCTCGCTTCGTGTATCTCTAATAGCTCATTTTTTAAATAAGTCTGTATTGTGTGTATAATGTAATTATATTGAGTTTCAAGTTTCAAGGTTAAAGTGTCTATTAGCTCTCTGAATGAACTTATTTAAATCCTATAGCTGGTGTTGTAATCTATGTACGAATCACTCAGTGGTTTAATCTTGATGTTTTCATGTTTTATCCAGACGATGGAATAATCGTCAGTTGACAGAAATCTATTTCCTGTATCGTACCAAAAATAAAAATAGTTATAAATCGTACTTTATACTTTGTTATTTTATTATCAGGTAGTATAATATAACCTTCAGACAAAATGAACCTCACACAGTCGACCTTAAGAACCATAACCTTAAGGTCCATTCTTTACGAAATTTGATTCTCATTAAATTCCTGAAAATGTTCTCTCTTCACTACTGCCCAAGTAGCTCATTCCGTAAACAGTTAACACGAATTAGAACTATCTTTATTGAAACCAAGCCTGCATTTAAACTTGTAATTTCCTTCCTATTATCTTCAGATTGTGAGAGAAAGAAATTAGACCTTTAGTCTACAGATCCCGCCAGTAATCTTACAAATTTCAACAACAATATGTCTTATCTTTCTTTTCTTAAACTAAAACTAAGTAACAGATCTTAATTTATATCTGTACAATAATTTTTCAATCCCAGGAATAATCCCAGTAGGATTCCCTTGAATCCTTTCTAATAAGTCAAATTTCTCTCTAAGATAAAGAAAGGAAAATAGTATAACAAGTGAGGACTTTTCTTTCTTAAGCTTTAGAATATCCATTTTTACTACGATCCAATCAATCACTGAATATTGATGCATTTGTTACTCATTTTACATTATTTAAATTATTATTCAAATGTAAAGATCGTGAGAACGATGTGTTTTTTACTAATGTGAACACATTGACTTTGACAAAAAATTGTGCTTTGATCTTTCTATATATCAAGAAAAATTCTCTAGTTTAGTATACAGCACAATTTTGTATTGAATGTATTTGTCTGGTATTATACAAACTACCCAGAAAATGTTTTATTCGAAGTGATTGACATTTATGGCCGTAAAATAATATTCATAGTATTTATTATGCATATAAAACAAGGCATAAAACACAAATGTTCACTAGCTACCTACCAGTTATACTTACACTTTCTATTTTTTAGCACTTTCCCCCTTCTGTTATGACATTTGATTCCATAAAGGGAGTTATAACTGAGCTCTGTAATCTGTCACATTTTTAGCCGTTAGCAACAATAATATCTTGTAAAAATTCATATAAAATCAGTTAATAAGACAAAATCAGAAAAATGATTACCGTATTGCCTGAAGGATGCCTTGGAAAAAAATGTATCTAGGTTCTGCTTTGTTGTCACTGTGGATATAAATGTCCTTATGATTTATACTCGAAAGTTATATGACCTTCACACTTTCAATATAGTTGTGAACATTTAGGTGACCTTTGGTACAGACAACAGCTTTAACCATGTTCATGTTACTGTCATCTGGTGTACCTTTGGCAGACCGAAATCTCTGATTTAGTCGTCTCTCATAGTCTAACAGGCCGTGGTGCGAAGTCAGCTACCCTTGGAAAAGAGTATAACTCATCATTGAAGGCCTATATTTCATATTCTGAGGTCACTCAGGCCTTCTTCTCTATGATATTAAATATGTATTTCATTTAGAAGACGAACATTATCAATTCAAACTTCTAGAACACTTTGCAGCTGTTCTATAAGACAAGAACCAACAATCTAAAATATGTTAAAGACAAGAAATGAGTTGTTCCTTGAAATACATTTTGCCCACCGTTACTAACAATGATTTCCTGTTCACGCATCATTAATATGTATCCGAACACAAAACAAAATCAAATGCTTTGTCATCATATGTGAAGTGAAAGAAGCACAATGAAAGAAAATGAGCAGCGATTTTATTAAAATATGAGATAGTGTTTAAAAATTGATGTAATTTTATAAAACATGGGATGTTTATTAAATGAAAACTTGTTAACCCTAAAAATGGAGGTTGAAGATAAAACAGGTATACTTTCAATGAAAATTTAAAAAAAAATATTTCAATAGTATCGAGGATAATTTTAATGTATAACACTTTATGGCATCTGAGTAGATTTTCTGTCTTTAAAATTACAGAAAGATACATCAAATCATATAACTGGACAATGAAACGTTTGGTAACTAATGAGAAATATAGACTTGTATGAAAATGTCTATATAAAGGAAAGAATGGACCAGAAAGACATCGGAGAGATGATTCAGAATACAAACGTCAATGAGCTAGTTATGAAAAAAGAGCAATTTATTAAAATCATTCTTGATAGAATTGCACTGGTCCACAAATGATGCAATTATTCTAACATTCCCACAGATCTTACAGTGGAAAGAACTCAGTTCTTATTCAGTAAGTATCATGATAATTATATGGTTTTCATCTGTATAACATGCACACATTACATAGCAACAGAAAATATAAAAATCTAAAGAATTTAAAATAGTAATATTCTGTAAGAGAGGCACAAACAGAAAACAGTGACTAGTAAACCATCAGCCCTTCACAAAATGTGTTTACTACCTAATAAATATTTTAATGTGTATTTGAAAAATAACAAAACATTAAGTAATGATCTAAAACAAATGTTGTAAGTAGTAGAATCGATAATCGTTATATGTTATTATAAGAATTAGTTTGTTTGTTTTTTGCGTTTTGAATTTCGCACAAAGCTACTCGAGGGCTATCTGTGCTAGCCGTCCCAATTTAGCAGTGTAAGACCAGAGGGAAAGCAGCTAGCAATCACCACCCACCGCCAACTCTTGGGCTACTCTTTTACCAACGAATAGTGGGATTGACCGTCACATTATAACGCCCCCAGGGCTGAAAGGGCGAGCATGTTTGGCGCGACGGCGATGCGAACCCGCGACCCTCAGGTTACGAGTCGCACGCCTAAGCATGATTGGCCATGCTGGGCCATAAGAATTAAAATCACTGCATTCCTCACTTTTATGTAAAACTCCTCCAGATGGCGATGTGTACACAACTGCTTCTGATGGTTTATCGTGGTATTTAAATAAATACTATTTGTATCTCCGTAGTTCACCAACAATAACGTACCATTACAAAACTGACACAGGAAAAGCAGATTAGCCAAAAACAGTTTTTTTTAAATAACAAAGGAAATTTAAAATAAATTACTTCATAAATTAGATATAATAATTAATATAAGTAAAACAAAATTTAGACAGAAAGAAATAAAAACAGAAGAAGCTAGAATTACAACATTGCCCTATCATCTAAGATTATGGCGGATTGTAGTAACAGGTCCACCTCCTCTTCATAGAGAAAACCTGGTTCCATGGCTTTAACCATTACAGTTCCTTTGTTGTATAATATGTTAAAGGAAGAAGTAGAATATTTCTAGATGATCTAGATAAAGCAACATACATCTCAGACTAAATAAATTTACACAAGGCAAGTATACTCACGTTAAGGACATCAAGATAAACTAAGAGATTTATCAGAACTTATCGTAAACAAAGACAGACTAATTTAGTGATTTGTAGGTAATTAAAAGAATATATAAGTCAACATAGATTCAATACAATAGTGAAACAAATAAAATGTTTGTATCATTAAAGAAGTTACTCTATAAGAGTTTGGATACAAGAGAAAAAGGACAATCTACAGGTTTAGACGATTGTTTGTTTGTTTTGAATTTTGCACAAAGCTACTCGAGGGCTATCTGTGCTAGCCGTCCCTAATTTAGCAGCGTAAGGCTAGAAGGAAAGCAGCTAGCCATCACCACCCACCGCCAACTCTTGGGCTACTCTTTTACCAACGAATAGTGGGATTGACCGTCACATTATAACGTCCCCACGGCTGAAAGGGCGAGCATGTTTGGCGCGACGGCGATGCGAACCAGCGACCCTCAGATTACGAGTCGCAAGCCTTAACACGCTTGACCATACCGGGCCAGGTTTAGACGAAGCACAACCATATGGATTAATAGTACAAGATATAAAAACCTTAGTTTCTTTATTAATAAGTCTAAATTCAGGTAAAGCAAGATGCCGTAAGCAGCTTCAGTGCATTTAATTTAAGTAGCTATAACAGAACAGTTTAGAAATAAAAAAGTATATGAGTCCAGACATTTCGATAATTAAAACAAACATCTGATAAAAATGGCTAAGTAGAAACACAAGAATAGTGCTGTAGAATAGAGTGGAATTATCAAATGTTTTAAGTGTTGTTTTCAGGGACATTTTACTAATATTGCTTTAAAGACAACATAACAATGTAAAATTTTTATACGAGTTAAAGTAAAAAATGGTTCACGATTGAAGACGTCCACAAAAGCAGAGATTTGACAAAACAACCTATGATTAGAATTGTCTGTTTGTTTTTGAATTTCACATAAAGCTACTCGAGGGCTATCTGTGCTAGCCGTCCCTAATTTAGCAGTGTAAAACTAGATGGAAAGCAGCTAGTCATCACCACCCACTGCCAGTTCTTGGACTACTCTTGTACCAACGAATAGTGGGACTGACCGTAACATTATAACGCCCTTACGGCTGAAATTGTAAGCGTCTTTGGTGCGACGGGGATGCGAACCCGCACGTCTTAACACGCTTGGCAATGCCGGGTCCATTAGAATTGTTAAAAGGAAGTTTTTATAACCGATGCCAGAACAAGTTTTAGCAAAAGTAAAAACAGAGGTTATTCCAATCAAAATTTTGCTTTGAAAATAGTTACAAATAATTCAGTTAATAGCTGTTGACAGAGAAAAAAATGCATAGTGTGTGTAAATGGGATTTTTTAAGTATTTAATTTAAAGATAAAAAATACTAAATGTCAAATGTGAGTTACTAAATCTTCACTAATAAAGGCAGACTTGATACCAGTGTTTTTTGTCGTATGGTATTTTCCAAGCGTTTAGTTACTGAGCCAAACTGGAGACTCTTTTGAAAAATTATTACAGTGGAAGTGTTTAACACTAAATAATTTTCTTTGAGGATTATGATATACAATTAAAATATTTATTTACTAGTAAATACTAATGAGGAAACAAGAGTCAAGTTTGAAAATTTTAAACCAATATTCTGAAAATTTTACAAGAAATAAATTTCAGAACTTAATGGACTACAATAGTTGTAAAGTTCAAAGTTACTTTAATTCTAAAACACTGAGTTTATTCACCTGAGAAAACAATCCTTTATACTGAGAGTTGTTCATGAACTATTGCAGCAGTTTGTACATTCAATCATCGATCCCTGACCTTCTTCTGAGAGTTCAGTTGAAGCGTGATGTTTTGTAAGTACAGATGGCGCTTGCATTTTAATCCTTTTTTAATATTAAATTATTGGATATTCCATGTTGTTGTTGTTTTTAATAAAGCACAAACCTTCACAATGGACTATCTGTGCTCTGCCGACCACGGGTATCGAAACCCGGATTTTAGCGTGTAAGTCCGCAGACATACCGCTGAGCCACTGAGAGGCTGGATATTCCAAATAAAGCTATTACAATTTATGTTTATGGAATAATAGAACGCATACAATTTCATCACTTTAACAAAAAAAATATATTTAATGTTGGACTGTACTAGTTAAGCAAGGAAAGAGAAGATTCCAGCAGAGTAGAATTCAAGTTTTTCTACAACTAGCTACTTCTCATGCAGAAATAATGAGTTAAAAAACATGTAACCATGACTACACTAATGTCGCAAAAGTGCAAAACTCCATTAAAACTCTAAAAAAAATTCTGATTTAAGTATATAGAAAAGACACAATAGTTGTGTTCTCTTGTTTTTCAAAGCAAATAGCCAAGTGACTACAGTAGGTTTCCATAAATTTCACTGCACTGAGAGAAGCATAGATTTTAAATAATTTATTTATAATGACAGCAACAGTAAGATCTACAGGACTTTCCTGCATAGTATAGCCTATAAGTATTGTGAGGCTTACCTGTAGTTATCACATAAATAAAGAATTTCCCCAGAAGGAAGTAGCTAGAATTTTAAAGGGATTGCTCATGGGAAGAGTAATATATTTTTTTTTTATTTCAAACAAAACCTAATGTTTTTCATTTTACTTCCTCCCAGACATATGAAGACTTGAAAACCGTTGTTAGCACGCCACACATGCTGCGTTTTGTGTATGTTCACGAACAAACAAAACATTTCACACAATAACTACAATGTTTCTGTCTTTAGACTACCTTTATACACCTCATCCATTATCATCTGATTCACAAACATTCACGAATGTTGTAGAGTGCACAAGATTTATAATGGACTCGTGAACAAAACAACAAGTCTTGTCTTATTTGCATTGAATTACATTAAGTTTTAATTAATTTGATTAATTTTATTTCATTAAATCGTGTTTACCCTATGATCCTTACATGGAGTTTATGACTAATTAAAAATAAACCAAAAAACAGAATTACAAAGTTCAATGTATATTCTAAAAATTTATAAAACATATGACAATTTAGAATTTAAAAAATGGGTTATGACTTTGCATAACCTCCATCACTTTGAAGAATAACCATATAGTGTTAGAACTTCATTTATTACGGTATTGGTTGTTTGCGATATTACGTCTTTGTTTCTTGACTTGATTGTTGTCAAGCACAATGTGTTACCTGTGGTCCACTCTGTATAGATTTTGAAATCCGAGTTTCAGACTTACCAGGGAGAAGTCGAGTAAAATGACGGCTTCGTGACAACACAACTAATTATTCAATAATCTGAGACCATTAAAGTAGCCGATGGAGTAATATTTCTTTTACATACTTTCAAACAAATTTGACACTACAGTGAGAATATTAAATAATTCGTCAATGTAGAAACTGATTAAACAGGCATATAAATCTTAAAAACACATTAGGTGTTTTGGAATCATCATCATAAGTAAACTTTTGGATTAAATAGTCCGAGTTCTTCATAAGTTAACTTTTGGATTAGGGAGTCAAAGCTCACCATAAGTAAACTTTTGGATTATGTAGTCCGAGCCCATCATTAGTAAACTTTTGAATTTGGTAGTCAGAGCTCATCATAGAAAAAATTTTCGATTACCGTATTTTCCGGTTAATAAGCCGAATCGCTGAATGAGCCGAGGCCAATTTTTAGCTCTGAAAATGAGGGTTTTTGCTTATTACCGCCCAATAAGCCGAGGCCTGGCGGACTAATGAAATCTAGATCTCTGCTCGTTTGGGATATGTTTAAGTCTCACCTGTATGAAAACGTTAAAGCCGCGATCAAAAGATGCAATACCGATATTGCAGTTATTCCCGGTGGGCTGACATCTGTGATACAGTTCTTAGATGTGTGTTTAAATAAACCTTTTAAAGACAGGCTCCGTCAATGCTGGAATGAGTGGATGGTTTCCGACAATCAAAGTTTTACTGCTGCCGGAAATATGCGCGCTGCATCACTCGCTACCGTCTGTGAGTGGGTCGTGAAATCGTGGGACGATATTAGTGTTGAAACTGTAGAGAAGTCATTTAAATAATGCAGCATCTCAAATGCAATGGATGGAAAGGAAGATGATATGTTGTGGTTAGACGACGACGAGGAAGACAACATTCCACTCACTCAGCTAATAACACCAGAGAATGACCCTTACGACGACCATGTCTCTGCCTAGGATTGAAATCTATTATTTAGTGCTTCTGACAATGAAGATGATGAATTTGATGGATTTTAATAAATTTCTGAGATTAAAGTGTGTATTTTTTTATGAATTTTGTTATTTCTATGAATACATGTCATTCGTAATGTATAGATCTTTTTCTATTAATAAATAAAGTTTATCCAATTGAAATAACTCTGCCGTAACTGTGAGATCAAAGGTATGATTTTGGGGCCGATTTTGGTCTTCGGTATTTTTTGGTCCAAAGCTGGTGATCGGCCAATACGTCGACCACCAAAAATCAGGTCTAAAATTTAGGTCCAGAAATTCGGCTTATTAGGCGGAAAATACGGTAAGTAGTCAAAGCTCATCATAAATACACTTTTGGATGAGTAGTCAGGGCTCATCATAAGTAAACTTTTGGATTAGATAGTCCGAGATCATCATAAGTAAAATTTTGGATTTGGTAATCAGAGCTCGTCGTAAGTAAAATTTTGAATTAGGTAGTTTGAGGTATTCATAAACTTTTGGATTTGGTATTCAGAGTTCATCATAAAGAAATTTCGATTAATTAGTCAGAGCTCATTATGAGTAAGCTTTTCGATTAAGTAGCTTGGGCTCATCATAAGTAAACTTTTGTTACAGGTAATCCGAGCTCATCATAAGTAAACTTTTCGATTTAAAAGTCAGAGCTCATCATAAAAAACTTTTCGATTAAGTAGTCAGAGCTCATCATGAATAAACTTTTGGATTATGTAGTCCGAGCTAATCATAAGTAAACTTTTGGATTATATAGTCCGAGTTCATCATGAATAAACTTTTGGATTAGGTAGTCCGAGCTCATCATAAAAACTTTTCGATTAAGTAGTTTGAGCTCATCATAAGTGAACCTTTGTATTATGTAATCCGAGCTCATCAAAAGCAAGTTTTTGTTACAGGTAGTCCGAGCTCATCATAAGAAAACTTTTGGATGAGATAGTCAGAGTTCATCAAAAGTAAACTTTTGTATTATGCAGTCCGAGCTCATCAAAAGTAAACGTTTTAATCTAAAAACATGGGAAAATAAATGGTTCTGGTTCCTGAAGAACTGGGACCTCCTCTTTATCAATGCAAATTATATGTTTGTTTAAGGTTGTGCATAAAACTACACAATTGGCTATCCATGCTCTTACCACCATGAGTATCAAAACCCAGTTTTTAACATTGTAGGTCTGTATACACACTGTTGTGCCAAAAGAGTAAATCAAGATCCAGGAAAGGCCTGTACATAAAATATCAATCTTTGTAGATAATAATATAAAGTCTGTAATACAAAATTATGCATTACCCTTAAATGATAAAACAAATATGATAAACCAACTGCAACAACATCATCATATTTTTCATTCACAAACCATGGAACCCATGGAAATAATAATGGAATCGTTGTCTTAACATAAATTAGAGATTGTAGTCAGTGTTCCTCAGAAATGCGAAAAGAAAACTGAAATTCTACTGAACTTAATTCATTCCAGTGGTGATCCAACGTGAAAAGGATCAATTAAAAACACTTGAAAAAACGAATAAAAAATACCTAAAGTATTGTTAAGATATGTCGATCACACACACGTTTCATTTGACGGAATTATGTAAATTAATTTATTTATTAATTAATTTAGCGCGGCATGGCCAAGTGGTAAAGACACTTGACTCCTAATAGGAGAGGCGCAGGTTAGAATCCACGTCACACCTACTGTGCTCCCTCTTTCAGACGTGGGGCATTATAATGTTCGATTAATTTATCTCTTCGTTGGTTAAAAGAGTAGCCCAAGAGTTGGTGGTGGGTGGTAATCACTAACTGCCTTTCCTCTTATCTTACACTGCAAAATTAAAGATAGCTCTCGTGTGGCTTTATTGAAAATTTTTATTTTATTTTTAAATAACCACAATTACTAATGGAATCAGATTGGACACCGCTATCCTCATTTCCTGTTCCACATTCATTTTTTCAGGGTATTTTTTATCAAACAACCGCCGAAAATCCAGATATGACATCGCAAATGAAATTGGGATTTGCTGAGCTTTAATACTAACAGCGGATATCCATCTTTTACTGATATCCAAAACTCAGTTAGTTTCATGCTGCCAAATTTTGTTTTAAAGTCTTGTCACAAAACAGCTCAATAAGATTTTCTTCTACAAAGGTAAATTCAGATGGAGACTTAGCCTTAAATAAATCTTGGATCCATTCAAACTTCTTCACATCTTCTGGAAATTAATTTTCAACCCAGTCACTGAGTTGTGTTAGCTACTCCTCAAAAACAGATTTTAGTTCGTGAGTCAATCAACTTTATTGGATGTAACAAACTGCTGCAACAAGGGAAACAGTCTTTGCCGCCATCTTCATTCATTTTTATTCTCCATAGCAGTGACTTTTTTCTGAAAGTTGAAACCTTCTATGCGAGTTTCTGAATGTGCGTGTTGCTTCCCTGCAGAGAGAGATTCAACGTATTAGTTTTCCGAAGAGATCGTACAGGTATGCTAATTTTGACAAAAAATCAGTTTCCAAGAAGTTTTTAGCACATTCGTGTTCTTTTTCTTCAAAAGGAGAGTAGAGTTCATGTCGTAATTTGAACACACTGGACAGTACATTCCCACAGGAGAGCCATCACGAGCTACAGTAGTACAACAAAGATGTGTGCTCAGATCCTGTCTTCACACAGTTTTTAAAAAACTTCGCCTTCTGTGGACAAGCTAGTAGTTTGCGTGGTGTCCGACAGATGTCGATATCGCTATTTCCTTCGAAAATGTTTGTTTGTTTTGAATTAAGCACAAAGCTACACAATGGGCTATCTGTGCTCTGCCCACCACGGGTATCGAAACCCGGATTTTAGCGTGGAAGTCCGCAGACATACCGCTGAGCCACTGGGGGGCGTCCTTCGAAAATTGAAATATCCTCTGTGAGTTCCCCACTGCGCACAATCTGTGAACCACTGTATTAATTAGTTAATTTTGCTAATTACCTCAATAACTTTAATAATTCTATAAGATTTAATTATAAAATTGAAGCAAGTTGTTGTTTACCTTTCTCTATAAGTAAAAATAAGAATAAAAAGGAAACTAACATTTACAGTAAATCTTTTTCTATAATCATTCAATCACATCAAAAATCTTGCCACACTAAATCTAAGAAAAACTATTGTTTTTAGTCTTATGTGGGTAGGATACTAAAACTATGTTATAAACAGAATGATATTAACAATGAGTTAAAATTAATTAAACACATCGCAGTAAAAAGACGTTTTAATCCTCATTTTGTTGTTCCAGCTGTTAAGAAACTACGAAACAGGGATAAAAATAAAAATATTAAGTTAAAACCATTTACTGAAAAAGGCTATAAATATCATAGTAAAATTGGTAATATTATTTGTACTAGGCTACTCCTGTCAAATAATAATAATAAAAAAGTGTAAAAAAACAAATTATTTGTTTTCCTAATTACAAATCGATAAACAAAATTAGCCAATTTCTTAATACAGTTAAAGATAAAATTGATTTAATGGAAAAAACTTGGTATGTATAAAATATGATGTGAACATAAAATAACTTATACGGGGCAAAACATAATAAATATAGAATTAACGAACACAAATGAAACGTTAGAAACATATATATTACTTTATCACTACTAGCAGAACACATCAGTGAAACTAAACATACAATTTAATGGGGAATTTAATTAGTATGAATATACGTAAATGTATTGTGATATTTAAATACTAAAAAATACATTTAAATTATTATATGAGAATGATAGTCCTGATATAAATGTTGTCAGTAGATGGTGTGAAATTCTTAAATATATAAATTAATCTTCTGGTAATTGTATAAATAGTGGTTACATTTTGCGAAAATTACACTCCTGAGAATGTAGATTTTGTTCGTTTATGAATAACGCGCAAAGCTGTCTGTCCCTAATTTTGCCGTCTGAGGGGAGACAAGTAGTCATCACTCCCTACCGCCAGCTCTTATAATATACCCAATTGTAACGCCCCCATGGCTAAAAGGGAAAGCATATTTGATGCGACAGTGATTCGAACTCGTGACCCTTGGATTACGCGTCGAGTCCCTTAACTACCTGACCATAATCATTTTAAACGTACTGTGCTAGATACAACACATTATCAAACCACTTAACATATTTAATTAACCTAATCATAAAATAGCATAAATCCTCTACACTAAGCTGTTCTCCCCGAAGACTCAACAAGTATTCTACAGTAAAAATAAGTGTAATAAATTTCCTAAATCACGAGTAACTGTTGTGTTTTGTTTTAAATTAAGCACAAAGCTACACAATGGGATATCTGTGCTCTGCCCATCACGGGTATGAAACCCGGATTGTAGCTTGTAAGTCCGCAGACATACCGCTGAGCCACTGGGGGGCTCACAAGTAACAGGCAAACTACAAAAATCTCCTATGATGTGATACTAATTCGGTACCCTTGTTGTCAGAAGTGTGTTTTACTCTTAATACAATAACGTTTATGACACTGTAGGCAACAAAAATGATTTAATTACTATTCCTGCTTTAATCCTTAATTTGCTTGGTGAGCCAATGAGATTTTTCCATTTAAATATGTATTGACATTTTTTTATTTGATAAAATTTTAACTTTTTTCCTCAACTCACGCAAAATGAGTTAATCTTAGTTTAAGATGTAATGATGTAGCAAGTTGATTGTTTAACTTAGATCGTGGGTTACGAATTAGAAGTGCTTCCTTTTTTATTAGCATCATGTTTCGTTGAGTTTATTATTTTGAAGTATTCACTGTTTGGTTTTTCACTACATTATTTGCTTAAATGGTCGAAAATTCCAGAGTTACTGAAGTGGCTGTTATGCGTATGTTCCTTGACTCTGGTAGCTGAGGTTCAAATGGTTGACTTCAACAAGGATACGGATATTTGTATGCTACCAGCGAGGTATTTGGTCTTTAAACAGGAAAATAAATTTACATCTATTTGTTTAGATTGAAGATTACTTTTAAGTTGATTTGAAGATAAGATGATGTTTTTTTTATTTTACTTTTTACCAGTAAGAGGTGATAGAACCTTTAAAAACGTTGTTGTCAAGAATTTTTGGAAATGTAGATTTTATTGATATATTCAAAAATACTTTGTTGGAAAGTGTTACAAGGAAGGCGTTTTTAATCAAATATATATTTTTTTAATATTGAAAAGTTAATCGTGAAAATAACCATAAAAACTGTTGAGTTTATGTCTTGTGAACTAAAATACTTATTGAATTAGTTCTGTAATAATCGGTTGTTCTAGTTGATTACTTCTATCATATATCTAAAAAAGCAGTTTAGATTCTCTCTGCCCTTCAATCATGTATTTGATATTATTGTTAAATGCAGCCAGTAGAGTCACCATGTGAATGACACCTTAGTACCCATCAGCAACATAATGACATCAATTTAAGTTATATGTCTCCTATTTAAAATCAATACAGAATCTTGGAATGTCTTCCTTCATTCTGATAATAATTACTGAAGGCGATCAAAAGTGCTCTCCAAAGGTTGTATGATCTTGTCTGTTACCATCAATTGTATCAATGTAATGGCTACACCCATAGTGTTACAAGGAAGCAAAAACAGGGTTGTTTCATTGGACATTCATTGCTTGAATCTACACTGTGTATCATTATTCTTTTGTTACACAAATGATTACCTGTACCCACAAATACATTTTTTTTATATTTAACATACAAGTCAATTAGCTAATTTTTTTCTAAGTTGGCTCCAGCCAGTTTGTGTGATCTTCAAACAACGACCTCATGTTTGCTTTAAGATGAGGCATGAGAGACACAGCTCAAGCATCACCACTAAGCTCATTTACTTCCATTTATTTAACACATAAAATATAATTCCAATGTGAAGGTGAATATTCATTTGCCTGTAATTAAAACACAATATTCTTGAACAAATAACTGTCTGGTCAACTGCAGCATGTTTTGGGGGCAAAAATTATTTGCTTTTTTCTTTTTTCATTGGCTCTATCACGGTCATGAAATTAACTTTTACCAGTATAAACCATATATTACTTCTGGGTCTGATCTGCTATCGGCTGTTTTCACATTGTCAACAAAATCTCGCAACACAGCAACCCTTGTAAATTGAAAGAAATAGACACCAATTAGTTACCATCTTTAACGTTTGAGATGGAAAATAAGATCCTATGTTTTATCGAAAACCTTAAAAGTCTAAATATCTTTAAAAGGATTTTCCACTAAATTGTCCTGTTGTCAATGTTCTCGGCTGTTTTCACATTGACAGCAATTTTGTTATTGGACAGATTTTTAAGAGCAAATAACTAAAAACGTTTAATTGTGAATACTTTGGATGACATGAATTGTATATGTAGAATGAGGAGAGAACAGTGGTATAAGTTTCAGTTTTCACATAACGGCGCGCTTTATTAGTCTAGGAACAAGTGAACTGGCCGGCATGGCCAAGCACGTTTAGGCGTGCGACTAGTAATCCGAGTTTTGCAGGTTCGCATCCCGGTCGCGCCAAACATGCTCGCCCTTTCAGCCCTGGGGACGTTATAATGTGACGGTCAATCCCACTGTTCGATGGTAAAAGAGTAGCCCAAGAGTTGGCGGTGGGTGGTGATGACTAGCTGCCTTCCCTCTAGTCTTACACTGCTAAATTAGGGACGGCTAGCAGAGATAGCCCTCGAGTAACTTTGTGCGAAATTCCAAAAACAAACAAACAAACAAGACTGGTGAACAACGGAAATGAATTAAAGGTTCTTTACGCCTTTTAAAAATAATACTTATAATTAGCGTAGTTAAATTTGAAAGCTAGAATACTGAACTCGAGACCTTTCATTAGAGCTTATTTACAAACATCAAGTTTAATATCATTCAGATTAAAGATTACATCATAACAATTAAAACCTGGAGCTCAATAAACGTCGCAAGTTTTTGAAGGTTCCTATTTTAGATTTGTTTAGTTATAATTACTTGGTTATTCTAATAACCAAGGCACGTGAGATTAACAAAATCAGTATATGAAATGGAACTTTCGGATATTTTGGTATTGACATTGGTTAGACATTTGTTGCCTGTAGCGCTTGTGTTTCGATTTTAGTTATTCGCTAAATTAACGCTAGTAGGCGACATATGCAGATATATTCTGAAGTTTTGATATAGTGTGAAACGGAGAAACGTTGACGTCAGGCTGTTTTGTCTACAATATGCAAGATATTCGATATCGAGGGCCGTTTTTTTTTCTTTTTTGTCTTTCGGATCATCATTAACGGAACTTAAGTATTTTTGTAGACCTAACAAGAAAAGGTTCACTTTGACATCTCCCTCTTCCCTTGATTTTTATTTTAATAAATACCTTCTTATTTATTTTTTATTTTACTTTTACTTTTCAGAGCCATTACCGTGAATGTTATCCTATGGCTAGTGAGTTTTATTCTTACTTAGCTTTTGGTCTTTAAGTCGATATTTTCACACCATCTGAAAAGTCGTGGTATGTTGGTCTAATAACGTCTAGTTCTAAAATTGGGAATAGATTTATCATGAAGAAAACAATTTTTTTTAATAATGATGAAAACTGTTTAAAGGTTGCACAATATTTATTTTACAGACACTAACGTTTCGAAATACCCCTGTTCCATATTCAGTGAAATCTGGAAATAATATTATAAACGTAATTAACAGTATGGTAGTTTGAATAATTAATCTATTTAAAATGTCCATCCACTGGTACAGCGGTAAGTCGATGGATTTACAACGCTAAAATCAGGGGTTGGATTCTCTTCGGTAACTCAGCAGATAGCCCGATGTGGCTTCGCTATAAGAAAAACACAAAAAATTCACTATTTAAAATAGTCGGTAAATTAGTAAATATAAATAAGTAATTAAGCACCCTTTACGGTAAATCTGGTTTTACAAACGTCTTCGATGTTCTGTCTTCTAGGCGGACCATGAATCTGATATTAGGCCTGTGAGATTAGGATAAATATGGCAGGAGGGCGAAAGGATAGTCGTCACATCTCGACGGGTTTAAAATGGCAAAGTTTTCAACAAAGCAAATACCCTGCTGGTAGGAAACCTCTTCCAAACCCAATAACTTTCATTCAACTCGTGGTAATGCTTGTTATGCATGTTTGTAGGAAAATTGTCTTGTTTCAGCCAGAGATTAAAATCGGCATTTATGTTAGCATTTTGTTTTTTGTATCTTTGGTATGCGATTTTATACCATTTCCAAGGACGTATTTTTCACGAAAAGACAATTTTTTGAATGAATATTTTGTTAAACTTGGATGGGGGTGGACTTTAACATCAGTTGGGACTTTCATTTACTTGACAAGTTGGATATACTGTTGCGGTGATAAAGTACTTGTGCGTCAACACTTAAGTCGTATGCTTGTTGGAACTGTGGTTTGGTTCTTCTGCACAACTCTCTTTCAATACACAGAGGAGTGGTTTGGTCATTGTTACCCACCAGAGCATGGAAGAAATTACAAAACAAAAGTTCTTTGTAGAAAACATGGACTTAAGTGGGTATGCTTTGATATTTCTGGACATGCATTTTTATTGATTTATTGCTGCTTAATCATAATGGAAGAAGGAAAATGTATTAGAGGGTGGGAGCGCATTGGTGAAATTATTGTGAGAAATAATGAATTTGAAGATGAAAGCCCATTAAAGAAGTTGTCAGAAGAACAAATTTGTAAACTGAAGACATCATATGAACAGTTTACACCATATGTTCGGGTTATGTTTGTTTTTATGACTGTTTTGTTGCTTGTCTGGGATGTGATGTTAATGGCAACCATTCTGTATTATCATAGCATGGTTCAGAAGCTAGCAGGAGGCCTGTGTGCTATTGGAATTTGGTTCCTCACATACCGTATCTGGTATAGAATGAAATATTCACCTGGCTTACCTGGTGAAGGGTTATTTAAATACAGTCACCTAAAATCACCAAGAGATTTACACGAGTGATTGTTTGAATATTTTAATAATTAGAAAGAATGTTGAAACCAAAAGGTGAAATGAAAAAATACTAGTTAATGGCCTTTTATGGATTTTAATTTTTTTTCCTGTTACTCTCAAGTTGTAAATGTATGGAATGCAAAGCTTTAAAATAATCGTGTGATCTCCAGAACTATTGCAAAACATTTTGAAACAGAATCCTTTTCATAATATCGTACTATTCATGTATCACCTGGCTTTCTAGTTTTAAAAAACACAAGCTTCCTTGTCATTGTCGTAATAACTTGAAAGTGCAATAAAATTTTGAGTGCAAATTGCACCAAACTGTAAACAGTTTAAATTTTTTATAGCAGCTAACATAGGAAAAAAAAAAACTTGTAGAAGTGTAAGAAGTCTTATTATTATATCAGTTTGTTTCAGCCCTGCTATAATGTATCTAAAATATAAGATACATTGTGAAACCTATCTCCATTTCTGTGGGTTAACTGATATTGGAATTGATGGATGTTTTATCAAGTGTATATTGTGAATCTCTCAAAATATTCTGTGAAAACACATTGCACACACTTCTAAAGAAATATTCTGTTTACAGATTTACTGAAATACTAATTATAAGAATATGAAAATGCTTTTATAATATGTGCACAGTGGTGCAGCAGTACGTCTGCAAACTTACAACATCACAAAAGTGGTTTCAATACTTGTGTTGAGTAGAGCACAGATAGCCCATTGTGTAGCTGGGTACTTCAAATACCCTTATCATCTGTTTGTGATTTAATATTTATAGTTTATAACATGTTGCAGTGGCTTGTGTAATTAATATTTTGAATTTCAGACTGTTATAATTATATAAAAGTGTTTATAATACAATTTTCTGCTGATTTCAACACTAAATCAATGATCTTTGTCTTTAAACGGGTCTATACAAGAGATGTGTTTGTTCCAGACTGTGTAACTTGTAAGTAATGTTAATGGTCAACTCCAAGAGATCTATAAAATAACCAGGTTTGTGGATTTTGGATTTTGTACTTAAAGATAAAAACAGATGTAATAAGTGTGTATGAAGTTTTCATTTCAAGAAATGTTATGTTTATGAAAGTGAACTCTTACTAAAAGAAAATACTACAATAATCTGACTTCTGTTTAGTCATGTTGCATGCTTACCTCTCTTCATGATGTTATCAAAAGTAATGAAAATAATTTTAGAAAAACATCTTTTAATCTACAAATTTTTTGTCACTAACCACTGAGGTTCAAGGTATGAGAGAAATGTACAAATTATCTACAATTATCGTAATTATGATACAGGTGAATGAATAGTCTATAATATGATAAGGTTTTCCATATTGCTGGCTGTGAGTTGCATGTTACTCTTTTATAAAAGGATTTGGATTATGTATGGAGTTGGCAAATGATATGTGACTTTTAATTATTATTATAATGCAAGGTTATACACATGGATTATCATAATTTTAATTAGAAATATAATTTCAGTGGAGTTAACCTTAACCATATTATTTAGTTAGCTGGGAAGAAGAAAGGCCCACCTTTCTAAAGTACTTGGGTTGTAGGGTGTGTATCTTTGTGTTAAATTGATTTCTTAGACCTGTGTGATTCATTGTTTTAAGCCATCCAAGCAATGTGCTATTTACGTGTGATAGTAAAAAAGGAATTGAACATGATATCCACAGAAATATGAAATACAAACCTTAAAGAGGTTACTTCATATGGGTGAGGCCACATTTGGAATTTTGTGTTGAGTCTTGGGTTCATTAGTTTAGAAAGAACATTGAATTATTAGAAATGTATTCAGAAGAGGGCTACTGTGATGATGTGCGCGATACAAAGGTGTCACTTAAGAACTGGTTAAAATCTCTGAAATTGTTTTTTTTGTGTGTGTGAAAAATGAAGAGTTAGAAGAGACATAAATGAGAGGTTTAAGTTACTTAATGAAGGTGATAGTGTTATTTCATAATCCTTTTAATACCAAATGTTGAAAATAGTATGGACTACAAATACAAGTTTGGCAGAATAGGTATCAACTTCAGTGAAGGCAATTTTAATTTTCAAAAAGAACTTATCGTGTGGACTAGTTTGCCTTCAAATGAGATGGATGCACTAAGTTTAAGATATTTTAAGGAAAAGCTTGATAAATATTTAAACAATAAAGGCTAGCTTTCACGTTATTTTCACACCTAATGAGAGTGAAAGTGTTGCAGAACTTTTGAAGTGTACAATAAATTAGTTTTGAAACTGAGCTTGATGGAAGATAGTTGTAATTATAACAGTGCCATCAACTTGTAAAGTTTATGTGTGTGGATGTGATGAGCTGAAGAATCTTCTACAGTAGGTGTCTATGACTCATTGGCAATAAATTCTTTCGTACTTCTATTATTTACGTTTTGTCAAAGTCTCCGAAAGAGTGCTGAATTAGTTTCGAATACAAGCCATTATTCTTCTTATCTCTTCCAAACTATTAATTTCACTCTGCATATTAACTGTTAGGCCTTTCACTCCTATGATGGTTAACTTTACATATTCTACTGTTTCTGTTTCATGTGATTCTTTATCCACTCTTCTGGCTGCAGCTATTTCATATGTCTATTGCTTAGGCCTTTTAAACATTTTCAAAACCTTGACTGCAGTGGATTTCAAACACAATGATTGGTATTCTTAATATCAATGAATTATAAACACAATATAAGTAAATTAATAATAGTACACTAAATAGGCTTTTATATCTGACAAACAGTTTCATTGGTACATCTCGTAGTATTTACATTTTAGAGCTGTTTTCAGTTCAAGGAACAAGCTACCCAAGAAATGTCTGGTTATTACTACTTGAATAGTATACTATACGAGAACTGAACATTCATTTTGATCCAATATTTAAACATGAGAGTTGTTTAACACTGCAACTGTAAATCAAAGCCCTTATGATGACTGTAGTTGAACCTTAATTAGAGTTGGATGCTTATTGTCAATCGTTTATTGAAACAAATAAAAACACCAAATAAACTTGGTCCAAATATTTGTGATCCTTAATTGTTAGAAGTTTCTACTTGTTAAACATCAGAATATCAAATTTACTGATTGAGCATCAGTCAGACCAAACTGACTAATTTCTTTAATGGTATAAACAGTAGTGTTTCTATACATTAAACCGAGAACTTCTGTTTAGTGCTTTTTCTTAAATTTATGTTAGTGCTTAGCTGTTTCATAGTTTTATGAAGATACCTTGAAATTGGCATTTTTGAGAATTTTTGTTTTTAATACGATAATGAATGTGCTTATATAACACGTATTCTCTGCACACTAATTTCTTTTATGAGAGTACTAATGGGTACAAAAGATAGTTGTATTCAGTAATTTATCGTAATCTGATAGTAGCTGGTTTGAATCCTTGTCTCACCAAACATGCTCACCCTTTTAGCCATAGCAGCTTTATAGTGTTATGATCAATCCCACATATTTGTTGGTAAAAGAGTTTGTTTTGGGTGGTAATGACCAGCTGCCTTCTCTCTAGTCTTAAACTGCCAAATTAGGGACAACCAGTGAAGATAGCCCTCGTGTAACTTTGCCTGGAAATTCAAAACAAACATATAATTAAGTAATTTATTTGGCCCGGGCCCATCACTACATTTTTATAATTTTTTAAATTAATCTACAAGTTTTTAACTCGGTTATTTAAACTTTCTACAAGTGCAAAACATATGAGAGCAGGATATTGATGTTAAAGTTTTGTGACAGCAACTGTTATTTTGTATGAAATTATAATACAACCACCTAATAGACGAAATGTGTACCTTTTCCTTCAGAGTTATGTTGTAAAGAAATGTAGTGATAAGAGTAGCTACAAATTTGTTTGTAAACTGAATAACCATTTGTGGTGTTTATTGAAAAAACATAAATTTAAATTTATGTATCAGGAGTGTTTAATTAACATTTACTGTTGAAATTGGAACCCTTAATTAAACTTCACTAGTTATCCACCTAAAAACAAATATATATTTCCAATATATCATATATAGGTAATGTATCCTTTACAGATGCAATTAAATTATTTCTGTACTTCAGACAAGTACTTCTGTAAGTTGTAAGTTTTTTGTCATGGCATGTGTGTATATGTATGTATGTATGTATGTATATATATATATATATATATATATATAAACACGTATATATGTTATTATTTAACATTATTCTAGTAACAGTATCTCTTTTTATGATGGATATGAGACTAAAGTTACTCATAGTGAAATTATTCATGAAAATAACATTGGATACCCTTACATTAATATTTGTTTTAGGCATTAATTTACTCCTTAAGACCTGTTAAGGACAGTTTTTAAATAATGTGATAATAGTATTGAAACAAAATATTCTTTTTTTGTTTCAGCCTGCTGCAGGTATAACATTGTTTTACTTATTATTTAATATAATCTATTATACAACAGTCTGTGGGAAGGAATATTTTGAAGCCATTGTCTGAAAAGGATAATAAACTAAAAATTATTTCAAAAATATGTAACCTCTCGAGGGTTTCTGAGATTTTTGTTATGAAGATGCTGATGTTTTCTTTTGTAAGAGATACTGTTGGTTCATAATAGAATGTTTCTTAGTTTGAATAATAAAGAAATTATTTTTGGTTAATTTTATATGTTTGGAAGCACATAATGAAGTATATTTGAAAACGTAGTAAATGAACTGTTCCTTTCTTTGTACTGCTAATTATAAAATTCTCAGTATCATTTAAATATGTGTTACCTATTTTGATCTGTAACTTAATTTATAGACTGTTTATTTATATATTAAGAAATGGGTTGTTGCTTGTTTTTCGACATTATTTTGATGAAATGTTGCAATAAACTAAGTATGTATTATAAATCCTAACACCATGACAGTTTTGTTTCATTTATGTGTTAATATTGGAAGTGAAAATGTACTGAGGCTTTATACATATACTAACCCTTTAAAACCAAGCATGTTGTGGTCACAGGAACAAGTAAAAACTGGGAAATTTTGTGAAACGTCAAGGTTTATGTTTAAGTTGTTTATTGCACTGAAGAAAGGTCCCACAAGCAGAATTTATATACATAATTCAGTGTAAAAAATTCATCAAATGACCCAAGTAGTCCTGAGAATAAATAGATAAGATAAACATGGGGTTAATATGGCATCAAACTTACATTTTTCTTTTCTTAGTTGTCTCTTTAATAATTTCATTGAATATCTTATTAAACATGATACTAATCTCTATCTTTAATTTTAAAATATAACACATTTGTTTATATTCAACAGAGTAAATACATGTACTAAAAGAATGTAACTCCACATTCAAAATCTTTGT
Source organism: Carcinoscorpius rotundicauda (assembly GCA_011833715.1). Taxonomy (NCBI): domain Eukaryota; kingdom Metazoa; phylum Arthropoda; class Merostomata; order Xiphosura; family Limulidae; genus Carcinoscorpius; species Carcinoscorpius rotundicauda. The sequence continues at coordinate 93,498,733 of CM022395.1, forward strand.
ACTGAACAGTATATCGATGTATCAAAAATATTATAACACTATATTCAACAATGTTCATACTGAACTGTATATTAATGTATCAAAAGTATTATGATGCTTTCTTCAACAATGTTTATACTGAACAGCATATTGATGCATCAAGAGTAATAACACTATTCAACAATGTTTATACTGAACAGTATGTTGATGTATCAAGAGTAATATAACACTATATTCAACAATGTTTATACTGAACAGTATATTGATGTATCAAGAGTAATATAACACTATATTCAACAATGTTTATACTGAACAGTATATTGATGTATCAAGAGTAATATAACACTATATTCAACAATGTTTATACTGAACAGTATATTGATGTATAAAGAGTAATATAACACTGTATTCAACAATGTTTACACTGAACAGTATGTTGATGTATCAAGAGTAATATAACACTATATTCAACAATGTTTATACTGAACAGTATATTGATGTATCAAGAGTAATATAACACTATATTCAACAATGTTTATACTGAACAGTATATTGATGTATAAAGAGTAATATAACACTGTATTCAACAATATTTATACTGAACAGTATATTGATTGTTTTGTCTTTGAATTTCGTGCAAAGCTACACGAGGGCTCATTGCACTGGCTACTCCTAATTTAGCAGTGTAAGACTAGAGAGAAGACAGCTAGTCATCACCGCCAATCCTTGGGCTACTTTTATACCAACGAATAGTGGGATTCTCCGTCACATTGTAACGCCCCCACAGCTGAAAGGGCGGGCATGTTTGGTGCGACAGGAATTCGAACCTGAAACCCTCAGATGACGAGTCGAACGCCTTAATACACTTGGTCAAGCCAGGCCTCAGTATATTGATGTATCAAAAGTATTATAACTCGATATTCGACAATGTTTATACCGAACAATATATTAATATGTATCCTAAAGACATTTTAGAATACATTTTTACTTCCAGTGTTTCTCGTCATCATAACTATATTAATATACCAATTTTATTGTTACACTTCATTTAACATATAGAATTTTGTCCAAAAGTTCAAAACCTTACAGCTCTCTTTTAACACAAGAGAAATTTATCTTTTAGTGTTTATTCTCTACTTGTTTTTATTGTTCATAGTTCTGATAAAAACCACACCTGGGATACTTTGTATAATTATTGAGGTTTGTTTGTTTTAAATTTTGCGCAAACCTACACGAGGGCTGTCTGCCATGCTGAGTCTCTTTACGTTAGAAATCTGGATAAGTTGTTAATCTTTTAATTGAAAAAGTAACTCGTCGGGGTATGAAACATTAGGAAGAGTTTCATCGTTGACACGAATTGAAGAATCTTATTTTAACGTAGCAGCAGAAGAAACCCTAGGTTTGGATTGTGTTCGATTGTTATGGCTAGGTGGTTGTAACCTGAGGGTCGAGGGCTCAAATCCCTGTCACACCAAACATCCTCGTCTCTTCAGCTGTGGTGGCGTTATAATGTAACGGACAATCCCACTATTCGTTGACAAAAGAGTAGACAGAGTTGGCGGTAAGTGGTGATGAGTAGCTGCCTTCTCTCCTATCTTACACTGCAAAATAGGGGACGGCTAGCACAGATTTTATTGTTTTGGAATTTCGCACAAAGCTACTCGAGGGCTATCTGTGCTAGCCGTCCCTAATTTAGCAGTGTAAGACTAGAGGGAAGGCAGCTAGTCATCACCACCCACCGCCAACTTTAGGGCTACTCTTTTACCAACGAACAGTGGGATTGACCGTCACATGATACACCCCCACGGCTAGGAGGGTGAGCATGTTTAGCGCGACGAGGGCGCGAACCCGCGACCCTCGGATTACGAGTGCACGCCTTAACGCGCTCGGCCATGCCAGGCCGCTAGCACAGATAACTCTCGTGTAGCTTTGCTGAGATTAAAAAAACAACAACAAATCATTCTGTTATAATAAAGACGAGGTAAAGCAGCAGTTATAATGCTCAATTATTGTGGAAGTATAAATTGAAATTCTGGTCGTGTTGGCATTTTACATAATTTTCATATATATTTACAGAATCTATGAATATTCGAAAACAAAATGCGAATGAATTATGAATTAAAAACGGAATATTATTATCACATCAATAAACACGAATAACTGTTTGTGGTGTCTTAAACAACTTAAATGCCTTCCTAACGCAATTATTAACGCTATAACACAATTATTATTGGTGTTTTTCACCTTTTGTATGTTCATTTTAAAAATTTAGTGAAAATATTTAAGCATTTTTTGTAAAAAAGTTATACGTCAGTAAAGATGCTCTTCATTGTAAAATTCGTTGTATTTACATTTAATAAACTGCAGGGTCAGATACGTGACGATGTACAAATACTTCTTCGATTTTCTTTTTCAGAGTTCAATTTTTAAGGCTTTATGAAGAACAGAAAAATGCATAAAAGTCAATTCTAATTGTGAACGACTCACGTGAAATTATGAAGTACACACACACAATGTTGTTTTTAAGGACGTAACAAAAACAGGGTCGACAATCTTCATACATATATTGTTACAACAACATAATTAATTTTATAAAACATCATAAAACATTTATTTAGATTTTCTTTTCAAAAAAAAAAATCAGCATTTAGCTCCTATGATGGACATTTAGCTAACTTGTTACGAACAGTAGTTTCAACAAAATTTAACGACTTGCTTATTTACCTTATGCACTAGAAGATAGAGATCGTCACGATTCAAGAAAAAAGAATTCTTTACCTATAAAACTTTGTATACTAATCCAGTTGTGGTAGTTGATTTGTTAAAAAGCTCATTTTTAACAATTGCTTAAATTATCATAGATTAGTTATTAATAAAATGTGTTGTACCAGCAAATGTTAGTAGGTTAACCCTGTTGTTAGGTCACATGCTTGGTAGTGAAAGGTCTTCTATTTGGCTCCAGTCGAATAAAAGAATCCGGGTGCTTAGCTGGTGGTTATTTCAAAACTGAGATAGTTACAAAGACATGCAAAGAGGAATGATTAGTGACTTAAACTATTGGATCAGTTTTTAAACTTTAAACTCGTGCTTAGTATGAAAGAATCCAGAATCCTTCCTGAGTCAAAGAAATGACATAAAAATATATTTTATAACATAATACGCTAATCACTGATCAACTATAGGTTATTCAATGTAATGGAAATATATTAAATTTAAAGTTGAAAATGATTATATATTCTGAAACATTATTAAAATTTATTCCTTCGAGGTTGAGGTTATAGGAAATACTGATTTGCCTCAGTAAGATATGTCGAAGTGTAATCATGATAGGCTACAAATAAAATATTCCAGGGTTTGAGCCTCGATTCCAATGAATACCCTCCACACTATTAACTGTGGACACACTATAAAAGTTGTTGTTTTGAATTAAGCACAAAGCTACACAATGGGCTATCTGTGCTCAGCCCACCACGGGTATCGAAACCCGGATTTTAGCGTGTAAGTCCGCAGACATACCGCTGAGCCACTGGGGGGCCACTATAAAAGTAACCGTTCCTGTTATTAAAATTATAGATACATTCTATTGAATAATGATGAACGATGAAACCATTGGA